>BOLG01001165.1:0-1360979 GCA_016861445.1 Oryzias woworae
TTAAAATACAACACGTGGACAAAATTGTTGGGACCCCTCAGTAAAGAAGTAAAAACCCACAATTCTCACTGAAATCACTTGAAACTTACAAAAGTAACAATAAATAAAAATGTATTGAAAATTAAATAATCAAAATCAGCCATCACTTTTGAATTGCTGATAAACATAATTATTAAAAAAAAAAAAAACTAATGAAACAGGCCTGGACAAAAATGATGGTACCTCTATAAAAGATTGAAAACTATTTGACCAGACTGACATGATTAACTCAGGTGGTGTCCTTTAATTGACATCGCAGGTGTTACCAAACTCATAATCAGTCAGTCTGCCTATTTAAAGGGAGAAAAGTAGTCACTCTGCTGTTTGGTGAAAAGGTGTGTACCACACTGAACATGGACAACAGAAAGCGAAGGAGAGAATTGTCCCAGGACATCAGAAAAAAAAATTATAGATAAACATCTTAAAGGTAAAGGCTATAAGACCATCTCTAAACAGCTTGAACTTCCTGTGACAACAGTGGCTCATATTATTCAGAAGTTCAAGACCCACGGGACAGTAGCCAACCTCTCTGGACGTGGCCGCAAGAGGAAAATTGATGACAAATTGAAGAGACGGATCGTTGGAATTGTATCCAAAGAGCCCAGAACAACCTCCAAGAAATTAAAGGTGAACTCCAAGGCCAAGGTACATCAGTGTCAGATCGCACCATTCGTCGTTGTTTGAGCCAAAGTGGACTTCATGGGAGACGACCAAGGAGGACACCACTGCTGAAAAACAATCATAAAAAAAATGCATGTTGACAAGCCCCAAAGCTTCTGGGAGAATGTCCCTTTGGACAGATGAGACCAAACTGGAGCTTTTTGGTAAGGCCACATCAACTCTATGTTCATAGACTACAAAACCAAGCATACGAAGAAAAGAACACTGTCCCTACGGTGATAAACATGGAGGAGGCTCAGTCATGTTTTGGGGCTGCTTTGCTGCATCTGGCACAGGGTGTCTTGAATGTGTGCAAGGTACAATGAAATCTGTAGACTATCAAGGCATCTGGAGAGAAATGTGCTGCCTTGTGTCAGAAAGCTTGGTCTCAGTCGCAGGTCATGGGTCTTCCAACAGGACAACGATCCAAAACACACAGCCAAAAACACCCAAGAATGGCTGAGAGAAAAGCGTTGGACTATTCTAAAGTGGCCTTCCATGAGCCCAGATCTGAATCCATTGAACATCTGTGGAAGGAGCTGAAACATGCCATTTGGAGAAGACACCCATCAAATCTGAGACAACTGGAGCAGTTTGCTCATGAGGAGTGGGCCAAAATACCTGTTGACAGCTGCAGAACGCTCAATGACAAATACAGAAATCGCTTCATTGCAGTGATTGCCTCAAAAGGTTGTGCAACAAAATATGAAGTTATGGGTACCATCATTTTTGTCCAGGCTTGTTTCATTAGTTTGTTTTTTTTTAAAATAATTATGTTAATCAGCAATTCAAAAGTGATGGACTGATTTGATTATTGAATTTTCTAATTTTTTTTAATTTATTGTTACTTTTGTAAGTTTCAAGTGATTTCAGTGAGAATTGTGGGTTTTTCCTTCTTTAACTGAGGGGGTACCAACAATTTTGTCCACGTGTGTATGTCACTTCATGAATGAAGTATAAAACAAAGTCAGCGGGCAGAAAGAATGACCTGAACAGCAGAAGTCTGATCGGGGTCCTGTCATCATAGTGAAGTGCGGGCCTGTGGTCCTAAGATCTTTTAAATTTCAACCTTGAAGTGTTTTTTTTTAATCTCAAAGCTCTCTTAAATTCTTAAGAATCATATTTCTCATTTTAAGACCACTGCTTTTACCCAACCATCTACTAAACGAAAAGTTCAGGAGGCTACTTGTTCTGGTGTCTGCAGACCCTGAGTCTTAGAAACGACACTGGATAATCTTTAACCAACTCTGTTTTTCCCCAGAGTCCAGTTGGATTCTGTTAACCCTTGAGATGGTTGTGGGTGAAAATCCCAGTAGATCAGCAGTTTCTGAAATCTTCAGACCAGCCCGTCTGGTACCAACAACCATGCAACACTTCAATCACCTTTCTTCTCTGTTCTGATGCTTGGTTTGAACTGCAGTAGATCGTCTTGACCATGTCTACATGTCTAAATGCATTTAACTGCTGTCATGTGATTGGCTGATTAGACATTTGCATTAGTGAGAAGTTGAATAGGTGGGCTTAATAAAGTGGCCAGTGAGTTTATCTGATACTAAACAGGAGAACGTCCAGATCTAGCACAGACTGGCATGGACCCCTGATCCTCTGAAGCTGGACAGGTTTAAGGACTGAGTGAAAAGAAGCCAGTGCCGTACAGAAGAACCAGAGACTGTGAGGTTTTTACTGCTGTTGTTCCAGCAGTGAGATGCAGTTTACAGCTGGTCACTGATGGTATTTGTCTTTTTGAGTCTTCAGTCTCTGTTTGTGAAAACATGGTTCTGGATACGACAGCACTGTTGTCGGATGAAGTTTTGTGTATTCAGTGATAGAGTTTACCTCCTCCCAAACAAAAGTTCCAATGTTTGCCTCTTAAAGCTGTATTTCACTTAAGTCTTTTCTGTATTTGTTACAGGTGCAGCTGTGGAAAACAATGTGAGCCCATCTTGGCATGTTTTCCCTCCTCCTCCTCTGCAGTCTGTTGCTCCTCCTGTCTCGGATCCATCAGGTGAAAACCTGAATGCTCCTCTCTTCTTTGGCCCTTTTCAGTCTGACTCCTCCTGCCTTAATCCTGTCCTCAAGCACCTGTCGGAGTGCTTTCAACAGCTGGTGTCCCAGACACAAGGCCTGGTGGTGCAGCTGGAGAGTCAGAGGCAGGAGCACGCCCGCTGGCACCAAGAACTTCTGGCTCAGTGTTTGCAGAGGGAGGAACAGCGACAAAGAGAGACAGCTGAGAGGGAAGAAAGGAGGGAGAAGGCCCGAATGGAGCATGAGATCAGAGTTCTGGAGCTTCTCAGCACTCTAACAAGGCAACATGGCTGCAGTTGTGGAAGGAGCAAGCCTGATGTTGGAAACCCTGTAAACAGACACCAAACAGAACATTAATGAACATTGAAAAATGTGCTTAAAACAAGTACAAAGGATCGTTTTAGTAATTCTGACATCCCCTGAACCACTTCTCTCAGGGCTGTGAAAACAAGAACAGAGTTTTTTCATAGGAGAAGATGAAGCACAGAGGTACTGTGAGGCCCTCAGAGGGCCCACAAGGCAGAGCAGAGTCGTCAAGAGGGAGCCAAGGTGTCTGTCTGATCATGTCATTCTGCCTCTTTCTATCACTGTGCACCCCCATGCAGCAACCTGCTCTGGGTTAGCCACACCCACTTTAGATGTTTGTCCAATCACAGCATAGTTCTCGCAGAACACATGACAAAAAGTTGAAAAAGCTCTGGGAGCTTCGAAATGAGGCGACCAGAAACCGATGTGGAACATTTATTCTGGCAGCTGATTGTGCAGAGATATACTTGCTGCTGCAGAATGGTTGCACTTCCTTTCTAATCAAGTTTTACCCACAATATAGCCTATCTAGAGGTGTTTATCCTGCATTTTAGTGTGCTCACTGATCCATCAGCTCGTTCTCAGATCTTACACCACCTTCTCGCTGTGAGGCGAGAGCGGTAACCCCTACACTCACGCAGCTCATGGATTCAATATTTTCTTTCAATTAAACATTAAATGATGTCATAAGTGAATTTAGCTTCATGAAAACAATATAAAATGTTAATTGATTTTAAAGAAAAAACAAGTAGTTTGAAAATCATTTTAATTTATTTTAATAAATTACCAAAAACGGAGGCTCATTAAAGCCACAGGACAGTTTTAAAATGACAAAAAAGTTCATCATTTTTCAGAACTAACAAAGAAATTCAAACCAACACTGTTGTTTCTGTTCTTGTTCTGTTTTAAAATATACTACATTTAAAGGTGGGAGTTTTCAGGAAAAAGTCCTGACCTTTGCACTCAGCTGGAAAAAATCCCGTCACCTAAATGTGGTGTCATCTACTCTCTAATGTGACGGTGATTCACACTTAAAAGTGAAAAACCAGAACAGAAAGAGGAACTTGCTGTTTTCTGAGTTTCATATTTTTATTCCCAAAACTGTCTCATATTTCCTGTATTTTTCTTCAGCACCAGTGATTTTCTAGGAAGTTTGTGTCAGATGAAATCAGGACGTTGCAATCCACAAAGTTCAAGTCCCACTTCAACCATATTTGTTTCTTTTGTAAAATCGTTCCCAGTAGTCTTTTAATTATGACTGTGCAGATTGTAGCCAAAAAGCCACATTTTTTTGGACATATTTTATGCCCAGCAGCAGTAGCTCATTAAAAGTACAATACTGGTTTTTGGGCGGGACTGTTGGCTCAGAGAAACCCCGCCCCCTTCCCCTCCCTGGCACTGGGAGCTCTCTCTACGCGCTCAAGCTTATAGCTTCAAACTAGCATTAGTGGTGTAAAAATGATGGCGAGCAATATTGGATCACTCCAGGCATACAGTTTTAAACCAGAGGCCATCTCGGACGAGGAAAATGAATGCACAAAAGGGGGTGGAGGAACGGAGTGGTCAGAGAGACTTTGGCACGTCCAGTCAGTAGTTTAGTCTAAGCCCCAGATTTTTCCATCAACACGATTTGGAGTAGGAAATACAAAGAAACACAGTTTTAATCATACATTATTTCATATAGGCCTTCTATCATAGATAGATAGATATGTTAGGTGTACAAATATATTATTTGAAAGCATCATATAAAAAAAAACTATTTTCTTAGAGTTAATTTTTGATTATTTCAGTCTTGGGGTACTGCACACAAAAACCAAGTAAAATATCAAAGCTGAACAAATTAATTCTCAGTCCCATTCATTCCAAGTAATTCAACATTATTATCATACACTTTTTGCCCAAATCTTTCTAAAGCATAGACAAAATATTCCTAACTCTAATTTATAAGTGACCAGCAGTGAGCAGCTTACATAGACTGGATTTTTTTTCTTTAAAGTTTAAGTGCTACTCGATCTGCTCTTCAGAAGACCGTGTTTTTATGAAGAGGATACTGAACCCAGCCCGGCCCGACTCTGGCGCCTTCACTTCAGTGTTGAAGCTGAATTAGAAACGTGAAGTCAGGAACATTTTACACTGCACTATGCCCGAGATCTTACACCACTTCACAAGACTTCAATTAAAATTGTAGTTATTTCTCAGGGACAGTGCACAGGAAAGACATTTCATGCTATGAGGTAGAATTAGCTCAGTGGCTGTTTTTCATCTGTTGTCCCCACACAGATGTTAAAATTGTCTACCTACAAAGCTAACAACAACATAAAAAAAATAACCATGTAAATATCAAATAAAAGGAGATAAATAAAATAAATATATTGCAAAAAGTTAAAATGCTTATATAAACAAATGTCAAAATACATACATTACAAAACATAAAAAATCAATATAAAAGACATAGTTGCGTGGAGACAAAGGGGGAGAGGAATATTAAACTTCAATGTAAACATTTTGCTGTTTCTGATGTGCTTTTTAAACAGTTTGTCAAACTGTTTCAGTTCAGTGAGTGAGTCTCTTCCTCCCAGGTCATTTCTGGGTGATAATCTCCTGACTGCGATGTCAATTATTTAAGCTTTGAGCTGCTGCCCCACAAACACACATTTTGCTTCTTTTTGTTCATGTGTCATTGCTGCTCTGCTGCTTCTGGTTAAAGTCAGGCTAAAGCAGTCTTGTGGTTTGGGTTAGAATGGTCTAGATTAGCATGAGTTTGTCCACTGGAGTTCTGTTTGAATATTAAAAGTGTGAAAGTCTGGTGTAACAATGTCTGATAGATCATATGCAATATTTGTGAAAAACTTGGATGCGCTTGTTTTCTTTGGGGGGTGACTCTAGAACAATATCTGTTAGTACTCCTCCACAATCACACATCACGGACAGCAGCATCTGTTCTAACCATACAGCTTATCTCAGCAGCTAACAAAAGAGGGCTGGAAGTGTCGATCCGTTATTTTAAGATCATGTATAACATCCCCATTAATGGAAAAGGCAGACAGAATGACTGTGAAGTGTTCTGTCAGTGGAACTGTGGTGGAGGGATTCAGAGCCATTGAATACACCATGAGTTTCAATGGAAATCCTGAAACAAAGATACTTTTACTACCTTTTTGCATTTGACAGTCAACATGCAAAACAAGACGGCTGATTTATTATGCAGCACAATTCATATGGGGGTATGCTGTCTCAGCAAAGCATCTTCTGCTGTTAGACAATTGGACCAGGCTCCAACCCATCTGCACTGCTTGGTTGCACGATAACTTATGAGTCTGTTCGTGTACACAGTAGCAGATGGATAGTTGTGTAAATGAGCCTTGAAACTGGTTATTAAACCCTCAGATTTGTCTGTCCCCATTCTAACTGCAGGCTGAATACACAAACTGGAAATCTTTTAGCCAACTATTCAGCCTTTCCTGCCTTGATGGGCTGCAAATGATCTTAAACCCTTCAGCTTCCTGGGGTTTTGAAGCAAAGTTAAGTCTAGAGCTGTTACTTCTGGTGATAAACAATGACAAGTACATGGATGCTCAAGGACTGATAGCATTTGCATTTTATTTTTGTGAACTTGTGCTGAGATAAACAAAGGTCTAAGCATGGTCACAGCGAAGGACCCCATGACCAACCCTACCCCATGACTTTCTGGATGAAATGAACTGAAAAGCGACTGAAAAGGTGGGAGGTTACCCATTCGTGTGGTCATTTGACCCCCAGGTGTGTTTTGGGATCATCAGAAGTTATTTTCCTGTATGTATTGGAATTTGAGCAGATGTGATGCCACTGAAGTGCTTCTTTCATAAAGTTTGTTAAAATCACAACAGTTTTTGGAACCACTAAGGCTGTATTAGAGCACATTAGACGGTTACTAACTACATCACGGCCTTATTCAAATGTAATGTTGGTTGTAATGAACTCATCAAGAAATCAAGAACATCTCAGCATGCTTGTGATTGTAAATCTACCTGCACACTGTAAAAAATATTTCTTAGATATTAATTTAAAAAATAAGGCAACATTTTCCAAGCAATTCTTTGTAGTTTACTGAACAAACCAGTAGTTTGAGTTGGTAAAACACAATATTATTGACTGCATTTATATTCAGAAATTTAAAGGTATGTCAACATAAAAATTGAGAAAAAAACAACTTTTAAAATATTAAATTTGAGTAAATAATACCTAATGAAAAAAGTTGTATGTAGCAAATTCCCATTCTTTTACATACTCACATGTATACTCACAGTCAGCTTAATATAACCATAGCATAATTCAGGGAAATTGTCAACATTTCAAACGAAATATGGCGTCAAATCTGCCATTAATTGGATGGCTCGTATCTTACAACTGCACCGCGCAGTCCTAACTGAGCGGAGTTCTGACTGGAACGCTCGCTCAGTTTTCTTTCTTTTGCTCAGTTTTCTGTCTTTTGCTCAGTTTTCTTTTCACTCAGTTTATAATTAATGTTAATTCATTATTTTTTTATTTATAGGGAATCATAAATGATAATGATGGTTAAATGTGTCATGTCTTCTCCAGGGGTGTCAGATGTTTTTTTTTTGACGTTTTGTGACACAAGGCCGAGAATCCTGCGGGGATTTCTCTGCTCAGCTTCCAGCTCGGCGCTGCGTGATTGGCGGGGCCACTGATGGGCGGGTGGGGTGGGCGTGTCTTTGTGTCTGTGATTGGTCGCCTTCTCCCTGTGGAAGCAGAGGGGTAGATCAGCGGCTCTGAGCGCACAGACGTTCACGCTTCTTCCTCTGTGGATCATACAGCCGTGCGCGGAGCCTGGGGGGTGCTCGGTTCGTTCACTGAGGCATCAGAACACCGCGACTGCGTTTACCCAGAGTGCTTTGGGGACGGACGGCTCGCTAAGGTGAGGACCGATGGGCTGTGTTGGTGGTTGTGACCCCCCGCGCGCGCAGGTGACATCGTGATCGTGGAAGTTTGAGTCCGTGCGCGTTGAGAACAGACTGCTACGCGCGCAGGACACAGAATCAAAACATCAAAAGTTTGTGTTTAGAAGTCAAGACGTTTTCTGCAGGCTGAAAAGACACGCACGCACACACGCACCGTTCCTCTCTCCTCTTCACCACCGCCATGACCGTCAGTTTTTTGGGGCTATTTGGCAGGAATGATGTGCCAAAAGGCGCACGCACGCACACACCCACACCACCACAGACGAGCACACAGCAACGCTCCTCTTGTTGCTCGAAGTCACTTTTCTTTCACATCTTTTTCTTTCACATCTTTTTCTTTCACATCTTTTTCTTTCACATCTGAACCTGCAGCGGACAGTTGCAGGTCAAACACGGTCGGAGCATCCTGCTGCTGCTGCTGACGTCAGACAAACCTGTTCAGGTGTGTTTGCGTGCGTGCGTGGGGAGGGGGGGTGTCTAGGTGTTAAGCTTTCAACGTTCAGCCAAACTGCTGGGGCCCTCCCTGCGCTGGTGGTGCGGGTGGGGGTACCGGGATCTTTTACGGGGTCACAGGAGCCAACCCGACCACTGTTGGGCAGCGCCGACCTGGAAGCTGGCTTGGACAGGTCACCAGTCCATCGCGGGGCCACAAAATCACACACCCTTACACCAGTGTTGCTGGAAATCCATCCGTCTGTTGTTGTTAAGTGAGATGGTTCTGAATCTCAAGAAAAGATGAAGTTTGAATGGAGAGATCCAGACACACCCTGATTTCCTCAAGTCATTGATGAGTAAGACTCTTTTTGTTTATGCTGTAGGGGGGGGTCAGGATTCTGAATCTAAAGGTGAGCAGAACCGGGTTGAAAACCTAACCATCATCTGAGAGCGGAATCTGCTGCAGAGAGAGGCCAAAGCCTCCTCCTGCAGTGCATCATGACAGATGGTTCCACACTCAAAAGACTGAAGCTATAATTAAGTCCACCCCACCCACCCCATACATTTTGTTTGTTTACTCTCAGCTGCTGACCAGCTGGTGTCCGTACTGAGCCAACACAGACGCCCAGGTCTGTTTGGGTCGTGCTCCCGGTCTCCACACGGTGGACCCCCCACCTGCTGCTCTGCTACAGCAAGCAGACGTGTGTTTGCTGTGTTTGTTTGCTTTGATTTTTAGGGTTGGGGGGTAAGACTGATACAGATTTTGTTTCACTACAACAGAATTTGGGGCTTTTCTGAGATCCCGGCCTCTTGCAGTATCATGTGTTTTGGATCTGAAAACAAATCGGGTGTTGTGGATAGGGCACGTGTGGGGCCTCAGGGAGCGGGAGGTCAGGTTCCAGAAGAGAAAATGTGAGGGCGGGGATGTTGGTGCACGTCCCTCGGTGGTGAGTTTAGGCTCCGCTCCGTGAACATGAGTGATCTGTGACGGTGCTCAGAGGCTGCTGAACAAGAAAACAAAGGTTCCAAACATGCACCAAGATCCTTGGCCCTTAGCCCCCCCTGAAGGAAAGCCTCATGGTGCGGCAGATGCTCTGACTCCAACGTGCTTTTTGATGGAAATGACCTTTGATGTCCAGCAGAACAGATAGTTTGTGTGCACGTGTTTGTCTGTATGTGTGTGTGGGGGGGTCTCATGTGAACTGAAGTGCATTCATGAATAGATCAGGAGCATTCTGCTCAAGTCAAGCGTATCAAAGCCTCAGAGTGTGTTCAGCTTTTTCATGATCAGCTGATGTTTACCACCATCATTCTGTTCTGGACACAGAAAGTAGAGCTGCCGACAATTTAAACCCTTTTTTCATCCAGATAGCAGGTGTGTGTGTGAGAGTCACACACATAAGCCTGGAGGAGAACAGAGCGTGATCATCCAGTGTGATCTGAAGAGAATCAGCCCAGATTCTCTCACAAGGTCTTCCACGTTTCTGGTTCTCCTACAGCTTCATACATGCAGACATCCAAGCATGTGAATGGATCCTCACACAAGCTCTCACATTTATTACCATCTATCTGTGAGTCACAAGACATTTGAATGAATTGTTTAATTGTAAAACAAGAAGCAGTAAAGCTCCCTATTTTCATGCCCCAAGAAATATTGTTTTAAACATGACCCAGCTGTCTGCGTGCACACCAGGTTTCTGGTGAGCAGAAAGACTGAATCTTTATGAAGCCTTGGCCCTCACCACACCGCTTAGGAAAAGTGCATGAATCCCAACAGCTTTGGTTTCAGGAACTCATTTGTCTTCAAACTTTTGTTTGTCTTATTACATAAAATATGATATAAGTCTTTCAGTGAAAGAAAGTAGAAGTTTCTAATGTCTTGTTCACATGAAGGAGCATGAATGTTTCACATGACAAAGAGAAAAAGGATCATGCCACAGAATTTACTCTTTCAAAGGTTATTTAAAAAAAGGTTTTAGACCAGAGCAAAACCAAATACAAAAACCACAACCATTGTACTTAGTAGATCGTTGAAAGAGGGGACATGTCCCCTTTTCCTCATTAATAACGTGTGATCACTTGTTTTGGTCAGCTGTGTAGTTCTTCCCCGTGACGCCTTCAGGCGCTCTCCTCATTACACTCGGTTTTGCGTCTGGTTTTCATTCCTTCGTTAGGCCTTCTGAGGCTGAATCAGCTGCTCCTAAAGGCAACAACTGAACGGTTTGTTCCAGGCCTGAGAGAATGCCAGTGTTCTGGGGCTTAGGACTTTGTGGCTGCATTTCTTTTTTGCCCTTCTCCTTCTGTGGCATCAGATGAAACGAAAAGCATCAGGTGCTTTATTAGACTTTGACATGTTTTGCTCAGATGGAAGCAGCCTGTGTTTATGTTTGACTGCTGCTTAGGACCCTTCATCAGACACTGCCTGTGCTTACTTCAGTGAGGTTGAGGAGGGCTTGACTCTTTGCTCCCTTTGCTTTCAGGGTAACATGCCACAGACTCCTCCCTCTGTGGGGCAGCTCAACTCTGCAGATTACAACAAGAACATGTTCCAGACCAGTGAGGAAGGTTGTCCTGGCCTATGTTACCATGACAACAACCTGGTGTCGGGGACCCTGGAGGCCCTCATACATCACCTGGTTCCAACTTTGGACTATTATCCTGATGTTAGTGTTGGTTCCAGCATTTCTCTTTTCTCTTTTGAGTGTCCTTTTGGTTCCTTTCTTCTCACAGTTTCATTAAGTAGTAAAGACCTTTGTTTCACTTTATCAGAAAAGCTCTGCTGGCATATGATGCTTTTCAGCTGCACAGTTGCTTTTATTTTCTGCCTTTGTTTTCCTTAAAAATAACTATCTAGAGATAGTGATTTGTCCTTTTCAAAACATGCTTTTTCCTTCCCAGAGGACGTTCATCTTCACCTTCCTGCTGAGTTCCCGTCTCTTCATTAATCCACATGAGCTCATGTCCAAAGTGTGTCATCTTTGCATGGAGCAGCAGCGGCTCAGTGATCCTCAAGCTGACAAGGTATGATGGATTCAGAGCTCAGTCTCAGCTCCTCTCATTCTCAGGTTTTCTCAGTGAGATTTCTTTCTGTGCTTTCAGCTGAGACTCAGAAAAATAACTCCCAAGATCCTTCAGCTGCTGACAGAGTGGACAGAAACCTTTCCATACGACTTTCGGGATGAGAGGATGATGCGAAGCCTGAAGGAGCTGCTTCACCGGCTCGCCAGCGGCGACGAGGTGAATCCACAGTTGTTTAAACATGCAGTGAAAGAAGTTCAGAACTGTGGAGCCGCCTGCTGCTCCTGTTTAACACACTGCATGTGTACAGAAGCTGGGTGGGAGTTTGATGGGGAGTATCTAACAAAGCGTAAGCCCGCTCTCTAAAAAACAGTCAGAAAAAAAACCTCCAATAACAGTCAGATTAAAGGTTTGATAACATTTTCAGGAATCAGACTCTTGTCAATCTCCTCCCAACAAAAGGGTTTAAAAGGGTACTCTTTTATTTTAGTTAAACATGTCACTATTTACTTTTCATCAAGGTCCCGTTGGTTCTTCAGATGTTTCTGCGGTTTCTTCCTGATATCCAGGAACAAACGCCCTACCCTAACCAGGTTAAATGTACAAGAGCGCTCACTTTACTAAAGCTGAACTGAAAAGCCACAATCGGCTTCACTGTCACAAACTAATGAGGTTTTTCTGCTGCAGGCAAAAGCATATTACCTTCTTTAAAACTGCCAATGTCATCATTGTTTTTGTAGCTTCTGTGCTTTTAGGGCGTCACATTGTTTATTTTTAACCTCTGAATTAGTGACCAGCACTCCAGCTTTGGTCCTCCAGTCTGGACAAACAGCTGGGTTTGGTCCAGTCAGCCCTGATTGCTTCTCTCTGTTTGGGAGCCCAGCTGAGTGCTGTACATTTCTATGGTGGTGGGAGCTAAGACGCAAACATGGACAGAGGATACAAACATCCGTTTGCACTAACGGAGACCTTCACCGCTCAGGAAACACAGCCTATGGTTTTATTTTTACCAGCCTCACGAGGCTCATCATTGGTGCAAGGACTGATGGAGATTTATTCCAGAAGTCATTTCCTTCCTTCTGGACACCTGGACTCACTAAATCCTCAAACAGCGGCTCATCTTGTTCCCACGAGTCCCACTGACAGAAAAGTCTGTCCATTCTTGCTTAGTCATGCTACCAAACACAGACCAGGATTTACACTTGATTTTTAATTTTTGACATGGAAGATTGATTCTGGCCTCAATAAATACACATGTACCATCAATAGTTCCTGGTACTTTCCAACCAGGGGATTTCATGTCTGAAACTTCTGTTGCCACGGTTATCGTTGAACTGCTGGGAACAAGACTGACAGCATGCGCTGTCTCACCTCCTCGCTCCACCTACAAAGTGGTTTCACATTTCATAAAAACTCAGAACATACATACTTGTATTTGTGTGCACGAGCTGATCTTTGTGACACCTCACAGTTTATCATTGTGATTACTGTAGCAATAAGTTCATGTCATATTGCAGAATGGTACCGTTCTCACCAGCCCGGGTTTCAGCCTGATCTTAAGCTTTGATGACAGAAGCTCTGTAATGGCTTTGGGTCATTGTTGGAATAAGTAATAATGTGATTCTGTTTATCAGCAGTACCCATGACAACCATTCACGTGTGGTTCTTAACCTAGTTAACAAGAAAACCCTTAAGGCTTGTTTTCCAAGTTTATGCGGGGAACTGCTGGCATTTGATAACATCTCATCCTGTTTTTCTCTCAGAATCCTCCAATCTTGTTTAACAAAACAAAAACAATTTGCCAACTGGCTTGATTGACAGCTGGATACAGTTACTCTGCCCTCTCAAAGAAAAACCTCCATCCAGAATGTTTTTTTTTTAACTTTAGCTCAACGTTCTGTCCAAACCTTGTGGTAAACCATCAGGGACCTTGATATTTGGATCAAGACTGTCATTATAGATGTGGCTGGATAATTACAGAAGCAGCAGTGAAGAAGTAAACTCACTCATTCACTCAAGTTCATACTTCTGTTTAAAGATTCACTTCATCTTTGGCAAAAACGTAAGTTCTGAGTAATTCCCTTGTGAATTTTATGTTGGAGCTGACTGTAGACAGACAGGTGTACCCAACCAGGCAGTCTCTCCTTGTGGAAAACAGTTTGCACAAACATGATGACTCTGCATGTATGTGACCCTTTTGACTCAAAAGACTCCGACAATGTTGGAGTTTCAATAAAAAACAAAAAAAGTAACATGATGTACTTAAGTTTGCTATGTCTGTGCAGATTAAATAATTCATTATTGATGGCTGAAAACAAAAGTGAAATGGATGAGTTGGGTTAGGTGATGCTAAACAGGAAGTGCCTCTTCCTAAACCAGTGGCAGGACGCCAACATGCAGCCAACAGTGTAGAAATGCGTCTCCCCAAGCCGGCCAGGAGGAGCCAGCAGCCCTGTTGGTCACCCTCTCTGCTAAGAGGTGGCAACCCTGCTGTCCTCCTCCACAGTTTTTTGAAATACGAATAAGGGAAAAAAGATGTAATTTCTGGTAAAATTCCCCCTAGCGGTTACCCGATGAAGCAATTGGGCTTTAAAAATCACTTTAAACCAGAAGTCAGGAGAATGTCTTTTGATTTGCAAATCAATGTTAGAATGAGATCACAGGCACATGCACAGCGTGAATCTAATAAATATATGCTTATGTTTTTTTAGATCAATTCTTTCATTAAAATTGAATAAATGAAACATGTTGCGCCTCTTTTTATGAACTCCTCGTGTAGAAGCCCTATCTTAAGTAGAAACACCATTGATTTTGTAGCGGGTGTGTCGTGTCTGTCATCGTCATCTACAGACAGACGCATTAGCTGCGCTGTGGGGTGAATTTCTGAAAAGGTCTCTGTGTTTCCTGCAGAGTGATAAACGTTTGCTAATTTCTGTAAGTGGCATGTCAGCTCAGGGATGTTTTGGGGGTTGGATTGGGTGCAGAATCCCTTTTTCTGGATGATTAATGGTTACTGAACATGTGAGCAGTTTTTCCCTTCATACAAAAGCTTTAATGCATTTAAAGTGTGTCTGTTCACATCTTTGTCTTTTGTCTTCTGCACCCATCAGACGTTCAGGAAAGCGGTGAGCCAGATGAGCCAGGGTCTGATCAGGAGACTGACACAACTCAGCCAATACGAGGAGATGCTGGTGAAGATCAATGCTACGGTGGCCGAGCGCCTTACGGTTCTGAAGGCCAAACCCCAGGCGCCGCTACAGAGAGACACGCTGTCCATCTGCAATGACCCCTTCACTGTCGCCCAGCAGCTCACTCACATAGAGCTGGTGAGAGCTGGTTTCTATGCTTGTCCTTCAGACCTGTTGACTCTTTCTGAAGGCCACATATCTCCACCAAAGTGATCATTCACTCTCTTAAATTTCGCTTCATTTTATGAAAGTAGACAAACAATCACAAGACTAATAAAGGTTAATCATAATAAAATCCTGTTAACACTGCAAACATGCACAATCCAGACAGAGAGCAGCTCTGCAAAAACCTAAGTTTGCCTAAACCTTGTGATAAAATCAAAGTTAGCAAGTTTTTCAGGAAAAAAGTTAAAACAATTTGAAAACAATATGAAAAACTATTTCGTAAGTTCAGCATAAATTGCCCTCATGCATGAACTGGAGTGTATGCGGTCATCTGTCTGTGCGTGGCCCTGTGATGGACTGGAGAACTGTCCAGGGTGTACTCAGCCTTTGCTCAATAGCAGCTGGGTAGGTACCAGCAACCCCATGACCCTGAATAGAACAAGGCAGGTTTAGAAGAGAGTTTTGCAGTGGGGGGTGGGAGGGGATCGGGTGATAGACGTGGTCGGTTGAACGCCATTCTGTGTCATGTGACTTGACAAATACATCAGGTAGAGCAGAGAGGAGGCAGCTCCTGTGTGCCTGATGGGAGTAACTAAACTACTTATGGGTGTCATTCGGTTTTACCCATTTGCTGCTGGGTGTTACTAAACTGCTTGTGGCTTTTACCAAACTGATTGCTGATGGGTTTAACCAAACTATTGTATTTTTCATATTTCTTCCTGTTCAGGAGAGACTGAGTTACATTGGACCTGCAGAGCTGGTCCAAGCCTTCGTCCAGAAGGACCCTCTGGACAATGATGAGGTACGGTTCACTTGAGAGAATACGGACAGTTTGGTTCAGTTTGGGTTCAAACAGGACAGTCATTGTGGGTGGAATTTTCTTTTTTTGACTCTAGTGCATAGAAACATCACTGACCGTTTCCTGTTGTCTTTCAGTGTCTGTATTAGTTGGGCATCTGTGCACTTCGTCTCCTAGCAACCTCTACTATAAGACCCTGTATAGTAAAGCTGCTGGTGGTGGGAGGGGTATCTTGTTTAGCATTGGCTGCTAGGCAACAGACCATTTCCAAAATGGAGGCTTGGGGGTTAATGGGGGTTAAGGCTGACAGTGTGCCTAAGGCTAGTTTGGCCTCATCAGACTCCCCCATCAGACTCATGCACGCACACAACCACACACACGCACACAGAAGCAGGATTTGAGGGCTGAGATGGTGTTATAATGTTGTTTGGGGGAAACTCAACTGGAGAGCCAAGAAGTTAGAGGAGTTAGAGAAGAGGAGCTGGTGTGTGCCAGCTAAAGGGTTGGTGGGTTGATTCCCACTCACTCCAATCACATTAAAGTGTCCTTGGATAAGGCACTGAAACAATTGTTGTCTCTGATGGACAAGGTTAAGTGATGTTTCTGCCTCCAACAGTGTTAGAATTGAATAGCATTTGAAGGAGATGTGCCAAATGCAAACTCTGGCTTTAGTTTTCCACTGTGGATTATTTCTGGAAGTTTGAACTGACTAAAAGCTTCTTTTGTGTTACAGAGCTGCTTCAGCGATCATAAGAAGGCCTCAAACCTGGGAGCATATGTGGACTGGTTCAACAGACTCAGCTACCTGGTGGCAACAGAGATCTGCGTGGTGAGTGGTGACACATCAAAAAATGTTTATTCATTTAGGACAAGAAATCCGGCATTGTTCTTAGACTTTAATCAATTTACACAAAGAACATTAAAATGAAGCAGCCAGTGTTTTCCTCTGGTGACTCTATGTTGTCTTAACCTGAAACATGGTTCCTCTTCACCTTAACTACATTCTTCTCTGCTCTCCTTTTGCTTACCAGCCTATGAAGAAGAAACAGCGAGCTCGAGTCATCGAGTTCTTCACTGATGTGGCGCGTGAATGCTTCAACATTGGCAACTTCAACTCCCTCATGGCCATAATATGTGAGTCTGACCTGTTTAAAAAAAACAGTTCAATCCTGAAAACTGCTCTGAGGGAAGATGTTGTGAAGGGGACATTTCTACATGTTCCTGAGCAGCTCTCATCATCTTGGCATTATTCTATCACCTCTCCTGCTTCTTTTAGCTCATCTGTTTTATTGAAAAGTGCTAAGTATTTCCAACACTTACTCCTCTGAAACTCTGAGCCTTACCAACCGTTTGTGTCAAGTTTGATTCAAATGAACTTGATTTTACATGAATTTTACATGAACAATTATTACTATTATCAATAATACATTTTTACTTGCAATTAGACGTGTTTTTGTAAAGATAATATATTAACATGATATTGCTCAGCACAAGTCAATTTGATCTCAGTGACGTGTTTGTTCAACCGGTTAACTTGTGCTGAAATCAGACAGGCTTGTTTAGTGAGATTTTTGTAGCAGAGAGCCGCAAACCTGCTCAGACTGTGGGAAAAAGTCTCCAGGGGTCCAGCTGGCAAAGTCTCCCAGATCCCAAACACTGTCTGCATTAGTTGAGAGAGTATGTGGTCACTCTGTCAGGCCTGGGGGGCTGCTGGACTGGCTTTGAGTTCAGAACAAAGAGGGAGGTGAGAAAGGGGACTCCAAACAAACCATTCCAAGCAGATGGGCCTCAATGACCAAAGAGGGAGAGGGAAAGGAGAAAACAGGGCCGCCAGCTGTCCGCTGTCCTCCCCCCAGAGAGAGGGAGAGTGCCAGAGGCAAATCTGTCCACAGCAGCCTCCTCTTCAAGGAACTGGCACAGCCCACCCCCACCCCCCAGGTCAGAATGGTTTTGCGCTGAAGAAGGCTCAAAGATGGTTTCTGCTGCCCGACGTGGACACTTCAAACCGACAGACTGCACAGCTTGAGGAGGCTCCTCTTATTGAAAAAACCTCCATCACAGCTGGTGCTGTCTCACCTCCCAGCTGTCTGCCCTCACAGGTGGTTTAGGTTTTTAGGTCGCTCAGACGTACACAGCAGCGCCACAGCTGCTGCATGTTTAACCTGCAGCTCCACATTTCAGCTCAAAAAGTAAAAAAAAGACCATTCAAAGTCAGACTTCAGGGAAGTCAGACGTCAGACTCTTGCAGGGATGTTTCTGCTTCACCCCCAGGCCTGAAACACGATGGAGACACGCAGATTAACATACGGACGGCAGAGAGCAGGGAGGGGAAACCAGGCGTGTTCTAATTCTATTGTTCCTCAGAGCTTGTACCTTAATGCACCCGAGAGAAAAAATCACAAAGAAAAAGCAGGGTGGGGGGTGGGGGGCTGTCTGGATGAAAGGGGAGCAGACCATGTGTTAATGTGATGGTGTTTGGGTGATTCTGTCTGATCTCCTGCTGTTTTGGCCTCTGCAGCTGGAATGAACACAAGTCCGGTGTCTCGACTCAAAAAGACTTGGAGCAAAGTCAAAACAGCCAAGTTTGACATCTTAGAGGTGAGTGCACCACCTGGAGGGTGGGGGGACATGCTTTATGCTCTGAGGTTGATGTAAAATCTAAGGAGAGTGACAGTTTGTTTTACAAATGATACAGTTTAAACACTCACTGTTTTTCTTTGCACTTGTCCCTTTTACTTTGGCAATGAAACCTTCCACATACTTTTCTCATGTTGCACATCGCCGGACTACTTGGAGCGCTCCAGTGATTGAAATGTAATCGAGAGAATCCGGTCATCTTCAAAACAAAAAGATTTTTCAGAATAAAAGATTGTTCGGACCATTGACATAAATAGAGATGAACAAACCATCGGCGTGACGTCACCCATAGAAAATACCTGACCTCCGGTTCCAACGAAATAAAGTCAATTCAGTCGCCATTTTTCCATTGTATGGACTTCGCCATTTTACAACCAGAGGATGTTAGTAAGCAGTGACTGGTCTGAGTGTGTCTGAGTCATCATTTCTATGGCAACCACTCTCTCTAATCAGGAGTGAGCTTGTTGGAAAGCCACACCCCTTCCACTGAAAACAGGCTCAGGGGAATCTTTCAATCAAATGTTTCGTTGGAAGTGGGGGCCAGCAGACGCCACATGCTTTTACTGAGACCTCTGATTGGTCAGTTTATAACTTTAAAACTTGCAATAAAGAAAAGAGATCATGAAAATAATTAGGTTTAGCAAGAACATGTTAAAAAGAGATACCAGCACTAGAATTCTGACAAACATGATGACCGAGTAACAGCTGTTTATCTCCATTGAAGTCTGCGGGATTTTGGCTTTTCTGGGGCTAGCGGGTACTTCCTGTTTGGAAGATGAGAGGGGAGGGGATAACCCGTCCAGTTCTCTCTATATACTGTCTGTGGTTCAGTTGTAGTCATTATGCTCTGACTAAACTTTATTGCTAAATGAGCTAAGGTATCCAGTTATTTTTCAAAATAAAATAAAATATTGTTGAAACTCAAAAGAAAAAAAAAACATTATTTATTCTGCGCCCCGGTGCTAATTGATCCACAGACAGGTGGTTGGGAATCTCTTCAGAAGACTCTGCAAGACAGAGACTTCTTCAAGTTTCTCTGCACAGACCTCCAAATGTTTCTTTGCTTTGTTTTGCTCTTCTGAGCCTTAACAAATGAATCCTGAAATTCTCATATTGTCCTTTAAATTTTCTGATGCTCAAACTGAAACCACGTCTCCACAGCACCAAATGGATCCTTCAAGCAATTTCTACAACTACAGGACAGCTCTGAGAGGAGCCATGCAGAGGTCACGGACAGCCCACAGCAGCAGAGAGAAGGTAAAGGCCCCCAACACAGAGAAGGTCATGTGACCTGCAGCTCTGTTTTGGGCCCATTTTGAGGCAGGTTTTTACTTTTTCTTTTTTAGTACTCTTTCTTACTAATTATAACAGGAACCTGCTTCCTCTCAAAAAAAGGATTTGTGAAAGAAACACACCTGTCAACTATCAGAACTACTCAAGCTATTAGAAAGCCCATGACAGGAAGGTCACGTGTCAAGTTTAAAAGCCACACCCTTTATGTTAGTGCAGTTTTGATTTGGAGATCTATTTCAAAACAACACATTTCAGAAACATTCAGCCCCGTAGTAATTAAATGGAGCTATAAATCTATAAAGGTGAATGGGACAAAGCCAGTGGGTTTGTCTGTTTTTCTCTGCTGTCAAATAAAATGGATTGGCATTAAACTAACTGGAAACAGACATTGTCACAACCCTCCTGTGATCACAGGTGTGTTGGTCCTTGTGTGGACAAACATTTAAGGGAAACCCAGAAAATAAAAGCTGACAGAGTCCACAAAAACAATCTTTTTCTGCCAGTTTATGCTTTAAACTCAGTTTTTTAATTTTCTTCTTTTGTTTCATTTGTCTCTCTGGAGGATTATCCCTGTGAGAACCAGAATCAGCAGCTGCAGTCTGAGCCTGGAAGCTGATTGCTGTTACGTAAAGAGTTGACAGTTGTGTGCCTGCTTTGCTCTGACACACCAGACATGCTTGCAGGAGTCTGTAAAGCTGCCTCCTGTTATCGTCTGCTCTCTGCGTTCCCGTGCTGTTGACGCCAGCAGCAGCCTCTCAGGAAGGCGTGCACAATGTTGCATAACAGTGCAGGTCAGAGTGGATGCCGATGCCGAGCTCTATGTGGGTCACAAAGCCGGAAGGGTCTTTGCTTCCTCTTCAAACATACTTGGGAGAAAATGAAAACATGGCTGCCTGCCAGATCACATAGTGTTCTCTTCTGCTGCAAGTTTGCCTCCCTGACTGATGGGATCCGCCTCAGAGCTGGTGGTCAAATCATCACATGTTGTATGAGCGTGTCCTTTTTTTGCTCAGATGGAGACAAATTGCCCTGTCAGTCAGACAGAGCTCTGTCTAGGAGCCATTTTTTTGGAGCCAAAACACGCAAACATTTTAGTACAAGAGGCCTGTGGGTCACCACATGGAAATTTCCCAAGATGTCTGGAACGTTTGTGACCTCCCCTTCTGGGGGCTGACGGATACAAACACCCAAACACCACTGACTGCAGTGTAGCTGCTTGTTTGGGTTTTGAAGAGAAGTTTCAGACTCTTTCTGAAGGGGATGGGCGGGTTTGGAAAGTCATGAGAAGTGGCACATCGAGATTGTCCAGCAGCATAAAAAGACCCAAAAAGCAGCTGTCTACAATTACTAAGATAAAAAGTAGCTGTTACTCTTCATATTTAGAATTAAGTTTCTTTGACTTTAGATCTTCACAGTTTAAGCCTAAAGAAACCCCCTTCTGTCTTCAGATCATCATCCCGTTCTTCAGCCTCTTCATCAAAGACATCTTCTTCTTCAATGAGGGGTGTGCTAGCAGGCTGCCGAACGGCTCCATCAACTTTGAGGTAAAACACAATCTAAAAAAATCCACGTTTTTACTTCCCCAACACTGTTCCGTAAATGGGAAGTTTGGGGTTGTTTCCATGGAAACAACACAACTAGTTTTTCTTTTTGAGTCACATGACTCTGTTTAGTCACTGTGTGAAGCATGGTTTGGTTCTGGGATTCCCCTGCGCTGCTCTTCTGCTTTCACTTTGTTTTCATATTTGCATCCATGTACATAGCAAAGCAGCTGGGGGTCACTGAGGGTTACCTCTGCAGGATTTTGTTCTGTGCTCAGCAGCGTATGATAAACTCCATTATGTTGGGGTTTCTGTGTTTCAGAAGTTCTGGGAGCTTGCCAAGCAGGTGAGCCAGTTCATGTCCTGGAAGCAAGTGGAGTGTCCGTTTGAGAAAGATCGCAGGATCCTGCAGCACCTGCTGACGGCTCCAGTGTTCTCTGAAGACGGTTAGTGAACTCCAGCCATTATTCTAAAGATTTTAACCAGATCCTAATCACAGAATGAGCCAGCAGTCTGCAAAGTTTATTTCAGCCCAAGGTCCATGACTGTTTGTGTCTGGTTCCCTCACATGCAACCGACCTGGTTCATGAGCAAATTGGTAAACTGCTGACGTTTTCTTCTTCTTCGACTTCAATCACAAAAAACAAAGAATAAAAGTCAGTGTCAGAAAATGCTGTTTGCATAGAGAATTTGCTGCTCATTCCAAGTTCTACAAGAGAGGGATTGTTGACCATTCCCATATTTTCCTTTCTATGCTTTAGGTTTATAAGTCTTTTACCTGCATTCTGCTAAAGAACTGCTCAGCTGATTTTTTGGTTTATAAAAATATCTTCAGAGAATTATTTGTTTTCCTCATTAATATTAATAGTAACTCTGTTTAATTTGATGCATCTGATATCCAGAGGAAGGTCTGAAGTAGAACCAGGCTAACCTGCTTTGACTCTTATCTCTGCAGCGCTGTATCTGGCCTCATACGAGAGCGAAGGTCCTGACAACCACATGGAAAAGGACAGATGGAAGTCTCTAAGGTACAGTACAACTTTTTCTGCCAAGCACTCACTCAGTAACACCGTCATGCCAGACAAAGAATGATCTCAGGGGTCTCCTGACAGCTCTTACTTTCAGAGAGGGCATGAAGGCTCCGTGGCCCTCATCATCACGTGAGCACATCAGTCAGTTTGCAGCAGGAAACCATTTCTATTGGTGGCAGAGGATGGGATGAAGGTTCGTCTGCTGCAAGGAAGTCACAGAGAGCACAGAGGCGGCTTCTGCCTCACTTAGGGCCACTTTAATGTTTGAGTGTTCATGCACATGTAAGGTGAGAAGCAGGGGAGTCGCACAGATTTTTCATGTTTTCAAGACCCCCGAGTTCTGTGCAAGCAGCCCCCCCCGTGCTGTTCATGATATGTGTGCGCTCCTCGTGTGCAGCCTGACTGAATTTGTGCAATTAGAGAATTGGGGTGAAGTTTGTGTGTGGATCCTATGGGCACTTGGTGTATCACGTGCACATCCCGTGCGTTCAGCATTTGCATGCGGTCAGCTAGGAGCCAGTTCTCACATCTTACTAACAACTAGAGTGCAGCAGAAGGACACCATGCAACAGCATCATCCGTACATTGTTGGTGTGTGCGTCTTACATTATCTTTACAAATGCTTCATAATATATCTACCACACGCATGACAATGGTATGTTCTATTTTCATGATGTCCCTTAAAGTGGTCATAAAAGCTACAAGGCAACTCCAAGACGCCCCTACACTTCCTTTAAAGCTGTGTTCACACCGAACGCGATTCACATGTCACATTCATGTCGGCTGCCTCTGCTTCGCAGCGTGGGGAATTCTCTGCCTGTCGCCTATCCAAAAATGTGTTCCTTAAGCTTGATGCCCCAGCCATGTGTGGGAGGAGCTACCAGCTAATGTTTTAAGCCTGATCGCTACCGGGAGCAGTGTCTGTTTATCTTATTGACAATGCATGGAAGACACAAATGGTGGTTAGAGATCAGGTTTATTTATTTTAACGAGTTCTACAAAAACATCGGTGATTACATCTCCACGTTTGGGTTCATGAGATCATTCAGATTCTCCCGGTTCACTCCTACTGTGAGGGCTGCATTTGGACGGCCGCATCTGGGGTGTTTCCGTCTCTCTGTGACTGAGTTTGAAGGCTTGCTGTCCCGCATCAACCCGAGAAAGAAAAAAAAAAAAAAAACAAGAATAAAATTAGGGCTCTTTTTTTATTATTGTCTTAATAAAAATAAGGAAACCATCACAAAGTTCAGGAGGTCTGAGCAAGATGCTTCTCCTTCTCACAGTGATCCTCTGTCTGGCCGCCAACTCCTCTTCTGGTAGCCGGCATAGCGACCGTCACCGTTCCAGCTTCATAGGCCCTGCCATAGACTGTATAGGGTGTACCCGCCTTTGCCCAACAGTAGCCGGGACAGGCTCCAGAAACCCCGCTGCCCTGAAAGGAATACAGAAAATGTTAAGACAATGGATGGAAGTTCAGGAGAACTAGGGATCATTTGACTATATTGGATGTTTAATCTGCCTGCTGTCACTGAAAACAAAGTTGAGTCCCTGATTGGTTGACGTGCTGTTGTGACCTCGCTAAAGTTTAAATATTTGAACTGAATAATTGCACTAATGCCAGACTGCTGTGCCACGTCCCTTGCTCAAATCGTGCCGCAGAACCCCAGATTGTGTCTGCACTATTGACTTAACATTGAAATTGACAACGTCTGTGGCGTGAATCGCGTTCGGTGTGAATGCAGCTTAAGGTGTAGCCGCTCATCTCCAAGACCCTATACAGGTCCAGACAACCCAAAAACTTGCTGAACCCATGCAAGTCCACCCCAGTACAGGTGCACAGGTGTACATTTGGCTTTCATTGTTGTGGTGTGGTTAAAAAGCAGAAACAAACAAACAAACATTTGCAGTGCAGGTTTGTCTTTAACTCATGTAATCTCTGTTTATCTACAGATCCACTCTGCTGAGCAGGGTCTGAAGCTGAGAGAAGACCACCATGAATGTCTGCTCCATTGTCAGACCAAGAATCCCCGCTTCAGAAGGACAGTGGAGGACATCTCCCTCTCCAGATGGAGATTTCTACAGAGCTATTCGTTTCCTGACCTTTGCATCTTGATGCTGCATATTTCAGGACAACCTTTTTTAGTTTTGTATGACTTTATAGAGATCAAAATAGAAAACAGGTCTCCTTTTGTAGGACTTCAGCTTGAAAAGTTGTTCCTCTGTCAGGTTTACACAAGTTTTTAACTGCTTTTTTAAATAGTTTTTTTGCAAAACTAAGTTAGCTGCTGGTTAGCTAGCAGTATTTTTCAAAGAGAATCCAAACTTCAGCATGAAGCTCCTCTTTCTTCTGGTTCATTCTGAGAACCTGTCTGTGTGAAAAGGTCTCAGTATGTCAGTGTGAATCCCTGAAAGTGCTTTTGTGAAGCAACAGACTGACAGAGCTTCTTTTCTGTTTCATCTCCTTCACCCCTCGTATTAGAGTGCTGCACTGTCCCCTCTTGGTGTCCATGGGGAAGCCGTGTATCTTTTGTTTAGATATTTTGAATATTTTTGTTAAACTCCTTAAAGGTGAAAATTTCTGTCTTTGTTTTGAAAATTGTGTTTTATTTATAAAAATGTTTATTTCTAATATTTTGTGTGCAATTCATTCCCTTGTTTTCTGATTTAACCTTTTTTAGATACATTATTTGCTCCCACATCTTTTTCTTGTAAAAGTTCGTGTGACATAGTCAATTTTCAAGGTACTAGCTCAGATTGTGAAGTTAAGCGTTTTGACCGATGTCTGCTTTGCCTTGATTTTACACACACACACTCACCCACGCACAGTCACATACACTGCTGTGTTTATTGTGTTGTGTTGTCATTCTGTTTCTATGCATTTCCTTCCTGTGTTTGTCAAGGTGAATAAACAGTTTATTCATAATTTTGTTTTGTTTTTTAAAGAAACAATGATGAAAAGTCTAAGATGATCACACATTTGAAATAATGACTTTTGAGGATCATGGTCCAAACAGCCAATAAAATCCCAAAATAATCGATAACCTTTAAAAATGACAATATGAAGATACAAAAGAAGGCTTAATGGTCAGAAGATATAGTGTTCTATTCACTTGAATGACTAGCAGAGCTGGTCACCTGGGGATCGCTCGTACCTTGAACAATACCATAAGAAGATTTGTGTGTCACGGAGACCATGTGAGTCACATAAGATCAGACATTAGAAGCAAGTTTGCTGGAGCAGAAAGGGGACTGGCTTGGATGCTGTTGATCACATCAACATTTACAAAACCTGTGATAAATTAGACCAAATCCAGGCCTCTAGATATCTAAGCCCTACTCATGACTGATTGTTGAGCAACAGCAGCGTTTAGAGGTTGAAAGCCTGCAAACCGTTATGTGTGAAGTGTAGGTCGTTCCTAATGACTGCCTTGTTCTTGCCATATTCTTCTGCTTATAAGACACCTCTGTAACCTCCAGGTCTCTTTTGTGAACACAGCATTAAATTAGGAAAAGATGGATGAAAGTATGCTTGCCAAAGTTACAAAATGGACCAAGTCTGGGAGAAACTTCCATGATGGAGACATTGTGGGGGTCGTGAGTCAAGTTCTTTTAGCGAAGGATTATCAAAATCTTTTCAGACAAGTCTGGATTTGTACATTCTGTGGAACTAAAGATAGAAAATGGATATTTGTAATAACCTATAGCAATTCTTCTTCTACAAGAAGCACAAAAACATCAATACTTACCTGCTGTAACTGTTAGTGTTTAAAGAAAGACTTTGATAACTTGAAGTTTTAGGATCCATTAGTTGTAGTTACCTGTAATTGTCTCTACCTTCACTAAGGGGTGAAGTGTTGGAGCAAATTGTATCCTTTATTTTGTGGGTGAAGCTGTGTTTCTGAGTATTTGATAATTCAAATCACGTTGGACAACAAACTGGATGCTAGACAAAAACTCAGACTAATGACGTGACTACTCACCGGGCATGCCAAAGTCTCTCTTCCCTCTCCACTCCTCCACTCTCCCTTTGCGTGCATTCATTTCCTCATCCGAGCTGGCCTCTGGCTCAGAACTATACGGCTGGATTGAACCAATATTGCTTGCTAATATTTTTGTGCGGCTAATGCAAGCTTGGGGCTATAGGCTTGTCGCCGGGCATAAAATATGTCCTAAAAATCAACAAAGGTTACATTTTGGCTAAAAACTTCACAGTCATAATTAAAAAACGACTAGGAATGATTGTACAAAAGAAAAAAATATGGCTGGAGTGGAAAATATGCCCTTTTCACAACCACTGCTCTGGCTCCAACATGGCAGTGCCAATAACCTACTGGGAAAAAATGGTGACTGAATTGACATCAATTTCTACAGGTGACATCACACTCACTCTCTCCAGTTCTCTTATACAGTCAATGATAACACCCATTTTAAATTGCTGCAGTGCAATTCTGGATTGATTTTAAGGTTCTTTTGAACTTTCTTTAACAGTTTATAAATATGTTTCTGGTCTTCTGCCACCATTTCATTTCATTGTGATTTTTTTGTTAATGTGAATGTTGAGGGAGATTTTGTGACTTGGTCTGGATTTGAACTTACAACCTTCAGTCTTTGGGTTGACAATCCACCACAAGGCCACAAAGCTGGTAAGCAAGTTTCCTGTCCAAACTATGTGTTTTTTATGAGTAATAAGTTGAAAGCAATATAAGAAAAGCAGATTTCATTATGTCTTGATGATGTGTGGAGTTTCAGAGCAGAAGCCAAGGCAAAAAAAACTAACATTTGGTGCCATCTACTGTCAAAATGTAGTGAGTGGAACTATTGATATGAGAACATAGATGCACACACTGTCAACATTGCAATATTTTCATGACAAAGCACACACAGAAAAGGATCTGTCCTTTAACAAAGAACAAAGACTTCCCTCTGCTGCTGTGAAGGCAGAGCTCCTCTGGGGGAGTCAGACAGAGGAAGGCTGTGATTGCAGGCCACTTCATGGAGATGAAGAGAGCAGCTCAGCAAACCTGAAGGCAGAGCAGCAGCATGTGAAGCACCACCAAAGTGAGGGTGTGTGCTGCCAGAGGACCCTTAGGCAACTCACTGATATTTTCTGGTGGACCTAACATTCAGCTGAAGGGCTTCCCTGTAAGTGCCGTTACTGGCTGAGGTCCCTGTCAGGTTCTGGTTCAGTGACCTGGATTGGTGTTCAGCAGCACATGAATCAGCTTCAGTCACCAGCTGCTGTCAATGGAATCTGCTGCAGGCCAGCCTCCTCATCACAGGAAAACCGATTAATCATTCCAGAGTGTGAAAGCGTCCAGACATTAGCCTGCCCCAGAACCAAAGCACATGACTGATGGATGCATCCGTCCAGTCAGGAACCTTTTGTTGTGTTTGTGTCTAACACTCTGTTAATTTCTTTTACACAGCAAAAAATCTAAGATAGTTTTTAAAACTAAAAAAGAAGTTCACACGTCCACATATTTGAAATTATTCAAACACCAGTTGATCTATAACTTTTCTTATCTTCATATTGTGAGATTAGAGTTTCTATGTACATTTTCTTGAATTTTTGGATGTTTGAACATTGTTTGAGCTCATTACTTAACCCGTTCCAAAGTTTAGAGCCGCACACAGACACACAGAAACTTTTTTTTGTGGTTCTTATCAATTTGATCTTGAAGTTCCTACACCCATTCAGTTTGTAGCCTCCTTTGTTTTCTAAGAACTGTTTTTGGATATTCAATGGTAATGTTTTTCCACTGGCTCTATGTAGAATTTGGGCAGTGCAAAAATCAACAAGATCATACAGTTTTTTGTAGTGATAAGTTACATATGTATGTTAGAGGCTTAGCGATGTTGTTAATGACCTTCTTCACTACCGTCATATCAATATCATCACAATCTGCTGAGTTTTTACTCTTGAATTTGTTAACAATTGATATCAGATCATTTTCATTCACTTCAGAGAGAAAGTTTGAGTTTGGGATCCTTGTGATGGTGGAATATTTACTTTGCTGGTTTTGCACTTTAGAATTTCTGCTGCCAACTCTGAACCCACGTTTACAAAATAGTTGTTAAAACTGTTTGCTGCTTCATTAATAGTATAGCTTTGACCCTTCTCATCTGTAAAGTAATCTGGATATGTTCGCTTTTTTCTCCCTTTTTTAATGATACTGTTTAATATTTCCCAAACTCTCTTCACGTTGTTTTTATTTTCATTCAGTAGATTATTGTAGTACACTTTTTTACTGTGCCGTGTTATTTCAGTCAGTTTATTTTTGTAAGACTTGTATCTCTGTTCACTTTCTCTTGACCTTTGTTTTAAGAATTTTTTATAGAAATTATTTTTCTTTTTACAAGCATTTTGTAGACCAGTAGTTAACAAAGGACATTTAGCAAATTTGTTCTTGAATTGATGAATTGGACAGTTTTTGTTGTAGAGTCAGCTAAATTTCTAAAAAAGCATTCATAAGCGGTGTCCACATCTTTGTCTCTGTACACAGAGTTCCAGTTCTGTCTGGATAAGTCATTGAGGTCATTGTTTTTTCATTCCTTAACCTTTTGTAAACTGGTTCTTCTATTATTTTCTTTGTTGCCACGTTGATATGAAATAGTGTGAAAACTGGTAAATGATCAGTTATGTCGCATATCATGAGTTCACTCATATGAGTGTTTTCTATATTATTAGTAAATATATTATCAATAAGAGCAGCTCTGTGAGCAGTAATTCTGCTGGGTCTTGTTATGGTTGGATAGAAACTCATACTGTACATTCTGCTGATAAAGTCATCTGTTGCTTTATGTTTGCTGGAGTTTATCAGATCTATATTTAGATCTCCACAAATAAAGAAAGTTTTGTTATGTTGAGAATGATACAGTTTTTCCATCCAGTCACTGAACACTTCTAGGCTTGACCCTGGTGACCTGTAGATACAGCTTATAATGACATTCTTCCCTGATTCATTACAGATTTCGATTGTAATACATTCCAGTATTCCATCCACTGCAACTGACATTTGATCAATTACTGTAAACCTCATATTTTTCTGCACATAGATTGCAACTCCTCCTCCTTTTTTATTTACTCTGTTCACATAATGAAGTTCATAGTTTTCCAATTCAAAATCAGTCTTTGTTGAACCAAGTTTCTGATATGGTTATGATGTTAAAGGAACATCCAGATTCTGTAGATAGTCCTTGATGTCTCCAAAGTTAGTGTACATGCTTCTGCTGTTAAAGTGGATGATTGACAGTCTTCCTTCAGGGTTAACAGAGTTTTTAAGGTCATCTATACTGTAATATTTGCAGTCCAGATTAACAGAGGAAAAGAACTGATCAGGGTCGATGTCATCCTGCAGGTTGTTATCATTATCACTGAATATGTTCAGGTCAGGTTGCTCACAGTTCAGATCTTTCTGAAAGTTGTGGTGACAGTTGACTGTTAAAGAAAAAATGTTGTTTTTAGAAGCCATGTTTGTAGAGTTTGACTCCTCACCTCGAGAGTCCAGCATCTTCACTTATCTCTTGTTTAGACTGTAGTGGGTAGAAACTTGTCCAGCTCCTCCAGGCTCCTGATAACGATGACCTTGGCTTGCTCAGGAGAACCTGAATCTTTTCTTGCCGTTTCAGAAAGCGGGCGATGTCAGCATTACGCTTATTGAGATTCTCGTTAATGTAAACATTGGTTCCCTTCAGAAATCTTTCTTGCTTCAATAAAGATGTTTTGTGTTTCAGATTCACAAACATCATGAGGATGGCAGGTCTGTCGGAGTCTCTTCTCCTTGGAAGCGGGCGGCAGACCTCGATGGTGTTTGTGTTGAGAGAAATTCCTTTGGACTTTAGGAACCCTCCAACTGTTTCTCCACAGAGCTGATCTCCTGCTGGTCAGATCATCACCGTTCCCTGCGGTCACTGCATGCGCATATGACCGGGGTTTGTCTTCAATCCTGTGATTATCACATCACTAATCCTGAAATTCTGCTCCTGGTCATCCATTCGTTTTTCGATGAAATCCATTCGGTTGACAGTCTGATCATGTTTAGACTCCCCTGTCTCCCCTCCTCCAGTGCGATCAAGATCTGCTCTTGCTGGATCTTCATGGATCTTATTTCTTCCATCAGAAAATCAAGCAACTTCTTAAAATCCTCCGAGTCGTCCGTCACTGGGGTTTTTTTCGGGGGCATGATCAGGAGTTGTTTCTTACAATATTTACTTTTTTCTCAGTGAGTAGATTTTCGAAGTGCAGCTGCTCTGTGCCTCCATGGCGTCGTGGCTTCTTCCCGGAAGTCAAAAAAAAAAAAAAAAGAAAACTAATACATAAAACTAATATATATAAACTATAAACTATATACTCTCCTTCATGTGGGCACCCCTGAGGTTTCTTAGTTCCCCCTCCCAAAAAAAAGATAGTTTTTTTTGGGGGTTTTTCCTCACCGCAGAAGGTGTAAGGAAAGAGATGTTTGTTCAGCTTAGTCTGTTTAACAACCAGCTATTGTTTACTTTTACATGATTGATTTATTTGTTGCTTCTTGCAATATTCTGATATCAGTCCAATGAGACGGCTGTGGCTGTGACATTGGGCTATATCAATAAAATTGAACTGAATTGAATTGAATTAATGAATGTAAATGTTAAATCTAAACATATCTAATTCCCAATTATAATTGTAAATGTTAAATATAAATGTTAATAATAAATATCAAACATATACCTAAATGTTAAATGTAAATTTTATGTCTAAATGTTAATGTTAAAAGTAAATCCATCCATCCATCTTCTTACGCTCATCCGGGACTGGGTAGCAGGGGCAGTAGCCAAAGCAAAGATGCCCATACTTCCCTCTCCCCTGTCACTTTCTCCAGCGCCTCTGGGGGGACCCAAAGATGTTCCAAGGTCAGCCAAGAGACTTAGTCTCTCCAGCGTGTCTTGGGTCTTACCCGGGGCCTCCGCCCAGTGTGACATGCCCGGAGCACGGGAGCAGGGAGGTGTCCAGGAGGCATCAGGACCAGATGCCCGAGCCACCTCAACTAGCTCCTTTTGATGTGGAGGAGCAGCAGCTCTACTCCCAGTTCGTCCCAGGTGACCGAGCTTCTCACCCAAACTCTAAGTTAGTGCCCAGCCACCCTACAGAGGAAGCTCATTTAAGGCGCTTGTATCCGGGACCTTGATTTTTCGATCATGACCCAGAGCTCATGACCATAGGTGAGTATTGGAACGTGGACCAACTGGTCAATTGAGAGCTTTGCTTTCTGGCATAGCTCTCTCTTCACCACAACAGACCAGTAAAGCAACCGCATAACGATGGATGCCGCACCAATCCGTCTGTCGATCTCACGCTCTGATCTTCCCTTACTCATGAACAAGACCCCAAGACGCTTAAACTCTTTCACTTGGGAAAGGGGCACTACACCCACCCAGAGAGGGCAAACTACCTTTCTCCGCTTGTGTTTCTCATCCTCGTACTCATTCTCATTGCAAATCGTTCCGGATCAATCTATCTGCCAATTATTACTAAGTTGACCTGTAAACTTTCTCTTCTCCATTTGTCTACTCTTCAGGCTAACACATCATCTCCATCCACAACCTTGGCCACTTCAGAGACTGGTAAGAACGGCTGGATTTTTGCAAAATTTCCAGAATCAATTTGATTTGATTCACCAGAGCCTGGATTGATTCAATTGATGATTTCTTTTATTCTTTCGACCCACTCGACTTAATTCAATTTTAAATTTACAAAATGTACACATGTAGACATATTTGTAAAAAGAAAAAAAAAACATAATCAATACATTTTTTAAAGAAATTTATAACAATCTGATACATTTCACTTACTGTAAAGTTTATTTGTGAAACAATAACCCAATGAGATTGTTAACACCATACAGTGTTACATGTTTCTCAAATGGAGAAGCTCCAACAAAAATGTGCAGATTTTTAAAATCCCTCTCCTGGAGGGTGTTTTAGTTTGGCCACTAGCTCGACCTCACGCTATAGCATTATGCTTTATTCCAGATGGGTTGACCAGTCCGCAACCACAGAAAGGTTGGAGGCCACTGCTTTAGACCAAAAATAGTTACTTTAAAAAATATTTCCATAAAAGACTTCAGAAAATTCAAACCTGTGAGTCAAGCTGTTTAGTCAGCAATATATGTTCAGGTCGACCAAGCGTTGGCGATAGCCGTTCTATGGGAAATCCATTTTACAGAGGACTTGGGCTTTATGGATTTGATCGATCTCTTATTTTATAGATCCATTCGATATCTATTAAGCTTACATTCATTAATATTAGAACTGAATGACTGGTTTACTTTCAATGTGTGGAATTACAATCAATTCTGTTGTAAAAATGTGCCTTTAATATGGTTTTTGTTTCAAAGAGTTTGCCTAACTAGACTAAACTTGGACTGCTCCAAGAGGAAGCATGGTCACATTCACGTATTTTCCAAACATTTAAAGTCAACATTTAAATTTAACATTTAAGCTGAACATTTACATTTAACATTTACCTTTGCATTTAACATTTAGATATAAATTACATTTTTACTTTTAACATTTACAATTATATTTATATTTGTATTTACCATTCAGGTTTAAGACTTAGGTTTGCATTTAGATATGACATTTACATTTAAAATTATATTTAGGATTTAGATATGTGTTTAGATTTAACATTTACATATATTATGTATATAACTTTACATTTGCCACAGTTTACGTGTATATATACATTCATATTTAATATTTATAATTAATATTTAGATTTAAATTTAGCATCTAAAAGTACAAATCCTCCAGTCACAGACAAACCTTTTATTTGTGACAAATACTGAAAAAAATGTGATGTGGATGCTGCACATATAGAAAGAAATGTTTAAATGTGACTTAAGTTGTCAAATCATTTTCATGAGGTGATTTTTTACATTCGGCGCCGCATAAACAGATATGTGACATAAAATCCGTTTCTTTCTGCAGACTCCAGTCAGGATCTGATGATCGGGGACATGAAGGAAAGAAGAGGTTTCAAATGATTTCAAACTACTAGAGTGTTAAACAGTTTACCAATACAGGAATAACTCAGTCAGGTAAAAAAAAACGCAGAGGATCACTTCCCTGAAATGATCACAGGAAACAAAACATCGAACGGACAAGAAGTGGTTGTGACGTCACGCACGCAGGAGGGTGCACCGAGCCGCGTGTTGAGAACAGACAGCGCGAGCCAGGAGAGAGGATGACACGCGGCTCGTGTCTCTGCTGATGCTCCCGCAGGCGAAAAGTCCTTTCCGTCCTCAACTGGAAGCACTTGACTCTTAAGGTGACGTGCGCGTGTGTTTGGTTTTTTCATGTGCACGAGGAGCTGCAGGCGCGCGCTCGTGAGCACCCTGGTGGAGCCGCTGCAGTCAGAGTCTGCGCAGAAGCTGATCTAAAGGACAGGAGGATGTCTGCCTCTCTGTAAAAACAGGAAAGTTCTTCAGAGCTGCTGTGTTTGCACCTGCGCGTGTGCGTGCGTGTGTTGTGGCTGTTGTTGGACTTCATCCTCCAGAATAACTGATGTGGAGAGTGAATAGCTTGTAAATGTTTTTAATTCAGATTTCATTTAGTCTGACTCTTTGTGTAACTTAATATTTCCTGCCTCCTGAATAATAAATGCAGAATGATGCCGTGGTTCCATCTCGTCTTTGGAGGCTGTGTAAGCTCTTCTTTGAAATCACATCCTCCTCCGACACCCTTCAGTCTGATGCTGTTGTCTGTTTAGGAGAAGCCATGGGGAACACTTCCATGAAGTCTAAGTGCTGCAAGAGCACAGAAGGCTCTGCTTCCACCAAGGATCGCCAGTTCAAACACTTGACCCAGGACTCGCTCAGGGTCAGAGTGGAGGAGCTGGAACGAGAGGTCAAGATGAAGGACGAAGAGCTCGGTGCCAGAGAGCAGCACATCAAAGCTCTTCAGGAGCAGCTGGCCAAACACACACAGGTTCTTTCTGAGCTGAGCGAGGAGCTTCACACCAGAAGCATTACACTCAACATGCTGCAGGACGCCATGAAGAGCGAACCCTCAACCGGGCTAGCATTTCGACCTGCTTCTGTCAGAGCCAGCCGTAAAAGCAGCCCCAACCTCAGCGTTCGCACAAAGGAGACCCTGAACAGAAGAAAAGGGGCTAAAGCTGGGGTGTCGGCCGAGCCAACGTCCAACAGCCTGCAGAAGTTCTCCTTCGAGAAAGCCCGGGTACCAAAGGATGCAAGGTGAGACGTTTTTCAGGAAGCTGGTTCGGGCTCATAATGTCCTTCACCTTAGTCCACTCTGCTCAAAAGGACCAGCTTCAAAAATGCATTTAGAACATCTTCAATACTGTAACTGTCTCTGTGAAGATCAGAAAGGGATGAGGATTACATCTGAAGAGATAATGACCACTTTGAATGTTCTCATTTCAAACAAAGTCTTCAAAGATGTTCAGTCTCACTGAAATGGAAAACTTTACCATCTGTCCGTCCGTCCGTCCATCCATTAAAATTTCAGCTCTATCCTTTCTACCTCGTCTCAGAGGATTTTTAAACTTCAAACATTCTGTCCTGATTTTGCAAAAGTGAGCTGTAGCTACTACATCATTATTGCAGCCTTTTTCCAACTGAATTATTTTGTCTGCTCTTGATTTAAAACGATTTGAATAAAGAAATACTCAGAAAGGCAGTTTAAATCTTAATTTCTTTTATAAATGTCCTCTATCACGAGAAAATGCAACAAGAACATGTTGAAAGCACAATTCCAATTGAAGTGGGTCTTTAAAACATAGACAGAAGTAAGATGATGAAGATATTTATAGAGGTTCCATAAAACAATCCTGTTTGATAAAAGATTTTGTTTTGTGGATCTACTGCCCCCTTGTGGCGGTAATTTCAAAATTCTCATGCTATTTTTAAGCCTTTCACAGTAAACTATATCCATATTTACAGAGGTGAAAGTAGATTTTTGTTTATGTCAATACTATAACACATTTTGTCAACGTAAATCTTTTTAATAGTAGCAAATGTAGATTAGGAATGTAATAATTAATGGAGGAGCTGATTTATCACAGATTGATCTGTCTGATGTAAGTTGCTGATTAAATGAAATAGAACTAGACCATTTTGAAATGGTTTCAAAACCAAATAAATTGATCTATAATAAATTTTGGAAAGTACCATTTGGATTGAGGCACTGTAGGTTCTTTTGATTCTAATGTAAATACGACCAAATAAATCACAGTGATGACGTGATGCAGTAAAACTGATCAACCATCATTCCAGTCCAATGTGTGGAAACACTTTGAATTTACAAAGTCATGTGACCATACAGTGTGTAGAATGTTCTAATAATGTTCCTTTGGATCATTCTGATGTGGAAAAACAACAGTGGGCTGAACTTGATCAAACTAAAATGTGAATGGATTTGACATTCATTCTTGTTTACTTGTTTGTTTGTAAACATATTTCATTTACACTTGATTATCTTGAAGAAATACAAGAATCTGGAAAACTTCCCCTGCGCTGTTTAGTAGCAGGTTTTTGTCTCTGAGTCAAACTGTCGAAGTTTTGGAGAAAGATGACCTGGATCCATTTTAGGTCAGAGAATCAGATCCAATCAGATTGTTTAAAATGAACCAATATCCACTATGAATAGGATTGGCAACTAAAATTATTACATAAATCAAATCATGGTTAAAAGTACACACCTAAGACAGATAAATGCAGTTGAAAATGAATTTAAACTGTAGATAAAATGGGGCTTTGTGGAAAAAATATTTTAATTGATTTTTGTACTAAAGATGCAGGAAATGCATTTCCTTCTTTCTCATTTTCTTCTTCTTCTCTAATTTTAGCTTGTACATCTTCATCGTAACTTGCAATCTTCCTCCTAAAAATCTTCCCTGCACTGTTCTTTTTTCAATGACTTTTTCAAATTTAAATTAATTTCTTTTCTGCATATTTTACTTCTACCATTGCATTAGGTTTTTTTCTTAAACTGCCAATCACAATAGTGTTCAGAAACTGTATCATGAACTGAATCATGTATTGTTTTTCTTGTTCCCTTGTAAACTAACCGACCTCCAGCTTGCACAGAAATTTGCCTTATTGACTCTAAATGAATTTCACATCCCCGGAAGACAAATCAAACCCAAACTCAGTACCAGTAGGTCCGCCATAAAAATACACAGGAAGAAGAACAAATTGAATTGGGAAGGGCAGGTTCTTAGAAATGAAGGGGGTTCGTAAGGAATTTTCATCGTAGTAGACTCAACAGCTTAAACAAATTAATTTTGCATAATATCGGCCGTATGAACTGCAGTTCTGTTATGGTTTCAGCAGACATCTCTCATGAGAAAGGTAACTCTTAACACTTGTGTGTGTGGTGAGCATTGTTTGGTTTGTGTGCTCATAACTAACTACTCATGTGAGTGACCCTTGAACATGAACTGCTTTTGCATCATAGCAGACAGAGCAGCATTCTTCATTCTGCTTCCAGATGACAGTGAATCAGAGATTTCTAGCAGGAAACCCATAGCTTTCCAAAAACCTACACTTCCTTTAGAAACATTTCTGCCAGGATTTGTCAAAACACCACAAAGTTCACTTAGAACTTACATCTCTCAAGACAACACATGCTCACATACTCGAACACTCACACACCCTCCAGGGTCTATAACTCAGCCCCCTCCTAAAAAAACAAAAAACCCTAATTAAGCATGAAAATGCAAAAAATGTTGAGTTCTTCTCTTTCTGCATTAAACTTTCACCAGCCTAAGAAATATGAGCGGCATTAACTTTCTTATCCATCCATTTTCTAAACACGGTTTGTCCTTTTCGGGGTTGCTGGAGCCTAGGCTGACTACTTGTGGGCGAAGGCAGGGAACACCCTCAACAGATCGCCAGTCTGTCGCAGGGCTACAATCACACACCCATACACACCTGCATACACACCTGGGGCAGTTTGGACTTAGAGTCACCAATGAACTGAAGCATGTTTTTGAATGGTGGGAGGAAGCCAGAGTCCCTGCAGAAAACCCACACATGAATGGGGAGAACATGCAAACTTCACACAGAAACGTTCCCCCATCGGTGATGCTGTTTCAGGTCCCCCCAGAACTTAAACCTGGGCCTCCTTGCTGTGAGGCAAGGGCGCTAACTACTGCACCACCGTGTTGACAATAAGTCAAAAACATTCTTATTTTGATCTCAGAATCTTCAACATTACACCTATAAAAACCCATGTCTGATCTGCAGATGTGATTTGCTCGCTGCTCTCAGAAGTACTGGTCTTGTGTCAAACCAGATCTTTTATAAAGAGACTTTTCCAACTTTCAAATGTTAATGCTAAATCAAAGTAGTTGTTTCCGTTTATGTGATTGTTGGAGAGTATGATTCTGTACTGACTCCGCCCACTGCGAACCTTCATCACAGCCTGCGTAGATACAGGTGAGTGCTTGTACAGGTTACACCTGCTGTGTCAGGTAAGAGACATTCTGTCAGCAGGAGCTTGCTGTGTAAGTTATGACAAATGGCTGTGTGCTTTCAATTTTCTGTAGAGGTAGCATAACACCACAGCAAAGTGCAAATGCTGCTTGATCTGCTGCTTCTGACAGCCTGCTAGTTGGTGACATCTGCTTTACATTACAGCATGGACAATGTTAAAGAAATCATTAACATCTAAAGAAATCACCAATATTTTTATCATGTCTTTTTAAACAGCCTACACATTTTTTTGGAAGTATTGAAGTGTGTTTGTGTGTGTGGTGGTGGTGGGATCATTGCATCATCCAAAAAAAGGCCTACAGAAGAAACCAGAGCATAAAACTGTACTTTTAGCTCTGTAAAGCTTATTTCACTCTGCACACCCACAAGTCCTTCCTTCATTTGTTGGTGGATGATAAACCGTTGAAAAATGTGCCTATATTGCCACCTACTGTAAGGAGGTGAAACATCTGGGCTCAGGCCTGGATTGTTGTTGGGTGTACGTTGTTGAATAGAAGTCATACAAGCAGAACAATCCTGCTCTAGCACAGATGGACTGCTGAGTGTCCCCAATATTCCACTAGAAGACAGGAGGAGAAGCAGGTTTCTGTTCAAAGTGGAGTCCTAGAAGGTCTCAAACAAATGAATGCCCAATCCTCACACCATCACAAAATACCTAAACTGGCTTCTGAAAGTGTCAAGACGAACAGAACGTGGTTGTGAAACATTTCTCCTGTGGTAATGCAGCTTTATTGCACCTGAATGATTTCAGTTAGTGTTTGAAACATCTGGAAGAAATAATCCCAAACTGGATTATGTAGTGTCTTGCGAAAGTATTCGACCCCCTTGAATTTTTCAACGTTTTGCCACATTTCAGGCTTTAAACATAAAGATATAAAACTCTAATTTCTTGTGAAGAATCCACAACAAGAGGGACACAATCATGAAGTGGAACTAAATTTATTGGATTTTTCACAAAAAAAACCCCAGAAAAATTGGGCATTGAAAATGTTTTAGCCCCTTTCCTTAAGTTAATATTTTGTAGCGCCACCTTTTGCAGCAATTACAGTTGTTATGTATGGCGTCACATCTCTGCCATTAATTGAAGAGCGCGTATCTGACAACTGAGTGAGCGTATCTTACAACTACACCGGAAGTCCTAACTGAGCGCGTTCGCATGCTGAGTTCTGACTGCACGCTCGCTCAGTTTTTTTTTTGCTCAGTTTTCTTTTTCGCTCAGTTTTGTTTTTCGCTCGTTCAGTTTCAGGGGCTGCTTTGTCACTCAGGGGGCGGTAACCTTTCTGGTTGATCTGATTGGCCAAAATTTCAATTCAAATCCAGCGAGGCAGCGGGGCGGGGCTTTCATTTATTTATCTTCTTTAATAGAAAAAAACTGCAGATGAAACGTGGATTCAAACGTTAACGAACAGCCAAGAAAGAACAAGATAAGAAAGTGCAGCGGGTTTTTTTGTGCTGTAAGTTTGACTCATCTGTAAATCACCTTATTAGGTAAATATACATGTAGACTTTAGTTACATTTTTTATATAGTAATGTTTTTTAATAACAGCTATAAAAAATACTGTGAAATAACACTGAAAGGATTATTATTAACTGCCGCTTATGGGCATTCCTCCTCTTTGAGCACTTCGGGGGTCGGGAGATGGTGTGTGGGCATCAGCTGAATCTGAAGGTATTTGTGACAAAAAGGATTTGTTGGATCTGAAATGAGACTCTGAGAAGCAGATGAAGTCTGTAACCTTCCTTCTGCAGTGTGAAGAAGCTGTTGACAGACGCTCTGAACAAGAACCAATACCTGAAGAGGCTGGAGCTGCAGCAGATCAAGGACATGGTGGAATGTATGTACGAGCGCACCTACCAGCAGGGCGAGTGTGTCATCAAGCAGGGAGAGCCTGGAAACCATCTGTTTGTCCTGGCAGGTTGGGTCACTTCTACTTTAATCTCCTACCTCTGAAATTAAAGGACATACACATAAGCCTGGATTTAAACTTTTTATTTACTAGTAGGACTGAGATAAGCTTCATTTATAATGGCTAAGAGAAACCTGGAAATTATTCAAAGCATTCAGAGAAGGTCATGATAAATAGAGTAAACAGTGCTTTCCATACCATTATGCTCCCACCATCATACTTTACTGTGCGACGCAGCAAAAGTCATCTTTACAGAAGCTGGACATTTTAGTCTATGAAGGACTTGTACCCTGATGTGACCTTTTAAAAACCATTAAACTAAACCCTGAAAAAAACTGGACAGAAATGCATCATGGGGCCAAACCTTTTTTATCACTCTTTTGTGTGAGGAGTCTTGTTTGTTCTGTTGAATCTTAAAAAAACAAAGATCCAGTGACAGAATGAAGAGTCATGATGTATTGAAGGAAAGTAGTGATTGGAGAGGTGGCTCTGTTTCTGTTCGATAATGTCATGTGTCGAACTGTTAACCTAATTTGAAGACATGGTGGTGGGGGTGCCCTTTCTGTTTAGCTGGATACAGTTTCTCCGGCGTTTATGTGCCTGAAGGTTACCAGCCACTGTCTTGCGTTTGCCTGTGGGCTGTGACCGGGGCGGGTGATAGACGTCATCAGCTTCTCTGACAGCAAGAACCAAGGAGAAGCTCACTTGATACCAATCTATGTCTATTTAATCGAATTTACATTTCACTTTGGTTGTTCTCTTAAGAAGTACTTATCACGGATCAAAGATCTTTACATCTATAAAATAGTTTATAATCCTATTGTTTTCAGCCAGACAGTTACAAGAAAAATCATTAAAAAACGGAACAAAATAATGTATTTATTATTTATAATATAAATAAATAATTTAGACGGAAAAATGTAAGGTGTTGTTTAGACAGTAGCAAAGACTCACTGCCGCACCGCCTTCGACCTTCACTTCTTTTTACACGAGTTCACACTGCCTCCAACTCTGAACTGCCACAGCAGGAGATTGATCCTTAAGACTTTTGTCATTGCTATCCCCCACCCATTAAAATCTTTGATAATTCAAACTAATGTCATCTCACAACCTTTCTGTGAGATGACATCATGAAGTACGACATGCATGATGTGTCAGAAAAGAGCTGTAGGACGATCTTTTTGGCTCAGCAGGACAAAAATTTGGACGTCACCTGTCTCTTTCCCATCTTTAACTCTTTAACAATCTTTTCTACTTGGAAAACAGTAATGAGTCAAAAGGAACACAGGTGACCATCTTTAAAAAGAATTTGGACTTTGCCTCCAAAATTCTCACCTAAGCTATGCTCCTACAATCCCTGAGGTCTAGTACAGAAATAACAGGATAACAATCCAAGTTCCCTGTTAAGGTTAATAACTGCAGTATTTTTTTTCATCAAAACCTTGAAGTTGCAGGAAAATTCTGGAAGAAATTATATTTTCTCTGTTTTTGTTTTTTCTGTTATTTTCCTCCCACATTTCGGATAGTCAAAATACAACTACTGACAGAAATATGCTTTTATTTTGAACTCAAACAGGTGAAATCAATAAAAAGGTGATTCATGACTTACGGAAGTTGATCAAATGAAGAAGTGTGTATCTGTGTGTGATGTTGCAGAAGGAAAATTGGAGGTGTTTCAGCACAACAAGCTGCTGACATGGATAACAGTGTGGACCACCTTTGGAGAACTAGCCATTTTGTACAACTGCACAAGGACCGCATCTGTGCGAGGTGAGCATCCATGACAGCCACACTGATTGATGAGAGCCTGTCTAAATTAAACAGCCTAAATCTTTTTTCACCATAATCTTTTGTTAAAACTTAGTTGAACAAAAAATAGGTATACACTCACTGGCTAATTTATCAGGCACATCTGTACAACTGCTCGTTAATGCAAATTTCTAATCAGCCAATCACATGGCAGCAACTCAATGTATTTGGCTATGTAGACATAGTCAAGATCAGAGCTGGCCAGCCCTAGTCCTCCAGAGATTCTTGTTTTCCAGGCAGGGTTGCATGTGTTTCTCTGGAGAAGCTGATGATATAGGGAAACCAGAATTCTTTAAAAGAAGTCTGTCTTGGAAAAGTTTTCAGCAGGTGAGTGTTACCTGTGTAGAGGCTGATGCTGTCTGTACTGCATCCACAGCTGTGAACAAAGTCAAGACGTGGGCTTTGGACCGGGAGGCTTTCCAAAACATCATGAGGAGGACAGCAGAGACCCGACACGAACAGTACCGCAACTTTCTGCGAAGGTCAGTCCATGTTTTGTAGCAGTGTGTGTGAATGGACTGGGATCCTCCAGTGAGTTATGAAGTTGTCAGTAAATCCAAGCTAATATACATGAAGAAAGTTAACAGTTTCTGTGTGTGGACTGCATGTATGTCATTTGAGTGCGAATGTAATATGGGTCTCTTCTTCACTCACAGTGTTTCACTCTTGGCCAATCTGCCAGATGACAAACTAAGCAAAATAGTGGACTGCCTGGAGGTGGTGAGTTATTCTGTCAAACTCCTGCAGGTTTGTGTTGTGCTGTTTCAGTATTCCTTAACCCTATGGCATCTCCATCAAGGCAGAGAGTTGCTGTCAAAATATCATTGAGTTCAGATGTTCCTGCCCTCTGCAGGTCCTGCATCATGCAGACAGTGTCTGTAAACACAATGTGGCCGTGTTGAACTGGGCTCTGCTGAAGCCTAAATGAGACATTAACTATCATGAAAGCCAGAAGAAGGATCTCCTTGTGTGAAGAGTTTTAACCTGCAAACCTGTGGAATCTTTAGTCATGTTGCTGAGGGGGCAGCACGGTGGAGTAGTGGTGAGCAGTCTAGCCTTACAGCCAGGAAGCCTTTGTTCAAATCCTTGCTTGGATTTAAAAATACTTTATTTCAAGCAATCACAGCAAAATGACACAAAAACATGACAGACAACATACATTTTTATCTATACACAGATATATCAAAACATAGGACATTTAGTCATGAAAATGGACTAGAAAATGTGCATACATCCACATGCACCGGTAAATATTTCAATTATTACTCTTAATCATAAATTAACAAATTTGCTCTTTTTTACATAGAACATGACAATAAAACTATTACCTGTTAAGTTTGTCAAAAGATTTTCTATAGATTGCTTGAAAGGGAGTGGGAGGAGGCAAGCTTATATTATCCCACCTTTACTTTGCTTTACCTCACTTTTACCTTTTCATTTTCTTTACCTAAATTATTATTCAGTTCTTAACTTCTGATTAGTTATTTATGCTATACCAAAAGAGATTAAGGTAATTAAAAAAATCCAGAAGCATAAATAAATCACACGACAAAGATGAAGTACATGGGTTCTTTGTTTGTGGAGTTTGCATGTTCTTCTCATGCAGTACAAAAACATGCTTCATCGGTTAACTGACTAATCTTGAAGGTGTGTTGTATTTTCTCTCTTTGTGGCTCTGTGATACACTGGGGACATGCACCGGGTGTACTCCACTTTAGCCTATTAATATTGTGGTAAACTCGAGCAACCTTGGGCTCTGGTGCAGCGGTAGAACGGTTGCCCCTGATCGGAAGATGCAGGTTCAATTCCCGCCTTGTTCGCCCTTGTGTCGAGGTGTCCTTGAGCAAGACAATCAACTCCACATTGCCTCTGATGGAAGGTTTGGGTCAATGTTTGGCAGCCGAGCTGCCATCAGTTTGTGAATTTGTGTGTGAATGGGACTGTGACTGTAAAGCACTTTTGGCCTTTAAAGAAGGTAGAAAAGCGCTATATAAGTGTACGCCATTTACCTGTGACCATTTAAGGGTAAATGCAAGTTTAAAGCATGAAAACATACCAGCAACTACACTGAAACTTATAAACCGCTGTGAAATTCTCTTTACACATGCAAAGCTGAATTGTGTGGTATACGCCAGTGGTCCCCAACCCTCAAGGTGTATGTGGTACAGTTGGAACCAGGTCACAGGAAAAAAAAAAAAAACAAAGAAAAACACAACCTACAAAAACAAGGAGTCTTTACTTCAACCATCCATCTTCCTCCTCTCCTCCGGAACCGGGTCGCAGGGGCTGCAGTCTGAGCAAAAATACCTCCAGCAAACCTTGGGGGCAAACCAAGGTGTTCCCAGGACAGTCGAGAGACATAGTCTCTCCAGCGTGTCCTGGGTCTTCCCCGGGGCCTCCACCCAGTGGGACATGCCCGGAACACCTGCCCAGGGAGGTGTCCAGGAGGCAGCCGGACCAGATGCCTGAGCCACCTCAACTGGCTCCTCTTGATGTGGAGGAGCAGCGGTCCTACTCGTAGCTCCCCCGGGTGATAAAGCTTCTCACCTGATCTCTAAGGAAGCACCCAGCCACCCTAAGGAAGAAGCTTATTTCAGCTTCTTGAGTTTGGGACTTTGTTCTTTCTGTCATGACTCAGAGCTCATGACCACAAGTAAGCACTGGAACGTAGACCGACCTGTAAATTGAGAGCTTTGCTTTCCTTCACCACAACGGACAGTACAGTGATCACATAATCCGCCTGTTGATCTTGCGCTCCGATCTTCCCTCACTCATGAGCAACACCCCAAGATACTTAAAGTCCTCTATCTGAGGCAGGAGCACGCTATCCACCCAGAGAGGGCAAACTACTTTTCTTTGGTCAAGAACCATGGTGTCAGATTTACCGATACTAACCCTCATCCCAGCTGCTTCACACTCAGCTGCAAAACGCCCCAATGCATGCTGGAGGCCCTGGCTTGATTAAACCAACAGGACTACATCATATGCAAAGAGCAGAGAGGAAATCCTGTGGTCCTCAACCAAGACCCCCTCCGTACCCTGGCTGGGCCTAGAAATTCTGTCCACAAAGACAATGAACAGAACCAGTTATAAAGGGCAGCCCTGCTGTAGTCCAACATGCATCAGCAACAGGTCTGACTTACTGCCAGCTATACTGACCAAGCTCCTTTGCCAACCATACAGAGACCGGAAAACCCTCAATATGGCTTCATGGACCCCATACTGCCAGAGCACCCGCCACAGGACATAGCTGAACGTCTTCTGCCACGTGATGCTGCAGAGATGTGTTGGCCAAGACAATCCCACAGCAGCCAGAGACTTGAGGTACTCAGGGCGGACCTCGTCCACTCCCGGTGCCTTGCAAGGTACCTGAAATGATTACAAAGTCGATCATCCATCTCCTAACAAGGGTGTCTGATGCCAAATGTATTGATGGACACCCTTGTGTTCGAACATGGTGTGTGTTATGGACAAATTATGACGAGCACAGAAGTCCAACAACAAAACAGAGCTCGGTTTTAGATCAGGGAGGCCATTCCTACCTATCACGCCCCTCCAGGTGCCACTGTTGTTGCCCATGTGGGCTTTGAAGTCCCCCAGGAGGACAATGGAGTTCCCCGATGGGACAATTTCCAGTACCCCTTTGAAAGACACCAAGAAGGCCAAGAACTCTGAAATGTCGTTTGGCCCGTTGGCCAAAACCACGGTCAGACACCTGTCCCCCACCCATAGGCGAAGCGAAACGACCCTCTTGTCCACTGGGATAAACTCCAACACTTGGCAGCTGAGCTTGGAGCTTACGAGTAAGCCAACACTGCCCCTCCGCCTCTTACCACGTGCAACTCCAGAATGGTAGAGTTCAACCCCTCTCAAGGAAGGGAATTTCAGAGCCCAGACTGTGTGGGGAGGTGAGCCCAACTATAGCTGGCCGGAACCTCCCCCTGGCTCCAACCTTCCTTCCATTCAGTACCTGTACCGGTACCTGGCCCAGGGGGAGAAAGTGGGCTGGTAAAATCTCAATGGACCCCTCACATCCCGGACACAGTCTTTTAAGTCTCCTAAATAGTAAATTTAGACACCCACTTCAGCGTCGTACAGATCAGTCTGTGAAAATATTGTGACATTTAACCTGTCCGTGGCCTGAAAAAGTTTGGGGGCACTGGTTCACGGCACAAACTTCATAAAAGATGACAACTTGAGCCTTATTTACCAACTTAACATCTATATCCGTAGCTAAGATAAAAGGCTACAGTTTGAGTGGATAACCATGCTTTTCACTGGTTTTCAGGAAGCTTCCTGCTAAATCAAGTAGCGACAGAAGACACTGTTGGCTGAAAACCAGCTGACAGGGGAGCAATAATTGTCTTTGCCTGTTTGTGATGTGCCTCTTTTACGAAGACTGTTTCAAGGCTCTGCATAGGGCGTATGCTGAACCTGACAAATTATGGGAAAAGCTAACAGTCAGGAAGTTACTGTAGCTGTGAAGAAGCTCATCTTTTAAAAATAAAAACGTGAAACTCAATTTAATGGACGTATAATGTTAAAGTGAACCAAAAGTGTCAAAAGCAAAATATCCACAGAAATTCTTCTCATTAGCCCACCCCCCCACCCCCACCCACCCCCACAACCCCAACCCCCAACCCCACTGGATCGACCTGTTACAGAGTTGGGACCGCCAGAGCATCACTGGCAGTTGACCTGCAGCTCTTGTCCCACGGGGACCGGCTACCAGGAATCAGACCGACTGGGTCGATTCTGAAATCAATGCAGCATTTCAGTTCTAACTGTTGTCCTATCCTCTTCTCCCCCCCCCCCCTTAGGAATACTACGACAAGGGAGAGTATATCATCCGAGAAGGAGAAGAAGGCAGCACCTTTTACATCATTGCACAGGGAAAGGTAACAAACTCAGATGTGTCCCTGTTCCACAGCAGGATCCTCAAACACCAAACATGAGTCTGGTGATATCAGTCACAGTTTCTGAAGCTCTGCCTTATTCACATGAAGGACTTAAAAATTGTCAGTTTTCAAACAGTGAGGTGTTGGATCTGAAACTGGTTATATTGGTGCTAAGTAACTCAGAGATACTCTTGTAATCACCAAGCTGCAGATCATGAAAAGATAATTGTCTCAAGTGTTGGGAAAATGTGTGGACAGAAGGGGTAGCATCTCTGGATTGATAAACTGGGGTGGTGGTTGTCCTCTTTCTAAAGTCAGTGAACGCAGTCTCTACCAACATAAAATCCAGAGAAAGGATTTTAGCTGCTATTTACTTTCATATCTGTATACTAAATATTAGCTACATCCATGATACATACATCTATGACCTAAGCTGATTATTTCTCTTCAAAACAATAATAATAATAATTAATTATACAGATAGAGTTAATAAACTCAAGAATAAACTTGGTCCCAAATTTGCCAGTAAAAAGGTTCCTCTTCTTCTTCTGCAGTTGGGGAGTGAAGTTAGTGGGGAGCTCGCTCATTCATGAGGAGCTTAGATTAGCGTTGTTGCTCCCCTACAGGCCAGCTGAGGTGGCTTTTTTGAATGCCTATTTGATGCCACCCTGGGGATGTATTTCGAACATGACTCACGAGGAGGAAGTCCTGGGAAAGACCTGGGACATGCTGGAAGACCTACATCTCTCAGCTGGCCTGGGACTGCCTTGAGCTTTCCCTCACAGAACTGGAAGAAGTTTCTGTAGAAAGGGCAGTCTTGGCCTCTGGATGGATGGCATGTTTTTTTGATTCATTTCTGATTGTCTCAACTTATAAACTCTGAGATAAAAAGCTTCAAATCAAATCAAGCTTTATTTATAAATGTGCTTTTCATGCATCACAGCTCAAAGAACTATACAATAAAAAACAGCAAATTAAAAAAAAAAAACCTAAAACAAACCTACCCCTCCACCCTCTCCACCCCTCTATTCACACACATACACATAAACACACACACACACACGCACACACACACTCACACAAACTATGTATGAAAGAGATATATGCTTTGGCTCTGCTGTGGGCAAACAAAACATCAGGAATCTCTTATATCAGGTGCAGCTCAGCCACAGAACATCGCCACAGCACCCACCCACACCAGACAGTTACAGGGCCCACACCACAGTCGTGTGGCTGCGATGCTTGACCCCAGCCGCCTGTCACAAACGGGCAGACAGGTGGTTTCCCTTGCAGGAAGAATATTTATTCAGAAGGAATCGAGCACAGCTAAAAGTCCACAAAGCTAAATCAGTAATACAGGCAGAGGTCAATCATGGGCATGGGATAATCCAAGAAAAGAGAAGAGTCAGAGTCTCGGCAAGGGTCAGGGCAGACGACAGGCAATCAGAAAAACAGAAGATCAAGTCAGGACTTTGTGCAGGGTGGCACAAACAATACTTTGCTTGTCAGATTTCAGTCAGGTGAGTGGCATCGAGGGCCTGCATGCTGCGGCTGCTGGGAGTTGAAGTGAGTTAGTGCTCTGCAGACTGCTCTTGCGGGTTACCAGAGGGGGAGACAGAGAGTCGACTTCTGACACCACCCCAGCCACTGACCAAGCCGGCATCCCCGTTACAAAAGATTCCCATATGGAAACCGTAAGATCATAGTTAAAAAAGAAAGATAAATATAATTACATGAAATGTATTTAAATATATAAAAGCTAAAGTAAATTACAATAAATACATACAAATAAATCAATACACTAAAATATTTTTTATAATAAATAGCAAATAAGATGATCTAACGTCATGTTAAAAAGGTGGGTCTTGAGCCTCTCCTTAAAAACCTCGACAGGCTCTCCGGCCCTGAGGCTCTCCAGCAGGCTGTCCTATGGACCAGTGTAAAGTTGCTGACCTTCTAAAGACCCTTTTTAACAGTTTCAGTTACAGACTCTTCCTCATCGGATGTGCTGCAGACTAATACTGTCCTCCAAACAGCAGGACTTTTCCTCTGCTACCCCCTGTTCTTTCATTAGTAGTGGAAGATGTTTTACAGAACCTGCTTCTGACAGTTTAGGGACAGTGAACTTAATCCTGTCCAGTCTGCCTTCATGTTCAACTTACATGTCATTCAGTTTCAAAGTCTGCTGCAGATGCTGCAGGGAGCGCTTCTCTTATCTGCATATGTCTACATGCTACAATGCTTCAGATCCACAGGTTTCAGACATCTGAGCCTCACAGACAAAAGATGATTGAGGGAAATCATCACTTATGAAATACTTTTTCCATTAGTGACGTTTTTAGCTGATTTTTATTGTCCAGCCTCCATTAAAAAAAAACAGACTTGCTTGTCTGCTGATAACCTGACACCAGCAAGCAAAGGAGGGGGTGGGGGTCCAAAATGGACTCTCCACGTCCCATTGTGAGCCATTATGTGGCAGCTCTGACTGCAGCTCTTCAAAACTGAGCTAACACCCCATGGAGGGGATTGTGTTATTTTGGGTAGAAAGGGGTTTATACAGAAATGCTCCCTCCCCTTCACCTAACAAACCCTGAGAGTGCCTGTCACCAGGGAAAAACTGGGGAATTGGGGACCAGCAAGGTCAAACGCAACCCTTACCTCCAACTAAGTTAGCGGTCACAACCGTGATGTCATTGTGAGACTCTTGACCTGTGTGTGTGTGTGTGTGTGTCTGTATATATGTTGGTTGGAGGGGGTGGGGTGATAAAGCTCTTAGAGCCTTATAAATTATAGAAGTTTTTACCTCATCGTCACAGCTGGAGTGCAGTTTCACACTCACATGCATGTGTATTTGACACCCCCAACCCCAGATCTGGTTGTTTTTGTTATGCCTGCATGATAGCTGTGGACTTGAGTTAAATCATTTTTGTCATTAGTGTTATTTGGTAATGAACTTTGATCTGCATTCATACAGCATGTGCCCATCTACATTTTACAGACCTAACCTTGATTCTGTCATTTACTTCCAGACCAGAGCAAACTCTTCAGAAAGCTCTAAAAAAGATTCCCTTTCCCTGTTGCTGTCAGAAAACATGCTCTGCCAGCTTATTTGTTTTTTCATATTATTTTTGGGTTTTAGAAGTACTGGAAATGACTGAATAGGATCCACAGAACTGCCATACCAGTCATTGTTTAACTCTGAATGAAGCACACTTGATGAGATATTCTAGGACACCAGGATTGGCAGACATACATGAACTGTAACAGGTCATCCAGTATGCCAGCATGTAATCTGACAGAAAGCTGAAATGATGACAGGAAAAGAGGTTTAACTCCTCAGGACTCTGTTGTGTAGGTGAAGGTGACCCAAACCACTGAGGCCCACAAGCTTCCACAGATCATCAATGCGCTGCAGAAGGGAGACTACTTTGGAGAGAAGGCCCTGGTCAGGTGAGAACACTGCAGATGACCCCTCTTTATCCTGATGGAAGCAGAATTTTTATGTGATCTGGTGTTTGTTTGCTTTGCCTGGGATTTCCAGTGATGACGTTCGGTCAGCCAACATCATCGCTGATGAGAACGGGGTGGAGTGCCTCGTCATCGACAGAGAGTGAGTTTCTGAGGTTTTTGGCTTATTTTCATTCAAAAAGTCAGACATCTGCCACGTTTTGTGAGACTGCGATGGCACCTTTCTTTTCAGAACATTTGATCAGACTGTGGGAAACTTCAATGAACTCCAGAAACACCTCCAAGGTTATGTGGCATCGCTGGATCGAGATGACAAGAAGAGACAGGTCAAGTACGTGCACTTGCTCAAACTCATAAGGGTGAGCAAATTATACTGAAAATCCCATTTTAAATCAGTTATTTTGTATCAGGAAATGAAGAAAAATCCCCACATCATCAAATTACAACATTTTTGTAAAAAATAAATCAATTGAAGTAGAGATCATTCAGCAGTCATAATAGAATAAGTGGACGTAGAAGGAATAAAGTAGATTCTTTGAAGTTTTGAGGATGACAGAGATGGCAACTCTTTCCTTCAACCTTCAGGAGTCTTTTGTTAGAGAAACTAATACATGAGCGAAGTGAGGAAAAAGACTGGGAAAGAGACACAAAATGACTCCATAAGAGGGGGTGCAGATGGTGTAAAGAGAATAGCCAGGTGATAATAATCAGTTTGATATCATTAAAGGTGATCATAAAAAATACGCCATTGTCAGGAACTGGAGGTGAAGGACCAAACATGCAGGAGATCAGGCTTAAAACATTTAGTAAATAAACTGAAATATGCCAAAACCCTGGCAAATGAGTGTCAGAGCAGGCCAGATGACCTGAAAACCAGACACTTAAATAAACTGGGGGCAATTAACTGAACTGAAGACAGCTGTGGATCGTAACCCTGAAACTGGTGTGACTGACAAAAGGTAACCAAAGCATGACCAAAAACAACATAAAGGCAAACTCAACCACAGCATCCTCACAGCCATAGAGTGGAAAGCCCTGAGCAGCAGGAGAAAAACCAAAAACCAGAAGCTGCTTAGACTCTGCAGGCCTCAGGATGTTAAACACTGCACAACAGAAGAGACCAAAGCAGAGGATTTCAACAAAAAGCACAACTCCATGTTTGGGTTAAACAGCAAATGAACAGAAACACATCTCTGTGTTTCGTCATGCTTTTTGAGTCAAATGAATTGATTGATTTTTATTGTGTTTATGACATTTTCAGATGTATTATTTAACCTCAGATGTTTGAATTAAAATTTTTTCCAAAGGCGTTCTTTCTGACCCACTTTCTGTCTTCATCCAGGAAGTCAGTGTCACGCCACCAGAGTCAGCCCCTGTCTCCAGGCTTCATGCAGCTGAAAGACATGGTCTCTGTCTTTACCTCGTCCAGGCCCTTCCATCATCTGGAAGTTATTGCCACTCTTGGTGTTGGAGGATTTGGCCGAGTAGAGCTTGTGAGTCCAGCTGATCCCACTTTGTTAAAGCATAAAGAAAATAGACATTTTTTTTCTTCTGCTGATCTTCTAGAGTCCTAAACTAATGCGCAAGTCTAAATGTTGGAAAAGGTAGTCTTCATTTTTCTGTGGATATCTACCTGATTGACTGAGAAGTTTGTTCTAAACAAAGACCAATTGCATTTCTGTTGTGCCCTGGAGGCGTTCCTTCTCCCTCATCAAGCACCGCACCTGTTCCTGATCATCACCACCTGTTCATCATCACCATGGTTTTTTAAGCAGCGTCAAACCTCCAGCCACTGTCAGATCGTTATGCCGCTTGTATGTCAGAACTGCCAGCCAGCCAGCCAGCCAGCCAGCCAGCCAGCCAGCCAGCCAGCCAGCCAGCCAGCCAGCCAGCCAGCCAGCCAGCCAGCCAGCCAGCCAGCCAGCCAGCCAGCCAGCCAGCCAGCCAGCCAGCCAGCCAGCCAGCCAGCCAGCCAGCCAGCCCGCCCCGCCCCGCTCCGCTCCGACAGCTAAGCTTTCCTGCCTGCCTACCTGCCTACCTGCCCGCTCTGTCATCCTGCTCCACTATTCACCTATTCAATAAACATACCATCTCATCCCTAAGACGTGTCTGCTCTTGGGTTCCACCCACCTCCTTGTTCACAACAATTTCAGTTTTATTTATGTCTTCATTAGAATAAAGGAGCCATACCATGATTTTCTAAAGCCTTTCAGAGTAAACTTTATCCATATATATGATCATAAATTACCTTTGGAACACTAAAAAACAAATAATTTATGAAATATGAGTTCTTTTTGTGGACTCCTTCCATACCCAAAAGTGAAATGACTCGATCTCTGAGGCTCCGCCTGTAGCTCCTTGTCAATCCCACCCATTTCACAACATCATCCTAGAGCCGGCCTCAGCGTTCCTTCATATGTCGCTTTGAGGAATAAACAGCATAATACACCTAAAAGCTCAAAAGTTGGTTTTTAATGGTATAGCCCCTTTAAATAAAAGCATTTGTTGTCATACAGCATCCGGTCCTTCTTTTTCAAAAGACATTAAGATGATTTTTGAAACATTTAATTACATTTAAAAATCACAGAAGCACTAAAATAACAGCAATGAGTTACAGTATTACAACAATTTCCACCAAACAGAAGGAGTATGCTGTAAGTTCAGCAAGAACATTTGCAACTTCCAAGCTCAATTATGAGAACTGCTCTTCTATGATGTCCTTGGGCCTGCAGGTAAAGGTGAAGGAGAAGGACAGTGACATCACCTTTGCACTGAAGATCATCAAGAAGAAACACGTGGTGGAAAACAGGCAGGAGGAGCATATCCACTCAGAGAGGAGGATCCTCGCAGAGGCGCGCTCACCGTTTATTGTGAAGTTAGTCTCTGCTGACTCATTTTCTTACACAAATGAGTTTTGATTCTGAGATCTGTGATGATGAAAAATAATTTGAGGCTTCTGTGCATTATAGACCCACAACCTCATTCCTCTCCATGCTGCTTTCATGCTGAATTACAAATTTATAACAACGCAGGTTTCATTTTGAATCCTGACCAAACTTTGCTTTCTCCCATCAGACTGTATCGCACCTTCAAAGATAGCAAATATGTGTACATGCTGCTGGAGGCGTGCCTTGGTGGGGAGGTGTGGAGTCTTCTCAGAGACAGGTCAGAGACTCCCCCCTTCAGCAAGGACTTGTGAGGCCAACAGAGTCAGAGTTCTGCTGACTGAAGTGTGTTCTGCCTCCTGATCCATCATAGATCTGATGCCGTTCACTTTCTTGTCTACTGTCTTCAGGGGGAGCTTTGATGAGCCCACTGCCAAGTTCTGCATCGGCTGCGTTACAGAGGCTTTCGAGTACCTCCATCGTAAAGGAGTCCTATACAGAGACCTGAAGCCTGAAAACCTCCTGCTGGATATGGAAGGATATGTCAAACTGGTGAGCAGCACACAGGTCTGCCTGCATTGGGGTTCTGTTTACTTGCAGATTACAGTGTAATAGTTGAATTATGTAATTTTCATTTTCATTCTCTTTCATTCACCTTTTATTTGACATTGTACTACTTCCCTCACAATATCTGTGTGCTACTCTCACCTACAGCTAACAGTGGGTAACATGGTATAACCGTTGCCAGACACTAGCAACTTCCTGGAGCCATAGGGGAAAGTTAGATAAATAGTGAGGGCCATCCAGAGGATTTGGCTGACTGCTAAAACAAAGGCACTACCTCTGTTAAACCCTACACCCCAAAAACTAACAGCAATTGCTGTAAAGAATGCTATAACCATGCCAGCACCCAGCACTTTTTATTTTACAAAAATAAAATAAAAAAAAACACTGATCACAGGCAGTGAAATGTTTAGCAATTAGTAAAAACAACCACTAATATTTAGTTTAGGGTGCTAAATCTAGAAAAATTAAATTCAGCTAAAAAAAACAATGCTAAACACCAAGATCCCTCAAATTGACAAAATAGCTGCATTTCTATGAAATATGTGGCTTCAAAGGGTCATTCTAGTGGACATCTTGAAAAATTACCAACATCTTGGATTTTCAAATGACCAATTTGATAGATTTGACAAGTGTCACATAGAAAATGACCATGCCAAATTTGATGCTTTTATCATATCTTGCAGAATTTCTAGGAAAATGTGTTTTTATCAGCCACACTAAAGCTACTTTTGGCTTTTCTACAGGTTGTTTTACGGAGAGAAATAAGTATCACTCCGATTTGTTCGTGCGTAATTCTTGATTTGTAACTCATACAATACATTTTGTGAATGAGTACAAAAATTACAAAATAAAAAAAAAATACAAAATACAATGTACACATGCACAACCTCAAATTACAACAGTTTGAAACTAACTACACCCACAAATCTTTAAAAATTATACACGGATAACTTGCTACGCTCACACAAAACCGCATTTACACACAAATCTGATTTGAGACTCTTTTCACGTCTCCCAGATTCGTGCGTAAGTGATGCGTTTAAATGCTGCTGGAATGCTGGGTCATCAGCCGCTCTGAACTCCAATTGTTTATAATATGTGGTGAAACTTGACATTTTCCTACTTTCTTAAACATATATTCTAGCTAATTAATACAAAAAAGTCTAAATGAGGATTTTTAAAACATTTGTTTTAAAACATTAAAACATTTGTCTCTTTAAGAATAAAAATATTTTTCAGAACTGAACATCTCCTTTCTGTAATCTCCTTTAAGAAAGTTGGAGAATGTCAAGTTTCACCAGATCATATTTGCAATTTTTGTACTTATGCACAAAATGTATTGCATGAGTTACAAGTCAAGAATTGTGCACGCAGAAATCCAAAGTTACGCACAAATCAAGAATTATGGATGCACAAACCTAAAGTTATGCTAAAATCAAGGATTAAACACGCACAAATCGGAGTGAAATTTATTTCTCTCCATATTGTTTACCTTCTTGAATTTTGTCTTACATTGTAGTGTTGATACAGGTTAGGAACATTTTTAGTACTGCTGTCAATTGAATAAAAATCTTAATCAGATTAATCACACTTTTGGATTGTGATTAATCACGATTAATCACAATGTTTTACAAGTTAAAGTTTATATGACAATATGCAGCTTTTGAACAAAAACAGGCCTGAGAGGCACTGAGGAAATGTTTCCCTTCATTTTTGTTGTCTGAAATGTTTACATTTATGAAGTGTTAACTCAGATATCCCAGAAATGTAATTTGTGAGAACAAAACACATCAGTAAGATAAGCAGAACTCTAGAGAACTGTAAAGACTTTACTGTCTGCAATATTACTCCAGGAAAACAAAGATGCTGATATTCAGCCATGAGAAACAAACATTGTGTTTCTGCACTTTAAATGGTCCTGGTGAATACTCTATTGTGATTGGCTGCTGGGTGTTGATGCGCATCTAAAAAAGAAGTTCCGGTCACAGTGTTCTAAATGTGCAGGCTTCTTTTAAAAAAAAAACCTTTTGCTTCATCTTCTGGACAAAACCCAAAAACAAGCAGTAAGAAGTGAACATTCTCTCTGAACTGATGAACCTATCGTAACGATCATCACAAATATCACTTTCCTTTGCCGCTGCAGTCGAGGTCTGCTGGCTCAGTAACACATTCTTGTCTTACTGTGACAACGGGCCATCACAGTACTGTGTTTTAAATACTCTGCCTTTTGTGAAAAAAGTGATCGAAACCTAAAAAATAACAAGAATAAAGAACTAAAAATCAATTTCTTTGGTAAGTGACAATGTTATAAGAGGGATTGTTACAGACAAAGTGTTCTTTTTAAAAAAACTGATAAATGAATCGCGTGTTTTAATGCGTTAACGTTGACAACCCCAATTTTTAGGCATTGCTCCAAGCAAACACATTTTCTGCTGGAAATCTGATCATTTCATTTTGCTTCTGCCAGGCTTTCCTAGAAGAAGAAAATCCATCAACAGCATAAAAAAATAGACAAATCAAACCAGCATAATACTGCTATATTATATCCTTCTCTGGATGGATTTAGCTTTTCAGGTTTTGATGGTTACATCTCTAACTGTCAGTGGACTGACTTTGCTTTTCAGGTTGACTTTGGTTTTGCCAAGAAGATCAGATCTGGCCAGAAGACATGGACCTTCTGTGGCACACCAGAGTACGTGGCTCCAGAGATTATCCTTAACAAAGGCCACAACTTCAGTGTAGACTTCTGGGCTCTTGGAATCCTGGTCTTTGAGCTTCTAACAGGAAGGTGAGTGCACAGTGGGCTTTGTACACTCTCTGGCCACTTTACTAGGCACACCTATCAAGCTGCCTGTTAATACAAATTCTAATCAGCAGCAAGTCAATGCATGTAGACATGGTCAAGACGATCTGCTGATCTGCTGAAAGCAAGCATCAGAATGGGTTTAGAAAGGTGATAGAACTGAATTTGAACGTAGCATGGTTGAAGATACCGGACGGGCTGGTCTGAGTATTTTAGAAACTGGTCATCTACTGGGATTTTCACCCACAGGGGGAGAGATGGAGGAATTCGGATTTGGCCTAAGTTAATGAGTCAATGACACCTTGAATATTAAAATTGAGATTGTAAAATTTTAAAACTAATCCTTTTAAGCAATTTGAGTAATAACAATAACAAGAAACTTAGATTAGTAATGAAAAAATAAAGATGTTCCCTTTACAGCCCCCCATTTTCTGGCAGTGACCAGATGACAATCTACACATTCACCCTGAAAGGCATTGAGAAGATGGACTTCCCCAAAAAGATTTCCAAAAGACCAGAGGACCTTATACGCAAACTATGCAGGTACAGTCCTACACGTTTCAAGATTTAACAAGAGAGTCCAAAGCTTCTTTTGTTCATGTGACAAAGAGCTGAATTTTTGATAGAAAGTTAGATCTGTTCTAGTGGAGTTGATGCAGAAGTCTGAGGAATAATGCAGAAAGATTTTCCATAAAGATCTTGCATCAGAAAACATGAAGTCTGATCTCTGTTACAGGCGGAATCCATCAGAGCGACTGGGGAACCTGAAAAATGGAATAACTGACATCAAAAAACACAGGTAAGAAGAAGTCTGACAAAATAGTGAGAGTAAAGTAATGGGACCCTAGACACAATTCCACCCACCTGCCAATCATATAAGCAGGCCTCCATGTATACTTAATTTTGAGCTGTAATAAAAGCCAGCTATGTTCCCTTGTCTAAATCCAGGTTTCGTGGTCATTAGAGAAACTGGATTTCTTACTCTCCAGTTGGTTTGAGATTGGTAACTGCATGTGGCATTTGGGTTAGTAACCTTTGCTGTTCACCACCTTTTCAGGGTCTAACATGGAGAACAGTTTTCACACACTCAGCTGTGAGACAACTAATATGAAATTCAATGCGGTTTGTGTATCTTATTAACATGATTTCATCATTGCCCAATTCTCTTTGGCTTGGAAAGAAACACAAAAATGTTCTCGGAAATTTTTTTTAACCAAATGTTGTCTTATACTCCACAGGTGGTTTAACGGCTTCAACTGGGAGGGCCTGAAAGCGAGGACGTTGGCCTCCCCACTGAAAAGAGAAGTAAGAGTTGTGTGAAACTCAGAATGTCAGCCTAAGAAGTGTCACAGTTCCCTTTCAACTCGCCTTCTCTTCTTAAGCTCAAGGGACCGATGGATCACAGTTACTTTGACAGCTACCCCCCAGATGAAGACAGCCCCCCAGATGAACTGTCTGGCTGGGACGAGGACTTCTGACAGCATCTGCTTCATCTCTGCTATTTTCCTCACAGACTGAAGAGAAAATCCTGATGATATGGCTGTTTTCTAGCCAACTGCAACACAAGTTCTGGATTTATTCTTTTTTTGTTACATTAAAAGTGAATTTCTCTTTCTTTATAAAGAAACTGTTCTCAGACTAACCTCAGATCCACATTTAGCTACTAAGTAACTCCAATGGAGCAATTTGGGTTAAGTGCCTTGCTAAAAGGTTTCACAGTAGTAGAAAAAGGGCGGAGAATCTGTCATACTCCGGTTTGATCCTGTTAGTGATGTCTCAAACATGTTCACAGAAAAACACTCCTTTTTTTTGCGAAAGTCATCATCACAACTTTTGTTCTTGACAGTCATCCGCTCTGTCAGGTCTTTCCGCCATTACAGCCGCCATTTTGATGTGATGGCTTCGGCTTTATCACTGGCTGCAGCCAATTGGCTACAACTGGTATTAGGCAAGCTGGTTGCTAATTCATGTTCACATGATTTAGGTCATAAATAACATCCAGGACATTCAGCACCCTACAGATGGCAGACGTCTAATCCGCCCAACAAACCAGCCATGGTAACGTAAATGAAAATGTGGACTTCTTTTGCACAATCACAATGTAATGAGTAACAGTAAGTGTCCATACAATTGTAGTGGAGTAAAGCGTACAAATATTTAATCAAAAATGTGGTTGAGTAGAGAGCAAAAGTTGCTTATATTTTATAAACTCAGTACAAGTACAAAGTAGCCAAAAAATACTTAAGTAAAGTAACAAAGTCCATTTACTCAAGTACTTTACACCACAGCTGCCTTGGTCACCTTAGATCATGCCAGTGGCTAGTCCTTTATATTTGTATTTGAATCTCGTTTGGCCCACAGTGTTCACACTGGATGAAGAGGGATGGGATTTTTCTTTTTTGTTTTATACTGTTTACTAGCACATGTCCGCAGCCTACAGTTGGAAGAGGCTTGGTGCAAAATATTAAAGTGAAACAAATCTCACAAATCGTGCTCCTGGCTTTTTCTAAGATAGCTCTATTCTGACATATGTTTCACACACTTCACCCCGTGTTTGCCATGACCTGTTTTCCGCAGCATGCCTGGCTAGATACACATCGCAATCATTAATTTCTTCTTCATGATCAATTTTCAAATAGATGGAGCTTCCATGAGTTAAAAGGGACGCCATCCAAACATCTCTGTCAAATCTGAGTCCCTGATTGGTCAAAATTTGATCTGGTTTAACTTTCAACCTGTGTTCAATAGACACACATTTTGTTTGTAGAGCCTAAAAAAAGTCGTATTAACTTCCGCAGCAGTGCATGAATATGAGAATTTTGAAAGTGGAAACAAAACGAGCATTTTTACAAACCATGTTTACAAAAACTTTTCTTTGGAAGTGGTAGCTTGAAGGCATGTTAGCAAGGGCAGTGTGTACATAGCTTTAGAGAGTAAGTGAGGAGCTCAGTCACCCGGAGAGAGCTTAGAGTAGAGCTGCTGCTCTGCCACATCGAGAAGAGCCAGTTAAGGTTGTTGAGCTGTTCTGGGAAAATCCAGAAGACACTAACACGCTGGAGAGACTACGGCTCTTGGCAAGCCTGGGCATGCTTTCCAGAGGAGCTGAAGATGGTGGCTGGGCAGAGGAAAGTCTGGGAATATTTCCTTAAACTGCTTCTCCTACGACTTGGTCCCAGATGAGCGTAAGAAGATGGAGTTGTCCGCACACACTTTGTCATCAAATCTTTACCTTTGTGTTCTGCCCTGCTCTAAGGTTTTCCTCTGTTAGTCAAGCTGTGTCACTACTGGCATACTATGCTCTGAAGTGTTTTTGTACCACTTGTATTGCCAACTTATCTCATGGTCCTCAAGAGCAACAACCCTCCCTGTTTTCCAGTTCTCACTGACCAGCTTGCTGCTGATTTGCTGATTCAGGTGATTTTACATCCTGATTGACTGAACACAACTAATTTAGGTAGTCAGAATCAAGCAATCCAGGGAAAGATGGAAAAAAGGCAGGGTTGTGGCTCTTTAAGACCATAATTGCCCTGCCTTGTTCACAGTCAACATTGTAGTGTGATTTTGCTAGAAAAATTATAATTAAGTACAAGTTTAAAAGCTGTGACCTGAACCAACAACCCACCAACTGTAGGTCATTAACCACTGTCCAGGCCTTGAGGCCTTAGAACAGCTGTGTAACATTCAGTGACCTGATGGTTGACAAATCTGATCTGAACCTTGTTAAAGTCCTGAAGTAGTGCTGGCTTGTTAAAAAAGGATAATGAATCTCAGTCCAACTTACTCTGGGAGAATCTTTACTCACAAAGATGTGGATAGTTGGTTTGTAAAGGAATAATTTTTGCAAGTGAAAACACCAAGCTCAAACCTAATCAAATTATTTGACTTGATTAAAAAGGCTTAGACTTGAGAAAACAAAGCCCAAGAAACACGATGAAGTGTCTAAGCTCAAGTGGTGCACAAATGCCAGATAATAGGTGAAAGTTTTAGGAGCACATCTGTATGGAAGAAATATAGTTCCATCAGAATCCAACTCTTTTTTTTTTTACATTGAATTTTTATAAGTGAATTTTTTTAACAATTAATTTTTTTACAATTAATTTTTGACACTGAATTTTTTTTACATTGAAATATTAACATGTCAGACAGGTCCTGAGTGACGAGCGAGACAAATAGCAGTTCAGAACCCCCTTCATGAGAAGAAAAAACAGATCCAGATATGTCGCCTGGATTGGCATTACCGGGGCCCCACACTGGAGCCAGGCCTGGGAATGGGGCTCGTAGGTCGGGCAAAGCCCAAAGAATTGACGTGGGATCCCTCTCCAGTGGGCCCACCACCTGCAGGAGAGCTTAGAAGGGGCCGGTGCAATGTGGTTTGGGTGGTAGTCAAAGGCAAGAGCATCGACGGCCCAAACCCCAGTCATGGAAATTGGGTTTTGGGACATTGAATGTAACCTCTTTGGAAGGGAAGGAGCTTGAGCTTTTGCAAGAGGTTGAGAGGTATCAGCTAGATATAGTCGCACAGTCTGGGCTCTGAAACTCAGTCCCTTGAGAGGGGTTGGACCCTTTACAACTCTGGAGTTGCTCATGGCGAGAAGCGACGGGCTGGTCTGGGCTTACTTGTAAGTCCCCAGCTCAGCCGCAAAGTGTTGGAGTTTACCCCGGTGGATGAGAGAGTCGTGTCCCTTCGTCTTGGGGTGGTGGACAGGTCTCTGACTGTGGTTTCAGCTTATTGACAGAACAGCAGTTTGGAGTACCCGGCTTTCTTAGTGTCTCTTGAAGGTGTACTGAAACATGCCCCAACAGGAGACTCCATCATTCTCCTGGGGGACCCCAATGCCCACGTGGGCAACGACAGTAGCACCTGAAGGGGCATGATTGGTAGGAACGGCTTCCCTGATCTAAACCCGAGCAGTGTTTTGATGTTGGACTTCTGTGCTCGTCATAGTTTGTCCATAACAAACACCATGTTTGAGGACAAGGGTGTCCATCAATAAATTTGGCATCAGGACACCCTCGGGAGGAGATCGATGATCGACTTTGAAGTTGTTTCAGGTGACCTTCGGCCGTGTGTCTTGGACACTCGAGTAAAGAGAGAGGCAGAGCTGTCCACTGATCACTACCTGGTGGTGAGTTGGATTTGTTGGCGGGGAAGGAGGCTGGAAAGACTTGGCAGACCCAAACGTACTGTGAAGGTCTGCTGGGAATGTCTGACTGAGCCCTCCGTCAGGGCAGTCTTTAACTACCACATCCGGGAGAGCTTCAAACATGTAACGAGGGAGATTCTCCTTTTCAAGAAGGGGTACCGGAGGGTGTCTTCCAACTACCAGGGAATCACACTCACACTGTTTGACTACAGCAGGAGCATGGTTCACATAGCTGGCAGTAAGTCAGACCTGTTCCCAGTGGATGTTGGACTCCGGCAGGGCTGCCTTTTATCACCAATTCTGTTCATAGTCTTTATGGACAGAATTTCTAGGCACAGCTGGAGGGGGTCTGGTTTGGGAAACACAGGATTTCCTCTCTGCTCTTTGCATATGATGTAGTCCTGTTGGCTTCATTGAGTCAGGACCTCCAGTATGCATTGGAATGGTTTGCAGCCGAGTATGAAGCGGCTGGGATGAGGGTCAGCACCGTTAAGTCTGAGGCCATAGTTCTCAACCAGAGAAAAGGTGGTTTGCTGTCTTTGGGTAGGTGGACTGGCCCTTTCCCAGGTGGAGGAGTTCAAGTATCTTGGGGTCTTGTTCACAAGTGAGGGAAGATCGAAGCGTGAGATCAACAGGCAGATTGGTGCTGTGTCCACTGTTATGCGGTCGCTGTACCAGTCTGTTGTGGGTAAATAGAGCTAAACCAGAAAGCAAAGCTCTCAATTTACCAGAAGATCTACACTCCAATACTCACCTATGGTCATGAGCTCTGGGTCTTGACCGAAAGAACAAGGTCCCGGATACAAGCAGCTTAAATGAGCTTCCTCCGTAAGGTGGCTGGGCGCTCCCTTCGAGATAGGGTGAGAAGCTCGGTCACCCAGGAGGAGCTTGGAGTAGAACCACTGTTCCTCCACATCAAGAGGAGTGAGTTGAGGTGGCTTGGGCATCTGGTCCGGATGCCTTCTGGACACCTCCCTGGTGAGGTGCTCCGGGCATGTCCCACTGGGCAGAGACCCCGAGGAAGACCGAGAACATGCTGGACGTCTCTCGACTGGCCTGGGAACGCCTCAGGGTGCCCCCAGAGGAGCTGGAGGAAGTGGCTGGGGAGAGAGAAGTCTGGACATCTTTGCTTAGACTGCTGCCCCCGCAACCTGGTCCCGGATAAGAAGAAGAAAATGGATGGATGGAAATTTTAACACTGTTGTTTCACATTGAATTTTTGTACTTTGAATTGTTAACACTAAATTTTTATTCTGTATAATTGTGTATATGAATTTGTTTTTTATTTAAATTTGGCAGAAAAAAATTCACCTGCCAAAATTCACTTGCAGAAATTCAACTGCAAAATTTTGCTTCAAATTTGGTGAACTCTTCATGACCCAGAAAAAAGCAATTTGTACCATATTGAGTCGAGCGGCTTTTGGCCAATCAAATAAAGCTCCTTTGTATCACATGACACCATTAGCAACAATAACGAGTTGTAACAGTTAGCTACCGGTAAGTGGCGGTAATGCACCTTCAAGCTGTTTTCTAGACTGCCAACACAATATTACGGAACAAGAAAACAACGACAACGTAAAAGTTAGCTGGTTATTTAGCTTGTTAAAGCTAAATTAAAGGTTAACTATGAGTTTTTTTTCTCTCTCCTTAAACAGATTTAAACGCAAAGTACTAATTGACAGACATTTTATTTTCTTTCATTTCTTGAACTACTCGTGCTGGGTGAAATGTTTAGCTGACTAAAAACAACCACTGCGCCTCCCGTCTTCAGGTACTGGTTTGAAAGCGGCAAAATCAATGACGGCAGCAAACTCTGGCATCCCTTTCAGTATGTTTATAATCATATAAAGTTTGTGTTTGTTGAAACGGCAGTTTTCTTTAAATGTATTTCTCATTGACTAAGTTATACTGACAGGATCTATGCTTAACTGCTCTACATTGTTTTAAATGTGTCCTCCATTGTGTGCTACAAACCAAAAACACAATTTCAGTGGTGAGTGTCTTCAAGGCATCGACCCATATGTGATGCAATTGGCTGTGAGGCTTCATAATTCTTCATATTGCCATCCAGCAAAAAGGAAAAAGTGATGTGAATTGAATAAATGCAGTTAAACACAGTCAGACAAACTGAAAAAAATAATTCTATTTCTGACACTATGAATGACGAAGGTCCATGACTGGCCAACCCTGGTCTTCAAGAGTCACAATCCTGTCTGGTTTCCAGCTCTCTTTGACCATCTTTCTGCTGAATGGCTGACTCCAGTGATTCCACATTGAACACACCTGGTTTAGGTAGTTGACATCAAGTCCAGGCAGGGTCCAGGGCCCCAGTTAAGCAGAATAAGCTGCTGTGGTAATATAACCCAAAATGTGAGGTCCATGTATGTGGTCTGAAGAGATTAAGTGTGACAGATGCTGATCTTCTGACAATCCAAAGAGAAGTAAAGACTGATATGTTATTTCTAGGACAAACTCATTTTCTTTTATAGATTGTCAAGTTATTTGCATGACTAAATAAAATAAAATATTTTCAATTTTAACACATCTTTGTAAAAACAGCATGTGTACACATTTTTATTGATTAAAATCTATTTTCTTTTCCTTACAATTACAGGTTAGATCAGTGATGGTCATGTCTATTTGGCATCAGAAAGGACAGTTAAACAAAACCATCACAACAACTTGAGCCCGACAGGGATCCAAGTCTTCTGGTTGAGCTGAGGCAGATGGCGGTGGAGCGGTCTTTATCCTTTATTGTCAAGCCTACAAGGAAGAGCAGCTTCTGATTTTACCATCACTGTGGAGGAAGGGAATCGGTAAGGCCAGGAGTATGGAACTAGTCATGGGGATGAGAGAGACCATCCAGCAGCTGCACAGCCCTCACACTGGAATTATTTTTTTTTTTTCCTTAATTTTTACTGAGATTTTTTTCAGTGGATTGAAATGTACTCTTCAGGATAATTTATTTGGTTCTTAAAATGTCAAAAATAGACAGGGTTATCGTAAATAATGCTTTGTAATTGTGAGAGAGCGACCACAAGCCCTTCTAGTTTAAGGATCAGGAATCACAAAAACGTCAGAAATGGAGCACACCACAATCTAACACGAAAGCCCCACTCGCTTCCTCAGCAGTACGCCTCTGCTATTCCTCCTCCTGCTGCCGCGTCTGTTCCTCTCGACCCGGGTTGATTTCCTGGTTCTCCGGAGCGCCGCTAAAAAAACACAAGCAAGCAGGAGACTCACTGTCGGGCCACAATAACGTTGGATCTTGTGCCCACACGGTGTCGTTTGGTTTCTTCCCTTTACTTATCTCGTCCCAGCGCAGAAACAAGTCTCCTGCTGCATCTGGTCAGGCTCGCCGCCCCACGTTTTACTCCGCTTCAAAGTCACCAGTCCCACCTCGGCCTGGGCTGCTGCTGCTGCTGCTGCTGCTGCTGCTGCTGCTGCTGCTGCTGCTGCTGCTGCTGCTGCTGCTGCTGCTGCTGCCCGAGCATCCATCTCAGAGTCTGTTCCTCTTTCCTGCTTGGCTAAGTCCCGAACTCTCCTTTATAGTAGACCAGGTGTGATTGAGCACAGCTGGAACACAGTCGGTTTAACCCAACTCATTTAGAACATCTTCAAACATTAAACATAGAAAACATGCACAACCCAAAAAAAACAAAATGAGTTCCAGTCAACCAGTCATTTTCTGACCTAATTATGACATTGTTCACAAAAATCTTTTCCTCCTTTGTTCTTTTTAAAGTTGATTTATTTTTTACTCAACATGATTGAAAAACAATATCATCACTGGTTTCCTCTGTGGCAGACAGCCATCATGTCCGGTTGATTGTTCAAAGAAGTCTTTACTTTCTTTAAATGAAGGAAAATTGCACAGAACTATCAGTGGTTAATCTATCGGTGATCTTTTAAAAAATAAATCCCTGTTGTACAGATCTGACTTTGACCCATATTTCCTTTTTTTCTGCAAATTAAAACATCAATGTGAATAAAAAGAGACTGGACACTCAAATATGTTAAACTTTCTTTTTTATTGAATCAAACTTCAGCAGGAATCATCTATAAGTTTCACATTAAAACATTTTTCTACTTTAAAAGTTTGAATGTTGGATTTTCTTGGTTTATAAATCCACTCACCATGACAACATGCAGACATAGAGGGGAACATACGAGACAAACACTCAAACTGAAAAAAACCCAGCAAAGTACAGAAAGCAAACAAACATGTTCAACTTTGTTAAAAATTAAGTGTTTAAATTAAATGAAATGTTCCTGTTGGAGTAGACTGTTTTCTGTCTGTCGTCACAGTTTAACTTTAAAAATCTGGATCAAGTGTGTGATGTCAGTCACTTTACATGAAGAGATTCTGGTCTTACTGCAGCATTTCTGAATCCTGCACTTACATATTACGACTTTGATAAAAGTAAAAAAAAATACTGAGAAACTGTAAATGTTAACATTAAAAATAAATTAAAACTAATTAAAGATATTAATGGAAGGACATTTTGAAAACAAATAACTCAAATTATTGAAATGAACAGAAATGATCATAACATACATATATATATATGGTTTAAAATCAAATATAAAGTGTTTTTGTAGTAATTACTGGAGAAAAGATAACAGAGGACTCCCAGAAAATAGATCGTTGTTGCTAAAGCTAAAACAGAGCAGACCAGCAAAACACCGAAGTTCTGTTCCCAGAATCCACCGCAATCATCATCTGTCAATCATAAAGCCGCTCGACTTGATCTGGTACTGATTACTTGTCTGATGGTCATAAAGAGTTCACCACATTTGCAAGCGATTTTTGGCAGGTGAATTTTTTTCTACCAAATTTAAATAAAAAAACAAATCCATATACACAATTACACAGAATAAAAATTTCAGTGTTAAAATTTAATGTAAAAAAATAAATGTAAAAAAAAAAACTGTTCAAATTTGGATGAGCCAGCGAGCCAAAAAAAGACAAGTTGGGGAAAACCGACAGACACCCGCGTCAGTTTTGACGCGAAGGGCTCCTTATCCATGCATCAATATGTGACGACTTGAGAGTGAGAATGTGATGGGATACCAGATCAAGTGAATCTACCCGTCAGGCAGACGGCCACAAGAGCCCCCAGCAGTCCCAACCCAGTTAGAGACTAGCCCTCCTGCTGTGCCAGGGGGCCCAGCACAAGCCCCCAACCCAACCTGTGCGTTGTTCATTTTAAATAACAAAGAGTTTAAAAAGTTTGAACCCTTTTATGCATAAAATTTGTCTTCAATGCAAAACTAATCACAATAAGTTAGATATGCAGCATTTTCATTTACATGAGTGCTTGTTTTATTTGGTCAGATTTTTTGTGAAATTCATAAAAGTTCCCATTGATATTACTTATGATGAATGAGAAGAAACACTTTTTTCATTAGTTTGATATTTGTTACTCAAAAATGAAGACAATAATAAATATAGCCCATATACCAAAAGTTGTGCATTGCCACAATATTGTGCATTGCTGATTCATCAGCAGCTAAACAAACACAGAGTGCACTTTGATTGGCGGTGTGGAGATGGGACTGCCTCTCTGGAAAGCAGCTCGGCTCTTCTTGTTGCTGATGTTGATGATGGGAATCTGTCGGACCTTTTCTTTAAGCTGCTCTCAATCTTTTTGGTCTAAAATAGTTTCTGCCATCACCTCCACACACTCTTTGATCATTTCAGAGTCACTAAATGGATTTTGGGGCTTTTCCTAAACCCATTGCAGTGGTAGTGAACACTCGTATGCCTGTTGTTGTGTTGTTAATGTCTGTGTATTTACGCGTGTTGTACGTTTGTACGGTCTTTTCAATTCATGTATTTTTTGTGCCCTCATCGCTGATCCTGGCAGGTAATTTGTGTCAAAAGTTTTCTGTTTTGTCTCGTAATGGCGCTTATTATTGCCGCTTTTATCAAGAGCAACAGACTCCCTGCATATGATACACAATGGCTTTGTAGAACTCGCTGCTGTTAAAATGAAAGCGCAAGCTTTGAGCCACTCATCTGGGTAGACACTATTTTGTGGTTAGTCCACTTTTCTCATTTTAGACAGCACCATTGTTCACTTAATTACTTGATAACATTCCAAACATGTAAACAACAGCATGCTGCTCTGAGCCTTTGCTGGTTGAAGGACGGCGGTTCACTCGGAGCTTTTCTTGCGCACCTATTCAAAAATCGTTGTGGTTTAACATGAACGAAGCCTCTGACCACCAGGGGGATGTCTCGCCAGAGTACAGACTACTTCCTGCACAGCTGATCATTATCATCATTATGTCACCTGGCATATAAACCCACTCCAGAAATTAAATAGAATTTACATAATAATTTGGAACGCACTGTAATTGTGGTGTAGAAACTGAGCCATTTTTAGCTTTGTTGTCGCTCTTGGCAAATGCTGTTTGTGGGACCTCTAGTTCAATGAAGAGATTCCTAACCCTTAAGATCGTCCATTAGGATGGCCCAGTCATCAGTAAAACAGACTAATCTTGTATTGAATCACCCAGGAAAACTAAACTGATTTAAGAAGGGCTTTATAATCAGGAAAAGAATCCAGTCTCCAAAGTCTGTCACGCACCTGGTAAATGTCAGACAGGATTTTCACCACTAATTTTTTTTTTTAGCTTCAAGTTTCCCTTAACTTTTGAGAGTAAATATTGTTTTCATCCTTTGTAAAAAATCTGCAGCTGCTTTAAATGTTTTTGTACTCCAGATTTTGTGTAAGATCCATTAAAAGTGGAAGCAAAAAATTTGGATGCCAACTTCAGCCTCGTCCAACCTTTAAGGTGCGGCAGATAAATACAGAAAAAACAAACAAAAAAAAGACTAAAACTGATATTTTCTAAATCTAAAAATAAACATGAATCCACCATTTGAACAACTTTATTAGTAGCATCCTCGTAACATTATAGACGGTCTGTTGCTAAATATTACGTAATATTATTATGGTCGATGGAAACAACTGTCACAATAAAACCACATTTGGAGTAAAGTTTGGTTTCTGTCTGTTAAATACAGTCTTCTTTTTTCTTTGAAGTCGGAGGCTCTTCTTCTTTCTCACTGGATCTTTTTAGCATAAAGAGACTTTCCAAATAGGTTTGTTTTTTGTTAACTTTGTTAGTTTGAATGTGTTTCAATGTAGCTGTCAGTGGAGCCGCTTTAAAATAGTAGAGTAAAAAAACAGATTGGGGTGGATGGGGTAGTTATCAGGATGTGCCTGCTGAATTTTCTGTTTCTGGCTGTGTTCAAATTCTGCTACTAATTTGGGATTTATTTAGTAACTTGAGGACTGTATCAGTTATTTTAGTCACAAACTAACAAGACATTTTATTGATGAACATATGCAGGGAGTCTGTTAAAAAATCAACATTTTCAGATTAAAAAAAAAGAAAATTTAATGTGGGGCTGTAGAAATGTAATTGAGATGCAAACATTACCACTGACGTTATCACTTGTGTCTGGATGATGTCCAAGTCATTTCCTACTCATGACTGATTACCTGGTTCAGTGTGTCCAGCCAATTAGAACATGTCAGAGCATGGTATGTCAGAAAACATTCAGGACTGTGGCCCTCGAGGCCTGGAGTTGCCCATCCCTGACTCAGATGAATATTATTGCCTTCAAAACATACTCTCTGGAATATTAAAATAGTTGGTAAAATGTATTTCCTTAATGTTAGAATAAAAAAAAAACACTCAAAAGAATGTCCTTGTCTTGCATATTTTTATTTGTTTGTTTCAATGCTTTGGAAGGAGGCTTGAAACTCAGCTAAAGTAAACCTTCAAACAGCCGGTCACTTGGACTCATGTCCATCACAAATGAAGAGTTTTATTAGCTTCGATCTGCCCTTTTTCAGAGTTCACCTCAACAGATATGCGACATACAGAGAATAAATAAATGCACATTAAAGGTCTTTCAATATACAAATATATACTTTATAAAGCGTATGGTACAAGCCTCTCTCCTTTATTTTCAGAAAAACATTTACAGGGAAAATGGAGCAACATTGCAGAATTTAAAAAGCAGAAGTTTGTTCTGCAGCACATTTCTCCAAATTTCTGTTGTAACTAATTGAAAACATGTCAGTACAAAAATACAAAAGCTAAAAACATCAGGTTTTTTTTAGATCTAGGCAACGGTGATGGCTGGAACATCAAGAGTAATTAACCTGAAATACCTTTTCTAAATATTTTGACATTGACAAAATTCGCTCTTCAGTAAAACATTGAAGACGTTTAATTTTGTACCATACAAATATCCTCAGATGCTACTTTAACTGGTTTTACTGTAAATCGAGCTCAGGTGGCTAAGCTGCAATTAAAGAGCAAATGTCTGCCCTTCAGAGGAAATTCAGGTTTGCAACATTGTACTATGAACAAGCCAATAAACAAATGGGGAAAAAATTAAAAGTTGCTGCATAATAACTTCTTATTACAAGGCAGACATATTTGTCCTAAATAAATAGATCAGGGCTCTGCAACCTGAGGCTCTGGAGCCACATGCAGCTCTTTTAAGGCTCCTATGTGGCTCTTTGGCTTAGGCCAATTGGTTTGTTAGTTAAGTTTTCCCATTTATGTAACTGTCACAGCTGATATGACACTACATCAAGAGGCATTTAGATCTATACCATTCTTCCAAAATGCAAACATGTCAGATAACTGAGCAAAATGATGGGATTAGCTTTCATCTACTGTCAGAGTGGTTTATTATTAGAATTGATGTAAACTCTTATTTTATCACGTGTCTAATTGCTGTTCAGAGGCATAGTTGTTAAGTATAATTGCAAGCGATTCTATTGTATCAGAATCTACTTGACATGGGGTGTATTTTATTTTGAAAGGAACTTGTGTGTGCTGTCAAAGGTAATATAATAGAAAAATAACATTTTTATAACTCTATAGCTGTAAACATTTATAAGCTACATTTTTTATATATATGAATGGCTTATTGACAACAAAATTAATATGAAATAGATTTTTTTCTAAAAAGTGAAATGGGACTTTGTAGCTCTCACCGTGTTTTGGTCAATAAGAAACTGGACCAAATGGCTCTTTTAGCGTTGAAGGTTGCGGACCCCTGAAATAGATGATTGTGTTATAAATGACAGCAGAAGAGGAGGCACTTTGGTGACAAGCTGTTCTCCTGTAAAGGTGTGCTCCGACTGAGCGCATGCTTCGTGTCAGTGGTGTTCAACTCTTGCTATTACATTCCTGTTCAAACACACACAAGCCCCCCAGCACACCGTCTTTCCACAGGAATGCCCTTACTGCAACACAGGGTTGTGGTTCCACATTCAGACTTAGAAAGCATTTGAGGGTGGGAAGAGGGGGCAGCTGGCTGCAAAATCAATGCTAAAGCCCAACGCCACTGTCACTTTTATGGCAGCTTTTGGGCGATTCCTGGCACCAGAACAAATGCGAGCATCTCTAAAACAGAACCTTGATGAGACTTTGACCAGCATGTAGATGTCCTTACTTTGTTGATTAAAAAAATCATTTTGTGACTTGGTTTATTTTTAAGCATGCTTAAGTCTTTTTTAAGGTGACAACATTTAAGCACAGTAAGATAAATGTGCTTAAAATGAGCCATTGCTGCCTTTACATGTGGCCTCAAAACCATTTTCTTTTAGTCTTTCAAACTCCTGTCCAGTTTTTATGGGATTCTGGTTCCTGTTGGTTTGAAGATGGCTGTGATGGAGGAACAGTGGTCTGCCCATAATCTCTGTTGTGAATTAAAATCATAAACACAGTTTACTAATAAATGAGCAGAACAGTGATGTGAACACAAATATGCTCAATCCCCTGCTGTCCCTTCATTTGTTATCCGGACTTCAACGCTGACATTACAGAGAAAATATAAAAAAGAAGCATGCAAGTGCCAGCTGAAGTGACTAGGATAAAAAACCGCAACTGTGAACCACCCCACCCCACCCCCGAGGAAATCAGTTCCTCTAAACAGTAAAGATTCTGGCCTACTTTTTGGCTTTTGTTTGTTTCATGGAGGTAAGTTAATGACAGCATATTCAGCATGAAGAACCCGGGTCTGACTGGCAATTGGAGAATCTTCCAGCAGGATCAGTCAGACATCAGACATCAGACTGCTCCTCCCGTGATTGTTTACAAGGGAGTTAGAGCAACTGAAGGGGGCGCTGTTTTCCACTCAGTACAAAGGGAAGTGCAAGAAGGGAGAGAGGACTACCGGCAGGCACAAGAATCCACCGTCATGTTGGGATAGACTTTGAGCACCACTTTTTGGTCCTCGTCAAAGAACAGGATGCTGAGGGATGACATCTTCTCCGGGACACAGCATGGTTCTGGAATGCCAGGAACGACACCCACCGCCCGCACAATACTCTGAATGGATGCGTGGTTGGAGGGCTTCAAAGCCTGCAGCGCAGAAACAACACAGTCAGATTACAGCAATCACGCCCCCGACGGGTATCTTGTTGCTAGATCTACAGCACTTCAAGTAAAAAAATCTAAGAAAAAAAGATGTAAGTCACATATTTTAGAAAATTACTATTATTTATTATTATTTGTAGCTATTCATTCATTGTTAAGGACTTGACAACATTCTCATGACATTTTTACTAGGACTTCATAGCAGACAGATCCTGAAAGTGAGTGAGATGCTACAGATTCAGGGGAGAGTCTTCTGTGGGACAATCCCATGAACTCTGCTTCCACAGCTGCTCATTATGGGGTGGGTCCAGGACAGTGACATAAATAGACATGGACAAAGCACCTGTGACGTCACCCATAGAAAAGGCATTACCTCGGGCCGTTTTTCTGCAATACAAACGTCCCTAAGTTGCAACCAGACGATATCAGCAGGCAGTGATTGGTCCGAGATGGTCTGGGTCATCTTTTCTATGGTAACCATTCTCGCTAATCAAGAGGGAGCTTGTTGGAAAGCCACACCCCTTCCACTGAGAGCGGACTCGGGAGAATCTGTCAATGAAACGTTTTGAACGTTGGAGTTGGGGGCCATCTTACATCACATGCTTTTACTAAGGCCTCTGATTGGTCAGTTTTAACTTGAATGGCTTTGCAATAACGGCAGCTTATCGTGAAAAAAAGAATTATCAAGATCACTTTAAAAAGATATAAAAGAGCAAGAATGGTTATTCTGACAATAGAATGACTGCTTATGTCTGCTTATGTCTCTATAGAAGTCTAGAGCAGACTTCTATAGAAGTCTGAGATTTTGGCTTCTTGGAGTCACAGGTACTTCCTATTTGGAATGTCAGGGGGGAGGGATACTGTGTCCAGTCCTCACTGTCAATGGTCCAGGACCAAACTCCCAGAAGGAGAACCCTTTCGCAGCACAACATTTCTTTATTGCCAGGGTACATCTTACCTCAGAGCAGAGTTTTTGAATTGTTGTGATTGCTCTCATTCTATTCTCAAGTGTGGAAAGTTCTGCATTCAGACAGACGTGTGCCAGAGCAACAGTCCCTGAACGTATTAACTTTTCTTTGCTGGGTTAGGGGTTAGCTGAACTGAATGAATCCACTAGACTTCAAATTAATAGACTGCAAACTTGTAGCTGACCAATAGGAACAGAGGGTGCCAGTGTACAGGCGTAAAAGACTGACAGGCACAGAAATACTATAGAGTATATTTTAAAACAGCAAGTAATCAAGCCCTTGTTGTGTTTTTGACACACTTCGGTCCAGGTGGCAGAATGTGGATTGGTCCTCCGGCTCCTTCCAGAACAACAAACCTGCTGATGGTGTTTTATCTGTGGTTTCATGGTATGTAAGCTGTTAAGTTTTGTTAGAAAACTCCTTTCTGTTCATCTTTTTTTACTTTACTAAATGTGTTTAAGCTTTAGAGATATATGGGAATCTGTTAATCTGTTGGGTTCTTGCCATGCAGAATCTTGTGAAAATCAAGACATTTTTCTTTTTTTCTGAGAAGCCCAGATGACCCTTACTAAATCTTTTCCTTGCTAATTCCACATATTTAAAGATTAAATTTGGTTAAAAGCATATTGCAACCATAGCTGTTTAGACTGTGATTTCACATTTACTGCTTCATATCATGGCTTTTCTGTTCTAGTCCAACACTGTCAAGAAAAGTCTATGATATTCAGGACAGTATGTAAAACAGACAGCCTCACTTAACAGCTCTTGTTTTTAAGCTGCTTGTGTCCAATGTGACCTTAGAAGCTGGTTCTGACTACACATCCTGAACACTTCACACAGCTGACCAGCTGCTTCATGCCTCAACAGGATCTGCAAACGGACATACACTAAAAATACTATCATTTGCAGAGCTGCTTCTCATGGGTTTGGTACTCATATTGCAACAAACAGAAGCAACATGGCAGCCTGTGCCACGCACAAGGGAGATGGTATCCTGAAGGCCCTGGGCACTGCTTCTGAGACTAATGAATTCTAATGAATGAAACCACAAAGAGAGGGGCCACCAAGTTAATGAATTAACTGCTGCATACCAGCCATGTTTAAAATACCTGGGATGTTATCTTCAAGAACAGGTGCCGGTTGTTAGCATGAGTGCTAACAATGTTCAGACAGCAGTGCTCCATGAGTGCTAATCTTTCGTTGGGGAGATTCTTTATGATGTTAACTGCACCGTTGTAACCTAAAGGGCATATATCATGCAACATCTACTTTTTTAATACTATTAAGGATTACTAAGTATTATATTGTTAATTCCTAATGTTAATTCCTCATAAAAAATACCCACAAAGTGGTATTTTGAGCTATTTATGCATCTCTGAGCATTGCTCTAAAACCTGCTCTCTGAGCACCAGACCCTGCCAATCCACATTGTGATGTAGACAAGTGAGAACAGCTCCTTCCAGGAAGAGACTGTGGTGTCAGCACCCCCCCCCCCCCCCCCCCCCCCCCCAGGCTAACACACACCCACTTTCTCCTAGTTAGTTTCACTGAGCTGGTAGCGAACGGCAAAACACTTTCATTGTATACACCAGGAGCCTGAGATATCAGTTGTCTTACTTCTGAATAGAGCAAAAATACTAAAATAACTCATACTTCATAAATAATTTGTTCTTTTGTGTGACAAAGGAAATATAGCATCATATATATGGACATAGTTCACTCTGAAAGACTTAAGGATAGTATGCTGTAGGCCCTTTTTGCACAGTGAGAGTGTTTGTATGGTTTTTTTGTACAATAGAATATTGTTTTGAAGTAATCCATGTGAATGACCCCCCAACCAAGAGCTCTTCAAGTTTTGCTGAATCTTGTAAAAGTTTTACGAATAAAACGAAACCAACAGCATGCTGTGACTAAAGGAAGCCCTGCAGTTAAACATGTTTGTTGTTCATCCTGTTGGTTGAAGGTTAGAAAAGTTACTGCTATCAAGTTTGAGAAAAGATGCTGACCATGATGTTGACTATGAACTGACAGCTGTTAGTTTGAATAAATACTTTATTCAAACCCCCCACCCACCAAAAACTGACTGATTGATTTATTGGTTCATTGATTGGTTGATTGATTGATTAATTGATTGATTTTTTTAAATTTTTTATCCCAGGCGTAAAGTAGGACAAATGTGAAAAATATGCAGAAATGACTCTTACCTTTGGCATGGGGAACTGGCAGGAGCCTGAGCAGTAGTAGGCATCAAATGACTTTGGTGAAATAATCCACTCACTCCATCCAATGTCAGCAAAGTCAACTTTAAGGTACCTCCGTGCGCAGGTTCTGGGTTCGTTCCACTGCTTCTTTCGGGCCTTTTTAATCGTCTGCTCATCAAACTGAAGCAAGGGCATCTTGTGTCGCTGGTTCTTGCGTGTCTTTTTCCGAGGCCGACGGGTCTGCTTTTTGTCAAAAGGCTCATATGGACTCGCCTCGTCCCACCCAGTTGTTTCATAGGGATACTCAGGCCCAGGAAGCTCATTATTTTGCAAAGGGAGAAGAACGTTCACAGAGCGCCTGTGTCTGGGTTGCAGATGCTCAGTGTTGTTTCGTTCTTGCAGTTCGAGTTTATGGGGTCTGTGTGGCACAAGGCCCTTGTTGGCTACTGAGCCATGTCTCTGCAGAGTGGCTACCACGCTCTCTGGCTCTGAGATGGCAGAGTCATTGGCATAGACCAGGATGTAGGGTGGACGGTCCGACAAAAGTTTCTTCCATGGTTGGGGCCCTTGAGAAGCTACATCAATTCCAATAAGCAACTCTTTGTGGTGTTTGGCCTGGTTTACAACACGTGTTATGTCCTTCCACTGCCAAGAAATGAAGTCCCTGTGGAGGGTGGGCACACTGATCCGCAAGTGTCCAAGGCTTCTCATCTTATTATCTACGGAGGCAAAACTCCAGATGACCATGTGAATGTGGTTATGTCTCAGGACAGAATGGCGGCCACAGCTTTTCGACCTGGAGCAGCCCCAGGTGCTGTTCTGAAGGTCTCCAATGTAGTAATGAAGAGTGGCAGACAGAACATCTTCTGACTTGGTGAGGGAAGTCAGGTTAAAAATCTGCAGATGTTTCTCATTTATAGTTCCTGTATTAACAAAAAAAAACAATTATTTCTCCAAAACAGTTTTCCCTCTTTCAGTCAGTTAAACAAACATTGCCTGATACAAAATGTGATTGATTCTTTAATATTGGATCCTTCAATATCCAACATTCTCTCAATATATACTTCTTTAAGCGCCTACATGTTAATCTCCATTTACTTCTGCTGAATTTTCAAGTGTCTTTTCTTAAAAGTCGGAAAAAAAACATTTTCATTTGAAACAAAATGTTCTTTTGTAAAAATAGGAAAGAGGCCAGCTTCTTCTCATCTCCGTGGCGATAACGCACGTTATGTACACTAAAAACTGATGCTTGGTCTTGTGTTTGGTCGTTCAGGTGAAATCGTCCTTCTGAAGCATCATGCAGCTCTCAGGCGGTAGGAGGCAGCAGGCTACTGTCAAAAGAAGAAGTCAAGGAGTGCAGGCTTCGTCCTGTGTGTCCACGTCTAAACCATGGACAACACTGCCTTGGACTCGCTAAGCTAAAGGAGAAAAGAACTTTCATAATGGTATTGCCAGCGGAGATAGCGCACAGACCACAATCAAACGCGGCAGCACTAATTGTGACTTGAAGAAAACCTTTTTTCTAAGAGTAAAATCTCAAGTTTTGCTGAGCAGAGGTGCGCGAAAGAGCTGACGTTTCTGGCAGCTGAAAATGTATTTGCTCTTCAGGACTAACAGGTGTACTCTTGCCAGAACTGGTAAACACACCTGTGCGCCCTGAATGCGCTTTTGTTCTTCATTTTCAAACCACGAGGGAGTATCAGATTTTTCTTTCTTTAAAAAAGCCCACACTGTTTAAAAGAAGCTGTGAGCACACGCACAACGAGTGCAGAAACGTGAACGTTGCTGAGGAGGAGCAGAACAGTCCAGTTAAGAATCAGTTTATGTGTATTTCGTGCGTAAAAATCTGGCTACGAACCCCAATGCGCCTTGAAGCTGCGGACAGTGTTTCCGTCTCTGAAGGGAAATCCAGCTCGGTTGTACTTCGCATACAACATCTGCATGTGCTTCGTCATTGTATCCTGCAAGAGCAGGTCCCGATCTCCCTTCGCCGTGTCCTTTTTATCCACCGAATGCGTAAAATCCACCTTCCGTCCCTGCGGGAAGTTGTCCGCCTTCAGCATCGCACAATATCCAAGAAACAGAAAGCTCCATCCGTACAGCAGCACAACTACAAACTGGAAGTAGAAGGCCATTCTTGAGACAATGTTCACGCAGCGATGAGAGGAAGAGCAGCGGTGATCAACCCGACAAGTTTCCCAAAGTTTCTCCTAACTCCAAAAAGACAGCATCACCCTAGGAGTCCTCATCACTTTTGACACCAGTCACAAACAAACAAACCAACAAACCACGAGAACGGTCTGCTTTAATGCCGTCTGAACATGCAGCAGTCAGCTCATGGAAAAAGTTTCGGCGCTCAGACTCAGCCAGCTTTCATTGAAGGTAAAGTACGTCGTGCGTGGTATTATAGGGCGCGAGGGACCAGCTGGTTTCTTCACGAGCGCACAGAGAGAGAGAGACATGGAGAGAGAGAGACATGGAGAGAGAGAGACATGGAGAGAGGGAAGTTTCCTGTTTGGATCCTTTTACGCACATTCAGCCTGGGGACAAATTATCTCGTTATCGCGTGCGCGCAGGCTCAGATAGCCCAGAATGAAAACATTTTATTAAGCGACATTCCAGCCATTTATGGAACCGATTTCAACACCTAAACTGGGGCCCAAAGCCGCCCCCCTCCTGCATCATGCAGCTGAATGAAGCAGCTTTCTGTCGGCATTAAAGGCTTCCTTTCCTATTTAGTTTAGTTCAATGGAGTTAAGCACACACATCCTGTACTATCACGGTCCGATCCGGATGCTGTATTCCACCTCCCCCACCAAGGCCAACGAGGCGGGGTTTCAACACCCCACCCGTCCGCCCCCTGCCACTGGTCTTCTTTCAGGGTCACTCAGGAGGAAATGATTAGGACATGTCCCCGCCCTTGGACATCTGATGGCAATAACATCAGCGCCGCGCACGCTGTGCACACGCTTAACTTCTTAAATGAAGGGACATGCACACCGGCGGGCAACAGAGTGACGTCAGCTTGACGGACCGGAGACCAGTCCGTCCTACACATCAGAGAAATTAGACATAAGGTGATTAAGACCCACTCCAATAAAAATGTGTTTGTGGTGTTTTCACCATGTTCTTGTAGCATGTTTCTCATGATGGAGGACATATATGAAATAATATATGACTAGAATTCAGACTACAAAAGGCTGTTGGTCTCAACGAGTCTGCTTAATTTGGTCTAGATCAATTTCTGAACCTAACATTTGTTCTATAGTCAGACGTGTAAATGTGTAACCACGTGACGAAAGATTTCTTAAGTCATTGGCTACGAGCTACTGTCAAAACAACAGATGGTAAATGCATCTACTTGTATTGCGCGTGCCTATCTTCCTTAAAGGCCCAAAGCGCTTTACAGTCACAGTCCCATTCACCGGCACCAACTTTCCACCAGAGACAAAGTGGGGTTCTGTGTCTTGACCAAGAACATGTTGACACATGGGCAGCCAAGGCGAGAATCAAATATGGAATCTTTCGATCAGGGGTCAGCCGCCCTACCGCTCCACCATGGCTGCCCCCAAAAAGCAAAAACTGCTTCTCAGACTCTGCAGGCATCAGGATGTTAAACACTTTAGAACAGAGGAGACTAAAGCAGAGGATTCAGACAAAAAGCACAACTCCATGTTTGGGTTAAATGAGCACAGCAAATCAACAGATACACACATCTATGTGTTTTGTCATGCGTTTTGAGTCAAATGAACTGAGTTTCTTATTGTGTTTATTTAACCTCAGATAATTTCGACACTTTGACACATGGACGGGCAAGGCAGGAATCAAACCTGCAATCTTCCCTTCAGGGTTGACCACCCACCGCTGCACCACTGCCACCCCCAGAAAAATGGAGGTGGTGTTTTGCCATCCATGTCAGGATAGTCCACTTATTCAAACTTCTTCGATGACTAATTTTGAACATCTGTGTGAAGGTCAGATACAACACTTTTCACTTGTTACTTTTGTATGGGGGAGGCATGCAACAAGGAAGTTACTGGCAAGAAGACATGACATGTTTTCGCTAACTCAGAGGATGTTAGCAGTTGCAGTGCTGAGGAAACGTCAGCTATGAAGGTACGCTGATAAAAATTTATGACATATAGACTGTTGGGAAAACAGTGTGAGAAGTAATGTGTATCACGTAAAAATGTGTTTTAATGAGTCTGGATTCACCTGACCACAACATGAGTTGCTGTGTCTCATCATTGATGCATTACTCAGTTTGCATCTTGTAATGCCTGGCTTCAGACTGAATAAACTCAGAGCGAACGATAGTGATTGGAAATGAACGAAGACCATCTTGAAAGATGAGAGAGGTTCCAGGGTCCACTTTGGTGCATCCAGACTAAAAATGTGTTCCAGATTAGAAAACAAACTCTGGTTCACTTTAAGTGCCCCTAATGTGTCCAATCTGAACGCACCCTGAGATTAAACTGCCTTTCTGATATTTCTTTTATCAAATCGTGATGCATCAGGAGCAGACAAAAACCTGTGGTTTGAAAAAAGCCCACAAGCTCCAAAGCTTATCAGCTCCAATTCCGAATCATCCATTTGCAGACAAATAGATCCACTTGTGTCTTCATTTCCCTGGTCTGAGCTGCCATCTGGCTCAAAGCTGTACAGCTGGATAACTCGGATATTCCTAGTACTTCTGTGGCAACCGTCCCGCCCACAACCCAGCTGCAAATTTCAAATGAACTCCTGCCCCACTGCAGAAAATGTGTCTTAAAAAAAAAAAAAAAACGACACAAGTTTTTTTTTATTTCGGGTAAAAAAAAAGAACAATTTTGAGAAACAATTTTACCAAAAAAAAATAAATAAATAAAAAAATAAAATATATATATATACATATATATATATATATATGAAGTGGGACTTTAACATGCTAAATGAGCATTTTTAGATTATAAAAGGTTGCTGTTTTGCATTCAAAAAGTAGAACAAAAGAGCGAAGTCATCATTCTTCTCTAAAACAGCAGTTTGTATGAATGGTCATTTTAAGAAGTTCCTGCTATTTCTTTATAATCAGGCAGGATGGATGAAGGTATCAAAGCTTCTCCCTGTTTTGGGGAAAGAGTCCAGATCAGCTTTTCAAGAGTGTGTAGCTGTATCTTACCACACATTGATAACTGGGAATGGTCATGGTGTGATCCAGTGATGGGCAGGGCCACACTTTTGAGATTCGATATGATACCTATTACTTTTTGCACAAAATATTTGATCGATTACCAGTACCTAATACTGATAATTTTTCATTGTTTTTTCTTTAGCATATGCAGTTATTGTCTTAAAAAAACAAACACCACCAAAGACAGGCCAGATAATAACTGCATTGTGCCTGGTGCAAAATACAAAACTTAATCACTGTGTTTACATTCATATGAAAACATAAAAAAAGTAAAACATAAGTTTACACTATTTTGTAGCTTCAGATTGGTTTTTATTAACAGCAACAAAACATTTTCAGGTTTGAAATGATTGCGCTTCCGGCTAACTATTTCTCCTGTCTAATGCTGCATTCACACCAGACGGGGCCAAGGAGTCAAATTCACGCCCACTGTCTTTGTTTTGAGCCCCATCAAATTCACTGATCAATGCCTTGAAGCATTGACGCACCGGCCACAAAGCAACTGCCGGCGAACTTCATTCATTGACCCCATTATGGAAAACATGGAGGATGTTGAACAAGGAGCTTGTGTTAATATGTTTTGGAGAACTCTACAGAGGCACTGGCAAGCACGTGGCCTTGTCTGAGTCTCCCGGTGCAGTGTGCTTCACTCCTGCAGCAGAGCTGCGCCTGACAGCTGTTTTAAACGGTACTTCCATCTGTCTGTGGACCATTTTGAACATTAACCTGAGATGGGAAAAATAAAACTCGGGGATCTTTTTATTATTGTCTCAATGAAAGTAGGAAAAAAAAAATTACAAGCCTATGGATCTTAGGGGATCGCCCCCGCTAAGACGGAACCAGTGCCCGCTCTCCGTGGGCCAGCACAGCGAAGATAGCTCACAGCTAGCGGAGTTCTGCTGGCAGAGCCAGGCAGCAGAGTGTCTCGTTAGCTCTGCCCCCCTGTGCGACAGCTATCGTTTGCTCTGCTGGACCTTAAGAGGCAGAGCTTGTCATGCTGTCCACTGGCCGGCTGGCTAGCAGAGCAGGCTTTTTCCCTTCAACTTCATGGGCCCCGTGATGGGCTGGAGATCTGTCCAGGATATATCCCTTCTTCATCTAACAGTAACTGGAGAGTTACTCACATCGCCCGGCCATATTGAATTTAATTTTATATCCTTTGAACTAATCACAAAAAATGTCCCAGACTGGTTATTGCAGCGCCATCCCTTCCGCCCAAATCGTGCCGCATCAGATCACATCTTTACATTGACTTAACATGGAAACTTGACGGCTCCGCCGCGCCGTCCACATCCATTGTGAATGCACCATTAGAAAACAGCCTCTTTTCTGGAACAGATGTAGCAACAGTTCTGAAATATTTCTTTGCCACTTAACTAAATGGTGAAAATGCCCTCTCATGTTTTCTTCCACCAAAGCAAGGGCTTCTCATTCTTTGGGATTCCTTTTTCTTCCATCTATCTGCGTAATTCAATGCATGCATTCGTATTTGCTCTGATGAGCCATGGGATGGGGCTGTCCATTACCCAAGCTGAAGTCACCGAGGTAGTTAACAAGCTCCTCGGTGGCAAGGCACCGGGAGTGCACGAGGTCCGCCCTAAGTACCTCAAGTCTCTGGATGCTGTGGGAGTGTCTTGGCTGACACGTCTCTGCAGCACCGCGTGGCAGTTGGGAACTGTACCACTGGACTGGCAGACAGGGGTGGTAGTTCCCCTTTTCAAGAAGCGGGACTGGGAAAGTCTATGCCAAGGTACTGGAGAGGAGAGTCCGGCCAATAGTCGATTTTCAGATCCAAGAACAACAGTGCAGTTTCTGTCCTGGTCATGGAACTGTGGACCAACTCTACAACCTGTCTAGCGTGCTGGAGGGTTCGTGGAAGTTCGCTTATCCTGTCCATATGTGTTTTGTAAATTTGGAGAAGGCGTTCGACCAGGTGCCCCATGGTGTCCTGTGAAGGGTGCTCTGGGAGTATGGGGTCCGGGGAGCCTTACTCAGGGCTGTCTGGTCTCTGTATGACCAGAGCAAGAGCTTGGTCCACATCTCCAGCAGTAAGTCAGACCTGTTCCCAGTGCATGTTGGACTCCAGCAGGGCTGCCCTTTGTCACAGGTTCTGTTCATAGCCTTTATGGACTGAATTTCTAGGCACAGCTAGGGGCCAGAGGGGGTCTGATTATATTCAAGCCGACACCAATAACTCTTTGAAATGTATATATAGCAAAACCTACACATGAACTGAAGTTACACATATATTGAGTATTGTGCACGTGCCTTTAATAACAGGTTATACCCCTACGCTTGGTCTGTGTGTGTGGTTTCCTTATACACTATTAGGGAACTCCTTCTGCACCACCATCCGAGTTTGGCTGCTGTACTTGAAAGTGAGTCATCGTGTTTTTGTAAAATTAGAGACTCAATTACTCAATTACAAGCAGATTAAAATATGCTGTTGAAGGCTAAATCTGTGTTTAGATTTTTCCATTTGGTATCTATTGGGAGTGAGAGTTACAGTATGTAGAATTTGGAGAGGAGTATCGCTACTAAAAATATAAATAACCTGTTTACATTGAATTTATTCAAGGTTCTATTCTCTATGACATGATCTTCAATGATTTCAAAGTAAGACAAAATACTGAAAGATAATTTGACAGTCATCGTTGTAGTATTTCTTCATCAAGGTATGCATCTTTTTGAATAAAGTAGTTCTGTAGATATTCAAGCAGACAAGCTGGCCTGCAGGGACATTATTATAATTTTGTCACAATATCACTTGCATAAATTAATCTAAAAATACCAAAATACAAATACAAAAGATATCAATTATGTATAGAGTTACAAATAAGAAAAAGATCTAATCAATAAACCCCTACAGAATTACAATTGTTCCAAATCATAATAAACACAATAATACAGTTTTTCTCTACTGCTTACACAGTCTCTGAAAGCATGCTTCATATTCTCAGAACTCTACACACAAATTCCCCCAAAAAAGCACACACAAAAGGGGCCAAACCCTTCAATTCTCCTGCAAAATGAAACTTTACATTCAAAACAATGTTATTTACTCTCAAACAGGGATTGTGGTTTGAAATGACACACACAAACCATCAAATGAATAGACATTTATAAGAACCAGCTGAACACTGGTGTGTTCAATGTAAAACATTATGATGAATGGAAAACACTTCTCCATTCATCATAATGACTTGGGCCTTTTCTTGGTTCAGTGTTACACTTACTGCTGACAGTACATATATAAATGTGTTGTAAGATTCTTTTTATTCTCCGAACACACAAACATGGTAGAAGTTTATTTGATATTTTCCTCAAACACAATGTACACAGTGTACATGCCATTCCCAACCAACACACAGGTGCACATACACTACATACAAAACAACAGCAGAATTTACTGTATATAGTTACAGTAAAAAACAAATAAAAACTATGCTGCATCTTATCTTCTACTGCGGTCTGCCACAGCGCATCATCCACATCACAAGCAATGTTTTCTCTGGCCAAGCAGTGGGAAAAATATTCCCTAGCAAGGTGACTCCAGCCATGAAAAGCATCAGCTGCTATGTCTCCACATGTGTCTTCCAAAGCTTGCAGAAAAGATACACATGTTTGTGGATTTCAGTCGTACACCTTCCATCTCCAGGCAGAAAAACAATCCTCAATAGGATTGAGGAATGGAGAATATGGACGGAGATAAACAACAAAAAAGCGTGAGTGGGCAGTGAACAAGTTATGTACCAAAACAGCACTTTCAAAACTTCCGTTGTCCCAAATGAGCGACAGCTAATTGTCGCTCATTTGGGAGTCGCTCACAGGAGTCCCAACCTGAGTTGCTCTGGGCCATCTACCTGATCTTGTGGAATGAGTGTGTTGTGAAGGCTGTTTAGGAATGTGATCAGATGGGTGCTGTGTGACAGTTGTTCTGCATTAGAGACACTCAGGGAAGACTAATATATAAACAATAGAGCACTTTGATGTCCTGCATAATGTGCCTTGCATCTGGGAACACATGGAATGCTTTGAGCCTATAACCACTCTGCCAGTTCAATTAGAACTACCGGAGCCTGGGGGAGAACATAACGACAGCTCTCAACCTGTTTCAAAGCTCATACATTTTTAATTTGTTACGACAAACTCTCCAAAACACCCAGATAAGCTTGGGCTCTCTGCGCCGGTTTCCGTTCATGGTTGTGACAGCAGGATGCGGAATGACAGAAAAACTCAATCAAGGTGGGTCTCTGACAGAATACAGCAACCCTTCAATGTTTGCTTGATTTAAAGAAAAAGCTCCCAGCTGTAACACCAGTTTAGCCACTTCTTCTTCCTCAGGGAAACCGTAGTTTACATGTTTCTTCACGGCAGCACCTCCACCCAGATGGCATGTGTGATATGAGGGAAGCAGTTTTTAAAGGATGGTGCAACTAGCAGCTTGCTCCCATCAAGGGTGCTTTCCAACATGTGCCACACGTGAGGCTCAGGTGGTTCTGACGCTTGGTCAGATGGGACAACATCGACTGCAGGGGCATCATCCCAGAGCTATCATCAGAACCAGAACCGGTCAGCTCAGAGTCAAAGCCCTTTTTAAAACGCTAACTTTGATCTTGACATTTTATCATGAACATTACTTACATCTTGCATTACAACTGTAATTGTTTCTGTGAGAACATTTTAGTTGTTTTTGTTGTTTTATACCTAGGTTTATCCAAAAATGTAAACACAAATAAAGAAAGTAAAGTTTTACAGTTTTTTTTTCAGATCTGAAGTGTGCCTTCCCACAGGCATGAGTCAAAAGATACTAAAAAAGACATGGAACCACAGAACTGGCGCTCACTCTCAGTGGAATTCAAACTGCAAATCAAAACATTCCTGTATGACTGGCTCATCAGATTAAGTTTGAAAAACTATCAACAGAAAAAGTGGAACAGCTGTGAGAGAAAGCATGCTGTACGACAGCAGGTCATCAACGGGCAGGCTGGACACAGCCTGTTTGACACTGACACTTATTATTGAAGCATCTCCCCAACCAAGAGGAGACACCACCAGCAGCTGGGAACATTCATGCGGGTCACAGTCTGTCAGAAGCTGGTGATGGGATGCAGCCACTACACCCAGATTACACTTTTCCCACAAACATTTACGAACTGATGTCCCAATATGTGAGTCTTTCTTCTTTTTTTCATTCAAGGCGGCACAGATAAAAACTGACATTTCATCATCACTTTATTCACCAAAGTGGAAGATTCTAGTCAGCGATGAGTTTCCTCGAGCTTTTCTCAGCCCAATAAAAGGATAGAAAGCTGCAGTTCATGTGCTCAAATTGTTCTGGTTAACTTTTGGATCTGTGGCAGACAAAGGGTTAAAACGGGACAAAGCTGTCCTTCTGTGATCGGTGCCAAACCGGGCTGTGCTGAGCTGCTTTTCAGTGAACATGGGTGGTTTGGTGTGTCTGGCTAACTGTGTTTTTAATATACAGGCTGGTTGGGGTGGTGCTTGACCACAGCTAGAACAGTGCACTGCCATTTTAGTGCATGGCCTCAAATACGCTGTCCCCACCGCTCAGTCTGCACTTTTAAAATAGGTCAACCCCAACTGCATGAACAGCCAGGAGCAAAGAGGAAAAAGTGCCTCTGCTGCTGGGTAATCTTGTAGAGCCGCCATCTGACTTTGAGGATCACCTGGCTCAACATCCTCACATTATTTTTTATCTCCCTCAGTGACACCTCCCACTGAAGAGAAGGACAGAAAGGTTGTAGACTCCACTGCATAAAATGCAGGCTGCATTAAAAAAATGTGGCTGCAGCTCTACTTTTTCTTGCTGTGGGGGTCTTTCTTTCTTTTAATTCCACAGTTTTCTTGCTACACAACAGGTGAGCAGATGGAAGCAGCAGCCTCTGTGTGGAGCCACAATGGAAGTCCATCAAAAGGCACAACATCAGGAATTTTCAAAGTTTCAATGAGAGGCTGCTGGGTCGACATCAGCCCCTTAAGAGTTAAGTTGCATGTGGACTGGGTTGTATTGGCTGCAAAAAGAGATTTTTTTTTTTTGTGACAGCAGGAGCGGCTCCTAAACAGCTGCTGCACTTGCATACCTCTGCTTTTAGCTAACACCAGCGCACACATTGAAAAATGGTTACTGCACGCAGCGAAAGACACCCTCCACTTGATGCTTGCTCCACCACAAAGAGCCTTTGAGGTGCAGCTGCCTTCGTGTTTAAACCTCAAACTACAGAGGTGCTGGCAGCGGTTTCAGCTCGCCTGGAAGCCGCCTCACTGATGCTGTTTCACAGTCGCTGGTTTTGAAGTTTTGTTTCTCTGGGCCCACACAATGTACAAACTTCTGCTACAGCAAACAGTCCTGCAAATTGTTTCACAACCTTCCCTGTCCTCTTTAAGTGCTGTTGAGCAACAGGTGATCTTCACAGCCTGGTGACTCTTTTCACCTGTTTTCTTTACTTTATGTATCTAAACACCCTTTGTTTCTTTTTTCAAGATTAAAAATCTGAAGAGGCATCTGATGTAAGCAATTTTCCCTAAAATGCTTTCCTCCAATTTCTTATCTTATAATATAATATATAAAAATATAATATATAATACTTAGGACCATGTGATATTTCAGTTTTTCTTTTTAAGTAAATCTGTAAAAATGTCAAAAATTCAGTTTTTTTTGTCAATATGGGGTGCTGTGTGTAGATTAACAAGAAAAAAAAAGAACTTAAATGATTTTAACAAATGGCTGCAATATAGAAAAAAAGGGAAAACTTTAAGGGGTCTAAATACTGTCCATACCCACTGTATATTATATTTTATTGAACAAACCTCCTAAAGATAACATATTTCTTTTTGTAAAAATAAAAACTTTCACCTGCACAGTTCCTTATTATAACGAAACAGAGCTCTACAACATATGACAGATTAAAAAAAACTGAAAATGGTCATTTGTTGGATTTCCTGCTTTAGGAGGTCATAGTTACTGAAACCTAAAGCTATTCCAATCGAAAATATCTTCATAGGTCACATTTCATTTGAACACCCTAAGGACCCTTATTTTGTAGCTGCCATTGATGCAGAGGTAGTCCTGCAGCATGAGATGGCGCATTGTCACCCATGAAGATGATTTTGTTACAGAAAGCACAGTTCTTTTTTTTTGTATCATGGAAGAAAGTGTTTTTTTGTCGTTTTTTTGACTTGAACTCTTAGTTTAGTTTTCCCCTGGAAAACTAAAGATCACAGGTGTCTGAGATAGAGGTCAGTGATCCAAAGAGCCCCGATACACAATGTCATCCATGAATTTAATTGAAAAACAAAGAGTTTCATTTTCTTGACAGTAAAATATAATTTGCACACTTTTAATATGAAAAGTGCCAAAAAGAGATTGTGTTTGATTTGATTGTTTCTTCTCTCTAATCTGCTATTTTCTGATTTCTCACTCTTATTAGATTCAGATGTAAAAAAACTAATAATTACACTAGTATTTTGACAAGATCACGATGCCCACCCTGAAAAAAAGCTCCCATCTCAGCACTCACATTTGTTTTCTCAAAAAATACAAAAGCTCTCCATTGTGAGAGCTTACAAGAAACAGTGACACCCTACAGGAATTTCAGTAATGTCAGCCTCTCAACACTTGATTAACACTGAAAACATTAACTTCACAATTATGTGCTGACTGTTTTCTGCAGATAAGGAGAACAACTGAAAGAGAGTCGTACACATGCTCTTTTATGATGTATGTCATCCGGAGTTCATCTCCTTTGAGCCCTATAATGGGAATGTTGACTTTACTCTGGAAAATGACAGTAACGCTGTGCACGCTAACTATGGAAAGTAAAAGGACACAGAGCACCAGTCAGACATGTGAAACACATCAGGGGACAGAAAATGGGGCTCAGAACTCCATCATTGTTTCCAAGAAATGCAGATTGCAACGCCTAAGTTGGCTCATGAGCGTGGGTTTGGTGTGGCGGTGTCAGGGTGGGGTGTGGGGGTGTCAAGGGTGTGGTTTGGGACACACACACAAACACACATGCACCACAAGGAAGGTGGGACCTCTAATCTTCTGTCCCTTATGCCATCTCTGGGGGAGGGACCAGGCCCTCAGCTACAGCTGCTGTGTCCCTTGGGTGGTGGCTTCCTGGTCCTGATGGCCCTCTCTCCACACAGGAAGAGGGACCCCTGAGTTCTCTGGAAAGACCATGAGCTGGGGATCACATCACATCTAAGCCTGGGGGTGTCCGTGTCCCTGTGGTACTGGTTCTGGTCCTGGTCCTTGCCCTGGAGCGCTGCGCATCTCCAAATTTCCAACAGCGGGTGAGCCCGGTCAGCACAGGTTCAGAGTGCACCTGAAGGACCCACATTTCTCTTGGATGTCCTCCTCCTGGATGGGGTGGACAGCTCCTGCCTTGCTCTCTGGGGACGGGTGTCGCGGGTTCGTGTAGGTAGTCCAGAATGTAGTAATCAGAAAGATGACAAGCCAGGAGGTTCCATTAAGGTTTTTCCTTTAATGTAGTCTTTGGGGTTTACAAAACAGCAAGCACGGATGAGGACGAAATGGCAAACACAAAAACAACCAGTAGGGCACAATCGACAGTCTAGTTTTTGGCATCAGACAAGCACTTCTTCTGCCTGTCTCACCAGCTCAGCTGCTCGCTTGCTCACTGACTCACCCACACCCTTGTGAGAGTGAGGCATCTTCTTATATACCTCTTATAGCCACTCCCACCTAATTAGGCACATCATTCAGTTTCAGAAATCTTTAGTTTAATGACTACCTTTCACCTAGGATTTTCCTTTGCTTTCACAATTAAATGCATTTATTTCAATAACACTTTAACACTTAATACCCTCAAAGTTTGCCATGAAAAGTAAAGAAACAAAAACAAATAATTTAAATTAGAAACAGCTGGCTCGAAACTCACATCAAAATTATATAAACAGGAAAAACAAACCCCTCAGTTTGGCTGTCAGTGAAGGAGGGGGCGTGGCTAAGACGCCGTGCTGCAGGGTTGCGGTGAGTAAGTTTGTGTGTGTGGGTGTATGCAGACGTAAGTGATGACCAAGTGTGCACCCGAGGTCAAAACGGCAAGAAAGGAGTAAAATGAGTAAAGAAACAGGGTTTAAAAACGGCAGAATTTGTCTATGGAATGAGTGTGCGCTTGCATGTAGGTGTGCGTGAATGTGGATGTGCTCCCTGCGCTCCGCTCAGACAGGGGGACGGAACTCCTCCATCACATCATCCCTCCCCTCTGGGAGGTTGACGATGTTTGGCATCCTGGAGAGGAAATCAGCCACTACATTAGTAGGGCCGGATCTATGTCGTACAACAAATCTGTAAGGTTGGAGTGACAGGTACCACCGTGTAAGACGACTGTTGTGATCTTTCATGGAGTTTATCCACGTGAGAGCTCTATGATCAGTTTCAAAATCTCTACCTAACAGGTAGTACCGCAAACTCTCTAATGCCCACTTAATTGCAAGGCCTTCTTTTTCTATTGTAGAATAGCATGTTTCTCTAGGTTGAAGCTTACGGCTAAGGAAAAGTATTGGGCGCTCTTCTCCAGGCTCCCCCTGGACTAGCACTACTCCCAGGCCGACTGCAGAAGCATCTACCAGCACTAGAAATCTTTGATTAAAGTCAGGACTTCGCAGGACTGGGGATGAACACAGACAGGTTATCAGTGTTGTGAAGGCCTCCTCACACTCGTCTGTCCACTGAATTGGATTCTTGTGGTCCTTCTTTGTTAAAGTGGTAAGTGGAGCGGCAATTGTTGCAAACTGTGGGACGAAACGCCTGTACCAGCCAACCAGTCCTAGGAATGATCACACTTCCTTCTTGGTTCTTGGTCTGGGACATTTTCAGATGGACTCCACTTTATCCACTTGTGGACGCACTTCTCCTCCTCCAAGGTGGTACCCAAGGTATTCGGTTTCTTGCTGAGCCCATCTACACTTGGAAGGGTTAAGTGTTAAGCCTGCCCCTTGAATGCATTTCAGGACCAAGGAAAGATGTTGAGTGTGCTCTTTCCATGTTTTGCTGAAAACGACCACATCATCAAGGTATGCCGCACTACAGTGGCCACACCCTTGTAGTACTCTGTCCATCAACCTTTGGAAGGTGGCAGGAGCACCATGCAAGCCAAAGGGCATAACCGTAAACTGGAATAGCCCTGCAGGTGTTTGAAATGCCGTAAATGGTCGGCTTGTTCTTTCCAGCGGGACTTGCAAATACCCTTTGCACAGATCGAGAGTGGTGATGTATTTTGCAGCCCCAATCTTCTCCAGCAGGTCATCTATTCTGGGCATTGGATAGGCATCAAACTCAGAGATGGCATTGAGTCTCCTGAAATCAATGCAGATGCGCAGAGAACCATCTTTCTTGAAGGCGATGACCACGGGGCTGCACCACTCTGACTTGGAAGGCTCGATCACCCCAAGCTTTAACATCTGGTCCACTTCATCTTGAAGTTTGCTCACCAGTTGTTGTGGAACCCGGTAAGGACACTGGCGAATTGGATGCTTAGAGGTCAGCCTGATGACATGTTCAGTTAAGCATGTCCTTCCGGGTCTGTCTGCAAACAGTGAAGAAACCTCTTTGAACAGCTCAGTCAGTCCTGCTGCTTGCTCAGGTGGAAGGTGTGCCAGACCAGCTGAACTGTTAGAGCTAGTAAGCTCTGTCACATCTTCATCACTGTCTTCTTCTGCGTTTAGTCTTCTCACCAGCATGACTTTTATAGGACATGAACTTGGGTTTTCCTTCCATTCTTTCAGTAGGTTGATGTGGTACGTTTGTTTTGGCTTTTTCTTTTCAAGGTGGTGAACTTCATAAGTGACAGGACCTATCTTTCGAGTGATGACATATGGCCCCTGCCATTTAGTTATCAACTTGTGAGTTGAGGAAGGAAGAAGCAAGAGGACTTTTTGTCCAGGTTCAAACTCACGGTGACGGGCCTGTTGGTCATACCACGTCTTTTGTTTCTTTTGGGCCTCGCGCAAGTTGACCTCTGCCTCCTCCTGGTACTGCTGTAATCTCTCTCTCATCTCCAACACAAACTGTATCACCCCTTTGCCTGCAGGTGTGGTAGACTGAGCCTCCCAACTCTTCCGGAGCAGATCTAGTGGCCCTTGGACATCCCACCCATACAGGAGCTCAAAAAGGGAAAATCCTGTGGAGGCTTGAGGAACTTCTCTGTAGGCAAAGAGAAGAAATGGCAACCAGCGATCCCAGTCTTTACCTGTGTCATCCACAAACTTCTGGAGCATCCTTTTGAGTGTCTGGTTGAACCTCTCCACCAGACCATCTGTTTGTGGGTGATACGGGGTGGTTCGGATGGCAGTGATTCCAAGGTGTTTATGGAAGAGCTGCGTCAGCCGGGAAGTGAAGTTGCTCCCCTGGTCGGTCAAGACTTCGTCCGGTATACCCACTCTGGAAAACAGTTGGACTAAAGCTCGGACAACAGTGGAAGCAGTGATAGTACGCAGAGGGAAGGCTTCAGGAAATCTGGTAGCATAATCACATATGACAAGGATATACTGATGGCCACTACTGCTTTAATGAGTGGGCCGACTATATCCATGGCAATCCTGCGAAAAGGAGTGGAGATTACAGGGAGTGGTTGGAGGAAGCCTCTATCTGACCTTCGAGTTGGACATGTTTTCTGACAGGTGGGACATGCTGCACAATATTTTTGAATATCTGTGTACATACAAGGCCAGTAGTAACGAGATGCGGCTCTCAGGGATGTTTTATGTCGGCCTAAATGTCCTGCCCATGGAATGGTGTGTGCAAGTTGCATAACAAGTGGCCTGCAACTAGTAGGTATCACAAGACGCTTTTGTTCACCCTCAGATATATATAAGATATTGTTATCAACAATAAACTGTGATTTCCCCACAAAGTGTTTGTCATTACTTTGTGTAACCTTAGTAAACAAAGGTTTCAAATCTTCATCCTGCTTTTGTAATTCAGGAATGTTCATATGTTTAATTTTCCCAAATTCTGTTTCTTCTGGTGTCATTGATTTTAGTTTTTTTCTCAAAACGTCGTTGAGAACAAGATTTCTTTAGTCTGATTTTGCCACCCTCAAACAGACTGTCATCGAAATCTGGCAAAGGTTGAACATTAGCTTTGGCTTGGGCTCGAGTGAGCACAGCACCAGACATTTTCACATCAACTTCAGCATTGGTTTTCACTGACTTCACTGGTTTAGTGGGTTTTTCCAACAAATCCATGAGAACAGGTAAATCACATCCGAGAATAGCATCTACTGGTAGATTATCCACCACAGCAAACGTCAATAGATAGGCCTGATCGTTGATATATACAGTTAACTCAGTTTTAGGATAAAGATGTTTATCCCCATGAACACACAGAATGTCTGTTTTCTGACTATAATCCAAAGTCCCTGTGGGCACCAAACTGCGCTTGATCAATGACATGAAACTTCCAGTGTCCAACATAGCTGTGATTGGTTGTCCATTAACAGTCACATCTACATGTTGCTGCCATTTTAAGTCTCTGTCCCCACTGTGCTCATTCTCAGGTCTAGGTGGATAACATGCACCTGTGACCTTTGATTTTCGAATGGGGCACACTGAAGCTTTGTGTCCCTGTTGTTGACAATAGAAGCAAACAATGTCCTTACCAGGTGCTCGCTGGCCTGCTGTAGGGTTGACGGTACCTGGAGAGTCTGGAGTGTTCTCCCTCCTTGAACCTCTTTGCTGAAACAGCTGGGCTGGGCGATGTGCTGCACCCGCGGAGCGTGAAGCTGGTCCTCCCCTCCTAGCGTTGAGGTACTGGACAGTCAACTTTGCTGCTTCAATTCCCTCTGCCGGCTCGTGCTCCTTCACCCAGGTTCTTACATCCGCTGGTAACACCCACAAGAGTTGCTCCAAGATGATGGCCTCCCCAATCTGGTCCTTGGTGTGCCGTTCCGGCTGGATCCAACGTCGATAGAGAGACTTCAGGCGATGATAGGTTTCTTTTGGGTTCTAACCATGTGGCACAAAGGTTGAACGGAACTGCTGCCGATAAGTCTCTGGTGAAATGTCGAACTTAGCCAACAGGGCTGCTCTCAAGTCTTTGTAGCAGTGGGCTCTGTCTTCATCCATTGCTGTGTAGGCTTCCAGAGTTTTACCAGACAGTAGTGGAACCAGACGGCATGCCCACTCTCTTTCTGGCCATTTCCATGTTTTGGCGATGCGTTCAAAGCGCATTAAATAATTCTCAATGTCCTCGCCAGTCTGGTATGGGGGAATTTTTGGATCAGAGAGGAAACCCCTCTGAGGTGCTGTATGGTCAGAGCCATCTGAAGTGGCTGAAGCCGAGGCTGATGTCTCAGTGTCCAGTGGACGATGGGATGCTGGAGTAGGTAAAGTGTACCTTGGACTGCTTGCTATTGAACTAGAGGTTTGTGGCCCTCTGGTTGTGGTCTTACAAGAGGCTTTGGCGTGCCGTTGTTGCGCTGGGCTTTGGAGGGGCCCACTTTGGCGGTGGCGCAGAGCCACTGGTTGTTCTTCGGTCTTAGACCTGCGGGGAGCTTTGGTGTGCTGTTGCTGCATGCCACTTTGGAGGGACCCACTCAGGTGATTAAGCGAAGCCACAAGATCTTCCTCCCTCTTTTGCTGGGCAGTCAAGAACTCCCTCAGCATGGCAAGCATCTCACTCCCTGAGGCACCTGAAGGACCCGGCTTTGGCTGCATTTCTTCGTCTGATGAAGTAGATGGTGCCGTTTCCCAGGCTTGGTCCACACCCCTCTCAGGCTGTTGTAAGTCCTTCTGGGAACGAAGTCCTATCCTCCGCTTTGGAAGTTGACTTTTCCTTTTAAGGCTTGCCATCCCACTTCTGACACCAAATGTCGCGGGTTCGTGTAGGTAGTCCAGAATGTAGTAATCAGAAAGATGACAAGCCAGGAGGTTCCATTAAGGTTTTTCCTTTAATGTAGTCTTTGGGGTTTACAAAACAGCAAGCACGGATGAGGACGAAATGGCAAACACAAAAACAACCAGTAGGGCACAATCGACAGTCTAGTTTTTGGCATCAGACAAGCACTTCTTCTGCCTGTCTCACCAGCTCAGCTGCTCGCTTGCTCACTGACTCACCCACACCCTTGTGAGAGTGAGGCATCTTCTTATATACCTCTTATAGCCACTCCCACCTAATTAGGCACATCATTCAGTTTCAGAAATCTTTAGTTTAATGACTACCTTTCACCTAGGATTTTCCTTTGCTTTCACAATTAAATGCATTTATTTCAATAACACTTTAACACTTAATACCCTCAAAGTTTGCCATGAAAAGTAAAGAAACAAAAACAAATAATTTAAATTAGAAATAGCTGGCTCGAAACTCACATCAAAATTATATAAACAGGAAAAACAAACCCCTCAGTTTGGCTGTCAGTGAAGGAGGGGGCGTGGCTAAGACGCCGTGCTGCAGGGTTGCGGTGAGTAAGTTTGTGTGTGTGCGTGTATGCAGACGTAAGTGATGACCAAGTGTGCACCCGAGGTCAAAACGGCAAGAAAGGAGCCTGGGGTTTATAAGAGACCGGTCTCTATTGGAGACCGGCGTTTATTCCATCACAGACATAATGGTGATGGCTAATAGACTCATTTTGCAGTGACACTCGGTCACAAAATGCAGACAACACCAGATGAACATTTCAGGAACATTTCCGGATTTATTTAAATTATTAGAACAGTAAGGTAATACGTTTAGCATGAAAAGCAGATAACGTAACAGAGAAACGGTTTCTTTCTTAACTTTCTCGCTAACAATTCCATATGCGCTTGCCTGACCAGTCTGACTTTCCCATGAAAGCGGTCATCAGTCCAACAAATCCACTGAGGAACATGATGAAATGTAACTCAGCTCATAAAACAGATACGATAACAGGAAACATTTCTTTCTGAACTTCCTTGCTAACAATGCCATAGGCGCTCAAAATCAGCAGGTAGGACGTTTTTGGTGCAACAACGGGGGATAACTGCCGTTGACATGTAATATTTCTTCAGTTCTTCTTTCATTTCCTTACTGATGTGACAATGTAAAGCATCTCAGACAAGAAGCCTTTTCCTGAAACAAAAAACACAGCAAACTTTCTGGTATCACATTACTGCTAAATGCTGATTCATCCATCCATTTATTGAGGTCACTACCACAGCCTCTTGAACATCCTGTAGTCTTGCCACCTCTTGCTCAGCACCCCAAAATGCAATAAACAGTTTCAATTTCGTGCCATCTGATTTCTCTGCCAACATCATGGTGAAATGCAATTTTTTCGTGACCGGATGTTTTTATGGTAAAAACCAAAACACACTTTTTTAAAAACTATTTTTACACATCTTATTTCATGCCGGTAATACTCCTGCTGTCGGTTGGTTCGACTGAAGTAGATCCAGGCATGTCAAACCAAGCAGATGTCTCGTCCATTGCGATGATTTCACCAAACTTAATTCCACCTGCAGTTTGCTTTCTGGCAACCCACATGACTTGTCAATTACTTGTTCTACATGCTTCTGCGCCAGCGTTGTCTTCTGACTGAGTGATTGCTGATGGATTTTCAAAAATTTGTCAAGCCAACCTGAGCTGGCTGCGAATGTTTCTTTTCTTTTTGAAGCGTCATCAATCTCTTTTCAATTGTGAAAAATCCTCTTCACCTTAGTGGGAATCATTTTCCTGGAGACACTTAATTTTTTCTTTCTTTGCTCATTTAAACACAAGTTCTTCTAACCTCCTTCTAACCTTTGCTATCTTCATGCTTATGTATGTTTAAAAGCGAAATCAAATGAGCTTTTCTTGGCTATCTCTACACTAGCTTACAACATAAATTGTTGCCATAGACACCCCATACACTCTGACCCCGGGAAGATGGGCAGATTTTAAGGGAGCCCAGCTACTATTAGAGACCAGTGTCTAAAAGAACAAGCACTTGTTAGACACAGTGTTTATTGGAGACCGGCCACTATTGCAAGATAGTATATGCATACTGAAAATACTGCAGTAAATATAGGGCTGAAATAAAGTTTGTATGACCCAATACTGCATACCGGCATCAGCTTTGAAGGAAGTACGCAGTACCGGCTGGAAGAAGGTCAGCTGTGTGGCTGGTCTCTGCTGCCTAAACACACTTTTCAAGCACTTTATCTCATAACTTTTGTGTCTGTGTGGTTTAAAGTGTCTTAAAGTTAAGTTATCACGCACCAAGGTGTGTGAAATTTGTTCTCAGCATTTGACCCATCCCGTGGGAGTGGTGAGCTGCAGTTACAGCCGCGCTCTGGAACCATTTGGTGGTTTAATATTGCTACCTTACGTTATTTACATCCTCTCCTCTGACATTATTTGTTAATTCTCTCACTTTCTTAAACATTCACATTGAGCTTGCGCATCTCACGTTTAATTTGTTTTTCTGGAACGTTCAATTCAATTACAGTCAAGAAGGCATTTTGCAAGTTGGAGGTTGGTTATTTTGCAAAGAAACAAGAGAACCAAGAAAGGATTCATACAATTTCTGAACTTTATTAAGAACGACAGTTCAAGATAAAACCTAATGCAATGGTAGAAGTGAAACATTCAGCAAAGAAGTTAATTTATATCAGAAAAGCATTTAAAAAGAGCAATACTGGGAAGATTGTTCAAGAGGAAGATTGCAAGTGTGGATGAAGATGTACAAGCTAAAATTATTAAAGAAGAAGAATAAAAAGAGAAAGAAGGAGGTGTGAGATGGTTTTAGGACCTCCATCCATAAGGTGGGATCCAAATGCCACATGTCAACACCTGGTTAGGAATAGGCAGATGACAGCTCATGCAACAAGTGACATGACACGCAGTTATCCAATAACTAATGAGGAGTATTACAGGCCTCTTTTTTGGGTGTACATCTGGTTCAGATCAGTTAAATTTTCTGCTCTTCATGCATTTGTGAAGTTCTTCAGTACAACAATTAATTAAAATGTTTTTCCCCAGCGCCCCGTCTATTGTTTTATTGTTAGTCAAGATGCATTTTCACTTGCATTAATTTGCACTTTCTGCTGTTAAAAATATTAGTGTTTACGTAATTTGATACAGGACTTGGCATAAGCAAAAATGTACGTTCACCCCTGAGTAAAAAAAAACAAAAAAAAAAAACGCAAGAAGCAAATATTAAAGGACTAAGAGGAGGAATTGAGACCCCAAAAAGAGAGGGGGGTCTTTACATACAATGCCACAAAGCACGGCAAAATGAGCAAACCAAAAAAAACCCCATGCAGCAGCCCCACGCAACAGCAGCCTAGACTCAACTCCTTCAAAACAAAGAAACAAAAACAATGTAAAATACAGAGGGAAATGTCCCACTGATGGAAAGCCGAGGGCAGCAGCACCCCTCTGAGGAAATAAGCTAAAACTAAAGCTCCAGAAAGCCTCCAACCGAGCCCGGGGCCCCGACTGGCCTACTTAAGGCGCCAGCAGTGGTTATGAGTGTTATTAGCATTTGATCGCTGACGTCCAATATAAAGTCAATGCTCGCGTCCCGCCCATTAAGAGCAAATGAGATAATGCAGATCCTTACCTGCAGCAACAGCTGTCCTCATATTCTATGAGTGGTGGAAATCACCTATGACCAGTATGTGATTACAATAAGCTGCCGTACAATGTAATGTTAACAGAGAATTTACGGTCTCAGTCGTGTAACTTCAGCTAGCAGGTACTTAGCTGAAAAGCTAGCGTCAGCTTTCTTTCAGGACTTACTAGTCTTTGTATAACTTCAAGCGTCAGACGAAGTTGGTTAATGTTTAACAGTAACAGAACAGAAACTGGCGCATTGAGTGACAGATCGTACTTGTGGTTGTCCTGCAATTTGATTGGTTGAATGGTGTAGAATCAAACCAATGTTGACCTAGTTTAATTGGATGTTGAACAGACAGCACCCACAGACACACACACACATAGAGAGCGAGCATGGTCTTTGGGTGTTGAGGCAAAAAGCTAGTCGTTTTGAGTCAGAAGGCTAAAGTCTGAGTCAAGTCATGACTTACTGATGTTAAAGTCCAAGTCGAGTCTAAAGTCATAACATTGGCAACTTGAGTCTAATTTGAGTCACATGACTTGTGACTCAAATCCACATCTCTGATCATTACATTTGAAATTTGTCCTTGATTTTTTCTTTGCACTTTGGACAAACTAAATATGGGACATTGGCATAGACTGGTGCAAAAACTCTTTGAGGATGAGAAGTGATTGTGCCATCCTTCATAAACAAAAGCACATCTTTAGCCTGATAAGTCCTGGAAACTATAATGTTTCCTCATGTCCTTTTTCCTTTTGTTACCGAGTGAATACTGAGACAACCAGCCACACTGCTGCTGTTCTGCCCTCTAAGACCTGACAGGATTTTCTTAGTGAAGGATTCCTGGATATCAGGAGTTTAGAACATTATCTAGTGAAATTCAAGAGGTCAAATAAAAATGAGGTCATTTAAGGTGGGATAGGGGTGCTTTTGAGTTGTGTTATTTACATTACATGAAAGCATGATGTTTAACTTGAAAAACACAAAAACCAAGGCTGAGCTTTTTCACCCAAAGCATTGTGAACGTGTGGAGGGGCTTGTAAGTTTGTTGTCTTAAACCAGTTTCACCTTCTGCATCTGTCTGAATGTTTATTGTTGCAATATATCTGCACATCAGTAAGCATAACCCACAGAGTGCTGAAGCACTGCTGCACATGTTTGCACAAAAGCACGGCGAGAAATAAAAACACTTCAAAAATGTCAAAATTAAAGCCTTTTGAATGAACCCTGCAAAATATGAAGAAGTTAGAATTAGTCACAATAATAAAAATGTAATCTTCTGCTTCAACTTAACTGTGAGATCTGTGAGTAAAATCACTCAAAGGCTCAAATGACGGAAAGTCCCAAAATCTCACGGAAGGTTGATTGGTCATACAAAGAGGACGAAGCTTTCCTGAGCTTCATTTCTAATAAGACAAATGCTACTGAGACAAAAGTCTCAGTACAAAAAACATTTTTTTGGCTTTGGTTCAAAACCTCAGGATATAACACAAGCTCTTGTTTATTTTAGGAAAAAACCATGAGAAATTATTCAGTCTAGTACGTCAAATGAAAGAAGTGGGCTTTTTTTCCATTTGAAAGTGCTGCAGAGTTGCATTTTCTTACTTTGCTGCCTGACAGACGGCAGGAATCAGCACAGCAGAGCAGGTTCCAGTTGGATGCTGTTAATCAGGGATTAGGCAACTCCAGGCATCGAGAGCCTCAGTGTCTGGATGATTTCCTGATATCCAAGCCCTATTCATGACTGATTACCTGCTTCAGGTGTGTCCAGTCAATTAGAACATGAGAGAGCATGGTATGTTGGAAAACATGCAGGGATGCGGCCCTCGAGGCCTGGAGTTGCCTATTCCTGCTGTAAATGAATCAGTCATTTCTTTTAGAATTCAAACCATTCTTGGATTTTACTCGTTTATTGGTAACAGCTTTATTCTAAAGGCAGACTCCATCACAGAGCCATGAATGTTCAAATAAGAACCAGACTTGTAACCTCTCGCCCTGCTTTAAAACATACCCGTCTCTGCAGGTGGGTTTCCTTGCTTTTCAGCACAGCAGTTCTTTTAACAGCCTGTAGTTGAATATTGATGTAGATGTCTGGGCAGTGTTCTTATAACAGCACTTCTGTTATTTTCAGCCTCCTGCTGTTCAAGCTCATGAAGAAGCAAAATGTCACAGTTTCAGATGAAAAAATGTTCACACTGTAGCAGCTAACAGACATTTGTCATCTGTGAGCTTCCAAAAACCAACTCTTTGAATGCAAAAATGATTTAAAAGCAACATTCCTCCAAGCGTGCATGTTCCAGTTCAAGGTCCAGTCTGGTGTGAGTACAAATGAAACTACATACGTACCGGCTCAGCAACTCATGTTTGCTTTCATTGTGTTTTTGGCTTTCACGTTAAAAAATTCTCATGTTTGTGCAAGCCTTCACAGCTTTTTGAAGTTTGCTGGCAGTTCAACAGAACTTGGAGGGACTTGAATTTGCTAGTGATGGATAGATAGCATCCTTTTCAAAACAAGGAGGTGCCAGATGGTTGTAAACATTATCAAGAAGGAAAAAATAACATTTGAGTTTTTTTCTGCCGGGCTGGAATTCTATGACACCTAGGCTTGTCTGTGTACTCTAATGATTAGTGACTTGAACTTTATGCTGACTGTCATTTGCATAGAGTTTTTCAAAAAAATCATAGAAAAATTGAAATTGCATAATAATTCAGAACGCACTGTAATATAACAAATTGCTATCATTGTGCTCTTCCTTTTGTTATGCTAAGAATTTCTAAATTGTAAAACATAGCAGAAACTCTGGTTTCTGGTGTTCTAAACAGAAAGTACCTGCTGGCTCCAAGAAGCCAAAATCCCATAACTAGTGTTAACTAGTGGATTAAAGTTAAACTAAACTCACTGTTTTGCTTCCATTATTGCTTCCTTATAAGACAGTGCACCATATGGTTTGGAAAATTCCAGGTTCTGGGGACTCAGAGAGGAACTAGAGAAAGCTTTGAAGGTGAAGGTGACAGTGGTGCCTGTGGTAATTGGAGCTGTAACCCCAAAATGGAGGAGTGGCTACAGCAGATCCCTGGAAAGACCTCAGGCATCTCAGTCCAGAAAAGTGCAGTGCTAGAAACAGCCAAGATACTGCACAGGACCCTCAAGCTCCCAGGCCTCTGGTAGAGAACCCAAGCTTTAAGGAGAAACCACCAGCGGAGGGTGAGTGGGGAATGCATAAATGCAAACTGAATAAATGAATTCAAATCACTTCTCAACTGAAACAACAATAAATAAACATTTAACCAAATGGATAAACTCAAAAGGTGCTTCTAATTATTGGGAGTATTATTGGATGAAGAGTAAACTTGGACTTATCATTTACTAATTTAACTGAAAAAAAGAACAAAACAATAGGCCTTTTTCACGTAAAGCATATTTAAGCTTTTTTATATTTTGAAATAATTGTTCCAGTGTTATTGTTTTGAGTCATCTTTGTTGTCCTCAAAGGTAATTTTTTTTTAAATCATTTATAAAGCAGTGTGTGACAAAGTAGTATCTACTTGTTCCCTGTTCATCACTTTTAGACAAATCACAAAGGAGCAGAACAAACACAATATGTTTAAACTTGTTTAGTGATTTTTGTTATGCTTCTCACCTCCTCTTCCTGGTGCCCAAAAGGCAAAATGGTACCCAAGGCCTTTACTTCCTGTTTTAAGGAAGGGAACAGGAAGTGGAAGGGATTTGCATTTGTTTGTTTGACTTTTGGTTTTTAATGATTTGGGTTGTTTGTTTATGTATGTCTGTTTTGTTTACAGGACTTTGAATGTATATTTTCAAGATACTTTTGGTCTGTCTCTTTTGTCTGTCTTATGCTTATTCATTGTATTGTTGCAGTGACTTCCTTCCTGGGCGTGGCCAGCCAATTAACTGGAGCCCATAAAAGAGGAGCTCCCTGTGGGTCAGCAGGGAGCTGATGAGAGCTGCGGCCAATGCATGGTGTAGTTAAATAAAAACTACAGTTCCTGGACTTTAAGGATGGCTGCATCCTATGTAACCAGGCCATTCTTGTCACATCCCTTTACATTGTGACACAGTGTATGTCAAGAAACTGTGACTTCTGTGGTGTCCTGTGATAGACTGGTGTCCTGTTCATTGTGTTCTGTGCCCTAGTATGGACTAAAGCAGGTGAACTGGTGAAATAGATGAGAACATCTTCTTCATGCTTGTTTTCACCCATGTAATGATACTGCTATGTCAGTTTATTTACAGAAATAAATTGAATCTCAGGCAATATTCCATGACTGAAAAGATCAGTCTACTGATACTGAGATCATGAGTCTTAAACTAGAATCATCTGTCATCCAGCCCATCATGCATCATACACAAATGGTTCAGCAGTGAAGTTACTAACCTGGCAAACTGCTCAGTGATACGGCTTCATTAAAGACACTCACCTCATCTGTTAAGTCACAACACTTTCTCTTGTGTACCGAATGTTTGTTAAATAACACAGTGGCACAAACTTTTCAGAGCAGAAATGGATCCAGGAACACAGGTGCTCAGCAGAGGCTGAGCCTGGAGGCAGTTTTGGCTCCAGAGGAGGCATGTGGGAGCTGATCTTTCACATTCACTGCTTCTATCTGTCGCACACAACGCTGGCTGAAAGTACAGGAAATATCAGTAATACACAGATCTTTAATGAGCTGCTAGATTCTAAAATAAAAACGTTTCAATGTAAAAGCAAGATGAAAAATCACTAAAACTGAAGGAATTATTTCAAAAGAATAGAAAATGTGGACTAAAAACAAGAATTGTGGCAGAGTGCACCAGCAAATGGTCACTTCTAGAGTGAGGACAGACATGCTGTTGCACATCTGTGTGGCAGGAAGCTCCATGCACTGAGCTGCACGTCTGTGGTTTAATTACAGGGTCATGACTTTAGTGAGGCTGCAAACTCTTCAAACACACCTTCCTCTTACCAGCTGTTTGTGAGGCATGTTTTTATCCACAGTCGCATCAGATCAGCTGAAGCAGAAATGTTTCCCTCATATGTTCATGCTGGAGGTTCAGTCAAAGTTTTAGAGTTTCATATTGGAGTATGGCTGCATCATGTCCCTAACTGAACACAACATTCAATTTTTATTTATTTATATAGCCCAATATCACAGCCACAGCCGTCTCATTGGACTGAACATGGCATGGTTACTTTCTTTTAGCATATTAGGGGAAGAGAAATGGTGAGATTTCTGGTTTAGCTTTTCTTTTCTCTGGAAGTAACAAAAGGAAACAGGAGAAGTCCATGCTGGAAAGAAAGCGTTGATCAGTTTTGAACATTTTGATGACTTTATTTTCCACCATAGCGCACTTTTTACCTTTTAGTCATTTAACTGCTCCTTTTTGGGTGTCGCCACAGGGAAGTCATTTTCATAATAATCTGGCATTTAGTTTGGAGCAGGATGTCCCTGCTGATATAAGCAGACTGGGGTTGGCCACAGAACCTGCAGGTTGTCTGCTCTGTCACAGCCAAGGAAGAGGGCTTTCCCTCCAGCTTTCACGCCCTTCTTGGTTTTGGATCAACATGGGACGACAGTTAATCACACATCATACCTACATTACATTTAAGTTTTTGTGGATTTACAGTTTAGAAAAAAAAAATTTGAGGAAAAGATTATTAAAAATCCATATCCTATAAAAACATTGAAAGAACGTGAAGGACCTTATTTCCATCTGGATTTTGACGTTTGTGCTCGGCTGATCTGACCCAATCCCACTGGACCAGCTAAAACGGTTCTGCTTCTTAAGAGTTTTGCTCTTCTATATAAAGATCTGTCACTGCACAACTTTAACCTGTTAATTCCCTGCTCAACCAAATGGTAGTGGATATTTTGAGAACATTGATTTTAAAGACAATAATTGTGTGCATTACTCACCAAGGGCAATAGGCAATAGAAGAAGCCTTTTTTTACTTAGATGTTATTTCTTGATAAGGTTATTAAAGGGTAAAGTAGAGAAGCACAATGTTCTGCACAGATAACCAAACTAAAGGCTAATGTCTGTGAACCTAACCACCCTTCTCTGCTGGCGGCGGGAGGTGCAGGCCAGATTTGGCCGCGTGTCGCTGCTCTGTGCTCTCTGTGGCTGCAGAGGAGGAGGAGGAGGAATGGGATTCAGAATCCTGTGGTGGGAAGTTTAGTGCACTGAGTGGGCAGCAGCTCCAGCATCTGCTCCCTCTTAGTAGCAACCACACTGGGTGTTATTGTTCCCAATCGAGACAGGAAAAAAAGCCAAGGGAGGAAGATGATAGAAGGAAAGAAAGAAAGCATGGAAGGATCAGGTAAGAGCAGTTGTAGTCAAAGCTGAGACAAAATGAGAAATGGATAAGAGGGTGGAGAAAGGGTTAAAGCACCTTAAGAGAGAAGGCTGCACCTTCATGTAGGCTCGCACGATTTTATTTAACCTCTATTTAACCAGGTGGAACCCGTTGAAATCAGGATCTCTTTTACAAGGGTGACCTGGTCAAGAGGTCAGCAGCACACATTTTAAAACTAAAGGGACAGAATACAGCAAAACTAAAATGAGCAATGAATTAGGAATATGTACAATATAAGTTATAACATTTAGGTGTGACCAAGTGACAGAGCAGGTCAATAAATCTAGACTATCATTTGGGAGGTGCAGACGTTAAGCAGCATTACATTGAAATGAGTACAGTAGTTTTACAGTTCATTGATAAACAGTGGAGTCAGAAACAACATTATTCATTTATGGAATTTTCCTCTGTGCTGTACAGAATGATCTAAATGAAGCAGTTCAGAGCACTTTAGCTGGGTTTGGATGGAGTTCCAGGCAGAGACAGCAGAAAAAACTGAAGGCTTGTTTTCCAAATTCAGTTTGAACACGGGGAACATGCAGATGAAAGATATCACAAGAGCATAATGCATATTGACTGATGGTTCTTTGAAGAACAGAGCTAAGATATGAAGGTACCAAACCAAGTAAGTAAAAACAAGAGTCATCCAGTGTGTGTACCTTCATGTGCTCAGAGAGGGCCACTCTGCTCTGGCAAATACAGTACTTCTAAATGATGAGTGAGACGACTACAGCCAGCCACAAACCTCAAGACACAGTGATATACAGTATTGAGTGATTGAAGACCACCTGAAGAACAGCTCCATAATCAATTAGAGGCAAAAAGTAGCTGCTACCAGAATTTTTCGAACTCTGAGTGAGAAGCAGGATTTGTTTCTAAAATAAAACCCAAGCTTCAGTTTCAGTTTTTGCTGTAAAGTGGCATCACGCATTTTAAAAGAGAGCTCGGAGTCTTGCACAAAACCCAGGAACTTGAAGCTGTCTTCTATTTGTATTGATTTGTCATTGTCCGTTTTTAGAACCCAAAGGAATTCCTGTAATTCACGTTTGTGTGAAAATGTTGTCACTTTTTTTGTTCTATGTTCAAAACCATTTTTAGAAATCTGAAGCAAGACTGAACAACATTAAAAGCAGATTTTAAAGACTCAAAGGCTTGTGCGATTGATATAGAGCAGCAGTAAATGACAGTATCATCTGTATAAAGATGACATGATGTATGCGTTAGGTTTTGACACAAGTTGTTAATATAAAAGGAGAACAGAATGGGACCTAGAACCAAACCCTGTGGTACACCTATCTTGATCTCTAGGAAGAGTGTACCCAAAACACCTGCTGAAGAGCAGTAACTCTGCAGGGTTTCATGCACCAAAATGCATCAATTTTTGTTCTAAATTTCCACAAAGACAGTCAGTCAAGGCTAAACTCTCAGGTGATATAAAGACCTGTGTGCACTCTTCAAAATCTTAATGTCTGAGAAGATGTAGATCCACAGACCAATTAAAAAGATAGAAGATTGAAGGACAGAAAAAAGAGGGGCCCCTCGCTGAAGATACTGCACTGAAAGGAGGTGCAGTCAGCTGTGTCTAACCCACACCATCCGTCTGAACTTAAGGTCCTGAAGTCCAACTATCGTCACAACTTAGGATAATAGACTACAAAATGGAAATGTAAGCTAACTTGACAAAGTGAAAAATTCTAAAGAGTTTGGAGGAAAAAAATCTGCTCGTTGTCCCTCAGCTTTCTTAAAGTCCCACTCCAATCCTTTTTTGATCTATTATAAAGCCATAGTGGTTTTTTTATGCCATTTTTTAGCCAAAAAAAAGCCTGTTGTTTTCTAGGACATCATTTCTGCAGTGCAGCAGGAGTTCATCAGAATTTTGCATCTGAAATGTGGACTGTTGGGACAGAGTAAGTCTGTCTGACTTCCAATTGTCCTTTCATTTACACGCTTTTCTGCTAGCTTACAGTCCCTCACACCCCAAACCGAACATTAGCGGAGCAAAAACAATATAAAAGCTGTCCAGCCGTACAGTTTAAAGCAAGATTCCAGCTGAGATGGGTAAAAAATACGTACATGGATCTATTTGTCTTGTGGCCAGCTGTGTCACCTACGTCAAACTTTTTCCAATTGAATTTTTTCATCTGCTCCTGATTTACAATGATTTTAATAAATAAGTACTGATTGTCCCATCTCTGATGTTATGAAGGATTTCTGCCGTTTGGCTGAACTCTGAACAACAGCTGTCCTGCCTTTTGGGATTTCTCGCACGTACCTGAAACATTGGTAACATGTTCCTGTGCATGAGTGTGCGGAATGTGGGGATGATTTTGGTGATTCGCTTACAGTCCTGGATGTTCACAGGTTTCCTGATAGGTTGAAAGTTATGAAAATACAAAGATGCAAAGGCATGAAATGCATGCTGGATTTAAGCTTACACTGGTAAGGTCACAAGTTGAAATGTGGCTTTGTTGGAACTACGTAACATGCAACTGTCCTGAGAACGGTGTAAGCACACATTAACATTTCTTGGAAATGTGAAAATATTACATCTTAAGCTGACCATACAGCCTAAATTATTCTTTCTCAGTTTAAACACAAACCCCCACTCTGCGCTCTTCAGAGTCAAATTTTTGTAACTTGTGGATTTTCTGAAAGTCCGATCATGCCAACCAAACAAACATTTTCTGTCTAATGTCACTGTTGTCCAAAAAAAGTTGCCTTCACCCTCAGATAATCTTCACCTGGTCAGTTGTGCTTTCCAGCTCAGTTTCCCAAACAGCTCTGTCCCCGTTTAGGCTCGGATAAGCACACAAAGCAGCTTGCAACGCGGATCTGAGACCGGTGCACAGGGCTTTGTTTGTAGAGCAGCTTCACATCAAAAAGCTGATCAAATATGAGCCAAAGTTGTTAAAAGGAAAGCAGTTTGTTTGCAGCTCCAGCCATCCATCAGCGTGGCAGATCAAACCTTGTGGTTTGAGCTCATGTAAACCAACACCTGTTGGACAAGTTTGGCACAACAAAACCGTTTCTGGCAGTGCTGATGGACTTCATGGTCTTTCTTTTCAGGTTAGAACAGCTCCCACAATGCACAGCAGCAACTGTGCATGTCTGTCTAGCCCCTACTGGTTTCTTGTCACAACCTAAATAAACATTAGTTTACCAATAAAATTATTTCAAATTTTACCTGAGTCATGACCCCGCTGCCACCATGGAATACTTACAATGGAAAGGAAATCACCATAAGAGACGTTGCTGTGAAAAATGGGACAAAATCATTCTTCATAAGTCTGTGGGCGAAGTCTACATAGCCAGATATCTCCTGTTCAAAAGTATCATGATCCCTTATTAAAATCAAAGCAGAAGGCAGAGAAGGAAACCCTCTGTGTAAATAATCATGGTCATTAAGCCTGTCAGCCCACTGTCACTTAAGGAAGCGGACACACAGATGAAATCCGTTAAAAATCCTCCCACATTCAAATGCAGAGGCTTGTGTTATAGTTTGAACCCGATTCAAGACAGAAACGACATTAACTGGTGCCATGGTGGAGGAATGGGCTCAGTGAGGACACGTGCGTGGGGCTAAATCCCTCCATTCACACTATATGGTTCCACTTCCGTTCCAACACCCCCACAGTTGGAGCAAGAATGCTCTTTGAAAGGACATGAAAGGAACATTTTTCACTTAAACCTTATTCCAAAACCTTCTGGAGAAAAAAGGAGGTGTTTCCCGGAGGGTACCCGGAAACTCTTTCCAATCATTTGAAATGACGAGTGTGAGGAGAAAAGGGCAGAGAACTAACAGAGGAAAATACTTTTTACAGGAATCTAGATCTGCTAAAAAGTACAAGTTACACCTCCTGGGTTTTTTTTTTTGTTATTACATTGTATTGACAGTTCAAGTATAAGCATGTATCTACATGTAATAGAAAAAAACAAATACAAGTTAAAAGTTCTGAAAACAAAAAAAATGGTTCATATGTGCTTGAGCTGTTAGATATTTCATGAATGGCAGCTTAGGACACTTCATACCAGTACTCATTCAATCTGCATAAACGTGAAAAGTGTTTTTCAAAACCAATTGAAACAAATTGGTTTTAAAGATGGAAGATGAATCAACTGCAGCCCAATTCGGCCCTAATTAAAACATGGCTGATTGGTCAGCTGAATGTGTTCAAAACATACATTTTATTAGTGTCAGGGTTGGCGTGCGGACACAAATGCAGACGGCAATCTTGAATGGAAAGTTTTTCATTTATTCACAATACTACTCGAAAAAACCAGTAGAAAATTCCTTGAAGGAACAAAAACCACCCGACAACCAGTGCAAGAGAGACGAGGACTTATAACCAGGAGGAGAGGATGAGGTAATTGAAAACAGGTGTGCAAATTAAGGAGGGAGGGAACACACACTAGGAGGGAAGTGTCAAGAGACCTGAAAACAGAGGTGGAACACAGGAAGTACAACCAACAACAAAATAAAACAGGAAGTGAAACCCAAACACAACAACAACCAATGTCCTGGGTCCATAACCCCACAATTAGGTTTTAGACATCTCTCCCACAAAGTTACAACACTGAAAAAACAGCATGAAAAAGTGGGTTTTAAAAGTTTTCTGCTGGATCCCACTCTGTGACAGGAAGTATCAAATTTCATGAAAAAATATTACAAATGTTCTCTTTAAATAGAAAGTTTCTGAGTCTAAATTGTTTTCATCTATTTGTCTTTTGCTTTTGTTTTTTTTTTTTTAGTGTGTGTGTGTGTGAGACAGAAAGGGCAAGAAATGAGGGACAACATTGTGAGGAATCTGTGATCCATGAAGTTGTCCAAACTGCATTTGTACCATGTCATTCTGGTGTGATCCCAATAAAAAGTTGACAAAAAATCAGGGATTTCTCTGCAGTTGGGTCTACTAAGCAGCAGTATTCCACCTCAACAAAATCCCCTAGCTTGACCTTCGAGGATTCAGTCTGTCTTTTATTCAGGTTTTGATCAATAGTTCATCAAACTAGCAAACATTTTCAAGGAACATTTCATGAAGAGGGCTGAATCACTACACTGACAGAATTTCTAAATCAGGGGTGATCACACTTTTTTGGCATGTCAGCTATTAAAACTCATTAAATGATGTGAAGTTTTCATTTTTAAGGGCTCAAACATACAACCAACATGCTGTTACAACAGAAACCCATGATTCCTCTTTAAAAATTGTGAAATAGCCATGGACAAACAAATCTTTTCATGAAAACCGAGCCAGCCCTTCACTCCGCATTTTGTGGGTAGCTGTCTTTATTAAGTGACAAACCCTTCTGTAGGTCAGCTGTTCTTGTGGGGAATATAGTAAGTCCTATGCCTCATATTTTTTGTAACTGAAAGTCCCCGGGTTTGAATCCCGCACATGGTGTTGGTAGTTCGTTGAAATTTTTTTTCCTTTTTTTCGCTAAATTACTCAACACACATGACTATAAATAGCAATCAAAAACATAAGGATAGTTCTTTAGATTTTAAACGTCATCATGTCTTTTTTTTTCGCAGCCATGAGTTTTTTAGTAATCTATAGTTGACACAAATAAATGTAGTCTATGAAACCCTTGGTTTAAAAGTTGTTGTCTTTTTGAAAAGATGTTTAAAGCAATAATAAAAAATCATGTATTTTTTATGCTTCATGAAATGCAAATATGTATTAAAAAAAATACAAAAAAAGCAGTATTTGAAACCGGTTATTTCCTGAATCATTGGATGGCAAGTGCAAAGACAAACCGCAGTAACCACATGAACGGTTGCCAGTAAAGAGTATTTGCTATTTGGTGACTGAATTTTACTTTTTTTGGGGGGTAGATGGTTTATATATTTGTTCATTTATTTTTGATGGTCTACATCTATATGGAGATGTGATCACCAATGTTTTTGAAGAGCTCTTTGGAAAAAAAAAAAAACAGATCTCTTCACATCATCCGTGTCTTCCATGCATTGTAAACGAGATAAACACAGACACCTCTTCATGTAGTGATCAGACTTAAAACATTAGCTGCTAGCTCCTCCCATATTTGGCTGGGGCGGCGAGCTTAGAGAACACATTTTTGGCCATGTGGGGAGCAGGGAATTTGCGGCGTGGCGAAAGAGGGGCGGTACACACAAATTGGACGCATGAATCTCGCTTGGTGTGAATGCACTTTCACACTTCACTTCACTTTCACCTGTGATCTGATCAGTCCACCTCTTGTTAATGAACTTCTGGAACTCTGGCGTTCCCTGATCCATCCTTGAATCAGGCTTATCTGACCAAGGATGTTTGCTCAGCTGCCTTTGCATTCTCTAAAAGAGAACCCCCCTCTTCACATTGCAGTCTGTTCTTTTGAGCGACAGGAGTTGACAATAGCGAGAGCAAACAGTTTACACAAAGATTAATACTCACCTTTTGTTTTCTATGTCCACTCAAAGAGTGAAGCAGTTCCACTGAACCCTGACATGATATTCACAACAACATTACTTCAAACAAAACCCTTTGAAATGAAAATACAAAGATACAGACAGACTAGTAGTAATCCAAACATTTACATCAATTCTTTGATGCTTCAGTTTCTGCAATCTAATAGTTTATTTAAACGCATATAAAAAATATTTTTATTTAAACAAAATGACAATGTTTTAGGAAGCATGATTACTCAGTGTTGCAAAACAATTAAAAAATCATGTCAGATGACCCCTTTAGATTTAGTTTCGTATACACATTATCTTGTTAGATCAGAGGCTCTTGAAATATCTGATGCTACAGACAAGACAGGTTCAGAAATATATGTTCGAGCAACTACTTCCATTGAAAAATCTATGTAAACACGTGCAAGTGTGTGTTTTGGGCATCTGCATTCAAAACTCTTGTGTTCACGCATTGCAACGTGTGCTTTTAAGTCCACTTTTGGGCTCTTAGTACAAAAGGCACACAGTGAATGCCTACTGAAAGTTGAACCAGTTGAACTGTGACCAATCAGGAACTCGGCCTAGATATTGACGTATGGATAGTGTCCTTTTTGTCCAAAAGTGCCAAACAGTTTAAACTGGTCATGAAGGAGTAAATAATAATTGTGGTTTGTGCCTGGCTGGAATTATATGACACCAAGTCTTTCAGATCTGTGGGAAAAAAATGCCTGAAGTCTTTTAAGATTCTTGGGGTTTGCACTGCTGTGACATTTCTCACCAAGCCTCTTCCAGCTATGAGTCCATGTGCTAGCAATGCCACCTCAGTGCCAGAGGTGTGACAACTAATCACTTAATTACTCAGTTGAAGTTTCAATCCACCCTTTCCAAAGCCTCCAATATAACACTTCCATTCCTCTTCAGTTTTTCCTTTCCCTCAGGTGAAAGTCTGGGTATCATCCTTGACAGTTGTTTTATTATTTCAATCTCATATCAATAGCATAACTCAGTCTGCTTACATTTACTTATGCAATATTAACCCCCCCCCACACACACACACGCACACACACACACACACATTGTCCATATTTTGGTTCATAGTCTGGTCACTTCAGGCCTTGACTACAATAATGGGCTTCTTTCTCGTCTTACCAATAAAACGGAATAATCTTCAACTGGTCCAGAATTCAGCTGCCTGCATCATCACTAGAACTCCTTCCTTACATCACATTACTCCCATTCTGCAACAGCTTCACTGGCTTCCAGTAATTTTCTGAATAAAATTCAAACATTTTCTCTACACTTTTAAAGCTCTCCATTACCTGGCTCCATCCTATCTTAGTAATCTCTTTTTTAACACTCCGTCTTGCTCTCTCCAGTCTTCTTCCCTTCAGCTTTCTGTCCCTCTGGCTCGTCTGGTCACCATGGGGAGCCCTATAAACAATAGGTGGTTGCTAAACACACTCTGCCCTTACACCCTCCTTCTCTGTGAGGAAAAACTCATGAAAAACCCTGCTTTGGAGAAAAAAATAAAGAAACCTCAGGGTTGCCAACATGAAGGAGGGAGCCTCAACCCTGGATGGACAGGTGATGTGCTAAAACTATTAAAGAAGGATGAGCTTAATTAATTCTACTGCTAGATGATTGACAAGTATATGTCTAATGAACAACCACATGTCTAGATAAACAGCTACAAGTTAAGATAACAGCTAATTGTTTAGACAAACAACAACATGTTTAAATAGTGTAGCAGATGGGCTTCATCCAAATGAAGCCATGGAACAGCTGGGATTGTGAGACAAGCCAGAGGCGAGGTCACAGCCAAAGGCAGGAACACAGATGATCCACATGGAACCAGGAATCTTTCCCGGTCTCCCGTAGGGGAGTGGGATAGAGGGACAACGTGTGAATTGCACTGCACCAAACAGAAGCATGATGAACAAAATAAAATACAGATATATAAAAGCACATATAAAAGCAAAAACTGATCAACTGGATCTGATCCAGTCAGTGAATGGGATCCAATCAGAGTGTTCAAAATGAAGCAGATTAAAAGTGAATCAAATCTGTAACCAACAATTATGATATGAACTGAATCATCGTCAAAAGTAATTGTTGCACCCCAGTCAACACTGTATGCCAGTTCAAAAACTCCCATTAAGCTTCTTGAGCACATGCCCGATGTGTATGTAGCTTAAAAGGTAGGTCAAGCTGTGCTGGCCCGCCTCAGAGATGCTCTCATAGGTATGCTTCTGATTCGCTTTGTGTCCACAATGCTTCACTATTCAGTAATACTGGGCCTCTGTGCTCCACTTCCTGTCCAAATCTCCTCAGGACCCTCTTAGCTTCTCATATTTCCTGGATCTACATTATGTTAGCTTTTTCTTTTTCTGAAAAAAATCTGAAAATCTTATTGTGTTTGGGATTCTTAGGCATACTGCAATCAAACCTACAATATTGGTAAGGTTGATGAGCACTGCAGAGAAGGTGATTAAAACTTTGGTTCGTCCCATGCTAGCAAAACATGCTCTTCTGAAGTGCTTTTCAAAGAAACACCATTAAAAGCTGAGTTCAAATGGCAAAAAACCTGAGTGATAAATTGGATGACAAGTGGCTTTGTTGTTAGAGTCAGACAACACAACCCAAAGCCAAGTTATCTCAGCCACCTTTGTGTGACAACAGAACATAAAATGATCTTTTCATGCTAGCTGGGGGATTTAGAAAACACAGGATGTCAGTGGATGGAAGAAGTCCAGGCCCAGTCAGGTGTGAAGACAGTGTTTTGTCTGCTTGTCTTTTGTCTTTTCTGTGCATCTGGATCAAGGGGAGCATTTCCTTTGTGTTTGCTATGTTGCAGCACCAATATTCCTGACTGATGTCACATTTGATCAACTGTCAGAACTGCGCCATCTGTAGATCATACTACTTAATAAAGACATGAGATAGGTCAAACACCAGAGTTCCCCAGAACAGAGGGCTCCTTTCTTTGAGAGGTTCAATGTCTAAAACAGATGCTATCAGCTCCACCAATGACTGTGTTCATTTTATCTGTGGCTCAAAACACACTTTAAAGAGAGGTCTGCTTGGCAAACCCACCAGACACAAAGCAGTGAGCGTCATTAACATGTTGATTACCTTTTAGTAAATGAGTAGTAAGTAGTAGTAAGTTTAGTAAGTATCAAACAGAGCTGGTGACCTGGGCCTTCTTTGGCATGAGTTCAAGACTGAATGGTAAAACCCTACGAAGTCTCACACTTTTGTCATGTATCTATGTGTGCATGAGTGTGGTACACAAAAAAGAACAGTTCTATAAAGAAGATGCGATACGTGCAGCACACAAACAATGAAATCAAGTTATAATAAGATAACCGAATATCAGATATACAGTTTATGTAGTACTAGGTAAATTATTAAATTATTTTACTGAAATTCTACGGTCATTTATCAGGCTTTAACCTGTTTGAAAGAACAAATTTAGAATGTCAATGATTGAAAAAAAAAACTTCTTGTGTGCAGCAAATGATCTACACAGATTATGTTTCCAACATGTTGCTGCAGGATCAGTCTCTGGGATTACAAGAACCTCCAGCTTCTTTGAGCACCTCCTCCTTATATTCCCAGAGTCACCTGCCAGCAATTACTAAAAAAAGTAGTTGTGACCTTGTAGGGCACCTTAGGGGAGGCCCCACTTTCTGCCAAGCAGTATTCGAGTAACGTTAAAAAGCTGAGTGCAGGACAGGTTTCAAGAGGAGATCATGACTCATTGTAATTCTGATAAATGGTTTGATGCTCTTTCAAATCTTCTTGTTCTTCCTGTTTCAGCCATGGCCTTCAGTGCCAGGTTAAATAAACTCTCAAAGAACAGATCAGGAGGAACCTTTACAGTAAATCCATGATCCGGGAAACATTACAAAGCATCTCAAATCCAAGTCCAAAAGCTGACAAACAGTGAACACTGGCAAAGATCATTACTGGCTGTGTCCTCCTGCCTCTTGACACACTAATGTGAATTATCCCACAAGCCCGTGGCTCAGCTTTCAAAGCCATGCTGCTGAAAGAGAGGGATTTACAAATTGGAGTCAAACAGAACCTGACATCAGACTGACATGTACTGCACCCCCCCTTTGTGCTTTAACAATGTCCTACAGGTGGGGACACAATGGCGGATCACCTGATATCCTGTGGCATGAAGAGGGTATTGCGTGTAAATGTAGCTGCAGCCTCATGTTTGTGCACTGTGCACAACCCAGTGAGGCTCTTAAAAAGCCTTTGCAGTTGAGCCCGTTTAGGGTGGAATTGGCAATCCCCGTCTCTGCTGCAGCTTTTGAAAGTGGAGTTGAAGTGTGGTTTTATCTGTGAGTCAACTCAATCTGAGCAGATTAAAGCTGATAAATGACCATGGTATCATTTACAGAGAAAGTTATATCTGTCAGGCTGTACTGAGCAAGAAAAAAACTTCTTCTGTTTAACTTTCGTCAGCGAAGCATCCCTGCTTAGAACAATTCAGATTTAATTAAATCAGCTGGCCTTTGAAATGACAATTAGTAATATTCCCTGATGTAAATGCAGTGTGCATTGGTGTATTTCTGTTAGCAGAGGCAAGTTTTATAGTAAAAATGGTTAAAAAAACGTTCTAGTTACACTGCAAAGGTATTTTTAAAGACTCACTTCAATAAAAAAACATGTTGTTAACATGACCTTGTGGCATTTTTCTCACGATGGAGCACATATAAAATAACTTAGGCTTAAAACAACATTTCTGAGTATTTCTTTATTCGTTTGCGATGAAGTAGGAGCAGATGAAAAAAAATGCCATTTTAAAAAGACTCTTTTGCGATGCAGCAAGTGAAATGAGCAGGCCAAAGTCCCCCTGTTCTCTCCATTCTGATGCATCCACATGCAGACAGATGTATTCATGACCACCTTCATTTTCCTCATCAGAGCTGCCATCAGGCTGAAAACTGTAGCTGGATAGCTCCAACATTGCTCACCATTTTTACTGCAGCAGTAATGTTAGGTTGGGGTTATAAGGGCCTGTAAGCTAGCGGGAAAGCAGAAGCTTACTTCACAGTCTTGTCAACAACTCAGAGGCGGATTTCTGATGAACTCCTGCTGCTCTGCAGAAACTTTGTTCTATAAAACAACAGGTTTTTTGATTTAGCCTTAAAACTGTAGAATCATAATTAAAAGACCACTGGAACTATGTTAGCAACAGATCAAAATATTGTTGGAGTGTGATTTTAAACAATCTAACAGAACATAAACATTTTTTACCTAAACTCTGGTGCAAAAAAACATGAAATGGTTATTCTTTTGAGTGATTTTGTGAAGCAGAAGTCTCAAACTCTGGTATTTTGAACTTTGAAGACCTGCTATTATTTCTGGTCCCTGTCCTTCAGACAGTCAATTATCGTTTGGAAACAAAGTAGAACACTGGACTGCAATTTGTTGTCTCCATCTTGGGGGGGGAATGGAGATGAACTGCAATGAAGTCCCAAGATTCAGCTCCAAGTTCTGTTCAAGTGTTCAGTGACAAGAGGGAAAGCCTTTAGTCCATCTCCCAATCCTGCCATCAAATGAACCTGCAAAGCTTTTGAAGGCTTAGAAATGCTTTGTGGTGGAAAGACAACGTGTTGACATCAATTCTAACAACACAGCTTCATCTCAACTGCTGACTTGGCCTTCAGAGGTCCACCTGCACATGAACTCACCCTCACCGCTGCAATAACCATCAATGCTTTTATGGAGGCAAAAGGGTAAACTTTATTTTGGTAGTTCAACAGTGTTCTTTATCTGTAGAAGATTTTGATCTTATTTGCATGTATTTACATGCGATCAGCACTAAAGTGATGAAAATTCATGTTGGCCACTTGTAATATGTGCAGGCACAATGCACATCGCTGCATTGCCCACACGTATTTTAAGTCCGTCCAAGGTGGGTTTTTGTTGTTGGCCAGACCTATTTAAAAGTAGACTTAAAGTTACACTCCCATTAGCTGTCACGCACCTAGGAGTGAAATATGTTCTCTGCATTTGATCCATACCCTGCAGGAGTGGTGAACTGCAGAAACAGCCACACTCAGGAACCATTTGGTGGTTTAACTCTAACCATAACCCTTAAACTTAACCCTTCCTCTGGGTCCGTGTGGTCAAAAGAAAGGTTCAGCATGCCTTTTGAAAACTACATGCAAATAGACACTTTCTGTGAGAAATGTCTTCATGGTGAAGATAAGCTTTTTTCCCAAAAAGGGGGGACGTATTTTCTGGATCTTTTGGTGAAACAATCCTGCCAATAATGGCCAATTAATTTCATTTGTTGATTATTTGGCAATCACCTGTAGAAGTTGAGACTTTGCCCATGTTAAAAAGCCTCCACTAACATGCTCACTAACAAACAACTAAATATGACATTCTCCAATGCCCCTTCCCATCTCCCTCATCCTTGGGAACAATCCTGCAGTGTCAGGGAGCTGTATAGGTATCAGCTGCCATGTTGTTTATTATTGGTGGTCCTAACTTTACGAGGCTCCCAAGCCATCACTAACAACTGTGTAAATCTGCTAGAGAAAGGAAAACATAGCTGGCACTACATGAATGCTTGGAGGAGGGTTTTTTTTCTACTGGATTTCTGGACATTCCTTAAAAAGGCTTGTAGAAGTTGCAGAGGACTTGGGACGAGGAGATGTCGTTACTTATTTGACTTGGAAGGGGCTTCACACAGCCAGCTTGAATAACAGTTGCAACAGAAGAAACCATATGTGCTGAGGTGTCGTGCATCCACAGGGATCGCTGCGAATTACACATTCTGCAGGTTACACTGTGCAGACTCACAACTCCCTGGGTAAGGGGTTTCTAGGAAATGAACCAAGTCATCACAGCCACCAACATACACCAGGCATGGTCAGGCACCATAACGAAAGCAGGCTGTGGCTTTCATAGAAACAAGTAATTTAAATAAAGAAAGTAAAGCTGCTTCTTGGTCTTAACTCTTATGCTGTTGGAAATCATGTTCATGTCTCTTTTGACATCAGCCGCATTGGTCAAAAACTTGCCTTTGTGGGATAAGCAGCAGAGCTAAGAATGGGGTTGTGTCTTTTAAAAATTGTTGAAATTCTTTTTGCCGAACAGCTTGTTCTTTCTGCTAAAGGTGCTGTCTATTTGTTCTTAAAAGGTCATGTAGTCGTTGTAGCTTTCACAGCAACAGTCTTTTAGGAAAGTTTGAGGTTAGTTGTATTCTAATTTAGACCTGTTTGATGCTTATGCAACTGAAATGTTGCTACCTTCCCCTTGTGTAGATCTTACTGTATTTCTGGTTTCAGGATTAATTATCCAATGAGTTGAAAGTCTTTGGCTTTTTTACTAAATAAAAAATATATATTTAAGAACCTTGCCTTTTTAGTTGGTGGGTAGTGCCTCAAATTTGTCATGGATCAAGTATGGCATGTCTAGATTTGAATTTGAAAATAATTTTTATAGCATTTTGTGTTAGCTCACATTTGAAACACCAACAAGGAGAGAAGTGAGTAAAGCCAGATCTGCAAAACTGCAAAGAAACTTCATTTAGAAGTTTTTATGGAATTCCATGGAACACCTCCTGTAGAAGAACAGATTTATGAAGGTGCAAAACTGCACACCAACAGCAAGCAAAAGGAGACAGAATTTCATAAAGTAACCCTTTGTACCAGCAGCAGACACCCTCCATAATTAGCAGAAATGGCCAAGTGGTCAAGTAAGGTATGGAGACTGGTTCTAATACTGAATCACTTCTGGATGTGTTATTTCTATATGTAGCTTTCTGTCTAACTCTTTTTGTCTATAAAATATGTACACACCAAGCATGTGTGGCGAGTTCAAGAACATACGAGTGTGAGAGTTTGAGTGATCCAGGAGCTAAGCTACTATATGGGACTTTTGCCCCTGGTAGGGTCTCCCACGGCAAACGCGTCCTAGTGATGGGCCAAACAAAAAGCAATTCAGAACCCCCCCTTTCTGAGAAGATTCGTCATGATTCTGCGAAGTCGCCTAGATTGACCTCACTCTGGAGCCAGGCCTAGGGTTAGGGCTCATAGACGATGCCTGGGGCTCCTCCCATGGGCCACGGTCAGCCCAAAAAAAGAATGTGGGATCACTCTCCTGTGGGACAAATACCTACAGGAGAGCTAAAAAGGAGCCAGTACAATGTGGTTTGGGGGGCAGTCAAAGGCGGGTGCTCTGGGGGCTTAATCCCTGGTCATGAAACCTGGTTTTTGGGACATGGAGCATTCCTCTCTAGCAGGCACAGACTGGATTCTTAAAAAGAAATCACTTGAGAGGGGTTGAACTCTACCATTCTGCACATGGTGAGAAGCGGCTGAGCTGGTGTGGGTTTACTCGTGAGCCCCAGCTCACGTATTGAACGCTAAGTATTGGAGTTCATCCTGGTGGGCGAGGGGGTAGTTTCGCTCCGTTTTTGCATGGGGGACAAATCTCTGACTGTGGTTTTGGCCTAGGGGCCGAACAGCAGTTTAAAGTACCTGACCTTCTCAGTGTCTCTCAAAGGAGTAATGGAAAATGTCCCAACGGGGGACTCCTTCATCATCCTGGAGGACTTTAATGCCCACATGGGCAAAGACAGTGGCACTGGAAGGGCGTGATTGGAAGGAATGACCTCTCTGATCCGATCCTAAGCAGTGTTTGGGTGTTGGACTTCTGTGGTCGGCGTAATTTGTTCATAACAAACACCATGTTGGAACACAAGGGGTCCATCAATACACGTGGTCCAAGGAAGCCTTTGGCAGAAGGTCTTTGATTGACTTTCTACTGTGTCTTGGCGACTCTGGTAAAAGAGAGGGAGAGAGCTGTCCACTGATCAGTACCTGGTGGTGAGAAGCCATAAAACTCCTCCAGAAAATTCCCTGCTTTAATTATACAGTGTATTCAGTGCATACGTTCTCTCTCTCCACACTAAACTTTGGTAAACTTCCAGCACAGCACCAAATAAAGCTGCAGGGTTGTAGGATGTAATGTGTGTATAATGTATGCTTTTCAAAGTATCCTTGGTTGCTTGTTGAGATGAACAAAAACAAGAGGCTTGAATGTGTTGCATTAAGTTTATTCATAATCGATTAAAAAGAAGTTGTAATATTTGTTGTGCCCAAGACTTCCACCCAGAAGCAGTGTTTGCCTTTGAGGCAGGAAAACACATCCAGCAGCAGGTGTCCTTGAATTGAGTTTTTGAAGCAGCCGATGTTGGAGAGCTACACCCAGTGAGGTTAGCCATGAAGGCAGAACAACTGTGGCCACATACCAAAAGGGGAAGCAGCTCAGTCAATATGGAAGCAAAGAGAGCTCGTTCAACCCTCGCCTGCATTGACTTCTGTCTTTTCAGAGAGGCCGGTAGGAAAGCCATCACCACAAAATAAGCGGCTTGAACCCACACACTTCAAATTACAGGGCACTGAAAATCAGAAAATGCTATTCTGCTTTTCCCAATTGATGCCTAAGAAATTCTATTAAAACCTCCATAGATTAAAGCATGATGCAGTTTTGCTTTTTTTTCCTCTATCTTGGCACGGGGGAAAGAATAAATATGATCTGCACAAACTGGGTTGGTGTGCTCAACAGAAGAAAGGGGAAAAGCACCAACATCTGCTGATGCGAAAATTATTATCTGTATCTTGGTTGGTCTTCTTCATTTATTAATGACTGATAAGGGAGATAAGGGATGTTACTAATGAAGAGGAAGAATCACAAAAAGCTTCTGGTGAAGTAGAGCACAAATAAGTCTAGAATAACATAAACTAGAAAGCAAGCAACATTTTCTATAAAATCATTTAGTTTACTGAATGAGCTTTAGGGAAACAGATATAGTCTGTGCCCACTGTCCAAAAATTTAACGTCAGTGTTTTAGATGTCACGTTAAAGATAGCTCCTTCACGAGTCATCTAAAGCACCTTTGAGAATTGGAAGGTCAGGACAACTGAAACACCAGACTATCCACAAGGACATTCATTCAGTGGTTTATTAGTACAACCCCTAAACACAGCTTATTTAAGACGAGAGCTGAAGATCTGTAAACCCCAGCAGGTAGCAGACAGCTTGCTGCACATGCCTGTGGCTGATAAAGCCCCCCCCCCGAAAAAGATCAACTAGACAGCCCCCCCCCCCCCCCCCCCCCCCCCCCCCCGAAAAAGATCAACTAGACAGGTGGCATCACTTCCACCTCTTTATGCAGAGCCCTCTAACAGAAAGACGTAAGCTCTCAAAAAACTGCTCCTACAGTCAATTAGTCACATGCTTGAATTCAAGAAGGAATTATGGGTTGGGAATAGTAGGCGAGTCTGGCACATGTGGTCACAACACAAATCAGTCAAACGCTTTCTCAGCTACAGATTTTAGACACCAAAGTGACCAAGCAAGCATATCTATTCCTCCCTCCACATTCCACTGGCTTTTAAATTACCAGTGGGAAGAAGAATGCAAGTTTGACCTTAAAAACATGTGAAAGTAGTGTTGCAAAGCTGCTGTCCACCATTTGCACAGTCCTATCTGAGGACTTTGCAAATAGAAAAGCTAGAATTACTGCTTTGCTTTGCTGACTTATGCACATATTGTTTAATGTTTAATATTTAAATCTACAGCTCTTTGTGATTCAGCTAAATGGACCACCAAATTGCAGGATCCAACAGTCAGTAGTTTGATGCACATGAATTAAGACGCTCATGATTGTAGTGGAAGGAGTTTTACTCCTACCATCTCAACCTGTTTTCACTTGTGATGTGGGACACTACCGACATTGTTACCAATCTAATATCAAGTTAAATTCATACTGGTACCATTAACAAAATCCGAAAGTCTAAAATAGCAAAATCTGACACACAAAGGAGAAGGCACAAGCACCACAAAAGAACACAATGACAGTATTTTTGCTCATGTAAATATATTTTGGATGCCAGAGGCAGAGAGGATTGTGATACAGTGCTGACTGCTGCTCTGGCCCACTCCAGTGCCTGTGTCACAGAGAACACAGCACTTTCAGACTGTTTGGAGTGTCCCTGAGGCACCCTGCTGTTCCTGTCATCTGCTCCTAATAGCAGATGAGCTGCACCTGTATGCCCATATTTTCAGCTGGCACCCATCTGTCTCACTGGGGTGTTTATAAGCAGTTTCCTCATCTAACGTTCTTCTTTTGTACTGTGCCCAAGTACCTTTAAGTGAACACATACCCCGGGCTGGGCATTAGTTTTGTTGGTTGACAGGATAGCTGAAGATTTTTATTTGCAGGGGGCCATGTATTTCAAATTCTTCTGAAAAATCACTGCATCATGGTTTGAATGATTGTAATCTGACCTGCTGTGTGGTAATGGGTCACGGCTCAGGGATGAAAATAACAAAGTTGCTTTTTTTAAGCTTTTTTTCTGAGAGCACTCCCTTCCTGTTATTTAGAAGGGATGTTTGAATAGATTTTTGAGGGAAGCAAATACATGCTACCCTGGTCAGCGCAGCTGCACAGATGCAGCCATGCCCTGGCACTCAATTCTGGCGACAGTAACCGCATGACAAAGATCCACTGCCAATAAACACATTCCAATCCTTCACATTTAAAGAGACAGCAGGGTTTTCTATAAATATTGCATGTTTTAAATGAAACAATCGTGATACTAACTGCTTCAGGTCAGCAACAAAAAAGATGATTGGATTGGAAGCTCCCACAGCAGAAAAGGAATTAGTATCTGCAAGAACATGAACTTTAGTTTGATTTGAATTTTGTTTTGAATTTGATTTGATTTGAAATGGTTTATTTCAAGCAGACAAGATATACAAGACATGTGTAACACAATCAACAACAACAAAGATTTGCATCAGTAGTCATGTCAAACATAGGATAACTAGACATCAGAAATTGACTGCTTGAAAGGGAGTGGGAGGAAGCGAACTTATGTAATCCCACCCCGACTCAACCATACCATTTACTTTACATTAGATATCAACCGGTTCGTAACTAATAATCAGGTCTTTATACTGTTCTGACAGTAATACAGGTAATTAAATATCCTTTAGTAACAATTAGTCATACTGCTTTGCATGTAAGTACATCATTATGTTAGACTTGGTTGGAGCTTATGCAAAAATAATAATAATTGAGAATAATGAATTTTTCTTTTTTTCCTACTTTTTAAGAATAGTTTCGTCATAAAAAATCAGTGATGTGAATAAATCAAAAACAATACTAATAATAGTAATTAAAGAAAAAGTAAAGAATGAACTAAGACAAAACAAAACAAAAAGATCACAATCATTAAATATCAATTAGATGCTGACTATTTTCATCAAACAAGTCGTATAATTAAACATCCTTGAGTAACAATAAGTCAGACTGCTTTGCATGTAAGTACAACATTATTTTAAACTTGATTGGAGCTTATGCAAAAATAATAATAATAATTGAGAATAATGATTCTCTCTTTTTTTTTTAATAATATCAGTAATTAAAGAAAAAAGTAAAGAATTAACAAAGACAAAGCAAAACAAAAAGATCAACATCATTAAAATATCAAGTAGATGCTGACTATTTTCATCAGACAAGTCGTTTCTTCAGATCATGTAAAGAAAGAGGCAACAATAAATCATTTATGTCTGAGAGATAATTTACTTTAATCAGATATAGAAAATATAGAAATCAATAAGTGTAGGTTGTTTCATTAGTAGATCCTTTGACATTAATCACATTTCAGGGAACTATGTCAAGTGATTTGATTAAAGCATTTGACCAAGACGGTATTCCTGCGTTCTGCTGCCTGATTAACAGCCGTCCTTCAGGTTAGAACAGAGTTTGTAAAGTTCTCCTCGTTGTTATGACTGCAGACTTTATTTGTCAGGTCCATTGTCCTTCTGGTATCACAGTGAGTTGAGCTCCAGTTGTCTGCAGGGCAGAAATCACTGCTGAAAATCAGGTCAAGTTGATCTAAGAGTTACTGGTTAATCCCGGGTGCCATAGTTTCATTTTTTATTCTTATATCACTTCAAATAAAGGCTCAGACTTCCGTGACCACACACTTCTCAAAGTCTTTCATGTTGGTGATGACCATTGCCCTGGTCAGGTCCGGTGGACCAAGTGGTTTTACATAGATCCTGGAATTCAGCACCCATGTGCTCTGGATCTGTTTTTTCTGCTTCAGGAGTCGGGCATGCTTAGCCAACAATGCGTTATGTTTCGATAAATGATGATTAATGTAAACCTCTGAACCTCTTAGCAGTTTTCTTTGCTTCATCAGAGCAATTTTGTGCTTTTGATTCACAAACCTGATGAGGACCGCTGGTTTATCTAACTCCTTTCTCCTGGGAAGCGGGTAGCAGATCTCGATTTTCTTCAAATCCAAGGAAATCCCTTTGGAAGTGAGGAATGATCCGACTTGAGCTTAACGGTCTCGGCTGTTGCCATAGAGGCTCCGCTAGCATCCGTGCTTACGTTAGCTTCACCAGACTTAGCTCTTGGTTTGCGTTGAAATCCCGTGAGAATTATATTATTCATTCTTAGTTGTTGATTCAAGTCGTTCTGTCTTCTATACATGAGGTCAAGCCGATTAACCTGTTGTTCATTTCGTACTTTTTCTTGTCGGAATTCCTGCACAAGTGCCAGCAGAGGTGTTAGCTTAGTATCCAATGCCAACAGTGGAGTTAGCTTGGCCTCCATAGCCAGCAATGGAGTTAGCTTGGCTTGGATGTCCGCTTGTTTGGCTTGGATATCTGCCAATACAGCTTTAAGTTCAGCCAGTGCTAAGTTTTATGTTTTACCTGATAATCCTATTTGTCTTATTATCTTATACTTATTAGAATTTCTAAAAGCACAATTGGAGGTAGAGCCTTTAGCCACCAAGTCTCTGTCTTATGGAATAAGCTCTCAGCTCATGTAAGAGAGGCCAACATGATTTCTACATTCAAAGTTAGGCTTAAAACATTCCTCTTTGGACAGGCTTATTGCAAGGCTGGCTAGCCATTAGAGAATATCCAACCTGCTGCTGCCCTACCTCACTTACTGCAATAAAGTGTGGAGGAATGATTACTATTTTCATTTCATCAATTATACATATTTTTCCACAAAGGGAAGATGATTTGATAAACCAGGGCATGGTGGCCTATTCCCCCCACTTAGTGGGTTTAAACAGGCTTAGATTGGATCATAGGAAATTTAAATTAATTTTGACATGCTAAAACTGGAGACTTTCTTTATTTTTATTATTATTATTACCATCCCCTTACTGTGCCATACTACATGGGGTTCTGTCCTCTATTACTTCTGTCCTTTATTCTTCATCATTTATCCAGTATTATTTTTTATTTAGTTCTTCATACCTCTGTTTGGTGCAGTGGGATTCATATATTGTCCCTCTTTCCTACTCCCCTACGAGGGAGCGAAGACACAGGGATGTTGAAGGCGCAAAGGGAATAAAGGCACATTAGCAAAGGAAGAGAGAAATGGGGGGGGTTAAGGAAGTTAAAGTATGAGTGTGTGTGTGTGTGTGTGTGTGTGGGGGGGGGGGGTAATAAAGCAAAAAAAGTTGCTGAAAGGAAAGCTAATCATCATTAGTTAGTCAAAAAGACAAAAAGAGTGGGGCCTGTCCACACAGACACCCAAATGTTACAAACATACCTGCTGATTTCAAAAAGATTCACATACACAATCGTACACAATACAAATACTGATCACACAAACATACTGATGGATAGAGTAGAATGTCTTTATTTCTATAGCACTTTTCTCAGAAAGAACTCCACATTGCCTCTGATGGAAGGTTGGTGCCATTGTTCTGCAGCTGAGCCACCCTCAGTGTGTGAATGTGTGTGTGAATGTGTGAATGGGACAATGACTGTAAAGCGCTTTGGGCCTTCAATGAAGGTAGAAAAGTGCTACATAAGTATACGCCATTTACCATCTTTAAGAAGTTGGGGACTGATCCAGACTTCAAGGACAGATGAATGAGGTCGACAGCAGTACATTACTTTTAGTAAGTAGTCCAAGATCCAGTAACCGAGCAGACAGTCCGAGCACAAACAGGAATCTCCAAAAGGGCGTGACAAGAAGCGTAATCCAAAAACAGTCCAGAATCCAAAAACCCAAAAAGAGCAGAAAGGCATCAAGCAAGAATATCCAGAGGGGTTCAGGCAGAGACGTGGTCAAAAACGAGGCAGGATCAAAATACACAGGAGACTAGAACACTTGGCGAGGGCTGGAAAATCACTGTTGGCACAAATGACAATCTGGCAGTGAGAGTCAGCAGTATAAGAGCAGGAGGGACCAGGTGAAGGTGATAGAGAATCAAGTGGTGCGTTTACTGGAGATGGGAAGTTACAGCAATGATTTGTGACAGAACCCCCTCCCACAAGGGTCGGCTCAGGACGACCCACCAGGCTTAGCAGGATGGGCATGATGAAACCGGGCCAACATCTCCTTGTCCAGGAACCGACAGGCAGGCACCCACGAATGCTCCTCGGGGCCGTAACCCAACCAGTCCACCAAATACTGGACAGAACGACCCACCCGGCGAGAGCGGAGAATGCGCTGCACGTTGTAAACAGGCCCGCCATCAACAAACCGGGCGAATGGAGGGGGTCTGGAGGAGGGCATCAAGGGACATGCAGAGACCGGTTTGACCCTGGAGACATGGAAAGTAGGATGGACTCTGAGGGAAGGAGGCAACCGAAGACGAACAGCCACAGGGTTCATCACCTTGGAAACAGGGAACGGACCCACAAACCAAGGAGCTAGTTTGTGGTTCTCCACCCGAAGGGGCAGATCCTTGGCGGACAGCCACACTCTGTCACCTACTTGGTACGCCGGAGCCACAGATTGGTTGACAGTTAGCAGTTCGGGCATAATGTTGAGCCGTCTGTAGAATAACCTGTCGAACCCGCAACCACATCCGACGACATCGACGAGCTGATGCATAAGCTGAGGGAACCCTAGCAGCAACTTTCTGAGGGGAGAACGTAGGGGGCTTGTAACCATAAACGACTTGAAAAGAAGATAGTCCAGTGGCAGAGGAGGGCAAGGAGTTGTGAGCATATTCAATCCAGGTAAAATGTAGGGCCCAGGAGGACGGGTTCCCCAAACACAGACAGCGAAGGCCCGTCTCCAACACCTGGTTAAGCCGTTCAGTCTGGTCATCCGACTGGGGATGAAACCCGGAGGAAAGGCTTATCTGAATCCCCAGAAGACAGCAAAATTCTGACCAGCAGCGGGACGTGAACTGGGGTCCACGGTCAGACACAATGTCACTAGGTATACCAAGAAGTCTGAACACATGTGTACTCACGATGTCCCCCATCTCTCTGGCGGTAGGCAGCTTGGTCAAGGCCACAAAATGAACCATCTTGGAGAAGCGGTCAACGATGGTCAGCACCACCCTTTTCCCGCCGGACGGCGGGAGACCCGTAACAAAATCCATAGAAATGTGGGACCATGGGCGATGAGGAATGGATAATGGATGCAGAAGGCCGTCGGGGCGGCGGCGGGAAGTCTTGGCACAATTGATGCTCCAATCGAGAATCTTGCCGTTACGCCAGTCAATATTGGGATTATGAGTTTGAAGCGAACTGTGCCCTAGGATGAGTGGAAGCTGAGGTGATGAGATAATATAAAACTGAATGTTTTCCTGATGCCCCCCTCCAAGGTCATCAACATGGGCTCAGTCTTCAGCTGTATCTTATGTAATACGTGGTCGTCGATAGCATGGACCAATATAGCCTTATCCAAAGGAGATAGTGTTACCCCCAAACGTTGGGCTAGCTGCAAGTCCATAAACTCCGAATCGGCCCGGGAATCAATGAACACCGGGACTGTCTGACTTACTGTAGTCGTTCCAATAGTAGCACGAATAACTGGCCGGGAGGCAGGTGAATCTGTGAAGGATCGGCTCAGTAGTTTCCCCCCCCTTCCCTTTTACGGGACAGGTGCGGACCGTGTCACCTGCCTTTCCACAGTAGAAGCATAGATGATTTCGCCTTCGCTGCTCCCTCTCCTCAGGGGTGAGTCGGGACCGCCCCAGCTGCATGGGTTCTGGTGCTTCCAGTAAAACAGGGATGGGTGAGACGCTTTTGCTGCTGGCAGAACCCCAGGAGTTTTTCTCCCGTAGTCTCTCCCTGAAACTGAAGTCTACGCGGCTGGCAAGGTCCATGAGGCTATGAAGGTCTCTTGGTACCTCTCGTGCTGCGAGTTCGTCCTTAATATGGTCAGATAGTCCTTGATGGAAAGCGTCCCATAACGCTGCAGCGTTCCACTGGCTGTCCGCTGCCATCGTGTGAAAATCAATAACATAGTCCGTAATGCTGCTGTTGCCCTGCTTAAGGTGGAAAAGGGTCCGAGCTGCCTCTCTTTCGGGACTGGCCTGGTCAAAAATGCGACGTAGCTCCTCTGAAAAGTCCTTGAATGAATGGCACACTGGAGAGGAGCGTTCCCACTCAGCTGTTCCCCACAGTCTCGCTCTCCCCTTCAGAAGTGAGAAAACGTAAGCCACCTTAGCCCTCTCTGATGGAAAAGAGGATGGCTGTAGTCCAAACAATAATGAGCACTGGACCAGAAAAGCCCTGCACTGACCCGGTTCACCTCCATACTTCTCTGGGGTGTCGACCAGAGGCTCCCGAGATGTCTGGGGGCTGACGGTGGCTGGTTCAGGTGGACGCTGCTGGACGGGTGGAGGAGGAGTAGTTAGATCTGCCAATCTCTGCACGATCTGTTGAACTCCATCAGCGAGGGTGGCCAGCTGGGCTCATTTTTGTGTCAACGCTGACTCCACTCCTGTTCTCTTCTCCTAAGCCTTTGCAGGGTCCATATCTTGGCCAGATCGTTCTGTCATGCACCCTTAGAAATCCAACAGAAGACCAAAATATCAGAACAGTCTTTTAAGGGGTTTTATTCAGCATAAATCAAAGTCCGTAGTAAGTCCAAGATCCAGTAGCCGAGCAGACAGTCCGAGCACAAACAGGAATCTCCAAAAGGGCGTGACAAGAAGCGTAATCCAAAAACAGTCCAGAATCCAAAAACCCAAAAAGGCAGAAATGCATCAAGCAAGAATATCCAGGGGATTTCAGGCAGAGATGTGGTCAAAAACGAGGCAGGATCAAAATACACAGGAGACTAGAACACTTGGCGAGGGCTGGAAAAGTATTGTGATTAATAACTGAAGTCTAGTAGAGCTTGATTAATTGCTTGAAAATGAGTGGGAAGAAGCAAATTTATATATAATCCCACCTCCACATAGTTTCTTCATTTCATAGTCTTGCATAGTTTTCATAATCCGGTTCCAATCAGAAACATTATTGATTCACACTTTAGGTAATCAATATGTAATAAACATTGATTATCATAAGAACGTTAATTACATTGATCTAGTAATCATTGGTACATATTTCCAGATCAAGTAAAGAAAATCGGTAGTTCATCAATAGATTGTGATACCTTTCAAGTAACATTTTAGTGATCATTATTGCACATTACACAATTTAATAATCATAGGTAGTGATTTAAAAAAAAAATATTTCAGCACATTCAAGTTCACACGTCCACATATTTAAAAATTATTCAAACACCAGTTGATCTTTAACGCTTCTTATCTTCATATTGTGAGATTAGAGTTTCTATGTACATTTTCTTGAATTTTTGGATGTTTGAACATTGTTTGAGCTCATTACTTAACCCGTTCCAAAGTTTAGAGCCGCACACAGACACACAGAAACTTTTTTTTTGTGGTCCTTATCAATTTGATCTTGAAGTTCCTACACCCCCTCAGTTTGTAGCCTCCTTCGTTTTCTAAGAACTGTTTTTGGATATTCAATGGTAATGTTTTTCCACTGGCTCTATGTAGAATTTGGGCAGTGCAAAAATCAACAAGATCATACAGTTTTAAAAGTCTGGATTGATAAAATAAATTGTTTGTGTGATCAAGAAAGCCGAATATATTTACAATTCTGATGGCTTGTATTTGAAGTAAAAAGAGAGGATGTAGTGAACTTTCATAATTATTACACCAAACTTCTATACAATAGGTGAAATATGGTAATATTGGAGCAGTGTAATAGGTATCTACAGTTGTATTCTAACATGTATTTAGATTTAATTATGATTGAAATACTTTTTGAAACTTTAGTTTGTATGTGTCTGATGTGTAGCTTCCAGCTTAATTTGTTATCGATTACAATCCCCAAGAATTTGATTTCTGTGACGTTCTCTATTAAGACGTTAAGACGCCATCTGGACCCGGTGCCTTACCAGATTTTATTTTTTTATAGCATTATTAATTTAACCAAGACTGATATTCTCATCCATCGCATTTCTATCTGAATCCTCCAAAATGGGCAGGGTCAAATCAACAAAAAAAAATCCTTCTCAGTCAGGTCGACATCTTTAGAGGTGTACAGTTTTTTACAAACACCCTTTGATCTTTGTGTTGATGGCCCTTTGATCTGTCAATTCATGTCCTCTTTGATTGCTGCAATAAAACCAGGACTTGTTGATTGTTTTAATTGGTGTGACAGGAATTTGTTTGCACGCTCGCAATGCTCATAGTATCTGAAACAGGACCTCAGGTGAAGGTTTATAGCCTGATGATTGCCTCAAATACAGTTTAAAGTAGAATTCTTTCCTTATACAAGTCAAGTGGAGGTGCTTTTGAGTGAAGTCGATCTATTTCTTGGATTTGGTCTTTTAATTCTGACAGCCACTTAATAAGTTTTAGATTTTTTGCTGCACTTGACCCCTTAAATAGGCCTTTAGAGATTCCCTGAGAGTAGAATAACAGATTTCTGGTGATTCATTATGTTCCACAAAAAAGTCTATTTGTGTATTAATAAAATCAAATTAAACTTTTATCAGATAGTAATAAGTCTCGACAAGAAGAGTGCAGATTTATTCCCAGCGAAGTTAAGTTTCAAAATAACTGGTGAATGATTGCAAATAGTAATGGTATCATATTTTGTTTCAGTAACCAAAGGTAGGAGTTGTTTATGTATTAGAAAATAGTCAATTCTTGAATAGAAAAAGGAAAACTGTTTGGACCTCAGATTCCTGAATCTCCATAGATCCACCAGTCTGTAGGCCTCAAGAAAGTCGTTAAAACATCAGGCAGATTTGGTTTGTGTTGTAATTTTGTTGTAGATCAGTCCAAATCGGTTCAAAGTACAATTTAGATCTCTTGCCAATATTAATTCATGTGAATCGAGCTCTGGAAGAAGAGAGAGGAAACTCGCAAAAAATTGTACATTCTCCTAAATAGTAGCATAAATATTGAGTAACGGCATATCGGCTGTTTGTGTCCCTTATAGTCTTGGTTTGGACATATTGTACATCATTGTGCAATAAGATGACTACTCCTCTGTTTTTACTGTCAGCATTAGTTTAAAACCTCCTCTAAACTAATTCTTCTGTTTTAACACATCGCAATTTTAGCACATCGCCTGTCTGTCCTGGGAGAAGATCGCTCCTTCATGTAGGGAACCCTGAGGTTTCTTTTTTTCCCCAAGATAGGGGTTTTTCATGAGTTTTTCCTACTAAAAATTTTCTCTTGATGGTCGACTTGCGCTTGTGGAAGTCCTCCGCAACGAATCCCAGGAGCTGCGGAACTGGTTGGAATTTAGCCAGCAGCAAGTTGCATTATTAGCAACAGAAAACCGAGAGCTCGGAGAAGAGGGGGAGAAGATACAAAAGAATGAGCAGCAGATCTCTGCTGATTACTGGAAGATCAAAGAATCGATGCTGGATCTTCAGGCCTGAAGCATGAAGGACCACTTAATTATTTCAGGGATTCCAGTGCAGTGTGGCGAGGATGCGGAAAAAAATCCCTGAAAATCTTTGTTGAATTACTGTGTAAGATGTACTCAAGTTAATGTCATGGAGAAATGTAGTTTTATTTTCACCACTAAGGGGCGCTAATTGATGAAACGTAAATGCATGTGATGTCATTACGTTAAGCACGTCCGAAAATAGGATTTTAGTTTTTCCCTCCAGTTTTTCGCATTCGCGGGTTTTATTGACTTCAAGAAGGAAGTGTGTCAGTTGAATAAATATGCCAGAATGGCTAAAGAAAGTTACTGCCTCGGTCGCAATTTTCCTCTGAGTTCTACGCCAGGAAAGCTGCAAAGCTCAACAGGTTATGGGCCCAGTGACTACTCAGAGAAGAGTTTTATTCTTTTTGATCTATCATCGGTAGAAAGTCGCGACGGACAGCGTGCTAGCGGCAAGATAGCATCATGGATCAACGAGGCAGCAGCAGATTATCCCGACTGATGTTTGACGGAGATGAAAGCAAGTACGAGCTTTGGGAAACGAAAGTGCTCAGACATTTACACCTGTTAGGATTGAAAGAAACGGTTCTGAGAGAACCCGATGGTGACGCTGAAGTGGCGGCTAATGTTAAGGAGAATGCCGACGCATACCCCGAGCTAATTCAACTGTTGGACGATAAAAGCCTTTCATTAATTATGAGAGATGCGCCCAATAATGGAAGAAAAGCAGTAAAGATACTGAGGGACTACTACGGCGGTAAAGGAAAACCGCGCATAATTCACCTTTACTCCACGCTAACGTCACTGCAGAAGCGGAGCGATGAGACGGTTACTGACTACACCATCAGGGCGGAGACCGCCATTACAGCTCTACGCAACGCGGTTGAGACATTAAGCGATGGCTTGTTGATTGCAATGGTTTTGAAAGGACTTCCTGAAAGTTTTAAGCCATTTGCTATTAATGTGACACACAATAAAGACAACATAACATTTCCTGAGTTCAAAACTGAACTACGAAGCTTTGAAGACACAGAGAAGTTTACCACGGCCGAATCGAGTGACAATGTAATGAAGAGTGAAGTAAGGAGTCACAGGCACACAAAGTCAACCACGCCAAGCAGAGACAACAGTGACACCAATGTTGTCTGTTTTAAATGTGGATTAAAAGGCCACAGAGCAAAAGCCTGCAGATGAAAGACATGGTGCAGTCACTGCAAAAGCAACACGCATAATGATGCACTTACAGACACAAGGGCAAACTGGATGGAGCGAGGAAAGTCGCAGATGGGAGCGGGAACGGATCTGAAGCAGGAGCAGACTACGCCTTCAGGGTTAAAGAGGCAGAAGTCCCACTTCAACAACCACCACTCAAAATAAAATAGAAGGGCCTGATGGTCGACACTGGAGCCACCTCACACATTGTTAATGATATAACAAAGTTTAAGAAATTTGATGACACCTTCAATCCAGAGACACATTGTGTTGAGCTTGCAGATGGAACACTATGCAAAGGCATCGCTCAGCGAAGAGGAGATGCAGAAGTGTTCCTGATCAACAGTATGGGCCAACGGCGAAGGGCAACACTGAAGAACACGTTGTTCATTCCTTCCTACCCCCAAGACATCTTCTCAGTTAAGACAGCTACCGCACTAGGAGCAACAGTCACCTTCAAGCAAGGACAGGATGTTTTAACTCATAAAGACGGTATGAAATTTAACATTCATGTGCAAGGTAAATTATAGTATTTGCAAACTGAAGCTGATGAAAATGATAAATGCAATGTCTGTCACGATTTGCAAACATGGCATGAGATATTAGGCCACTGCAACTATGAAGATGTGCTAAAATTACAAAATGTAGTTTATGGGATGGAGATCAAAGGTAAAACTGATAAACCAGAACAAGAGTGTGAAGTGTGTATTCAGGGAAAGTTTGCGAAAAGCTGAAATAGAAATTCTGACACCAGAGCAGAAACTCCCTTGCAGATGGTACACACAGACTTAGCAGGTCCAATAGCCACAGAGTCTATTGATGGGTACAAATATGTGCAGTCATTTACAGACGACTATTCAAGTGCAATATTTGTATATTTTCTGAGAACAAAAACTGATACACTACAGGCAACAGAAAAATTTATTGCGGATGTTGCCCCCTTTGGCAAAGTAAAGTGTATCAGGTCAGATAACGGCACAGAGTTCATGTGCAAAGATTTTCAAACACTTTTAAGGAAAAATGGCATCAAGCATGAAACATCTGCTCCATATTCACCTCACCAAAACGGCACAGCTGAGAGAGGCTGGCGTATTCTTTTTGAGATGGGTAGGTGTACCTTAATTGAAAGCCAGTTACCAAAATCTCTGTGGAACTACCCTGTTCAAACAGCAGCCGCTGTCAGAAACAGATGTTTTAACAAGCGGACAGGGAAGACTCCTTACCAAATGCTGACAGATAAAAAGCCAAACTTATCAAACATGCAGAAGTTTGGGTCAGTATGTTACACATACAAGCAGGATAAGGGGAAGCTGGATTTCAAATGTGATCAGGGATTTTTTGTGGGTTATGATAAAAACAGCCCCACCTATTTGGTTTACTATCCAGACACAAGGAAAGTTCAGAAACACAGACTTGTAAGGTTTGTGAACAAAATTAGCGTGGAAAGGCAAACACAGACAGAAGAAGGACCAAACTACGCTTATGACACAGTAAAGCAGCCAACAACTGACAAAGTCACGCAGGAAGTTGACAAAAACAATGAAGAGCTTCAAGATTCAGTAACAGACCCAGATTCACACACTGACACATCTGATGGCCATAGCCAAAGAGAACCAAATACAGAGAAAGAAGGTCATGTCGGCAAGAGATACCCTACTAGGGAAATACGGAAACCTAGTCATCTAAAGGATTTTGTAACAAACAACCAGTGATGAGGTCAATACTACCATAGATTACTGTTACAAGGCAGTATGTGGCATCCCATACACATTTAAAGAGGCTATGGAATCAGTTAACTCAAGAAAATGGATTCAAGCCATGGATGAAGAGATTAAGTCATTAAAACAAAACAACACTTTTACCCTTACTCCTCTGCCAAAGGGTAAGAAAACAGTGGGAGGTAAGTGGGTTTATTCTCTGAAAAGTGACACTGACGGAAATGACACATACAAAGCAAGATTTGTAGCCAAGGGCTACAGTCAAAGAATGGGGATAGATTAAGGTGAAACTTTCTCCCCAACAGCTAACTTAACCAGTGTAAGAGTACGGCAGCACAAGAAAATCTGTTACTCCATCAAATGGATGTGAAAACTGCCTACTTACACGCTCCCATTGACTGTGAAATATACACAGATCAACCAGAAGGTTATGAAGAAGGCAAAGATTTAGTGTGTAAACTACAGAAGTCTTTGTGTGGATTGAAACAATCAGGTCAAAACTGGAACAAGGTTTTGCATGATTATCTGAAGGAGAATAATTTCATACAAAATCCAGCAGACCACTGTGTTTATTCAACAGAGACAGAACACGACAAGACTATCCTGGTCATTTGGGTTGATGACCTAATCATTGCAACAAGCAATGAAAACATCATGAAAGATGTGAAGGAGATGTTTTCAGTCAGATTCAAAATGAAGGATTTGGGTAGACTGTTACTGTATAAGTCTAAATAAAGGTAGTTCTCCTGTTTCGTGGAAAACGAAGAAACAGCCTACAGTAGCTCTTTCTACCTGTGAAGCAGAATATATGGCTCTAGCTTCTACCATGCAGGAGTGCATATATCTGGAACAACTTTTGGAGGTCATTGACAACTACAGATACACACAAACAGTAGTGTACGAAAACAACCAGGGAACAATCGCTTTAGCTAAGAACCTTGTGAGTCGACAAAGATGCAAACACGTGGATATCAAGTCTCATTTTGTGAGATCCATTGTAACAGAGGGAAAAATGTGTCTACTTTATTGCACTACTGAAGAGATGGTTGCTGATATTATGACAAAACCTGTTTCTAAACTTAAACTGAAGTTTATTTGGTATCTGAGAAAATGGAACATGTCCATATTTATTTTATTTTCTGATTGTATACATGTTTGGATTTATGTAACATGAGTACAAGTGGGGGTGTTGAATTAATGTGTAAGATGTACTCAAGTTAATGTCATGGAGAAATGTAGTTTTATTTTCACCACTAAGGGGCGCTAATTGATGAAACGTAAATGCATGTGATGTCATTACGTTAAGCACGTCCGAAAATAGGATTTTAGTTTTTCCCTCCAGTTTTTCGCATTCGCAGTTTTATTGACTTCAAGAAGGAAGTGTGTCAGTTGAATAAATATGCCAGAATGGCTAGAGAAAGTTACTGCCTCCGTCACATTTTTCCTCTGAGTTCTACGCCAGGAAAGCTGCAAAGCTCAACAAGCTTTATTAAAGATCAACTCAAAGTCCCAAAGAACACAGTAAACCAGATTGCAAAACACTGCAAATTGCCAAGTTTGAATACAAAAGGAAAAGGAATATTTTAGGAGCTAAAAGAAACCAGCCTCAGAGTGAACGATTAGTTTCTAGCTGAGATTTTACAACGCCACAGGGTCACTTTTCCCTTCCGGAAATTGTTCGTCCAAGCTGGATTCCGAGTGGTCATCTCTGTGCACAGGGTTCATGTGGACAGATGGCTCTACAAAGAAGGAGTCATTACATGGGTGAACTGAACTTTGGAACAGGTGAAATAAATATTTTACACCCGTAACACATTATACCAATAATATATATGTTGGTTTAGCTGAAACTATATAAAGTATTAGGTATTAGTATTAGTAGGTAGGTAATATACATCTCAAACAGCTGGACCAGTTAGGTGTTTAACCTTTTTGATGAGCTGCTTTTTGTTTTGGGTGTTGTTTTTTTTTCCCCCTTTTTCTTTTCTTCTTTTTGACTCTTTCCTTTCTATCCTCCTTTTTACACCTCATCCTGGATGATATGATCCAATATCATGAGTAAGTGTTTCACAGCAACAATCAGAAGACCACAGGATCCACACCGCTCCTTCACACACAGGGATCACACAGGTGCTGGTCGCAGGTGCAAACAAAACAACCTATTTCAATCTGTCATTACTCAGTTAGCATAGTTATGGCCACGCTCAGTTTTGTTACATGGAATGTGCGTGGAGTAAATTTAGGAAACTAGCACAACAGACCATCTTCTCTCTTCCCCATAGTTTCCATTTGTATTCTCACCCAGTGGTTTTGTTACACACTGTAGCTATCATGCTATGACAGTATATGCTATGCTAACAAGTTATGCGACTCATCAGTTTGTGACTACAAACTGGTTCCAATTTAGAGAATATTTTCACTGAGTGGACTTTAAGACGAGGCGCCTAAATACAACAAGCTTAATTCAAGGGACATTCATAAAAACTGTATTTTATAAAAACAATAACAGACGTGAATCCACTTTGAATGAAACGTTATCAACAATATCTAATATTAAACAGCTGGTGTTGAGCTAACCGTTCGATTGACATAATGACAAGAATCCAAAACATGATAATGCTTTTAGGCTCTTTTTTATGATTTGATACAAAAATGAATCAGCTGGAGGCAGAATAGGGAAAAGAGCCTTTTCTGTCAATCTTCTTCCCTGTAGTAAATCTGTCCTTGTTTTCTTAGTATGTTTGAATTTTAGTTTACAGTAAAACATGTGTTTATACTATTTATATAGTACTTTTATGCTACTTCATTTTCTTAAAAACATTATAAAAATAATTATCATTCTCTATATATAGTATGTCAATATTTCAGACTAAAGGTGACTTATAGCTCACCATAGGGGTCACAGGGGCACTTTTTGTATTTGTGATAGAAAATAAAACACTTGATAAACGATGTAAAAATGCCAAAAGCAAAGACCAAAGACTGATTAGAAATCTGATTCACCTCAAACTCTTATTAGCTTGTGGCTTTGTTTTGCTGTGACTTCCTCTCTCTTTGGATTCAACATAATATTTAAAAAAAAATAACACCTATAGTTATTCTTTGTAAAATAATGTAATAATTTGGCTGGAAAAAATGGACCTGGCTGGTAGATTTTTTTATCCACTGGCCAACTTGGCCGGTGAGTCAAAAATGAAATGTGGGGCTGTAACTTCAAACTTGGAGCATCAAACCACACGCAGCAAAACCTGCTTGAAGGTCGTAGTTGTCAAAAGTAGGAGTACGACAAATTAGTTTCAACTCCTGAAACAGACAAGGTGTTACTCTTTAAAAGATGCTTAAGCTAGCTGTAGCTCACCAAACATCTGCTGCATTGATCTATTGATGTTTACAGCTTGTATTTAGTTGAACTTTGTTTGAGCATATTTCTAAAGGAGATGTTAAAATTTAATAGTCATTGTAGAATATATTCTGTCGTTTATTAGTACAATTAGCAGTTTGTTAAGGTCTCAGTTCTCCTGCACACCTTCAGCAAAAAGCTACCCAGCGACTGTGTCTGCTGTGTAGAAGTTTTTGACCTCCACCACAGAAGCTTCTTTTCTTTTCTTTTTTTCATGTTTTAGTAGGAGCTGTAAGCATTAAGCAGAAGAACAGACTTCAAAGCTGCTGGGTGGGGCACAGTTTCCTCCTGAAATGTTTAGAGATTAGCTTGATGCATGCAAGTCTACCAAAACATGATGTAGAGACATGAAACAATCCCCTTCCTGTTCAAGGCCACTTTACCATGCACTGTTACACAGCGCTGTCTGAGACATGCCAACATTTCACATGCACAGGATCCCTGAGTGGGATGTTAACATTTTGCAGTGCTCATCTGTCACAGGAGGCTTTCCTCTGAGGGTTTGAGGTGAATGAGCACTTTTGAAAGTCACAACTCCCCCAGCAAATTCTGGGGAAGATCCCCCCATCATGTTATGATGTGCACGAAAAAGAAAGAAATCACCTAAACTGACTTCTTTCTTTTGACGTGCACATCATAACAGGGAGTTTTGTGCCTCTTGTGATTTTTGAGAAGTTAGTCAAGCTGTGCTCTCACTTTCAGTCAAGTCCTCCTAAATAAGTGGGACCAAACAAAAGACACTTCTTCAGCTTTGTGCCTGCTAAACTTTGTCACTCAGAGTTCTACCGGACACTAAATGTGCAAACAAAATGTCTTAATTGCAGCAAGGTATGCCCTGTTTCCTTTTGGTAAATCAAATGATGATACTGACATCCTGCTGAGAGAAATTGAGTATGCAAAAGATTTTCCTTTTTGACACATCTTTAGAAATATGATTACAATAAACTTTTTAATGTCTGCAGTTTATCCATGAAAAATGTAATTATAGGCACAAGCAAAAAAATAACTACAGTAAATAAATTTGTATTTATTGTTACTTTTGTAAGTTTCAAGTGATTTCAGTGAGAAATGTGGGTTTTTCCTTCTTTAACTGAGGGGTACCAACAATTTTGTCCACGTGTGTATATGAGAAAAATCTGCAATGTGCGATATCTGTGTTTGAAACTGCAATGACGGTATGACTTGCAATAAACAGCCAAATAACAAAACAAAAATACAAATACATTTTCTTTACTCAGTGACAGTTTTATTTAAATAATTATTGGTTTTCAGGATGTTTTGCACAGTACCTGTGTTTGGAGAATGTCACCTGTCCTGAAACCAAAGTATCTATAAAAACCTGACATTAGGGGTGTAGCAGATCACATAACCCACGATTTGGATTGTGTACAGGTTTTAGAGTCATGGTTCAGATCATTTTTCAGATAAGTAAAAAGATAAAAAAAAGTCACTAAATCAAAGCTAATAAAATATTTTTTGAATCGTTCTGCTACATCTATTTTAATAAAACATATATTATGTACTTCAAAACACAAACACAGGCATATATCACAAAAAAATGTGCCATTGAGGCCTATTTATAAAAACAAAACATTAATTACATCTTTGATCTTGTGAAATTACATTAGAATATATTTATATATCTATAAACATATATATGAATATATAAATATATATATATATATATATATATATATATATATATATATATATATATATGGCGAGTGATCCGATCAGTTAATCCCCTGACCGACCTGCTTTTTTTCCCCACGATCGAAAGTGCTGCTCTCAGCCATTGTAAGTCTTGTTCAGTCACGTGTCAGGAGAAAAGTAGTTTTTCTTGTTTTTCACACTCCTGCACCATGTAGAAGACGGGCATCATTGATTGGTCAATGACACGACGAGCTCCATACCATTGGTTCAATGCATAAAGGGCTTTATGTGATTCGTTATTTCAAACTGCAAACGATGGTTTAACATGTGGAACCGGAGACCACTTATTGGCACTTCTGGATTCCTTGTGCATTATGCATACCACATTGGGCTGATACCGCAATGATGAATTTGCGGTTTATTGTGCAGGCCAAAACAACAACTTTTAAACAGTGGTATTACATGTAGTGTCCGTGCAGAATAAACAGCAAACTTGCTTCTGCAGATGTACAGTAAATCTGTTTGGCTTGGAGTGAGGAGGACTCTGGGAGTAAACTACTAGGGTGTAAGAAAATATAGATTTGGTGAAATAGTTGAAAAAGATGTGAACTTATGAGTGAAGTGAGAGATGTACAACTCAGTTTAAACTAAGTATGAGTACTGAACTGAAAATCTGTTGGTACTGGTACTGTATAAAAACACAGAATGCTGTGCTTCGTGTGAGAAAAAAACTGGAAAAAAAACTGAAATGAAGACACTGTCCATACTTCTGTAATAGCCCTGCTCTCAGCATAATGACAAGTTCTTCCGTGATTATTGTTTATCCTGCCTTAAATTGCATAGAAAACAGGTGCAACACTACCAGAGCCTCCCATCTGTGGACACTTTCCCCTGCAGACGATGCCACAGGTGGAAGGCTTTGGAAGGAAAAAGGAGGTGAATGAGTGCTGGCTCACAGCCTGGGCAGGGCTTCAAAAGACTGCACTCAAATCAATCAGTTCTGGAGTTCTTTAACAAACCTGGAGGAAGTGGCTCAGTTTAAAGCTGCTTTCAAACTTCAGAGAGATTCCTCCTGTCATTACATTCAAATATTTTTAGACAAACCATTCCAGGAAGAAAATGAAGTGACAGTGTGACAAAGTAATATGTTCATATGTGACACCCTAAGGTTTGGTCAATCTTACAACATTTTTTTTGTTACTACATACAGAGGAGACATAGGTGGTTAAGCAGCTACAGATGAAAGAGTGGGCTTTTTGAAAACAAAAAGTTCAGCAGAAAAGAGTCTGCAAACAAGGTTATAATTAGGTCTTTGTAGAAAGATTTCACCATTGAGACAACTATATATAGAAACCAAAAGTGGCATCAGGGGCTTTCATTTGGGAGTTGAACCAGACCAAATTGTGAAAGTTAGTGGTTGACTCTCTCAGGTATCCACACCGCAAGTTCAAAACAAACTCCTGACCTTTTAGAGAGATGGGATTTTTTCTGCTTCCTGATGGGCTCACTTCTTAGTGGAGGAGCTGAAAATGATGACGTCCGAAGCTTCGCTACCGGACTGTACCACGTTACTGAATCATGGAGTGGTTCAGCTTGTGCCGCAGGTTTGACAATAGCATGAATCCTACCAGAGGTGGGGACTCGAGTCACATAACATGGACTTCAGTCAGACTCGAGTCTTGAATTGGAGACTTTAGACTCAACTTTGACACAGTCCTGACTCATGACTTGACTCGGACTTTAGCCATCTGACTCGGAAAGACTGGCTATTTTCCCAAAAATCAAAAGATAAAAAAGCATATTGACAAAGCTTGTACCGCGGTCTCTGTTTGTTTACATTTGTGTGTGATGTTGGCACGACTTCCAATCAAATTAGGGCCATGATCGTTTGATCCGACAATCCAACCAGTCAAATTGGAGAAAACATTGCTCGGGTAAAAGCATAAGTTCCTGTTTCTCTGTGCTTTTACCTTACTTAATAAAAGTTATGAAGTTGTCAACAAAATACAAACAAAAAAGCAAAATGCTTGCAGTTTGCAGAACATGCTGATAAAAGGAACACCGACAGAAACTCAACAACGACGAACTTCCTCCGACTCTTGAGGCTACAAAGACGGATAGGTTCTGTTCTGTAAGTTCTTGCTCATTGGTTAACCGGTAGCTGCAGTTAAGTAAATGGGGTGATGAACTCTGTTAGCTCACATTGTGTGGCCTTGCAGGCAGCTCAGCGTAATCACAGAAGCGGCCTCAGGTAATTTTGACATTTCCCTGCTCAGACCCTTCCCTGGAATCTGGGCGGAACGCGATCCTAGGATCTTGGTTGCTTCTTGATAGAAATCCAACAAACATCATACAAAATTCACGAAGCGCTCTACACAAGGATTTTTTTTTGTGTTTCTCATTTTGCTGTGCTGTGTGGTGTTGTGTTTTGATAAGAGCCCTCTTTCTTTCTCTGGGGTCTTAGTCCTTCTTTAATAATTGCTGCTTTTCTTTCCTTTCGTTTGTGTGTGTTTGGTTTTTCTTACTGCTTTAAAGGTTTTTAGTACGTGGGTGTGTCTGTATTTTAGTGCTTCAGACGTCATCATGAGATGTGTGGGTTTATGGTAAAAATATTTGTCCACTACTCTGTTCTATAAATGCAATTTACATGGTTCTAATTAATTTATTCATGTATATACCGATACTTAAAATCTATGTAGTCCACATATTTCCTGTGCAATTACAGCATGACCATTTTTTAATTACCAGCTCTGATAGAAATTATTACTTTTCATTCAGAGCTTCTGAAGTCAGACAGTCAAACTTTTTAAAAACAAGTATTTTTCTTAAGCATGTGCAATGCAGTATTCTAAAGAATGAAAGTAAGAGACCCACAATGTACTGAAATATACACAACACACACATAGACACACAACACTTGTGCACACACACATAAATATGATATACACACAAATTCACCTACACAGCAATGCATGACATCTACTCAACACACATAAAAACAAGTACACACATGACATATGAACAAAAACACACAGGAACAAACACCTGACCTACAGAAAAATGCACACACAAACACAATACACACACACTCACATACGACACACAACCACACACATGCAACTCGTAAAAAATGAGGCAAAGAAGAAAACAGTAAATGACAGAATTAATGTCTTAGATTTGACTTTGTACATTATAAATTTGAATAAATTAGGTGCATTTAGTGAAATTAGTATTTAATGTGTTCCCACTTGTTGAATATCTAGAAAATATGCGCTTCCTCCTTTTGTGCTAATAGTTAGAAAAACTGGGATTTTTGAAAGAGGAAGGTGTCAGCAGGCAATCTGACAAATGCAAAAGTTGTAACCATTTTGGAAATAGAAGAATGGATCACTCAAAAACCAACAGGTAGAACTTAAAGATGGAAAAAAATGCCGTTCCTTGATTTTACTTATTTTCTCATATACAGTAACAACTATAGAGCACTGCATATGCATAGACAATGTAATTTAAAGCTTCCTCAAATTTCTCTGAGAACTCCACTAGTTGCAGTTTCACCACAAGATGAACAAGATAAAAATGACTCCTGACAGGAATGAAACCATTTCCCCAAGCCTGGGCATCACCTAATCTGAAAGTATACTGAGACTTCATGTGGAGAACAATGAGGAAATCACACACATATCAAACAGGCAATGGAAAATTAACAGAGGGCTGGTTTCAAGTGTGGGAGGAATCCAAGATAATTCTGAAAGACCCGTTGATCATGCTGCTAGTATGATTCTCATCCAGATTTAGCCATGCATACAACTAAAGGTTAAATGCTTTTGACCTGAAAGAACATTTTCCTCTATATTAGCCATTTGTGGTGTTGACAGAAGCTTTCAAAGCCTGTTCCTTACAGATGAAACATGTCTTAGAAAGGCCAAGAATGCTGACAATCTGAAGGAGGCAGTGGTCTGGGTTGGATGATGAGCGTGCTGTTCATACAAATCTGCTGCACAACTGGAGGCACCGACTCTTTTAAACATCTTTATGCTTTTATAATCAACTAAAGTCAAGTTGTGATGCAACAACATGGCCTACCACTCATTGGGAGCTTGTTCACACATTCTACAATGTTTCTTTTTTTTACAGATTTCTGGTGAGTCAAATTAAAAATAAAACATGGAGCTTAATGAAAACTATCCAAAGCCAGGATCTCAAGTCTGGATAAATAAGGAGGGTTGTGTCGGAAAACTAATCTGAGGTAAAACCTTTGTCAAACGAAACTAAACTAAATTCAAATCAGACCTATAATATCCATACTGGATCAGTCAAAGCCTGGGTTAACAATGACCGCCATTGGTGCTACTCACTGACAGGTTGCTGTTGGAAATTGTCTACTGTTGGACAAAGAGGATGAAGGCACATTTGTAAGGAGAGAGAAAAGGAAATTCATGAGTGTTGGACTGAGAGTAGATACTTTGAATGTTGGAACTATGACAGGAAGAGATAAAGAGTTACATGATGCAGAGTAGGAAGATATACATAATGTGTGAACAGGAGACCAGGTGGAAGGGTAGCAAGGCTATAAGTTTAGGAGCAGGGTTGATGTAGTTCAATAATGGTGGAGATGAGAAGAGAAATGGAGTAGGAGTTATTTTAAAGGAGGAGTTTGTTAGGAGTGTTGTGGAGGTAAAAAGAGTGTCAGAGTAAAGACTCTGAAGATAGAAATTAAAGGAGTGATGTTAAATGTTGTTAGTGGGTATGCCCCATAGGTAGGACGTGAGCTGGAAGGAGATGGCGAAATTCTGGCTGGACTTTGATGATGTGATGATGAGCATCCCTAGAATTAATAGAGCAGCCATTGGTCCAGATTTCAATGGACATGTTGGAGCAGGAAACAGAGGTTATGAGGAAGTGATGGGGAGGTTTGGTATCCAGGGGAGAAACGTTGAAGGTAAGGTATGTTGATAGAGAAGAACAGAGGAGGTCAGAGAGCTACACTGTCTTTTTATAGATCTGTAGAAGCTTATGACAGAGAGGAACTGTGGGATTGTATGAGGAAGTCTGGAGTGACAGAGAAGTATGTTAGAACAGTGCAGGACATGTATGAGGGCTGGAAGACAGTGGTGAGGTGTGCTGTAGGAGTGACAGAGGAGTTCAAGGTGGAGGTGGGATTACATCAGGGATCAGCTCTGAACCCCTTCCTGTTTGCAATGGTGATGGACAGGCTGACCAATGAGATTAGACAGGAGTCACTATGGACTATGATGTTTGCAGACGATATTGTGATTTGTAGCGAGAACAGAGAACAGGTAGAAGAGGAGCTAGAGAGGTGGAGGTTTGTCCTGGAACAGAGAGGAATGAAGGTTAGCTGCAGCAAGACGGAGTTCATGTGTGTGAATGAGAGGAACCCAAGTGGAAGAGTGATGTTACAGAGAGAAGAGATGAAGAAGGAGGAGGACTTGAAGTATCCAGAGTCACCGGTCCAGAGTAATGGAGAGTGTGGAAAAGAAGTAAAGAAGTGAGTGCAGGCAGATTGGAATGGGTGGAGAAAAATGGCAGGTGTGATGTGCGATAGAAAAGTTTTGGCTCAAATAAAAGGAAATGTGTAAAAAAACTGTGGTGGGAGCAGCAGTGTTGTTGACTGTTGACTGAGGAAAAGCAAAAAAGATGATGATTTTGAGGTTCTCTTTGGGAGTGACCAGGACACTAATTCCTGATAGGATCAGGAATGAGTCCATCAGAGGAACAGCACATGTTAGAGGTTTTGGAGATAAAGTCAAAGAGGCCAGACTGAGACGGTTTGGTCAGATCTTATCGACTGCCTTTTCTTCATTTGCTATAATCACAATTTAAGGCAATGAGAGTTCTGTATTTTACCATAGAATTTGAGATCTTCTCCTTTTGAGATGACGTTCCTTTTTTCACTTGCAGATGAATTCTAGTACGATTCACGCCAAAATGAATGCAAATGGATTTTCGAAGACCAAAGGGAGGAAATGTCAGCTCTTTGAGTTTGGAGGAGAAAAAACAACCACAGAGTGAGTCTGAAGAATCAGGAAGCATGAAAAATTTGAAAATCTCTGCTGAGTAACTGCAGGAGTTTCTTTTTAGATGACAGTCAGAGGATGAGTAGGTCTAGCTGTTTTTATTTCCTTTCTGATTTTTCTGTCCTGGTCTAAGTTCATTTGTGACAATAGCACCCCCACACGAGCAGCTGTTGGAACTGGAATTCTTCCAGCTGGTTTAGTCAACTTCAGTCTTTGGTTCTTTGCCGTGTGGAAACAAACCAAACCAGATTACGGAGGGGGCTCTTTTATCAGCATTCCTACCCGTTCCAAAGAAGTACAAGGACCTGTTCCAGAATTTACCTAGAAGTTTAGAAGAATGTTCTTTGCAGATACAAAACCTTTGAAAGAAACACATGATAGATCAAACATCCTAGAATAAATGTAAAGGCCTTTTTAAAATACGTCTTTCTCCTTTTAGATTGATTTGAGTATCAGACTTTGCTTAGAAAAACAAGGAGCATGAATGATATTTGAACACATTGCATTCACCTGCTAAGGTAAATTTTTAGGCATGAAACACTATATTCTATTAAAGCTGCTCAACTGACCAGAAGTTTTTTTTTCTTTTACTTTTAAAATTAAACTGAGCTATTAACAAGATAAATACAAAAAAGCCTGTCTGACACTTTTCAAAATGAAACTGAAAATAAAGTTTTTTGTTTGTTTTTTCTTTTTTTTTTGGCAATTTTTCTCCCCACAAATACCTAAAAGACATTGAGCTTTAGGGCGAACAGGCATCACAGAGTTGCCAGCAAACAGCTCACACCTTTGACTACACTGACTGCTGATGAGAAACAGAGCACCTCTGCTCTGTAATTTGGAGGCAATTTTACAAACCATTATCGTAAAATTCTCTTGGTGTGTCCGTCTTTTACTATCAGTTTATGATCAGTCATGTGGTTGCAGGTGGGGGGCTGAACTTGTGCTGTGAGCACTAAGTGACAGCTCAATGTGTCCTGGGAAAGAAAACACATCTGTAGTGGCTGACTTGTTTAAGGCAGTCCTTCAAAGCTTACCTTTGCATTTTAATGCCAGCAACACAAGCTGATTTGGGCTACATGCTGGGCTGCAAACAGGAAATATCCACTTCTCCTTGTCTTTCCTAATGATGCAAAGGAATTCCCAATATTCCACTTGTCTTCCTGGTGCATTTACTGCTGTTCTTCTGTCGCAGTTACTCTGTGACAACAGTGAAGGGGCTGATTTTTTTTCTAGAAGTGATTTGAATTTTTTATTCAGTTGTAAAATAGCTTTTGGTTTACACATTTCTCCCAGCTCCACATCAAGGATCATTAGTTAATTAAATTTACCTGGACGGAATTGTGTTGCACTGCTCCATGGTTTTCCATAAAGACCATTATTTTGTCAACCATTCTGGATATTTACAAAAATGATGCTTGTGCCTTCAATAGCTCTCCTGATACCTCCAGTGTGTGTGCTGTTTCTTATCTAATAGTTGGGTAACAGATTCAAATTAAACTGTAGGAGTACCTGGGTCAATGCAGATTGTGTTGTACCACGGTGTTTTGCTGAGTGCTGATGCACCGATTTCAACCCAGTCTGTCATAGGTCTAGTCCAGCTTCTATCATATTATTCCAAAGCGCTCAGGCATGACATCTGCCAAGAGGCCTGCTGCAGGGTTTGGCCTCATCACCAGGAACACGTCCAAGTCAAACACTGCTGCACTCGCACATTGTGGGGCAGCACCCTGTCCCAGCTCCTCTCAAACCAGGAGGTGATGTTTACGACAGCACTTGAAACATTAATGGAGCCGTTTCCATAAAGAAAAAGGAAAGACAAAAAAACCACTGGTGGTGCTACATACCTCACACGCTCACACAGCAGGGAGGGGGTGCCACTGCCTGCTTCTTTCTCCTCATCACAGCTTGACCTGAGGATTATCAGCAGCCAGTATGTCAGACACCCACTTCCAAAAAAGTGGGATCAAAGAAGATGACATAAGCCAGCTGAGACGTCAGAGGAAGAAGATAAATTCACAAAGCAGAGTGTTTCTCAAAGGCCTGCCTGTTTTGAGATCCTGATTACAGCATAAAGCACCCCCCCCCCCCCCCTACCCCTATCCCAGTAGAAATAGGTGTTCAAGCATGACTGTTTTAGTTGGCCTACAGCTCTGCTGAGAAGTTACCCTTTGGCTGGCTGGGAGACTCCTGCAATCGCCGGCTGACACACTGCGGCACCAGGAATTCACATGTTTTCAATGTCCTCAAAGCACAAAATGATGAGCAGGAAACCAAAAACAAGGATTCCAATCTTGGTCAAAAGGTGTTTTATCATCATTCTCAAAAGCTTTAAACTGTAAAAAGTTTTTGCTTTGAAACTGTCTGACACTGACAGAGACACAAACAGCATCTTTAGGCTTGGTTGTCCAAACTCTTCCTTTTTTTGCTAACTGTTCTGGTATATCAGTGTACATTTTTATTTTAGTTAGAGGGGATGCGATAAGTGAGGGAAAGGATACAACATGTTGTGCCCCTGCTTCTGTGGAATCAGGCTGGTTGCTATGATCCCGAAGGTTCATGGTTTCAGGATAAGGAAGACAAAGAGCAAAGATAACAAGACAAGATGGAGCTGTGAAAGTCTTGATCGTGAAATATATACATGCATTGTTGATGGAAACAGTCTTCCATCCAGTCAGCCCCATGAATGAAGTAGGTCACATTAGTAATTATGTCAGAAATATTCTCTTTTACCCAGGTTTCCCAGATCATGGTTCTGACTTTAGATGGAGACCACCACCTCTGCTGTGTGACTGCACAGCTGCATGGGGCCTGACTTGACACCGGGGGTGCTCAAGTAGGAATATTTAAACAAATCTGGTGAGTAAAGAAAAAAACATTTTTCAGCAAAACTTCTCAATGTTGATTAGAAGAAAAAGGATGCAGCACCTCAATGAGAAGAAAATCTGCATCACAGCTTCACAACACAGTCAGGGTCATTGTGTGTAATGATTTAGTAGATTGAGTGCCTTCTTCTGCAGCTATGAAAAAAAAAAATGTGTCTTTGCATTTAGTTCTTCACATGCTTGGATGAGTCAAAGAATGTTATACTTTTGGATCTTTAAGATCTTTTAGATTCAAACAAAGCAATGAGGTTTGGGGCTGGATTGTAACCTGTTTGTTTGAAAATATATTCTTTCTGTTCAAGAGTGGCAATAACTCAGAAAAAAATACTTCTTTGATGTATTAAAGGTGGACACATTTTCCTGTTCCATCTCAGTATATAGACAAGAGAAAAGATTTTCATTCTAATGAAACCAACAGTCAAATCTGTAAAAAGACTAAAATAATTCTGAGTTCATCAATGTCTAGCAAAAAAAAGGAGAAGAACATTGTTTACCTAAGTGAAATCCTGGATAAATGCAGAGGGTAGAGAACATAGAGAACATTCTCTCAGATCATAGTTCAGTCGAGACTTGAAAAGATAAGCTTCATAGTCTCGCATTTAGCAGTAATAATGTTTGCAGTCCATCACAAAGAAGATAACCAGCCTGAACAGTATATGAATTTACTTCTGAAAACTGTGATATAATAGAAGTAGAAGTGATATATGAACAATCTTGATAACAATTTCATTTGTTGTAGTGACAAATGTGTCTGAGTGTACACTTTCACAGGTTGAGTTGTGTAGTGCCTGTTTATCTGTCTGGCTTCATTGTCTGTTGTGTATCTCTTTAGGTGGCTGCTCAAGGCTAGGAGCCTTTGTTTGGCAGTTTCCAGGGCTTCAGGTATGGGCATCTGGCAGAATATTAGGCACTTGCTTTTTCATTGCATCTCTCTTGACCTCTGTCTGTCATCTGATTCACTTCCCTCCAAACTGTCTTGATCTTAGCCTCCAACCTTTGCTTCCATGGTGGGTATTGTTTTCTCCCATGATTGCTCTTATAACCAAACATTTCAAGGATCACTGCTGCTGAAGTGTAAACCAGTTCATTGTTTTTGTGGTTGTTGTGGTAGGAATTGCCCTCAGTGTTTCAGGTGATACTTCACTCAAGCCTTGTAGTTGGTGTCAAGGTTGCCTGGTTCATTCTAGGGAGTGTGGTATGGCCTCCTCTCTAATCTGATGTTGTGGCTCTCCCATGGTGTTACAATTGTGTTGTACTTCATCAATCTCAAGATGTGATAGCAGTTGACGTTTGTGGATGTTAGAGCATTGAGTTACTAGTTGTTTGGCAGTTAGCCTTGATTGTGCGTTCCGAAAAATCCATTCACTCCAGATTCCCTGCATGTAACCTCTCTGAGTAGTATAACTTGAGTAGTTGCAGACTAGAACTTGGCCTGCAACAGAACTTTGTTCCCACATCAGACCTTGTTTTTCCGGGCGACATCTGAGCTGGCATGTTATGTTAATTGCCCCATCAATTGCTCATCGTGCCCTCTGGATATCTATATATATATATATATATATATATATATATATATATATATATACATACACATATATATATATATATATATATATATACACATATATATATATATATACATACACATATATATATATATATATATATGTAAATCTATATCTATATCTATATCTGAGGCTGATGATGATGGTATCAACATCTCCCGCCACACACGTGGCGCATAGATACATCTTGGAGGACTGACCATGACGCTGAGACAGAACTGCCCCGATTTCTGTGCTCGAGGCATCCACCTCAATTGAGGCATCCACCTAAATCCTGATATTGAGAAGGTAGACAGTCCTAAGTGGTGACAGAGTTGTCCATAGTGATTCCAGTATCAGCTAGCTGGTACCGTTGTGGCTCTGCCGAAGTTTCGGAAGGTTTGAGATGGTGACATTGGCAACAGACTGGTGACACAAACGTGAGAGCTTTTGTGGACCAGATGATGGAAGGGTCGTGGGTCTCAAGCCATGGCAGTCCCAGTATGAGAGTACAGCAAGGAGAGTCAATGGCGAAAAACCGGATGAGTTCCTGATGTTGGTGCTGAATGTTGAGTTGAAGATCTGGAGTCAGGAACTTGATCTGACCTGAGCCCAGGGGATGACCAGCTAGTGCGGAAACTGACACCCGCGACTCGTAGGTCAGGAGATAAAATTAGCTTGGGCAAAAGCCAAGTCAATAAAATGTTCTGCAGCGCCTGAATCTACTATAGCTTTGGTCATAATGAGCCTATTTGCTATCCGTAAAGTGATCGGTACTTCAAAAGTAGAGAAAATGTCACTTCCCCGCCCCCTCGATTGTCTGGGTGGGGCATGACCCTCGCAGGTGGCCAGAATGCCCGCAATAGATGCAAAGGTTCTCGTCCATGCGACACTCTTCTGGTGTCAGGCACATAGATCCCACCTACATGGGTTCCCCGGAAGTGGCGTGCTCATGTTGAGAGCGTGCCAATGTGAAGGTAACCAGCTCAGTTTTGGAGTCTTAAGGCTTCCGGATATGTAGCATATTGTCCAAGTGGATGGTGACCACGATAAGTTGATCCAGATCCATATTCTCCTGGCATGTTGTCTCCCATGTTGTCCTGACAGGCAATCTGTCAGGACAGAGTTCTGCATTAAGTCCTTTGCTGAAGACCATCTTGAGAGCAGCTGAAGACCAGTCTGTTTGAGCAGCGAGGAAAGGCTAGCAACTTTGTACAGCAATGTTGTGCAGCTTCGTGGTGGCGTTTTGGATGGATTAGAGCCGGCCGATGAGTTCCGGGCACCAGCCAACTCCAGCCCAGGGGAGTCTGTTAGGTTTCCACCTGACCTTCAAGAAAACCAGAGACCCGACTCTCAGCTCAATACCGAAGCTGTCATGGGAGGTGACACGGAGAGGAGCCATGGGCCGGAACCACATGCTACTAGCACAGCTAATTTGGCTCTCGCCAACCATTATGCCCTGCTGGTTGAAGACCCTGGCCCTGTTGAGCTGCCAACAAACCAACGGCACCCATTGGGACCAGGATTGTGTCAGCGTAGACCTTCAGCAATCTCATTTCCCTTTTCGGCTACCAGACTCGTCCTGACGATGCCTGCTGCTTTCGCCTCCTTAGTTACGATCAGTGCTCTGGATCAAACAGCGGCATCCACTGCTGCCTCCAGACCCGCTTCACAGGAGCCTGATCGCACCGCTGGCTGCGACGTGTGCTCCTGCCGCTGCGGAGCACAGCTGTTCCCAGAGCTGCGGCACCGGCTCCACCTCCTGACGCCACTATCCCTTCGGTCTCCACCACAATAATGAAGTGCCGCCGGCTGCTGCCGAAGCGGTAACCCGATGCTCAAGCGAACCTTCCGGGGGTTTGGAGAACATCTTGCCCGAGCCTCTGGAGAACCCACCTGCAAAGTTTCACTAGGGATCGCTCTCTGTCCAGCAGCATCATTCTGGTGCCTCACCAGCCCAGGCTTTCCATGCTGGGAGTAACTGGCCCTTGGATCAGTGCGCAACCCAGTCCTCATCCTGGGAGACTCTGGACCATTATTGTGTGCTTTTTAAAGTTATTGGTTTTATCCAGCAGGATAAAACAGGGAGAACTCAGTGGGAACTGTGACGAAATGATATATTACTTCTGAAATGGCTGCAAATGTTGACATTTTAAAACAAACTCCTGCTCAGATTTTACCTGTCAAACAGACAAGGACACTTTATTTTTCCAATCTCATCAAGATAATAAACACAATCCCCAGTTTCTTTTTAAAACAAATAATTTTTTATTAAACAAAGATTTTGACAAATCTATAATGCCTCACTCACAAGATGCCTTTGAGGACTTTTCAGACCACTTCAGGAGTAGAGTCACTGCTATCAGATCTAACCTTCAACTGGTTCATAGCACTAATTATACTAGATTAGTGGCGTTGCCTTTACCTGAGGAAACACTGGAGAGTTTTGTCCTGGTTGATGAGAAGATTGTTTGTCATGTTTTTTTCCCAACCAAACACTACAACCTGCCGTTTAGACCCCATTCCCATTTATGGATTCTTTGAGCCAGGGCTTTTAGCCAAAGTAAACTGCTCTCTTCACACGGGTGTCTTCCCCACTGCCTTTAAGACGGCAGTGGTAAGGCCCCTTCTGAAGAATAACTTGGATCCAAATGTTATGGATAATTACAGACCTGTATCCAACTTACTATTTTTAGGTTAAATTATTGAAAAAATAGTTTTTACTCAATTACATGATTTTTTTAAATAAACATACAATTTTAGAAAAATGTCGATCTGGTTTTAGGACACTACTGAGACGGCCCTTTTAAAGATTTTATCTGACCTTAGAAATAATTCTGACATGCAGAAACTTTCTGTTCTGGTGCTACTCGATCTCAGTGCTGCCTTCGATATACCTAAAACCTAAAACACAATTTGCAGTTTACAGACAATTTGAAAAACTGTTGGTCTTCTCTTTGCAGAACACCTGACACATTCTCACTTTTAAAACACAGCTGGCATTCACAACAACTGAGAAGCAAAATGTTAACACAACGAGACAAAACTCAAACTTTTCTTCAACAAAAACAGTCACCATTAACATACAATTGATCAAAACTGAAGAAACTTGTTGCAAATCAACTGCGGTGAATATAAGGACAGCTCTGGAACAAATGAGCAGCTTTTCAAAGATGCATAACAGAGCAGAACCTGGTCATCGCCGGGGACTAGGTGATAAAGGTGATAATCTATAAGATTGTCACCGCATGACCTCCAAATGTATCTGGGCGGCCACTGACCAATGGTGAAATTTTTCTCCGGTTGTCGTGAAATTTTTACTTTTTCTTAAAACCTCGAGCGTAAGCCCCAGCCCGGACATAGAACGTTCCCCCCGCTGGGTCTAATTCAAGGCCCTATTTTCCAGAGATAAGCTCAACACTCTACATAGAAAGAGTTGCATTGACTGCTGCAGGACTTCTGTAAAGCAGCAAATGCATTTAAATATTGTGTTGAATCGATGCATTAAGGTGCAAAGGTGTTTGGAGGAAGTTTTAATCAAGTATAAACAGTCTTACTTTAAAATCATATTTAGCTCAAGTACAAAAAAACCTTTTAATTAGTTACTTGGTAAATAATAATAATGTAGCAGTAAGTAAGAAAAAATTGCTCGAGCACTGAGAAACGGGTTGAATGTAGTGTGAGCACAGGTGCATTCACATTTTTTTTTCAATTTTCTTGGTTAATGTATTTTCTATATGCTTACTTTTTAGCTGCTGTGTTTCCTGACAGTAAAATTTGATTTCACATTCTCAACCAATCAGCCAGAGAAAAAAAAGCATAAAATCTACTCGAAGTTTGCATACAAATGATCCCATCTTTGTTAATTGCTGTCTGGGAACAAGAAGTCCTTTCCTAAAGAGTAAATGACAAGGATAAAAAGTAATTGGTAGATTGTGTCTGAGTAAGAGGGTTGCTTCTTCCTCCCTGCTTTATAAAAAAAAAAAAAAAAAGAAAGAGAAAAGTGATAAAACACAGATGTACCTGTTGCACATCACAGTTCAAAACACAGAGATGCTTTTTCATTCCTTTTCTTCCTGATTGGATAAATGATAAATGCATGTTAACATAAAACATATTCCATCCACTTCGAGCAGAGAGCTCACATGTAACTGATTTAAAGTCCCTGCATGTTGATGGACTTAAACCATCTACATTTCTTTTTGGCTTCAACTTCATACACGTGTTAATATGTATTACATTGATATGAAAAATGCTGGGAATTTCTTTCTTTCAAATTTCAGAAGCTTTAAGGTCGAAACTGTGAGCTCAGATCTTTGGCACGTCACTGTGAGTGTTGAAAAGAGAGACTGACATTGACCTGATGAGAAACTGTCCGTCAGAAGCAGCTGCTCTCTCAGGATGAATATAAAAAACATACAATTCGGCACTTGTTCTTTGGATGGAATTAGGGAATGAGAAACTTACTGGAACAGAGAGAAGGCTGGAAGGTGCAGCCTCTGGAAGACATGTACACTGCACAAAGGAGGAGAGACGGAGTCTAGTATTTACTCAGGTGGAAAAATACATGCTCAAAGCAGACCAGTGTGTGGTGATAAAACAAAGAAGATTCTCAAGAATGTGCTCCATCTGTTGCTGAGCGCAGAGGAGCATTAGCCTAATTCCTAGATTGGATATCAGTGTTTTGACCAAAAATGGATTCCTTCATCACTTGGAGTACTTTTTCAGCCAAAACCATTGCCAGCCAGACTGAGGTGCTTTTCATGACCTGAGGAGTTTGTGGAGTTGACAGAAAGGGGGCTGTGGGGAGAGGCAGATGGTCCCCTGTCTAAAATGTTTCTACAGGCTGGGAGGGCATTACTTTAATGTGCTGTTAGTTAACAACAACTGACAAGCTCAGAGCTGTGCCACACAAGAAATTGTTTTATTTTTTAAATTATTATTTTTTTAACTCCTCTTGAAGATATGTTGTTGAAACCTTCGTGCCAGTAGTTTTCATTCAGCTGGGTAATTGTTTTAAAAGATGAGCTAAGGCCTGCTGCCTACAGTTGGAAGAGGCTCGGTCTGAAATGGCGAAGTGATGTAAATCTTGCAAATCTTGCTCCAGGCTATTTTTTTAACAGTTCTATTTGGTGAAATGAAATGCTTAATGTCATATGTTTCCAACCGAACACTAAACACAGTTATGAATGTCTCCTTCATGATACATTTTCAAACAGTTTACACATCGGGGAACGAAAAAGGAGAAAGTATACTAACTTTCAGAAACTCAAAAAAGCATGATAATATATTATACATAAATCATAGGTCTTCTTGCAAAATCTTATATTAATTCATGTAAATATAACCATTCAACACAATATTTTCTTCAATTCCTTAAATATATTATTTTATTTGTTGCATAAAATCAATACCAGACTCTTAAAACTATTGATATATGTGAATCTTTGCATATATTTATGTAACTAACCCCCCTATTTGTTGGTATCTCTATATTTTATATTGTATATATATTTGTTCTCTTGTGGCATACTTGCACTCTGCTCAATAAAGTTGGGAAAAAAGGGCACCACCCAATCATAACTACCAAATCCATTTGGTCAAAGTTCAGTTGTTTGACGTTCAAGCAGTCAAAAGTTCACCTGGTTGAACTTTTTTCAGTGTGTTTACTGAACTGCCAGTTAGAGTCCAAAAATTTACTTCAAAACTTGTGTAGTGACACAACAATGCAAGAGTTTTGAACGTGCAAGCCCGATTTGCAGGTTAACAGGCGTTTCAATATATTTTTCATCAAAATTAAACTCGCAGTTCAACCATTACTTAGTAAAATGCTGAGCACTTACTCTGATCAGCTCCTATAGTTTAGGGAAAGATTTCAGGTGGGTCGTCTGGGCTCCTGTCAAGGGCTCTGGACCTCGCCCCTGGCTCGTCTTGCACCCTCACAAGCCCAACAGTTTCATTTGGAAGAAGTCCATCTGCTACTGCTATTCAAACAATTAGATGTTGTTCAAACATGTAGTTAATATATAAACATGTTATTTCAAAATGCAGCTATTATTTAAACATGTAGGTATTGTTTTAACACATACCTGTTGTTCAAACGTAGTTATTAATTAGTTAGTAGTTGTAATTTAAACATGTAGTTTCCCTTCTTCATGTGGGCATTCCTGCAGTTTATGTTTTTTTTCCCCCCAAGATAATTTTTTTAATGAGTTTTTCTTCACCGAGATGGAGGTCTAAGGCCAGGGATGACAAGACCTGAATGTGGACACAAACGCCAGACACAGAAAAAGTGGGAAGAGCTGCATTTATTGCAGCATAACTCAATTCGTAAAGGCTGGAAGGTTTGCGGAGCTCAAGGAGGCACACAGAACAATCTGGCAACAAGCGACAGGAGCAAGCAGTCTTAAATAGGACGGCCGACCAATTAAACACAGGTGGCAAACATGATGAAAAGAAGGGAGAAGGAAGAAGAAAAGAAACAGAAAGTAAGAACACAAAGGAAAGACCAAACTCCTGGCCCAAGACACCAAAAGGGATGCCTGTTTAGCTTAGTTAAGTTTAGTATAGCAACCATTCATATATTTTATGAATGACTCTATGTTCTTTGCATAAATACCAGTGTAGCCCATAAAGCCCATTGAGACGGCTATGGTTGTGATGTTGGGCTATAGAAATGAAATGGAGTTGAATTGAATTGATTGCAGTCATTCGAATGCCAGTCGCCAAGGCTGGTGTGTGCGTAGCTTAATACGCAACAACACCCAAAATGATCCACACAGCAATGATAGAACCCAACAAACAAGATGTAACATCAGAATAAAATGTTCATCAGAGAAGATCTGGCAAATGTTTCATATCTGTAACTACAACCTCTGTTGCTCTTTCCAAAGCTGTGCATTTCTTACCAATGTGGCATCATTAAGAAAAGATCATCAGCAGATTTTTTTTGTAGAGCAGTTACCAAAGAAAATCTTGTTCTTTTTGGCCTTTGCTTAGGCTCCGGTATTCTCTGACCCATCCATTCACTTTAGTTTGTTTCACAATTTAAAATTAGTCTAAATAATTTAGTCTGATCACAGTTACTAAATACATTCTTTATACTGTCTTTTTGTTGTAGTGCTCAAGCTAACAGGAAGAGCTGTTTCACTGTTTGTTTCCGAAGATGGAATAGAAGCAACATACACAGCTGAATGCCACCAAAACATCAAAACATTGAAGGATAAATGCTGTTGTGTATATACAGTAAGTTTTGTTCTTAAACATGCTTTTCTGGGAGGTTCATAATAATACAGCTAAACAGATAAAACAGATAAAAGTAAAATCCTTTATTAATTTACCATCTAATTAATCTTTAACTGTCAACAAAGTCTCTTATACAATGGTGGTCATTTTTACTCTGAATCTATGATGACTGTAGTTAAGTATCTTTTGATAATGGATAAGATAGCACTACCACCACATACATTCATAGACATCCTAGTCCCTCAAAGTGATGGATGTTTTAATGATGGCAATGCTCCAAGCTCAACTGTGTTAGAGAATAACATTAAGGTTAGGAAAAGTATATCCCATTTTATTTGTTATGAAAGCAGGCTAAGGGGCCACATTCTTGGATTGATATATCTGGATAACAGCAGCTGTTCATACGAGGGCTGGGCAGCCCAGAAGTAATAATGACAAGGGCTTCCATTGGGAAAAAATCACTACCTACATTATTGGATTTAGTCCTGCTCGATGTTTTATCTAATGCTAAAAAAATGTTTGTGGTCTTTAAAAGTTTTCATATTTGTCACATTTTCCTGCTTGATTTGACTTTTGCAGCTGTAAAATAATACTTTTCATCCACAAAAATCTTTCATGTCAGAACTGGAGCATCTATCAGGCGAACATTTGGGGAACGAGATCAGGTCTTTGGATTGGTTTTGAGCACATGGTTCTTTTGTCACAGTCAAACCAGGCAGATGTGGATGAAGGATGAAGGCTTGTAATATAATAAACCTTTAAAGAAAATTGATTAGATTAGAATCAGTTGAATCCGGTTTATCACAATGCACTAATCTCAACACAAAAAAGCTCTTTTTGTGTACTTGAAAGAAGAATATGGACTGCTGAGACCTTATTCCCACCTCTCCACAAGTCTGTGACACCATTCAAGTCAAGGTCACATGATATCCCTGCAGGACTCTCTTCTTTTTAAAGGCTGTCCACCTTGGTCTTGCTGCTTTGAAATCAACCTTGCCATTGTTGTTTTTACTGCCCATGACAAGGACAAAGGAAGAGGGCAGAGGACACACATGGTTTGAAATGCAATAGGGCTGGGAATTCCTCTTTAATTTCACTGGTATACTTGATCTTTGGGCTGCATGACTGACCACCTTATTATCTATACCGACAGGAGCTTATCAATACAGAATTTGCTGGGTCCACAGACCAAAGACAAACACTTCCTTTATGCAGGATGTCCCCTCTGGGCATGAGACACGCCGCAAAAGCCAACCTGCAAAATTCCACAACTAAAAGGCTGGCGGCCTGAAAATCATTTCTGAAGAGTCAAAAAGCTCTGAAACAACGTGACCTTTTCACAAACACATCTGTTTAGCAAACACACATCTGTGTTTAACAGAATTAATGAATGCTCAAATAGAGAAATGTTCTACAATCCAAAATTGTTGCAAAAATAAACTATTTTTATTCTGTCAATAAAAAGGGAATTTTATTTAAGCAAAAGCAGTTTAACATTGGGATACATTCAATTATTAATTAATTAATTAAACAGTGAACATTATTAAAGAAATTCACCTTAAAATATTGCCATCAACTTGAACTAAAACCAGGGGAAAGGAGTAGGCCTTAAAAATCCTGCTTTTCTGATAAATAAAATATTGAAGTTTTCCGTATACTTTAACATACTTTCAGTATACTCAACATTAAAAGAGACTCTTGATACAGCAGGTTCATGTCTTTTTTAATAAAACGTTTTTTGTTTTTTTTTTACTAATTTTAATAGTTTAGCTTTAAAAAGTTAGACCAATATTTCATCTGCTTTCCGTATTACTCCGAACTTGTATAAAATATATCTACATATACACTCTATATTAGGTCCAACTTGCTAGTACTGGGTTGGACCCCCTTTTCCCTTCAGAAATGCTTTAATCCTTGGTGACGAAGATTTGACAAAGTACTTGAAATATTCCTCAGAGCGTTTTGTCCATATTGACATGATAGCATCACAGTTGCTGCAGATTTGTCGACTGTACATCCATGATGCCAATCTCCCATTCCACCACATCCCAAAGATTTTCTATTGGGTTGAGATCTGGTGACTGTGGAGATCATATGAATCCAGTGAATACATTGTTATGTTCAAGAAACCAGTCTGAGATCACTCCAGATTTAAGATATGGAGCCTTATCCTGCTGGAAGTAGCATCAAAAGATGGAAAAAATGTGATCATAAAGGGGTGGACATAGTCAGCAACATTACTCAGGCTGTTATGAACAGGGAGGTGGGTGGAACCCAAGAGCAGACACGTCTTTAAGGATGAGAAGGTTATGCTTTATTGAATCGGTGAATCGTGGAGCAGGACGACAGAGGCAGGCAGGCGAGATGACTGAGGCAGGCAGGCGAGCTGACGGAGCGAGCAGGGAGGCAGGCAGGCGAGATGAAGGAGTGGGCAGGGAGGCAGGCGAGCTTACGGAGTGGCAGGCAGGCTGACACACAAGCGGCATAACGATCTGGCAGTGGCTGGAGGTTTGACCCTGCTTAAAAAGCCATAGTGATGATGAACAGGAACAGGTGCGGTGGCTTGATGAGGGAGAAAGAACGCCTCCAGGGCACAACAGTGCCCCACCCTCAACGGGAGCCACCAGGCGACAAAAACTGCCCAGGCCGGCGACGTCGCAGATCCGCAATCAGACCGGCATCCAGGATGAAGGAGCGAGGAACCCACGCCCGCTCCTCAGGCCCATAACCCTCCCAGTCGACCCATGCCACCTCAAAGGGACCCAGGTACCTGGAGGACAGTTTCCGGGACTATGTGCGAAGGGGGATGTTGTGGGAGGAGAGCCAGACCTACTGGCCCACAATGTAGGAGGGGGTGTCACGGCGATTGGCATCTGTGACCCGCCGGCTGCGGTCCTCCTGCCTGTCCGTCCTCCTGCAGGCGATCCTCCTGCCTGCGGCTGGCAGGCGAGCTGACGTAGCGGGCAGGCAGGCAGGCAGGCAGGCAGGCAGGCAGGCAGGCAGGCAGGCAGGCAGGCAGGCAGGCAGGCAGGCAGGCAGGCAGGCAGGCAGGCAGGCAGGCAGGCAGGCAGGCAGGCAGGCAGGCAGGCAGGCAGGCAGGCAGGCAGGCAGGCAGGCAGGCAGGTGAGCTGACGTAGCGGGCAGGCAGGCTGACACACAAGTGGCATAATGATCTGGCAGTAGCTGGAGGTTTGATGCTGCTTAAAAAGTCATGGTGATGATGAACAGGTGGTGATGATCAGGAGCAGGTGCAGTGGCTTGACGAGAGAGAAGGAACGCCTCCAGGGCACAACACAGGCAGGATATGGCTTTGTAACAATAGGGATCAGGATATTTTGGGATCAATCCAATTCAGAGTAATTTGATTTTAAGTATCTGCTGATTTGAGTCCCAATTCAATACTTTTGTTGACATGCTTAAAAAATAAACATGTTTAATAAACATATCTAGGTTGATCCTGATGTTTATTCCATTGACCTTCTTTTAGACATAATATTATGTCTAAACATAATATTTTGGGTTATATTATCACAGTAGTCAATTCTGCTTATGGGACTGTGTCTGTGAGGAAGACGCCGAGGCGTGTGGATCCATAAGCAATCAGGTTTAATGAGAACAAGGAGGAGGCATAGGCAAAGTCGTACAACAGGCAAAAGGTCAGACCACAGGAGAAGGAAGGAGAAGAGAAAACAGTGTTACACAGTGTTCCCATCGGGGTGGGAGGAGGGAGTATGTGGGCGAGCCCTGACAGTGTCAAAGAGAAATATAAAAATGATTGGCTCTTAAGGGGTTAAGTCACTTTCACAGAAATCACATTGATTTTTTAAATGCATTTGACGCAATAAATCATCTTCTCCTTGAACAACTTAGCAAAGATGGTATCAAACAATATGCATAAATAAACAACAATAAACCAAAATTAAGCAACATTACTTGTGGTGTGCCACATTGCATTTTATTGCAGATGAAACAACCTTTTAATATACAAGAGACAATATTGAACACATGACAGAGGTGGAGCTGACTGGGTAGGAAAAGAATACATTTTGGCTTGACTGAAAAAAACTATCATTTAATGGTGATAAATAGTTTAATGGCATTTAGTGAGAGAAATACAAGGGATACATTTACATTAAACATAGATAATATTAATAATTAACAGAAGTAAATGTTTTGGGAGTTATTATAGATAAAAAAAAATAATAACAGGGAAATCGCAAATCAACAATGTAAAATCCAAAGTAGCAAAAGCCTTTGCAGTATTACTCAAAGTAAAGTGGTCCCTAGACAATAATTCTCTCTATCTATTATATAATTATTTGATCATGCAATACCTGAGCTATTGTTTAGAAATTTGGAATACAACTCATAAAATGTATCCTAATCCACTTTATGTATTACCAAAAAAGCAATAAGAATTAAAACAAGAATATATTCTAGGGAGCAGTCAAAACCATTATTTGTACAGTAAAAATTATTACAATTTTTGACCTTGTTAACTTTAATAATTTAAAGTGTATGTATAGGGTAAAAATGAAATGCCTTTCTTCTAATTTACTGAAAACATACAGAAAAAGTAAATATTATTTGAAAGGGCACGATATGTTTATCAAAGCTAAACACAGAATACTTCTTAAGGAGCGATGTGTGTTAGTTAGGATATGGAGTAAATAAATTTAATAAAATGAGCACATAGATAAAAAACAACAATTTCTAGTTTTAAAAAAGCAATTAAAAATAGTATGATTAATTACCACAAATCTATCAAGTAAAACTATAAACTAGTCATACCTGAGGTGCCGTATTCATTCTGCACTCTTGATTGGTATTTTGAATTGTAAATGACAAAAAATGTTCCCAATCTTCTCGCCTTGTAGGCTACTGTCAGGGCTCAGCCAGGGCTCCAACTCCTCCAACTACCAGAGGGAGCCCTCTCCCAAGTACTGACAGATTCATGCAACTGCCTTTGTTCCTGTTGTCACCAGCTGTTCCACATTACTATCACTGCTGTATATATCCTCACTAGTCACCCTGCTCCATGCGAAGTCTTGTATTGTACATCCTGTCAATCAGTCTGAGCGTTTATTCATTGTTTGGTTCTCCATGCCTTGACCCTTGCCTGTTCCTTGACTTCCTGTCTCGCTTCATGTTTTTGACTCTTGCCTGATTTTTGACTTAATCCTGCCTTGCCCTTGTCTGTTTATTCACACCGTTGAATCCTGTTGCAAATGGATTAAAATGGCTCAACATCTTCGTTACAGCTACATCAGTGACCAGTGATGTGGAGTTAAGGTTATGGCTTTCAGTGTCAGATATACAAAAATATGAACCTAACATATTTACCAACTACTGATGATGTTTCATTTCTCATATCACCATATCAGCGGATGCATATTGGAACGAGGAAGAATGTAAAATGGATAGCAGTTGTGGTTGACCAAAAAAACCAACAAAATAGATGCTGCAAACATACTAAAATATAGACACAACACAGCAGATGTGGGGTAAGATTACTTTCAAAATAAAATGTGTGCATAAAGACAAAGTTTCACAAGGTATTGCTTTAGTCACGCTGTGTTTGAACAGGACATTTGCAGAATATAAAGGTTTGAGTGCATGTAGGATTAAAATGATCATTAGAAATTGCATTTATAATATACAGTAGATAAGTGGATACATATTTTCCAATAGGGGTGTAACAATTAACCGATTCCAATCAGATTGATCTGTCTGAGGGAAGTTGTTAATCAAATCAAATTGACCGACTGTATGCCATTATTAAATAATTTCAAAATTAAATACATTGATTATAATTAATCTTGGAAAATACAATTTAGATTAAGACATAGTAGGTTAATTTTACTAAAATATAAAAATGACCAAGTGATATCACAGTGGAGAAATTTGTCAGAGATCTACACATTTTGGGGTGGATATTGAGAAGACGTGAGCAAAAAAAATAAGCAACAAGGAAACGATTTCCTGGTGGAGGTGCAAAGAAAGCAAGTGGCAAATTAGATAACTGGTTTGAACATGGACTATTGAACAAAGACGGAAAGGTGTGTGTCTCCAAGAAAATGATTGCCATAAAAGCAAAGAGGATTTTTGATACCAAGATAAATGATGCTTCAAAGAGAAAGGAAACATTCACAGCCAGTGCTAATCAGAACAGAATACAATGTTCTCATCGTTGCATCATTCTAGTTTTGGTGTTGCTGTTTGCATTTCTTTGACCGAAATTCACCACATATTTAACATACTAGCCATCACCATTCTGTCTGTGATGGAATAAACGCCAGCCTCCAATATACGACTGTCTCTAATAAAGTTACAGTCTCATTAGTTGTCACGCATCTAGGTGCGCAAAATTTGTTCTCTGCATTTGACCCATTCCCTGAGGGAGCGGAGAGCTGCAGTCACTGCTGTGCTTGGGAACCATTTGGTGGTTTAACCCCCCAACCCACTGACTGTTTGTAGGCTTGCTGCCGAAGGCAGCTCTAGGATGACATCATGAATAAGCAGCGGAAGACGGTGCCTCAGATATTGAGTCGTCTTCCTTCTAGGCAGGAAAAGCACTCACAAAAGTTACTTATATTTCATAAATAATTTGTTCTTTAGTGTTACAAAGGTAACATATGATCATATAAGCATATAGCATATAGACCCTTAAATCTTTAGGTGATGGGGAAAATGCCAAGTCTTTTCGAGTCAGAAGGTCTAAAATAGAGTCAAGTCACAAGTTACTGCAGTTAAGGTCCAAGTTGAGTCTAAAATCAATTTGTTACTCGAGTCCACGTCATGCGACTTGAGTCCACACCTCTGGCTTTTGGCATGTGTATTTTTTTTTTTGTAGTTAATTTTTTAATGCTCAATATAAAGTTTGCAAAAGCAACAAATGACTCTGTAGTTGTCTTCCTGATTTCAGTTTGTTTAGCTAAAGTTGCTTGACATTTTGACATCCAATTTGGCTCAGCATTTTATTAGAAGCTGTTTTAATTGTGTTCAGCTTTGAAACACTGACGTGCTCCAATTTCAGCAAATATCTTAAGACAAGCAACAGGCAGGGAGCCCACCCTCTTCACATGAGAACCTCCAGAAAACGGGCACCCTCAGGCAGTTGGTGCAGGTGTGACCTGGATTTGATTTTGAAAAAAAAGGACTTCTTACCCAGTACAAATAAAGCTGAATCTGCCAGGTGCACCTTTTGTATGTAACTTTAGGCTTTTGCAACATGGTCTGAGAAGGCAAGTTCCTGAAAGCTTTAAAGATTGATTCATCATTTTAAATGAGAGCAGGATACATCTGCACACCATAACCAAAGTGAAAGTAGAAAAAAAAGAAAAGTTGCATGAAAATAAAGACCTGTATAGTCTTCATTTCCATGAACCCTTGAGAAGAGAAACAAGAAGGCGAAAGGGCAGAGTTCATCATTGTGGAAAGTCCAAATCATCAAATCTGACTCGTGATTTTACAGGCTTTAGTTTTGAATGTGAGTGACATGAAAGAGGCTTTACAGCTCAAAGTGTTTTCTGTGTGATAATGATGAGTTTTGTTGGACTGATGGAGGCTATAAATAAGTTGGTCACATTAATAAGTTACATTTTTGATGAGACACTTTGAAGAGGCTAAAAAAAGAGGCGTCAACACACATTAAGCAATTGGCAACAATTTATGGCATGAAAAACAGAAACTCAAAGAAATGCTTGTCTTTTATACAAACTATGTGATGGAGATGCACATTATTTAAATGGGATGCCTAAAATTAGAAACAAATGTGCAAATATTTTTTTAAAAAAATTGAAAATGAGTTGAAGAAGCAGTGCTTTATATCAGAGTGCAGAAAAAATGTGCTGAAAATGGGACTGAATCTAAGGATGTATTCAGACTGGAAAAATCATTTAGTTTGGACCAAGACCAATTAATTTGGTCCAGATTGAGTCCTGAACATTGTGTATTCAGACTGCCATCAAGCTGACTTTCCTGTTCTTGAAATGAGATTGTAAACAAAACCACCTGACTAAACATCTCTTCACTCATTGGCCAGGAATTACGAGGGTGGGGCAAAGCAACTAGAGATAGAAATTATGGAAGTCCTGCACTTTGGTATCCTTGTTGGGATAATTCACTGACTCAAACTTTATATTTCGCTGACCAATTTTGAACGTCTATATCTACATTAAGTACAACACCTATAACTGCTGCTTTGAAACAATAGAAGCATGCTGCAAGGAGATTACTGGCAAGACCACAGATCTGACGATAAGATGATAAGGGTTTATAAAATATAGATTGCCTGGAAACATGTGAAAAGCAATGTGTATCACATTAAACGTTGTTTAAGTGAGCCTGCATTCAACCAACCACATGTCAATGAGTTGCTGTGCTTCACTGTTGTGGTGATATAGCATTGTTTTTAGGAAAATTCTGTGCTGGACTGGCATGCAGGGAACCAGGACTCAATGCCCAAAGGAATCAATGAGTTGAGTTGAAATGAGGGGGCAATTAACATAACAATGGTGAGTTTGCTAGAAAAACAGTCTGTGTCAGGTGCTGAGGAACCAGAGCACCAAGATGGAAAGTGGGCTACTGGAACAACATGGAAATAGACTAGATGTGAGAGAAATGGACTAGATTTGAGAACAAAGTTCTGTTGGAATGCTACCATTTAAGTAATTCTACTCATACAGGTTACATGCAGAGAATGTGGAGTGAATAGATGCTTAGGAAACAACAATCAAGCCTAACTGCCAAACAACTAGGAACTCAATGCTCGAACATCCACAAACAGCAACTGCTATCACATCTTGAGATTGAAGAGGTACAACACAATTGTAATACCACGGGAGAAGTATGACCTGAAAGTCACCTGGAAACTGTGAATGAAGCATTGACAGCAATTTCTATCACAGGAATCAGAGAAACCAATGAACTGGTCTACACTTCAGCAGCAGTGATCTTTCAAATGTTTGGTTATAAGAGCAACCATGGGAGGAAACAATACCCACCATGGAAGCAAGAGTTGGAGGCTAACATCAAGACAGCTCGGAGGGAAATGAGTCAGATAACAGCGACCCAAAGAGATGCAATGAAAAAGCAACACAAGAGATACAGCCTGATGTCCATACCTGAAACACTGGAAACTGCCAAACAAAGGCTCCTAGCCTTGAGTAGCCACCTAAAGAGATACACAAGAGACAATGAAGCCAGACAGATAAAAAGGCACTACACAACTCAACCTGTGAAAGTGTACACTCAATGGCAGGGTCAAAACAGCAGAACTGACCTACTTAGGCTGGAAACTGAACAGTACTGGAAAAGTATATTGGAGAAAGAGACAGGATATATCAGCAATGCTCAATCCAAGGAAGAGCCTCAGGTATGAAAAACTGGACAGCACTGGGCCCTGACAAGATACTTACATAATGGGTTAAGAAACTCACTGCCTTCCATGAGCACTTGGCAGCACTAATAAACCTGCTAAGAGATGGGACTCACCCTGTTTGGTTAACGGAAGGGCAGATGATCCTGATCCAGAAGGATCCCTCAAAGGGTGCAGTCCCATCCAACTACTGACTAATAACCTGTCTCTCCATAACATGGAAGCTCGTGTCAGGCATCATTGCAACCAAAATACATCGGCACATGGATCAGTTCATGAGCAACGTGGCAGAAGGGCATTGGTAGAGATTCCAGGGGAGCCAAACACCAATTCCTGGTTGACTTAACAGTTGCTCAGGATTGCAGGTCACGACACACCAACCTGTGCACAGCCTGAATTGATTACAAGAAAGCCTATGACTCAGTGCCACCCATCTGGATCACCAAATGCTTGGAGCTGTACGACATCAACAAAGCTTTAAGAGCCTTCATAGGAAACTCAATGAAGCTGTGGACCCTTGAAACCAGTGGCAAGCAACTTGCATAAATGTCCATCAAATGTGCCATATACCAAGGAGACGCTCTGTTGTTCTACATAGGTCTGAACCCCCTCAGCCAAATAATCAACAAGTCTGGCTATGGATACAGACTCAGGAGTGGGGCAACCATCAGTCAGTCCAGATACAGATGGACAGGATGGTAATGGTGAACTAACCAGACATTGTAGTGGTGGATAAAGAACAGAGGAAAGCTGTTGTGGTGAATGTGTCAGTACCAAGAGATGATAACATCAAGAAGAAGGAACATGAGAAACTGGAGAAATACCAGGGACTCAGAGAAGAACGGGAGAAAGCTTGGAAGGTAAAGGTGACAGTGGTGCCCGTTGTAATTGGAGCACTCGGGGCTGTAACCCCCAAACTAGAGGAGTGGCTACAGCAGATTCCTGGAAAGACCTCGGACATCTCAGTCTAGAAAAGTGCAGTGCTAGAAACAGCTAAGACACTGCACACAACCTTACCAAGGCTCCAAGGCTTACCAAGGCCTTACCAAGGCTCCAAGGCTTACCAAGGCCTTACCAAGGCTCCCAGGCCTCTGGTAGAGGACCTGAGCTTAGAGTGAGGTACCACCCACAGAGGGTGAGAGGGCCTTTTTTTTTGTTCTATATACATATATATTTGTTTTGTTTATGAATTTCCTGTACAATAGGAAACAAACATTTTCCAAGAAAAAGAAAGGTGAAAAGAAAAGAATGGCACACTAACAGAAAAATGCTGAAATTTGTATTTATATCTTTATTATGTATTTTTCTAATGAAAATATGTCTTTCATTTCTTGTTCTAAATGCTGTAAATCCATTTTACCACTTTCGTTAGACTTTAGTGTTTTCTCGTCTTTTTAATGCTACCCAAGGTATTGCACTTCTGTCTGCTAGTGATGTTTTTCTAACAGCCAGGGTGTAAAAAAAACCTCCTAAAATACTGTTTAGGGTATTTCTATAGACCACAGCAGCAAAGAAACAAGCCAAAATACTACTAATGGAAGCTTTTTAGCTAAAAAGGATAAGATCTTGACTGATTATATATTGAAATGAAAGCAGCATTTTACAGGTGATGTTTGATGTTCCCAGCTGAATTTAAAAAGTCCCATCTCTCAAAATGATCCGAATCCGTCTGGCATTACAATGTGTGTGCAGTTTGGAAAGCAGCTGTAGAGACTAACATTACTGCATTTGACTTTAAGCCAGGTCTCACAGTAAAAGTTAGAATGAATTATACAGTTTAAACATAGTCCTTCAAGATTTTAGCATAAAGACATTTTTAAACTATCTTTGTGGTTTAAGTGGAGAAATCACACAGAGAACAAGACAGTTTAGTAAAACAGAGTTAGGGGTGGGAAAGTGGGGGGCAGCTGTCCCCTGTTGCAGTGGTAAGGCACTGGGGGGGCACTGAGGGACCTGCTTTTCCACTCAAATTAATACAATATGGATTTTGTTCCCATCCTAATAGAATTGCAAAAATATTTGAGGGGAATCCCATTACGTAGAAATTGGAGGGCTGTAATAATGTACTCCCAGTCTTTTTCCCACTGTGGTGGGCCTGCTCATGCGCTGCCAGGACTTTCAGGAAGTTATCTTTGAGCTCTTTTCCTGCACTTGCCAGTGTCCTGGAAAAAAATCTACAATGAAACAGCTTAAATGATCTTGTGACTTGAAAAAGTTCTGTCACATGAAGCCCTACAGGTCTTTCATTTCTGACCAATATGCGGAGGTGTCAGTACAGGGCTTTGTTCCTTACTGATTTGCATAAAAAAAAAACTTTGTTTTGTGCATTGTATTTGGAAAAAAACAACATACACTATCACCATAAACTAAACTTTACACTATCAATGCACTATCAAGCATATGCATATCAACAAGCAGGACATCTCAAGAGTATAATCAACAATATAAGAAACACAGAGCAGGTCAAATCTCTCTGAAACACACTAAGTTCAAATGAATAAGCATAGAACACACGAGCCAGTCTTCTTCCCTGGAAACACAGATTTTTGGCGCACAGACATGCATCCACACCTGAAAAAACATTGGCACTGATATTTGAACAGTTCACACAGAAGATGGAGCGACAAAAATGCAACTCTCATCCAGAGCTGCTAAAATTGATCAAATCCACATCGAGGAAAGTTTAGCATAAGTAAACGTCTTGTTGGCCACTTTAGCAATTCTTAAAAATCTTTAAGAAATTCAGAAAAGAAACTTGCCAATAGTCCTTGGTTTAGTTTTATGTTACTCCATCAGTAAAGTACTTCTCAAACAGTACACTCTGTTAAACTGCTAAAATGGAAAATTCAATGATCATTGGAGGAGAGAGTTTGTAATGTATCAGTAAGTGAAGCATTCCCAGCGGCTGCTTGGTACTCAACTGTTGGGCGCTGCCACTGGAACTGTGATTTTTCCTGAGATATTGTCTCTTTTTTGGTTCTTGTTCTTTTTGAACCAGGTATTTGTGTTCACACCTTCTTGTTTTGGTTCTGTTTATTCTGCTTTCCCTTAGTCATGCTTTTAATTCTTAAGCGCTGCATCTGTTTTATTTTTCTTAATCAATCCATCTGGCTTCACTCTCACCAGGTCTTCTGTTGTGTTTTTTCTTTTTGTCTTGCTTTACTTAAAGTTGTTGTCTTGTAATTATGTGGTGTCATGTTTTACTTGTCTGTTTGTTTATAGTTCATGTTTCAGTTTATAGTTTATAAAGATGAACAGATTTGGTGTAATTATTAAAGATGGGATTTATGATTCTTTTAAGGGAGCCTGTGTTAGGAGTCAGAAGTCTGTCTGTTCATGAGTGGAAAAACCGTAAAGCAATAAGTAGTGAATTACTTTTTTTTAAGTAGGTAATGAGTAAAGTAATTTAATTAAAATTTGTATTCAGTAACTAAGCAAAGTAATTGATTACTTTCTCGAAGTAACTTACCCAACGGTGGTATAGTGTTCAGCTGTGGTGCAGCGGTAGGGTGGTTGACCTCTGGTTAGAAGATTGCAGGTTCGATTCCTGCCTTGCCTGCCCATGTGTCGAAGTGTCCTTGGGCAAGACACTGAACCCCATATTGCCTCTGGTTGGTGCCATTGTGTTTGGCAGCTGAGCCGCATCGGTGTGTGCGAATGAGTGAATGGGACTGTGACTATAAAGCACTTTGGGCCTTCAAGGAAGGTAGAAAAGTGCAATACAAGTATACTCTATTTACAATTTAGTGCTCCTCCCACTCTGTGAATATTCTGGTTTCAAATCCCAGCTGTGGCATTTCTGTGTGTTTTTGCATGTTTCCTCCCTGCTTGCATGTTTTCACACAGCTTTCTCCCAAACTCCAATAACATGCCTCATACGACTGGTTAAACAGTATCTCTAAATTGCCTCTAAGTTTGCATGTGATTGTAAGTGATTGGCCCTATAACAGACTGACAATGTGTTCAGGTACCACACCTTTGCCAAACCTGTAGCTGGGACAGTCTCCAGCAGCCCATGACCCCAAAAGGGTTTCATTCTGTTCTGAAGATGTTTCTTTTTCATTTTTTTTTTTTTAATAATTTCAATATTTTTTTTTCCAGTCATGGTTGAGGCTTGATGTTTTAGTTCCTGTTTGAAAAAGCATAATTAATTTCTTGTTTTAAGCCTTGTTTAAAGTCATATATTTTAAATAAGCATTAATTCATCACTCCACTCTGAGAGTCCTAAAAATAGAGGAGCCACTCAGCACTTTATTCTGAGGGAAAATAGTGCTCTGTGATTTCATTAAAACAAATTCTATGCAATACATTATTCTATGAAGGTTTTTTAAAGCCTTTAATCATACTGCATCATCACCATTTTAGACATGTTATGTGTAGTGTGTCACATCTGTCTAAACTTTTAGAAAAAAAAACTTTTTTGAGATATTGAGGACATTTTGATCCACTCATTCATCTAATATCATTCATGAGTTATAAAAGAATTTGGGAGATAGGCAAAAATCATTTGGGCACTTTAGTCTTTGAAGATTTCAATGATATTTTAAGCATAATTTCTCCTCATTTTAATATTTTCAATATAAAATAAGGTCTGAAGGGCCAAAGGCTAATGGCTTAGTTCAAATATTAGATTGTCTCTGATCACACTATTCAAGTTGAAGTGACTTAACTTTTAGTGTAACTTTTATTACTACTGTAGATATGACCTGCATAAATATGAAGAAAAGTATGTGAACCTGGACCAAGATAAAGCGATCATCTTGGTATCAAGTTACTCACTGGTGTCCACGTGGTCTGTTAGCTTGAGCTAAATCTTTCTTTACCTGATATGTGTATTTTAGTCTTAAATTAAAAGATTGAATTCATAAGGTAACTATAACGACCCAGAATCATCAGTGCTTGAAGGTGTCTGCAGGTCGTCTGGATCCTCAGCTGCAATACTTTTTAATATGCTGAGGCTGCTTTCTTCTGGTAGGTGCAGGATCTTCTAACTCTAAAAATAATCTTTGTCACAGATTGATCCATCATTATGATCAGAGAAAAAAATAAGAGCTATTCTCTATCTAAAATGTGTGTGATTTACCTAGAAACATATTTTAATAATACTTATTTAGTCTGTGTTTTCATAAAAAAGAGCTCATATCGCATTTATTTTTATTTATTGTCATCAAAATATTCTGTTTGTTTTCAGATCATAAACCCTGTAAAACCCACTGCATCAAATAGTTGGCAGAAAATTCTGATTTTTTTTGGAAAAAATATTTTTTTTAAAGTTTAATGAAATCTGAAAAAAAAAAAAAGAATTGCAATTGTTTTTTTTAATGAGATGGTACCAGTTATGATACTTTGGTTGACTTATTAAGTTTTTGTTCACAATGTGATCTCGCGAGGGAAGGTGGGATGTTTAAGGAGACAGCTATGGATCAGTGCACACAAGGGCAGTAGACGGGTTACAGTGTTTAAAAACTAATTTTATTACAAAAAATTACTAAAAACAGCATAAACAAAAACACGAAACCAAAGTTGGGGGAACAGAAAACTCAGTTGCTGAGGCCCGGGGCCGCTATAAAGTGAAGGTTACAATAACGATAACCTGCTCAAATTCACCCACTCACGTGATGCAGAGCACACACTCAATTTGTGAATCCCTTCACCATAGGCACAGCAATCCACAAGGGAAAAGACCTCCACTTAAACAGCGGCCACACTCGGGTCCTTAGCACTGAAGGAATGAGGCACAAAAGAACATTAAAGTTAAAAAGTTTCACACCACAATACAGACACTCCCATGCATCAAAACAGCAACGTGAAAAACGAGCAGTTAAACAGTCCGTGGGTTGCTGGTAGGCAACCCTCCGTTAATCCCTTTGACGGAGAGGGGGAGCGAGTCCATGTCGGAATGCCCCGTAGGTCAGCTGGACTGCTCGAATCCGCGTCCACGCTGGCAGAACCCCCGTCACACGTCCGACGCGTTCACAAACACGAGAGTGTAGCCAGGTTAAAAGTCAATCATACAAAAGCAGCAGCTGTCTCCAAAACCAGAAGCATATAGGGTCCCTAGTGAGGGAAAACAAATTAAAACTGCTGGAAGGAAAATTGCATGACCTGCATGTCACCAGGCTTACCAGAGGGCCCGGGTTCATCACCTGAAAGTGACAAGCTGCACCACGCCCAAGGATGCAGGGGCCCTAATGGAGTTTGCGAGTAACGTTTTTTCTCTCTGGAGCTGTAATGCTAACCAGAGTGTGCAAACATAAGTGGTTGGTTCCAAAGGCCAAGAGATGCCCCTGGTGGCCAGTGGGGACCTCAGCATTTTTATAGCGCCCCAATAGGCCACTGCCCGCAATTAATCACACAGCAACACCTGTGCCAATTAATTCTGCTACAACAACAATGCTAATTTAGGATGCAATATTATTGACATGGAAAAAGGCACCTTGTTTACTTGTTACTTGGTGTCACTGTGTTATAAACAATTAATTTTAAGCAAATTTTGCATTTGTACACTACAGCAATTACGCATATAAAAATGAATAATAACAGATAAGGTTATTCTCACCATAAAGTTTTGAAAATTAGCAAAGTGTTTCCCACCAAAATAGTTTTTGAGTTTTCATGGAAGTAGCCATTGTTGAAATGAGCAGGAAAAGTCTTCGTACTGCCTCCTTCCTACTGTAAAATGATGAACTACACAGCAAAAAACATGGACCAAGTTATATCAGATGGGTTTATAAGTAACATTTGAATAATGCTAACGAGATAGGGGTTTTCGTATGGTTTGTTACGTCATGAGGGCTGCAAGCTAATCCATGTTCATTTGTAGTAGTACAACACAGAGAAAAGGGTTATCAAGAAGATTTTATCGATACTCCTTTTATCCATACGGCTTTTTGATCTGGTATCTTATTTGTGTTCTTATCAAAACTTTTCTGTGTGAAAACCAGGGGGAGGAGGCAAATAACAAACAATTTATATAAAAACATTTTATTTTAGAACAAATTTAAACACAATATATCAATTTAATTTCCTTCGCAACAGTAAAAAAAATTATCAATAAATGCTAAAGTGTCTTTGTATTACAGTTTTCCCCAAATGCTAAAACATATTTTCTGAAATATCAGCTAGTTTCCCCAAACATCAAACACAATTTTCAAAATATAGGCTAAATGTACAAATACTTTACTCTTGAATCAAAAGCTCACTTTGAGGTAACAATGAAGACTGTTGTCAAAACTAACAAACACGTACCAAACCCAATACAGTACACGACAAAATACTTGACACTGTACACAATGAATACTAAAGCACAAAAGTAAAGGAAAAAAAGAGTAAAATACTATTCAGGATTTTTTTTTCACCGCAAATCCAGGTTCACATTTATTGCACTTCACCATATTATCTCTGTACCTGATCAGGCCACACAACTTCATCCACATCACAGATAATGTTCTCACCAGCCAGACAACAGCGGGAAAATGATCTTATATGCCTGATGCAGCCTTTAAAGAGCTCAACTGAAATGTCACAAGCAATAATGTGGCCTGCAACAGGTTTTCCCAAGTGTATGGCTGTCTCCAATACACTTTCTAACACTAAGCAGAAAAAAAAATATTTACTGTCATCGGTTAGAGAATGCAGAACAAGGTGAAAGAAAAGTAATAGAAATTGGTGATTAGTTTTGAAACAGACTATAGTTAAAACTGACATGCTCCTAGACAACAAAGAAAATGGATCTTCTCTGTCATTATCTTGTTGAATGTGATTGATGCTACATTGAACCTGCTGAGTTGAGGGTTGACCTTTGGAACCGATTCCCTCATGGTCATTCCATGAACCAACACATGGTAAATAACTGTGAACCAGATCTTATCAGAATGTTTGTTCTTTGCCTGGGTCCAGATCTTGGTTCGGGTTTAGGTTTTGGTCTTGGTCTGGGACGTGGGTTTGGGTCTTTGTCTAATTGCCTTACTCTGTTATTCATCTTTGAAAAGCTGCTCAGTTATTCTAGAACTGTCTTTTTATTCACTGCAGTTGATTTGCAACAGATGTCTTCAGTTTTGATTAGTTGTGTGTTGATGGTGACTGTTGTGTTGGAGCAGAGTTAGAGTTTTGTCTCTTTGTGTTAACTTTTTGCATTTTGTGTTTTGTGAATGCCAACTGTGTTTTAAAAGGGAGAATGTTTCATGTCCTGCAAAGAGTAAATTCAACATTTGCTAATTGTGTGTTGACTGCAAATTGTGTTTCAGGTTTAGACCAAAGGGTGATGTTTTTGAGACAATAGTTAAAGCAATTTGACTGGAAGACTAAGAGTAGACGTGAACATTTGTGAGCAGCAGTATGGTTTCATGCCAAGGAAAAGCACTACACATTCAGTATTTGCTTTGAGGATGTTGATAGAGAAGTACAGAGGAGGTCAGAGAGAGCTACACTGTGTCTTTGTAGATCTGGAAACTTTAGATCTGTAGAAGCTTATGACAGAGAGGAACTGTGGGATTGTATGAGGAAGTCTGGAGTGAAAGAGAAGTATGTTAGAACAGTGCAGGACATGTATGAGGGCTGGAAGACAGAAGTGAGGTGTGCTGTAGGAGTGACAGAGGAGTTCAAGGTGGAGGTGGGATTACATCAGGGAACCCCTTCCTGTTTGCAATGGTGATGAACAGATAAGGTTAGACAGGAATCACCATGGACTATGTTTGCAGACAATATTGTGATTTGTAGAGAGAGCAGAGGACAGGTGGAGGAAATGCTAGAGAGGTGGAGGTTTGTCCTGGAACGGAGAGGAATGAAGGTTAGCTGCAGCAAGATGGAGTTCATGTGTTTTAATGGGAGAGACCCAAGTGGAAGAGTGATGTTACAGAGAGAAGAGATGAAGAAGGAGGAGGACTTGAAGTATCCAGAGTCACCGGTCCAGAGTAATGGAGAGTGTGGAAAAGAAGTAAAGAAGTGAGTGCAGGCAGATTGGAATGGGTGGAGAAAAGTGTCAGGTGTGATGTGCGATAGAAAAGTTTCAGCTCAAATGAAAGTTGCGCAAAACTGTGGTGAGAGCAGCAGTGTTGTTTGGCCTACAGACCATGGTACTGAGGAAAAGACTGGAAGAAGAACAGGAGGCAGCAGAGATGAAGATTCTTAGGTTCTCTTTGGGAGTGATCAGGATGGATAGGATCAGGAATGAGTCCATCAGAGGAACAGCACATGTTAGAGGTTTTGGAGATAAAGTCTGAGAGGCCAGACTGAGATGATTCGGTCATGTCCAGAAGAGAGACGGTGAGGATATTGGTAGAAGGATGCTGAGTCTAGAGCTGCAGTAAAGAGGTCTAGAGGAAGACCAAAGAGGAGTTTTATGGATGCAGTAAACAAAGACATAAAGGTAGCTGGTGTTGGAGGATGCAAAAGACAGGGTTAGATGGAGGAAGATGATTCACTGTACCGACCCATGAGGGGAAAGCAGAAGGAAAAGAAGTTAAAGTAATTGATTTGCTTGTTTGGAGAATTGCACTTAGTGTTTTAGCAATTAGGGAAAACAGTCACATTAGACACTTTAAATCAGTGTTTTTTAACCAGTGTCCAGTGGGAAATAATTCATCTTTACTGGTTTAAAAAAGATTTAACATCGCCAGAATATCCTCTCTATATTCCTCAAAAAGGTGCAGGTTTCACACTGAGTAGTTTGCTGACGCCTTTGTAGAACTTTTGCTTTGCATAGGCTTTCTCAACATGGTCGGTGTCTTTCAGAATAAGGGCTAGCAGACTTTTGACAGTAGCTCCTCCCAAAGGCAGTGGGAGTGTCAGGTTTATAATCACACTTCTGGACAAGTGTTGAGGAGCAACTTCGACCTGTGTTAAAACAAAGGTGGAGCACGCAAATTTGATGCACAAATCATGTTCAGTGTGAAAGCACAATTGATTTAAATATGCACGAAGAGGAAAGGGGAGAGTCCGCGACACATTTATGCCAAACCATGGCTAGTGATCAACGGATCAACTGTGCACCCCTAGTAGCTTCCTGGGAAATCTGGTGACAGACCATGTAAAAAGTGAAAAAAGTAATGAAGCTTGGAGATGTGTCTGTCCAGAATCAGCATCACTGCTTTGCAGTACATCTTCCATTACGCATTGGGTCAATGTGACAGCATCTCTTACTGCACTTTAATAATGCACAACAAATGCTCTAACAGTTTTCAAATCTTCTTGATAAATTAGAGGTAAACACTTCAGTTCTCCTTCAAGGTTTGTGTTGGAGCGCAATGGAATTCTTGACAGTTTAAACCCAGTGTTTGGTCCAAATCAACTTTCTATCGGAAACAAGCTTCTTTTTAATAATGCCTGGACTAGTTCACACTTCAAGCACTTTTGAAATATTTTGTGGAAAACAAAGACTTTAAACTATAAATTAAAACAGCATATTCACTCAAAAATAATTTGAATATTTTTTGTCAAAATTACATTTCTGATTTAGACAAAAGAAAAACTAATAACACAGTTTTCACATTTTTGTTTCATTACAATTAAACGTATTAACATGAATATGATGTTGGCCTTTTTGGCTAAAATTGATATTATATATACCTATTTGTTCAAAAATTACAATTGTTTTTATACAAACATAAAAAAATCTTTCTTTTTATTTGTTTTTTGTTGAGGTTACAACAAACAGCCATTCTTGACTTGCTGTTACACTTGGTATCGGGAGCAGGATGGCTGTGTTACAAAGCTAGCTAGAATTTGGTAGAAGACTAATTTATCCTGCTAGTTTGGCTCATGCCCCATAATGAAAGTCTTGGAGGAATCACATTGTGGTAAAAGTGCAGGGACAGCACATATTTGGAGGCTAAAACCTCACTTCATCTTCTGACTGAGTGAAGGATTGCTGCTGGGTCATGGGGGCCACAGCCCCAAAGTAAACACAGGTGCTGAGGAGCCAAGCCACGGGGGCTACCCTGTCCAGTAACTAAAGCAACACACAAAACCACAGAGAGAAATGCTGCAGCAAAATATGCACGGCTCAACGTTAGAGTTTCTCCTTAGTGAACAAGTCTCTCGTCAAGCCTCATTTGGAGAGATAACAAGAGCTTTGCAATAAAATAATGGTGATTAGTGACTAATGACTAATGTAATAAACCCGCTCTGTGTTAAGTATCCTGAATTTGAGCTGTGGTCAGGCAGGTGGGTTCAGTAGAGCAGAGGGGTGGACAGTGCAGTGTTGCTGTGGGAGAATATAAACAGGAAACACTGAGATCTATTATTAATGTAGAAACTGTCATTCCCACTTTTCAAAAAGATTGAACTTTGTTCTTCATTCAGTTAATGCCCACATTTTGTCTCGTAACAGTCTAGTTCTCGAAGGGAATACAGATCTGCAAAACAGCAGCAAAAAGTGTGTGTAGAGTGGGGGTGGGGCATTTGGCTGAGGGGGAGGTCATGAGGTTTAATGATTCAAGAGGTCCAGCTGAAGTAACACAAACTAATCGGACACAGAAGATAACCCAGCAAACTTTGCAGCAGTCTGGAAAAACGTTGGTAAACTTGTAGATGAAAAGACAGGACAATCTCATATGCAGTATGTTGATACCAAAAACATCAAACAGCCTGCTTGTAATGGGAGTAATTACTTGTAACTTTTTTTTTTACAACTCAGTGAGCATAGATGATCTGTTAGTCTCCAGTTTGGACAATGCTGGACTATCCAATCTCCAATAACACTACTTTTTCTCCAATAACAAAGGCTTGTATTGAAAACATAAGAAAACAATGAAGTGCAACACAGTTAGAATGTTTGAAATATTTTAGCAAAGGAGAAGAGAAAGTACAACTCTAATGGGAGCACTTTTTCTTTTTAATTTAAAGCCTCCCATTGTTCTCACATTGTCAAAACATACAGCTTTCTGCTCTTGTAAAGTGACATGTTTTTCCTGGGGTGTCCGCAGTACCACTGCTGGCATCATGGAGTCAAAGTTCAGCAATGCTCCTCCTACATTTGGTGAAAGAAATAGGGCAACAGGAGATTGCTTTCACCGTGGTGCATCTGGAAGCTTCTGGACTGCACTGTGTGGTGTTAAGGAGACCTGCTCTTCCCACTTCTACTGACTTATAATCAAAGTGCTGCTGCTATGAGTCTACATCGCTGCACAACCAGAAAAACCTGGTACCAAGTTTTTATTATTTTTGTAAAAATCAGACCTAAATATTCTTAAGCAAGAAGCTTTCAATCTTTCTTTCATCTGCTCTCATGACCTGATGCTACTTGCATTCTGTTTAGTGTTTACCAGTGAGTTACTCGTCTCCCTGTGAATGCAGCATTTTCAAATTACATGTTCTCCTGCATGGTTACTATTGTCATCATTTGGTTAAGAAATACTGCTATAGAGGAAGATGAGTCAGATTAGATGGAGAGCTTTTATGAATAGCAGATCTTGTCACAGATTCTGGATTGGATTTAGGTCTGGACTTTGACTGGAACATTCCAACACATGAATCCGTTTCATTTGAAGTCATTCCATTGTAGCTTTGGCTTTATGTTTAGGGTGGTTGTCCTGTTGGAAGGTGAATCTCTGCTCCAATTTCAAGTGTTGTTCAGACTTCAACAGGTTTTCCTCCAATATTACTCTGGATTTGGCTCCATCCATCTTCTCATCAACTCTAACCAGATTTCCTGTTCCTGCTGAAGAGAAGCAGCCCCAGATCATGATGCTGCCACCACCATGTTTATGGTGTGTTCAGAGTGTTAGATTTGCTCCACACATAGAGCTTTGCATTTAGACCAAAAAGTTCCATTTTGGTCTCATCTGACCAGAGCTCCTTCTTCCACACGTTTGCTGGGTCACTCACATGGTTTATGGCAAACTGCAGCCCTGAGTGCTCTAACTACCACGGGCACTACTGTCACCTTCTCTCTCTCTCTCTCTCTCTATCTATATAAAATTTGTTGCAAAGTTGTTGCATCTTTCCCAAAAAGACTCATGGCTGTATTAGATCAAAAGGGTGCTGCTACTAAATACTGAGCAAAGGCTCTGAATACTTTTTTCTTTTTTAATAAATTTGCAAAAATGTCAAAAACTGTGTTTTTTTTTGTCAATATGGGTGCTGTGTGTACTTTAATGAGGAAAAAATTAGCAAATAAATTTAGCAAATGGCTGCAATATAACAAAGAGTGAAAAATTTTAATGGGTCTCAATACTATCTGTCCCCTCTGTTTGTTTATGTGTATATATATATATATATATTTATATATATATACTTTTTTTTTTTTAGGGGGGGATGCCTAATGAACAGTAAAAGTATGTAAAGAATGAACTTACAACTTACTTAGCCGTAAGACTGCATTCCATTTGTTGAATATTTGTAAAAGGTCAACATGCTTTCTCAATTCAACTTTATTTTAACTTTATAAATTTAAAAAAAGAAAGTGACTGCTGGTAATTGCACATCATTTTTGCAAATACTTACAGGCAGTGCTGAGCTGTTTCCTTGGCTATATGGATCAGAGGAAGGGTTAAGGTTATGGTTAGAGTTAAACCATCGAATGGTTCCTTAATTAGATGTGGAATTGATAAATTGTCATTATTATACAGAGATTAACAATGCAAACACTTAAAAAAACAATAAACAGAATTCAGCTTGTGTTGCTGAACATGCCAGCAAACCCCCACTTTACCGATCTTCTCTTGGTGGCTGCTTCTACAAACATTTTGAACAGACATCTACATCTACCATCCATAAAGACACAAGAAGACATTTGTGTGTCTGATGCAAGAGTCTCATTATGGCTCCAGAAACAACCACTATTTTTGGTACTAAACACGCAGAGACATTAACAAACAAAAAGAACCAATCAATTAGACTGTCTGAAGCTTGAACCTAAAATTGGTTTTGTCATGAAAACGTGAAAAGCATATACCATCATGTGTGGAGTCTTACCTTCACAATTAAAATGCATGTTTATGTCAGCAATGCAAGAATCCAAATACAGTCAAACTAGCGAGGCACACTTGGGTAAAACTTCAGAGCAAGACTTGCTTAAAAGCTCTTGAAACATGCAATAAGCAAAGACTATGCATTATTGAGTCAAAAACAGTCAGTATTTCTTTTTGGCATCATGCCTGCAGCCTGTAACAAAAAACAGATGTTTCCTTAATTAAGTCATTAATATGAAATATGAAATGACTGTGAAAATGTGGAAACATCCAATTTACTTAGAACCTGCAGAAGAAGTGCATGAGCTGGCATGTTTTTCTGTGTGTGCTGGATGTGGTGGAAGGATGTGGTGGTTGCTGCTTGCAGGGGAAAGCTCCACATTTTACAGACCCGTTCAAAATTACAAAGTGCAGCGATGGCAATTGGCTTGACAGCACGTGTAATTGAGACTGTAAAGCTCATTGCCTAGGGGCCCTCCCCAGAGCTGTAAGGGTGGAGAGTGGCAGAGCTTTGGTTCACTATAAATGAGCACTTGATCAGCTTTGTGAGGGTTCTGGTGTCACTCACATCCACAATCTTATTTTTGCAAAGTGTCTGGAGGCTGGATCCACAGAGAAATGTGTTTGCGGTGCTGGTTTGACTTGGCCCTAGAGTGATAGCTCACTTTGTTACGGAGGGTTTGAGAGCAGAGAATTCTTGAGGCAGATTGTAAAAACGTAGCAGCACAATGGACAATGAGCACGGCTGTGGCTTGGACTGTGGGGCGATCGCGGGGAGCCTGGTTGAAACCTTGCAGGAATGGCGTGAGCACGCAAGGTTGGAGCATGTGTTGACATGGAGCCAGAGCAGAAAGGAAACACACGCTGCACTCCTGCTCAGCATGTTTGTCTCCAGCTTCACATCAGTGCTGCTTTTGTTTGAGATAACATACAAAGACCTCAAATCTGAGAGTTGCTTGTTTGAACTGCAAAGATTGCAGCTCCCTCCATGTGACAGGTTAGAAATCCAAGCTGTAAAGGATTTGAAACAAAGCACTTTTTGGGCAAATAAGCTTTATTGTCCATCCAAAGTTAAAAGCAGGACTCTAAAACTTTTCCTTGATCCTTAAAACCTCCTGAACCCCAATGACCACTGAGTAAGCATCCCATTCAGAGTTTACAATCACATACTGAATTTCACATTAGTTTGATGAGAGCAGCCTGCCCTCTGGTTGCTCCTTTTGTGATGCCTTGGCAAACCCCCAATGCACCTCCATCACAGCTGGGCTGTCAAGAGGAGCATGTTGTTCCAAAAAATGAGACAGGGCAACAACAGGGCAACATCTGACTAGAATTCAGTGCACTCCATCCACTCCCCTGGTATTTTATTACCACAGGTGCAGAAGCATTCATTGATCAGATGCACGTTACAGGCGAGGCTGGGCCTAATTGAAAGCAGCTCTATTTATACTCCTGCAGGCACTGAAGGTCTCAGAGAGAGCAGGGAGGCGGAGCAGAGGAGATAGGAAGGAAAAAACCAGGACAGGGACAGAGTTGTGAAAAAGCATATGCCATGGGAGACATGGCTTCAGGCCTTCAGATAAAACCAAAACATTCTCCAAATAAGGGATAAGCATGCAGGTAGAAATTTCTCCAGGTAAACAAGGAGTAATCAGAACATTTCAGAGAAGAGCACACCTGTTTATTCCAAATGCAATGTTGTTGTTTTTTTTCTCATTTCATGGACGATGTTGTCTCCAGTGGATGGAAAACAGCTTCATCTGGTTTGTTTACAGTGTAGCTGCCAGGTTTTGGAGCCACATTTGGCTCCGAGAACATTGTGCTGATTATGCTCAGCCACAATGCAGGTGGTACTTTGTTTCTTGGGGGCTTTTTTCCACAAAACAACCATCACATGAGTTCACAAGGTTAGTGTGGTGGAAGTCCAGCCTGAAAAACACAGAGGAAGGAGTTTTCTTCATCCAGACAGCTCAAACTTGCTGCTTTTTGAAAAGAAAAATTCAGATGAAATTTTTTTTTTGTATCTCATCTAAAAGCTGTCTGCAGGACATCAGACAATCACAAGTCAAAAAAAACACAAAGATGCTGAAAAATGTATTCATAAGCATGTTCTTATGCATGGATCATTTAAAATCACACAACAGAAAATAGAATGACACAACATTTTAAATAAATTAATTTATCCTGTGATGCTCTTTTTAAGGTAACAGCAGGACCGGCCCTGAGCTGCATGGCGAAGAGAGGTCTTGACTCCAAAGACCACTGGAGGCAGACTGTACAAGGGAGCTGATAGCAGCAGGATGAAGCATGGCTGTATGGGGTGGGAACATGACTGTAATGCTCTGGATGAATAATCGCTGAAACCAGCCATTGGATTGTGCATGGCAAAAAGTCCATAGAAGAATGACCACATTAATTGAAGTTTGCTCTGTCCACCTCCTTAAAGTTTGGAAAATGGCACATTAAAGTTTAAAACTCTTTTAGGTATTCCCATCAGGTCAAAAAATGATTTATTGATAAAACGCCCCCCCCTTCCCAATTTTGACAAGAATTATAAATAAACCGATACATTTTTTGTCTCTCCCAATCACCCATTTTCAGAATAGCAGACTTTAAAACCCATGTCATCATGGTCATTACAATTCAGGCTTCATTTCCCTTATTCAGAATACTGAGATTTACTTCAAAGCTCATGGATCCAGTATATTTATGTCTTTGTGTGAAGCTCCAGATGACTGTCTTAAACAAACAACAAAAAGATTTGTCTATAGATAAAATTAAGACAATTCCACATTTGGAATATAAAACCACAAATGGCAGAAAATCATTCAATTCTGGTATGTTTCCGTTTATAATGTAAACTTGACCCCTGAATGTGGTGGAGGGGTTTGAGTGCTCAAGTAATCCCTCAGCCCTTGGTAGAGTCTCCCATGGTTGACAGGACCTGGGTGGCAAGCCACAGAAAGGTAGTTTTCCCTCTGTGGGTGAGTAGAGTGCTCCTTCTCCAGGTGGAGAAGTTTCAGCATCTTGGGGTCTTGCTCACGAGTGAGGGAAGATCAGAGCGTGAAATAGACATGTGGATTGGTGTGGCATCTGCCGCTATGTGGTTGCTGTACCGGTCCGTTGTGGTAAAGAGAGAGCTGAATCAAAAAGCAAAGCTCTCAATTTACGGGTTGATTTTTATTTATTCATTTAACCTGTCCTGTCCAACAGCTGAGCACACAGATATGAGCTGAGAGCCTCTTGTGTTCGACAGATTTTACTGTTACAATCGGGGGTTATAAATCTTCAGATACACAAGGTGTATATTCATATAAACCACTTTTGTAATTTAAACTAAACTTTATTTATATTAATTATGTTTTCATCCTTCTTTTGTTGTACCAGACAGAAAAGAAAGAGGGGGAAGAAAAGAGAGGGATGTCGGGGGGTACAAAAGACAGGATAAAAGGGTGGGTTACATAAATTAGTGAATGACTACAGGGGAAGGAGGAAAGAATCATAAAACAAAAGGCAACATGATTCTGGAAGTTTATAATCATTGCAGTCAAGTGTGAATGTTAGTCCAGAATGGGCGGAGCCTGTCCACACACTTAGTTGTTACTAAACAGTCTCAGTGTACCCCCCTTTCACCCTAAAAAATGGTCGTATGAGGAAGGAGGGTAGGTCAAGGACAGTTGCCAACTGACCCCTGATTGGTAAAACAACCCCCCCTTCAGCATCCTCGCATGAAAGCTGACCCCCCCCCCCCCCAAGCCCCACACAAAGAGAGAGGAGCCAAGAGGGGGCAAGCCCCAGCCACCTTACCCAAGCGCCACCCTTGTAGGATCTCTGGTCGGGCTCCAGCGGGACCATGGCAGCCCAACCAGGTGAGGCCCCAGCAATAGCCTTAGTGGAGACCCCAAGCCTCCAAGGTGCCGTACCTGTGGTGGACCCCCACCCCCCCTCCCACAGACATCCTCTCCCCTCCACCCAGACCCTGCAACCATGATAGGTGTCACCTGGAGCAAAAGCGGGCCCCAAGAGGGTGGCCCCAACCCATACCAGGGCCAGAGAAGGAGTGATACCAGCCCCCAGGTGCAGACGGGCAGCCCATCTGGCACCGGCAGACCCCCCACGCCAGGACCATGGCCTGCCTCCAAGCAAAAAGACCACCTCCCCAGCCAAGCCAGCACCCAATTGCACCATCCACACATCCCCATGCTCAGGCCTCGGAAACCATATGCCCCCCCGCCCAGGCGCTGGACTAGACCCCCTCAACCAACGGAGCCCCCCCCTGATTCCCGGTCCAATACTCACCTATGGTCATAAGCTCTGGGTAATGACAGAAAAAACGAGGCCCCGGATACAAGCAGCTGAAATGAGCTTCCTCCATAGGGTGGCTGGGCGTTCACTTAGCGATAGGATGAGAAGCTCTGTCACCAGGAGAGAGCTCAGAGTAGAACAGCTACTCCTCCACATCAAGAGATTCCAGTTGAGGTGGCTCAGCATAGCTCACATAGCGTTCCAGGTGGACTGCATTCTATATGCTGTATTTATGCATTACCTGATTTGTGTATTATGTATCCTAGTGTCTCGATTTTGCCTGTGACAGCCTTCCGTTGTGCATTCTGTTAGACACCTTTAAAAAAGAGACATGTGGACATGTGTCCAACCAACAGCTGTATGGACCTTTGGGTTGTAAAAGTACTCTTAGACTTTTCTCTGTCAAGATGAGATGTGTCCAAATCTACACTGTCTACAGCTGGAGATTCTTTCAAAACAAACACAAAAAGCTTTTCAGAGCAACTTCTTTGAGTTGCCTCTGATGGAAGGTTGGCGCCAGTGTTCGGCAGCGGAGCCACCATCAGTGTATGAATGCGTGTGTGAATGGGTGAGTGGGTCTGTGACTGTAAAGCGCTTTGGGCCTTCAATGAAGGTAGAAAGGCGCTATATAAGTATACGCCATTTACCATTTACCATGACACTGAGTTTTGATAAAGGCATCAAAGCATACTAATGGACAAAGGTTTCAAATTCTGTTTACCAAATAATGTTGAGGGCTCACAAACAGGACTGAGTCATTGTGATGGCCTGCAGAAATATGGACTACCCTTTTGTGTGTGTAATATCACAAAGTTTCACCAAATCCTGTCAGGACAAGATAAAAGCTTCTGTGGGCAAACATCTCTCCAGCTGCAGATGTGCAGTTTCCTGTTTCATCTGCCACTAATTTGGGGGGAGGGTGACATCTAAGGGTTTGATCAAACAACACTTCTAAGATGTGTGTACAAATGTGTGTCTGTGGAAATATATGTGTGCAGCCAAACACATTTATGTGCATGCATGTGTGTGTACATGTGTGTTTGTGTGCGTGTTTACATGTGTGTGTCAAAAAGTGTGTAGGACTATCACTTTCTTAGAAAGCATCAGAAATGAGACAGTTTAGTTGTGTAGCTGTAAATTTGTGAGTCTATATAACAGTGGCTGTTAGGCCATTTGGTCAACATATGGATGAAGAATAAAAAGGCATTTACTGAAGCTGCTCTATTCCTCTGACGAATGAAGCCGTGTCACAGATCACTCATGATGAAGACAGTCTGTTGGGGGATGATGCTACTTCCAGCTTCTACAGCTCCTCTCTCTTCCCGATGGTCCATCTCATTCCTCGCCATGTTGCAGATTCTGCTTGGACTTGTAGCATGACTGCAGAGTTCCTATGAACTCTGTGAGATAAGTTCAAAATGTTGTGCAGCAGTATCATGTAGAAGTCACATACATGTGACAAACACGTGAACCCCATCCAAAGCATGAGGAGGTGATAACTGGATGATGGACACAGACAGACAGACAGACAGGGAAACGAGCAGATAGATAGAAGGATAGATCGATTAAATCTTGTACCATCTTTAGGATAAGAGATCTATTGAGCCTGTTTGCTCATATCAACATTCTGCAGGACAGATAACAACTCAAGGAGTTTAACAGAGACTGCCTGGAGCTGATTATCAGGTCAGATATGAGTGACTCTCCTCTCTGTGGACGCAGGTGTTCAAACAAAGCGGCCCCCTCCTCAGCAGCTGGTTTTCTGAGCAAAGGTGCTGTCTGCTGGACAGCAGGGGAAGGATCATTTCTGCATGATGGCTTGAAAAATAGTTCACCTAGAAATATGCAGCATGTATTTGTGGACAGACAGACACAGCTAAACTTATTCTGGTTGACATAACAGGTTTTAGTTTTATCTACAAAAGACAGACTGAAACCAAGTGAAATACTTGTTAACTTACACAAATATTGTACAAACCTGTCAGAGGAGAAATTATCCTAAATTCGTTTGCTTTTCCTTTTTAAAACCAAGGAAAATATCAGAACAAAGTTGGCCAATGCTTACGTTGGTCAATACTAATATGAGCATGAGTACCATCTAGTGGATAACAGTGTGTACTACAACTGAGAAACTAATTTGCTTTTTATTTTTTTCACAAACGTTGACGTTGATATGATGGAAACATTAAGAATCAGAAACAAGTGTGAAGCTGTGGCTTAAGCCTAATTAGTAGAAGAAAAGGATTTTGTGAAGTGAAGATAAAACTTGAAAGAAAATATGAAGTTAATGATTGATGTCAGAACAACTCACTTTAAAGTTTACATTTAATGCAATACCAAATTTCTTTTGAGCTTATTTTCATTTTTTCCAAGTTGTATTTAAACCCTCTTTTTCATGGGACAGGATGACCAAGACTGGAATCTGACATTAAAGCATATTCTAAACATGGATCCTATACATTTTGCACAAATATTTTTGTTGAGATGCCAAGTTTTTCAGCCAAAGCATCCACGTGTTCTATAGAGGAGATGGAAGATGGTCCATCAGGAAGCTGCTGCTCATTTAAGATCAACTTTAAATGAAGACTGTCACGCAAGCTGATCTCATTCTGAGCTCTCAGGATGTTTTCTTGCCCAGAAATAAATTCTTGTCACTTAATTATTAAAGGCCAATATGAATAATGAATGCACTCCCTCAGTTGTTCTTACCCTGAGCTGAAGAACCTTTTCACAGTGACACTATATATTTTTTTTAACTTCATATTTTGGATCTTTCGGACTAAAGAGGTTCTGTGAAAATGACTGGAACAGCTTCAGTGAAACTTTTAAAGTCCTTTGTTAGTGTTGAATAAATGCGATAAGAAAAGACCTCTAAAATGTTTCCCTAAATTTATCCTGATGATTTTTTGAGATTGGTTTTTCTTCAGCTTTCATTTGCTGCACACTGACTGCACTGACTGAGAGATGTTACATGAGATTTCCTTTTATACAGAGATTGAGCTTCACCATCCGATTACAGAACATCTTCAAGCACTGATGAACTTCAGCAAATCTCTGACCAGGTTGGACATGGACAACTGAGGCTGAACACCTTCATGTGTCCACATGTGCTGCTGACCTCCGGCTGCTGCCTTGCACTGACTGAGAGCTGCTTCAGCCTCTCATTTCTGCAGGCGGGAACAGAGCTGACATGGTGTTTCAGTGACAGCGGAACAAACACTATCCCAGGAATGAAGCATCAGATTAGCAGCATTTGGGTGGCCAGTCTCACGGCAGAATGTAAAGCCAAATCAAAAAAAGTCAGCTTGCCTTCTCTGTGTATAGCATGCAGACATTTCTCCGTATCGTCAACATCTTCTGTGTAAAATGTAAAACTTTTAAGGGTTACTTAAAGCCTGTGATTTGTAGAGTGGCGCCTGCAACCTAAGATATCAGGTCGGAAAGTTATAAGTAAACAAGTGACCAGGTGGGGGAGAGCATCCCTTTAATCTGCCCCCCAGATTTGGAATTCGCTCCCCCCTGACATCCAGAACACTGACTTGTTTTCAAGCTTTACAGAAAACTCAAAAGCCATCTCTTTACAAAAGCTTACTCCTGATTTAATCACACTGTCTTTTAAAATGTATTTTAATTGTTGTTATTGATTTCAATTATTTTTGCTCTTTACTCTTGCTGTTGTAAGGCATTACTCAGCTGGCCTGGGAACACCCGAAGTCCTAAAAGAGTGGCCAGGAAGAGGGAAGACTAGGCATCTTTGTTTAGGGCCCGATCACACTGCCCGAACTTTGCTGGAGCGTTCCTGGAGCGGTGACCGTTCATCCCCGTTAAAGCAACGCCGCTCCCAAAGTTTTGAGCTGCTCAAAATATTGCAGCGGTGAGGAGAGGTCAATTCTCCGCTCCGGTAAAGTTCAGCCCCGCTCCACTGACGTCCAGTCAAAGTTTGGTTCTGCTAGACGCAAGTTCGTGGACGTTTGGGTCCACTAGACCAACGCAGAAATTTTGAACGCTGGACCACTTTGCTTCACCAGCGTTGCACTGGCGGCAACTAAACGTTGCTCAAACGTCGGTGGAGCGGTCATTAGCGTCTTACGAGCGGACACGGCGTTGCTGGGACGGTGTTGAGCAGTGATCCATGGCAGCGATGAACTTTGATGTGGCGATGTTATAGAGGCGCCGGAGCGGGACCGGGAACTGGCCCAAAATACGGGGAGAAATGAACATCGAATTAACCCAAAAACTGCATCACCATGGCTTCATTTCATTTGCTGTACACTGATTCAGAGATGGCACATGAGATTTCCTTTAATGCAGATGTTGAGCTTTACAATCTGAATGCAGAACATTCAGAGGTGTAGAGAAGAACCAGGGCAGGCAGTCTGACACCCACACATCTTTCCAGTGAGGCCCTACGGGCATGTCCGACATGGAGGAGGCTCCGCAGCAGAACCTGAAGAGTTTTACTGCTCCGCTGCGAACATCTCTCTGTCTTCTGCAGAGCATAAGGAGTGAGCCATGCGGTCTTGGGATGGGGTGGTGGAGGAGAGAACAGCACGATAATAAAATGATTGGATTGATAGATTGTTCTGTAATGTTGCTTTCGCTGCCAATAAAGGTCACAGTTTCTCTAAGGAACCTGCTTATATTTTTGAAAAAAAAAAAACATTTGAATATGTTTGTGTTGGGGTGGGGGGTGGGGTGGGGGGGTGGGGGGGCATTGTTTGCAGTAAGTCAATAACCACTATGCTGAAGATTTTCAACCTTTATATTACTGACTAGAAATAAAGACAAAAATGCTAAAGATTGTAAAATCTGTCCAACAAGAGGCCTTCTGCTCTAATCTGTTTGCTCAGCTTCTGGACACAATAAGTTAAGAAATAATTGCTGACTTCCATAACACTCCTACATTTATAGATGGAATGAACAATTTGTGGTTCAGAAAATTATTTCACTGCCTAAACCAAAGCAGATGTGCACGCACATGTCCCAGTTTCATCTGTAAACATCAACCACTCTATGTCGCCAAAGTTGATGTTTCAGGACTCAGGCTGGTTCTTTGATTTCTTTTTAAGTTTGAACAGGACTAAACATCAAGTCCACATATCACTGATGGGAGAGAGACTCTGAAAGCATCTAAGCATAGATAAGAGTTCTTCAAACGTGTTTCAGCTTTGTGATATTTAGCTCAGGTGAAAGGAGACTGATGCTTCCATCTTAAGGCTTAATCTAATGAATCTGTACAGTGGTCAACTCATGTAGGTACTGCTGGTTTTTGGGTTTCTGGACCCATGGAGGGTCGTAGAGAGGAGCAGCTGCATCTTAAGAGGACTAGAGGTCTGTCTCACAGGTCCCTTGAGGCTTGTACCACCACCTAATGGAACATCATGAAAATGGAACGTACCGTTGTTGTGCACGTGGTAGATATATCATGTATTTGTGCCTGGGGTTGAGGTGGGGGGATGCTCAGAACTCTCAGGTGTGGTGAGTTGCTTGTCTGGAGCTGAGGGGCTCTCCAGTGGATTGGGCCCCATGCTGAGCCTCCTGACGCGGTGGAAGGGCTGCTCATCTGGCTGGACTGGAGCTTGCATGTTGTGCACTCCTGTTCTCTGGTGCTGGGGGCCCCTGGAGCGGTTTTGCCGGCCTTGCTCTGGGTGGCTGATGTAGATTGCCTGACAAGTGGAATTCCTCAGTCTGCTACCCTATGCAGGTGTTTGGGGTGCCCTAACTAACACTGCTACCTCACCTTCGCACGGGTCTAGGTGTGGAGGTGAACGGGCACACTCCCTCTTTTTACATTCCATCATTCACTTTAGTAGAACATACAGTGACTTGCAAATGTATTCATACCGCTTGAACTTCTTCACATTAAAAAAACAAAACAAAACAAAACCTGAAACTTTGTTTTACACATAAAAAACTGAAAAGTGCAGTGTGCAAAAGTATTCAGCCACCTTTTCTATTAGTGCATCAATTGTCGTCAGAAGTTGCTTGATGATTGATGACTGATCAAATGTTGACTTCATGACTTAATAGAGTCCACTAGTGTGTCATTTAATCTCAGTAAACAAATCCAGCTGTTTTGTGACAGTCTCTGGGGTTTGTCAAGAGAATAGCATCATGAAGTGTAAGGAACACACCAGACAGATCAGGGAGAAAGTTGTGGAGAAATTTAAAGCAGAGTTAGGCTAGAAAAAGATTTCCCAAACTTTGAAGATCCCATGAACCACTGTTCAGTCCATCATCCACAAATGGAAAGAGTATGACACAACTGCAAACCTACATAGACATGATCATCCACCTAAACTAACAGACTGAACAAGGAGACACTGATCAGAGATGCAGCCAGGAGGTCCATGGTGACTCTGGATGAACTGCAGAAATCTTCAGCTCAGGTGGAGGAATCTGTCCATAGAACAACCATCAGTCGTTCACTGCACACATCTGGACTTTATGGAAGAGTGGCAAAAAGAAAGTCATTGTTGAAAGAAAACCACAAGAAGTCCCGTTTGCAGTTTGCCATAAACCATGTGAGTGACCCAGTAAACGTGTGGAAGAAGGAGCTCTGGTCAGATGAGACCAAAATGGAACTTTGAAGCTCTATGTGTGGAGCAAATCTAACACTCTGAACACACCATACCCACTGTCAAACATGGTGGTGGCAGCATCATGCTCTGGGGCTGCTTCTCTTCAGCAGGGACAGGGAATCTGGTTAGAGTTGATGAGAAGATGGATGGAGCCAAATCTAGAGCAATATTGGAGGAAAACCTGTTGAAGTGTGAACAACACTTGAGACTGGAGCAGAGATTCACCTTCCAACAGGACAATCACCCTAAACATAAAGCCAAAGCTACAATGGAATGACTTCAAATGAAACGGATTCATGTGTTGGAATGTTCCAGTCAAAGTCCAGACCTAAATCCAATCCAGAATCTGTGGAAAGATCTGAAAACTGCTGTTCACAAACGCTCTCCATCTAATCTGACTCATCTTGAATTGTTTTTCAGGAAGAATGAACAAAGATTTCAGTCTCTAGATGTGTAAAGTTGGTAGAGACAAACCCCAAAAGACTTGCAGCTGGAATTGGAATAAAATGGGGTTCCACAAAGTATTGACTCAGGGGGCTGAATAGTTTTGCACACTGCACTTTTCAGTTTTTTATTTATAAATAATAAATTGAACTCTTGTATAGTTTTCTTTCCACTTCACAAGTGTGTGTCATTGTGTGTTGCTCTTTCACAGAAAATTTCAATAAAATCTATTAATGTTTGTGGTAATAAGGTGAGAAATGTGGAGAAGTTCAATGAGTATGAATACTTTTGCAAGCCACTGTAAACACTCTTTGCACAAATAGTACGCGTGATGAAATGAAATGCTTTACATGTGTGTGTTTGGATGTATATGTATGTGTGTGTGAGCTGTAGTTGCATTATCTTCATGCTAACATGTTAGTATGTGAAGATTCTTGGAGCCAACAGATTAGTTTGTCACATTTGATTTTGAGAGTGTGGACAGGCCCCGCCCCTTTAGACTAACATTTACACCTGACAATAATGATGATATACCTCCAGCAACTTGTTGCTTTGTGATTCTGCACAACCCCCCCCCCCAGTTCTTTAATCATCCTCCAACTTCCTTAACCTCCTTTTCTTCTCCTTTGTTTTGTACTCTCATCCCCTCATCTCTAACATCAGACTCTCTTCTTCTCTCTTCTTTTTTCTCGACTGGATTACACCTTGTGAGCATAGGGTACACCAGGGCAGAACATAGTTGACGCAGTGATTTTAACAGGTAAAAATCAGCAGCAGCCCTTTAGTACTTGCCAACCTTTTGCACATTTCCTAGAATGATCTGACTGATGATGCAGGATTTTTGTCCATTCATTCATAGTGTAGTTCATGCATACAACTATCCAAATCTGTACTTGGGCCAGTACTTGACTTGTGTGCGTCTTGGTGCCGTTCTTGCTTGGACTGATTTGGCCTGTGGTGCTTTAGGGAGAGTTTTCCTCCTTTCTTTGTTCCCGTCTATGATCGAGAAGCCGATTTGATCGTCATGAAAGCTGACCCTGGGTAAGAAGTGGGTGGAAATATGCTGGGACTTGACTTTTGGACTGGAGCCCATTTTTGCTTTTCCCCGCTTGTTGAGAGCCACAAACCATTCCCGGCCAGTCTTGTGGTTCCTGTGTACTACTGAGGCATAAGTGTTGTAACTGTTCTCCTGGAATCTCTCTCTGAACTTGCAGTCATCCGAGAACCATTCCTGAAATCATGGAAGAAAAATCAAAAGCATCAGAAGTTTGTAGCTTATCTCTTTCTTCTGATTTTGAATCGAAATCATTCAACTTTTTATCAGAAGTTCCTGAGTATTTATTCAAGTTTCTTTGAAAGCCTTCAATTAATGTAAGCAGGATTTTAGTGTATTTTTCAAGCAGCTCTTTACAAATCCCCTATGTTTAACAGTTGAAAACTTGTTATGTACACACGTGGACAAAATTGTTGGTACCCCTCAGTTAAAGAAGGAAAAACCCACAATTCTCACTGAAATCACTTGAAACTTACAAAAGTAACAATAAATAAACATTTATTGAAAATTAAATAATCAAAATCAGCCATCACTTTTGAATTGCTTATTAACATAATTATTTAAAAAAAACAAACTAATGAAACAGGCCTGGACAAAAATGATGGTACCCATAACTTCATATTTTGTTGCACAACCTTTTGAGGCAATCACTGCAATGAAGCGATTTCTGTATTTGTCAATGAGCGTTCTGCAGCTGTCAACAGGTATTTTGGCCCACTCCTCATGAGCAAACTGCTCCAGTTGTCTCAGGTTTGATGGGTGTCTTCTCCAAATGGCATGTTTCAGCTCCTTCCACAGATGTTCAATGGGATTCAGATCTGGGCTCATGGAAGGCCACTTTAGAATAGTCCAACGCTTTTCTCTCAGCCATTCTTGGGTGTTTTTGGCTGTGTGTTTTGGATCGTTGTCCTGTTGGAAGACCCATGACCTGCGACTGAGACCAAGCTTTCTGACACAAGGCAGCACATTTCTCTCCAGAATGCCTTAATAGTCTACAGATTTCATTGTACCTTGCACACATTCAAGACACCCTGTGCCAGATGCAGCAAAGCAGCCCCAAAACATTACTGAGCCTCCTCCATGTTTCACCGTAGGGACAGTGTTCTTTCTTCGTATGCTTGGTTTTTGAGTCTATGAACATAGAGTTGATGTGCCTTACCAAAAAGCTCCAGTTTGGTCTCATCTGTCCAAAGGACATTCTCCCAGAAGCTTTGGGGCTTGTCAACATGCATTTTTGCAAATTCCAGTCTGGCTTTTTTATGATTGTTTTTCAGCAGTGGTGTCCTCCTTGGTCGTCTCCCATGAAGTCCACTTTGGCTCAAACAACGACGATTGGTGCGATCTGACACTGATGTACCTTGGCCTTGGAGTTCACCTTTAATTTCTTTGGAGGTTGTTCTGGGCTCTTTGGATACAATTCCAACGATCCGTCTCTTCAATTTGTCATCAATTTTCCTCTTGCGGCCACGTCCAGAGAGGTTGGCTACTGTCCCGTGGGTCTTGAACTTCTGAATAATATGAGCCACTGTTGTCACAGGAAGTTCAAGCTGTTTAGAGATGGTCTTATAGCCTTTACCTTTAAGATGTTTATCTATAATTGTTTTTCGGATGTCCTGGGACAATTCTCTCCTTTCGCTTTCTGTTGTCCATGTTCAGTGTGGTACACACCTTTTCACCAAACAGCAGAGTGACTACTTGTCTCTCTTTAAATAGGCAGACTGACTGATTATGAGTTTGGTAACACCTGTGATGTCAATTAAAGGACACACCTGAGTTAATCATGTCAGTCTGGTCAAATAGTTTTCAATCTTTTATAGAGGTACCATCATTTTTGTCCAGGCCTGTTTCATTAGTTTGTTTTTTTTAAATAATTATGTTAATAAGCAATTCAAAAGTGATGGCTGATTTTGATTATTTAATTTTCAATAAATGTTTATTTATTGTTACTTTTGTAAGTTTCAAGTGATTTCAGTGAGAATTGTGGGTTTTTCCTTCTTTAACTGAGGGGTACCAACAATTTTGTCCACGTGTGTACATGCCAGTAAAAGATTTTTTAATGAGAATTTTCTTAGTCATCTTTGTCAAGCAGCTAAAACGTTGTGGACATTGGCTGGTGTTTCTCAAAAACAAAAAAAAAAAAGAAAACTGCATTTTTAATTAATTTTTTATTCAAATCATTGTGAATCTGGAGCACATAAAAAATCAGTTTGAAAAAGCTTGGAGCTGTTACATACAAACTAAGCTTCCTTCTCTGATTCATCCACTTGCAGACAAATAGATCCATGAATGCTTTTGTTTTTGTCGTCTGAGCTGGAATATGGCTCAGAACTGTACTGCTGGATAGCTCCAAAATTGCTCGCCATTTTTGTTGCACCGCTAATGTTAGATTGAGGTTGTAAGTGGCTGAGAGCTACCATGAGACAGTATTAACAAAGGGATCATGGGAAATGAGCGAGGGCTTACTCCCCGCCAACAGTCCTGCCCATAACTCACAGGCGAATTTTTGATGAACTCCTGCTGCTCTGCAGAAATTTTGTTCCAGAAAACAACACAAGCTTTTTTTTTCTTTTCTTTTAGTGATAGTTAAAAGACCACTTTTTAAAAAAACAAATCAAAAGATGATCAGAGTGGGACCTTAGATGTCTATTTTTAATTTTCTTTCCTTTATTTTGTGTTTCTAACCAACTCTTCAGCTGAACAACAGCAAAGTAGATAACAGTCAAAGCAGCCAATTAGAATGAGGGGATACTCCTATAGTGTTGCTTTTTTATACCTTCATTTTTATATTACAGATCATTCACATTTATTGTACATGGTCATATCTGTAGTTGTTCTGTATATTACCCTGTGGAAACACTTCACACAAGGCAACCTTCTGTTTGCAACATTAAAGTTGTGACCTAAAGACAGCCAGGACTTCATATTGTGATTTACACATTCTTAGTATTGTGTGGATTTGAAAAAGGCTTATTTCAAGCAATCAAATAAAAAAAAACTAAAGAAAACAAGCAGTATAAATACATCTCTATATATAGTTGTATCAAAATGAGGATAATTAGTCATGAAATTGGCGGGAAAATACATATTATAACAATGACACGGAAGCGTTTGGATCCATATGTAGACAGATGAGTTTAATAGCAAACAAGGCTGACAGGGCAAAACACAAAAGAGTAGTCAAAGGACAGGCAGGAGTCGAACATAGAGCAAGGCAGGGAGACGAGGAAACAGACAAGGTCAAAAACACGGAAAGGCAAAACCTAGGAATTCTTAGGATTGCTTAGAGTAAAGACAATGCTTTGCGTGGAGAAGAGTCCAGTGCCCTGGCTAACACTGCTACCTCACTGCTACCTCACCTTTGGCCAAAAAGTTTTTGAGAAATCATTATTACCTGTTCAGAAGGAATATGACATCTCTAACATTCCACTCTCATAAAAAAAATGTATCCAAACATAATAAATATAAAGTTTAGCCTCAAACAAAAAAAGGCTTATACATTTAAACACCTTGTGTGTCAGAAGATTCATAATCCTCTAATGTAAATCATTTCAAACACAAGAGGCGTTCAGCCCTGATCTGTTTGTTGAGCTTCATTCGCAGGACAAGTTTAAACATTTTTTTTAAAGTTTATCCTGAAGTAATTGTAAGAATTATGTCAATTGCATGCAGTTATGGCATGTGGGTGATTATGTCGTACGATGCCCTTATGTTACACTCCAGTCATTAATAAGGTGCGTTTACCATCCCTTTACTGACCTCGCACAAACATATATGAAAGAGGTGCGCACATGATAAAAAAGTACAAACACACTCTGTCTAATTTCCTCATTTCTACAAATCCGGCTGTAGCACAAGGAGCTTGTACTTATCACCAGGTCTGTTGTGCAGTCTGCAGGATTTAGTGGGGTTGAAAAAAAAAAAGTAAAAACCATACAGTACACTTGCCTCTCACCTCTTTCTCCCTTATGTGTTGTTTTAAGTGTTCACTATGACTTGTCACTAACAGCATGCCTGTAGAAAAAACACTTTTACTCTAAGGGCTCATTGAGCAGTCTATGTCCTTAATATTTTTGTGGGCCAAAGTTTTTTTTTTTTTATTTTATCTTCTTTACCTAAATTATCATTATCTGGTTCTTAGCCTCTGATCAGTCAATGCAGATTCAGGTCATTAAAATCTGTAAGGGCTGCACGGTGGCGCAGTGGTTAGCGCTCTTGCCTCACAACAAGTAGGTTCCCGGTTCCTGGCTGGGGGACTTGAAACAGTGTCACCAATGGGGGGCCTTTCTGTGTGGAGTTTGCATGTTCCTATTTTCTCTGGGGACTCCGGCTTCCTCCCACTGTTCAAAAACATGTTTCATAGGTTCACTGGTTACTCTAAATTGTCCCTAGGTGTGGATGAGAGACAGACTGGCAACCTGTCCAGGGGTGTCCCCTTCGCCCACGAGTAGCCGGGTTAGGCCCTGGCAGTCCCGTAACCCCGGAAGGGATAAAGCGGTTTGGAAAATGAATGAATTAAATATGTAAAGATCAATAAACCAAAGATGAAGTGCATATTAATCACATAAAGACATACATTTCTTTCTGAAATCATTATATCACCTTTCCAGATCAAAGGAATTTGCACCTATTGTTGATGCTTCAACTCAGTTTGTTAAAAAAAGAAAATTCCTAATAATTCTTTTCCATTTTTGAAATTTCCAAACAAATCCAGAACTCTTGGGACAATATTAGGAAATAAAAGTATCTGTTTCTGATTTGCACTGTACAACGTCTTAATAAATATTTGCAGAAATGTAGTCCATGTTCTTTTGTGACTAAAAATATCTGAGCTGGGAACTTTTGACATTGTACCCAAGATGCCGGTTTTCCAGTGCAGTAGAACTTTCATGAACAACTCCAGCCATTTTAAAGTAAAACAAACTGTTCTGCTTTGCTGATAAACGCAGCACAGCAGAAAATGATGCCATTACAGCATTTGGTAAACATGTCAGTCAGAAGACAGGCCATTGCGACTGCTGCAGAGAAAGTACAAAGTTCCTCAGAGTGACGTTCCTTTGGGCTGTTGTTTTAAAGGATGACTAGGAAATTGCTCTATACTACAGAGTGATTGCTATGGGTGGGTAGAAGTGATTTCACAGAATGTTACAACTGAGCCACACAGCAGCTCTGTTTCCAGTCAGGGAACAAGATGTTTGGAAACAAACCCACTATGGCATGCATGTATGCTCTCACACACAGACGCACGTAGGCATTCACAGGCATGCAGACCATAAAGGAGCCGTGCAGTGCTGCGTAGCTCCAGCCAGATTCCAGAGATCAATTGGATATATTGGTAAAATCAAACTTCTGGTAAAGCTGCTTAACCATCTTCCGTCTCTGATGACCTAGACAGTCTTTTAAACGCACTTTTCTTTAGCTTAAAATGCAAACATTGTTTGAGTTTCACATTTGGTGTTCCTCAAGGCAGGAAAACACATCTGCTCCGTGCCTTTTTAAGATGCCCAAAAATGTGTGTGCCCTCTTTAAATATATTTTGAAACTTTGCTCTTCTGCGCCTTCAACTGTGCAGAGAGCTTAGTGTTGAGCATGAAGAATGCTTCATGACATTCAACATGTTCAGTCATGTTGAAAAGGAAAATACACATTTTCTTGAAAGGGAAAATGTGTTTGATACTTACAAAAAAACACCTAATGACAGAGAGTAGCTATTTAGAATCCTTCTGGAGTTTGAATTACTATTTTCCTATGACAGTCATTGGTACTTTGCATTGGGGAAACATGCTTCCAATCATTGTTACATCAGTGCTATCTGTCAGAAATGCCGGTGACAACAACAACAACAACAACAACAACTATTTGTGAACATGTTGTATTGAGAATATTATCTCCATGTAAGCAAGTATTTTAGGTTTGTGTCACAAAGTGTATGACGGGGGGGGGGGGTTGTCTGAGTTCAGTGAACTGCAGAGGTAGGAGTCATTTACAAAGTTATGGAAGTTAAACTGTTTTTGAAGGCCAGATATAGTGGGGATAATAGGTGCCAGCTTTCATGACAGACATTTTTGAGACATTATCAGTTAATGCAAATTGTAATTTTTTTTTTATAAATAACATTTTACAAATACATTTTGACTTGTGTAAATTTACATCAGGGCATGCAGTCAGAGAAATCAGAAAAGGCAGTGCCTCACCTGTCATCATTCTCACCTGCCATCACCAATGATAATGTCACAAAACAGGCAGAAGGCTGGGCCCAAATGCAGCAGGTTTATCAGCTCAGACAGGAGCAAAAAGCTCAGACTAAAAGTCCACAAAGCTAAATCTGTGTCAGAGTCCAGGGCAGGCCGCAAAGAAGGCGGCAAAGAAGCAGAGTAAGAGACGTAGCGGGGTCAGGTACCCAGAAGATCAGATCTAACATTAATGCTTGTTATGTAGGCTGAAAGGCACAAACAATACTTCGCACTGAGCAGTGCTTAAGTGTCCAGTGACTGATTAGCAGATTAGAGTCAGGTGGGCGGCATCCAGACACTGTGTGCTGGGGTGAGTGAGTGCAGTGGAGATGGCTCCTGCCTGTGACCAGAGGGGAGACACTGACTCTTGACAGATGAAATCCACATTTGTCCAGCAATCTTTGTTATAAATGCAAGTTTAGCTAATCCTGTAATCCTTTTAATTCTGTTTATTCTCAAAATCTCTGTATTTTTCACATTTCCTGTTCAATTACAGAGTAGGCTGTGAGGTGAGGCAGCACCGAGCTCTCCATCACGTTAATCTTTATCACAAATGTCTTTTTTAGTGTAAGAATCAATTTAGAGTGTGCTCATGAAGTCATCTTGGTAGTTGTAAAATTCAACACAAGTCCGCTATTTTATGTTTTGTTCTTACTGACTGCAAAAATTGTAGATGTAATTTCATTTAAAAAATGCCTCAGTTAGACTTTCCATCAAAACATGAAGTCATAAATAATGGATTGTTTATAAAATGTCCCAAAAAGCTTTAAATGCTTGCAAAATTACAATAAAACAAAACGGATCTTTACATCAAAGTCACAGTGATTTTTTAATTTTTTTCCTGACAGAGAAATGTTTCTATGATTGTGTGTGTGTGTGCGTGCGTGTGTGTGTGTGTGTGTGTGTGTGTGTGTGTGTGTGTGTGTGAATGGGACCTGTGACTGCAAAGCACTGTGTGTCTTAGTGATGATAGAACTCTATTCACAAACAGTCTGTGACTAACAGAATAAATGAAAAAATAATTTGCTTAATCCCAAAACAAGAAGGGGAAAGAGACAAAAGACACCGGAACTTCTGAAGCCCCAGTCCAACCAAAAATAGTCTTGGCACGTGTTCACATCATGTGACACATCTGTGTCTATAAATCAAATACTCGGAAGAAACACACCTGTATGATGTTTGTCCAGGAAAACCTCTGCAGACCATTTGGTGACTTATAATGAGAGAGTGAATAGTTGCATGATATTTTCACAATGATTTGTACAAGCTGGTTTATTTACAGGGCTGCACTGTGCTGTAGCGGTTAGCACTCTTGCTGCACATTGAGAAGGCTGTAGCTCAAATCCCAGATGAAACCTCCTGTGTGTAGTTTGCATGTTCTCCCTGTGCATGTGTGGGTTTTCTCCAGGGAATTCCGGCTTCCTCCCACAAGTTAGAAACATGCTTCATAGGTTAATTGATGATTCAAAATTGTTCCTAGGTACAATTTTGAGTGAGTGGCGCCACAACAGACTGCCAACCTGTTCAGGGTGTACCTTGCCTTTGCCCAACAGCTGGGATAGGCTCCAGCAACCATGTGATCCACAGAAAGAGATTCAGAAAATTTCCTGGATTATTTACAGAGTCCAGTTCATTCAGTCATGCAAACTGTTGCTTATCATCCATGTCATCATCTTTGATGATTGGAGGCATTATAGATGTAAATGATTTTTTTGGTAAATTTATCTATTTTTTCATATAGACCATCATTGTTTTGTAATTATTTGCAAATTGAAACTGGTGGGTCTCTTTATACGAAGTTTCAATGAAGTCTGGCCACTTTATTAACTGCTTTACTAAGTAAAATGATTAGACATTAAATTTGTTTCATAGGGTAATATAAAATAAATCTATCCCAGTCTGGCAGCTAAACACCTTATAAAGCTGAGATCCTACTGACATTGTTCAATGCTTACCTTGTGATAAGTCACTTAAGTTTTGATTGAGCCATTTTGATTCAACATTAAAGCACAACTGAAGTTGTTCCTTGCTGTACAGAGCCTCCATGACATGGATGTTTCTCGGTCTTGCCAAAGAGTTTGTGTATAAAGGCATCTTCTGTACTTCAGACCGGCTTCTAAAATAAGACAGCCACTCGAGTCCTGAACCGCTTGTTAGAGGTAGAAAGCTGGGATTTGTTTTGAAAGCACCTGTTGACCAATGAACAATCAGATTCAGAATCACGAGCTAGGCTTTTTAAAATCTTATTTAGACCGAGCTTTGGCCCCAGCAACATTTCCTAAGGTTTGACAAACTCAGAAACAAAAACTGAGCATGTGTGCTGATTATCTTAATACAGCCACAAAGGTACATTTCTGAGCCTGCGAGTCCCTTAGAGGGAGCACTGATCCTCACTGATACAGCTTCAACAAACAACACAGGGGGGCCAGTCAGCATAAATCCCTGCTCACAGACGGCCCAGATTTCTGACTGCAACTGATTGTTTGCTCTATATAATCATTTTCAGTTTGTGACTCATTTCCCTGCACATTATCAGGAATCCCAGGCAGGAATTCATCTCCTGCTCCTATGCTAACAGGGGGCTGCCTTCATACTGGCCAAAGCCCCCACAGATGACTTGTTAATCTGGCCCTGCTAGCTAGTTAGAACTCAAGCTGCTGTGGTTAGATTTGAGCTGTCAGTGTTTCCATGGTTGAAAACAAAACCCTTCTCTGTGTGGCGCAAATTTTCAGACAGGACGGGATGATGGTGCAGCTGCAGCTTTGTAACACAACGTGTGTGAAACACAGGAAAATCGGCTACGACAATTTCAAACAAACAGAAAAAAAATTTTTTCTCATGGTTGTGCAGGATAGCATTGGAGAAGAACGAAAACGTTTTGCTTTGTAAAGGTAGAACTATTCAGAAATGTAGTTTCACAAATAAAATAATGAAGCTATGATGAGCCTGCTCACAATCCAGAGACCCGTTAGTCGTGACTGGCAGACCAGTGAGTCCACCTGTGGCCGTGAATCACAATTAATATGGTGGCCTGTATCGTGAGTCGTGGCTCGTTTACAGTGCCTGTTGACCCTAGATACTTCAAATCCTCCACCACTGCCCTAGAAAGTAGAAAAGACATGAGGGATTTTATAGTTTCCTTTAACCTGTTTGGTGAGTAAAGAGTGGGATGAAGCACAAATGAAATAGAGAAGAGAATCTATGAAGGAAGAAATGAAACACCACAGAGGAATGACAAAAACTATGGGAGAAACAATAAGGTGGCGGAGCAGAACAGATGACCTGACAAGGATCAACTGGAAACCAGACACTAAAATAGGCTGAGGGTAATAAACAGAAATGAAAACAGCTGTTGATCCTTAACCTAAACTGGTGACTGAGGGACTTGACCTGGGACTCAACTTGGACTTGCCTGCTGTAGATTTGGACCTTGAATTGGGACTTGATGACAAAGACTTGAGGTTTGCTTGTAATTTGCAAAGCAATGACTTGGTCCCACCTCTGGTTTTTTTTTCAACATTAATGTAAACCTTTTATTATTATAAACATTTTAAATGGTAAATAGCGTATACTTATATAGTGCTTTTTTACCTTAATAGAAAGCCCAAAGCACTTTACAGTCACGGTCCCATCCACCCATTCACACACACATTCACACACTGATGGCTCCGCTGGCGCCAACCTTCCATCAGAGGCAATGTGGAGTTCAGTGTCTTAAAAGGTTGTTATTGTTGTTACCATCCAAAGACATACTCTGACCGTAAAATACTTCAATGGAAGTGACATCATATTTGCACGTGGTCAGAGTGATCTGGCAGCCATTACGTGCGACAACGACCAGAAAATGTCACGCCCCCAAGAGCCATATATCCCACTGTGATTGGTCGGTTCGTCAGCTCTGCACACAACACTGTGAAAGTTCCACTCATACAGAACTCGTCGACCGCATTAACATTAAACTTTCCTATTAAGGCGGGGGTTGCAAAAAAAAATAAGCAGGACCAGGTGCATTTTTTTCTCACAGGAAAACTAGGTGGTTGCCCAGGAGCCCCAAGCCACTAGGGGGTCCCAAAGCTGCATGTTCATTCTGTTGTGAGGAGAAGTAATATGTCCGTTATTTGTAGCTATTTCTTGTGATTTTTAACCCCTTATGTGATAATGTAAAATAAACTGAAATAATCAGCTGTGGCTGATGTTAAGGGGATTAGGTCGTTGAACTGAACTGTCCCTCAGTTAGTGACCTCAACTGCCACACTCTCAGGTATGAAATGACCGTCAGCTACCAGTCCCATTAGAGAGGCAAAAAAATAAAACAAACAAAGTAACAACATGGAGTTGTCTTAGCAGTGTGAAAAAACACAAAAAGAAAAGTGATGAAGAAAGAAGGGAAAAGGATAAAGGTAAGTTATTATTGGTGATGTGGACTATAGATAAATGTAGATACTGTAGATAGTTCTTTTCCCGAGGAGTTTTTATCTTGCTATCTAGTTAGCTAGCGTTGGACACTGGTGTCATGCTAAGATAGTTATCAGTGACAAAAAAACAGAGTGTTGTTTGGCTGATTTAGGATAAGAAACACAATATATTAAACTTATTTTGTTGTGGAAGCATAAGCCAGCAGATAATTTTTCAAAAATAGGGTAATTTCTGGCAGGAATAACTCTTTTGGCACTAGAATGTACCGCATAAAATCCAAAGTATCCAGAGCCATTCCTTCAGATTCTAACATGACATGTTGTAATCTTTACCAATGAAAGAGCACTGACTCCGTAAAAGTTATTTTTCCCACTTTTCTACACTTACAGTTAATTTAGCTTTATTTAGGATAAACTTACTCTCCTCTAACTAGAAGTTTGCTGTTTCAAAATTCAAAGAAACCTTATGGAAATATTTGATCAGGTATTGACTGTTTTAGAATATTGTGGCAGTGGATCATTTGTCATCATAATTTGGTATTATGTTTTAAACAGTACAGTGTATAAGTTCTTGTTAAAAAATAGTAAACTCTTAAAAGGGACTGCTTTTAAGAGTTTTTAGGAGCACACCTTTTGTACTTATGTAAAAGCTTTAAAGAGATACTACAGTCACAATATGTAATATAAAAAATCATTTATTTTTTTCCTGTATTACTGCTACATCACTGTAATAATAAAACGGGAATATCCACTATGATCTAGTTTGCTCAATGATCTAATGAGCTTTGTCTTTGCAGAAGAAATTCTATAACATTTTGGAGATCTAAACACTGAGTCCGATTTATCTCCCCTGCATCCTGACCAAGAAGCTCCAGGATCCTTACGGCTTGTCTCTCAAGTGAAAGCTTCACCATCTGCACTTGACATGGACATCAGCCTGTTTTTGATCCAGCTGACTGTGTCACAAACAAGCAGACGGCTGGTTCCACATGCAGCAGGTGGACTCAGACATGGAGACAGCAGCAAAGCTCAAAACTAAATCAGGGTGAGAGTCCAGGCAAAGGTCTGGGCAGGCGGCAAAGAGGCAGAGTCAAACACGAGACAGGGTCAGGTAACAGTTGATTAGATCAGGATAAACCGCTCGGTATGCAGGTTGAATGGCATTAGCAATACTTCGCACTGAGTGTGGGTCTGTGTGCTGCTTATGTGTCCTGTGGATGATTGTAGATGAGCGTATCTGTGCAGTATCTGTGCAGTATCTGTGCGTCAGTATTCAGAAGATGATGACCGGCGGTGACCAGAGAGGGTGACAGAGCTCAGACTCCAGACAAACGACAGCCTGTCTATCAGTACTCTGATTTCTTTAGGAGCTTTGGGAGTAGCAGAAGGACATTTCAGATTAGTTCTGATTTTACATCTTATTTTAAGATGGTAGACTCTTTCATTATTACTATTTTCAAAAACCCTTGTCAATAAAGAAAAGATAAAGCAGACTTAACTTGATGACTTTGAAAATAAAATGGCTAGGAAGAAAATATTTGAAGTACACATCCCTGTGACTGTGATTTCAAATAATGTGTTATTATTAGCTGATATGAAAGGTGTAGGGCTAAGATAAATGTTACTTTAAGTGTTAATTTGTTGTTTTTATTGCACTTATTTAATTGGGTTTTCTTATTTAAAATATTTTTAACGCTAAATTTCTTCTATTTATTGATATGTAGAGGATTCAATTCCGTGTTTTATAATGTTTTTAACCAGTTTAACTTAACTGAGTGGCTTGATTTAAAATCAGCCTCTTGTGCTCATGAAGTGTCATAAATTGGGCTATTTTAGTAGAATAGAGGGGAGAAATCTCTTTTTATGACAGTTTTACAAAATGGTGGGCCCTAAACATCATCTTGCCTAGAGCCCCCACAAAGGTATAAAGGTCCATGAACAGGACAGACACCATTCAAGCAGATTGTATGTTCTCACTAAAAGCATCTACAAAAGAGATTTATTAGGCACAGCTTTTGACGTCATACCAGCAACTCAGGTTGTGTAATGAAGTGAACGTAAATTCTTCCTCATATTGCTCTTTAATAGGTTATCAAATACATTTAGCTTCATGTGATAGATTTACCATGTAAAACGAAGGTTTTCAATGTGTTTAAACATTTGATTTAAGACGATTTTTGAGGTTTCTTTCAAAGTTTAAAAAGATGTAAGAAAATATTTGGGACAACATTTTGTGCAGAGTTTTGCCCATAGCGGTGTGCAGTGCTGTTTCCATGACTCCATATGAGGCAGCGGTGGGACCTGTGGGATTTTTTTTGTCTTTTTTAAAGTTGTCTGCTCTTCTTCCAGTGAGATCAGCCTTTTTTATTTTAATTTTTACATTTGATTTCTTGAAGAAAACATTTAATCAGATAAAAAAAGAAGGTGGTGATTCTTGAATTTCAAAATAAAAGTACACAAAGTTGTTACTTATTAATTAACAAACTTTAAAGCAAAAGTGGGCTTTTCCTGATTTGGAGACTTAATGGTAAAAACTAAAGATATGATGAGAAGTTCATTACAACTGAGCAGAGGGAGTTGTTGTCCATTATATAGCATGAGTAAAGGTAAAACCAATTATACAGACATTTTTTATAATTGTAATTATGAAACTAATCAGCATTATTAGAGATGTAAGTCATGCATCTCATGTCCCACCTCAGATCAGAAAAAAAGATTAACTGCAAGTGGGGTTCACACTCACAGAGGTTTGCTGTGATGATTAATTTACAAATCCCAGCCATCAGTGATTAGGCAACAAAGTCCTGCAGAAGAGAGTCAGCCTGAGAATTCAGCTAAAAACGTGTTAGATACTTACCGTGGCGTGCAGCCATCCTCTTTCATTCATGGCCAGGAATCTGTTACTGTAAACTCCTTTGACACCAATGACTCCCTGGGAAATGGCAATGAGCTGCAGGACACCTGGGAGGACAGACAAGATTGAGTGGTCATTCATGGATGGAGAAACTAATGCTGTGCTCTGGAGCAGTCACTTTATCATCTGCTTTAGCTGCATGTCTGTCTTGACCACTGATGTTCAGAGGGAAAATAGTTAATGTCCAGAAATGATTGTGGATTCCAGCATGTTGCACACTAATGGGTTGGACTCTAACAAAAGGAGACATTGTCTGACTCTAAGCTGATTGTTTTTATCACTTATGGTTTGGGACTTTTACACATCTCCAGGTAGAGTATAGCCATAGAAAATGTAATGCATCAAAATTATTCTCTGATCCTCATTTAAAATGAGTTTAACATTTTTGGAAGATTCAAAACATCTAAGGTCCCAAATTTTAGAAATGTAATGTACAAGCAAACCTTGTCTGTATTTTGTTAATCTCCCTCATTTGTCTAATGTCAAGGGAATCTTTTCCTTACATTAGAGGGAGGTGCTGTTTCCTGCTGGTCTGCTGCTCTGTCAGGCAGTATTCACTGCATTGAAATACATGTAACCTGACAACTCTTCTAAGAAGAAGCATGAAATGAAGGCACAAGTGCTCTTCCGCTGGGAGCACTGGCTGTTCTCAGCAGATGAGTGATGAAGTATCTGATGGAGCGACAAAAACATCAACATCTCAGATACTTCTTTAGTTTCCTCATCAAAAGTAACTCTGGATGTTCTTTGTAGAAGCAGAGAAACTCTGGAACTTCATTCTCTCACAGAAACATTGCAGTAAAATCACATGCTAGGATGTGTGTATTGTTGGACCACAGGCTGTATGCCAGTTTCTATTGGGGAGGGGTTGATGCCGTAAGACTGAACTTCACTGATCTGTCAGGGTTTATGTAAAAATATTTCATCCATCCACACATTTTCTGAACCTTTTGAAGTCACAAGGTTGCAGGAGCCTATGCCAGCTACTGTCGGGGGAAGGTGGGGCCCCCCCCCTAGAAAGGTCGCTATTGCAGGCCTTCTAAAGCAGTGTTTTTAGAAAATCTTAGAAAAATCTTCTGCAGCTACACTGGCGTTCCAGCAGCTACACTGGCGTTGCAGCAGCTACACCGGCGTTCCAGCAGCTACACTGGCCATTCAGTGAATACACCAGCGTTCCAGCGACTACACCGGTGTTCCAGCGACTAGACCAGGGTTTCAGCGGCTACACTGGTGTTCCAGCAGCTACACCGGTGTTCTAGCGGCTACATCGGCGTTCCAGCGGCTACATCGGCGTTCCAGCGGCTACATCGGCGTTCCAGCGGCTAGACTGGCATTTCAGCGGCTACAACTGCCATTCAGTGACTACATCGGCGTTCCAGCGGCTAGACCAGCCTTTCAGAGGCTACACCGGCGTTTCAGCAACTAGACCTGCGTTCCAGCGGCTACATCGGCGTTTCAGCGGCTACACCGGCCATTTAGTGACTACACCGGCGTTCCAGCGGCTACACCGGTGTTCCAGCGGCTAGTCCGGCGTTTCAGCGGCTAGACCGGCCTTTCAGCGGCTGAAATATTACTGAAATTATTATTATTATTAATTGCCACTTATGGCCATTCCTTTTCCTCTGAGCACTTGATGGTGTGTCAGATGTATTTTTTTACGTATGTCAAGATCATGGTTAACCCATTCTTTTTTCATAGTGGCCTCCTTCCTCAGCGGCGTTCCAGCGCCTACACCGGAGTTCCAGCGGCTAGACTGGCGTTTCAGTGGCTAGACCAGCCTTTCAGAGGCTACACCGGCGTTCAGTGACTAGACCGGCGTTCCAGCGGCTAGACCGGCGTTTCAGCGGCTAGACCAGCCTTTCAGAGGCTACACCGGCGTTTTCAGCGACTAGACCGGCGTTCCAGCGGCTAGACCGGCGTTTCAGCGGCTAGACCAGCCTTTCAGAGGCTACACCGGCGTTTCAGCGACTAGACCGGCGTTCCAGCGGCTACACCAGCGTTTCATCCACGTTTTTTTTCTATTAAAGTAGATGAAAAAATTTAAAGTCCTGCCCGGCTGCCTTGCCAGATTTGAATCGAAATTTTGGCCAATCAGATCAACCAGAAAGATCTTGATCTGAAACAATTCTGTGGACCGAACCAAACGATTTTGCCAGTCAAAATACGTCTTGATAATGCAATCAATCTCTGTCCAGTCCAAGTTTTTAACACAGATACAAATGAAGTGCAGTCAGCCGATGGCACTGTCTTCAAACAAAGAAAACATTTGGCAGCAAATGTGCGAGAAAAAAAATGGTTGCACTCTAAAATCCATCCATGCCAACCATGTTTGGGTCCAAAGACTGAACTCACTTTGGTTCCTGAGTCATTGATGATATACATGAATCCCCACAGGACTGCTGTGCGATGGTTTCTTACATCATGCATCAATATCCATCAGAACCCTAAGAAAAATTTTTTTTCAAAAGGTTCAAAAGTACTGAAGAAATCAGAGCGGCTGCTTCACATTTTGTTCCTGAACCAAACATGGCACAAAAATTAAATTCTGGAAAGAAAATGCATTTAAATGAAGAAAGCAATGTTAGTTGATATTATCTCTCTATAAGATTATCTAATAGAAATATCTCTCTATAAGAATTTGCAGCCAGCTGCACAAAAACCATATACGGTATTTAAACACTGGGCAGCTCAACCCCTCCCTTCTCATGTTCCCAAATAGGAAGTACCTGATGGTACCAAGAAGTCAAAAACTGATCAATCAGATGCTTCACTAAAAGCGTGTGGTGCCAGCTGCCCCCACCTGGAATGTTTGATTGACAGCTTCTACTGAGCCCACTTTCAGTGGAAGGGGTGTGGTCTTCCAACAAGCTCACTCCTGATTGGCGACTGTAGTTTCCCTAAAAACGTCACTCAGACCGACTCAGGCCAATCACTGTTGACTGGTTTCAAAATGGTGGTGCGTATCAAGCATCGGAGACGGATTTGGGTTAATTTCGGTAAGACATTTTCTATGGCTGATGTCACACTTCATTTCGTCCATTGTTTATACGGTCTATGATAAAAACCAACAGCAATCGCACAGAAAAGTATTTAAGTCTATATTGACTCTGTGATACAATGATTAATGTTTTCAATTTCACCTGTGAAATAACATGTAGGAAACGTAGAAAAAAATTTACTGTTAAAAAATAAGACCCATTTTTTTTCCTTTACTTTTGCAGTTTGAAGCTTAAATTGAAAACAAATTAATTTATCAATTTTCTAAACCCGGCTTATCCCTCATGGAGTCACAAAGTCACCAGAGCCTAACCTAACTACTGTTGGGTGAAGGCAGGGTAAACCATGGACAGGTTGCCAGTCTGTCACAGTGACACAATCAAACACACTCACATTCATACCTAGGGATAGTTTTATGGAGAGAAAATAGGCTCACCCTGATTTGTGTGTGTGTGTAATTCTTGATTTGCAAGTCATACAATAAATTGCAGTTAAAATACCATTTATGTACTCACAACTTAAATTACAGCAGCTTGAAATGAACTGGTATTTGGAACTGGTAATTGGTACACACCAATCGTCTGATGCACACAAAAGTCTAAATATGCACCTTTAAAGCATTCCACACTTTTTGAAGTCTTGCAGAATGCATTGCTACCCGGCAGGCAGCCCCCACCCCCCCGACAGCCCCTCTTAGACAGTGAAATCCTGCAGCTCTTCTGTGAGCTCTGGTCCCCAGTCACAGAGATAGCAGCGCCAGGTCCTTCTCCAGACACAAAAAACATGATGAGCCCTTCGTCCCGCTCTGCTCTCTGGGTGTCGAGGAGTACCTCACGCTGCCTGCTCAGGGAAGAGCTTCATGGCAAAGGCGCTGACAGGGGAGGTGCAGCCTCAAAGAAGCAGTGAGAATAGAGAAACTTTAGTGTTCGGTCTTTTAAGATGCATATTTAGACTTTTTAATATTTATTTTATCTGGCCAATCTGTTTAATGCAATATGCAGCTGAAAAGAAAACTCTGATGACCCAGCATTCTAGCAGCATTAAAACACATCATTTACACACGAATTGTGGAGATGTGAAAAGAGTTTCACGTCTGATCTGTGCGTAAAGGAGATTTTGTGTGTGTGTTTAGGGATTGGTGCGTACTTTTAATTTGTATGTGTAGTTTGTTTCAAGCTGCTGTAATTTTAACTTGTGGATGTGTCAATTGTATTTTGTATTTTTTTGTCAATGTAAATTCACAATTGCAAATACACAATTACTCACAAAATGAATTGTATGAGTTACAAATCAAGAATTACGCACACACAAAGCTCTATACAATGTATGGCAGAGGTCACCAACCCTGTTCCTTGAGGGCTACCGACCTGCTTGTTTTGCAGCTAACCCTGTTTCAGTAATTGCTGCTCATCTGTATCAGGTGTGTTCAGTCAATCAGAAACAGGGCTGATTCAATCCAGCTAACCAGCATCTATTGAAGTAAGGTTAGCTGCAAAACAAGCAGGGCGGTAGCCCTCGAGGAACAGGGTTGGTGACCCCTGTAAAAGTAAACAATTCACCCATGAAGCATGTGGGAGGAAGGTGGAGTCACATGCATGGAGAGAACATGCTAGTTTCAGCTGGAACTGGGGCCAGGGCCTTCTTCCAGCACATGTGTGCAAGGGGAACTAACCACTGCGCCACCATGCAGCCCCTTGCAAATTCAAAACACCAAATATCCACCAGTAATTGTTCTACTTTCAAGATACTACACATCCACTGTGGTTCCTAGCAGACGTCATGGTTATTCAAGCAGGTCTTAGTAAATCTTCTACCTTTAGACATCTAAATACAAAAATGTCCTTACATGGAATTAAACTAGATGAATGTTTCAAACCAACAGCCCCATCAAGCGTGACAATGACTTCATCCTTGGAAGGTCTTTGCTGTCAGGTCAGTGATTTTACAGATGAAGGGAAGGAGGCTGTTTCCGGTGGTAATAACCACTGAGTGCGCAGCGGCGTTGCTGTGATGTCATCCTCGCTGCTGCACCTGTTACTCCCACAAATAGTGAACCTCCGAAACCCCGGATAGCTTTAACGAGGTTGGGCTGCAGGTTCGAGCGCGCACGCGGGGCGAATAATCAGTTCAACTCGCGTCGTGGTTTTTCAAAAAAGTTGGAAACTTGCTGTGCTGGCATCTGTGCGTCAAACGGTTTGAATGTACTTACTCAGGTGGTTGGGCTCATGGCTGCCGTTCACTCTGCCGTCGGGATGGATTTGCAGATGGAAGCCGATGCCTACTCTGCAGTACAGCCTGCAAGTCCTGCGCCCGGAGCGGACTCGCTCCTCCAAGAGTTCCTCTGCTCCACAGATCAAGAACGCGGCGATCAAGAGAAACAAAACAACATTCATCTTCCGACAAAGACGACCCCTTCTAGACCACTTGGTGCATTGTGTGTAGCTTCTGTGGACGCACAGTGCTCGTGGGCATGCAGAGCTGCAGTGTTTCAACTGGCACGGAGATATTTATAACGCCAGTGATCTCACTGCTCGATGCTGCCCTAGCTTTAAAGGACGCTCTTTCGTTCAGACCCTGCTGCAGAGACGCCTCTCCTGCTAAGCAGGGACACGCCAGAGACCAGGAGCATTTCCCGGAGACGGTGCGCCAGGACGCGCTGCGCGCGGTGTTTACGCACGGCCAGGAGACAACGGGAGACGCGTCTTCTGTCTTGGGGTTGGCTTTTAGAAAATGTGTTTGGTTGCGCTGCATTCAAAATGAATATCTGATAAGTGGAGGTTCTGAGGTCCTCTGTGTCCTTCAAGTGGATCAAAGTTTAGACCACGATCAACTGAGATGTCCTCTTGCTGCAGCACATGCATCCTTCAAGCAGACAGCAACAGTTATTCGAATCCCACTGTAATAAACTCACAATAAACTGCAGAAAAGGCGTGCCTTTTCATGAGTCCTGCAGATTTGTCCAGGCAGAAATCATTTAAATGATTTCTTAATTCCTCTGATAGTTCTGTTTCTAGTTTAGAGTTAAAAATCCTGCAAAGTGGTTAAAGAACTGATCTATTTTCTCATCCAAACAGAGCATTTTGGACAACACTGGAGCATCAGTCTTATTCTGTCTCAGACCCTGAGTATGTTTTTCTAAGCTCACAGTCCATAATTTATAATCAATAACCAAAGGCAATCATGGGTGCAGTTACAGTTAAGGTTGGGCGATACTGAGCATTTAGGTATTGCAAATATTGATCCAATACCAATAGTTTCTGTAAATGCAGCAGACATCAACCTCAAAATCTCAATTTTCTTTAATTACTCTCTTTAAATACACTTTGTTTTTGGGTCAAAGCTCTGTGGATTTTTTTTCTTTTTTGAGTATAAAAAATGTCTAAACACAAGAATCCACTTTAAATGATTTTTTTATGATGCTTCTGTTCTGACATTAAAAATGCTATGGAGTAGGACATAATGAAGATGAAAATGTCTGTTATAAAAATGAAAAACATTTGCCCCGTTGTTAGTGCTGCAGTTTGATTAAAATGCTTAATTTCCTAAAAATGTTTCACGTCACATTTCTGTCTTGCTCTAAGTGCAGCACATATTCTGACCTTGCCTCATCTGTTTTCTTTGGCCTGTGGTCACGGCTGCACATGCTCAGAGTTAAGCTCATTCATTTTCTATCGTTACTTGCATTCACAGTAATCCCCTCTCTTTGTCTTCAGGGGCCCAGCCATGTCTGAAGTTGATTATCTCCGGCGTTCCTGTGGATCACAGCCGTGTTGGGGCCTAATTGTCTCTGCCCTACAGAGCCGCTACCCTTATATAAACAGCAAGACAGTGTTTAGTCCAACTCTACTAATGGTCAGACATTCATCTGAAGTCATTCACATAACAGTGAGGTAATCTTCTGAGTTGTCCAAACATGGATGATCTTAATTGATTTTCGGCCTGATTGATTTCAGATTTCTGCAGCTTTTTAAACCAAGCTCATCAGTAGAGCATGTGCATCAACCCGCAGCCAGCCATCATGTCAGGGTACAAGTGACTCTCTCAGACCCTCATCATAAGAACTGGCACAGGTGGGACCAAGTTATGGTTTTGCAAATCCCAATGCCCATGTCCCACCCATTGACAGGATATGAGAAGATCCAGACCCTGACCTGCAGAAGTAATTGGGTTGTTTCTTGTGGGTGGTGGAAGTGTTGGGGAAAATAGTCTTTTGAGTCAAAAGGCCAAAGATAGAGTTAATTTAGGAGTTACTGATGTTAAAGTTTGAGTTAAGTCACAAATTACTGCTGTTAGAGTCTAAGTCGACTCCACATTCATCAAATTTGTGGCTCGAGTCCACACTTCTAAGAACCGGACTCCAGATGACCAGAGTTGCTGAAAGTCTTCACTTTGAGCAGTTTCTGTTGACTTTGAAGCTTCAAATCAGATCCAGTTAGCTGGGAGGATTTCAGTGAAGGTCGCACATGTTTGCTCACAGCATGTTCAAAGTATGACAGGACCGTCACTGGTACTAGAAAACTTCAAGAGCCTATCCATACTCTCAGTGGATTGCCCTCTGGAGGGCAGAAAGCAGCAGTTTTTGTATGCCTGCCAACCCTGTGGTTTGAAAAAATAGTTTTGTCATCAGATGCTTTAATCACAGAGGACAAGAGCAGGACTTTATTTTACAAAGAAGGTAGAATCAAGCCGCCAGATAGTTCTTGAGTTGTGTCAGCAGCTCACTGCTCTCTGGGGAAGGGTTAAATATGGAAAACACATTTTAACACACTCATGTTTGAATAAAAATCAACATGTGAAGGAGCACATCAGAGAACATCCTTCATACATCATCACTGAACACTAGAGCATCTTGACTGGGTGGTCATAGGATTAAGCTGAGAAGACAAACTGGTCTGTTTTTGCTCACAGGAAAGAATCAGACTCACCAGCATTGATCTTAACAAATCCATCACTCAGGTCTGAATCAGCCTACCTCTTGGGTATCCATCCATACATTCATTCTTTTGCACCATTCAGGGGGTTTGACCACACCCTCCACCTTCCAGCATGTTGCAACACATGCGTGTGCATGCATGTCCAACCCTCTCTGTCCAAGTTCCACCTATGAATGAACAACTCATCAGAATATCTAATGAACAATATTTTTCTATTTTTACCAACAGAAAACAATCAATCATTAATTTGGGGTTCCAGCATTCGCAAGGGCTACCCCAATAACGTGTAGAAGTAGTGCAGTTGTTTGGCAAATTCTGGTCTTTGGTCTTAATATAGTATAAAAGAAAGACGGTCTGCAAAATTCAGATTCCTTTCTTACAAAATAAGAGAAGGGATTCAGATGAGGAAACGTTTGTGTGTAAAGTCAAACTGGACCCATGTTCACCACATTCAAGTCTCCAGACTGTTGTTCTGACCTGTAAACATTTGTGTCCGCATGTTCATAATCTGTGACCATATCATTTAAACTGATGTATTTTTATTGTCTAAGAACTTGCTTTTAATTAAACTTTACAGAACAATTGCACCTCCACCACCTATTGTCAAAAAATGTCTAAAACAGAAGATGAGCAGAGATTTGCCCGCAGCAGCATCCGCTTTACTGAAAGTTCACTCTGCATTTTCTCAGTTCTCATGTTCATCCTTGCTGGCATGAGTCTCCGCTCTCGCAGTGAGTTTGAAGTGGAAGGCTGCCAGCTGCTCAGTTTTAGTCTACAGCTTGAAGAGACCGACACACTGCGGGCCAACTTTCAACCACGGCCAGAAGTCAAAGGGTTCTGTGGCTTTGGCTTTGGACATTACAGTGACTGATTAAGATGGATTGACTTTTGTGACATTTTTGGGGGTGGAAAGGCCTGTTAGTGAATGTTATGCAGCAGAAGGTGTACAACAGTAGCATGAACAAATCTGCTCATCTTCAGTGTTGTCAGCTCCTGTATGAAGTCCATTGATGGACGCCAGCAGAAAAAGCACTATTTTCTGCAACCCTGAATTCCTTTTGGAGTCATGATGGCATTGGAGCCCTCTTGAACTACTGTTCAGCGAAGGCAGGGTGCAAACGGGACTGGACGCCAGTTCACTGCCAGGCCACATAACCACATTAACACCTGGGGGACATTTCAAATCATCAATCAGCCCATGAAGCGTGTTTGAGGATTGTGGGAGGAAGCCCAAGTGCCTGGAAAAAAAAAAACACACATTCACAAGGACAACCTGCAAAGTCTACAAAGAAAGGACGCAGATGGGATTTGAACCAGGACTTTACCACTATGAGATGAGAGTGCTAACCACTACACCCCTGTGCCACCCTTTGTTTTAAGCCGTATGCTGCTTTTTCAAAACTATAAGATCGTGTTATAAAAACACCATCAGGATACATTGTTTCACATTGCTAGTGATCTGAACCAGTCACATAATCACTTATGAAAATCGATTCCGTTTTCACACAGATTAAATTCCAGCTTTGCATCATGGTGCTTGGTTGAGATCAAAAGTAAAAAATGAACTTGAGCGTATTACAACGTGTTTTCATTTTTGAGCTGAGACTAAAATTATCGTATTTTTGATTACGTTTTTCCATCAACATCTGGAAGCTGTTTAAATTCTTTTTTTGTTTTGTTTTTTCAAGTGTTTGGAGCAACGTACACATCCACAAGTCGAAGTTTAACGTTTTATATGTTAATCAGATGTGTAACACGCTCCATTTTTATGATTAAAAACCTGTGTACAACAATCTAGAAGCTGTCTCTGAATAGTGACAATTGTGGGTTAATTTCAGTTTGTCATCCTCCTTCTCTTTCTAACATTCCGTCTTTTTTTCTGGTTGAGCACTTGTCATGCAGATCTAGAAGGTGGAAGAGAAGGTGAGAACCCGCTTTCTCACAAAGGCCTTCAGCAGGCAAAGTAGCAGTTTATTCAGGCTTCAAACACCCTCATGGAGAACAAGCTCTAGAGCATCCACCCTCATTGAACCCAATCCCAGCCCCAGGACTGAAAGGACCACCACATAGCAGCCCACCTGCCTGAGAGCAAGAGGATACAGCAAGTACAAGCCCAGCTCTGACTCAGCCTCCCGGTATTTGTTGTCCAGTCCAAGACCCCTCTACCCTTTGATAAAAGACCCGCAACCCAAAGCCCTGAGCTTCTTTTATCACTAATGCCCAGAAAAAGAGTAGGTCCACCACAAAGATGCCCGCTTGGCGCCTCAGGCAGTTGTCCACCTACCCTGCAAATAGTCTGGTATATGGTACATGAAAGGGGTGACCCGCCACTATTGTTGAAGTCACAAGATGGGAGGCAGATGGCCCTGAAAGGAGGAATGAAGAGCATACTTGTTCCACTCCTCTCCACTCCAGGTGGATTGCCTTTTTGGACTTTCTATGCCTCTTACCACTCATCATCATCATCAAGCTCACTGAAGTCACTAGTGCCTTACAGTGTTAAAGGTTTTCTCTGTCCCACTACCATTGCAAGATTGTAGTAGTTCTTTCCCATTCCAACCTACATTCATTTACTCATCAATAATCTAAACCCAGTTAGGCCTGTTCAGGGCCACAGGGGTGCTGGAGTAAACCAAGCTACTGTCAGGTGAAGGTAGGATGTCCCCTGGACAGGCCACCAGACCATCACAGAGCTGTAAGGCATGTCAAGTCCAAGTTCCAGAAACTGACTGTTTGTTCCTGACTATGAGAGTATCATTCTAGAGCCTAGTATTGGCTTTCTCTAGTTTTAACCAATACATCCTTCCTCCTATAGCATTTTTTACTTCCTATTCAAAGCAGTTGGAGAATACCTCCCAGACTGTTCCCTGCACCCCCCTTTGCCCATCTATCTAGAAACTAATCGTTCATGTTTTCAGAGTTCAAGTGATTCAGCTTTGGAAACACTGCTGTAGGTGAAAGTATCAGGCTGAGTTAACCTGTTGTCTGGTGAGCTAGCAGGCTAGTTGCCTGCTATCTGGTGAGCAGGCCCAGCCCTGAGCCGCATGGCGCCCTAGGCAAAATGAGATCTTGAGTAAAAAGAACTGAAAAACATTAAGAATCATTGAGATTGGCGCCCCCTCCATCAGATGGCACACTAGGCGGCCACCTAGGTCGCCTATGCCCAGGGTCATCCCTGCTGATGATGATATGCTGCTTCATTAATATTTTTTTGCAAATCTAAATATATTCAATTGTCACCCTACACAGTTCAGTAGTACTATTTCAGTCCCACAATGTGCTCAATCTGCAGGTCTGCTGACAGGGACAAATATACACACAGAAGTTACTCTGAGGGGATCCTGTGTATCCAGTGCAGAATGCTGCTGTTCCATACCAGAGAGCACCACACTCCTGCACCTCCACATGGGAGCCAATGTCACATTCATGTACTGTTTTTCAAAGGTCAAGATTCAATGGTGTATGGTGCCTACTTCTATTAGCATTTTTCTATCTTTCTTGAAGATCCAAAGTGCTTGCCCACAAAGTTAGAATTGTTGTCTGTCTGTGAAAAGGTTTTATACTTGTGAAATGAGATTTGCTTCTCCTTTCAAATATTTCATATCTGTAGAAAGGAAAGTGATCGTCTATAGAAAGATTTATTAATTGTTGAAAAAAATTGTCCGTAAAAATGTTTTACCCTTATGAAAGTTGTGCATCTGTTAAACGACACTCACAGCCCACTTTATCAGGTACACCTTGTTAGATGATCAGATGTTTAAGTTTGATATGACCACGGACCCGGATATTCATGTCTATAACAAACTTAATGACAATTGCAAATACTTTTCTGAGGATGAAATTAATTCTCAAACTAATTCAGCTGTAAATCTACAGGAGTCTATGTCATATATTCACTTCAACATAGGAAGTCTATATGGTCATTTCAATAAACTGAAAGAACAGTATGACCTAGATGGTTACAAATCATACCAAACAAATCATTAAAGGAAAAGAGGAGGAGTGGTGTTGTCTGATGACAATATATTGAAGAGTAAACTTGTTAAACAAATGTCTGTTGCAATAAAAAGGCTCTTGGAGTGTATAGCTGTTGAAATTGAGATGTGTGGATAAAGAAATGTCATTGCTGCTTGCATATACCGAACTAAATGTTCAAATGCAATTGATTTCACAGATAGTTTGGAGGCCTTCCTTGATACTCAAAGCCACCACAAAACTTAAATAATTGGAATTGATTTTAACATTTCATTGGAATTGGATCCAAATAATTGCAGAGATATGTCATATTGTTGGACACATTGTCAGCAAGATCACTTTTTCCAGGAATCACACAGCCAAGAATAATTACAAGTTCTTGTGCCACACTGATCGATAATATCATCACCAATAACTTGGAAATAGTTGCCCAAAGTGACTTATTGTCCGACATCAGTGATCATCTGCCTGTTTTTGAAATGTTTGCCCTGCAACCATTCAAATATAACAAACAAGAACTGTTTGTTCATTAATGATTAAAAACAGAAAAAACTATCAACATATTTTTAAAACATTACAACAGGACTGGCCACTGGTTTAAGTCAGTGTTCCCCTCTCCTGCAGACCGGTCAACCCATGGGGACTTAACCCCGGCCCGGTGGGGGAGAAGAAGAGATGTGGGGGGAGTACAATGACAAAGAAACAGTTTACTTGAAAAAGAACATGTGTTTTAAACTTAATAATAAACAGTTTTGACAATAGATTTGATCATCATTTCACTCAGTCATCTGATGTGTGCATTTTGGAGGATTGATACAAACATAAACATCATTAAGGCCTCTTAATTTAGTGTTGCGTCAGGAGTGGTTAAACACGAGTTTATTTTACTTTTATAAGATCATCTCATTAAGAAAAACTTTAATACAGTAACAAAATATAACCAACAAATCTATTATTGATCCTCAATAAGAAACAAATCAGATTACTTTGAAGCTCCATGTAAAAGCTTCTGGTGAAATATTTCAACACAAAAACATTTCAGAAAAACGGAAACGCATGACTACAACTCAACAACAGACTGCCCCCCAGCACTCCTTTTCTCGCCACCCCCAACCTCACCCAGCTGCAGCACAGCTCCTCTTTTCTTTTTTTTATGGAGGTTCTTGCATGAAGGGCGTTCACAACTTGTGTGAAATGAGCATCTGAATGGATGAGCTTGTTTGAGATTTTATGTTTTGGACATAAAATCTTGTGTTTTGAAGTTGTATCCTGTTCTTCTGTCTGTTCCTGCATATTTGCAAAGAAAAGTTCCACATACCGGTGCAACTGTTCTTAACCCCCCTGGACTGCTTTTAGCGCTCATGTGACTGAAATGTAATCCAGAGGATCCAGTCAATTTTCAAAACCAAAAGATTTGTCAAAATAAAAGATCGTTCCAACAAAGTCATTTTTGATCCACTGACAAAACTTTACAGCTCAAGTCACCAAAGGTGTAGCTGAGAGAATCTGATTTTATTTTAAAATAAAAGATTTCCAGGATTTAAAACAAAATAATTTATTATTTCTTCCTCGGCCTGCTGGCAGTTGATCCACGGACCGGTACCAGTCCATGGCCTGGTGGTTGGGCCACTGGTCTAAATTATTCTCGTATGGCATTGGAGGTCTTTCATTCTAGTGTCTTAGAAGTTATTTAACCCTTGGATGCATAAGTGTCCACAAGGGTTGTTTTACTTTAAAATCTTTAAAAATAAAAGCGTTCAATTTTTCAAATTCCAGGTATTCCTCGTAAAACATGTTTGTTACATAAGGCCATTGCATTTTTAAAAAAAGAATGCGCGGTCTAAACATCACAATGGACAGATTCTTCACCAGTTTCCAATTGCAGAGCATTTCCTGAACAAAGGTCTGTATGCGTTTTATTATGAAAACCTTGTTATAGAACTAGGCAGACATCCCTACAGTGATGGAGGTTTCCAAGTCCAGGGAGCTCCACAGCACTGGATTTGGATTTAATAGCAGGATGATTATAATCCAATATGTCAGAAAAAAAGAGAAAGGCAGTTGTTCTCCTCAGCACAATGCACCACAGGAAGATGGTGGATGAAAACAGCCAAAGGAAAACCCAGAGGTGATCTTCTTCTACAACCAGCCAAAAGGAGGTGTAAATACTGTGGATCAGATGGTTGCCAACTACACCTGTAAGCCCCAGACAGTCCACGGTGCTGTGGTACAACATGATCAATAGTGCCACTCCAAATTCCTGAAATTTTTTTTCAGGGCTCACAACCCTGAATTTCGCACAGGTATCACCAACGATTCCTCACAGAGCTTTCAGTGGAGCTTGTCACTCCTTTCATAAAACATAAACAACCCAAACCTACCAAACTATATCATCGGAGCAACGGAAAGAAGTGGGGGACAAAGGCTGCAATCCAACCACAGGAGATTAACACACAAAGACAACAAAAGACAAAGAGATGTCAGATGTGCTCCAGAAACAAAACTTCCAAAGCTAATAACTGATGCTGGAAGTAGCAGTAGTGCTGCGTAAAATGATCCTCAGCAGAAGCAAGTAGTTTGTAATAGCAGCAAACAATGAGAAAAGAGAGGACACTCGTATGTGTACGTGTGTGGACAATGTTATGGTCCCTGGTCTGTTGATTCTGTGTTTATCCTCCATGGTCAAAGAGTAACACACAATGTAAAAATGGATTTTCACATTTTTCGATATCTGATTGATTGTTTTGCAATACAGTGTAAATAAAAAGGGATAATATCACTATTTTGTTTATCAAAACATAGTAAAAATCATAATTGTTAACCAAACTTTAATACATTTCTTGTTTATTGCAAAAATGCATTGATTTTAAACGGGGTCACTTTAGACCCCAGTTGTGGAAAAGTGTACTGTACTTGAACTTACAGGCATGACACTTTCACATATTGTGGCACAAAGGCTTTTGAGTCGTACAAGGGCTAAACTTTTTTGATAAGTGAAAGAGTTTTTTAAGATATGAACATGATGGTAACACAAACTGAAGCCATGCCATTGGACAACAAGCCAACTTTACCTCAGCAAAGAAAAAAAAATCTTACTTTTCTGATCAAATTTACATAAAGATTTTATTAATGAGTCTAATAAAATGTATATCACTAGATTCCTCAACTTGTGAGCTTTTCAAAACTGAAAGAATTATTTTGATCTGACTTGTTTAGATGGCGTCAAATTTGTTCGGGACAAAGTCTGGCCAAATCCCAGACTCTGAAGTGTGCGTGGGTAAAAAGATGACATGCAACTGAATTCAGAGCAGACCTGGACTTTTAACCCGTTACCATGGCGACATCACTCTCTTTCACGCACATACAGACAGTGATAAAGGCTTTGCATAATTCCAGGGGACCGTAGACGCTTTCAATGAGACTTGCATGCTTTTTTATTTACTGTTTGCTGTAGATCCCTTTAATCTCCTTCAATGAAGGAAAATGTGCACAGTCCTCCTCCAGATCCATCTTCAGAATGACCAGCTTCTTCTGAAAAGAATGAACAGTCACCAAGTCACACAGAATTGTCTTTTCCTTGAAGCTTCTTGTTGAAGTCATGTAAGTGTCCTGTGATGTCAACCAGAAAGGCCAGTGTATCCAAGATACTTTCCTTCTCCAAAAAATCCAAAAAGACCCGAGCCTTTTGACTTTTTGTTGTGGCAGGAATTCTTTCATTTCATTTCTTATTTTCCAAAAACGTTCCAGTACTTTTCTATCTAACATTGGAGTTCAGTAGTGGGTGATTGGCAGATGCATCTTCTTCTGCTAAGAATTCCCTCAGCCTGCAATGCTGGTGGGAAGATGAAGCTCTGAGAAAGTGAATTAGTTTGGTGATGACACACCTGTGGATAATGCAGTGATATGACCAGAGTTCTGGATTGTCCTGTTTCAGTCCAGTAACTGCAGCCTTTTCTCATCCCCTCTTGGAGACGACTTTTTTTTTAGATTTATTCCCCTTTAAGTCAGCATTTCCTTTATTGCTAAATACATGTCCTCTCCTCTTGTGTGCGTTTTCACAGCTGTGATAATTAAAATGTCTTCTACAAATGTTTTGACTCTCTTCATGATAGAATCTGACATATACCAAAAGTTGTGCATTGCCACTCACGTCAGCTGATTCATCAGCAGCTAAACAAACACAGAGTGCACTTTGATTGGCGGTGTGGAGATGGGACTGCCTCTCTGGAAAGCAGCTCGGCTCTTCTTGTTGCTGATGTTGATGATGGGAATCTGTCGGACCTTTTCTTTAAGCTGCTCTCAATCTTTTTGGTCTAAAATAGTTTCTGCCATCACCTCCACACACTCTTTGATCATTTCAGAGTCACTAAATGGATTTTGGGGCTTTTCCTAAACCCATTGCAGTGGTAGTGAACACTCGTATGCCTGTTGTTGTGTTGTTAATGTCTGTGTATTTACGCGTGTTGTACGTTTGTACGGTCTTTATAATTCATGTATTTTTTGTGCCCTCATCGCTGATCCTGGCAGGTAATTTGTGTCAAAAGTTTTCTGTTTTGTCTCGTAATGGCGCTTATTATTACCGCTTTTATCAAGAGCAACAGACTCCCTGCATATGATACACAATGGCTTTGTAGAACTCGCTGCTGGTAAAATGAAAGCGCAAGCTTTGAGCCACTCATCTGGGTAGACACTATTTTCCACTTTTCTCATTTTAGACAGCACCATTGTTCACTTAATTACTTGATAACATTCCAAACATGTAAACAACAGCATGCTGCTCTGAGCGTTTGTATTATTCAGAACATTTTTTTAAATAGAGCAACAATAGAGCAATTATTTTTACAATTTCCTGGTAAACTACACTTTGCAGATAAATCAAAAAAACATACTTTACATACATACTTTATGCTGTATAAATTGTGTCCACATTTTTTTTCTTTGTGATTCAATGTGATCTTAATTCCTTACACGTGAAAATGAGTGAATCAGAACCTACTTTCCTCCACACTGCCATTATGGAAGTCTTACCAGAACTACCAGAGCCTAAAAAACATCCTAGAACAACACTTGCAGTCCACAGGAGTGGAGTTGTATGATGATCTACGATTCATAGAAGAGGCTGATTTGCTGTCAGCTTTGAGACCTGTACAAGCTCAGAAACTTCTTGCCGCCTGGAAATTGAAATGTGAGTCAAACATCAGAAATGAGTTTTTGTAATGCACAAACGTGGATATGAATGTGAATGGTAACACACTGACAGTACAGTGTATGGGCCTGGTCACACCGTCCGAACTTTGCTAAAACGTACCTGGAGTGGCGCTCCAGCTCCTCTATAACAACGAAACATCAAAGTTCATCGCTGCCATGGATCGCTGCTTCAACACCGTTCTAGCAACGCCATGTCCGCTCCACCGACGTTTGAGCAACGTTTAGTTGCCGCCAGTGCAGCACTGGTGAAGCAAAGTGGTCCAGCGTTCTAGATTTCTGCGTTGGTCTAGCGGACCCAAACATCCACGGACTTACGTCTAACGGAGACAAACTTTGACTGGACGTCAGTGGAGCGGGGCTGAACTTTGCCGGAGCAGAGAATGGACCTCTCCTCACCGCTGCAATATTTTGTGCAGCTCAAAACTTTCAGGGCAGTGGGAGGGACCCTCAGGAACATCAGCGGTGTCCGAGCGCATGCGGCGTTGCTTTAATGGAAGCCAACTTTTGTTAAACTGCGATGAACGGTCACGAGCGGTGAGGGATTTTTTTCACCGCTCCAGGAACGCTCCAGCAAAGTTCGGGCGGTGTGACCGGGCCCTAAGGTTTGTTTCCTATTGTTTGTTTCTTTTTCGCTGCAGACCAAACACCAGAGAACAGCACATCATCATCTGTGGTCACCGGCACAGTCATCGTCACTTTTGTCTTTGTCACAGAGAAGTTCATCATCCACATCCTCCAGTAGCCCAGGACTGAAAATCATTTGGAGCACAGCTTTGAAATTCCATGGAGTAAGTTTCCTGAGGAACTTGTGCAGTCTTTGGAGAGGGGAAAAAGACCCGGCCCAAAACTAAGGAGGGAAATGGTTCGCAGTCTTGTTGCAGAAATGATGAAAACTTGCTCTCAGATAAGTAAAAAACATTGTACTGCTGTTGCCAAAAAAATGGTAGCGAAATATTCTGAGTCTCTACAGGATGTTATTGGACCAGGGTATCACTCTCTCTTAAAACAGATTCAAAACAGAGTTGAGAATGTGAGACGCAGCTCAACACCCAAAGTAAGGAAGACAAAAAAATCTTTCTGGGGAATCTGATACAGAAGAGATTCCACTGGAAAAAAGAGCAGCAATGCAGGATATTTACGTATGTGTTCAATAGGATTTAAAATGTCTGCCCCTTGGAGAAACCCATAAGAGCCAAGACAACAAGAAGGAAACACTCAAGACAATGATTCAGCAATACGAGTCAAATCCTGAACAGGTCAAACAACTAATGAAAGCAACTTTTTATACACAGCAAAACTTTTTATACACAGAAAAAAGCCAGAGTGATCTAATTTAGCACATAAAAACTAACTAAAATATTCTGAGTAATCCAAAAACCATTGTTTTATTTATAACATTGTTTTTATGGCCGTAACGATAATTCATGAATCTGTTAAAAACAGATTCAAACTTGCCAACATGTTCATCGAAGCAAAAAATGTAAAAAACGATTTGTTCCCAAATTTAGAAATGCAGAGTAGGCTACATTACGTAGTGTGACACGCTTTCCCCAAACGTCATTATGTATTGCATTCGTGCCTTAAACGTCATGCATAATTGACGTATAATTGTATAATTTATGTATAATTGTTTACTTTATTAAATCTGTTTTTTTTTTAGGAAAACATACAGTTTGTTGTAAGGGACAGAAAGAAAACATACTTGGCCATAAAATACCTTTAATTCGTTGTGATAAAAAAAATCGTAATTGTGACTTTAAAACCATGAATCAAATCGAATTGTGGCTTGATTGCATCGTTACATCCCTAATTGTTTTATATTTGAAAACACAAAAATGTTTTTAATGCTTTAATTTTGGTGCTGACATAATGTGATTTCTTCCCAGTGCTCTTAAAGTCAAAGTGAAGAAATTCAATCAAGCGCGGGGTTATCTTATCTTTGCGTGGTTTATTCATACTTCTTCGTATTTGATTACCCTCGATGGACATCTGCGCACATCAATGAATGAGGGACGTATGAAATACTTACATGAATTAGGTTTATCACTTATGTACCACAACAGACTGATATTACATCTGTGACACTATCTTAAGATAAAATCAGATAAGTGATTTTGCTTTTCATTTGTTATAGATGCTTTTTCTCAATCAATCCGGAAAAAGGAACCAAAGTGGAAAGTAAAAATTCTTCATGCCTCTCTGTGAATCCTCGAGTCCTTACCCTCATCAAAGAGCTTTCTGATCACGAGTGGCCTGAATGTGGACTGGATTCAGTGAGCTTCTATGGACTATTGACTGACTGACCATTTGAGAGAGAACAATTGTAAGTTTTCTTTCTTTTTCTGTATTTTTTTACAATGTTACTCAAGTTTATCCAAGGAATTGTAAGATTTCTAAGGGTTTGTAAAGTTATTTACAATGCTCATGTACATTAAGGACTTGTTATGGGGTGAAATTTGTATCATCTTAAAGTGATAAAAAAAAAACAGATTATAAGTTTGGAGATGTTTTTTTTTTTTTTTATTAGACATTGTACATAAAAAATGTGAAAAAAGTTTTCAGCTCGAAAGTACATATTTTAAACTTGGAGGAATTATTGAAATTTTGAAAAATAACTTTGTTTAAAAAAAATTGAATAGTTTTAAACTACAAAGAAACCATTTTAAACTTAAAGAACTATTGAAAAATAATGTTGTAAATATAAAAAACTAGCTTTAAACTCAAAAGTACAAATTTTAAACTTGAAAGAAATATTGAAAATTTGAAAAATATGTGGAAAATTTATACTTGTTTAGTTTTTTTGCCTCTTTTAAAATCTATTTCTCTTAAATTTTCGATATTTATTTCTAGTCTACATTTTTTTAAATTTACAGTTTATTTTTATAGTTTCAGTAATTCCCTCAAGTTTACAATGTGTACTTTCAAGTTTAAAACGTCTTTATTTATTTTTGAATTTATAATCTGTTTTTTCATTTACTTTAGAAAGATTCAAAATTGACCCCATAAATTCTAGGTTTCAATCACTGTAAATTGATTTACATTTTTATTCTGTAATGTAATTTCTGGTAAAATTGTACTTTTTACTGAATCTGGTAACCCCAGCTGCCATATTATTCCGTAAAAACAACATTTTTTTTTTTTTTACAGTGTGAATGCTAACATGTACTGTAACAAACTAAAGAACAGCATGACGCCCCTCCAGGACTGGGCCACAGGGCAGTATTCCAGCATGATGAGAACCCCAAACACACCTCCAACATGAACACTGCCTTGCTAAAGAGACTGGGGGTGAAGGTGATGCACTGGCCAAGCATGTCTCCAGATCCAAACCCTTTTTATCATCCTTTTGGCGTCCTGAAATGGAAGGTGGAGGAGCATAAGGTCTCAAAGGTCCACCAGCTCCGTGATGTCGTCATGGAGAAATGGAAGAGCATTCCAGCAACCTGTGAAGCTCTGGTGAAGTTCATGTCCACGAGAGTTGAGGCAGAGCTGGACAATGATAGTGGACACAAAATATTGACTCTGAGCATTTCATTTGTACTCACTTTTGTTGTCATGCAGGGGTTTGACTATTTCTGTCTCTATGTTTTATTTAAGAAAAATAAATACACTTCTGTATAAGATGAACACTGACTGCTCTTCATTGTTTCAAAAATTCCTTTTTTGCAGTGTTGTCTCATGAAAAGATTTAAATATCTGCAGAAATGTGAGGGATGTCCTCACTTTGGTGAGATACTGTAACTCAGGCAATAGAAACAGAGGCCGAGCTTGAACTAATGGAGATGGCCTGACAGCTAAACGGAGGACGTGCACGATGTTTTTGTTGTGCAGGTCACTGCAGCAATACTACAACCAGTTCCTGCTTTAATGACAGCCAACATGACCTCGCAGGAGGGATCAACGTTAGACCCGGCGGTGCGCGTGCGCGGTGGACTGAGCTAAAGAGCGCTGAAACCGCGTGGGAGGTGAAGGAGGTCAGCCGACTTTGAAAATGCCCCAAGGAGTGAGTTTGGAGAGGACAATAGAAAGACAATTGTCAGCATGAGCTGACCGTCTCCGTCTTCCATGCGCCGTGTGGCCTTCCCTCCATCATGTCTGGAGCAGAAACAGGAGCAGAAGAGATGCGTTTCCTTTCTCACCTTTTTCTGTGAGAACGTTTCCTTCCTGAAACGACGCCTGCAGTCTTTTGTGCTTAAAGTTGCGCCAGTTTGACCCTTTCAAATGAGAACATATGGACCCAAAACAGAGCAAAACGCTGTGCGCGCGTTTGCTTGTGCCATACTCGTGGCTTCCCAGCATTTTGATTCATTTTCCAGGAAAAACCTTCTGCTTGATATGTTTTTGCACAGCCGCATTTTTTAAATCAACGTGGCATCAGAAAGAAATCACATTCCAAGACTTCTGGACCTGGATCCCGAACTCAGGATTGAATAGTAACCCGTGAATGTATTCTAACACCTGAGAGATCCAACATTGGACCGATGAGCTTAAAGCTTCATAATGTAAAAGTATGACCAAATTTAAGGTCAAAAAAAGAATAAATAACACGAGCAACGGAAACCTTTGATCAGAGAAGCCAAACCCCTGATGTTAGTTTGGTTCGAGCTGAGCCTTCACGCGCCTTAGTGCTGCAGTTCATGATGGCACCGCGTGATGGCGCGCGTGACTCATTTTCAACATCCACCTCGAAACGATCCAATACTTTATCCTCAGCGTTCAAAAAAACAGATAAACCAGAGTAAAATGTGCTCGTGCTACAAAACAAAAAAAAAGGATATTTAGTAACATTTATGGAAATTCGTTTAAAGTTAAAATCCTGATTCCGAAGAAACCATTCATGACAGTAACAGCCGTCCTTCCTCAGAATGGCACATTATTGGGCATCGGTCTATAGCGTGGACCGGCAGACAGATTTCCGCTTTGAACTCATGATAAAACATTTGTCTACATTTTTATGACAGTTTTTTAAACTGTTTTGACAGTTTTTTCATTTGGTAGAATTTGTTTCAGTTGTTATAAAACGGGACTGCAGGTTTTCGCGCTTAAAAGCGGCCTTTAAAGAAAATGCTGACAAACCAAACAGAGAAAAAACAACAAATGTTTGAAAATTTAGCTGCAAAATGATCTTTGATTTCTCTTCTTTAATCTCTTTCTCCTTTAGTTCTTTTTTCCAGAGCATTGACTTTATTGTCTCTCTCTGCTTCCATTAACCGTTTATGTTTAACAATAAGACATAAATATCCTACTCAAATAAAAATCCTTTCAAATTGATTTTTTCTGCATCCTCTGATTTTTTTAGATGAAGACCCAAAGAATCCCAAAAAAATAAAAAAAATAAAAAGACATTCAATATCAAGAAAAATATTTCAAATAGCGAAGTCTTTAACACAACGCAGCTGTTTTAAAGAAAATTCGGAATAATCGCGAGACAAATTAAATCACTTATTTTTAGATTTTAGAAAATGTTTATCAGACTGTCTGCTTTTATTTTTGAAAGATGAAAAGCTGGAAATGTTTTAAATATTTAAATCCTAGGATTTCAAAGTAGACAAAGCTAAAATTACATTTTGAAAAAAACGTTTAGATTTTGTCTTTCTTTGTCAACGAGTTAAATGTGTTTTCTGAAAAAGACTTTCATTTTGACTTTATAGAAGAAATCCAAAAAAGCCATAGATGAAAATAAAGCTATTTTATTGTCAATGCATTCAACATAAATTAGATAAACTATCCAGTAGTAAATTTCTGCAAAAAGGAAGAAAACACTGAAACTATTCCCCACTGACACAAAATATGACACTTGTTTTTTTTTTTTAAATAAAACTAATTAATCACATTGTAATGTATAGACTGCGTCTTAAATCAATATCTCATATTACATGCACAGAAATATAGTTTGACATAAAATCCCAATTTGTGTCCATATTCATAATAAAAGCATGAAAATGCTGGCTGGGCTGTAAACCATGATGACATGTGACTATGGACATAATTCATCTCAATATTTGCATTTTCATGATATAAAATACAACTTCCTGTACATTTACACATATTTAAATCTTTCCTTATTTTCAAACGTTTAGGTGCGTCATAAATAAGTTCATTTTTACGTCAAAATGCATTTGCACATACTCAAAACAGAACATTTGTCTTGTTCACAAGGGAGTAAAAGGAAACAGACAGATGTGAAGGATGTGTCCAAAATGAAAATAGGTGCAAAGGGTGTTCAGTGGCTTTAAGTGGCCTGTCCCAGGAAGAGCCTTAAAGCAGGCGTCCAGTCCCCAGTCCTAGAAGTCAGTTATGGGAGGTCATGTGCCGGGACAGGTGATGCCTCTCCCGGAAGGACTCGTTGCATATGGGGCACTTGAGTTTCTCCTCACGCCGCCGCTTGACTAGAGGCTCCATAGAGTACTCCTTTTTATGGTGTGAACGCATGTGGTAAACCAAGTCTGAGGTCATGCGGAATGAGGCGTTGCACTTGGCACACCAGTTCTGTGCCGGCAAGCAGAGGGAGGTGAAGGAGGGGGGCAACAGAGTGAGGGCGGAGGGCATCTGAAGCTGGATGGGTCCAGAGTTCTTGGGCCAGAAGGCAGTGGCATAGACGAAGGGGTTCTGCTTGCCCATAGCACCCGGCACCGGGCAGTTGGCTCCCAGTTCTGCTCCTTGCAGCTTAGCGGCGAGGTGGTCAGCCTGGTACAGTCTGTTGGAGGAGATGGTATCACCCACCACTGGGTGGCAGTCCAGCAGCTTTGGGGGCATCACCAAGGGGGAAATCTGTGAGAAGGAGCGGGATGGCTGGCTGAAGGCACTCTTCCTCTCACCGCCGCTGCCACTGCCCTGCTGGCCGACGGAAGTGAAAGCACTGCCCAGGGATAGGCTTTGTGGTGGCTGCGTCTCGGAGAGCACCTGCCTGATGCCAAGGTTCTTCTCAGGAGGATTCCCGCTGGGACGACCCCCCTCTTTGTTTTCAGAGTTGGAGCTTTGGAGGTTTCTGGTGTTGCTGTGGTGTTTTGGATTCTGAGGAGACTTCCTGACCTCTGTGAAGGCGCTGCGCTTGACCTCCCTAGGATCCACTGAACCTGGCGGGGAGAAGGATCTCTGGTTCTCCTCTAAGCTGTAAACTCCTCTGTAGTTCTGTGCAGAAGCTTCCAGCTCGTCTTTGGACTTGCTCTGTGGGAGGCCTGGTCTTCGGCTTTCTCGTTCATCTATATCCGAGAACTTCCTCTTCCCCGAGCTCTCGCTGCAGATCTCGGCCTCCTTGTCACTCGGTGGGCTGGTTCGGTTCTTCTCCAGATCTCGGGCCAGGTTGTGGAAGTCGGTGGAGGGCTTGGTGCTGTCCTGAGGGTTTCCAAAGCCTTCAGAGCGGCCTAGCTTTGGGCTGGTCCTGGTTGGGGGGCTGTTTGTGTGCTCTGTGCTTCTGTCTCTGCTGGACTCCTCCTCTGCTGAACCGCTGCTCTGCAGTCTCTTGGAGCAGCGGAATCGCAGGTGGGCCAAAAAGGGAAACTCAAACTGGAATCGCTGGTTGCAGTCTGGGCAGGTGTGATGGGCTGAAGCTGGCAGACAGACACAGGACATTTTATTCATACTGATAAAACACTGGAGCTGTGTTTGATGACGAAAACAGAGTCTGAGGCCACCTTAGGATCACACAAAGGTTTCGTTTCTCTCAAGAACACAAAATCAATCAATACTTCTTGATTGAAAAACAGTTGGGACTTTCTAGCTGCTCACCTTTGCTCTTGGCGGGGGCTCTGCTGGAGCTGAGCAGCAGCAGGTCGATCAGGTCCGTGCCGTACCAGACCAGCAGCTCCTCATCCTTCTCGATGCGGCGCAGTGAGCGGTAGAAGAGCTGCCCGTTCTTCACGTAGGCCTCCAGGTTCTGCTCCTCTTTGTCCCGAGCGGACTGGACCAGCCGCAGCCACATCAGACCCTCCGAAGTGCTGTTGGCCGCGGACGTGTCCACCTACGCGGGCGCAAAAAAATGTCCGTTTTAATTTCAGATTTACGCGCATTGAAACGGGAAGAGTTTCCATAAATGTAAAGCCAAACAGCTGTATTCTCCCCAAAAGGGGAGACGTGTGCAGACACACGCACTGACTCACCCTGAAGATGTATGGAGCCGCGCGCTTGTCGGTGGACTTCAGCGCGAGGAAGGCGATGCTGTCGTACATGGACGTGTGGCTGAGCGCGCACGGCCCAAAGATGGCGTGCGCGGGGATGTCGCACGTGGTGAAGACGCTCGTGAAGATGTCCGTGAGACACTGCTGCACCGCTTTAGCGTCCCCGTCCCAGACCACCTTCTGAGAGCCGGACTCCTCCATGTCACACTGCGGGCGCAGACACGCACGCGTCAGCACGCGGCTCCACGCGGGCCAGCAAAGGAAAACCCAAAGGAAATCCCCCTTTATACTAATACAAATCATTTCTGTCTTTAATCAGATCTGATCAAACTAAAGTTTTCCCCGCCTTTTTAACAAACGCCAACGTGGTGATCTCGTTCTTCAAATGAGTTTTCTTTGTCTTTGTAGTCTGTCTCAAAGAAATGGGAATCGTGTATTATTATTATTATTATTATTATTGATTATTATTCATAATTATTATTATTTTATTATAACAACAATAATAGTAGTACAACACTCAAAATAATATCAATTAATATAATAAATTATTATTATATTAATTGATATTATTGTTGTTGTTTTCGCTTTTGAAAGAAAATACGTGTTCTTTGACCTGTTTAATAATGTGAAAAGAAACCTATTTAAAACAATTAAATAGTGAATTTGAAAACATCTTCATATGAATGTCGTAAATGTGGGCCTGAAAGATCTTCTTAAACCAAAACGCCTCAAAATTCCCCGAAGACTTCTAACAATAATTTGCAGAACGAGCATGAATTCTTCTAAGAGCGCGCGCGTTTGCACGTTAAAGCTTAAGAGTCTCAGTTAACCGCAGAGTCCGGCGGGTTTCTGCGGCCATTTAGGAACGCACGCCTGCACGCGGCAGCGCGTGCCTCCTCATTACCATAATCTCCACTTTTCCTCAGAGACTGTAATTAAAGCAGCATGAGCGGCTTATTATCACCGCTGAGTGAGCGATCACGCGGCTCAAAGTGCGCGCGAAAGCCCGTTCCTCCAGAAAGACTGACTGTCTTATCATAATAAAAACAATAATAATGATGATGATGATAACAGCGCAATAATAATAATAACAACAACAATAATAACAATAATAATAATAAAATGAAGGGCCTCGCTGCCTTCCAGTCGTCGCGCCCTCAGTTCCTAACCGTCAGCGCGGAGGTGACAGCCAGCAGGGTTCCGGGCCTGAGCCACCGCTCGTCTTTACGCAACCACTTCTGTGAGGCTACAAAACCACGACAACTGAAACCAGTGAATGAAGAGTGCGATCAGCATGAATGGATCATACTGATAAATCATACATATAATAATGAAAATACTTCTAAAAATATACTTGTTGCCACATAAAAGACAACAGAGAGCAGAAGAAGCGACGTTTTGGCTGCTGAGTCTGATCTGTTTATATTTTTATGAAATAATCTTGATACCGCGGACTCTAATTAAACGGAAACATTCATCCCATTTTTCTTTTTGTTTTAGTGAAGCCAAACCTTTTTTTTTTTTTTTTTTTTTGAGACCGGAGCTCATGTGAGAATGGTACCGACCAGGACCCGGCTGCCCAGATGTGGACCATGTTATGAAGAAGGTTACGTGTGCGTGTCCGTAAACTGCTCTTTGAAAGCCGGGCCGGGTGGGGGATGTTACACCCATATGCTAAAGCGGTGCCAGGCGCCCTAAATCAGCGCTGCGGATCCACAGCAACATCTGCGCCTTCTCTCCACTCTGCGCAGCCGTCCGCGCTCGCAGGACGCACGAAACTTAACCAAGAAATCCTCCAAAATTATCCAAACACGCGTTTGGTCCTCACCTACCTTTGACCAGGGTGAGCTATAATCCACAGACGGCCGGAGGACGCAGCTGCGGCGCAGAGCCGTGAACAGTCCCGGGAAGAAGAAGCAACGACAATAAGGTTCCGGGATCAAGCTGGGGACTCGGCGGAGGAGGTGGGGCGCTCCCGGGTGGGCCCTCAGTCAGTTCATATCCCCCCCGGCGCGGTGAAGGTGACAGGGCTGCGGCAGAGGCTCGCCGGCGCTGGCGGGGTGGACGGAGGACGGATGAGGGTAGACAGAGACGCAGACGCAGGCGCACAGATGGGGCCGCGGCTCTGGCTGACTGGCAGGCAGACACACACTTTTTGTTTGCGGCACATAATCTACCCAATGAGGCGTGTCACTTTCCGTCTCCTCCCTTTAACTCTTCCCTGCCCGACTGTCATTAGATGCGATTTATGGACACGAGGGGATAAAGAGCCCCCCTCCCCCCGAACACCACCTCCTTTTATTATTGTAATTCACATCACAAAAGTTGGTGGTTGTATTGTGAAAAAAAAGTGACATTTAGCCAGCGGGATGCTGGGAATGAAGGAGCATCTTACGTTCCATACATATTCATCACAATAACAACACAACAACCATTTTCATACTATATATTAACCTTTATACTTTTTTATATTTGTAATATATTTATGAATAAAATTCTATTTTAAAAACAATTAGAAAATGTTAAAGAAAATGTTTGGTTAAAATCCCCCGCCCCCTGTGATTTAGTTTAAAGGTGTTTTTTTTTTGTTGTCTTTTTTAAAAATAATTTATTTATGTGCGTGTTTGTTTATTTGTTGGGGGGGGGGGGGGGGGCATCCTATTGCTCGCAGCAGTGTAAGCTCTGTGTGCGGTCACTTAGGCCGCGCGCCCCGGCCAGGCTCGGTGCGCTCTGCTGCTTGCAGTGTACTCATGGTTACAAAGGGGGCGCCAGAGTATCATTTGCTGACATTGGAGGCTGGTGTTTTGAGTCAGACACACGACTTTTTTAGGCTGGACCCTACCTGTGACCCTAACAGGACAGAACAAGTGATAACGACTGGATGAAGGAAGCTGCAGGTGAGTACTTGACCTATAGCCTTTATTGCATTAGTTTGGACTGAAGTCAAACTTTAATTGAATTACTGCTGTTTTGAAAATTCCTTTTTGTCACTGTTTCAAATTAGATGCATCAGTAACACTATCAAAGAAAGATTCACTTCATTTTTGAAGAGATTAATGCCGATTTATGCTGCAGCTTTCCTCCTGAAAATGTTTGCTTCAACTGAAAAAGGAAACAAATAATATTTTTGCTGCACAACAAAAATCCAATTGGGTCTTTTTCTCACCACATTCATTTTTTGTTTAAATAAAAACAAAAAAAAAAGTTTCGCTTTGTAAAATGGAGACGCTTAGAGAAGAACTGAAAGAGTTGCAGAGAGTCACACTTTTCCTATTAAAGCTTCACACAAACAGCAACTGTCAGCTTCATCACAAAAACCCGTTTCAGCCTCAGAGGAAACAGTTGGACTGCACAGTGAGACAGAAGTGATGCTGACAGGTCTGCAGACAATCATCTCCTCCTCATCTGCTTTGAATTTAAAATGTCCTTTTTAAAAATAACTAATTCATGATAACCCTGAATCCCTTTTTGATAAAGATGGTCCGAGATTGTAGCATATTAAAGAAAAATGGAGAGGAAACATTCCACCATCCGTAAGACTCACAACTAACCTCATGGAGGAAAACACTGTTCTAGTTTGTGAAAACACTGTTCTAGTTTGTGTGGAGCTGCAGGTTTCTTCACTCTGGATGGTTATCCCATGAAAAGAAATGTGCAAACGATCATGTGATGAAATTACATTGAAAACTTTTACATTTTTTCCTTTTAAAAAACAATATCCAGTAAAGTAAATAATGTCCATAGGTGTTATTTTATATTTTGCCTTGGTAAATGTTAAACTCACGAGTCTGTTCTCTGAGAGCTGTGAACACCCGTGCGCGCATCTGAAACGGATGTTTCTGAGAGGCAAAGACAGATCTGACTTCTTAGCCTATCTTCATGCTGTCATTTCAGGATTTCACGTTCACTCCTGGATGAGAAAACAAGACAGTGTTTACGTCTTTTGTCTTTAAAAATAAACGTAATTATTTCTGGACACAATCAGAGTCAATGTCTCCCTGAGATCCTGGGAACATTAGCAGAAATACAAACAGACATTCTCATGTCTAGTATTTGGAAGGCAAACAGACCTTTTCCAGTCCAGGTTTTTGTGGATGAAACATATTTCTGCAGTATTGAAAATATCAGCTATGGTCTTTCTTGGAGGAAAATAGCCTCTGTGACCCAGCCTGTCACATTCAAAATCCCAAATTCCTGAAAATGGTTTTCTAGAACACTGGACTCTGTGCAGAACAAGTCCAATGATTTTGTTTGTTTGTTTTGTTCTGAATGCAGAGTAAATGTGTTTGCTTACATACTTTTCTATTCACGTGCTTTTTGTATCAAAACTTCTGAATAAGAAGGAGGAAAGAATCATGACTAACTTCACTAACTGAAGTCTTGTTTGCCTGAATCCAGATCTGAAAGATGTAATAAAGAAGAAAAAGAATAAAGAAGGGGGGGGGGTCAGAAGAAAAGAGGCCAATGCATGTAGGTTTGTCAAATAAGAGTTCATAGTTTACATGAAAGCAGGAGCCGGGAGATAAAAGGTTTTAGGATTACTGAGAAGAGTTCTGAATGAATGACTCATGAATGATTGTTCAGATGCGCTCAACTTCCATTTAGAGAAGATTAGCACAAATATGTGAAAGTCATGCAAGCACATTCCTCTCACCAACAATCACAGCTGCCATGGTTTCTGCTGCTGTATAGCAGAGGCATCAAAACAGTCTCTGCAGTTTAAACTGTCTCAGAACATCATCTGGACATCAAACATCGGTTTTCAACCAGAACCAGAACTTCTTTCATAGGTTAAACCTGTCCATGTGGGGGTCTCTCACATTGGACCTGCCCACAAAGGTGGACATATGTTGCAGCTCTTTGCTCTGGCACAAAGGTCACACCCTTAACCAAAGCAAAAGGCAACAGAAGAAAAAATGCTGCTGAGGGATGCAGCAGGATTCAGTCAAATCAGCTGTGTAAACTTGGAGCTTCTTTCTGTTCACTGTCTGTCACTATCAGAAAAAAACCTTTTACCCAGAAAACCTACCACATTATCTCTACAACTAAGATTACTCTCAGTCATAAAACTTTTATTGATAAGAATTTTTTTTCTTAAAAGACAGAAAGAAATCTTGATTAAAAAATGCGGTAATTGTAGATTTACTTCTTAGTTTTTGCAGAGACACAAGGAGGAGGTGAGTTAAGATTGACGGAGCGAACAGAAATAGCTGGTGAACCTGTCGCAGTTCATCCATCACTGAAAAAAGATGATTTCCTGAGCTTCAGTGGGAAACTTCTTTAGCTGCTTCTAAGAAACATGAAACCACCCAGAACAAGCAGGAAAAAGGAGGTTCAGCCCAAACCATTAATGCAACACTCACATTATGAGCAGCGATGATGTTTCTCTAAATGAGCTGTCCAGCTGGAGCTCCTATCAAGTCAAACGGCCTGAGGATTAAATACTGTATGAGGAAGACTGTTCTATGTTTAATTCAAGCTCACTGTGTTGCTCTCACTCAGCGCTGGTGATTGCTTTCCTGCAGTCAATTACAAAATCAGGATTTGACAGCTGAACATCTCTTTTTACAGGCTTCTCTTCTGCAAAACTGCCTCAGATCCAAACTTTATCTTTCATCTGCGCATCCATCCTCATTTCCTCATGACTTTCCCTCTTTATGCAAAGAAACAACAACAAAAGCTTTCTGCACTTTTTCATCGTTCTTTCATGTTTTCATGGATTTCAGGAGATAGAAGCTGGCAGTCCTGACGTCTCATCAAATATTAGGCACACCTTGTGCGCTGGAGGAGTGAAATAAAGCAACTGGAGAGGCAGCAGCATTGATCTTTGACGGTAAACACATCCGAGAAAAACACGGTTCTTCTCCCACAGGGGGCAACGCGCCGACACTTTCTGTTTGCAACAAAACGGCTTCATAAATCACTGTCCACTCTCTCTTTGTCACGCACACACACACACACACACACACACACACACACACACACACACACACACACACACAATGCAGAGATCGTGGAATTCAAAATATCAATCACAGCTTCTTTAGACTCACATCTCTGCTACTGAAGGTCTGCTGTTTAGATTTTAACAAGAATTCTGCACCGCAATGGAACGTTTAGCATTTATGCAAAAGTGGCTTTTTGTGAAAACATCATCGATGCAAAAAGTCTGAATCTTATCAAACATGTTTGATTCCTTTCCATTCAGATTAGCTTCTTAGACTGATGTTAAAGAGACTGTCTTCTCAGACAGACTATCTTCAGGAAGAATTTCAGAGCACTTGAGTTTCCTTGTCTTGTACGTGAGCTCCAGCCCTGAGGGGTCTTCCAACAGAAAAATACATTTTAAATATATGCAATACCTGACATAATAAAGCTTGTTCTTCTCAACCAAGAAAGTTGTGATTAAATGACAGTGAGGAATTCACATGTGAGTCAATGTACAGTTCAGAGAAATCTGAGACATGGGTTGAACCCTGGATCTGCAGAAGATGCCGTGTGCATGGGGTTCAGCCCCATCATCTGAGTTTTCTTATCACAGCCCAGATGTTTAGAGGAGGATCAGTGTGCAACTCAGCTGAGTGAACGCTGTGAAGACTGTGAGCATGGGAGAGGATACAGACCTTCCAGTCTCTTTCCGAGGGGGGGCAGAAGAGGAGAGGGAAGAGAAAGAAGCTCTGAGGAGGATGTGTGGGCCGTTGTTTGTGAGGAGGATGAGGACAGAGGAAGAGGAATGTGGAAGCTGTTTACGTGAGACAGAGGAGGAAGAGCCTGTGGGCTGATCCGGGACATAAATACATGTCAAGGTGACCATTTGCTCTCAGCTGTCAGCAAAGCTCTTAGTTTTGTATTTGATAGCATCTTTAGCGGCAGTGAAGGGCATCTTAGGTTTGTGTGGTAGAAACCATAAATGTTTGTTCGATGAAAGTTCAAAAAAATTATCAGTTCAGTTTGCAGGTAAAAAACAGGAAGAGAGGAGGCTGAAAAGAGGAGCTAAAGATCCTGGATCCACATTCAGGTTTTATCTGTCAATCATCATAGCATCCATAAAACTTGAAAACAAGAACTCCCTGCATCGAGGAAAAGTGGAAAATTAACAGACAATTCATAAAAAGAAACATAGTCCACAATTTCCTCAATGTGGGGTTATGGACCCAGGACACTAGTTGTTATTTTGTTATCACTTCCTGTTTTATTTTGTTGTGTTTCCTGTGTTCACTTTTGCCTTTCAGGTCACTTGACACTTCCCTCCTAGTGTGTGTTCCCTCCCTGCTTCTTGGCACACCTGTGTGTAGTTACCTCATCCTCTCTTCCTGTTATAAGTCCTCGTCTCCCTTGCACGGGTGGTCGGGTGGTTTTTGTACCTTCAAGGATTTGTCTTCTGGTTTTTCGAGTACTATTTTTGAATAAATGAAAGACTTTTCACTTATAATTGCCGTCTGCATTTGTGTCAGCACGCCAACCCTGACATTCAACAAGATTTCGGTGAAATCATCTACATCAAAAAAAAATCCCGTCTGTAATTTCTGGTGTCCTGACTGAAAAATAAAAATGTTTTTTTTATTGGATGTAGATTCAAAATCATTCATACGGAAAAAAAACAAAAAAACGACAGATCCGTTCTTTAATTAGCGCAGCAGCAAATTAAGTGACTTCATGCTGAACAAAACAGACAAGACATCACAAGCCACAAGGACAGCAATAAACCAATTAAACAACAGAATAAAAGATAAATCAAAGCATGAAGATGAGCTTCAGCACCAGCAATAATCCCCTATTTAGCTCTGAATTAGGCGAAGGCTTTAATCCCCAAACAGCACCTCAAACGAACTCGCCGTTCCTGTCGTCACACATCTAGCAGAGCAGATGGAGAGAAATGTAGAATAAATGAGGAAAAGGGAGACTGAACACCCAATAGCTGACAAGGTTTTCTTAAAAATGGGAATGAATAAACTCATAAAGAGACACTTTTATACTAGATCCAGCGATTGCACAAATGGGGGAAATGGCCAGAAAATATTCTGTATGGCATATGGCACTTCAGCTGCCATATGTGCCAGTTTTCACAAAAATTGGCATTGACGTCCATGATGGTCAGTAGTAACTGCCAAAAACACAGCAAGGCCTGAACAGAGGGAGAGAGGGATGGGGGAGTAATGCTTCAATTGCTTTATTGGCCGGCGTGGACTCTTCTCTGCACAGCTTCTGCCACTCTCACCACAAAGAAGAAGGGATGAAGGGGAAGGAGGGAGACAAAGAGAAACAGAATTCAGACCAGTCTCCTCTGCAGGGTCTGTTTGTTCACGTGTGAAGAAGAATAAAAAATGTATTATGCCTCTCCGGGGCTCCTGGATGTCTCATTCACAAAACTGCCCTCAGAGTTATAGCTCATTTTTAAAACCATCAGACAGAAATGCTTCAGATATTGTGCATTTTAGATGGGCTCTGAGGGGAGGGGGGGCGTTTGCGCAGTGACGCCGCTTTCTGATGCCTGCATGGAAAGTGTGCAGAGGTGGAAAAGGGATGAGCTCATTGGCTCAAGGGAAAATGGTGGTGGGAGCAGGTGCTGCTTTTGACCTGAATGATGGGCTTCCATTTCACTTTGTCTCAGAAATATGTCCTGCTAATGACAACTTCAACTGAATTTTGCCATTCCCCAAAAATACCAGCACGCACCAATATGCAGCAAGCCCTCCAGCCCTACACCTTTCCAAACCACAAAGAGAAAGGCTCCAGAATGGAAGGTGATGTCTGCTTTCATGCTGACCTCAGTGAGACGCAGCCTTTGACACCTGACCGCTTCAAAAAAACACACCTGAATGAACTAACCTTTGCAAATATTTACATTTTTTGGTTCAGAACTGGCCCTACCCAATATGACACCCCTGCACAACATTTTATTTGCCTCCCCCTCATCTCCCCAATTTAAAATTAGATAACAAAAAAATAAAAATACATAGTAATAATTGTCCTACTACAGCTTTTTTGGATTGCTTACACACTAAAATTCAAAGTAGTACACTTTTAGCAAAACCTTACACGCAAGAAGCAAAACATCAACCCAATATTTGCACAACTATAAGCACACTATCATTCCCAAACTTGTTGCAAAACTCTACACACAGTGATTTGCAAAACACTAAAAACACTAAACATACATTACACACAAAAATCTATTATGAAGTCACTTCCATGCAATACCAAAGCACTGATTGTCAAATTACCACATCGTCCAACCAGTTGGTTCAACACAGTCATCAGGTGTGTCAACACTTGTCTGCTTAGTTGTAGACACACCAATCAAGTGTGATCAATCAGCACTATAAAAAGCAGCAGGTGAGTTGATCAGTCTTTAAGCACATTGTAAAGAATCAGAGGAAGAGGAAGACCACGAGGAGGACGACAGGAAGGAGGAGGAAGGAGAGGAATCAACAGAGGAGGAGATGGAGGTCATGCTGGAGGTAGAAGCTGGGGAAGAGTAAGACGAAGACAAGAAAGTGCTCAAGAGGACTGAATCTGACAAATGGGATGTGTGCAAAACTGGTTTACCACGTTGTCAACCACACCCTGAGGCGGAGGGAGGCTGGACTGCGAGTACAGCCAAATATAAGCCGATACACAGTGGAAAGTATAGTAAGAACATTTTGACTGGAAAATAGGTATTGTAAAACTATCACAATTTCACAAACATCTGCACGGCTTCAGTAACTGCTTACAATACTGTATTCTATGCAGTATCAGTACTTCTGTACCCTTATCCGGTAAAATTACTGTACTATTGTTGACTGTTTCTTTTCAACATAGGATTGAGGGTTCGGAACGACAAGGCAGAAGGCGTCCTATATTCACAGAACAGCAAAAGAGGGAGATAGTAAACATGGTTTTGGCCAACAATGCTATAACACTCAAACGGCTCCAAGCTAAGATTGTCAATAAGGGCTTGGTCACACCGCCCAAACTTTGCTGGACCGCATCTAGAGCGGCATCAAATTTTGACAACGTCACCGCGCACAAAATGGGGAAAAAAATCAAACACACCAGCGTTGGTGTAGCGATGTACTGCTGAAGCCGGCGTAGCTTTAGCATTGGTTTAGCGGCAGCGAGCTATAGCGAGCGTTGATGTGGCGTTGGTTGCTTCAGCGTAGGTATAAAGTGTTCTGCGCATGCAGGCAGCTCTCAGGATCCATGGTGATGCAGTTTTTGGGTTAATTCGATGTCCATTTCTCCCCGTATTTTGGGCCAGTTCCCGGTTCATCGCTGCCATGGATCGCTGCTTCAAAGCCTGACACCGTTCCAGCAACACCGTGTCCGCTCCACCGACGTTTCTGCAACGTTTAATTGCCGCCAGTGCAGCGCTGGTGAAGCAGCGGTGGTCCAGCATTCTAGATTTCTGCGTTGGTCTAGTGGACCCAAGCATCCACAGACTTGCGTCTAGCTGAGACAAACTTTGACTGGACGTCGGTGGAGCGGGGCTGAACTTTACCGGAGCGGAGAATGGACCTCTCCTCACGGCTCGCAATATTTTGAGCAGCTCAAAACTTTGTTCCATAAAAGGAACATCAGCGGTGTCTGAGCATATGCAGCGTTGCTTTAATGGAAGCCAACTTTTGTTAAAAGATGATGAACGGTCACGAGTGGTGAGGGATTTTTTTCACTGCTCCAGGAACGCTCCAGCAAAGTTCAGGCGGTGTGACCAGGCCCTAACCATGACAGTCTCAATGATATCCATCAGACCTCAATATTAACACTGACAAGCATTCTTAAAAAAACATATTTAAATAAAGCAAATTCATTGAGTGCCTTTCAAATTCAAAAAGGGTGAAACGACTGCGGCATGATTATGCAGAGATATGTATTCCCTTTAGCAGTGTGATCTTGTAGAGTGTCTCATAATTTTTTACTGTACTGTAATATATATACTACATCTACACTGAACTACACAATTTTGCCTGACACTGTTCTTCAGGTAGTTTCACGAATGGATGGAGAGGAGATCCTGCATGAGTTCATTTACATTGATGAGGCTGGGTTCAACCTGACAAGAACATGAAGGAGGGGAAGGAACGTCATTGACCACAGGGCTATGGTCAATGTCCCAGGGGAATGTGGGGGAAATATAACTCTCTGTGCAGCCATTACGCAGAATGGGGTCCTCCACCACCATGCGCATATGGGCTCTTACATCACAGCACTCATACTTACATTCTTGGACCCACTGCACAACATAACAGCAGCAAATCAAATCGATCATGTGCAATACATTGTTGTCTGGAACAATGTGTCTTTCCACCGCTCTGGTTCTGCTCTGGTTCAGAACTGGTTTCAGCAACATCCACATTTCACTGTCCTATGTCTTCCAGCATATTCTCCATTCCTTAACCCTATAGAAGAGTTTTTCTCTGCATGGCGGTGGAAGGTACATGATCTCCGTCTCCAGGCTGAGTGAGGTACCTCTCATCCAAGCCATGGTGGGGGCCTGTGACCAGATGGAGGTATCAGCAATACAAGGATGGATTCATCATTCAAGATGTTTCTTTCCAAAGTGTCTTGCTAATGACAACATTACCTGCGATGTTGATGAATTTCTCTGGCTAGCTCCAGCTAGGCGAAGAGACAATGTCTAGTGTCTTTTTCAGTTTTTTCAGTGTGCAACATTTGGTGGATTTATAGGTCAGTAGAAGTGCTGAAAGTGCTTTAGGTTTATCACAGCAGAGTGAAACTCTGGAAATGTTAGCTTTCCTGATGTAAACACAACACACAATAAAGGCATGACACCACTGTAGACAAAAACTGACTCAAATCAGTAAGCTGTTTTTTTTTACTGATTAGCATTCCATAATGAGGCAAACTGATCTATTATCAACCTAAACTGTGCTGAGCGGCTCAGCTGCTGCTTCTACTTTACCTCCATCTTTCTCATCTTTTTCTCTTCTTTTTCTGCTCTATGCTCTGAACAGTTCCCCATTGCTTAGACATGTTTATGTTTTCTGGTCTCATAAGTTAACGCAACCCTCCATCCACTAGAAAAAGCAGGAGGGAAGCTTTTTTTTAGTATTATAGTTTTTCCCAATGGCTAAAAACACATTTTCTGAAACATTAGACCATTTCCACAAACAGCAAACACAATTTTCAAAAGATAGGCTAAATATACAAAATCCTTGACTCTTGAGTCAATAGTTCACTCTATAGTCACACTGAAGACTCTGTTGTCATAACTTACACATAAACAGCAAACAAAACACATTACACTGTAAAACACTTGGTTAAACAAAATGGTTTATAAAGAATCGTAACAACCCCACTCCCCAAAAGAATTAGAATAAAATAGTGTTCAGGATTTCTTTTTTATTCTTACTGTAAACCCATTCACATTTATTGCACTTCACCATCTCTGTGCAAGTCAGACCCGATTACTTAATTCTCCACAGGCAATGTTCACCACAGCCAGACAACAAGAAAAGAATGATCCTGTGTGCCTGATCCGGTCTTGACAAGACACAATTGAAATGTCACCAAAGGCAACGTCTGAGGCCTGCAACAGGATATCCTGAGTTTACGGCTGTCTGTCATAAACCTCCCAATGTGAAGCAGAAAAAACATTCTTAAATTGGGTTTCAGTTTGTTTACACAGTTTCTGAAAGCATGCCTCATATTCTCAGAACTCTACGCACAAATTAAAAAAAAAAAACACACAAGGGGCAAAACCCTTCAATTCTCCTGTAAAATGAAACTTTATATTCAAAACAATGTTATTTCCTCTCAAAAAGGGATTGTGTTTTGTTTTAAATAAACCACACAAACCATCATATGAATAGACATTTATAAGACCCAGCTGAACACTGGTGTGTTCAATGTAAAACACTAGGATGAATGGAAAACACTTCATCTCCATTCATCATAATAAATGAAGAAGGCCTTATCTTGGTTCAATATTACACGTACTAAAGACACATGGTCGCACCGATGCGCCCAGCCTTTCTGAGGGAAAAAAAAAGATAATTTCAGCACGTTTGAAAGTCTCATTCCTGTCTCTGTACAGGTGTAACATACCTCAAATAAAAATAATTGTTTTAGTTTATGAGAATGTAAATCTGAGTTGTTCAGTTTGAGTCCGTGTGCATGCCTCCTGTGCACATGCGCCCAGTGCTGGCAGCAGTTGGAGTGGGTGATGAAACTCTGTTAAAACTCTTTAATCAGGGCTATAGCTCCATTCAGCGTTTACATTCTTTCGTCTACCGCAGGTTTTCAATCGTCAACGAAATTTACGTTAAAGGGGAGTCTGTAGCGGATAAAAGCAGCCTGTTGTGAAGTGTTTACGTCATCAACGTTTGTCAGCAGATTCTGCCATGTAGGAAAGCGGCTTTGCGCTGCAGCACTCTAATGTGTTGCAGGACCAGATAGAAAAAACGCTTTTTTTCCACGTCTGAATCTGCTGATTTGCTGGGATTGTTTGAGTGGTTGTTTTTGAGAAAAGTGTTAAAGCAATTGATTGACTGGTTTGGAGAACAGCACTTTGTGTTTAGCCATTGGGAAAAAGTGTAATAAGTGGAAAAGCACATTTTAATCTACAAAACCTTTTTCTTGTCCTGTCCAGCAGTTTAGCAAACATGAGCTCTGTTGAGCACACAACAGAGCTGGAGGCCTCTTGTGTAGGATTTCAAGGTTACAACAGTGGGTTATGAATGTTCAGACATACGAGGTGTATATTTGTATAAACCCCTTTTGTATATGAGGTTAAACTTTAATGATGTTGATTATGTTTGTTTTCATTCTTGTTGAACCAGACAGAAAAAGAAGAGAAAATGAGAGAGTGGGATGTTAGAGATGAGAAATAAGGGTACAAAAAAAGGGGATGAAAGAGGAGTTAAGGAAGTTGAAGGATGATTAAAGAAGTAGGAAGAGGTAGAATTACAAAGCAACAGGTTGCTAGTATTTTATCATAATTACTGTCAGGTTTATAGTTTAAAGGGAGGGGCCTCTCCACACAAACACACTCAAATACTACAAACCTTCCTGTTGGCTCCAATAATATTCACTTACAAACATGTCAACACATACAAAATACAACTTCAGCTCACACGCACATACTTATACAGTGCACATACAAACACAAACAGGTGAGTGTTTATATTCTACTGTAGTGGATGATGGAATGTAAATAGAGGTGGAGTACCTGGTCACTCTCACACCAACACCCCTGTGGAAGGCAAGGCAGCAGTGGTCACCAAAGCCAACCCAACATTAGCCACCCAGACCCGGGCCAGGAGGACCACCACAGGGGCCCCCAGTGCCAGAGATCTGGGGGCAGAGGGACACGGAGCGTGTGCCCCAGCCAGAGACCAGCTCTCCTGCCCCTCAAAAGGATCCAGCACAAGGCTCCACCCACTGAAGAGCCCCCACAGCCCCAGACGAGCAGCCCACCATCACCCGGGAGTTCTGAGCATCCTAACATCCCAACATCAGGCACGAACCAGGGCCGAATCAAGCCAGTCTCTGTTGGGGGTGCAGACAGAATGTCGTGGGGACTAGTTTGGGCATACTGAGAGGTTGGGGTTTTAAAATTCTCCCAAGTTCCTAAAATGCAGAAAAAATATGTTAACTGTCCTATAACTATTGTCTCTTGCAATCCTATTGTCTTCAAAGTTTTATGTAGGATGCCATTTCTGACACTTCTCTCTGCATTTACTCGGGCACCAATGTGACACTGGCTCATGTCCTGTTGAGGCTACATTTGCTTTGAATTATTCATTTATTTTTAAGTGTGTGAGTATTTTTGGTTACTTTGATTAGTTTATTTTAAGTCTGTCTCTCTATCTGTTTATACATCTCTTTTTATGTTTTGTATTTTTAACATCTGTTTATTTATGTATCTATCTGTTAAGCTATTTATTATTTTGAGTTTTTTGTCTTTTATTTATTTTTTTATGTCAATTTTTTATTAATTTAGTTGTGAACGCACAGCACGGCTTATATCAGTCGTTATTATCAGCTTACAACAATTAGTCGTCTGTTTTTTGGTGTTGCAGTCCTGAAAATGAGTCCATATCCAGGCTTCTAGTTATGGTCTTCTCATAATCCAGAATGACTACATTTTGTTTTTTTTCCATGTTGCATGGTGCAGTGGAAGGGGGTAAGAACTTGAGATAAAGTAAAGAAAGAGCTTTCATATGATGCAGATGATACACCAGTTACAATGGAGGTCACATACATACGATGGAGCTGAAGAAACGATATATTCTTATACCCAAGTAGATATTTGCTAATGGTGGAGGGGTTTACAAACTCTACATTGCCATCAGCATTAGTCTTTTTTCCAACATTATTTTTGCAACAAGAATCTCATTGGAAAGTTTGTCACTGTCACTTCCTGCCATTTTCTGCAGAGAACTCAACATGGCAACATCCAGAAAAGAGGTTGAAGATAATGAACTGCTTTCATGAGCTCAAGATTGCTTTTGGAGACTCTTGTCTCCATCTCTATGTCTTTGGCTTTGTCCAAAATGTTGAGAAGAGCTCTCTTCAGAGCCTGGCAAGGAGTCTTCTGCATGACCCACAGTGGACATAACAACTTTACCTGTGAGCACTGAGCTCATTGTTCTCTTTCTTTTAAGTGATGCAGTCATGTTGGCTAATGTCTCACTCTCCGCATCTGCTTCAGAGCCTGCAAAGATGCCCTGACTACTTCTGAAGCACAGCACAGGTCAACAGAATGAGCCTACAGTATGGCATTTGCAGACTTCAAGGAACCTAAAACTTTGAGAAGGAACTTTACTATTTTAAAAAAAATGATGCCTCCTTAACATCATCAGTAACCCTGATGCCTCTGTGCAGATGTCAACAGCAGCAACTCTGTCCTCTTTGACTTATGACAGGATAATATAATAACCTCCTGATTCTCCACAAGGCACTTGGCCATATCATGGTGGTTTGTCCACCTGATCTCTAACAGTCATTTTAGGGAGAATATCATAGCTCTGAGACACATAATGACGATGAAAAAATGAGTGCAGGGATCCTGACAGACCAGAAAAGGTTTTTGCACATGGTTCTACGTGCATTGCATGGACCACTGCCCAATGAAGCTAGTGGTTATAGCAATGGATATAAGGGATATCCTTTGCTACCTTCTTTTGCAATAAGGCCTGAACACCACCCCTGACCCCACTCATGACAGAATCTCCATCATGACACTGACTGATCATTTTAGCTGCACTGTAACCTGAAGCAGAAAGATGTTCAATAATTTGGGTGAAAATAAATTCTGCATTTCTACACTGAGGTAAAGTAAACCAATCAGGTGTTGTTCTGGAATATCTTTACAGACAAATCTAATCATGATTGACAGATTCTCCACATTGCATCTGGCTCTGTTTCCATCACTTTTGATGCAAAACCAAACACAATCTGCTTTGTCACAATTATCTTTGATTTGATTTAATACCATTTTGGCAAATATTTCAATAATTCTGTTTTGGGTGTTATAAGAGGTGTTTTTTGCATTTTGTGGGATGTGTTTTGTTTATTTCATTAAATGTGGGGTCCTTTCCCAGTGTGTAGTCAACCATTTTTAAGAACAGCCCTGCAGAAAAATCCTCATTTGAGCTTTTCACACTGCCACGAAGTGGAAGTTCATTTACTGCAAGGAACTGAACTACTTCTCAAATTGTTTTTATATAATAATTTTTTTTTTCAATTCGTGTTGGCCCTATTAGATTACTAATGGTTTCCCCTGTGGTCTCTCTCTGGGACATTTGAGACCAGGTTTTAGCATCTTTTACGTCATGAGAAAAAAAAGCATGAATCAAGTTTTGCTGAACATTCCAGCCATGGTTTAACATTCCAGCCATGGTTTCCCGCAATACTTGCGTGAACAGAATGAGCGTGTGATTTCCTACCAAAGTTACACGGGGAAAACCAGAGCTGTGAGTTCAAGTCTAAATCTACATCATCCGCAGCGGCCACCACAGGGCTGGGATTAACTGGGACAGCAGGGGCCATGCTTGTGACACCAGGCAAACTAAATGTCCTGAGCTGGACACAGCTTTGGATCTTAATGACAGTAAAAAAAGGGCTTTATATGGTAAATGTGATTTATCATTCATGTGACATCACAGTCTAAGTAAAACACTCCCAGCAGACCAATATACATAAGATATAATCTGTAACTGTCAGGAGTCAACCAGCTACCACTCCCTCCAGCCACCAGAGGGGCAGTACCTCCACGGGGCCAGGTGTTTCCACTGTCGCAGCATGAAAGTGAGGCCATGCAAAAGTACATTCAAGAAGAGTTGGAGAAGGGCTTCATTAGACCCTCCACTTCTCCAACTTCGGCAGGGTTCTTCTTCATAAAGAAGAAGGTCTTCGCTCCTGCATTGATTACTGTGGTTTAAACGAGGTTACAGTCAAATACCGTTACCCTCTGCCATTGGTTCCTCCTGCATTAGAACAATTACACTAACCCCGGTTTTTCACTAAGCTAGATCTCAGAGGTGCTTACAACCTCGTCCACATCAGAGAAGGTGATGAGTGGAAAACCGCCTTTTCTACCACCACAGGTCACTAAGAGTACCTTGTCATGCCATTTGGTTTATGTAATGCCCCTTTAGTATTCCATGCTTTCGTTAATGATATGTTCTGAGACATGCTCCAGAACTTTGTCATTGTGTACATTGATGACATTCTGATCTACTCGAACACTTAAGAGGAGCATCTCACACATGTCCGTCAGGTCCTGCAACGTCTCATCAAAAATCACATGTATGCCAAAAAAAGAAAAATGGGAATTCGACATTACTTCTTGTTATGGCCCCAGCCGTGTTTGGATTTGTTTTCTTTATATTGTGTACTTTTTTTCTGTCAGAGTGGGACCTCTTTGTTTTTGTGGATCTTTGTGGGTTTGTGTCTCTTCTTTAATTTGTTTCAGGTGTGGTGCTGGAGGGTGTGGCCTCCATTGGACCCAAGCTGATGGAGGCAGCCATAAAAGCACTGTGTGGACCTTCAGCTGGCGAGAAGGGAGCCTGGCTGCAGTCAGTCTCCACTGTAGCTTGGTGCTCTTCTCCACTTGTTATGTTTGTGTTGCACTTTATTGTTTAGTGATCAGGTCCACTCTTTCTTTGGTTTTGTTAGTTATGTTGTAAAGTAAAGCTGTAGGGGTGAACTGCCATTTTCTTTAGTGCACATTTTCTCCTTTTTATGTTAGACTAGGGAGGTTAGTGTTTTGTCATTGTTTTCCCTTTTCTTTCATAAGCAGGTAAGATGTTTTTGGTGTTCAGATAGGTTGTTTTGGCCTTGGTTCACCCTGAAGCCTTTTTGCTTCACTTTTTGTAGTTATCGATGTAAATGAATTCGTTATTGTATGGAGATGTCTTTTTTGGTGTTTTTTTTTTTTTTTTTTTTTTTTTTTTTTTTTTTTTTTTTTTTTTTTTTTTTTTTTTTTTTTAATATTTATTATTTTACCTTTATGTTATGCCCTGCTCCCCCTAGACAGAAAGGGGCGTAACACTTCTGTAAGGAGCCAAGGAAAGGTGGATGCGGTGCTTCAGTAGCTGCAGCCAATGTCTGTCAAGGAACTCCAACGGTTCTTGGGATTTTCCAACTTTTACAGATGTTTCATCAGCGGTTTCAGTGCTGTGGCTGCACCTCCGATGTCTCTGCTGAAAGGAGCTCCTAAACACCTACAGTGGACCCCTGCTTCTTCTACCGCGTTCCGATCACTGCAACAACATTTTCTCTCAAGCACCCGTTCTTAATCACCCTGACCCCTCACTCCTGTTTGTGGTCAAGGTGGACACATCCAGTTCTGAGAGGACCTATGATGTGGGGGATCATGAGTTGTTGGCGATGAAAGATGCCTTCACAGAGTGGCGTCACTGTCTGGAGGGGGCTGTTCATCCATTCAACATGCTAACTGACCACAAGAACCTGGAATACATGAAAACCCCTAAGAGATTAAATGCTCGCCGAGCCAGGTGATCTCTGTTTTTCTCCTGTTTCAACTTCCAGATCATCTACCCGCCTGGTTCCAAAAATGACAAAGCCGACGCTCTGTCACACCAGCACGAGCTACCCATTGAAGAACCCACAATGCCCGAAACCAACATCCCAGAAACTCGTTCTGGTTCACATACAATGGGATGTCATAACAGAACTGACCGAGATTAACACAGCTGATCCACCACCGCCGTCCTGTCCTGCAGACCTCACATACGTTCCTCCCTCTTACAGTGATCAGGGGGAACCATCTTGTCCACAACTCCCCTGTGATAGATCATCCAGGTATGGCCACCATGCAAACCCTCATGCAGAACACCTTCTGGTGGCCTACCTTGCAGGCGGATGTGGCACAGTTTGTCACCAAATGCACCTCTTGTCAGAAGGCCAAGACTCCTCGTCAGTTATCGGCCGGTCTACTGCAACCTTTGCCCATTCTTCAACTCCCGTCGTCCCAGATTTCATCACACACCTGCCAAGTTCTCAAGGTAACACAGTCATCCTAAATGTGATTGATCGGTTTTCCAAATCCTGCCATCTTCTACCGTTACCCACCGCCATGGAGACGGCAGCCCAACTCATGACTCACGTCTTCCATCATTATGGTTTGCCGGAAGACATTGGGTCAGACCGAGGACCACAATTCACCTCTCGGGTCTGGAAGGAACTGTGCAAAGGCCTCAACATTAACGTCAGTCTCACCTCCGGTTACCATCCCCAATCAAACGGTCAAGTCGAACTGTTAAATCAAGAGGTCACTCACCTCTTGAGGACCTACTGCCACTCTCATCAAGAGAACTGGAGCAGATTCCTGGTCTGGGCGGAGTTTGCCCAGAACTTTCTCCGGTAAGCAGCCACCGGCCCAACACCTTTCACTGTGTGCTGGGATATCAACCTCCCTTCTTCCCCTGGTCTGGTGAGCCCCCTAATCTGCCCGCTGTCAATGCTTGATTCCAGGGTTGTGAAAACACTTGGCCGGCCCACATCCAACTGGGTCGCGCAGTCCAGAGATTCCAGAGGCAAGCGGACAAATTTCGAAGAGAAGGTCCCAGTCTGGCCCCAGGGCAGTGGGTTTGGCTCTCCACTCGGGACCTACGACTGAAGCTGCCATGTAAAAAACTAAGTCCTCAGTTTGTAGGTCACTTTCAAATCACTAAACAGGTGACGCCGGCCTCCTTCCACCTACAACTGCCTCCAGACTATCTCTTATCACCCACCGCATATCACCCATATCACCCAATTTCCATGTTTCTCTGCTAAAGCCCGCCGCAGCACCCGAGAATGAGTATGTTTGTTCTCCACATCCTGATGGCAGCTCACCTCACATCATAGTGGACGGTGAGGAGGCATACATAGTCAATGACATCCTGGACTCCCAGCGTCAGGTCAACTATCTCCAATACCTGGTGGATTGGGAGGGGTAAGGACCCAAGAAACTCCTGGGTCGCTTCTGACAATATCCTCAACCCCTCCTTGATCTCAAACTTCGCCATGGATTTTCACCATGTCTAGCTCCTGCTCCAAATCATTAAACCAGTTGCATTTGGATCCACATGTTTCAGTGGCTTTGTTACAGTCACAGTAAAAAAGTAGTAAACTCCAGATAATTGTGATAACATCAACCACAATATATTTATATAATTTATTTATATAAACTATTTACATTTATATTTAAGAAATGACTGATCAAGAAATAGAATATTGAGGATGAAGAGGTCATAGATGACCTGGAAGGAGAGAATGTAAGGCAATGCTCCAACAAGTGCATATGACTTATTAACAAAATTATTCCACCTAAGATTTGGACAATGCCACCCCCCCCCCCCCCCCCCCAAAAAAAAAAAAAAAAAAAAAAAAAAACATTAAAAAAAGAAAGCAAACATACATTGTCCTCAGGCCCCAGTTCAGTGTTACTGACTTGCTAAAGTTAACTAAATCAACACTGAGGATTCAACCAGCGCCATTCCACAGAGAGCCACAGGAAAGAGCGTACATGCAACCTTCCCTCACCTGCAATGACTCTGTGTATTTTGCCAGTTTTGAATAACAAAAACACCACAGTAAAAACATTACACATTTTCTGACTGTAATTATCCAAATTCCCAGAGTCAGTGAATGCACCAGGACTGATGTAACCACCCTCAGATTTTGATCGGTCCTTTGTGTTAGCCCGCTCTCACACACTAGAGAAGGGCCAAAAGTTTCAAAATTGTAACTTTCAAATTTGAAACCAGGGAAAAAAATAGCTGAAAGTGAAAACGAAAAAAAGATTTGAAACTGAAAAAAGTTTTGAAACTGAAAATTCAAGTTTTAAAACTTTAAAATTTAAGCTGAAAATAAGTATATTTAAATTGCAGAAATTTTTTTACACTTTACATTTTTTTAGCCTAACACCAATATTTCAGCTTGAATTCTTCGATTTTATTTATTTGGGTTTCAAATCGTATGTGCCTCAATATGGCTCCTTACAAGTATGAAATTAAGAACTGCTACACTGGGTAGAACAGGATTCACTCCATTTGTATCAGCTGTATAAACCAGCATTCTAGTATGTCGGTCTGTTCCTTCACTGAACTGAGGATTTTTGACAAGTCTCACAACTCATCCTAGTTTCATGGAAAAGGTAACAAGTGTCAAAACCCTGGCGTTTTCATCAGGGGAATATGCTGCTCATGTTTTCCATTTCTTAGATTCACACAATAAATGTGAAGATGATTGTTTGTTTTTTGCTTTTTTTTATCAGTGACTTGTTTGGATTGATAACTATAGTCTCCCTTTTCTAATGCATCACTATCAGTTTTTTGTCCTGGGCCAAACATACCTTTCTGGTGTGTCCAACCCCTCTGTCTATAACGGTTAGGTCTTTCTTTTGTCGGTCATGTGGTTCTGGACAGAAGGAGACCAAGCATGCATCACAAAACAACAGCTTGAGCTGTGCAACAGCCTGAAAACCATGGAAGGACAAAGCAGTGACACTTGGGTTCACACTTGTACAAAGGGCGTCAAGTATCAACATGAGTTCCATGAAGTTATGAAAGTCCTCCAGCTAGAACTTCTCTAGAGGATTAAACAGTAGTTCCCAGTGATCAGAATAGAGTTAGAAAAAGCAGGGCTGCATTTAAAGAACCAATTACTAGAAAACAAATCCAGAAAATGCTATACCAATATATAAAATCCAAAGCCCTTTATGGTGGAGGCAGGACTGAATTCACTCAGCAACAGTTTGAATCTTTTCCCCAAGTCCAGTCATTCTGTCAATCAGATGGGAAGAAACTCAGCTTTCAGGCTGCAGAAATCATTGCCATTCATACATGAAACTGTAGAAATCAGAAGTTACAGTTCCTGTATGTAAATATACAGCAGCACACATATGCTTGTGCTGCTTTACACATTGTAGCTATAAGCACACAATCACATGTCTGTGAATCAACCCATATACAAAGAATTTCACCTGAAAAACCAAAACAATCTGCCGGCAAAAATATATCAACATCAAAGTTGTATTTTTTAGGAACAAATCAGAAATACACAACACACACAAAACAAAACAACATAAAAAACATATACACAAATACGACAATGGTCTTGACACAAAGTATCCCTAGAGGATCTTGACCACAAACTGAGAGAATTGAGCTCCTAAACCCTGAGGGACACCCAACTATACACTCTCTTTTTATTGTTGCTCTGAAATCATGAGCATAGGTAACTGTAGACTTCACCTTCTATCAGTTTTCTAATCTGACATGGACACGTTCAGGGAAACGCTGTCATCTGATTGAAGCCATCCGTTTAATCTGCATCGTTCAGAAGGTGATTTAGAGTTTTTGCATGTTTTCTATCTTTGGCTGACAAAAAGGCCTTTTCACTAGGGTGGCAGACAAGAATGTAAAAATATTTCCTCTGGATGGGTTTTGTGTCCCAGAGGAATATGAGACTTATTACAGACCTGTGCCCTCTGCTGCCACGTACACCCCAGGCAAGCTGCCAGAGCAGCTGAAGGCTCAGAGCTGCTCTGAACCGCCATGGCAAGGCCTAATGTAGCAGGTTCCTCTGCCCTGGGGGCCTCTTCACAAACACAAGCCACCACACAAAAACACTGTGAGGAAGGGGCTACATGTCTACCTCTAAGGAAAAGAACCCCCCACCCCCACCCTCCCAGCCATCCACCCACCCACCAAGACGCGCACACACACACACATGTACACACTTTCAATGCTTTCAAAACAATGACGCTCGAATGGAGATTCTTTTTCAGCTGTGACTTCAGGGTCAATTCACAAAAATGGCTGTCACCTGAATCCATTCAATTTTTCAGAAAGAATGACAACTCCCCCAAGCCTATCCCACAACATGAACATCCTAAACACTGACAATGCAAAAAAAACCACCCAAATCTATCATGGATGAAGTTGTCAGTGCACTCTGCAGTTAACAGTCAGCTGCTCGCCTCCCAACTCATTTCAGCTCAAACCATATGTGAGGCTTTGCAAGGAACAAAAACAACAAAAGGAACAATGCTTCATTTTGAAATACTTACAGCTAAAACCCACCAAGTAAATAGTCAAGCTCACTAAGGTTTTCATTACTTCTGCATTCAAAGCATTTCAGAGCAAACCCTTTCCATGTAAGCGAACTGAGATTGTTGAAGGAATTTGATTAAAATGCGTGACAGTAAATGAAACTCAGCCCCCAGCGTGAATTTTGAACTTTAGTTAGAAATCTTTAAAGAGCAGAGTCACAGCGGCCGTCCTGATGCCGCCCAGGGCAAAAATAGCAAAAAAAACATGTGGGATGAAAATGACAAATGATGTGGGACGCCTTGAGGAGGAGTTTCTGGCGCCACCAATGGCGTGCTCAAACCTCCACCCTTTCAAAGCCTCACTGGCTCAGAAAGGCTGGAGGAGCCACTCAGAAGACCAAATCAAAGGCAACAGCAGCAAACAAACACATCCCAGCGGCAACTGCAGACGGACGCCGGCAGCAAACTGTGTGCTTCCATGTTGGGGAGGTCTCCCCTCCAACCCAAAGGGACACAGCTGCTGAGTAAAGGGCGTCTGAGGTGTATGTTTGGATGAGTGTGGCCTTCTCTGAGTCCCTGCACAGGGAGAAGACTAACTTCCATAAGTGCATCAAAGTGGCTTTTCAGAGACAGACAGGTGGGAACTCAAGGTTGACTGTCAGGTTACAAAACTGAATCCAGACACAAAAAAGGCCTTCCTGTGGAAACTGCACAGGCTGGGAAGGTCTTTGGAACCTGTCCAGTGAGGAACATTCAAAGAGAAGCTCAAAAAGTGTCCATCTCTGGGAGTGACTTCCTTTGAGTCATGAAAGCAGGAGCTCCCCCAACACGAAGCTTTTGACAAACCACCATTGCTGACACACTGGAGCAAAAATTAATCATCCTCTCCATAAAATTAGCTTTTTTCAGAAGCAGGAAGAGAATCAATCCTAATGTACTCAGACATCAGCCTGCTTCTATTTAACACTCCTCCACATTTGAAGTTTTTTGTTGGCAGAACACAGCTGATAATCATGGTAATCAGCAAAAAGAAGGACAAGTCAAGGACAAGGAGCTGGTTGGACCCAGGAATAACAGGAAAGACAGACAAATGACTTCTGGCAAATGGATAATACATTTTAAAAAATTATCTTTATTCAAAAGTTGACTGTGGAACTCAAACTGGATCAAGCAATACAACACATTATCACAGCAAAATGAAGCTAGTTGAAGCTATTTTAAAGTGAAGCGAGCACTATCTTAACACAAGGATCCTTTAACTTCTGACCCTGACTATTATGGATGACCATGTCTGATCATAATCGCTTTGAAGCCCCTTTTCCTCAAAGACATTTCAGCTGAAAGACCACAACCTTAATGAATGACTCCCAGTTTAACGAAGCGCTGCCATCGCCCCGGGCATCGTTTTCTCTGAACTTCCTCTGGGGTCACTGTCCGTGACTCCATCATGCTCATTCTCATCAGGGCCAGGCAGACAACATCATCCCATACTCTTTCACAGCAGATCTACCTCATCCTCCCTTTGGTCCCCCCCACAACCCCCCTGCAATCTCTTTTGTCTTTATTGGTGAAGAGTTTGGTTGAGTCTGGCATTCACCCAAGCCAAAAGTTCCTCTTCATGTAACATTGTTCTTGAAAAAGGAGTGAATGGCACATGCAGTAGAGACTGAACCATAGAATGTCCTGGAAACGCCTGTCAGGCAGAGCTGACAAGGAGAACACAGTGTTACAACTCCAAGCAGAGTCGGAATGTTTCTCACACAAAACACAGGGTGAAAGTTCTGAGTCAAACTTTCAAGACATCAGGAATCATGTCATTTTATTCTCAGACAGGAAGTTTGTGAGCTTTTTCAAACCCCTTTAAAGTGTGCCTTTAGCTCCAGGCACAGCAGGTTTCTTTCTGATGGCAGGAACAAATGAAACAGAACTTTACATTGTTGTTGCAGCTGTGATGAATGGCATGCTGGGTATTAAACTGCAGGTCTCACACACACAGGAAGTTGGATAAACTTTAGGATCTAGCAAATGTTTCCTCATCAATCCAAGGATGTGACCCCTTCAAGTGCCAGCATCTAATGGCGCATCTAACTGCAGTAACCTACCCCCGCCCAGCCCCCACCCCTGCGCCGTGGTGTTGAGCTGACATGACTGGAGGCTCAGGCACTGCAGCTCAATGTCCGGCTAAATATTGCTGAGATTGGCTGGAGTTTACTGGTACTGTAAGTGTTCCCATTTAATGCCACAGCCCTGGACCACACATCCACAGCACTCATTACTGTCACTGCGCTTTAATATTAGAACAGGGACCCTTCGGAAGTGAGAGCTTCACCAGAGAGGAGGCTGCCGGGTTGATTGCCAAGAGGGCTGTGAAGCGGAACTTGCTTACCATCCATCCAAACCTCTTATGTTCGTTTGAGGAAACTGGACGCCGGAGCCTAAACTCATGTCATCCTATGTGGCCGGTAATCGCATTAGAAGTTCACACAGTAGGTTGAGATGAAGAAACTGTGCAGTGCTAAAAGATAGAAGAAAAAGCAATGCAGCTCTGTGGTGAGCATGTCAGGAAAGGCTCAGGACTGAGAGTGAGCTTGTTAACTGATTGATCCTTCCATGGTCCCACAGAGAAATAGCCGAAGGTGCAGCTGCCTGCTGAATTTTATATGCATCTACATGTGGCTTCTATTTTTGTATTTTAAAATCTTTAAAATAAAAATCAAACAAGAAGAATCGTTTTTAGTATTTTGTCATAAAATCTGCTTAGTTTATCAGTCTTCAGAGATCCCAACAGCAGTGTCAGTGTGGTACTTTACTTTAGACCACTCATGGCTACATACAGTAGATCAGCAACCTGTGATTAATCTACAAGGAACAGAAACACAACTCAGAGGGAAAGAACTGCAGTTAATCCTTCAGAGTTCATTCATCGTCCACCACTGTTCTGTCTACAACCTTGTTTTGTCAAGTTCAGTCAAAAAGTTTGTAGATTTTTCTATGACAACACAGACATTTATTTTGAAAGTTTACACATCTTCACACTTTTATTGTCAGGAACCGGGGGGGGGGGGCAGAATGTAGAAGACCATGTCTGGTAGCCGAAACACCCAGAAACACTCATGGAGAAACAAAAAGGGAGACAAGCAGATCACCTGATAATGAAGAACTGAAAATCAGACACTTGAATGCACTGATGGCAATTAACTGAAATGAAGACATTTGTGGGTGAGCAACCTTAACCTGGAGAGACTGACAAAGAAACAGAGCATGGTAAGAACTGAATAAACATCTCGAAAATCCAAGTGCAGAATCCTCACATCTTATGCATTTACAATGCATCTCCGGCATAAAGCATTTACACCTGGACAAAACAATGCCAAAATACAAAAGCAAATGGTAAATGGTGTATACTTCTAAAGCACTTTTCTACCTTGCTTTAAGGTCAAAAGCGCTTCACAGTCCCATTCAGCCATACACACACACATTCACACTGATGGGGGTTCTGCTGCCGAACACTGGTGCCAGCCCGTAACCACCAGGAGCAATGTGGGGTTCAGTGGCTTAGCCAAGAACACATGGATAGACAAGGCGAAAACCAAAACTCCAATCAGAGAAATTCAGAGGACTATAGCTCTGCTGCACGGCTCGCCCTCTGAACTCTGTTAACTAAACTGAGCCTACCCAGCAACTGTTGGGCAAAGGCAGGGTTCACCCTGAACAGTCTGAACAAATTTAACAAACAGCATTTTATTAGGAAAACATAAATCAAAGGAAATCAATAGTTTTTATTCATATCACAACTTACAAACAAAATATACATGTGTATGTTTAGGCACCACTTCCAAAGTGGTCAATGCCAGCACACATACATTTGGACAGACATGTTCATTGCTGTTATGCAGAAGCTTTACATGCCATCTTGATTAAAAAAAAAAAAAAAAAAAAAGAAAAAAACACATAACCTCTGAAGGGACAATTATAACATTTTTTTCCTGAAAGTTTGGTGGGTTTTTTTTTATTTATAACTTGTGCTTGTGTTTCATATAGAGGTTATTCATAACAAAGATGATATGTTTCTAAAATATCATTAAAAAGTGTTGAACAAAAGTGTAATTCTTTTACAATTCTGTCCACTGTGATGCGTTTATACATTTTTTCATTATACGCTCTGCATTCACGTCATGTAAAATCTTTCAATCTGTTTTACAAAAGTTTAATATACCTATTACTCCATTGAAGGCACAGCCCAGACAGCCCACACATGAAGAACATCGCTGAACCCAGAATACAAGATCTAATCATGTCTTGATTTCAGGATTCATCCTCTGATCTACAACCCTGATATTTATGTCAGTGATTGACGAGAAATACTCCAAACTGACTCGGAGCAGCATAACCAGACAATCAGTGATCTCACTGCAGATGAGGAATTAGAAATAAAAAAATAGACCACAGTCTGCAGAAAAAATAAATGTTTGAGCAAAATGTCACATTTAAGATAGGTGTACTGTAGATGATATTTTCTGTGACAAGGACACAAACAGCAAAAAAAAGGCTTTCATAGTTCAACTCACTTTTATTGTTGGGGCATTTCTTATTATATGTTTCCTTGGAAGGCCCACAGTGACTGGAACTTATCTGCTTCTTTTGCTTACCTCTGCTGAATCTATCAAATTCTTCTGAACTTTGGAAACCCAGCAGCGCATGGAGGTGGGAAAGCCAAGCTGATGAAGTCTTGGTGGTCTGATGGCAATGGGGCAAAAGCATGGTACTGAAAATGGCAGCTGTCAAGAGATGTGAGTCTGTGAGCGAGCAAGGGAGCATCCCCCCAACCCCATCAACACGTCCCGTCGTAGTCTGTGTGAGGATTTTGTCACATGCGTTCGGTACTCCAGGTCATCAAAGCAAATGCAGACGGGCAAGCTTGTCAAGTTGAGTGAGGAGGTCTGTCTGCCAAGTGCGCCTGCTTAGGTAAACCCACTATAGCATGAGTGTGTGTGTGAGTGTGTGTGTGTGTGGAGGGGGGGGGGGGTATTCAGTGATTCACTTAAGACTCAGGACCAGAAAAAATACATCCTTATATTTTCAATGAATCTCATATTCTGGAGTGAAATACATGAATCAAATCAAAGGTTTTCCTTAGAACAACAGGGAAGTTGTGAAAGGAAATTACTTTGCATCTCCACAAAGATTTTTCCCGACCTGCTTTGGTAATTGCATATTTTAACATTTTACCTTGCTTTATACCATGATGTGGTATATTTAGTGTCGGGGGTAATTAATTACATAGAAATGAATTACTGTAATTTAATCACTTTTGTCAGTAAGAGTAACAGCGAATTACAGTTCAAATTTCAGTAATTAAATTGCAATTACTAGACTACAGAACCCCTCATTACTTCACTACTCACATTTTGGTGTAATTAAACCATAAGTTACTAATAAAACAAATTAATTTGTGTAAATAGTTGGCTCTCATACTGTCTTTTGGTCAAATGAAACAAAACAGATACTGATACTTACACATGCGCACTAATGCAGAGTTGGATACTGGTCAAAGAAAGATGAGGAGAGCAGGAATATGGACGTGGACGAATTTCAATGAGCAACATGTCTACAGACTGTATAGGCTACTATATAAACTAGGGAACGAGTTCAGTAATTTAATTACAATTTCATCTTTTAATTATAGTAAAGTAATCAATTACTCTTCAAAAGTAATTTACCAAACTCTGGGTAAATTAACGGAAATTAATGGACGACACAGAAGCCTCAATCGTCCTCCGCTTTGTGTCAGACAATTGCTTCCGTGAGGTCCATTTATTTTTAATAAAGCACACTTTAAGAGGCATCCTGCTTATGCCATGGTTACTTATGAAATAAATATGTATTCAGTTATTTTCTATAACTGTAATGTAAATAAGTGTGTAAATAAGTGTTTGAACACCCTGTGAATTTGCAAGTTCTCCCACTTAGAAATCATGGTGGGATCTGAAATTTCCATTTTAGGTGCATGTCCACTGTGAGAGACAGTCTAAAAGACGTCTGAAAATCACATTGTATGGTTTTTAAAAAAATGTTTTGGATAATACTGCAGCAAATACAATTATTCAAAGTATTCACACTCCTTGAACTTCTCCATATTTTCTCCCAATATGACCACAAACATTGGTATATTTTATTGGTTTAAGTGGTTTTTAAGTTTATGTGAAAGACCAACACAACACACATTTGGAAAGTAGAAAGAAACTGAAACAAGAGTTTATTTTACAAATAAAAAACTGAAAAGTGCAGTGTGCAAAAGTATTCAGCCCCTTTTCCCTGAGTGCATCCCTTGCTTGTATTTTGACCACATTTATGCCTTGCTCTTGTTCTGAGACATTAAACAATTTGGAAATGGATTCACATGCCTCCGCCTCTTCGTCACAGAAGACTTTCCCTTCCAACACAGTGGCTATACTATATGCTGCATGGCCAACAGCTCCACCACCAGAACGCAGCCACTGAAGGCATCATGGAGCGTCTGCAGGCTAACCTGGTAGCCCGACACTTCCATGTCATCACAGACAGTTGCTGTCTTGCCAGCTGAGCCAGGAAGCACCTCCGCTTTGCCCACCTCTGTGTCCGGTCCACGCCTTTCACTACCAGATAAGTTCACCAGAAAACGTTTGCACTGTACCGGGTTCCTCATGCAATGTCAGCTGTTTCTTCATCAACAAGCCCATCTCTATCCCACGGAGGAAGCAAAGGTGTCATTCCTGTGTTCTTTGATGCTTGGAGAAGCGCTGGAGTGGTTATCCACGATGAGCATTCACCCAGCTGATTCTGTCTGTGTTTGAGCATGAATCCAACGGGAAGAAACCAGTATCATACAGTCTCTGCTTCAGCTCGTACAAGACGTCTTTCATGGGTTTCATGTCAGAGGTCATTGCTTGTCAAACCAAATGAGACATTCTCACTTCCTGAAGTCAAGACTTCCTTGAAGTCAAGAAATTTCTGGCACCATGTTGTGGGGCATTATAATCCATGAACAGAAAATTGGGGGTCTGCTGATGTCATTGAAGAATGATGATGGTTCTATGATGTCTCTCAAGTAAGAACACTGGACCATCTACAATAACAAATCGATTTGCCCTGACTGATGACTACCCAGACTGTAACACCTCCTCCACTAATGTGAACCCTGGGAACACATGCTGACCTCTGCGTGTTGCTCACCTCGCCATCTCCAGCAACACTGATGAGACCTGACACTCATCGGTAAACAGGACGGGAGGCTATTTCCACATTATTCTGGTCACGTGGTCTTATTCCCATGGCAAATATTGATGGCGGTGTCTTGATGTCTATGGAGTCACCTGCAACAGCCAGGTGTGATGTTTAGGTTTATTTACATTTGTTTATTTGATAGGGACAATGTACATTAATATATATCTATTCAGAGAGTCATAGTATAGTAGTCTGTAGCAATAATGCTAATTTTGATCTGTGGTCCCCTGGCAGGTACACAAGAAAACAGTGACCAAAGAGTGTCATTAAGAATGTAAGGAATGGTGTAGAAGGATGTGGTGAGAGCATCCGTGTTATTGGTTTAGAGACTCTGATACAGAGACAGGAGGCAGAGCTGTCTCTGACAAGATTGGGTCACGAATCCATCAAAGGAATAAATCATGGTAGATATTTTGGAGATAAATGCATGGAAGCAGTTGGAGATGGTTTGGAGACATTAGAGAGGAGGAACAGTGATGGTGTTTGTAAAGGATGCTGAGGTTGGAGAAACCAGGAAAGAGGCCTTAAAGAAGACCAAGGAGGGTGTTCATGGATGTAGCGAAGGAGGACATGAGAGTAGAAGATCAAAAACTTGTGTCATTTTCTAGGACACAGTTTCTGCAAAGCTGCAGGAGGTCAGTAGAAATTCACCTGAAATATGGGCGTTAACATTAGTGCAGAGCAACTCCACCCCCACTTTACATCACCCATAGCTGACAGTTGTTTACACACTCTCCTACTAGCTTGCAGCCCCTCACAACCCCAACATACATGTAACATCAGATGGGATAAAACAAAAATGGCTAGCAATAACATAGCTATCCAGCTGTACAGTGTTGAGCCAGATGGCAGCTCAGACAAGGAAAATGAAGAGTACGTGGATCTATTTGTCTGCAAGTGGATGTATCAGAAAGCAGCAGAGCAGAGAACTTGTGGCCAGTCAATTGTAGCACCTACATCACTGCAACAAGCTTTTTCCAATGACATTTTTGTCTGCTCCTGAGTCACAACAAATTTGACAAAGAAATACTCAGAAATGTAATTTTAAGCTTAATGTTCTCTGTATATATCTTCCATCATAGGATTAATGCTAAAAAAAAAACATGTTCATGTTCATTTTCCCTGGAGTGGGTATTTAAAACCTTTTTGGGTTTTTTTCCCCTGAACTTTTTGCAAAATGTAGTAAAAATCTCCTAATATTTTTATATTTAAAACTTAAATGAAGCTCAAATAAAGACATGATTTTAAAGAAGAATATTTGAGATATTTATTAACATTTGAGACATAATGTTTAATCAAGATAATATCTTACAGGTGCAGTCTTTAAATCTTTAAATTGTTCGTGCTCCTGGATTAAACCCTTGCCATCAATTGTTGCAAATATAATCAAACCACTTCCGTTTCAAATGCACCCAAAATCTTGTGAACTTGTTAAAGTAAAATCTGACGTGAGAGGGAAAAGAAGAGTCTGAAGTTTTCTGAAAAGAGTGAAGGCTCCAGTGACAGGGTGGAAGAACATCGACAAGATGAACTGTGATCAGAGTGGATCGCTTCTCACTGTCCCGCTCTTTGTGCCTATGGCAGTTTCAGCTGGGACTGGGGGACAGGGGTGGGAGGAATGAGGTGACGAGGCTTAACGGGTTATTTGTTGGCATCTTAGGCGACAGCAAGGCTTGTGGACTTCTTGAAAACAGTTATTTCCCCTGGGGGGACAGGGCGCTATGGGACAGTCATTAAGCTGTGAAGGCATGAGTCTTACCCATCAGCCCCCGCCAGCAGTCAGAAGCGTCACATGGGAGCAAATAGCTCCTTAAGAGCCTTTTTGCTTTCACCTTAGTGGCTGCAGTCTTGCTGTTCATTCTTATTCCACACTTCTGGCTTTTGTGAACCTCCTTGATATAAAATTTGACTTTATATAACAGTTTTTTACACAACTTCCATGATTCAAAGTTAGACAAAAATTTTTAAGTCTGACTGCATCTAGTGGAACTGTTGTTGGGAAGGACGGGTAAATGTCCAAAGTTCAATTGTTCAAAGGTAAATGTTTCTTGCAGCTTCTTCAGAAGAACTGATCTACTGTAAAGCTTTGTTTCCATTGTGTGGTCCGGTTTGGTATGGTACAGTCCGTTATTTTTAGCTTTTTTATAAGGATAATAACAAACGACATAGCCTGGACTGAGAAATGGCAGGCTGTTGGACTTGATGGTGAGTTTGTGTAATGTGGAAATTCACACTCAGAAGAATGTTAAGAAAAGTATGTCCACCTTCGTACATCCATTGTATGAAGACGAGTCACGCATAAAAAGAAGTGTTGTGAATGTACTCCAAAATCACTCCAAATGACGGTTTGTTTACTATATTACAGATTCTTGCGTGAACCTCCGTGAGTTCACAGGTCCGGGAAGTTGGCAGCAGAGCCTGTCTGCAGCAGGACCGTAAGCAATCCATAGTTAGCGTGAGTTACCTAGTGGAGTTAGATTGCTTCGCACCGGAGCTGGACCGCATGCGGTGTCAGCCCGGAATTAAGATGCTACTCTTCCAAAACTTCCTTCGTGTCACGGTTCAGCAACCGGCTCACACCTCTGACCACCAGAGGGATGTCTCGCCAGAGTACTGACTCCTTCTTGTAAAGCTGATCATCATCATTATAATCATTATGTCATCCGGCACATACCCACTCAAGCCTCCACCTCAGAAGTCTTGTTTTGCCTAGCAGACGTTACTGAGCGTTTATTCTCCTGTTTGCCTCAGTGTGCCTGACTTTCGCCATTTCATTCGTCTCCCTGCTCGCTCCATGTTTTTGACTCTAGCCTGGTTTTTGACTATGCCTCGCCTTGTTCTTGTCTGTTTTGGTTATCATTAAACCCAGTTGCATATAGATCCAAATGCCTCAGCCTCTTTGTCACACTCCTCTGAAATTCCAAAATGTTTGTGGGGACGGTGACATTCTGAGACGTCAGGGTTGCTTTCATTTACTGTGAAATTCAAAGGACTCCTTCTTTCAGCCCTCTTGATTTTGGAAAGACCTTATCAAATCTATGAACAGACATTTTAACTGAGACAAAGGCATTTTTTAAATATATATTTACCCATGCAACACAGGGCAGGCAGTTTTCCATACTCCACATGTCCCTGTTTGCCTGCTGGACAGGGATGCAGCACTGGGCTCTCCTGTCTTCGCTCATTGATACTGAGGAAATCCTAGTTAGTTTTTTTTCCTCCCCTTAGTGTTATGCTTACCAGCAGGTCATCTGGTCTAATCTGAGGTTGAACACACATACAAATACCATGGTCATCCTCCATAAAATAAAAAACGTAGGTGGTCCTGCTAGAAAACATAGAAATAGTGCAAAGTCTAAAGCCACCATTGACTTTGAATAGACTACAAGATCAACCTAAATGTTCAGTGTTCTGAGTCAACTCACTCAGATCTTCTTAAAATGTTTTCTAGAAGTTTTCCTTTATTAGCTGACAGTAATAATTTACTTGTGAAAAGTCACATTTGTGTTTTTCCAGCTCTGTTTTTGCAATTGTACCACAGTAGTGACCGACATCTAGACAGTCTAATATGTTGTCCAACTTTATGAATGTAGCTAGCTAACATGCAATCTCTAGCCTTTAAATCTAACCTATTGCAACCAACCATCATGTGGGGCGACCATGGCAAAAATGTGTTCACATTAAATCAAAGCCCATACCTGGCAGTTTTTTTGTTAAATTATTATGAGTAAAATAAAGTTTCAGTCTGAATGCACCCAAGCGAGCCCTGGTCTGGTCACGTTTTTGTTACGTTTAAGACAGCGCATGCTGACTGCATCTACTTTGGAAAAATACAGATACACTGCCATCTGCGTGTATTTGTTGACACTGTAAGTGAAGAAATAAGATTCTAAGGATCTTAAGCTCCTCCCCTTTGCACTGCAGCAGGAAAAGCAGTGAGGAAAGAGAGAGTGTAGAGCATGCCGTAGTGTCCGCGCTGTTAAGACGCCACTATGCTGATACGGATAACAATACTCTTGGGATAAAAACGTATCGGTCCAGTAAAAATTGATGATGTAAAACCGGTAGCAAACTGTATCTGTTTCTGTAAAGCATCCCAAGAGAAGACAGCTGCAGTAATGCAGTCAAAGTTCCTCAAGAACCTTCTACAATCACTGAATCACCTGCTTGACGTTCCTCTCTTTAAACTCAACTTTCTCAACAGAGAGCAAGCTGACTTTGCCACAAAACTTCTCCAACCAATCTCCACTGGGCTGACTCTAATTCCACATCCTTCCACATTCCACGTTCATTCAAGCTCCTGTTTTATGGAATAAGCTCCCAGCTCATGTAGAGCTGAGGCAGAGAGAGGCAGACACAGTTTCTACATTCAAAGTTAGGTTAAAACATTCCTCTTTGAGCAGGTTTATTGCCAGGCTAGCTATAATCAGAGACTACTTAACTTACTCTTTACCTCACCTACTGTAATGAAGTTTACCACAGTGGCTCTACTCGCTCCTACTCACTCTTCATCTGAGGCGAGATATAGTCTGGATCATTGTAGAATCCTGACAAGATGCTGGCAGAGAAACTGGGAAGAGGTATGACTTTAATCCAGCTGAATACAGGTGAAACAAATGTCACCATTACAAGCTTAGCCTAAGCTAGAGGCAGGACAGAAACCTGACATATAGTAAGTTCCATGAAAAATATAATGTGGTCTGTCTCAGACCACAAAACCATATTCTGGCCTTTGAGGAACTGTAAAATTCCCTCTTAAGTCTATTCCCAGTTGCCACTGTTTTTGCAAAAACACAGTCAAACAAATAAATAATAACCCAATAACTAAAGTCCATTCATCATCATCATCCATTTTCTATACCCGTTTTGTCCCTTTTGGGGTCAAGGGGCTACCAGAACCTAACCCAGCCACTGATGGGTGAAGGCCGAGGACACCCCTGGACAGATGGCCAGTCTGCTGCAGGGGCCACAATCACACACCCATACACACTCACATCCACACTTAGGGAACATTTTAGAGTGACCAATTAACCTACGAAGCATGTTTCTGAACGGTGGGAGGAAGCAGGAGTCCCCGGAGAAAACCCACGCTTGCATGGGGAGAACATGCAAACTCCACACAGAAAGGTCTCCCTATTGGTGACACTGTTTCAACTCCCCCAGCCGCGACTTGAACCAGGGGCCTTCTTGCTGTGAGGCAAGAGCTCTAACAACTGTGCCAACGTGCAGCCAATAATAACAAAAGTAATACATGTTTTAACAGTCCAGTGCAAAAGCAGTTATAACACTTTGTACTACTTACCCTGTTTTTGTTACTTACCTTTTAGCTACTACTTTAATGTTGTTGTTCATCTTCCGGCATTTACCCACAGGAAATGCTACAGCAAATCAGCTTTCACTGATTAACATATGCAGTTTTACGCCAGATGCCCTTCCTGTTACAACCCTGTATTTTATGCAGTCTGGGGACCGGCAAGTAGACCCAGACCTGGCACCCCTTGTGACTAAATAGGCAGTCAGTAGTGTGAAGGCTCTTGCCTAAGGCCCAGCACCAGATTAAGCTCAGTACAAATCGAACCTTGATTTCCCATGTGCCAGTTTTGTACTTCACCAACTGAGCAATCCTGCTGCTTGATTACTACACTAATTTAATACTTTAAACATTACTACTAGGATCAATGAAAAAGAGAAAATGAAGTTCCTGGAGGTTTTGTGGGTGGGTCCTGAAAAGCCGTTGTGGGTCAGTCTTCGGAGAACATGACAGAAAACATTATGCTGCCACGACACTGCTTCGTCTGCCGAAAAGTGGGCCACAAAGGAGTTTTTCACTTGGAGGACCAATCCAGAAGTATTGTTAACAGCAACCTGTCCCAAACCGGGAAACAGCTCCCCTCCACAACCTCCCCTCCACCCAAAAGGACAGGAACACCTGCCCAGGCCTGGATTCAAACAAATCCAACAGGACAATATCATCAGCAAAGAGAGGAAATCCTGTGGTCCCCAAACCAGACCCCTCTGGCCCCTGGCTGCGACTAGAAATTCTGTCCATAAAGACCATGGCGATAAAGGGCAGCCCTGCCGGAGTCCAACATGCCCCGGGAACAGGTCTGACTTACTGCCAGCTATGTGAATCAAACTCCTGCTCTGGTCAAATAAAGACCGAACAGCTTTCAGTAAGGCTCCCCGGACTCCATACTCCCAGAGCACCCTCCACCGGAAATCATGAGAGACGCGGTTAAACACCTTCGTGTAGAAACGTGTGGAGCTGGTCCAATGTTCCATGACCAGGATGGAAACTGCACTGTTGTTCCTAGATATCAATCAATCAATCAATCTTTATTTATGTAGTACTTTTCATATAACGCATAACACAAAGTGCTTTACACAAAAAAAAAAAAAATTATAATAAAAAATAAACGAATTAAAAAATATACAAATAAGTACAAAAATTAACATAGAGCCCCCTCCCCCAAATTTACACACAAACCCCCCACCCCTTTCATACCTCCCATCCCCGAACTGATGGAGATAGACAATGTGAAACCGGCACGAGGTAAAGTGTGTTGTTAGAAACGCTAATAGTTGGGACCTCCCCCTCTGTGAATAGCTGCATAGCCAGCAGAATGCAGTTTTACAAGCAGGGCGCCGCCTCAACACAGCTAGGCGGCGATGCAGGTTCTCATCCAGAGCTGCAGCGGCTGAACAGCAGCCGACACAGAGAGAGAGAACCCAAATGAGAAAGCACTGGAAATAAAAATTAAAAAATGAAATGACAAAGTAAACATTGATAAAAGCAAAAAACTGACAATAAAACGTTGTGATGAGGATTTTTAAAATAAATTAATTTAGAGCAAGTTGATAAAAGATGATAAAATAGATAATAAATAAATATAAAATAAAAATTATAAAAGTACTAAACTTAGGTAGAAGTCAGGTTAAAAAGGTGGGTCTTGAGCCTTTTCTTAAAAACATCTATGCTGTCTGCAGCTCTCTCAGATCCTCTGGCAGACCGTTCCACAAACGAGGGCCATAATACTGAAAAGATGCCTCGCCTTAAGTTTTGGTTTTTATAGCTGGAAGGATTAGAAGACCAGTGCCAGAGGATCTCAGGGTCTGGGAGGGTTCATATTTAACTAAAAGATCTGATAGATAAGACGGTGCAAGACCGTTAAGACATTTAAAAACCATTACAAGTATTTTAAAATCAATCCTGAAGCTTATGGGGAGCAAATGCAGGGATTTTAAAATTGGAGTGATATGGGCCTGTCGCCTGGTCTTGGTGAGAAATCATGCAGCAGAATTTTGAAGAAGTGGAAGATTCTTAATGTTAGTTTTTGGAAGACCAGCAAGCAGGGCGTTACAATAACCAATTCTACTGGTTGAGCTGAAGAAAATTATTTGCCATCCATGATTTTATATCTAAAATACAATTAAAAAGTGTTTCTATTGGCAATGTGTCATCAGGAGACAAACAGTGTGCACAGAAAGTATTCAGACCCCATTAATTAATGTTAATTAATGAAAATAATCTTTTTTAATAAATCTGCAAAAATTCTGGGTTTTTTACCAAAATGGGGTTCTGTGTGTACATTAACGAGGAAAAAAATGAACTTAAATGATTTTAGAAAATGGCTGCAATATAACGAAGAGTGAAAAATTTAAGGGGGTCTGAATACTTTCCGTACCCACTGTAGCTATAAACATCATGAGCATTGCTTTGAAAGCAGATGTTATGCCTCCTAATGACATTCCCCAGAGGGAATGTAGATGTTAAAAAGTAAGGGGCCAAGGATGAAGCCTTGGGGCACACCAGATTTTATTTCGTTGACCCCAGAAAAGTGTGTCCATGCTTACCATAAAAGTTTCTCTCCATGAGATGGAACTGAACCACCTAAGAACCGTCCCTGATATGCCAAGACTTTTAAGTCTGTTTAACAGGATCAGGTGATTAACAGTGTCACAAGCAGCACTTAGATCCAGTAGAACTAATACTGAGATCTGACCTGAATCCAAGGCACATCTGATATCATGAACGATTTTTAAGAAGATTGTCTCAGTACTGTGGTTTGTTCTAAATCCTCAAAAATGTTGTTTAATAAGAGAAACTCATTCAGCTGACTAAAAACAAGTTTTTCTAAAACCTTGCTGAAAAATGGCAAGTTGGACACTAATCTGTAGTTATTTCAGGGTATGAAAACAGTTCCCAGAGTACAGTCAGAGGAGTAGAAGAAGCAGTTTATTCAAACCAAAACCATAAGGAATAATCCAAGAGGGAGAAGCATCCAAGAACATGCTTAAATAGAGGGGGAAATGATGATGAGGAGCAGGTGTGCAAGGAGGCAGTCCCAGGATGAGAGACAGCCACGCCCCCTGCCACACACCGCTCTGTAGAAACAAAACAAAAGGACAAAATAACCACAAGATAAGAAAAAAGAAACCAAACCATATCAAGTTATTAAAAACTGAGGGGTCTAAGTTGGTTTTCTTTAGTAGCAATTTCCCCACTGAAGTTTTAAGGGCAGCAGGAAAAATACCCGTCTGAAGATCTCTCAAAAGACCCATAAAATGATTTAAAATGTGATGAACGGGTGGATCTAGAAAACAGGTTGTTGGGTTAACTTGGTAGAAAAATGGACCAAGTGATGCAGCTTCAACCAGGCCATAACTGTCCAGTGCTTCCTCAGGTGAGCTCAAGCTATCATTTTTCATAAAAAGGCTTTTTTTTTTCATTTAAAGTACTAGATCTGAGCGTATAGGAGGCTTTTGAGTCCCACCAGAACTCCTTCTGGGCATTCGGACAACCACTTCTTAATCCATAGATCTTTGTTTGGGTGTTGAAAATGAAGAAGGCCATGGACAGGTGGAGCTGTGTCCTGGAGCAAGGCGCTAAGTGAGGTTAGCAACTTGGACTGGGCGAAGGAGACATCATGAACTTGGAAAGGAGAGCGTCCTTTATTTCCAGCTCAGCTTTTAGATGATGGATATCTTCTTTTAGGTCAGTAATGATTCCAGCAGCTTTACTTAAAATTGAGAGTCCATAGTATTGGTTGTACTCAGGTTTTGTGTTGAATTCTCATGTCGACTCACTGCTGCTGTTTCTTCATCCTCAATTTTTTTATCCTCCAGGATAGCAGGCTGTTTCTGGTCTATGAGGTTCAACTGTTGGCCAAAGTCTCTTATTCACTACCCTGGCATAGAGTTTCCCAGTGAGGCTTAACAAATTGCCTTAAACAAATCGCCACGTGCACGCCATTCAAAATCTACAACTTTTAATTACATCATTTTTTGGAATTTTAGGGCAACTACTTCCCGCTGTTGCCCAAGAAGTTACAAGACGATCGAAGAAAATCTTTAGAGAAGTTTTCATTTGTAACTGGTGCTAAATTCAAGATGGGGGGCCTTGTCTCAAGATGAAAAGGTCAACAAACTCCAGGAAGTTGTTGTGGACTTAAGCTAGCGCCTTGTGTGTGAAATTTCGTTAAAATCAAAACAAAAGGTTCATTTTCCTGTACTTGAAAACTGCCAAACCTCAGATTTTGACACACAAGGCCGCCAAGCCGTAGGTCGTGTTACCATCACATAAAAATTTCTAAACTTTCTTTGGATATCTCCAATACCTCTATCTTGGTTTTGTTAGTGAATCCCAACAGTTATTTTTGGTGCTGAGTCAGCGGGGTTTTTTTTATGACCTTTTTTTTTAATACCGCAGCCACAGTTTTAACATTGTCAAATCATATGTTACATTGTTTTGTTCAGCTTCAGCTACCGAACTTGTGGATACCCTTTTTACGACATTCTGTTAAAATAAGTGTGAGCTAGCTGTGACCGTAGCAGTGGCGAGCTTGCCACGTGCACGTCAATCAAAATGTACATTTTCTAATTCCAACATTGTTTCCACAGTACCTTCCCAATGATGCTTAAGAAATTACAAGCTGATTAATGAAAATCCCTAGGATGAGTTTGAGTTTGTAGCTGGTACTAAAGGTGTCTTCTTTTTAATTCACGATGGCGGCATCTTCTCAAGATTAAAGGTCAAAGAAAATTATGTGGTGGTTGTAGACTTCAGCTGGCGGAATGTTTCTGAAATTTTGTGAAAATCTGAACCAATGTGTCATTTTTCCTTTTGTGTGGAAAAATGTGAAAATTGCCAAATCACACATTTTGCTACAAAATGGCAACCAAGCCATGGGTCAAATGGCAATCCCATAATCATTTGAAAAGTTCTCCTGGATGTCCCCGACATGTGTGTGTTTTGTTTTCGTTTGGTTTTAAAAAAAAAAAAAGTTTGGTTCCAGAAACAATTTTGGCCAATTTTCTATACCAAAAATTTATTTTAAATTTTTACTAGGTGTGCGCAAATTCTGGGGACCTTTTGGGCATGTTGTGGGTATGGCGTTACATCTCTGCCATTAATTGATAATGGCAGTGATAATTTGATAACTGAGCGAGCGTATCTTACAATGAGTGAGTGTAAACTACAACTGCACCATGCAGTCCTAAAACTGAGCGAGCGCACAGTGGGTGGTGAGAGCTCTGCGCCCGCTAAGTTTTCCTTGCACTTGCTCACTGTGTTCAGGGGGTGCTTTGTCACTCGGGGGGGAAGTAACCTTCCTGGTTGATCTGATTGGCCGAAATTTCAGGTCAAATCCGGCGAGGCAGCGGGCGGGACTTTCATTTTTTTCTCTGCTCTTATAGAAAAAAAAGACGGCAGGGACTGCTACTGTGGGCCATAATAAATCAGTAATACCTTTCAGTTTTCTGTTTATTTAGTCTTTATATCTGCTGTACTCAGATTTAAGAATCCCTATTAACATAGTTCAATTGACACTTCCACATTTTAACTGTAAAACACAAGACTTCCATTTTACAGTTCTTTAACCTTGATCGATGGGTTCTTACTATTGTGGCTTCTCTTGCCTATATCTTACCGCTGGACACTTAGCAGAGCTTCCAAGTGTTTAGTTGAGTTCAAACTGTGGTTAGTAAAAAAACGGCACTGTTCATTATAGATCAGAACAAGTGTCACACATACCTGAGATCAAAGAAAAGTAAGGAACTCATTAATGTGGTCTACCCGATCACTCGGTGTGCATGAGCAAATATTACTTTATTGTAAATGATGAATTTCTTATCAAAAAATTGAAATAAATATACTCCCGGCTTGTAGTCATTCTACCCGTTTGATTGTTTTTATTTATCATATGTTTGCGACAAGATATTGTGTATGTAATTATTGTTGTTTCCTTCAAACTGTATCTCAGTTCAGTTCATACTTAAATCCAGGTTAAAGACCCACCTGTCCTCAGCTGCATTTGATTAGTTTATATGCAATTGTTTATTTACGCATTGTTTATCTATGCTGCATGCTACACTGCATGTTCTGCTCTTTTTTGAGTGTTTTTTTAAAGAGATAACACTTTTTGTATTTCTAGTCCCAGCATTTATTCCATGTCCAACCAGATATCTACCTAATGGCTTTTAGTGTCAGTCTTTACTTCACTTCGGTTCTTTTTAACTTTGTATAATTCTTATTTAATGATCCCACCTTTACTATTTCTTTTGATTGTTTCTTTAAATGTTTAGGTAAAGCACTTTGAATTGTCTTTGTTCATAAAATGTGCTACACAAACTTGTCTTGCCTAAAGGCTAAGAGATCGAAAAGACTTTAGCTTTGTAAATGCAACACACAGGCAAAATATTTTTTCAAGAGACCTAAAAGGCAAACACTGAGTTTATTGCTCCTCAAAACACACACAGTTCTTCACATTCATCTTTTCTGCACAAAATGTTTCGGAGTCACTTCTCAACTGAAATGAGAGCATGAAAGGCTCACTCGGCTCCATGGCTCTCTCTTCCCCTTCACTCATGAAGTCACAGCTTTGGAGTTCTTTCAGTGTTTCCTTTTGTTCTTCTTCCATCTCTTTAACATCCATCCATCCATCTTCTTCCGCTCATCTGGGATCAGGTCGTGGGGGCAGAATCTTAGCAAATATGCCCAGACTTCCCTCTCCTTGGCCACTTCCTCCAGCTCCTCTGGGGGGACCCCGAGATATTCCCAGGCCAGCCAAGAGACGTCGTCTCGCCAGCATGACCTGGGTCTTCACCTGGGCCTCCGCCCTCTATAACATCAGGATCAGAATATCCTCCTTGAAATGCCTGTGTTCTGCACCAGTTGGCTGCATTTTATTCATTGGAGCAGTAGCATTTTATAGAACAAACTGAAAGGTAATTAGAAAGTCATTTGAACGTATGGGATTATGAGGAAGGACACTCAGCTGACTGATCTTTATACCATGAGTTAAGACAAGGTCCAGGGTGTTATTGTGACAGTGAGTGGGTTCCTTTACATTTTGTGTGAGACGTTATCTAATAAAGCTACAAATGCATTTCCTAGACAGTCACTAGAGCCATCAACATATTAAAATCCCCTACTATTATTGTTTTATCAGAATCTAAAACAAGAGTTGATAGAAAGTCAGAAAACTTTGTTAAAGATTCTGAGTATGGGCTGAGAAGGCGATAAATAATGATGAATAAAAAAGCTTTTTGAGTCTTCCTCTTTGGGTGATTCATAGACAATATGTGTTCATGTTGTCTGACGCATCAGGTCAGAGTGACAGTGTCTCTGAATGTGCTGCTGTTGACTGTATAAAGCACAACAAATGCCAAAATGCAACAGACAAATTCAATTTCAGATTTTGAGAACGTTTGGAAAAATTGAAGTCAAGTCTAAATAAAAGTAATAAGAAACAGAATTATGGTTAAATGGTTAACAAACCTATGTAAACAAATGTGAAAAAATGTATTCAATAAAAAACTTTTATCTTGTTAAAATTACAATTTTTTATTTAGACAAAAGAAAAACTTGAATGAACATAAACATGAGTGTAATGTTGATCTTTTTTGTGTAAAATGTATCAGTTATGTTGTCATTATATCAGTGTTCAAAAATTGCAGTTGCTTCGGCATAATAAAAAATATCAATTAAAAAAATTCTATTCAGAACAAATGTATTTATTGTCTGTTTTTTCTTTTTTGTGAGGTTACATGAAATTGCTTTGCAATAAACTGGAGGGAAAACAATTACCTGGGTACATTTTCAACTAATTTAGTTGAAAGTGATCTATCACAACTTTGAGGATAAACAGCTGCAACTTTTTGTGTCTCAGTTGTTACAATAAAATGCACGCGTGATTGTGGAGATGATGTTCATCAGTACAGACTAGAGTTTCTTTTATTCGTACATTTTTGGTTGCTGGTGTGCCTTGGGATTTTTGTCGAGGAAAAAGTGTACCTTGGCTCAAAAAAGTTTCAAAAACACTGCTCTACACAGAAAAACACATTCGTTGTGTCAAAGAACCTGAACCAACAACTTAATCCTACTCAAAGTTAAGTAGCCAAGTCAAAATTCAGACACACCTGGGGCTGAAGAATTTTTCCCATTTTTTATGGTCTTTATCAGCATGAAATACTTCATTTATTTCATGTTTTATAAGATTGATGTGTTTTTATTGAAATGATCACTGACCGTTTTAAAAGATCTTAACTAAGGGATTATACCAGGCGAGGTATCCATTATCCAAAATTAACTCTGAGTCCTCCATTAATTTCTGATAATGGATACCTCGAAGGGCACATTCCGTTTATATCATGGTCACTTGCAAAAGAAAGAAATATTAAATGTCATCTATATCATCCTCTTAGTTCTAAATTCCTGTACGTAAATTCCTCAAAGTTGTAAATGTTTATTTTATTGAATTTTATTGAAATGCATTTAAAAAGTAAAACTGTGAATCGCATTTCAGAGAGGGATGATTATCTCATAAGAGGAAAATGTGAATTTAATACCTAAAAAAATGAAAAAAGTACAAACACACGTAAGACGATACAAGCTGACTAAAATTACCATTTCATATAACAAGAAGATTCATTAATTTTGGTCCAATTTGATGATTGCACCAAATAATTTTTTTCAAGACCACAGTCACTAAATTGATCTAAAAACACACCAAATGCACACTATTTCAAGAACATTTGTGAATTTATAGGTTTTATACAGTATTAAAGCTTGATACACTCCATTAAAACTTGTTTTTTTAATTGTTTTAAAATTGACCCCCTTCGAAATCCTTATCATTGATCCTCCCACCTTTTTATTTCAAAGAAGCCAATGAATAAATGAATTAGTGAGAATTAGCTCTATTCAAAAAGTCAGTGAACTTGCTATTTAGACTTCTCCTATTAATAAGTTGATTTGACCAAGATTGTCAAAGCTTCTGCAATGCTCACTAAGGCTGAGGTTTTTCTTTAATTGCAAAATTTCCTGCAGAGAATGAAGTAAGACTCACTTTTGTAACATGTTTAAGCAAATCTGTAAATCCCAACAACATACCCATGAAAAGACTGAAAAGTGTGGCAAACACAGTGATGAAAGTCAGAAATGTTTCCAGAGACGGGAACGCCTCGGGATGCCTCAGCAGCCTGACGTTTGCAGGGGCAGCTGTCAGCCCGGAAGAGTCAGAGGGAAAAAATAACACAAAGGTGGCAAGAGGAAACACTGCAGCGCTCAGTGCATCACCAGGGGCATAGGCCTTTTGATGGACGAAACTGCCAGAGCAAAGCTGCATGTCAGCCAAGTAAATTAACCAGAGAAGGGGGAGGAGGCAGCTGGAAGCGTCTTCATTTGCTTCCTGTCAGTGACTCCACCCGGTTCTGTGTTCTGCAGCCCTGTCTCTGCCTCTTTGGTTGTTTTTTAAAGCTCTTCGGAACCCTCAGGTGCTGCTTTGCTAACTATTAGAGCAATAAGAACTTCAACTTATATCTCCTCACTTGTGGTAGGAGAAAAGGACAGCGGCTTGCTTGTAAAACTTTTTCAGAAAAACCTCAAAACTAATTTCAAAAAGAAGCTTTTCATTTAGTGTTTGCTTTATTACATATTATGTTTATGCTTTAATTTCAGACACTTTTTATGCTCTTTTGGTTCTGATCTATATTCTCAGATTTGTTTATTACAGAATCTTACAAGACTTCTTTTGCCATCCATCCATCCATCCATCCATCCATCCATCCATCCATCCATCCATCCATCCATCCATCCATCCATCCATCCATCCATCCATATTCTTCCACTCATGCAGGACTGGGTTGCGGGAGCAGCAGTTTAGCAAAGATGCCCAGACTTCTGTCTCCCTGGCCACTTTATCCAGCTCCTCTGGGGTATGTAGTCTTTCCAGCGTATCCTGGGTCTTCCCCAGGGCCTCTGCCCAGTGAGACATGCCCAGAACACCCCCCAGGGAGGTGTCCAGGAGGCATCGGAACCAGATGCCAGAGCCACCTCTGGCTCCTCTTGATGTGGAGGAGCAGCAGCTCTACTCCGATCTCTCTTCAGATGACCGAGCTTCTTACTCTGTCTCTTAGGGAGCGCCCAGCCACTCTACAGAGGAAGCTCATTTCAGCCATTCTGGCCTCGTTCTTTCGGTCAAGATCCAGACCTCATGACCATGGGTAAGTTTTGGAACGAAGATGGACCGGTAAATTAGGAACTTTGCTTTGCTTAGCTCTCATTTCACCACAATGGACCAGTACAGCGACCACATGACGGTGGACACAGCACCAGTCCACCTGTCGATTTCACTCTCCAATCTTCCTTCACTTACTCCTTACCTCACTAAACAAGACCCCAATATCTTTAAACTTTTCCACCTGTGGCAGGAGCACTCCACCCACCCAGAGAGGGCAAACTACCTTTCTCTGTTCTAGAGCCACGGCTCAGACTTGATCAGCAGTGCTGATCCTCATCCCAGCCGCTTCACACTTGGCTGCAAACCGCTACAATGCTTTCATCTTTTTTCCATATTTCATGTTATTTATTGATTGTACTTTTTACTGTTTTGTTTTTACTGTTTGTACGTTTTTCATTCAGTGGCTTGGGGCTTGGGGCTAGGTCATCTTTTTATTGCTTTTATTGGCATTTCTAGCATTTCATTAATCCACAATTTTATACTGAATTAAGCAACAGCATTTCGGTGTTTCTTTATTCTGTTTTGTTTTAAGTTTTTTTTTCAACCTTTGCATGTATGTGTTGGCATATTTGGAGGCCTCTGTGTTGTGAATATTGTAAAAATGGAAAATTCATCATCACAGACTGACTGATCGGTTGGTTTTCGCTTCTGATGCGCATCAGTTTGCATTCTCTGACAGATTTTCCATCTATTTGTTCTCCTATTCCCTCATTTTCAGGTGAAAACCCAATTTTCCTCTATTTTTGGTTTGAGGCTGCTTGTCCTGTATCTGTGTTTAGTCTTTGTACTGCACATTGTAGTTCAAACGCAGAACCCTTTAGAACTGCAGCATTTCTGCAGCAAGCCTGCATGGCAAACACTCAGCCCTGTGTTTGCTCTGAACTCGTGGAATTAAAGTAGCAGCAAATGCAGTTTGGATGAGATCTCTAAAAAAGACTAAAACACAGCATTTAGTTTGAATTTCTTTCAATTTGTTGGGTCTTTTTAAAGTATTCATTGATAAAGGAATTATGATTTCAATCCCCGCAAGAGCCTATTACTGTTTAAAACTTTGACTTAACTCTTCTTCGATTCCCTATCTTTTGTGAATGACTTTTGTGACCATAAATCTGCTCATTTAAAACATTTAGCACAGTGATGTAGTTTCTTATTAAAACCAGAGAAACAAGGCAGAGGAAGTGTCAACCTGAAACATTTTAATGAAGAGCCCAGAAGCAGCCTTTGTGCTTGCCCTCCCCCATAACTAAACCTGTAACTCTAATAAAGCTTCCCCCCACTGAACATCAGGAAATGTTCCCTCTTTGACATCAATCAGTTCAGCCTAATGTTTCTGCAGATTAGTACATACCCCCCCACACAGGCTTTCGCTTCTTCCCATGACACTCCATGCCAAAGAAATCCTTGACGTCTCAGCAGTGCGGTAAAAGAAGTTGATAAGCTCATCCTGAAACAGCCCAACGTGCCGTCCAACAGTGTATTAATCCCGACCTCCCTCTAATCCAATTAAACATGGGAGCAGAGGGGCTGTCATCGCCAAACATGTTTCTGCAGGAGCCCGCTAAAAAAGCCTCCAGACAGATTAAGGCATAGAAGATCTTTAATTTGTTAATCACTGAACTCTGCTGTCAGTGATAGGGGAAATGAGCACGTCTTCATGCTCGGCCCTGAAATGAGCGGCGAGTCAAGCATGAAACACAAAGGGGGAATCAAGAACAATTACCAGGAAATGAAGAGAGGATCAAATATGGATCCTTTTCATTCTCTGGACAAGGTCTCGCTGCCTGTTGCTCTCTAAACGCTAACGTCTGCCTCCGTGGAGACGGGAGTTTGATCTGCACTGACTGAACTCTCAAGAAGTCCTGAGCTGAAAACAGAGCCTGTAAAACACTTTGATCTACACGTGGATGTTCAGCTTCAGTGAGACACCCTGACTCTTCTTCCATCAGGAAACAAAGGAAGCACTGACGAGATGTTCTGTGAAGAGCTTGAGAAAAAAGCCACCTCCCGTCCCATGTTCCTCTCATCATGCAGACCTCCTCCGCCTCAGTGAGGGGTGCGTGGAACTGTCCCAGTTTCATGAAGATCGGGCAGAAATCACATTCAATGTTTACACATTTCTAAAACGATTACGATTGTACACCACAGCTGGAGCTCTCTGTGGGAATAGCAAGTACATAAAAGTATTTTTGAAATGTCAAAGAGTAAAAAAGACACCATACCCTTTCTGACTTTTGCTTGATTTCTGCAAAGTTTTTGTTTTGTGTTTTTCAGCATCTTCTTCACCATGAAGATGGTGGGAGCATTTTTAAAATGGTGACACAAGCTTTCTATCACTTGTTTGTGTGCAAAAGGTACACACATCTAACCTGCAGTACTTTTAACAGGGTCTTCAGTCTTTAGTTTTAGGTGTGTGACTCAGCTTTGTAGAAGGAGCTGACCCAAGTAGAGTTCCTGGATGTTGTCTTCTCTAAGGAGCTAAAATTTCTGATCAGTTAACAGAAGGAGGGACTTCTAAAAAAAATTGTATTACTGTATTCTTTTTTTGCATTATTTCATTAAAATCCCAAAGTCAAAGGTGCTACTGATCACATGGATCCAGTCAAACACTTGGAAGATTTGCAAAGCATCTCTTCAGCATAACCAAGGTTTTGTTCGGGTGGAGAACTTTTGTCTGAAGCAAAAGAAAAAGTATATTGAAGGTTCTGTGCTGGACTCTGTTTATTTTACTGTGGCTTTCTCAGCATTCATAGTTGACGTGATAGAGACCAAATACAACTTCTTCAACTTGGAATCGTGCTTTGAAATCTACTCGATCATCTACATTTTACTCAATTTAACCATTACAGAGATAAGTTGGTATGCTTGCGTTTTCATAATTATTCCTTTAAAAATAGTGTGCTATGAATAAATGTAACTAATACGATTTAGTTTCTAATGACTATTGTCTGGTTTAATGAAAAAAGTGTCAGACAGTAGTAAGTACATTCTTGTCTCTCATTCATTTAGGGGAGTAGTGATGAATTGAAATGCAATCCCATTTGCATGGTGGCTAATGTGTCCTGCTGAGTTTAAAGTTTCTATTGAATAATATACAGCTTGAAGTTCCGGTTGAGCTTACAGCAGGTTTTGTGAGCAAAGCTTAAATATTGTTTATCTAATTTTGTTTTTAATGTAACTTCTGCCATCCTCTCAGCCAGCTCTCCATTGTGAAAGAAATGCCTTAACTTGTACCACCTGGATAAACAAAGGATAAAGAAATAAAAAATGCCCAACATGTGATCAATGACATGAGTCAGTATTTTTATATTTGTCTTACTGGTCTTCTATGTGCAGTTTAGGATGAACGCTAGAACATCTACAGCTGTTCCTCCATTGAGTTCCAGACTTCAGCACAGAAGATTCAAACTGATGTCTACATCCAAGAAGACAGGTTTCCAGTGTTTACCAGCTTTTGGTGCAAACACAAAAACATGTCAGCAGACAGCAGGAGAAAGAGTAGAGCATCAGCTGGAGTGGTCATGAGTTTGGGAAGCAAAAGGCCCATCTTGGAAAAGCAGTGTGAAAGAAGACAGTCTGACACGTGCTGTGATTGGATGCGTTAACCACTGAGCTTGGCTCAGGACAACTGCTGAGCAGCAGAATGCTCACAGCCAGCATGGAGACTTCTTTGGTTTAGCACTTTCCATGTTTAGATCATTCCTCTACTTTTGCTTTTCTTTGAATGACATTAAGGATGGGAGTGATCAGACAAAGCAAAGAGCCTTCTGTGCTGGACCCCCTGGCGCAGCAAGGGGGGTTCTTCTGGGCTGGGCTGGAGCTGGCACTCTCCATGCTCCTTGTGCCTCCCTGCTCTCTTGCGTTGGGGGCCCCTGTGGCAGCCGTGCTTGCCCTGGTCTGGGTGGTTGACATACTTGCCCAATGGGCTGGCATCCTCTATGTGCTATACAATTTGGGCGGAGGGGGGTGGCGGCTGCTGCTTCGGCAGGGGTCTTGGTTTGGGGGTGACTGGGCTCTCTCCCTCTTTTTACATTCCACCATTTACCTCAGTAAAACATTAACACTCACCTGAACGCAGGTGTCAGCTCACCTTTGCACAAATAGTATGCATGACAGAATGAAAGGCTTTACATATGTGTTTGTAAGCATAAGTATGTGCGTGTGAACTGTAGCTGTATTGTGTACATTCAAGATTGTGTATTCCAAGATTTTTGGAGCCAACAATAATGTTTGTAACATTTGAGTGTGTGTGGACAGTGGACAGGCCCCACCCCATCTACACCTTACAGCAATGATGACAAACTTCCAGCAACTTGTTGCTTTATGATTCAAACCCCCCCCCCCCCCCCCCCCCCCCCACACACACACACACACACACACTTCTGTATTTGTCCTACAACTTGCTCTTCTCTCTCCCTTTTATTTCTAGCTGTTTTCATCTTTTCTGTCCGTTCCAACAAAAAGCAAAAACGTATACAAACATGTTATAAAAAAGTTTAGCCTCAAATACAAACATAAAGCAGGTTTAGAAAATGAATGAATGAAGACATTTATAACCCCCTACTGTAACAATAAAATCTGTCCAACACAAAAGGCCTTCAGCTCTGATCTGTTTGCTATGCTGTTGCACAGGACAAGTTAAGTTTCTTGGTTAAAGGACGTTTAAGCTACAGTGTTCACTCATCTTCTCCACCATCTGCCATGGCCGACCCACAAAGTTGCACAAGAAACTGGTGAAGGTGATGTGAAGCAGCTGAGTTTGCAATGAAATGAAAAATGGGCTGCTAACAGCAACTCAAGATGGTCATGGTGTGGATTTATTAATCCCTGTACAAACACACACACACACAGTTGTGTGTTTCAACACTTGACCTCAAGTCATGATTGATAGATGTTGTTTACTTCTAGGAAAGGCACTCAATTTCAACTTAAAATGCCGTTAGTGACAAACAATGCTTTCTCAAAGGAGGAAAACCAAGCTAAAATAACATTTATTAAGATAATTATGAGTTATGGATGCTATTAAGGCTCATTGAATCTTTGTTGTTGTGACTCACCCTTCTTTGTTTTTTTTCCCTAATTTTACAACTTTTATATCATTGATGAAGCATCGTGAACAGCATCTCTGCAGCTTAAAGACCTTTATACATGGCAGCAGCACAGATATGAACAGTGAGAAATAGAAAACCACAATTAAAATCAAGAAATCCACTTTAAATCATGTATTTAAATGTATTTGCATTTCATTGAGGTAAACAAGCATTTGATTCCCTAGTAACTATTAGGAGTTCTGGATCACAAAGACCAGCTAGACTCTCCTAATCCACCTGCCACCTGAATAAAACACACCGGTTTGAACTAATCACCTGTAGAAAAGACACCTGTCCACAGAATCAGTCCATCAGTCAGACTCCAAACTCTCCAACAAGGAAAGACTAGAGAGCTTTCAGTGGATTGAAGGGAGAAGATTGTAGACCTGAACAAGACCAGAATGGACTATAAAACCATTACCAACAAGGCGGGGGTTAAGGAGACAACTGTTGGTGTAACTGTACCAAAATACAAGAACATGATCATCAATCCACCTACAGGTCTGAGGCTCCAAACCAGATCTGACCTGGTGGGGTTTCCATGATCATGAGAACAGTGAAAAATCAGCCTAAAACAACACGGCAGGAGTTAGTTGATGATCTCAGAGCAGTTGGAACCACAGACACCAAGAAAACCATTGAAAATACTTTACACTGTAACGGTATAACATCTTTGAGCACTGACAAAGTCCCTCTGATTAAGAAGACACACGAGAAGATCCACCTGGAGATTACCCATGAACACCTTCATGATGCAGAGAGGGATTGTGAGAAGCTGCTGTGGTCAGATCAGACCAGCATCAACTCAACCTGTTCTGTTTGGAGGAAGAGAAATGCTGCAGATGACCCCAAGAACACCATCCCCACTGTCAAGCATGGAGGTGGACACATTATGGTTTGGGGGTGTTTCTCTGCACAGGGCTTCTTCATTGTGTGGCTGGGAGGATAGGCAGAGCCAGGTATCATCCAATCCTGAGTCAGAACCTCCTACCCTCCACCAGAAGGCTAAAATGGGTGGTGGGAGGGTATTCCAACACGATCATGACCCAAAACATGCAGCCAAGGCAACCAGGGAATGACTGAAGAAGAAGCAGATCAAGGACATGGAACGGTCCAGTCAGTCTCTGGACCTCAGTCCTATAGAAAACCTATGGAGAGAACTGAAGCTCAGAGTTACTAAGCAACAACCACCAAATCTGAAGGATTAGAAATCCTTTGTAAAGAAGAGTGGACCAGAACTCCTCCTTATATGTGCAGAAACCTGCTCATTAACTTCATGTCTGACCTCTTTGCTTGATAATATTGATTGATTGATTGATTTCAAGCAAAAATTGGACAGTACATGAAAATAATCACACAGAATTATCAAACTCATTACAAAGACAATGAAATGCATTAATTGAGAGAAAAGAAAGAAAAGGAAAAAAACAATGAAAAACGAACAAACAAAAACAACGCACTTAAGTCACATTTGTAACATTTAACATTGTATGGTGATTAATAACTGAAGTCTAGTAGAGATTTTTCATGTAACAAAACTGAGTGCTTATTAATTATTCTCAAAAAACATTATTTCATGATTTCAGTAGACAGTAACATGAATCACACATCATGTAACAATTATGTAATACTCATTGATGATCATAAGAATACAATGTTGATATGAATCTAGTAATTATCCTTAGACATTGGAAATCAAGTTTTAAAGTAACAAAAAAATTAGATTATCATCTGAGAGAAATTCAAACATTTTGTTTTCCGTAAACATTATTGATTCACACTTTAGGTAACTAATATGTAATAAACATTAATTATCATTGGAACACTTAATTACATTAATCTAGTAATCATTGGTACAAATTTCAGATCAAGTAAAGAAAATTAATAGTTAATCAAAAGATTGTAGTTACGTTTCAAGTAACATTTTAGTGATCATTATTGTACACTACACAATTTAATACTCCGGTTGTGATAAAAAAAAAAAAAAAAACTTTGATTATTTTAGCACATTCAAGTTCACACGTCCACAGATTTGATCTTTAACGCTTCTTATGTTCATATTGTGAGATTAGAGTTTCTATGTACATTTTCTTGAATTTTTGGATGTTTGAACATTGTTTGAGCTCATTACTTAACCCGTTCCAAAGTTTAGAGCCGCACACAGACACACAGAAACTTTTTTTTTTGGTCCTTATCAATTAGATCTTGAAGTTCCTACACCCCCTCAGTTTGTAGCCTCCTTCGTTTTCTAAGAACTGTTTTTGGATATTCAATGGTAATGTTTTTCCACTGGCTCTATGTAGAATTTGGGCAGTGCAAAAATCAACAAGATCATACAGTTTTAAAAGTCTGGATTGATAAAATAAATTGTTTGTGTGATCAAGAAAGCCGAATATATTTACAATTCTGATGGCTCATTTTTGAAGTAAAAAGAGAGGATGTAGTGAACTTTCATAATTATTACACCAAACTTCTATACAGTAGGTGAAATATGGTAATATTAAGGAGCAGTGTATCTACAGTTGTATTCTAATATATATTTAGATTTATTTATGATTGAAATACTTTTTGAAACTTTAGTTTGTATGTGTCTGATGTGTAGCTTCCAGCTTAAGTTGTTATCGATTACAATCCCCAAGAATTTGATTTCTGTGACGTTTTCTATTAAGACGTTATTTATTCTAACTGAGAGCTCTGTATTGGCCTTGTAATTACCAAAAAACATCACTTTGGTTTTTTTAAGGTTCAAAGATAGTTTATTGTAATCCATCCATGATTTTATTTTGTTCAACTCTGTGTTTACCACATGGATAAGTTCCCTTTGATTGTCTGTTGAGTAAAATATATTTGTGTCATCAGCAAAAAAATGAGTTTTAAAAGTTTTGAAGCATTGAATTTACATTTATGTAAATATTGAATAGCAGAGGGCCTAGAATTGATCCTTGTGGGACACCATAACTTATCTCCTTGGCCTCTGATGTAAATTCCTGAATCTGGACAAATTGTTTTCTTCCCGTTAAATAGCTTTTGACCCAACTTAGCGCTAGTCCTCTTATCCCAAACCCTTCCAGTTTATCTAGTAGGATGTCATGATTGAGAGTCAAATGCTTTTTTTAAGTCAATGAAAATTCTAGCTGCTGATTTCTTTTTGTCCAGAGCATTTGTGATTTCCTCAACAGCTTCAATTATAGCCATTGAGGTTGATCTGTTTTCTCTAAAACCATTTTGGTTTTCATTTATAATGTTGTGTTTATCTATAAATGTAGCTAATTTATCATTACATATCTTTTCTAATTTTTTTGAGAATTGTGGAAGGAGAGAAACGGGTCTATGGTTTGTAAACAGATGTTTACAAAAAGGAATCACTTTTGCAATTTTCATTTTGTTTGGGAATTGCCCGGTTTGTAGTGATAAGTTACATATGTATGTTAGAGGCTTAGCGATGTTGTTAATGACCTTCTTCACTACCGTCATATCAATATCATCACAATCTGCTGAGTTTTTACTCTTGAATTTGTTAACAATCGATATCAGATCATTTTCGTTCACTTCAGAGAGAAAGTTTGAGTTTGGGATCCTTGTGATGGTGGAATATTTACTTTGCTGGTTTTGCACTTTAGAATTTCTGCTGCCAACTCTGAACCCACGTTTACAAAATAGTTGTTCAAACTGTTTGCTGCTTCATTAATAGTATAGCTTTGACCCTTCTCATCTGTAAAGTAATCTGGATATGTTCGCTTTTTTCTCCCTTTTTTAATGATACTGTTTAATATTTCCCAAACTCTCTTCACGTTGTTTTTATTTTCATTCAGTAGATTATTGTAGTACACTTTTTTACTGTGCCGTGTTATTTCAGTCAGTTTATTTTTGTAAGACTTGTATCTCTGTTCACTTTCTCTTGACCTTTGTTTTAAGAATTTTTTATAGAAATTATTTTTCTTTTTACAAGCATTTTGTAGACCAGTAGTTAACAAAGGACATTTAGCAAATTTGTTCTTGAATTGATGAATTGGACAGTTTTTGTAATAGACTGAGCTAAATATTTCTAAAAAACATTCATAAGCGGTGTCCACATCTTTGTCTCTGTACACAGAGTTCCAGTTTTGTAATAATAGGGGACCTAAGTCTTCAAATACTAATTTCTTTCAATTAAATGTTATTATATTTATATGCATTCTTTAAAGTTGATTTTGTTGATTTTTCTTTGTGATTTTATATCTCTCACTTTTCTAATTATCTAACCATTAGGATAGCAGACTGTCAATTTCTGTTTAAGAGGGAAAACTTGCAAAATCTGCAAGGGATTAAATACCTTTTTTTTCATTACAAATCTGAGAGTTAACTGGGGTTATCCTGAGCCAGGTTGTTATCAGACTTAGACTGCTGGGGTTGTTTGACACTTTGTAAGGCTGGTTATTTTAAAATGTAAGTTTAACTGCTGCATCAAAAATGGGAGTAAACTGAATTTGAACATTTGGTTTTGCTCTAAATCGAGACAGAACATAGATTTTGAAAATTGCTAAACCTCAAATTTGTATACAGTACTCTTAAAACGTTGGCCCATAAAACATTCTTTAGCATGTCAACCAAACTTGAATTATTCCAACTTGATTTAGTAAAGCAGCTTTTTACTATATTCACACCAACTTCTATTTTGAGTTCAGTTTAAATCCATTTGAAGGGCAGAAATAAACTTAGGGCACCAATCTACAATTAAAATGCAAGTGTGATCACTGGATGTAAGAACCTTTTAAGGTTTCTACAATTTACAAATTAAAGAATTCTACAACAAAATTAATCAAAGGTTAACAATGATTTGGTTAAGTGATTTTTTTTTATCCAATGTATTTGCCAGGTTTTATCATTGGATGAGTAATATCAGAGAAGTCCTATCATTTTGACAGCTTCTGACAAAATGATGGAACCTTTTTGAATTGAAGAAAGTAGACACTAACAGCAGACTGCGCATCTTTCAACAGCACAATATCAGAGATCCAGCATTTGTAAGAAAAGCATTCAAAAATGTCATTGCATTTATGATTGTTGCACAGTCAAGAATAAATAAGTATTATATGTATGACATCTTGAGAAATGGGATCATTAAAAAAGGCAAGAAAGTAAAAGCAGTATTTTATCCGAATACTCAAATGTATAATGATCAAAAAATTCAGAAGCCACAGCTTCAAAGCATTTGCTGATGGAACACAGTCACCACATTATCTGACCTTTAGCATCACTAAGATGTTCGGAAATAACCCTTTGACAGTGCACCATGTCATTCATCCATTACACATAGGGCGTAAAATGGGTAAAGCACAGGTGGACAGGAGCAATATTAGACATGAGTACTGCAAGACTACATTGTTGCAGCAGCAAATTATGAAACATGCAAAGGACAAGAGTTTGTAACTACTAGGCCTTGTCTTAACCAAACATTGAAAAATGAATGAATGGGATTGTAACTGTAAAGAGCTTTGAGCGTTCTTAAAAGGTAGTAAAGTGCTGTACAAGTAAACGCCATTTACCAAGAATGAGGTAAGAAGAGCAGGACAGGAGACCATTGAGCTCCCCACAGAACTTTCAGCTTTGTTTTTCCAGACGTGTTGCCTCTAACACACATACAGTGGGGATAAAAGGCCAGTAGGTAACGGACGGGGAGATTTAGCCATCTGACACGAGGTGTAGTTGGTCACAAACTGTCCCACATCCGCCTGCAAGCTAGGCCACCAGAAGGTGTTTTTCATAAGAGACTGAGTGGTGGCCATACCTTAATGTCTAGATGCGGGGGTGTCAGACCAGATGTAGCTTTCTGTTGCGATGAGTGGGAGGAACATAAGTCCTGTTGTCTGGACAGGATGGTGGCAGAGGATTACTGCTGTTGACTTCTGTGAGTTCTGTCTTATATCCCATTATATGGGAGCCAGGATCAGGGAATCTGGAACAATGGTTCCAGTACTTCTGGACTCTTTCATCGACTGCTCATGGACACGGGAAAGAGCGTCATCTTTCCCATTCTTAGATCTGGGTCAGTAAGTGATCTGGAAGTCAAAGTGTAAGAGCAACGACCACCTTGCTTGATGGGCATTTAGTCTCTTGGCTGTCTCTATGTATTCTAGATTCTTGTGATCGGTTAGCACCACAAAGGGGTGAGATGCTCCCTCCAGCCAGTATCGCCACTCCAAGAAGGCATCCTTTATGGCTAGCAACTCGCTATCATATCACTACGTCATAGTTGCACTCTGTGTCAGACAGCTATGTCCCGCTCACTGCGGCGTCAGCGACCCCAGCGGGGTTACAGGGACTTAGGTCGGGAGGAGCTCCTACCACAACATCATCCTCTGCTGGTATCAGCCAGAAGACGACTCCTGCTTCCTCCTTCACAAGTCTAATGGAGTCTGCTGCTGCTTCGGAGCCTAGTTTGCTGGACCCTGACCAGGACGCCCTTCTTCCTGGATCCGGGGCGCCTCAGCTGGAGGCCTCCGCTGTTCGACCGGTGCTGCCGCGAGAGGAAAACGCCGCCGCCGCCTGCTGCACGAGGCTGTAGCCCGACGCTGTAGCCCGACGCTTGGGCGAGCTATCCCGGGGCTCACGCACCACACTCTCCAGCTCACCGGTTTCAGCGGATCCCATACCAAAACCAGATCTTGAAGCTGGATAGCTGCCTGCCGGGAAACATCGCTCTGGAGCTCCCATCGCTCCACCTGAGCCCGCGGAGGCTGCTGTCCCTCACCCAGCTGCTATCGCTGTGAGACCCGGACCTGTGCAGCAGCCCACAGTCATCGTGGGAGACTCCATTGTCCGGCATGTCTGTGTCAACAGGTTCCACACTCTGTCACTGTCTGGAGCGGTCATCAATGACATGAATAACTCTGCCCACCAACTCACTGTCGAACACTCCTCTGCTGAGACATTCATTATCCATGCAGGCACCAACAATCTCAAACTGCAGCAATCAGAAACCCTGAAAATGGACTTCATCAACCTGATTCACAACATCCAACAGTTAAACATGAACTGGATCATATCTGGACCACTTCCTGCACCCTGTTATGGAGACATGTTCTCACGCGTCCACCAACTTCACATTTGGTTGAAATCATACTGTCATTCCATGTATATTCCATACATTGATAATTTCACAACTTTTTACAAAAGACCATCCCTCTTCAAAGCAGACGGTTTACATCCAAACAATAGTGGTTCCCGTCTTCTCGGCATTAACATTGATCTCACTCTTCGTTCCTTCAAAAACATTCCCGGACTTAACCTGTCTGTTTTTGATGCACCAGCTATTCTGAGGCTTCTCCACCTAATTTAAACTTTTTTTTAAGAGAGGTGAGGGGACAGCATCAATTGCTCACAATAGATTAAAATCTGGAAATATTGTACTTCACAAATATTCTTCCTTTGAGCATCATGCTTTCCTTCTTGGTGACCCACCTGTTTCAACAACAGACCACCAAACCCTCCTTACTGTTTGTTGAAGAATTTTCAGAAGTTTTATCATCTCTTCATCTTAGGTATACTAGGATTTTACAAACTTGTGATTTTCATTTACATGTTGCTAAAAATAATGATGTCTATACCTGTGAATTTTTAAATCTTCTTAGCAGCGTGGATTTTAAACAACTCACAACAGAGGACACACCCTGGACCTTGTCTTTACATACGGCCTGTCGGCCGGGGTTTTCTCTGTTGTTGACTCCACTATATCAGGCCACTACTGTGTGTTTTTTGACGTCACCAGTGAACTCCAGCAAGAAGCCTCAGTGAGAACTGTGAGGAAACGATCTATAACTCCTGAAGTGGCTGCAGGTTTTATTGATATTGTTAAGTAAACTCCTGCTCAGAGTTTACCTGCATCCTGTGATTTGTTCGTTGATGATTTTAATCACAGACTTCAGTCTTCTATAGATGCAGTGGCTCCAATCAAACAAGAACCACTAATAAAACATCATGGAAGACTGATGACATTAAGCATCTGAAACAGATCTGGAGGACAGTAGAGAGGAAATATAGAAAGACGAAATTAACAATTCATAAAGAAATTTTAAAGGAACAACTCAAAATTTACAATAACTCAGTTAAAAAGGCCAGAACTCCATACTTTTCATACCTCATCTTAGAAAATAAAAACAATCCAAAATGTATTTTTAAAGCTATTGATATTTTAATAGATAAAGATTTCAACAAGTCCGCCATGCCGTCATCTGATGCTGCATGTGAGGACTTTGTAGACCACTTCATGGGGAAAATCAATGTTGTACGATCTAATATTTCATCTGTACACTACACTAGTTTTAAAAGATCACCAGTTTTGATTTTACATGAGGAAACACTGGGGAGTTTTGTCCTGGTTGATGCAAAGATGCTTGGTTGAGTTATATCCCAAGTGAACACCACAACCTTCGTTTTAGATTACATTCCCACTTCACTTTTTAAAACATTTTATGGATTCTTTGAGTCAGAGCTTTTAGACAGATGGGTGTCTTCCCTTCTACCTGTAAAACATTAGTGGTGAGCTAATGTTTTTAGCTGTTACCTACACTGAGCTAGCAGCAAATGTTTTTAGCCTGTTAGCTACATGGCAAATGGCGTTTACTTATATAGTGCTTTTCTACCTTAATTGAAGGAACAAAGCGCTTTACAGTCACAGACCCATTCACCCATTCATACACTGATGGTGGCTCCGCTGCCGAACACAGGCGCCAATCTTCCATCTGAGGCAATGTGGGGTTCAGTGTGCCAAGGACACTTCGACACATGGGCGGGCAAGGCGGGAAATCTAACCTGCAATCTGCAACCTTCGATCACAGGCCGACTGCCCTTTCCACTGCACCACGGCTGGCCCGCACATGGAGCTACCAGCTAATGTTCTTAGCCTGTTGGCCACGTGGAGCTAGCAGCTAATGTTTTTAACGTGTTAGATACACGGAGCGATGTCTGTTTTTATCTCATTTACTATGCATGAAAGGCGTGGATGATGTTAAGAAATCAGGTTGATTTATTTTGAAAAGCTGATCATGCCTTAATGTTTGGGTTCATGAAAACATTTAGAATCTCCGACAAACTACAGAGAGCTTCTCTCCACTGTATCTGAACGGCTGTTTCTCGGTGTTTCCTCTCTCTCTTACGAAGTTTAACGGCTTTCTGTCCCGCATTAACCAGAAGAATAAAATGAGGGTACCTTTTTTTGAGGCGTGGATAAAACTAAAGTTCAGGAGGCCCGAGCAGACTGCTTTCCCATCCCGCTCTCTGTCTGGCTGACAGCGGCATAACGAGCTCCAGCTCTAAAGTGTACCGCCTTCGTCCAACAGCAGCAGACTGGACGGGTTCAGAAATCTTGCTGCCATGAAAGGGATCCAGTGGGGTAAGAAAATGAATGAAGTTCAGGAGAATCCAGGGATTGATCCACTATAAACACCAGGAAATTGGTTTGCTCCTTTCTTTCTGCAGCCGTCTTTTCTCCATTGTTTCTTCACATATCTTGCAACATTCTCTGCTATGTTTAGGATTAATCCCAAAATGTGGTTCAGATTCCTCAACAGAATGTTCTTTGGTATATTCCAAAAGTTTAAACAAAATGGAACGAGCCAAAATGTTGTGAGCCATGCTACACGGACTGAATACCACAGACACCCAGCCCCCATGCTCTGGGGTTTCGGTCTTAAAGGAGCCCGGCCACTATTAGGGACCATCGTCTATTACAACTAACACCTGTTAGACCGGCTTTTATTGGAGACCAGCGTCTATTAGAGACTGGCCATTACTGTAAGATATACGGTATATTGATTTTGTTTGTATCCTTGTCTAAAATGAGCGGGGCCTGTCCAAACACTCAGATGTTACAAACATACCTGTTGGCTCCAAGAGTCTTCACATACAAACTTGTCAACATGCACACCATTCAACTATAGTTCACAAACACAGTTATGCATACAAACCAACACATGTAAAGCATTTAATTCTGTCATGCATACTGTTTGTGCAAAGGTGAGCAGACACCTGTGTTCAGGTGAGTGTTTATATTTTGCTGAGGTTGACGATGGAATGTAAAAAAAGAAAAAGGATGGAGAGTTCTCAGCCATCCCCCTGCTGAAGCTGCAGCGGCAGTCATACAGTAGGGCTGATAGAGGAAATCCGCCTGCCGAGCAATCTGGCCAAGCACCCAGACCAGGGCCTGCAGGGCCGCCACATGGGCCTCCAACTCCTGCGAGCAGTGAGGTACAGGAGCTCAGAGAGTGCTAGCTCTAGCCCCTGTTTTACTTTCTTTTCCTCTTCTCGTGAATGGCCAATGCATAAGTGTTTGCGCTGAGCGCGCAGGGGATGGGTCTTTGTGATGAGCTCAACTTTGTGGGATTTTTGTGTGTTACCAATGCTACATAATGACATTTATGTCCCTCTCTCCCCTTTCGTTATCTGCTAATTATGTTGCTTCCCTAAACAAACACATTGAACATGCGCATCTTGCAGGATAGATTTGATTTGTCTTCCGGGGATGTGAAATTCATTTAGAGTCAATAAGGCAAATTTCTGTGCAAGCTGGAGGTCGGTTAGTTTACAAGGGAACAAGAAAAACAATACATGATTCAGTTCATGATACAGTTTCTGAACACTATTGTGATTGACAGTTTAAGAAAAAAACCTAATGCAATGGTAGAAGTAAAATATGCAGAAAAGAAATTAATTTAAATTTGAAAAAGTCATTGAAAAAAGAACAGTGCAGGGAAGATTTTTAGGAGGAAGATTGCAAGTTACGATGAAGATGTACAAGCTAAAATTAGAGAAGAAGAAGAAAATGAGAAAGAAGGAAATGCATTTCCTATAATCAAATAAAAATAGTTTTCCATAAATCCCCGTCTATAGTTTTATTTAAAGTTTAACGTTTTACTCTCAACCGCATTTATATGCATTACTCTTTACATTAGATCCATTTTTACAAGAGTTTGATTAATTTAATAATTTGTGGTTGCTGATACGATTCATAGTCAATATTGGTTCATTTTGAATGATCTCATTCACTGACTTAAAATGGATCCAGAACATCTTTATCCAAAACTTCAACAGTGTGACTCAGAGATAAAAAAAAAAAACCTGCTACTGAACAGCGCAGGGGAAGTTTTCCAGATTCTTAACTTTCTTGTAAGATAATGAAGTGTAAATGAAATATGTGTACAAACAAACTGGTAAACAAGAATGAATGTCAAATCCATTCACATTTTAGTTTGATAAAGTTCAGTCTACTGTTGTTTTTCCACATCAGAATAATCCAAAAAAACATTATTAGAACATTCTACACACTGTATGGTCATGTGACTTTGTAAATTCAAAGTGTTTCCACACATTGGACTGGAATGATGGTTGATCAGTTTTTGCTGCATCACATCTGTGTTGTCCACTGTGATGCCCTTGGTCATTTTTACCTCTGTGCCTTGATCCAAACAGTATTTTCCAAGATCGATTATCATCAATTTTCTTTTTATTTTGAAACCATTTTATAATAGTATAGGTTGTTTTAATACAATCAGCAACTTACATCAGACAGATCCATCTAGTTGATAAATCAGTTCATCGATTAATCATTACACCCCTCATCTGCATTTACTGCTATTAAAAAGATTTACATTGAAGTAATTTCTTTTAGTACCAGCAAAAACCAAAATCTACCTTCAGCCTTGTGGATATTATTTCATATTTTATATGGTGATGGTGCGATATTTTTCTAATAAAATAAGAGTTGTAATATGAGAATGTGAGGTTAATAGTCCAATAGTTTAAAATTTTGAGGTGCAAAGATAAAAAAAAAAATTAAAATATTGCAACTTTTCACAAAGGCTGCCTTTTGGCGTTTTAGGTTGCAACAAATATAAATATATATCCTGGAGGGTCTGTTTATTGTCTAGTTTTTCTAGGTTACTTTGTAACTGGCAAGATTTTTCCACTGATCAAGGGCAGACAAATTCTAATGTCTAATGCAGCAATAAAAAAACAAACATGTTTAAAGTTCTGAACCTGCTATGCTGGAAGCTAACATGTCTAACAAGTAAGAAAAGAAAAGAAACCCATCAATATAAGGTATCAGGCTTTGAGCTGACTAGGAACCACTCAGGATTGAATGAAGGGTATTATCAGTAAGATGAGTCCTGTGTGATCATTAGTTTATCGTGTAAGGGATGAGGGCTGGTTGGTAGTGCATTGTGGGATTTATTGTGTACATGTGATACATGCGGGCCAACTCTAATATGATCAGATCAGATAGTATCGCATTGGCCAGAGATAATTACCTTGAGTTTGACAGACATGATTTAAAACAAACAGGATTGTGTCTGATCCAGTTTGCCCTAGCATCACTGTCCTGATAGCTGGGTGAATCAGGACCCTGGAAGGAAGTTTGAACCATATACCTCATTTTATGTTTACATACAGTATCTCTGTGCTTAATTCTGTTGATTCCATCAGTTTCATCTCTTTGGTTATGAGGACACAGATGAAGGTTGGACATTACTCCCTTCTTTCTTCTGTAGACACTACACAGAACACAGAGTTTTTATGATATCAGTACCAACCCTTCACTCCCCCTCAATGCCTCCCTTCTACAGGGTTCTAGAGGGAAGACTCAACTCTCTATCAGCAGTTGTATAAAATAATAAAGAGAAATCAGTTTGGTTGCAGACAAAAGTTTCAAGCCTACATGCCTCAATGTATTTGATTATATTTCCACTGAAAAACCCTGGCTTCTAAATGGTAAAAAAAAAGCCCAATTCAACAGTAAGAAAGATGTTAAAAATAATTTGTCATAACCAATAAAGTTAATGGTGCATTAAACATACCCAATTTTCAACATTAGCAACATTTATCATAAAAAAACAAAACAAATTGATAAACGGCACCCAGCAGCAAGGAGGGGCTGTGTCAAAAAAAGAGACTCCTGAGAGTGTTGTCCTGGGTGTGCTGTTGGTTGTCCCAGCCTGTAGAGGCACTGTCTCAAAAAATGAGAGTCCTGAGAATGCTGTTGGTCCCCGAGCCTGCAGATTTATAATACTGATAAAGACAGCTACCCACAAAATGCTGAGCGAAGAGCTCGCTACGGTTGTCATGAAACAATTTGTTCATCCATAAACAGGAATCATGTGTTTCTGTTGTAACAGCATATTGGTTGTATATTTACAAATGAAAACGTCACATTATTTTATGAGTTTTAAGTAGCTCGCACACCAAAAATGTGTGAGCATCCCCGATTTAGAGATTCTGTTGGTATAGTGATGATGCTGCTGTGTCTGGATGATGGCCGTTTCCGCTGTGTTTCCGTCTCTCTCTGACCGTGTTTAAAGGCTTGCTGTCCCGCATAAACTCGAGACTGTAAGAGTAAAAACAAGAATAAAATTAGCTGACCTTTTTTTTTTTTTTTTTTTTACAATTGTCTCGATTAAAATAAGAAAAAACATCATAAAGTTCAGGAGGCCCAAGCAGGCTGTCTCTTCATCTCGCAAAGAATCTCTGTCGGACCACCAGCCCGTCTCCCGGTAGCCGGCATAACGAGCGTGACCGCTCCAGCTCCATGTGTCCTGCGACAGACTGTCGCCCAACAGTAGCTGGGACAGGTTCAGGAAACCCTGCTGCCCTGAAAGAGATGCAGCGGGTTAAGCAAATGAATGGAAGTTCAGGTCCGATCCACCATATTGGATGTGCATTCTACCCGCTGTCACAGAAAACATCATGTGCCCAAAGTTGAATCCCTGATTGGTTGATGCAACATGGCAACCTTCTCAGAATTTAGATTTTTTTTTTTTTTACTCTGGCCCGCTGCTTAATTCCCGTCTATACTAAAACTTAACATTGAAACTGGCCGCCTCCGCCACGGGAATCGCCTCGGTGTGAATGCACCTTTAGGTTGATTGATTGATAGGTGTGTATGAGTGTGTGATTGTGTGGCCCTGTATGAGGCTGGCGACTTGTCCAGGGTGTTCCCCGCCTTCACCAAACAATTGTCAGGGTAGGCTCTGCCAACCCTGTGAACCCGAAAGGGATACAGTAGGTTAAGAAAATGGAGGGATGCTTTGCTGGTTGGCTTTTCTTTCAGAAACATGTAGCCATGCTGTTTGTTGTGGATTTCTCTGTTGATGAGTTTCCACACTTTGCTGATTTAAGAAATTAAAGTTGTTATTTTTAACTGTCAATTTTGATTTCTCCCTCAGCTGAAAATCCTTGTGACGAATCGATGCACTGAAAACATTTTCCCAGCCGGCTGCATTCTCGCACACACTTAGATCCCCAAACAAAGACAAACACAGTGTCTCTTTGTTGTTTGAGACCCGATCAGAAAACTACAGCTACTGAGCTCAAACACTGAAGCGAAAGAATTAACATTCCAATTAAAATCTCATTAGACTTTGATTTGCCAGATAATTATCCTTGTGTGCCGTAGTTCTCTGGGCTATTTGGATTTGATGAGGTGTGTTATAGCAATTACCTTGCTAGTATTGAGTTGTGTGACAACTTGAGAAAAGAAAGTCAATTTTGTTTGCTCTTGTAATCCATGTTTTAGTCAAACCTGAGCTGTAAATAATTGTTTTTTATTCTTAATGAGTTGAGAAAAGAAACATGACCAGAATTCAAATACAGATATTTTCAGATTAATAACAAAATAAAGTGTTATTGCTCTTTTCCAGCTCCAGGGGTTCAGGTTCAGTTCAATTCTTTTTGCTTTACTGTTTCCTCTCACCAGGTTGGAAAATTGAGCTCTTTTCTTGAACCAGATTTTGGTTCTTGTTCTGTTTTTTCACATTATCATTTTCCCTCGTTTCACATTTTGTCTTTAAAATAGTTGAGTTTGCTTTTATCCCAAACAACTGTCTGCAGTTGTAGGTGTGAATTTAAGATAAACTGTTCTGCACAGAACTTTACAATACCTTTACTCATCGGTTTCTTGTCTTTTTTAGCAACTTTTTCAGTCTCTCTTTTGGTTTGCTTTTTTTTTTAGCTTCTTTTTCTCAGTAGGCCAACAATTTTCTTCTTCTTTTATTGTTTTTTTAACTGAAAAACCAGTTTGGAGTGGGCCAAACAAAAGTGTTGATGAGCCAGTATTTAATAGTTTTCAAGTTTATCTCATAACAGTCCAACGTTTTTTCAGTGCATCCATCACGACATGACCTGTTGTCCAAACTGGATCACCAATTTCCTCTTTAACATTTACAGTTTCTTCTCTACCAAAGAGACTCACCAGTTCAGGGACTGAGACTCACTTTGGAAACATTTCAACTGACCCACCTTCAAGTTTACAAAAGGTTTCTGTATTTTAAGTCCCAATTCTAATCAACATTTTAAGTAATTCCAGAAAAATGTTGCTGATTTAAAAAAAAAGGGGATAAGAAGAGCAGAGCAGATTTAGAGTACAGGCTCCGGGAGCGTTTGCCAGCTGGTGTTTGAAACACCAGTGACATACCTTCATATGTAAAAGCATAACTGCAAGCATAACTGCAAGAATTCCAAGATTTGTAGCAGCAGATTCAGGTGAGCCAGGTAGAGCTCAACAGCCGTTGTGTAATTAAATCTTTTCCCTCTAATTCCATTGCCTGGAGTCACTTCTGCAACACCTTACTCTTGCATTGTTTGAACAGGACCGATGGGATAAGACACAGCCTGGAATTTCCTGCTTTTCCTGGAAAATTCCACCTGAATGGGTTTAATAAAACTTGTGGGAAAGTTTGTCAGAAAAACAGGAGTTATGAAATTAAATGATGCATCTACAGTATATAGACACAACTGTGAAAACATTGACATGATCTGCCTTGGTTTTCATTTGCAGACTTGTGCTTTTGGACTACTGCGCTGCCACATGGTCATGCTGCATTTAATCAGCCGGCACAGCTCAGCCGGTGGAAGGCAGCTTTTCTTTCACATGGCTCTACGCTGCACCGTTAGCTTTAGGAGCTTGTCTCTCGGAAAAGAATGCCACTAAATCATCCAGATTTGGAGATTAGAAGCTCTCCACAGATAATAAGACACCTGTAGTCCTGAAATCCTCCTTAAATGCAAAGATAAGTTTGCAGATGCAAAATTCCTCCTGCACAAATCCAAAACTGTACTTGTGAGCTTTGAAACCTGCACTACAAAGGAAACACTTGTGAGTGTTTTTGTTCTGTTGCCTTCACTGTGGCCTGATAAAACAACTGATGAAGGCAGAGAAGAAGGTTAAAAAAATGTGCAAAGCTTCTTCATTCCATGGCAGGAGTGCTGCAGCGGGGCTCAAGCTAAGCTGATCTGGACGACTCTGCCAGACAACTTCAATCTGCATGTCAGAATATTCAGTCGTTAGAGGGAAAGTTGTAAGAAAAAGCAAAGAAAACACATTATTTCTCTAAGTGACTGTGCAATCATTTAAAAAAAAAAAAAACAATTTCTCCTGTGAGATGAGCATCCTCTTCACATGTTAATCTGTGACAGAAAACAGAAGGTTTGTTGTTTGAAAGTCAAACTTATTTAAAAGATGATTTCTGCTTCGCTGTTATCTTTTTGTAAAACAAAAAGTGAAGACACAGCTGTTTTATCATTACCTTTAAAACTCAAAATACTGGTATGTATAATGATAATTCTAACTCAAATTTTGTCCGAAAAAACGGCACCAAATATCAACAAGGGGTCAACAGGGGTCGACTCATTCAACCAAATCCTCTCCATCTTTTCTCTCATCTCTCTCACATTGTCTTCCTGTGTGCGTCCATGGACCTCCTCTTTGTTCCTCCAGTCTTGACAGCCTCCTTAAACTCAGGATGAATAAAAAAAACAAAAACAAAACAAAAACAACAACAACAAAAAAACAGTTAAAAAAATAACTTTTACACTCCCAAGCAATTGTATTGCGCATGTGTGATTTTGAGGCCTTTGGGTGCTCTCGGTAAAAAAAATACATCCAGAGGAACATTTGACTGTGACAGTGAAAACATGACTAACGTCCAAATACAAGGCAATATGTTTGAGCTGGAGTCTTTTCTCATGAATCCGTCTTTCTTTTAGAGTTATTCTGAGGTTTGAATGATACATTTAGATCATTTCAGGAAGTTAAATCTGGAATCTCAAGAATGAGACACAATCGGCAGTGTTAAAAACTGCTTTGGTTTGGAGTATTTCTGTCTCATGTGTGTCCAAACTTCTGTCTAAAAAATAGAAACAATATAACGGCTCCTTTATTAGAAGAAGCGATGACACAGGGTTGATTAAAACAGCACAATGTTACCTTGTCAGTAGGCTATAACCAAAACGTTTATTCCCTGATTCTGCATTTCTAGTTTTCCTTTTTCATATACATTTTCTAATTAAAAGTAAATTTATTTTATTTTACAATAATTATATTTTTTCCACAAAAACTTGTAGATCCCATCTTGGTGGTAAGATTTACGAGCTTCTTGTAGGCACGTGAAGGCGGCAGAACTTTTCTTGAAGTTGGCCCGTTGGCGGTTCTGACCTCTTTCCTTTTGGTTCGGCCGGTCCTGGTGGGCTCTGTCTTCGAGGTACAGCGGGTTCCGGCGGGTCCAGGGATCGGCTTCGTGAGTCAGAGAGATGTAGCAACCCAGCTGCTGACGTCGTTGCGTTGCGGGGCTTCCCTAAATGCTTCGGGTCCCGGAGGAAGTCTGACAGACAGCTGCTGTCGCCGCTGGACGCGCCCTCGGTCGTGCCCGCGCTTTTGCTTTGTCTGAGGTCGACTTCGGTGAAAAAACATGTCGGGAAAATTGTGGCGGCCTACCCCGGGAAAAGGGAGGGTTTCTGACGGGCGGAAGCAGTGGGTTTCTACCGCCTTGGCGGTGTTCTTCCTGGGCTTGTTGGCGTCGTGCTGCGGCGCAGAGGAGGCGTCCTGTCACGGAGCGTACGACCTCTACTTTGTCTTAGACAGGTAAGGGGTTCGAGGCCAGTTCCTCGGGTGGGGGGCGCAACAGAAAACAAAAGGGGAGCATGGTTGCAGGGCCGTTTCCACCTTTGTGGCGGCCTCAGGCAAGATGCTGCCCGGGGGCCTCCAGTCTACAAAACCCTTAATAGATGGATTCCTATCTCCTCTGGGCTGATAACTCTTGTCTTGTCGGTGAAAAGTTTCACTACCATGTTCTATTGTAGAAACAAATATTTTAACCTGTGCTGTTCCACTTGGACGTAAACAGAACATTAGGATCACACTAGGGTTAAGATAGCACAATGTATTTCACTACATGAGCAAAACGGGCTAATCTTAGGGTGTATGCAAACTGAACACTTTCGGTTCGCTTAAAGTGAACCAGAGTTTGTGTCCCCCAGTATAATCCAGAACAATTTTTTGGTCTGAATAGAAAGCAGAAAGCAGACCCTGGTCTGGGATCAGGAACCACTCTGGGACCCATCTTTTGAGGTTGTCTGGGTTAGTTTCCAATCAGACTGAGCTCAGTTCAGTCTGAGATTTCCCAGTCTGAATACAGTTTGCTCCTCGAGTTCCCGGAATACCTTTGCCAAAATGGCCACCACACTACCATAATGTAAACAAAGTAGGACATTGATACTACTGCGCTGCTGTGACATCATCATAAAACCTACCTTGTAGTTTCCTAACAGAATTCTCTTAAAAACAATGCTATAACACCACAACAGTGAGACAGCAATTCATTGAAATGTGGTCAGACGGATGCATACTCATTAATACAACTTTTAACTTAATACATTGCTTCTCACTGTATTACCATAAATCTATATGTCATAGACACTTATCATCGTACCTTTATAGCTGCTGTTTTGCCAGTAACCCCCTGCAGCATGCCTCTGCCGTACCAACGTAGCAGTAAAAAGTGTTGTATCTAAAATTGGTCAGAGAAGTTTAAATCGGTGAAGTATCCCAAGAAGTATTGCAAAGCACAGGACTTCCCTCTAGTTGCTTTGCCCCGCCCTCGTAATTCATGGCCAATGAGTGAAGAGATCTTTAGTCACATCATTTTGTTTACAAGCTTAGTTCAAAACAGAAAAGTCTGCTTGATGTTAGTCTGAATACAGACTAAATGCAAGGTTCAGGACTCAATCTGGATTTTCCAAGTCTGAATACACCCTTAAATTGAACCACTGAGGCATGTAAAAACAGATTTTAAAACAAAAACACTATGATATGCAAATAAATATGTAAATAAAATAAGAGATTTAGTATTTATGAAAACATTTTTTTTTAAAAACAAAATCTAATAAACCAACAAGTGCAATTAAAAACAAATTAACACCAAAAAAAAATATTCACTACCTTTTGTCTAATACTTACCTTAACACCTTATAATTTATAATTTATAATTTACAGCAGATTGTCCTCAACATTTCTGCTTTCTGGCTTTTCACATTCAAAGTCATCAAGCTAAATCTGCTTTTTCTCATTCACAAGAGCTCTTTAAAAATAGTGATGATGAAACTTCTACCATCTTCTTTTTTGAGGATTTAAAATCAGAACTAATCTGTAATGTCCCTTATCCCACTGCAACAGTTCTGAAGAAATCAGAGAGAACTGGTGGTCAGTCATCTGGATCTCCAGGTTTAGCTGAAATGGGCTGGTGACTGTAAATATGCAGATTATGCTTTCATGTCTGAGGAGATCCTAAGGTTCCTGATGATTATGGAGCTTCCTGGTCAGGAAGGAGATCCCTCTGGTTCAATGACTGGATCTCCAAAATGTTACAGATTTGCTCCTGCAGAGACAAAACTCAGTAACCCATCAGGCAAAAATGATTGAGTGCACTTTCCTATTTTATCATTACAGTGATGTTGCAGTAATACAGGAAAATCTCAGTTAATTTGTTTTCATATTAAACGTTATTGTACATGTTATAGGTTATTGTACAATTTTTCTTACAGTCTATATTTGATAATTACAAAACTTGGTGGAACCTGTTTACCAATGTCTATTGATAGACAAGTGGCTTCGATGCTCACCTCTGAAATGTGTTTCTACAGCTGTCAGGGAGGTTAGTGCTTCCTGTTTGCACAACTTGGGGAAGGGTGTGGTTTATTGACTCCACAAACTGCCACGATGGGCATACAAGATGAGCTTCAACTGGGCTTTAGAGGAACATGTGAGTCACATGACTCCACCTTTTCTCTATCTTTTGCTTCTGTGGTTTCAGACGGCAACAGTCTTGTTCTCACACCTGTTTTAAATGGTTTGCAGAATCAGTTATTCTTCTTTTAAAGTGTGTCATTGTGCTTTGAAGAACTAGAAACCGTTTCTCATTCAGAGTAAAATCTAGTTAAGTGAAGTCTGAGCAGCTGCTCCAGTGAACCTCAGCATCAAAGAAAACTCCGTTCACCACATCATGCTACAGATCCAGATGTTATCGTGAGAGCTGGTGACTTTACTCATGCTCATACAGTTAGCTGTAAAACGTCAGTGTGTACTTTACTGACAGGTGAAATGGCATTTTAACTTGGAGAAAACCAAAAACTACTTTGCTGAGGTTGCAGATGTTAAATGTGAGGCTCATCTGTGTTGTGAGGCAGCCTGGTTTCATGAAGCAGAGAAGTCTGACAAACCAGAGGAAACCACGCGGCCTCCTTTTAACCCTGCTCTGCTCGTTTTGTCACATCAAGGTTAACCAAACCACAAGTGGCCTTTACGCCACACTTTGAAACTGCTTTTGCTTGTAATGCTGGCAAAACACTCAAATCTCCTTAAGAGAAGAAATAAATAGTTTTTACTTCTACTACAGAGTTTACAGTCAGTGGTTGAAAGAGGGTGGTTTAAACCAGATTATGCAAAAAGGCACAGAAAACATGAAGACAATAAAACAGTGCAAAGGTAAAAGAGTTTTTTGTCTTTCAATCTTTCTGGTTTGGCTTGTTTGTGGCTTTGCATTTTGTTAAATGCTGGTCATTTTTGTCAGCTTTTAAATGTTTTTTACTTGGGCAGTGTGCTTTTATGTTAACACTAGTGTTTAGAAAGTTTTTTAAATATGTTAATGAGGAAACTAATTAGCTCTCCGTTTTCATCATATCTGATATCTTTAAGGAAGTTTTGGGTCTGTTACTTAAACCTACGTTTTCCTTTATTGGCAATAAAAGACAATTTTTCGTTTGTTTTTCAGAGCTGACAAATTTGTTGGGTTACAGTTTAAAGATCAAGGAAACAATTTTTCAAAATATTCGTCGAATTGAAGCTTTTCTTTATGTGTTAGTTTTTTAGTGTCTCCTCTAAGCACTTGAAATCTGTTTTTACACACAGTGAGCTTTTCTTTAATGTATTTTCTGTCTCAAAGTTTTTTAAATGAAAAATTATTATCTTGATTCTTTGAGATGGAAGTCAAAAACACAGGAGACTGGACACTCGCCAGTCACTTTATTAGTTCCACCTTGCTGGTACCGCGTTGAACCCACTTTTGTTGGCAGTGATGCAGTGGTAGGACAGTCAACCTCTGAATCGGAAGATTGCAGGTTTAATCCGCCTTGCCCGCCCATGCGCTGCAGCGTCCTTTGGGAAGACACTGAACCCCATTTGCCTGTGGTAGTTAGAGGTTGGCGCCTGTCAGTGTGTGGATGTGTGTGTGTGAATGGGACTGTGACTGTAAAGCGCTTTGGGTTTTCAAGGAAGGAAGAAAAGCGCTGTACAAGTATACGCCATTTAACCTTTTTCCCTTCAGAACAACCTTAATCGTTGTATATAATAAATTAATCAAAGTACTGGAAACATTCCTCAGAGAGTTGGTCCATATTGGCATGATAACAGTTGCTGCAGATTTGTTGGCTGCACATCCATGATGCTGATCTCCCTTTCCACCACATCCCAGCAGTGCTTTATTGGGTTGAGATCTGGTGACTGTGGAGGTCATTTGAGTTCAGTGAACTCATTGTCATGTTGAAGAAATCAGTCTGAGATGATTCCAGCCTCATGACATGGAGCCTCACAGAACTGCTGCTCACCGGAAATTTTCTCTTTTTCTGACCATTCTCTGTTAACCCTTGAGATGGTTGTGGGTGAAAATCCCAGTAGATCAGCAGTTTGTGAAATACTCAGACCAGCTTGTCTGGTACCAACAACTATGGAACATTCAAAGTCACTTCAATCACATTTCTTCTCTGTTCAGATGCTCGGTTTGAACTGCAGCAGATTGTCTTGACCATGACTACATGTCTAAATGCATTGAGCTGCTGCCATGTTGCGGCTGATAAGAGATTTGTGTTGATGAGCAGTTGGACAGGTGTAGCCAGTAAGTGTCTTTTACAATCCTACAGCCTCCTATGGGTTTATTTTCCAATACTATCACAACAAAGATGATTTACGAAATAGAAAAAAGACGATCAATACATTTTAGTTCTCCAAACTGTGAGAAAGGGCAGTGCATAAGTCTGTGGTGGATTCTGTGAGGATGTACTTGCATCGCTAAGGTCTTCAGTAATTATAGCTGTGCAGCTCTTTAAAGATTTTTATGTCTTAATCAATATTCCCCTTATTGGGACATCTGATTTTGAGACAATAAACAGTCTTGTACTGTTAGTGTCATGGTTTTGTAGCCTTGAATCAGAACTCTGTGACATGAGGGGCTGAGCTGCATGCAGATTCTGACACCACCCAAACAACTGATTTTGGAATTGTATCTCCACTCAATCATAGTGAAGCAACAACCTCGTAATCTGAATGTATTTAGTGAAGAAATTTGGCAGAGATGCGCAGCTAATTTGTTGTCGGTGAGCAAATGCATTATGTCAGTGTGGAGGCTTCATGTTAGAAATTGTCATGTCCGCTTAGACACACTTATACTTTTAAGTCTATTCTTTTCTAGTTTTGCCACAAAATATTTAAATTATTATGACTAATTATTTCAATTTGTTCCAATTATTCCCATACTGGTGGAAATCTTAAACGTGTGGATTATTGCTTTACCAACTAGAAATGTTTTCATTGTTGTCACATACTTTCATCGAGAAGTTTTATCACTTCAATCTGTAAGACTGAGCCCTTTCTGAACCCCTGACAAGGCATTTAACCTCAGCTTCTGAAGACTTTTGTCTTTCATGTCCCCAATCTGCTGCTTCAGACACGAGAAGACCTCACAGTCACAGTCACTTCAGCAAAACACTGATGTGACAGGACCTGCAGCCTGTGAATTATGATGAGGTGGCTGTTCTGACACCAGCTGTGCCCCCCTCTGTTAAGGACTCTGAAACACTGTTCCTACCAATCGTTTTTCAAACTACCCCGCCCTCATCTGAAAGTTTAATTACTGGATGACGAGGAAAATATTTGAAACAGCATCTTGATCTCATTTGGTTGTCTTTATCTGCGCTTTTCGGCAGCAGTCAGTCCCTGCAGACCAAGGCCAAAGCCCCTGCTTGCGGGGTTATTCATTTGGGACAACTTTCACAGCTCTTTCCCAATTACAATTCCATACAATTACATACAATTCATACCCAAATAGCCACCTAACGTTTTTGGCTGTGAAAATACAAAATAAAAAAGAATTCCCATACAATAGTTTCCAGATGCAAAACACACGCTTCAGGGCCTCTTCATACACCACACCTTCAGGCTAATAAACTAAGCCTTTTTCTGTTGGCAATAGAACACTCCACAGGTTCTAAATGAACTTGATCATTTTTTTTTTGGACAAAAACTAAGCACAATGGGTAAAAAAAATAGCCAAAAAATATGTGTTGGAGAGGTACAGGTAACTGTCAAGAAGAACTTCAGTTTATGGACTATAAAACAGTTGGCATCTCAAAAAAATGTCGGCATATATTGCTATAGCTAACAAATATGTAATCTAAAAATATTTTCCTGATGTAAAACATGAAAACATATTAAAGTAGTTTGCTAAATAGTTCAGAATGGAACAAAAGCAGCTGAAGTTTGATTCAGCTCGCAGCCTCTTTTCTGCATCGCAGTTTACAGCCATTTCCCCTTCTCTCTAAACTTCCGATTAGTTGAAAAAACCTGTCATTTTTAAAGTAGGTAAAGGCCAAATGTTGGACAGAAAAGCAGCCTGAAAGTTTGGCTAGGGCATTAGCAATTAAGTGACTGTAAGAGGGAGCTGACACTACACTGATAAGAAACTGTTGTTTTGTGTTGAAATTTGCACAAAATGTCACAAAATGTTTCAAACTCATTTATGACTGAAGTTAAAATCAATCATTATGGGGCTTTTTTTAATTATAGTTTTCTAAAAATGTTTGATTTTGAATTGAAACATCATTTTGGCAGAGTTGTCCATCTGAGGACAATGTGTCAGCTGGGGGGCTGCTACACTCCCACTCATCAGTACAGTTATGCAGCATGTGGCAGCGGCCATGTCTCACCAGGATTGTTGAGCAGAGTGCATAACCAGTTCAGTGATTTTCTAACATTTCTGATTGGCTGATGCTTGTGTTCTTGTTTCAGGTCTGGAAGTGTTGCTGCCAACTGGGTTGAAATCTACTCATTTGTGAAGAACCTAACAGACCGATTTGTGAGGTAACCATCTGCTTTAGTTTCTTTTGGTCCAACATGAGATTTTACTCTGCTTCTACTTTTGTTTATATATTTCTATGTTTTTCTTCACATGTTTACTAATTATTTTACCTGTTTTGAATGATGCAAGCTTTTAATGTACAGCTTTTCTTTGCGCAAATGTTAGTTTGTGTTTATGTGCTTTATAAATAAAGGTATTATTATTGCTTTTAATATTATTGCACTTAATCCCCTTAGTTTTTTTAGCAGTAAACACAGTTTCTCCACCTGGACTTTTCTAATGAATGTTTGCAATTGATAAATGTTTACAGTCAAATAGATCCATTATCAAATGAGTGAAAAATACGAATAATTAGAGGAAATGATCAGCAGGCTGAAGTTGTGAAGCAGCTTCTCTGAGGGTTTCTGGTACAGGTGACATCAGTATTTCTGCACAGATCAAGAGGAGTTCCCACTTGCTTTCCGTACAAGCCTCTTCTACGCCATCATCTTTGTCCATAAATAATGGAAGACAAAGCAGCAGGAATGAGCCTGAAACATGTAGCTTGCATAATGTTGAGTCAGGCGGCGCCTGCCAGCACAGTACAGACGGTGGCGACCCAGCCAGAATCAAGTGGTTGGTTGAAGAAAATAGCAAAGGCACCAGGTGGGAGTGGGTGGCAGAGAGGAGCAGTCTTCTGGGCTGTGAGAATGGCCATTTGCACCGGGGGGGTCCGGCTCCACACTTCTCCCCTGCTTCCACCACAGAACGGCTGACAGGCAGACAATGTACAGTAAAGCAAGACGACGCTGGAAGGCGACGAGGACAATCTGCTAAACAAAGCTCGCTCACCAAGAGCACTTCTGCTCCGCCATGTGGACTTTTTCATCACCCCCCCTCCCTCCTACATCTACCATGGTCTGTCCAGAAGTATTGTCTTTTATAGAGTCCAGAATATCTTGGTGCTTCTGAAAATGTCTCATTTAACCTCAATTGAAAGCCTAAAGCTTTGCATGGAGACACAAGCCTTGGTTTTCATCCGTTTTCTCCGATCACAACCAGCTCCAGTCCACTCCCCACTCTGAAACTTGCACACAGGATGTGAATGTTTACAGCCGCTCTGTTCCTCTGCCAAATCTGGTTTAAAGATTGTGCTGTGTGTGTGGGGGAGGACGGCGACTGGGCTATGTGTCATGTGGGTGAGAAGAATCAGCACCTCTCCTTATGCTCTGAACACTTTGCATCTCTGAAGGAAGCACGTGTGTCTCATGATCTGAAGCTTTACTTGCTCTTTGGGATGTGGTTTGAGACAGCAGACAGGTGTGAATGGTAATGGAGTTGGTGGTCATCTTCAGATTTGCTTCAAGTCCTACTCCAATCATCTTTTCATGTTTTTGAAGCGTTCCCAGTGGTATTTTAATCAGGGCCTGAAATTCACTTTGTTAAATAGGGGAGGGATTCCCCCTTTACTTGCTTCTCATGGTGGGGATTTCTACACTTTAAGGAGGATATTACTTGTGATATTACTTGTGAGAGTTACATAATTCTCCGAATTCGAATGTCCCTACCACTCGATGACATCACCACCACTAGATGACGTCACCAATTGTCAGTCAACTGCATTAGCATGAATATACATAACAAATCAGTTGTATGACTTTAAAAAGGTCACGCTAAGGGTGTGTGTTTTAAAGGGTGCAGCTAAAACTGGCGAGTAAGGCATTGAGAAGACATGTCCTGATTGCCCAAGGTGATGTCCAATCACCCTCTCACCAAGGGGCCCTAAATGTCTATGGATTTTGGAGTCATGTCAGTCACAACCGTAAACTCAAATTCAAACATTCTAAGAAAACAAGGACAGATTTACTAAAGGGGAGCAGACTGACAGAAAAAGTACTTTTTTCCTTATTCTGCCTCAAGATTATTCATTTTTATATGAAGTCATAACAACAACATCCTAAAAACATTAGAATGATTCTTGACAAGGTGCAGTGCTCTTACACGGGGAAGTGGGGCTTTTTCGCCTCAACACCGGCTCTGTAATGTTAAAAGCTACAAATAAAGTTCCATACAAAGTGGATTTGTGCCTGTTATATTTCTAAAACAGTTTTTAATAAATGTCCTATGAATTTATTTTCTTGTACACAGTGAGTATGGAAAGTATTCAGACCCCCTTAGATTGCTCATTCTTTGTTATATTGCAGCCATTTGCTAAAATCATTTAAGTTATTTTTTTCTTCATTAATGCACACACAACACCCCATATTGACAAAAAAAAAACACTGAATTGTTGACATTTTTGCAGATTGATTAAAAAAGAAAAACTGAAATTAACTCAGGTGCTGTCCATTTCTTCTGACCATCCATGAGATGGGTCTTCATCTTCATTTGAGTCCAGCTGTGTTTGATTCTACTGATTGGACTTGATTAAGAAACCTGTCTATATAAGACCTTACAGCTCACAGTGATGTCAGAGCAAATGAGAATCATGAGGTCAAAGGAACTGCCTGAAGAGCTAAGAGACAGAATTGTGGCAAAGCACAGATCTGGCCAAGATTATAAAACAAATCTGCTTCACTTAAGGTTCCTAAGAGCACAGTGGCCTCTATTATCCTTAAATAGAAGATGTTCTGGATGACCAGAACCCTTCCTAGAGCTGGCCGTCAGGACAAACTGAGCTATCGGGGGAGAAGAGCCTTGGTGAGAGAGGTCAAGAAGAACCCAAAGATCACTGCGTCTGAGCTCCAGAGATGGGAGAAAGTTGTAGAAAGTCAACCATACCTGCAGCCCTCCACCAGTTGGGGCTTTATGGTAGAGTGGCCCGACGGAAGCCTCTTCTCAGTGCAAAACACATGAAAGCCTGAATGGAGTTTGATTAAAAACCCCTGAAGGACTCCAAGATGGTGAGAAATAAGATTCTCTGGTCTGATGAGACCAAGACAGAACTTTTTGGCCTGAATTTTAAGCAGTATGTGTGGAGAAAACCAGATACAGCTCATCACCTGTCCAATACAGTCCCAACAGTGAAGCATGGTGGTGGGAGCATCATGCTGTGGGGGTGTTTTTCAGCTGCAGGGACAGGATGACTGGTTGCAATCGAGGGAAAGATGAATTCGGCCAAGTACAGGGATATCCTGAACCAAAATCTTCTCCAGAGTGTTCAGAACCTCAGACTGGGCCGAAGGTTCACCTTCCAGCAGGACAATGACCCTAAACACAGCTAAAATAACCAAGGAGTGGCTTCACAACAACTCTGTGACTGTTCTTGAATGGTCCAGCCAGAGCTCTGACTTAAACCCAATTGAGCATCTCTGGAGAGACCTGAAAATGGCTGTTCACCAACATTTACCATCCAACCTGACAGAACTGGAGAGGATCTGCAAGGAGGAATGGCAGAGGATCCCCAAATCCAGGAGTGAAAAACTTATTGCATCTTTCCCAAAAAAACTCATGGCTGTATTAGATCAAAAGGATGCTGCTACTAAATACTGAGCAAAAGGTCTGAATACTTAGGATCGTGTGATATTTCAGTTTTTATTTCTTAATAAATCTGCAAAAATGTTAAAAAATCTGTGTTTTTTTTATATGGGGTGCTGTGTGTACATTAATGAAGAAAAATGGCTGCAATATAACAAAGAGTGAAAAATTTAAGGGGGTCTGAATGTTTTCCATACCCACTGTGTATCCACCACGCCTTAAATTCCTCTCCCTGAAAATATATGCTGACTTTAAATCAGTCTTTGATTACATATAGGAGACACACGGAACAGCTTGTTAAGCATATCATCGTAGCCTGATGGCATGAGTGTGTAACAGCAACACTGTTACCAAAGCAACACTTTCTTTAAACTTTCTGTTGCTGCTGTAAGCCCATCAGGTTTATGCTCCACTTCTGTCTGGATCCGTTAAAAATCGCTTCTTATCCCGCTGCTTCATAAACTAAAACGGAGCGCAACACGATGGTGATAGCAGAGGTGTGTGTTTGCTCGCGTGTGTTTGAGTGGGTCGGATTCTCTTCTTGCAAGTGCGCACCTGTTTCAGTGAAACTAGCTTCTCTGTCTCTCTGCCTCAGGATCAATATCATCTGCGCTGTGCGACAGTGCAGGACGGGTGTGCTAACCTTACTCTGAATAACTTCATCCTTTGTTTCTGATCTTGTAGTTGCGATGCAAACTTGTGGATTATAACAGATTAATGTTATGCAGGATGCTTATGTTGTTTATGACCAAAAAAACTGTGTCGTTTTCTTGGTCAGTTTCTGCAGTTTGTGTGGCACGAGTTCATTAGAAATTCACCTCTGAGTTGAATCTACTCTGCCTTGACTTCCCATCAGGTCTTTGTTTACACTTTATCCTGCTTGCTTACAACCTTACAACCGCAACCTTATTATCAGCCTCAGACAAGGAAAAAAAAAAAGGCGTTCATGGATCTATTTGTCTGCAAGTGGATCAGAATGGAGCGGAGCAGGGAGTCTTCGGCCTGCCGACTGCAGCAGCTGCATCACTGCTTTTTCCGACAGCATTTTTTCTTGTCTGCTCCTGATTCACAACAATTTGAATAAAGAAATATTTAGAAATGCAGTTTTAACCTTATTTATTTTCCTATACATGTCCTCCATCATGAGATAAACAGGGATATGTTAAAAACACTAAAAACACAATTGTCATCAGAGTGGGTCTGTTTATGTAGATTTACAAGCTCTCCCTCTTCTTTCCACATCAGTGCAAGTGTGCTACAGGGCTCAGTGTTAGGGCCCAGACTTTACCATGGATTTTATTAGAGATGTCTTAATCCAATCACATTATTGGAAATCAGGCCCAATCATATTGTTTCAAACTGGTTTGAAATCAAATGTTGCATCACAATCAGGGATCAGGTACATATTTTACTCTCATTGTATTGATCAGTGATATATATTACAAGCTTCTTATGACAGCTAGCCTAGTAGAAGTCTCTCCCCTCCATATCTTGAATGGATCCGGAAATTTGATTTCTATAAAACGCAGCAGAACATGGCACCAGTTTGAGCTGGAGGCTCACAAAAACACGTCTGCAGTGTTTAAATACTTTACAGTCTATGAGAATAACATTGCAATAGCAAATCACATCACATGTAAGTTTGACATTCTAAAAATGGGAAAAAACAAAGCTGCGTTTACAACAAACCTCATTAAGCATTTCAAAAACAACCAGCAACAACAATGCAGCATTTTTATTTACTTATTTGTTTACATGCTTGCTGAATATTTTAGGTTGAGCTGCTGTTTTAATTTAATTTGTATTTATATTTAATTTTGCACTCTTTTTAGTAGTTGATGTTTAGCTATTTGAAAGCATTGTTTAAGTTCATAAACAGAAGTGTACTGTCTAAGTGTTAAATGAAAAAATAAGGTGGGCACAATAAAAATAGGGGACAACCTGGATCTGTTTGTTTTATATTTGTTCTTTTTTTTATTTCATGTGTTATAAAAGTACTGGATCAGGACTCAGAAAATAGGCAGCTGTTGAATGTTCTTATCATGTGGGAATTTGTTTAGATAAAAATCCTTTTTTCAACTGTTATAGTAAAGTTATTTAAATCCCCCAAGGTTGAACATTTGAACTAGAATGATTCTGTCTTCTTGTAAGAGTCAGGCTTTAATCCCAGCTGCAGCAAAATTTCAATTACCTCACTTTGAGTACATCTACTCAACATTTTGTGGTTCTGGAGCGTTCCCCAAACATTCCCAATCCCAAGCAGGGAGGTGAAGTTCTTTGCTTTCTTGGAACAGTTTTGAATCATGTAAGGAGGTGATTTCCACAGAAAGTGCTTGATAGCTGAACACGTATAAAGCATTTTGATGTTGAGCTTCTGCAGAGAAACACACTCAGCTCTGGGATGCATCAGTGTCGCACAACGCCCTCCTAAAGTCACAGGTACAGAAAAGTGCAGCAGGATGTTTGTGTGAGTCATTTTCAGTGCAGCATGTTTGCCTTGTGATTAATCACTTCCTGCTTTGAAGTGACACTCTAAGATTAGCTGACATTAAAGGCAGTCCTTCTGCTCACTTCATTATGAAAGCTGCTTCATTCTCTTTGACTGAACTCATAAATGAAGCTTTAAATAAAACTGTCACTTATATTTAATCCTCTCTAGATGTTCTGATCATTTTACATCTTCTGCTGTTTGGGGGGAGTAATCTGATAAAGAGGATGGCAGATGGAAGAAAGGATTTAATGGAAAAAGAAATAAAAAACAGGATTAAATGATGTGAGGATTAAGTTCAGCCTGGATAACAAGTGAGTTCAGCTTTTCTGTTTCTGACTTCTAAAATAATATTTTTTTTGTTTTGCTTGCAGCCCGAGGATGAGAGTGTCCTTCATTGTCTTCTCAGCCCATGCAGACGTGCTGCTGCCTCTGACGGGAGACAGGTACTCCACCCCAGTGTTAGCTCAAGTCCAGCTGACCTTTAGATTTTCACTTTCATCAACTACAAATGTAGGATATAATGCAGGTTATCTATAGGAGGTGTTTTTGTCATCCTGATAACGGTAAGTTATGGGATTACATTTCTGAAGTCAAAGCCCTTCACAAAGTCTCTCCTTCATTCCTTGTTTGTTCTAAAAACACTTTACAAAAACATATTTGTGAAAACTCATTCATCCAGGCTTTTATAAAAGGTTATCTGGACTCTGGAAGTCGCACTTTTCTCTAGGAGGAGCCTACAAACACTCACATTTTGCCTTTGCATGCACTTCATCATATTCCTTTACTGATGGCTTCATAAAACATCACAGACAGAGTTCCTGAACATGGAAAGTAAATTGAAGATCACTTGTTTTTTTTAGAGACCAGATTGAAGGAGGTTTGAAACGCTTGAGAGATGTGAGGCCTGCAGGAGAAACGTACATGCACGAGGGAATCAAAAAGGTCAGATTTACTTTTTGATTCTTGATTCTTTGGGAAAAACTGCATTTTTATCAAATGTTTTTTTCACCCTGACCTGAAGGCATCAGAACAGATCCAGCAACAGTCTACCAAGTCCTCCACCATCATTCTGGCTTTGACAGATGGGAAGCTTGATGTTTACATTCATGAGCTCACTGTCACAGAGGTGAGCTCTTCTGCTGCACCAGATCTGAGTTTTCCATAAACTGAGGCCCTGCGTGCCTCCTGTTTCTCGCCATCTCCTCTGTTGATACAACTTCCTCCTCATCTGTGCTGCAGGCTAATGAGGTGAGAAAGTATGGCGCTCGAGTTTACTGTGTTGGTGTCAAGGACTTTGACGAGCAGCAGGTAAGAGACTCCATGATACATTTTTTCTGATGTTAAATGTTCTCCTCTTGAGTTTTTCTTATTGCTGCCTCTGTATCCAGAGTTATGATCTAATCTTTGAACTTCATGTGTAGTGGCATCTGTGAATGATCTGTGGTAAAGAATTGATGTGAGCTCAGTTCACTTTGCAACATTGGGTTTGAAAGGCATTGTTAGTTTCTTTTGCAGCATTAGCTGTCCCTTGATCCTGTGCCATCCGTCCATCCACCCAGCTTCACCATTAGACACATCACAGTCAAACTGTTCACACAAATGTCCATACTTTACTGTTTTCCTTCAAGACAGACTTTCTGGAAACTTTGTAACCATCTGCAACCAATGGTTACAAAAGGCATCTATTGGTAACTGTCCTACCATGAGCTGGTTTCTAGTAAAAGACAAAGCCGTTTGTGCTGCATTCATTTTTTTGTAATTGAGCAAAGTCAGTCATGCCATCTGGTGTCTCCTCCTGCTAAAATATGAGACTCATGCACAGAAAGGGACTCAGAAAATGAGAAGCAGCCTCAACTCTGTCCTGATCCTTCCTTTACTCTCTTTTTTCCAAAAGCTTGCAGAAATTGCAGATGCCAAAGACCATGTGTTTCCTGTTAAAGATGGCTTCCACGCTCTCAAAAGCATCGTTAATTCTGTAAGTTAACTTTTTCTTTACTTTTCAGTTTGTTATGCTTTGAGGGAGCCTGGAATAAATGTGTTCAAATACACGTTGTTGCTGAGTTGTTGGCTGCTGTCCTAAAGATTGTTTGGAAGAGAAAGCGAACCTTCAAGAGTGAGCGACATGAACCTGCTCGTAGAAATGAATCGCCATTGCATCCTCCTGTTGTGGACACACTATCCATGTGCACGTCACACCGTGCATGTGTCCACAGTAAATGTGTTGAGTGTCTGGCCTCACAGCAGCTTTGTTCCTTTACTTCATCTTCTCCTGTAATGGAATGGAGTGTCCCCTCAGCTGCAAGCGTTTGCATGCTGCCTCCTCTGCCTCTGCCAGATAATTCTTGATATATTCTATTGGCTGCTGCTTTCAGGCTGTCAGCTCTGTGTGTCAGGCTAGTGTGGCAGTGTGAGCCCAGCACCCACAAAAAGCCTTCACCTTAGTGGGACTCCTGTCTGAGCGGTGTATAGAAAGAGAGCAGAGCTGCACGTCTGTCTGCTGCAGCTGGACTGCCAAGGGTAAGACTTCTTCCTCTGAAATGATGCATCTGGGAAAACATCCTCAGCAAAAAGTGGCTCTGAAGGTTCCTATCTAAAAAGACGCTCTGATGCAAAAGATCTCTGACACCAGAAGCATTTTCTTCTGTTTTTGCAGGACTTCAAAGGATCTCTCAGAGTTCAGAGAACACTTTATGAAGGTTTCAAAACAAACCTGCTCAAATCAAAAACTTTTGAAGAGTTCAAAACTTACAACGTACCTAACAGTTTTTTACATGGTGTGTGTGTGTTTGTATGAATAGTTTCAGAGCATTTCAGGAGAATGCATCCGCTCAAAAAAGCCAGCCATGTTTCCAGTATCCAGATGAACCGAGCAGCATTCCTGTAAGATTAGTAATTCTGGATTGTTGATGACTTGGCTTAATCTCATTTATCTGTTTTACTTTGAGGGTTTCAGATGATCTGTGAAGCTATTTTCTCTGAGAATAGCTCAGCAAAGTGAATTTCTGCAGCTCACAGGCCGTTTCTTCTTCTGCTTTGACCTCAGCTGCAGGCTTATCTTAGATGCATTACTCCAGTGATCTGACCTCCAAACAAAATCACATTACATCAAGATGATTTGAAAATGTATAACATGAGGAAAAGCTATAATATAAGCAGAAATGACCTGACGAAGCTCAACTCCAGAGTGATTGAAATATCAGAAAGCATGAAGGAGCTCTACTAGAGAAAATCCAGAAGCAGCACAAGTCACTCTGAAGTAGCTGGGATAGGCTCCATCATCTCCCATCTCCCAGAACAAAGCTGGAACAGAAGATGGTTGGAGGTCATCATAGAGCAGCATTATCATTTTACTGAGTTTCTGAGGCATACATCACTGTAACTTGATTCCTTCTCTGCTCTTAGAATCTGGTACAGGGTTTTATCTGAGTAAAAAAATGAGGTGAAGGCAATTTTTTGGTCAGAAGTGAGCGCTGCTTTTCCTAGAGTGAATTGTTGCGGAGCAGAGGGGAAGTGCTGGGGTATCCGTGTCATTACACACATTTAATTTTGTTTTTATGTTTTGTCTAGGGAATTGCTAAGGAAGTAATTAGAAGCTAAAAAGCGAATATCTGCAGATCTGTCTCCTCCCTGCTGTCATCCTGCCCTCCCTCTGAATAAGCCATCATCTCCAATAGGGCTACTGTGAACACTCCCTTCTTTCAGGTCTTCAGCTGTACATGAAATCTTCAAGTGTTCCCCTTTGGGGTTAATATGCTTCTTTTTACCGACTGTGAACTGAGATTTGCATAGTTCCCCCTTTGTTGATTTATTGAATCTGGGCGGGACGTGCAGCTCAATGACAGTGGGTTCACATGGGCCTCTTTATATGATAATGCAAGATCCTGGAGGTATTTAATAGAACTGCAGAGCTGTTATAGTCCTGCATAATTTTGCCATAAAAGCTGACACAGCTGCTGTTTTACCTCCTGTTCTCCTCGCCACTCTCCTTCAGCGGTCGGCTCTGATCAGGCGCGCCGCTGCAGCTCTAATCTTTTTTCTAAACTTGACAGAAAGGATAACTGCACATACTCCCTGTATTCATTCTCAGTTCCAAAGCACTAATGCTCCCCTTCCCGTTTTTTTCTGCTCTGCCAGATATTACGACGCTCCTGCACAGAAATCCTGAGCGTGGAGCCATCCAGTGTCTGTGTGAACGGTATGTGGATGGAGCTGCTAAAGTCTGACTGATGCACACACACATACATATATATGCGCATGCACACACAATTTAAACTGAACAAGAGCTCCCCACAGATTTGACAAATCTTTCAGATTGAGGCAGCTGAGAGTCTCTATCATGATATAAACCAAATAACTATATCTGTCAAATCTGAACACTATGCAGCTCATTGGAGAAATGTGTAATCATCAGCAGGTTGTTTAGATTTGAATATTTATTTCCCATCATACTTTAAGCAAAACAGATGTACTAAATGAACATGATGCAGCAGTTTTGTTTTTCCCAGAAAACTAACAAAGGCATAAATATTACAAACTAAATAGACAATTAAAGCAAAAGCTTTCAAGTTTCAAAAGACAACATCAATAAAACAGAACTCTAAACTGACTGATCAGTTCAATTTAAAAACAAAACAATAATATCTTCAGAACAAACATCAAATTGACAAACATGTTTGTCGACATCCTGAGAATATTCTAGAAACTAAAAGCAAATTCTCTGAATTTCTTCTGGTAGTTTAGGCTGTGGCTACTGTAAAGGTCTGAACTTTGTTGTTCTTTCTGGAGAATTATCATTTATTTCAGTCTGAGATTGAGCATGTTTGGTGGCACTTTTTCAGGTGATCAAAAGTTTGGTGGTGTTTCCAGTTTTAGAAGGAACATGCCTTCTTTGCAGTGCATGTTACTTCGTTTTTTCTCTGATTTTATAAATACCTTCACGCAGGGGCCGAAATTGCATTTTTGAAACACTTGCCTAGTTGGACGGTTGATAAAGAAAAATCTACTCCAAACATATATTTTATCTGCCAAATTCTAACACAATTTTACACAGAAATACCTCAGGCATTTTACTTTTTTGAAAATGTTCTATTTTTTCTTAGGAAAATGAAATTGCATAAAAATAATTTATAAATGGTATGAACACGTCTTTAATGTCAACTAACTGTAAACTCAAATTCAAACATGCTGAGAAAAAAAAGATAGATTTAGTGAAGATTTTCTAATTCTGCCTCCAGGTGATCACATTTTAAATTAAATCAACAAAAAAAGTATATATTAAATTAACAAAAAACACCTGGAAAGAGTATATTGTTTTGGGTTATTGTCATTATATATCTTTATTGAAATTAAAGCTACAGTTTTAAGGAGGCGAGAGGATTGAGCACAACATCTGACAGGTCACAGTTTTCAGTGTAACACAGACTCTGTTATGCTACACAGACGCTGATAAAACAGTGGATTTAATTCTGTTGTTATTGTTTAGAAAATTATGAATGTCCTATGAATTAATCTGGTTGTATTTATCAGCAGGACACACGGAACAGCTAGTTAGCACCATCAGGGCTCTAGACTACATTTTTGCACTGGTTGCACCGGTGCACCAAACTTTTTTTTTTTTTAGGGGCACCAGCACGAAAGCTTGGTGCACCCACCTTCTCAACCACATTACATTTAACTCAGCAGTTTGACATGGTCACTTTCCTTTTTAATTGCTGTCAGTACAAACTAGTAAACATAAAGCCCTTTATTTGAAACACAATGATACAATAATGATAAATTACCAAAAAGGTTGGTGTTTAAAGACCCACTCTACTGAAAATTGTGTTTTTTGTATTTTTTAACATGTTTTTGTAGCATTTTTCTCATGATAAAGGACCTATATGAAATAATTTAAGACTAAAACTGCATTTCTGAGTTTTTCTTTATGCAAATTGCAGCAAATAAAAACATGCCACTTAAATAAATTCAAATTTTTTACAGCTAGTGAAATGGGTGAACCAAAGACTCCTTGCTTTGCCTCATTCTGAGGCATCCACTTGCAGACTAATCTTAGACCAAAAATATGTGACGTCACCCATGGAAAATGCCTCATCTCTGATTTTCGCAAAATAAAGCCAAATCCATCATCATTGCTGTCTGATATGTGCGCCATCATTTTGAAACCAGACGATAGCGATTGGTCTGAGTCAGTCTGAGTCACGTTTATAAGGGAACTACCATCGCCAATCATGAGTGAGCTTGTTCCAAATCCACACCCCTTCCATTAAAAGCATCTGTCCATCAAACATTTGAGGTAGGGCCGGTGGACAGCACTTCCTTTTACTGAGGCTTCTGATTAGCCAGTTTATATCTTGTGATAAAGAAAAAATGTCTTTAAAAAAATTAGGAAGAAGATTTTAAGAAGAAGCTATCGGAGCAAGAAGGGTTTTTCTGACAAATAAAATGACTAAGCAAAAACCGTCTATATCTAAATCAAAGTCTGTGGGATTTTGACATCTTGGAACCAGCAGGTACTTCCTGTTCGGGAACACGAGTGGGATTGAGATGACCATTGAGATGACCATGGATTTTTCATGGTTTTTAAACAAAAATCATGTGTTTCTGTTGTAACAACATGTTGGTTGTATGTTTGAGAACATAAAAATGAAAACTTCACATTCTTTTATGAGTTTGAAGTAGCTCACATACCAAAAAAGTGTGATCACCCCTGATTTAGAGGTTCTCTGGTATAGTGAGCTTCAGTTTTGCTGTGTCTGGAAGACGGACGCTTCCGTGGTGTTTCCGTCTCTCTCTGTGTGTTTGAAGCAGACTATCGCCCAACGGGAGCGGGAAGAGTTCAGGAATCTCCGATGTCCCGTAAGGGATACATCGGGTTAAGAAAATGAATGGAAGTTCTGGAGATCCGATCCATGTGTATTCTACCCGCTGTCACTGAAACCATCATGTGCCCAAAGTTGAGTCCCTGATTGGTTGACACAGATATGGTGACCTCCCCAGAGTTTAGGTTTTTTTTACTCTGGCTTGCCGCGCCAGCTCCTGTATTATTGCTTTGTCTCTTAATTTGTGCTGTTTCCAGACTTTTGCTTCGCGCTGGCCGCTCAGTTCTTGCTGCAGAACCTCACTTGGCGTCTAAACCATTGACTTTACATTGAATCCACTTGTTGTCAATAATGCTTTATTTTTATAAATAGGCCTCAATGAGCAAGTTTTTGTGCCAATTATTTGTGTTTTAGAAATATGTGCTTTAAAGCTTTAAAAAAATTAATTAAAGGCTTAATTTTGTTGTTGTTTTTTTTTTTTTTTTTTTTCTTTTTTTTTTTTCTCTATTTTACTGATCCGAAAAATGATCCGAACTGTGACTCTAAAACCGTGACACGATCCGTACCATGGATTATTTGACCCGTTACTCCCCCACCATACAAGACCTTTCATCCAAAATCACTGTGATATTTGTGTTCAAAATTGTGAAGCACCTAAAAAAAAAGTTTGGCTTTTTGAAATACTTTTCTGTATTTCTACTGTGACTTTATTTGAGGAAAATCAATGGAGTGTTGTTCAAACTAGTTTTATTGCTGGGATAATGTCAAAAAGTGTCAAATCTGAGCTAAACTGGTTGTAGGAAGGAAAAATGTGTACCTCACAGCTGATCTGCTTTTTGTTGACACAGAAACCTTCGACATCGTCCTGCGGGGGAACGGCTTCACTCTGGGGCGCAGCAACCAGGGCGTGGTCTGCAGCTTCATAGTTAACCAGCAAACCTTCAGTGAGTGACAATGTGACTGCACAGACATCTATCTGCAGACCATCACATACAGTGAGGCTAAAAAGTATTTGAACTCTAGGGATAGGTACCGTTAAGATTTTATGGGTACTACTCCTCTTATCGATACTGCTTATTAATCCGGTATTCTAATCAATACTTTTGTGTGAAAACAAGAAGGGAGAGTATTTCAATTAATTTTACATCATATGTCAGATAATTTATGAATAATGAGGCACAATATGAACGTTCAGCCTGTTAATATTAAATGATCATTGTTTTTTACAGTGCTGGTAGCTGTATTCCTATTTCCTCCTCCTTTTAATTCCAATTTACTGCACTTATCTTTGATAAACAACATTTTCATCATATGCTCCACATGTGTACCACTAGCATACACACTTGTTGAAATAAAAGCACTGCTAGATGTCTCACTTGAACAGTCGAACGCTGTGCATCTCATTGCTAAAATCTGGTGTATTTTAGCGCTGTGTACGGACAGGTTATTGGTTTTACCACCGAGAAGCCTGGTTTTTGTTACATTTAAGACAATGTGTGTTGTCTTCATCTACTTTGGAAAATACAGACACACGTTGAATCCTTTTGCTTGCCGCTGCTATGCCATTTGCTTACTTTTGTTTATCATTGGAGAAATATTTGTATCTGAGTGAGGGTGTGTGCGCAGTCCCTGCTTTTCACACTGAAGCAGCAAAGGAAAAGCAATGAGGAAAGAGAGAGAAATAAATTCACCATCTTTATAAGTCACATCGAGACAAAGTAGTGCACGCTGTGTTCAGCTGTTGCCACGCCACTACACCGGCACCATTAAACCATACCGTTAAGGCTGAAGCGTACTAGTCTGCTAGGAATTAATGACGTGGCACCAGAACCAAAGGATACTAGATTCGGTAGCGCATCCCTATTCAACACCCTGTGACCTTTTTCAAGTTTTCCCACTTAGATATCATGGAGGGCTCTGAAATATTAATCTTAGGTGCATGCCCGGTGTTAGAGACATAATCTAAAATAAATCTGGAAATTACATTGTATAATTTTTATTTTAAATAATTGATTTGTATACTACTCCTGCAAATAAGTATTCGAACATCTGTCTTATCAGCTAGAATTCTGACCCTCAAAGAACTGTAAGTTCACCTTTAAATAGTCCACCTCAACTCTGCTTATTACAAGCACTTGTCAAAGGCCTGCAGTTCGTGCAAATCCTCCTCTTGCACACCCTGTGGGTGCATTATTTAAACCAACTCTCCATTCACACCGAACAAAATTTGTGTTTCAAATTCACATCCTCCGTCTTTGTTTTAAAATGCATCAAAGTTGTTGCTTTACATTCGTCCAAAAAAGTGTTAACCTGAAGCTTCCGCTGTCCAAGTGAGGAGCATAGACAAACAGTGTGTACGGAAAGTATACAGACCCTCTTAAATTTTTCACTCCTTGTTATATTGCAACCATTTGCTCAAATCATTTGAGTTCATTTTTTTTCCTCATTAATGTACACACAACCCCCTTTGGACAAAAAAACTGAATTTGACATTTTTGCAAATTTATTTAAAAAGAAAAACTGAAATATCAAATGGTCCTAAGTATTCAGACCCTGAGCTGTGCCAGGTTTTCTCCACACATACTGCTTAAAATTCAGGCCAAAAAGTTCGATCTTGGTCTCATCAGACCAGAGAATCTTATTTCTCACCATCTTGGAGGCCTTCAGGGTTTTTTTTTTTTTTTTAGCAAACTCCATTCAGGCTTTCATGTGTTTTGCACTGAGGAGAGGCTTCCGTCAGGCCACTCTGTCATAAAGCCCCAACTGGTGGAGGGCTGCAGTAATGGTTGACTTTCTACAACTTTCTCCCATCTCTTGACTTCATCTCTGGAACTCAGACGCAGTGATCTTTGGGTTCTTCTTGACCTCTCTCACCAAGGCTCTTCTTATATAGACAAGTGTGTGGCTTTCCTAATCGAGTCCAATCAGTAGAATCAAACACAGCTGGACTCAAATGAAGATGAAGAACCATCTCAAGGATGGTCAGAAGAAGAGGACAGCACCTGAGTTAAATATATGAGTGTCACAGCATATACAGTACACATATACAGTATAATGGTGAGGAGCGGCAGCTGCCTCGCACTATGGCAGGAGAAAACCGCTGCTCTGTCTGTGAGCAGTGAGCTTCTCTTACTTTTTTTAAAGTAAAATTTTGTGTGTTTGTTTCTTCTTTAAGACAAAATGCCTCATAATGCACTTTGTTTATATGGGCATCCTGAAGATTTTTTATAAACAGGATTATTTTGAGTTCAAATATGTCATTAATGTTTTGATAAATAGGAATCAATAAGATAACATTTTGATGTTATTATACAAACAGTGATTTATATATGCTTTGAAAATATGTTTTTAGGCTTTACAAAAATAAATTGCAGACTTTTATTTTTTGGGGGCTTTTTTATTTCTATTTTACTGATCCGAACTGTGACACTAAAACCCTGACACGATCTGAACACCTCTAGTTCAAAAACGTATTTGCCTCAGTGGATGAGCTGTGACAGCCTTGCCCCTTCACTTCCACTACGTCCACCTTTATCACTCTTCTCAAAGGTTTTCATGCTTTGCTCTGCTGTTTGCCTACATTTAGAAATGGTGTCTTCAACAGGGTGTGGGGAGTGCAGAGTGACTACTGTCCAGCCTGTCGTCTGGCAGGATTTGTTTCTGCCAGCAGCTTCAAACCTGAGAACTCCTTCTCCTTCATTTCCATAAGGCTCACTGACGTCCAGAAAGGCTCATATTTGATTAAACCCATGCTTCCTCTTTGGTCCCAAACTGCTCCACCATTTACTATAATGAAACCAGCAGGTCACATGACCACAGGGTTTGCCCATCTTTGTATGCGCAGTCTGTGGTTCTCTTAACATGCTACAGTTTATGCTGGGAAGTCATTAGTAAATTAATTTGTCAACATAAAGCAAACTTTTGGTTGTTTTCATCATAAAAGCCTTTTCTAATGAGAGTGTAAGTACATTCTTTCACTTAGGTTAAGCTGCAGTTCACATGTGAAAAGCTTCAGAGGAACTGAAACTTGACCCTGGAAAAATGTCTTTCTCTATCTCGACCTGTGGAACCTAGAAAACCCTGATGCAGACCCCATCCCCGCCTTTTCTGTTTCAACTAATTTCAGCAGAAGAAAGAAGGCCATGCAGGTCGTTCTGCTCCATATTTTGAGCTCACAGTCTGTTCTGTTGAGAAATCCTTTTTCAGGAAGCAAATGGGATTTGGCACCACAAGTCGAACTTTAAAGCTCTCATTTGGCTGTAGGATCTGTGGAGTCGGCTGCTGCCAGTGACGCCACGTCTATCCTTCACGAGTTATTTTTGATTCTCATCATTTCAGTTCCACCAGAACACTTGAACATATTTTTTGATTTAAAAAAAGAACTTCTTCTGAATTAGGAAGTGTCCATTAGCAGATGTCTTCGTGTTAGTCCTTTCTCAGTTTGGGCTGTCTCACATTCGCCCACTTGGGGCTATTTATTCCCTTATTGCCTTTTGCATGTGTTCAGTCCAGACCTTTTTAGCAGTAGGGCACCTTATAATTATGGACATGCATCATGGCAGCTATGGAGCACACGCCACATATGTGAAGCAGATGCTACAGCCCTCTCAATCATCCAACCAGTTGGAGCCCAGTGTTGAAAAAACAGGCAGAAAATAAGGCGGTAAGCTCAGTGGCTGCTTTTGTCACCACCACCCTCCCCCTAACACACACAATTTTCTACTCATTGAAAAGAATTCAAAGCCATCAATCAGAGAAAGAAAAGAATGTTTTCCTGTCTGTGACATTAATCATAAATCCTATGAGGGCGGCTGGTGGGATCTTTCCCTCCATATTTGATGAAGTGGAGCTAGAAATGATAAAAGTTTGAACACATACATTTTTTTTTAACTTTTTTATTGATTTAATCTGGGAGTCCTAATCTGAAGCCTGTGAGCTGCTTTGTCATCGACTGCTTTTCTATGAAGTTTTTGCTGTTTTTTTTTTTTTTTTTAAGAAACTTCCCACTGAGACGATGTCAGAAACCTGTGGTCCCAGAGGAAACACACAACACTGAGCCTTCTCTGTGGAGCAGGAACACGTTCCCACCCTGACGGACTCTTAAACACACACACACACACACACACACACACACACACACACACCCCACACACACACGTGACATTGATATTTCTCACCTTATCTTTTTAAAACTCGGTTGCAGATGTCTGTAAGAACATCAACCTTGTGGAGCCAACAGAACCACATCATCTGCAAAGATCCTGACTGGGCTGTAGCTGAGCCAGGACTTCATGTTCTGAGAGACTTAGTGTTTTTTTGCTCTACAGATCCATCCACAGGCAGAACTCTCTGGCATCACTAAACCTGGTTAAAAAGTTTGGAGCACCATCCTCAGTTTTGTTTTCAGTCCGTCATGCAGGATTTGGATTAATCCGAGACCGAGGAAAGTCCAGTTCTGTGGCTCTGCTACTCATGCAGACTGTTGTTGTTTTTCCAGACCACAAGCCAAGTACTGTCCAGAACAGTTACCTGCTGTGTCCCGCTCCCAAGCTGCAGGAGGTTGGACAGTAAGTACTTCTCACTTCTGTGTGTGTGTGTGTGTGCATGAGCATGTGTGGATTCTCTGCTTTCATAACTGAACCCTCCTGACCCATCCTGATAGAACATCAGGATAGGTCAGGTGTGTGCTTTTTCTCCTCCTCTTTTCTTACATCAGAAGTCCTTCCCATAAATATAAACTATAGATATTTGTAGTGTGTAAAATCATGGCACCACACACACGCAGGATGAACTTTTTGGGTTTTATGGATGGATGTATGTATGGTGGGATCTTTGGAGGAGGACAGGAGAGATGTGGGAAAGTTTAATGACAGGATGTCACATCCACATTTGTAACAGGCTATCTAAGCTGATTTAAAATGTTTTTAGGTGACAAAAGGCTTCCTTTTTGGAATTTTGGCATCATGAAGCACTGTCTTAGGAACTTCTTTTCCTGTGCATATTTTTGTCCATTTTTTTCTTCTTCTAGTTTTTTTCTTTCTTCTTTGCTCTGATGTTTTGTTCTGCAAATAAACGGCGCCTGTAAAGCGTCTGTGTGTTAAACAGTGCAGACAGAAAAACAGCGTATACATACAACCCACAGAGGCAGAGTAAACACGTGTTTATTCCAGGCTGCATACTTATAGCTTAAATGTAACGGCATCTTTTATAATCCCAAACCACAACAGATGATTGCTGAGGCATTTTAGATGGAACAACAGATTTGAATGTCCCTGCTGACTGCAATCCAATCAAAAATGTATGATTATGCTGTTGCTGCTTCCTGCAGCTCTAAAGAGATTATCTATCATATGATGATGAAGATGCTGTGAGCCTGACCTCTGTTGATCTGCCCAGACTTACCTGTAGTTTTAGCTGGGAGGGGGCTGACTGCAGACTCCTGAGCCCTCTTAATGTCAGTAGCTGCATTTCCATTACACATATGCGCAAAACTTTTTAGAAATTCTAGAAAAGTCTAAAATACATAATTTATGTATAGGTATGCTTTCTGCAAAAAACATTTTTTTCGTAAGTGGAAGTCTCCCCTTGCCCCGTGTTTTAAGAGGTGGCTGAATGAAATGGTTTTGGTTGCTAAAATGGAACAAATAAGATTTTAAAGGAAAAATAAGCCATCTCATTTTGGCAGGATTTGGCAACCATTTCTAAGATTTATAGACAAATAATTATTCCTTAAATTTATACTCCCCCCACACATGTATGTTCATTTATTTTTTATTAATTACTTATCCCCCCTTTGTTTATTTATTTATTTTATGTGCTTTGAGAAATCATCCTTTAAATCATAATTATGCTAATAATCACAAACCAGCTCACAGAATAGGTAATTTAAAAACATGGCCAGCAGCAGCATCACATTTAAAATTAGCTACTATATACAAAAGGTGTCAAGGGGCATACACACCAGCCGCGTCGACTCGCACGCAAGCGACCACTTTCAAAGCACAGTCAATGCAAACGTGCGCACACTAGATTTCTTGGCCACCACGTCTGGAACGCACGTGTGCGCGCATAGAATCTTCAACCCGGCAGAATCGCAGCAACATATTACTGTGACCAATCAGGGATTTGGATATGGAAGTGGCGTCTGAGTAGCGTCCACCTCAAGACACAGAAGTGCCTGCTGTTGTGAACATGATCCCAAAAGAGAAATGAATATTTGCGCTTTGTGCCTGGTCGAGTTAAGCGGACATTTAAGGAGCTGGAGCAAAACTTGTGGGATTTACACCGCTTTTACTTTTTCTCTCTGAGTCTCTACCAATTGTAGGTGGATGTTCATAAACCCGCGTATCGCACGTTCTTGAACGCTTGATACGCAGCTGGTGTGTTTGCACCTTCACGTTTCTCTGCCCAAACATGCAGATGTCTTTCAGTTTTTATCCTTCTCATATCCACTTTGTCGAGTCTTTAATTTTGTTACAAAATGAAATTTAATTTCTTGGGGATGAGTTTTCTTTAAACTTTGTTTGATTTAGCTCTAAAAAAAGGATAACAGCATTACCCAGTCCATAACAAACAAGAACCAAAAGAATCTATCTGGTATTGTGGATTTACAGATGAAGATTTTATTCAAACAGACAAATGAATTACTGTTGCTTACTGTACCTTCAGAGAAAGAATTGTGAAAGCATGAAAAGCAGCATTTCACATCATTACTGTCGTTTTGCAGAAGCTTGAATAAAGACTGTCAGGAGTACAGATTACATGCTGGATGGTCGATGACGATCAGTAAAGTGACCGTGTCAGTACATTCCAAACCCTAGAGTTGAACCACTATTGCGAATGTTTTAAGGCATCGGGTGTTTGGAAGTGATGCTCTTGTGTTTCTATCATCTTGAAGGATTTGGTGAAATCTTCTTTGTTGGACGTCTCAGTCCGACATCTTTTCCTGCGGCCAACAAGACCTGACTTGCCTCTGACATGACGTACCCGCCATTTGCAAAATCTCTGCTTAATTAACTCTTGGCTGCCAACAGTTACCCATTATGTAGTTATCGGGTGCGAGTGATGAGTAAACACATCTGCTAGAGAGGCCCTAAAAGGATGTGCGACAGATGCAGCCATTCCCTTTTCCACACTCCCCGTTTAAATAATTCAATGTGCTCCGGCCATCCCTGCAGCCCAGACCACCTGCATGGAACGCCGGAGACCGGAAACTTCAGTCTCCATCCATCTGTTCACATCTGCTTCCTCACCACCACCACCACTGCGCCGGGTGCTTCACCGACACGACTCCACTGAGCCGTACCGGATTGCTACTGCACATTCCTGCTCCTCCTCTCCATCGTTGGGATCATGTTTTGTAACTCAGGGGTGGGGTGGGGGGTAGGGGCCTGAGGAAGGACCTCTCACACATGGATTGGGGAATATTTCAGATGCAGCATTGCTGTCAGTTCCGGTGCACAGCTGCAGCTTCCAACCTTGCTGGGGGGGGGGGGGGGGGTGGGGGGTGGGGGGTGGGGGGGAGGACTTAGTGTTCAGGAATCCTGGGGTCCTCCTGTTGGCATTGAAGCTACGTAGAAGCACTCCTGGGGGAGGCATCATCTGTGCTGACAGCTGTGGCATCAGGCTGAAACGCTGGCATCTGCTGACATGTACCCCTCCATCCTTCCCTGGTTTCCTGTCTGGAGACCCCAAACACCGAGCCAGAGCCACAATGGCACAATGGGAGGTTAAATTGACTCTAACAGCAGCATGTCCCCCGTGTTTTTGCTACAAAAGTGCAGGAATGACTATGGGAGGGTCTACAGGTACAGCAGTTGAAGCTAAAGTTGGTGAGAATCCTGCATCAGAAACAAACTTACATATTCCCACTACTTAGTTATTTCATTTGATAGTTTTGCATAGTTTTCATAATCCAGTACTGATCAGATCAAGTGTAGATTTTTTTCAAGCATCAAAATTGAGTGCTTATTGACTAATCTCATAAAATGTTCTTTCATGATTTCAGTAAACAGTAACATCAATCACACATCATGTAACAGATACCGTATATCTTCTAATAGGGGCTTTTATTTGGGAAAAAAAAAAAACGTCGGCCGACCTGGCGGTTATTAGAGACCGGCGTCTATTGGAGACATGCGTTTATTCCATCACAGACAGAATGGTGATGGTTAATGGGTTCATTTTGCGCAAAATTTGATCACAAAATGCAGAAAATAACAGATTAACATTTCAGATGAGAACATTTTATTCTGTTCTGATTAGCACTGGCTGTGAACGTCAATCTCTGTCTCTAAATTCCCCTTCGCTTTCATTTCGATCATTTAGCCATGCCAATGTCATCAGAATACAATTTCATATTAATCCAGAATTCATCCCTTCACATTGTAGATCAAGTTTTCAAGTGACAATAGAGTGCCTATTGATTATCCTCTGAAATAATTCCTACATATTTTCAATAAACGTTAATGATATACACTTTAGGTAACAAATATGGAATAATCATTGATTATCATTAGAACATATAATTATATTAATCCAGTAATCACTGATACACTTTTTAGATCACGTAAAGAAAATCTATAGCTTCTTGATCATAAGAAAACATTTCAGTAAGAATTATTGCACATTACACAGTGTAATACTCATTGGTTGTAATTAAAAGAACTTTGATTATTTTACTACATTCAAGTTAACACATCCACGCATTTGAAGTTCTTCAAAAGCCAGTGGATCTTTAACTCCTCATGTCTTCATATTGTGAAATTATAGTTTCTATATACAATTTCTTGACTTTTTTGACATTTGAACATTGTTTGAGCTCATTACTTAACCCGTTCCAAAGTGTAGAGCCACACACAGACACACAGAAACATTTCTTTGTGGTTCTTACAAATTTGATCCTGAAGTTCCTACATCCCTTCAGTTTAGCCTCCTTCATTATTTTGAATATTACATGTTAAAGTTTTCCCAGTAGCTCTTTGTAAAAATCAACATGGTCATCCAGTTTTAAAAGTCTGGATTGATAAAATAAATTGTTTGTATGATCAAGATAACCGGATATGTACAATTCTGACGGCTCGTTTTTGAAGTAAAAAGTGAGGATGTAGTGAACTTTTATAATTATTAAACTAGACTTCTATACAGTAGGTGAAATATGGTCGCATTAAAGAGCGGTGCAATACATATTTACAATACTTTTTGAAACATTAGTTTGTAAGTGTCTGATGTGTAGCTTCCAAGTTTGTTAGCAAAAAACATCGCTTTGGTTTTGTCTAGGCAATCCATGATTTTAGTTTGTTTAACTCTGTGTTCACCACAATGATAAGTTCCAAGTACCATTATAACTAATGGTATAAACTGAGCAAAGGTCAGGAAAATGTCATATATTCTTTTTACTTGAAAAATACAAGTTTCAAGCGGAACTGGTCTGTGGGTTTCTTTAAAGAAAACTGCATCTTGTTTATGAAGATTGTGGTGGATTAAATCAATTTTCCAGCTTCACTGTAGTTTCCACAGGCATGACCAAAATCTGAGAAAAAAACTGATGGATGCTAAAATCAAATCAGGTAAAAAAAAACTCCTGGAGTTACAGTCTTCTTACAAATGTTCACTCTTGGATAAATTCTTCATTTCAGATGAAAAGAGTCTGCCGATTAATTGTCAAGTTTTCCAGAAATAAATGAAAGCCAGTCTTTGCAGATTGTTGGTGATTCGGTCATACCCAGGTCATCGTGTTCCTAAAGTTTGTGTGCACACTGTCACTCCGGGGTGCGTCTGAATCCTTTTAATGGGGTTTTGAAGTTTATGTCACTTTTCCTGACTGGTAGATGTTTCAATGGGGGCCACAGTTGTCATGTGGAGGCTTTATGAGGCGACCTCTCTCTCTGGCGCAGAGTGATGGCTCCTGGATGCCAAGTGACATGTCTGTCATATGTTCTGTCCTCAATTATTCAGCCTCTTAATTCTCACATCTTTAAGGGAAGTTTGAAAGCCATTAACGTTGCTATCGTCAGCTACTCCAGCTGTGTGGCATCAGTAAAGCTTAATGTCATAGTGGGCCAACTCTCTGACACATCACAGAGGGAGAAAGTTTTTAGTATGGAGTGCCTCTGCTGCTCAACTGGTGTCCCTGGAAACCACAACCTTTTTGTGTCCAGATGCTGATGGATCCCTGAGCTCTGCCACAGTCTGTCCTCTCATCTCGCATTCATCCTGCTTTTCCAGAAAGCAGCTGCAGCTCTCTCTTCACTGTCACTGCAGAAGAATTAAATGACAGCCACGACTCTTTTCAATTATTCATCCTGCTTTTTTCAAAGCGTTCAGCCTCCCGTTGTGATTCTTTCAAACCCAGTAATTTGTCTTCATTGCTAAGATGAAAAGAAGGCATCGCCACAAACCATGCAATAAAGAAAGCAGCTTCTGTACGACTTCATTTCCACTCTTAAGAAAAATGAAAACACAAGAAGATCAAAGCGCAATAAATGTTCTGATGAGTTAGTGAAGGGTCTTCATTAGTCAAACACAAATTTGTCTGTGTTCTCACAGAAATGGAACATTTTCACGTTTCCCTCCATTTTGAAACCAAAAATATGGATACACATTCCATTCCACACTCAAACACATACACACTTTTGTTATTGGTGTAATTTGAATGAGAGCTTTCCCCATCCACAAGGTTGACTAGGGATGAGCCAATATCATATTTTTCCAGCTGACACTGATAACCGATATTTGCCAATATAGATATTTAAGTGTCTGGAATAACACAAAGTTGAGAGATTTCCCTTTTTTTTCTTTTTTAGAAATGCAATTACCTTTACATTGCCAAGAACAGTACAAACATGGATCTTAAACAGAAACGATCAAAATATAAGTATAAACCTAGCTTTAATATTCATTGACCGTTATTTGCAAACAAAAGCAATAGGCCTTCAAGATCACTAGAAAATAATAGGATTTAAAGAACGTGTTTTTAAACAACAAACAATCAGTAGAAACTGCTTAGTGTAAACAACATATTTTAAACTGCAAACATAAAACTTTGTAGTCTTGGATAAAAATGTGTTCCATTAGTTTGTTTGTAGCTGGTTTAAACGTAGGAGATTTTTCCTTTAGCGTGAAAGGGGATGGTAGCAAGCGGATGCTAACTTCAGCCGCGTCCGTCTTTTGAGATGTGATGAAAAAATTTTGCAAAACAAATAACACAACTGTCGTGTTTTCCAAATATAATAATAAGTGTGAATCCATCATATCTGTAACTTCATTAGTGTGAGCGTATGCGAAACATTCGAGGTGGAAGGGGGGGGGGGGGCAAGTCTGTGCTAAACAGAGTGCGTCTCCTTCTGTAACCACTGGTCAAAGTAAAAGAGAAACATTGGTGGCATACATCTGTGGAATTTTTCATTTTGGAGCGAAACAGATATTCTAAAATAATGCAAATATCGATCAATACGATGCTGGCACCAATATATCCCCCATCCCTAAGGTATAACTCCAGCTTAAATATTTGCCTCCTCACCGTCATACTATTGTGGATGCTAGCCTAACCCTTAATATTCTTTACTTTCAAGTAAAACTAAAGTCCTGTGTTACCTCCATCAGCTGTAAATAATGTATATATTGGATTATTTGTCTCAACTACTCAAAGTAAACTCAAAGCTTTATATTTTGATCTTTGTTTAAACAGAACATTCAATAAAAACAGAAAAATAACAAAGCTTTTGTTGAAATTGCTTCTTTAAAAGAGAAACAAAGAACCCAGCTTTTTCTCAGCAGCAACGTTTTTTTCATTTCGTTCGTAAAGATGGTTGTTAGCTTTGTTTTCTCTGTTTGCTCACTGTGCGTTAGCTTGCTTCGCATGCGCAGGATTTTCTGTTTTTTTGGCTGGTGCTGCTATTGCGAATAATAATAATAATAACTGAAGCATGAGGTAATGCTACAGATTTGTCAAAACTTTGAATGAGTCATCATTTTTTCACATGTGCAATGCCTTTTATAGGTTCTTTTTCTGTTGGAAAACTTTACATTTAGACTTTTGTTATTCCTATTATTGCATTAAAGGCCCACTCAGATGAAAATGGTGTTTTAAACATGTTCTTGTGGCATTTTCCTCACGTTGGGAGATATGTATGAAGAAAATTTAGATTAAAATTGTATATATTCATATCGTAATTCAGGAGCAGATAAAAAAAAAATGCATTACTTGAGATTTAGAAAATACGCTAAGTGGGCCACAAACTCCCTGCTCTGAGCTCTCAGCAACAGGAGGGGGGTCCTCAACAGTCCCGTCCACAACTCAAAGTGGAATTTCTATGAACTCCTGACGCTCTGCAGAAACTATGTCCTAAAAGATGAAAGTATTTTCATTTTAGCCAAAAACAGTATAATTAGAATTAAAAGACCACAGGGAGCACTTTGAAAATATTTTAAACGATGATCAGAGTGAGACTTTAAGGCAATAGTTAATAATTCCATTTGTTTTAAAAACAGATTAGTTTATAACTTGATTTGAAGCAAAAAAAGTGCTTTCATTGACCCTTTCTGTCTTTTTGTTATTGAACATACACAACATGAGCCCAAACATATTTGGGTGACATTTAAGGATTTTTCTTTCTATCTTGCTCGCTTTGAAAGATCCTCACATCTCAGCTTCACAAACCAAGAGAAAATCTAATTCAGTCTTCCCCCCATCCTGACTAACGTCCTTCCAGCCCTTCCTGTTGGTTTTACTTTCACCATATCTATTTAGTTTCAATTGGGGCGGCTGAGTTGCTCCTCCTAGGCATTGGTCAAAGTTTCTGATGGATAATTAAAATCACCCTTTTAAATGTAATAGGAAAACATTTCGAATTACAAATGAAACTAAATACAGTATTTTATTTTAAATTCCCACTCCTGTGTATACGACATTCTTTGTCCTACTAACGTAATCCCATCCCACAGGATACCTGCTGGAATCATGTGATCCACCTCTGAAGAAACTTCCATATTGATGACTCTAACCTCACATCGGCTAAATAAACAACGCCAGTTAAAGGTCCTGTTGGACATGTCAGACTGTGTCCTCCTTTGAAGTTGGTAGAAGTTGCCCTGAAAAGCGAGTGAGGTAAACACGCTGAGGTGTTCAGGCTCCCCTGCATAGTAATGGACACATGGTTTGGTTGCTCATCTGTTCAGAACCACAGGAGAATTGGTGGCCCCGGGCGCTGCCTCAGGCACAGGTCCAAAGTAAAGAGAGCGCTCCTGTTATTATTCCACAGGCCCGTTTGAGAGGCGGTCTGGCCTCTCACAGCTGGAGCTTCAGCCAGCTCCGCCTCTGTGAAGCGTCTCGCTCCGTTTGCTGGATTCTCATTAAACCTGCAGTAATTGGATCCACCATAATAATAATAGACAGCCATAATAGACATATGGAAATTGCGGTGCCGTTCATCATTAGGCCTTTAATTGTGCCCATTTTAGCTTTAGCATTTTCCCTCTAAATAAGTCATCTGAGTTCAGGGGAGCAGTTAGTGTGAGTCAGTTTACTTCACCCACACATACCCAAGGCTCAGATAATGAGAGCTGACCCCTCCCTCCGGCCTGACCACCCTCCTATTATTTCACATGAACAGTTTTGTTTTGTTTTGACTCTATACTTTGAAAATCCCTCCAATTATCCTGTTATGTGACAATTATTCCTGCATTCTTTAAAATCTCATTTTGTTCTCTGCAGTTCAATAGAGATCCTGTCATGAAGGCAGGAAATAAAAACAAAAACATGCAGAAAGATCCATCCCAGTAACAGTAATAATGTGTGTGCTCTGTCTGATGATGACGAATGAACTAAACTCTAGAGAAGAAAGTTGAGCTTAAAATATTTGTTACAAATTTGCTTTGTTTCATCGAATCTCTAAATCAAGGCTGAACAACCCTGGTTGTCAACCCCGTCTGTTTCCAGTTCTGCCTGCCCAGCTTTCTGATTCCACTTCTGGATGTGATCCACATCCAGATTGACTGAACACATCTGATCTCGGTGGTCAGCTAGGGTTAGGGTTAGGGTCTAGCAGTCCTGACAGAGCTGGGAAACAGGCAGGGTTGTGGCTCTTGAGGACCAGGGTTGGCTGTCTCTGCTCTACATGAATCATTTCTGCAGAAGAGGCCAAAATACTAATGATGAATACTTTACAGGAAGATGGAAGTTCTCATCAGCCTGAACAATGGCACGTCCTTCATCACCAGCTCCTACACCATCACAGCCTCCACCTGTGTAAGTCCCACTTTGTCCTAAAGGGAGACCTAAGACAATCTCTTGTGATTGTCTTGTGATTGTTTTGCTAATGTTGATTCTCCGAATATCATGGAGTCCAGGATTTATTTCCATATGTTTGGTTTAATGTATTCTCTTCAAAAACAGTGGCAAAGAAAAGTTTCTTTTAGACCAAATTAAATAAAAACAAAAAGCTCTTAAGTCAACCAACATTCTTAAAGGGCCTTTTTCATGCTTTGGTTAAGTTTTTCAGAGTAAACTACATCAATATTCATGATCATATGTGACCCTTGACACACAAAAAACAAATTATTCATAAAATATGAATATTTTCTGTGAACTTATTTGGGAAATAAAGCGAAAAGGGGAACTGTGCTGCGCGTGCGGGAGAGGGGTGCGCTCATTCTTGTTGTTGAGTTGTAGTCATGCTTTTCCGTAGTTCTGAAATGTTTTTGTGTTGAAATGTTTCACCAGAAGCTTTTACATGGAGCTTGAAAGTAATCTGACTTGTTTCTTATCGAGGATCAAAAATAGATTTGTTGGTTACATTTTATGACTGTGTTTAAGTTTTTCTTGATGAGATGATCTTATAATAGTAAAATAAACTCCTTTTTAACCACTCCTGACATGACACTAAATTAAGAGTCCTTAATTATGTTTGGGTTTTTTTGTCAATCCTCAAAAATGCTAACGTCAGATGACTGAGTGAAATGATGATCAAATCTACTGATAAACTGTTTATTATTAAGTTTAAAGCATGTGTTCTTATTCAAGTATACTGTTTCTTTGTCATTGCACACCCCAACATCTCCGGGTGCGGTAAAATCCTCATGGGCTGACCGGTCAGTAGCCACAAAAAGGTTGAGGAACTACTTTGTCATCACAAGTCATCTATTCCAATTTTTTTTTTTTAAAGCATCAACTTTCATTTTTAGTTCAAATAACTCTGCAGATATACAAAAAACTACAATCTACCAAGAATAAGAAAAAAAAAGTTGAAATTAGTGTCCAGGTGGACATTAGACAAGAAGGCAGTTTTGGGTCTAATCGGTAATGACAGAAAAGCTCCTGAACCAAAGTAGAACTCCTGGATTGAACCTTCTATCCTTTTGTTTTCAGGCTGAACTTGAAGCAGCTTCTAAAAAGTAACTTAGTAGTTACATAAATTTCATAAAAAAAACTAATTTTTCTCAAAGATCCCTATTAGCTTCAGCGTACTCATTGTAAGACTTAACATTTCTAGAACAGGAATTCTCCTGTGAAAGAGCTCAGTAGTTTTCCACTGTGAAACCTATTCAAATGACTAAAATTCTCATTTTTTTATTTCTCCTTCCCAATCATTGGGATTCAATAGAACAGTATGAACAAACGCAGTCTGTCTGAACTCCTGTAACACAGATTCTTCAGACAGAGCGATTCCTGCTTGATTAACACATTTCTGGTATTCACACATGCTCCTCTGTTGTTGCTCTATGCATACAGAGGATGCTCTGTCTGTGCATGTCCACATGCATGGAGGATCTCTGCAGCTGTGTGAAGCTGCTATCCTGATCAGTTTGTGTCTCTGTGGTTTGAGAGCATGACGCTGACTCTTCTCATGAGGAGCTTCCGTTTCCTTTTTTCATTAGGCTTGATGGCTTCATTTCATCATGGTGCACTCAGAGCATGTGATGACAATAAATGTTTTGAAAACGTTGAGTTTTTTTCTTGCATATAAAAATTATGAAATTGTTTATGGAAGTGAAGAAAGGATTTCCCCATTTTGAACTTTTCATCCTTGATCTGATTGGGATTTTTTCCACTTCACTTAAGTAGTGATGGTTTTTAGTCCAGCTGCAAACTTTTGTGCTTGGAGGTAATTGTTTTCCAAACGGGCCTCATAGTGAGACTCGTTGATGTGATCTTTTTTTTCTTTCTCTGCAGTCTAATGGGTTGGTGGTGGGGATAGTCTTCCTGGTGCTTGTGATCCTGGTGGCTCTGGGGCTGTTCTGGTGGTTTTGGCCTCTCTTCTGTACAGTGGTGAGTTTTGCTGACTTGCTCATGGGCAACATAAAACACAGCTGCACATTGTTATTTTGATCTGGTTTTGCATACAAATGCAGGAAGCTCTTTGTGTATTATGTTTTTCTTTACATTGAATAACTAAGAATGCTGATAAAAGCCCACTTGATCTGGTTTGATTTGTTTTTCTCACATGGCTCTCTCAGCAAACAGACTAAAAAAGACCAAACTGCCTTAAAACTTTATGCAGATTTAACAGCTGCTCAAGTGGGGGGAGTTTTATCCAAAAGGTTCTCTGACCAGGACGGAAAAAGCGTGAAGAAAAAATATCAGCAAGTCTTGCTAGTTCTCATTTATGAAGGAGCTCCTGCACCTCTTTACTACTCATTCACAGTGAGGCAAATACGTTTTCGAACACCCTGGGATTTTGCAAGGTCTCTCTCCTAGAAATAAAGGAAAGATCTGAAAATTCATCTTAGGTGTATGTCCACTGTGAGAAACAAAATCAAAAAAAATGTGGAAATCACATTGTATGATTTTTAAGTAATTGATTAGTATGCCACTGTTGCAAATAATTATTTAAACATCTGTCTATCAGCTAGAATTCTGAGACTCAAAGACCGGTTAGTCCACCTTTAAATAGTCCACCTCCACCTATTATCCTAAATTAGAAGTACCCGTTGGAGGTTGATTGCTGCATAAAGACACCTGTCCACCCCATACTGGTGCAGTCGTCCTCTGATTGGAAAATTGCAGGTTCAATTCCCACCTTTCCCGCCTATGTGTTGAAGTGTCCTTGGGCAAGACACTGAACCCCAAATTACTTCCGATGGAAGGTTGGTGCCAGTGTCTGGTTGCAGAAGCACCATCACTGTGTGAATGTGTTTTTAATGGGACTGTTACTGTAAAGCACTTTGGACCTTCAAGAAAGGTAGGAAAGCTCTATATAAGTATACGCCACTTACCATTCAATCAGTAAGACTTCAATTACTAACATGGCCAAGACCAAAGCGCTGTCAAGAGACAATTGTAGACATCCCTGAGTCTGAAAAGAGCTATAGGGACATTGACAAGCAGCTTGGAGAAAAAGGTTTACTGTTGGAGCAATTATTAGAAAATGGAAGTACCTAAACATGACTGTCAATCTCCCTCAGACTGACGGTCCATGAAAGATGTCACCTAAGTGATCCTAAGAAGGGTGAGTACTCAGCCCAGGAGCTGGTCAAGGACCTGAAAAGAGCTGGGAATACTGTTTCCAAGGTTGCTGTTGGTAGCACACTAAGGCGTCATGGTTTGAAATCATACATGGCACAGAAGGTTCTGCTGCTTAAACCAGCACACATCCAGGCCTGTCTTAAGTTTACCAATGACCATTTGGGTGATCCAGAAGAGTCATGGGAGAAAGCCATGTGGTCAGATGAGACCAAAATAGAACTTTTTGGTTTTAATTCCACTCGCTGTGTTTAAAGGAAGAAAACTGATAAGTACCATTCGAAGAACACCATCCCCACTGGGAAGCATGGGGGTGGTAGCATCATGCTACGGGGGTGCTTTTCTTCACATGGGACAGGACGACTGTGCTGTATTAAGGAAAGGATGAACGGGGCCATGTATTGCGAGATTTTTAGGGAACAACCTGCTTTTATGTAATGAAAAAGCTGGCGCCAAAAAGAGTCACGTCTCTGAGTTTAGATATTGCACTTTATCTACAGTCTGGATCTCGCTGCAAGCTATACAGCTAAACATGATCTTTAGCTGTTCTTGTTGTATCTGAGATCCTTAATGAGCCATGTCAGCACAAGGAAGTGAGAATGTTAACCATGTCTGATTGGTTAGACCAGGGATGTGCAACTCCAGGCCTCGAGGGCCCTGACCCAGGTAATTAGTCATGAGTAGGGCTTGGATATCTGGAAATAATTCATACACTGCGGCCTTTGAGGCCTGGAGTTGCCCATCCCTGGGTTAGACTCCTGATGTATTTGATTAAGTCTCCCAGAATCATTGGTGGAGACATTTTAGGGTGTCAAACTTTTCTGAAATGAGAGCAATTGGCCAACGTTGCTTGAATAGAAATCAAAGAAACCAAAGAAATCAATAAAAGAAAAAATGTATTTTTTGATCTTTTATATTCCTTACTACTTGGTGTGAAACCTGGGTCTGTTTCGATGACTACAGAGGTGATATCCTAATAATGGTACATTTTTTAGACCAAATAGGCTGAAATTGAATAATTTCCCACAACAAACTTTACTTTCTCTCACGGCGCATCAGTGTACTGAAGCACACTAGTGGAAAAACACTGAATTAAAGAAAGGAAACAAGTGAATGGCCTGAATCACAGGACCAGGAAATGTGGTTGAAACTGGAGCACCGATGGTCCCTAATGTGACCAAACCACAAATGATCTTCAGCTTTATTATTAATCTCTTTAGCCATCATGTAGATTTTATGTTAGTCCTGTGTAAATAGAGATTTTCTGCAACTTACAGCAGTCTGTCACTCCCATCCTTTCCTGATTTATCCAAACTCAGCTTTGTTTTAACAGTGTGCCTGTAGAAAGAATGGAACTGTTTCTGACTTGAAAAAATGACTTGTGCAAAAATGGCGTCTTAACTTCTTAATGAGCTAGCAGGATGCAGCTGAAAAAGACACAGGGTGAAAGGTTGAGTGGGATATAATTTCCTTTCAGCAAAGAGAGGTACACAGCAGCTGATGATGAGTATAAAGAAATCAGTTCACACTTTAGAGGTTGATTCCTTTTTTATTAGTTGTAAGACGTGTTTCAGGTTTTGTTCTCACAAACATCAGTTAGAATTTCAACTTCAACTACTATATATATATATATATATATATATATATATATATATATATATATATATATATATATATATATATATATATATATATATTTTTTTTTTTTACCTAGGATTAGGTGTCAAAGTTCACATAAAATCTAGTTTTGACCAACCCCAAGAAGCTTTGTTTTTTAATTTGAGAACGAGGGTCTCTGATATCCTGCAGATGAGCTCTGGTGCGGTTCACTTCAGTGTAAACGCAAACAGACTTTGCATGGACAAGTGAGAGGAGAACTAAAAGAAGGAATTGCTGCAAGCTCCATGTGTTTGGAGAAGAGAAAACAACCCCGGCGTGAATCTGATGAAGCAGGAATCATGGAAACACATTAAAATGTCTGCTGTGTAAAGTGAGGAAAATAAATATTTGAACACCATGTGATTTTGTTCTTCACTTAGAAATTATGAAGGGGTCAGAAATGTTCTTCTTAAGCTCATGTCCACTGTGAGAGACATAATCTAATATACATATATATTGTCTGGAAATCACATTGTATGTCATTCATTCATTCATTTTCTAAATGTTTATCACTTTCGGGGTCACATGGCTGCTGTTGCCTAACCCGGCTACTCATGGGCGAAGACAGGGGACACCCCTGGACTGGTGGCCAGTCTGTCGCAGGGGCCACAATCACACACTCACATCCACATCTAGGGACGATTTAGAGTGACAATTAACCTATGAAGCATGTTTTTGGATGGTGGGACGAAGCCAGAGTCCCGGAGTAAACCCACACATGCACATGGAGAACATGCAAACTCCCCCATTGGTGACACTGATTCAAGTCCCCCAGCCGGGACCCTGATCAACATGGAGAACGTGATCACTGATGTTTTTGAAGAGCCCTTTGAAAAAGAAAAAATGTTTTCCACGTGCAGGTGTGGGTTTTCTCCGGGACGTTTTTAATTAATATTTAAAGTCATGTGTGTTGAGTAATTTAGTGGAAAAAAGGAAAAAGGATTCAACAAACTCCAAAAGCTTGGTGCAGGATTTAAACCCTGGTTCTTTCAACAATAAAAGTTACAATGCATGTGGACTATCCTCAGTCGCCATGAGAGCAGCTGACTGACACAAGGATCTGTCACTTTATCAACACAGCTACCCACACAATGCTGAGTAAAGGCAGCTCAGCATTCAGGTGGTCCACTGGCTCGGGTGGTCACGAAAGGATTTGTTGAACCATGGATTTTTCATGGTTTTTAAATCATGTGTTTCATGTGATTCCAAACCAGAATCATGTGTTTCTTTTGTTAAAGCATGTTGGTTGTATGTTTGAGAACTTAAAAATGAAAACTTCACATTCTTTTATGACTTTTAAGTAGCTCACAAAAAAAAGTTCAAAAGCTCAAAAAAGTGTGATCACCCCTGATTTAGAGGTTCTCTGGTATAGTGAGCTTCAGTTTCGCTGTGTCTGGATGACGGACGGTGTTTCCGTCTCTCTCTGTCCGTGTTTGAAGCAGACTATCGCCCAACGGGAGCGGGAAGACTTCAGGAAACTCCGATGTCCCGAAAGGGATACATCAGGTTAAGAAAAAGAATGGAAGTTCTGGAGATCCAATCCATGTGTATTCTACCCGCTGTCACTGAAACCATCACGTGCCCAAAGTTGAGTCCCTGATTGGTTGACACAGATGTGGCGACCTCCTCAGAGTTTAGATTCTTTTACTCTGACTCGCCGTGCCGGCCGCTGAATTTGAGCCATGTCGCTTACTTCACACATTTTCCAGACCTTTGTGCCGCGCTGGCCGCTCAGTTCGTGCTGCACAACCTCATTTTGCATCTAAACCATTGACTTTACTTATTGAAACTGGTTGCCTCTGCTACTCGAATGGTGTTCGGAGTGTGGGCACCAAAAAGTGGACAATAGAAGATTGAAAAAATATTGTCTGGTGTGTCTGATGAGTCTGCATTTCTGCTGCCACATTTGGATGGTAGGGTCAGATGTTGGCATCAACAACATGAAAGCATGGATCCATCCTCATTACACCACCACAAGCATCAACGGTTCATGCTTGTGGTGGTGGTTGTGTAATGATGTGGGGGATATTTTCTTGGCACAGTTGATCACGGTTACTGGGCTAGGTTGATAAAATCTATTTATCGATCTGAATCGATTTAAGCTTAATAGATCAAAAATCAATCCATAAAAGTAAATATTAATCCAACACAAAATTAAGTCCACAAGCTTCATGCTAACGTATAATAGAATTTCCTATAGGATGGCTAATGCTAACGCTCGGTCAATCTAAACATACATTGCTGATTCAATGAACAACTTCAGTCAAAGTCAACTTTATTTTCAATATCTATAATGTTTCACATACATAGAAATTGAAATTCGATTTATCTCAAGCTCCAGTCTCAACAGTGAGGACAACATGTACCGCAAACTGGCAATCCCCCAGTTTATTGTTTATTTTTCCCTAGTGGGGTTAATGCTCATACTGGGCCACAGATAGACGGAAGTGCCGTTTAAAACGGCTATCAGGCGTAGCGCCACTGCAGGAGTGAAGCACACTGCACCAGGAGAGATTCTTACGGATCTGGTGAACTCAGACACTGTGACGTGCTTGCCGGCGCTTCTGTAGAGCTCCCCAAAACAAGCTACTCACTCAACATCATTGATGTTTTCCATGATGTGATTAACAAATTAAGTTTGTCAGCGGTTGCTCTGCGGCTGGGTCGTCAAGGTGTGAAGCAGTAAATTTGACATGCCTCAAAACAAAGGCGGCAGACTCGAATTTGACGCCTCAGCTGCATCTGGTGTAAATGCAGCATTAATGTTCAGTGTTCTGAGTAAACTCACTCAGATCTTCCTAAAATGTTGTCTAGAAGTTCTCCTTTATAAGATGACAGCAAAATTTTACTTGTGAAAAGTCACATTCTTGTTTTTACAGCTTTGTGCAATTGTAGCACAGAAGTAAGATGGCATCTCCACCATTCCAACATGGCATCCAGCTTTGAGTGTGCAACAATCTATAACTCATGTCTCACAGGCATTAGTTTTCCAAACTTTTCTAAAGAAATGTTTTATTAAAAGTAATTGTTTATGTTGTCTAAAGCACAGTTTTTGCTCAAATCTTCTGGAATAAAGTGTAATGCTACATCACGGCTAAACTGAAACGCTTTCTAGAAGAGTCAGAACAATATTTAGAATGTTAATGATCTGCACATTTTTGTTGGAGTTTCTCTGTTTGAGAAACCATGTAACACTCTATGGTGTTAACATCTCATTTTTAGTTTACTAATACCTTTTACAGTACTTGAACTGTATCAGATTAATATGAATATCTTCAAAACATAAATAAATTATTATGGTATTTCTATACAAATCTCTAAGTGCGTAAACAGTGTAAATTCAATTTTTTTTTAATCGAATCGAGTGGATCGAAAGAATTTTTTAAAAATTGTTAATGGAATTAGAGTTTCTTCTTTTTACACCAGTGGTTGCTTGTGTGGCTTGTGATTTTTGTCAAGAAAAAAGGGGACCTTCACTCAAAAAAGGGGGAAATACACCTCTCTAACTCCTCATCTTCTTCATGGCAAAGTGGTTGGGTTGCTGCATTAAGGTGGTTTGGATGAGGACTAAATGCCCTTTTTGAAGCAACCATGCATAGATTTGAACCTTAATGTCCTGACTAAAGTTCAAGTGCAGCATCCACTGGTCCACAGCCTGGGGTCGGTGACTGAAAGCCCAACATTCTGCCATCAGGCTGTTTTCTTTTTGGATGTAATTTGTTGTTGAAGGAGATCATGTGACCCCTTAGCTGAGGTCAACTCGATGCTCTAAAGAGCAGACCAAAGGTTCTGCCAGGAGCCTGTGCAGCATCTCTCAGCAGAGATTTTGGTTGCATGGGACGCAGAATCACAATTTTTCAGTTTTCCGATAAAGAAAGGAAGATGCAATGACGACTGCTCTTTCATGTGGAGAGCTGGAAGCATCTGGGACTCAGCTCTCCAGAATATGTGAAGCTTCCCAGTTTTTTTACAGAAATGTGATGATGGAAAGTAAAAAATCCCAGTTTTTTCTGATGACTTCAGTGTGAAAGAGAGAGCTGTGCCAGCTTCTGCTCTTTGTCTTCAGTCTAAACTCAGAGAATCTCATGAGCCCAGTGAGGAGCCATGAAGATCTTCATCATTGTTGAATTTTCTCTGCTCTGGCTGTATTTCTGTGTTTACCCACTGCTTTAAAACCTTATTTTCAGCAATAGCGGATCCACTTAAATACAGCAGGTTGCATGGAGGGATCAGCTGAGTGACAGCCACCTTGGTTTTTCAATGCCCTCATACTTCTGTGCTCCTTTTTCCTCTTTTGCTTGTTTAGCTGCTCCAGAAGCGGGGGGAAAAGGTGTTAGAAGAGCGTCTATTGCACCTGACATTTCATAGAAGAGTTTTTCTTTCCATGTTAAAATGTTTGCTTATTTGTGGCTGGGTGCTTATTGAACCCATTATTTGTCTTTTTATAGTTTTATTCATAAAATCTATCATTTGAAATTACCCCCACTCCCTTTGCAGAGGAGGAAAATATCCCCCCACTTAAACAATTACAGAAATCCACAGCAGATTATCGTTTGGGGCGGTGGAAGCGGGACTGCAGATGGTGCACTCCCTCTTTTTCCCATTTTCTGTTCAGATCTAATGAAGGCAAAGCTCCCCCCCCCATCTCACCTCTGCTGCTGCTCAGGTCTCAAAAGGAGACGTCACCTGGCTTTGTGGACCTGAAGGGATCCCGTCCAGGATGGGATGGAAGCATATTTTGGAAAACCAACAAAGGCATTAAAATGTAAACCCCCTGCAGCATGTCTGGCCACAGACATGTTTGTCTTGGTGGAGAGAGCTGCTGTTGCCATCCATCCAGGGACGCAGCAGAAGAGGAGGGCCATGTGTGGCTTGTTAATATTTAAACCCTCAGTCTGCCAGGTTTCAGCAGTCGAGATGAAGACACGCACACACAAACTCTCCCACAATCCCTGTGTCTCTGCCCACATGGACTGTTGCCAGCTCAGAGGTCATTCAAGCTGTGGAGTGAGGATTTCTTTGTTTATGATCTGTTTGGTAATGAAGCTGGGAATGACGCAGTCTTTTGTTAAAACCAAATTGGAAGTTTGGAATTACATGGCCAGTTTTTTCCAAATTACAAATGTTTCTCTAAGAAATTGGATTTCCTTTTGGGAACATTTCATCTCTCTTGGTGCCTAATATCCGAATATTTCATGTCCATCTGCACTAGATCTGTCAGCCATGCTTCTGGCTCATAGTTGGATGTGTTCCTTCCTTCTTCTGTGTTACAGTCAATGATTTTTGTGATGCTTAATCTTCTAAAAATGCTACCCGCCACAGATCCATCAGGATGAGCCTACACTTAACAGGGTAGTCACGGTGGACTTTGGGAATAGAAGGATTAAAGGGACCAGTTGGACAATCAGGGGCACAGCCATACAGGAAAGTGTCCCGAGTGGGTTTATTGGTTGGATTCCTCTGGTGTGGTGGCTGCAGCGGTTTGCAGATGGGGCTGGTGCCAGATGGTTAAATATCCTGTGGTTTTGTTTTTAATTATGCTCCCACACTGCAGAGCGCTCACATCTGTCTGTCAGGTTGGTGGGAAAGAGCAGCAGAATGCCGGGATGATGCTTTATTTAGCCCACAACATGTGCAGGAAATCTGCTGCGTAATTACTTAATAAAAAGAGATAATCCCATCAGCGTAAGGTGTGGCTGAACGGATGTTAATCAGCGTATGGAGAGGTCACCCGCAGACCTTTTCAGGATTTTCATACAGCCAGTTCTGTCAGAGAGAAATTAATTAACCCTAATTGATTGTTTTTCATTTATCTAATGACAACAGTATGCAGAGAGTCTTATGGCATCCAGCAGCTTAACCGGGAATGAAACAGCTGTTGGAGCTCTGATATGCCATAATTGCAAAGCTCCTTCTCCAAAAAAAAGAAAGAAAAAAGCAGAGTGGCTCTGGCTGCAGTCTTGGCCTGCGCAGACTGCAGACCAAGAAAGTTAGGTTTCTACACACATCCAGCAGAGAATAGCTTTTTATTGGCTAAATTTGAAAACATTTGTAGGCTGTGTGCTCCATGGTTGTGCATCACAGTAGCCATGAACTGCAGGTGAAACTCCAGTCCCTTCTTCTTTCTTCATGTAAATATCAGATATCATTCATTGAATGACATTGTTCCTTTAGCATTTTAAAGAGTTTCTTTGCTTATTTTCCTTCTCTGTTACTCAGAGCATGTTTCAGACATTTTCCTCAGCTTTAAAGTAAACCCTTCTGCTGCAGATGTTTGCTAGGGGTCTTCTCTGTCTTCAGCGCTGGTCGCTCTGATGGTGTGACAGCATCAGTCAGCAGCTTAGTGTTGTGCTATTTTCCAGTCAGAAAGCTGTAAACATGCGACAACAACCCTGTCCTTCAGCATCCGTCTTTTCTCAGCTGAGTCGCTCATGACGGAGTGGCGGTGATGTCTTCAGGAGTCTGGTGGAAGAAGTTGGACATCCGTCAGAGTGACACCTGACAAATGTCTGTGGCAGCGTCACTTTGCTTGGCCATGGACGTCTGAGAGTCAGTTGTACTGAGGGGAGTCCTTGGGGGTGGGGTGGGGGGGCTGCTTCTCAGGTGCAGCGTGGTCAGGGCTTGTCGAGGGCGGTGTCTCCTCTATGGTGTGTTTGCTTCTGCCTGTCTTGCCTCTGGGGCTTGGAGCCGAGCCGCCTCCTGTATGTCACTAGAGCTAATTAACTCCTTAGAACCTTATAAGTTGGTGTGTGAGGGTGGGGGGCTGAAACTCATCCAATTAATTATGAGCTAAACGGGCCGCTGCACTCGCCCCAAAGACTTTCTGTCAACAAGTTGATTTTTAATTGTTTTTGTTGCATGGAGACCCTGCTGTTGTTATACAGGTCCCTGTATTCAAGGGTCAGCAGGGTTCTGAGACCCCCAGCCTGGTGATGCTGTCCATCAAGAGACAAGCTTTGAAAAGTCTGTCTGCTGGCTTCACCCGTCACAAACCCCACCCCCACCAACCTCATTTGTGATTGAAGTGTGGACGTCCCCTCATGAATCACACTGATGCTCATCTTTGTATTTTGTTCTGTCTATCCAGGTCATCAAAGACCCACCGCCGCCTCCTCCACCGGCACGCCCTCCTCCACCTGTGAGTACATCACTGCTGCACTCATGCTCACACAGTCGCTTCTTTACCTGAAGATCTCCAGAGGCTTCACCTTAAGAAAAACCCTCTCAAGGATTAAGTGAGCTTTGAAGCAATCCAGCCAGAAAAGTGTTTAAAAACAGAAGAAACTTTTCAAATAGGAGTTCATCATTCTGTGCTTTTGTAGACCAGTGACTGATTTCTGAGAAAACACTGCAAACTGACAAGAAGGTTTCAGACAACAGCTCTTTCACTTGAATTGTCCCCCCCACTGTTTTGCCGCCGCATTCACCAGTAGCTTCTCTGCGAGATCTGGTCAATGGAAGTTATTTTTGACTCATTATTCAAAGTAATATGCAATTCTCAATTGACAATTAAATTTGCAATATTTGATTATGCAATTTGAAAATGCTTTTTTCAATTGATAATTCAATATACAATTGAGGCTTTTAACATGAAAATGCATTTAACAATTTAGAATTCAATATTAAAATTTACAATTCGATGTGACACTTAAAAATAAAATTTTAACCCTTTGTTGCACAACATTATTTTTTATATCTTTGCAATACATTAATATTATTATTCAGCAGTCAAGGTGTTCCTCAATTAGCTTGTTTCAAACCATCACACTTGATTATTTTATTTATTTGTTTATTTTATTTGTATGACCAGAGCAGGAGCTTGGTCCACATAGCCAGCAGTAAGTCAGACCTGTTCCCGGTGCATGTTGAACTCTGGCAGGGCTGCCATTTGTCACCGGTTCTGTTCATAGTTATTATGGACAGAATTTCTAGGTGCTGCCAGGGGCCGGAGGGGGTCTGGTTTGTAGTCCTGTTGGCTTCATTGAGTCAGGACCTCCAGCATGCATTGGAATGGTTTGCAGGCGAGAGTGAAGCGGCTGGGATGAGGAATTTAAGTACTTTGCGGTCTTGTTTACGAATGAGGGAAGATCAGAGTATGAGATCAACTGGCGGACTGGAGAAGCATCCACCGTTTAGCGGTTTCTGTACCGGTGGTGAAGAGAGAGCTGAGCCACAAAGCAAAACTCTCAATTTACTGGTCGATCTTTGTTCCAATATTCACCTAGGAGCTCTGGGTCATGACAGAAAGAACGAGGTCCTGGATACAAGAGGCCGAAATGAGCTTCATCCGTAGAGTGGCTGGGTGGCTCCCTTAGAGATCAGGTGAGAAGCTCGGTCACCCAGGCGGAGCTCGGAGTAGAGCTGCTGCTCCTCCACATTGAGAGGAGCCAGTTGAAGTGGCTCAGGCATCTGGTCTGGATGCCTCCTAGACACCTCCCTGGGGAGGTGTTCTAAACATGTCCCACTGGGAAGATCCAAGACACGCTGGAGAGACTATGTCTCTCGGCTGACCTGGGAATGCCACTGGGCTCCCCCAGAGGAGCTGGAGGAGAGGGAAGTCTGGGTATTTTTGCTTAGACTGCTGCCCTCACGACCCAGTCCCAAATGAGCCCACATTTCTTTGTTATTGTATGATCAAGCACAGCTGTTTTTATTTCAACCTCAACTTTTCACACATGGGTCAGAAAAGACCCAAGTCCCTTTGCTAGCTCTGGCCTATGGAGTGAAAAGACAGTTAACAGGTCAGCACAGATCTGTCAATACATATTAGTATTGTTTTTCAATTGTTCTAACATTACCTAAAAACATTTTAATGATAATTGTGAATTGTATATAATATTTGATTAGAACCAAGTGTAGTAATTTATTAGCTAGCTAGTGGTTTTTAAGGATTTTTGTCCACAAAGTAAGAAAGGAAAAATGGAAATAATCACCTGTGTTGTTGCAAAACAAGATATGTAAAGAGTACTTGGAATAATCAACCATAAACTAATAAAAAATTCAAAAGGTACAGCAAAAAAAACAAAACACAGAGAACTTTTTGCAATGTTTTAGTTTCACGATGGCAAACGTAGTTCTTTCTCCTGTGCATTTATTTAAATATCCCATTCATGAAGACTGAAGCGTAAAGTAATGTGCATAGTATGAAACTATAAAGCTTTATTGAAAAAAAGCAGCAGTATTTATAAAGGTGGGAGGGGTCACAGTGACAGCACAGGATGAATTGACCCTTTCCTTATGACAGGGAAGAAAAGGTCATTGTGAGAAGAGATTGTGACTCAAACCGTTTTTTTATCAAATCTTAAAGATACAAACAGACGACAGATGAGGTTCTTATTGTTGTCACATCCTCACGTGCCAATACCTTTCCCTAACTGTGCTAACTGTGGCACGCATGCCCCAGGTTGCTGACTCCTGGTCTTAGTCACGTGCACCCATTCGGGTCAACCCCTGTCGAGTGCTGTAGGTTTTTGGGCTGTCTGGGCCTGTAGAGGGTTGTAAAGAGGAGAGATTGTATCTCAAGAGGAGCGCAGGTGTATCTTGCAGTTTCCTTGAGGCTTGTGTGTGATCATGAAAATGGAACGTACTGTTGTCGTGTGTGTGATAAATGTTTTGTGAATTATTTGTAAGGATAATGGAAGTTACATGCACCCATGACGTTAGGGAGACGGTGTTTCACAGAATCCTTTATGCAGCACTCCAGTAGCTAGTAAGGTGCGCGTACTGGCTCCTTACTGACCACGCAATGCTGCATGCACAGGGCGTGCATGTGACACGTTAATGCTCATAAGATGTCCACACAAAGTCTGCTCTTATTCTCTAATTTTCCAATTCCTAACAGCTAGGCTGTACGCAAAGGGACATGCAACTAGGGTGCACTTTTCACATGATCAGCTCTAACAGGCTGCCTGCACAGTGGGGGTCAAAAAAAAAGGAAGAATCTGTACGACATTCCTGCATGTCACCTACTTCATCCTTACTTACCCATATGTGTGTCAAACACTTGTTTACTACAACCTGGCACCTGCAGAATGGTCCTAGAAAAAAATGTGCATGATCATTTTTGTCTTACAAGCTTATCAGGTTGTCTACGATCTTGAAACACAGACAGCAAAAGCAGATTTGTCCAGTTTTTACCTGCTGACAACCCGTTTCTGCCCGCAAGGACAGTTGTGACTAAAGTTTGAAACCAGAATACATCTGCCTCTCATGAAAGATGTTTTCACTTCCGTCTTCAGGAGCCCACGCAGATGCCAAAGAAGAAGTGGCCGACCGTGGATGCTTCGTACTATGGAGGAAGAGGAGCTGGAGGGATCAAACGCATGGAGGTCAGAATCACAGCATCACCCTGCACTGTTTGAAAAAGAAAATCCTCCACAGGTTCATACGGCAGGAGTTGAGGTGCATCTGACAGCTTTAATCCTGTAACCCTACATCATCAGAGGAAGCTGCTGACGCTCCGTGTTCCAGCAAGCTTAGAAGTTTGTGGAGCTTCACGGTGCTGGGGTGGAGGAGCTGACTGACCGCTGACGCCTCCGACATGACAGGCGCTGCCATCTCGTCCTTGACCATTCGAGCCTGATTGGATCACGTCATTGCCAGGATGAAAGATTGAGTGCTGCTGTCAGATTGACTCATCAGCTCTCCTCTGCGCTTCCTTAGCTCCTCGTCCCTGGAAGCCGCTTTCTAATCCTCCTCCTTTAAAGGCAGTTTTAGAACTATATTCTGCCCTCCAACCCGGAATAAGTTGGTGCCCTTGCAGAGAACTCTCAGCATCCTCTGGGAGCAGCGCTTTGAGTTGCAGTCCCGGTGTCTGGACTGCCATTGATGACTCACCCCCACCCCCCCTTGGGTGGAGGATGGTGTGCTTGTATAGTCCTCCCCTTGTGTTTGGGGCACCATGCTGAAACCCCCCCCCACCCCTGTGTCCCTGCCAATGCTGAGCTGATGGCGTGTCTAATTCATCCTCTGTTGCTTCATTTGTGCAGCAGGCCATGCAGCTGACCCCCCCCCACCCCCACCCCACCATCAGACGATGCAGGAAAGCTGTTGTGCATTGTCACTGCTTAACCTCCAGCCTGAAGAGTGTGCTGTTCATAAATCATCTCCCTGTTTGTGTGATGGCATGTTTTCAACAAATCTGAAGACCTTCCCTCATAGCCACACATGAGACCATGAGACCATGCTTCTTCAGGCCTGTTCCATGGCTGTTTTCACAGCTTTTTTGATTTATTTTGTAAGATCATTTTCCCAGGTTTTCAGTCAGTTTTTTCCCATGAGGATAGGATTGAGGCTTCTCCCTGTCTTTTGTCTGAAAGCCATGTTTAAAAGATGGACACACTAAAAAGTGTTTGCTTCTGCATCTCACTTCCATCAATCAAAGTTGTACCAGTGCTTGTCTCAAGGTGTCCTGCTGCATGGATGCAAATTGCTGCTGCTGTCACATCCCGCAGCAGCTGAAACTTCCTCAATATTTGATTGAAGAGTTTTTGCGTCTAAGCCTTGCAATGGCCATCTTTAACCTCAAGCCCAATGGATCTCCATTTTTCATTGGCAGGATTTCTCTGTGTGTGGTTTCTTCTGCATGCAGCACAATTTCCACAAAGCTGCTTGCAAAACAGGGCTCTAGAGTGTGACCAATTTGGTCGCACGTATGACTGGATTTTCCAATGTTGTGCCAAAAAAAAATCCATAGTTGCACCAGTGCACCCAGCCCTTTTCAGAAAAAAAAAAAAAATATATATATATATATATATATATATATATATATTTTAATATGCTGTATATACAGTATTTCAGCGACTTTGCAAGGCTCATTCCTGTATGTGTATGTGCAGGTGTAACACCACCTCAAAGTGAAAGTTTTTGTTCATGAGATGGTACATCTGAGCTGTTCAGTTTGGGTCTGTGCGCACACGCCCAGTGCTGACAGCAGCCTCTATCGTAACTTTTCAACCAATAACACAATTAACGTAATTCCAGCGGAGTCTGAAGCATAGAACAGCAGCCTTGTGCTGATATGTAGCATTGTGCAGTTGTGAAGGGTTTGTGTAATCACTGTTTATCAGCAGATTCTGACATGGAGAAAAGCATCTTTTTTCCATGTCAGAATCCTCTGATTCACGGGGATCATGTGAAGGTTTGAAGATTTACCGTATGTCAAAGTGTGTTATTTAGGGTTTGTTGTTTTGGCGTCGCTGTGACATTTTTTATGTTAAAGGGTTGACTATTAAATCACATTAACTAATCATTCAATGCAAAAACATCTTCAGGATCACAATGACAATAAAAAAAATAATAAATAAATAAAAAGAAAGATAAAAACAGCATAAAATTTTAGAAATCAAAACAAAATCTACAGACCAAAACTATTCAAAAAATAAAAAATAAATCAACAAAAAAAAAAGAAACGTTTCATTCGACATCGTTTCTGCAGAGCGGCAGGAGCGGCAACCTCTGAGTTGCTGGTAGGACTGTTGGCGTGGAAGTAACTCCACTGATATCCAATAAAATCTTTGTTTACATTCTCTCCGGCTAGCTTACATCCCCATCTGAACTCCATAGCGGTGCAACAAAAAATGTTGAGCAATATCAGATCTATCCAGCTATACATACATGGTTCAATTGCCAGCTCAGACGAGGAGAACAAAGACAGACATGGATCTATCTGTCTACAACAGGATGAATCAGAATGGATGGAGGAGAAACCTGCTGGACTTACAGCAGCAACAGAAAGTTTCATTAAAAGTGTTGGTCTAAAGACGGCGTTGTTACACTGATGCTATCATGCCATTATACCGTGCCAATGAGCTGTTTCATGTGTTGCCAGTTCGTGACCACAAATTGGTTTAAAGTTTGACAGTATTCTTATGGGGCTGACATTAAGACGTGGCGGATAATTACAACAACATTAATTCATAGAACATTTAAAGAAACTTATAAATAAACAGTAATAACATACACAAATCCACTTATAATGCTACTTCATTAGTAGTCTCTTTGAAACATTACAGAGCCGGCATTGAGCTGAAAAAAGCCCCCCCACCCCTCAAATATTACAAATATTCTGTCATTTGTAATGTTTGTTAAATAAAGTAAAATGACGGGAGAAAAAATCGATTTAAAATCAAGAATATAATTTGCTATGAAAAAATCTTTTTATAATTTTTTTGTTTTAGCCATATTACCCAGCCCTATTTTAAACATGACTTCTGTGCACCCTGATTGATCTAATCTTTTCCACATGTCTAGGTGCGATGGGGGGAAAAAGGCTCGACCGAAGAGGGCGCTCGCTTGGAGAAAGCCAAAAATGCTAAGGTTAGCATCCTGGAGGAAATTGAGCAGCCAATGATCAAACGTCCTGTTTCAAATCCTGCCCCAACAAACTATCAAGACAGAAACAAATGGTACACACCTATCAAGGTGAGCACTGCTAAATATTCTACTGACTGAAAGTATCACTGATTAAAACCACTTGGTTTCTGTTGGTCAGCCTACAGAAAGGTCTCTAAGATGTGACGGTAGTTAAGTGTTTAAGGAGATCTGATTGAGTCAGAAGTGTGTGTTCTAACTTAAACATGGTTTCAAAAATAACTAGAAATTTTCTGTAGGGATCTTTGTTTTTCTCTGAAGATGTGGATTATGTGCTAATGCAGACAAAGATTTTAGCACCTGTGTTTTTCAAAAGTTCTAGAAAAAAAAAATTCTATCATTTTTCAGTCGTAAATGCCGGATAACTACAAAGTGTTCGTTGGCTTTTACCAGGGTCGCCTAGACGCCGTGTGGGCTCTGCTGCGGCGCCAGTATGATCGAGTCTCCGTAATGCGTCCCACCTCAGCTGACAAAGTACGTCCCAAATCTCCACCATGTTTCTTATCAAATATTGTCTATGTAAAAATTGTTCTCAGTGCAAAAAAAAACCCACTAACTGTATTCCAAGACTGTAGCTGTGAATGCTGAGCATCCTTCTCTCTCATAGTAACACTGACCTTGCGGTAGTGTCCTCTCTGAGACCAGAAGGTCTTGAGTTCAAATCCAGGCCGAATCATAGTAATTATTCTAAAAATGGGACCTAGTGTCTTCCTGCTTGACACTCGGTATAAAGGGGTGGGATTTCCAAATGCTTCCTGAGGGTGGCTGTGTCTGTAGTTTTTAGAATTATATGCTGTAAAGCAGTATTCCGCCTCTGTAGCCAGAAGAAGTGTGACTGACAGTCCTGATACCGTCAATCTCTTGTCTTAGTCAACCACTGTAGGAAAAGAGGAACACATTAACTATTATATTATTAATTAATATGAATTTGCTGTTTTAGGCAATTTATTGTTGGGAAAATCGAGATTTTATTTTCCCAGCTTTCTGCTCTCTTGTTCTTCCGTTGTTCGGAGTTAAGTCAGCCCATCTGTCTCTTGCAAAGCGCAGACATGAAAGCAACAGCAAGCAGAGGAGCTTCTTCTGCAAGGCCGAGAGAGAGAGAAAGGAAAACAAAAGCTTGTTCTGCAACAAAACAAGTGCACGCGCTGCTAATTGTCTCTTCGTAACGTTTAGTTTTAGCTGATGAAGCAGTTGGACATGCGGCGATTTTCAAAAGGATCCTCATAGAACTGGAGGATAAAGCTGATGGTCTTACAGCAGCAACAGAACATTTAATAAAAGTGTTGATTGGAATAGAGGTATTGTTACCCACTGATGCTATCATGCTATGATGCTATGCTGACGAGCTGTTCCAGGTGTCATCTATATGTAACGGACAAGTTGAAAGTCGCACAGTATTTTCACAGAGCGGACTTTAAGACGTGCCTGATAAACATTAATTCATAGGACATCTATGAGAACTGTATTTAAAAAAAATAACAGGCATGATCTACTTTGTAACATTACAAAGTCAAATCTAGGTAAAGATAAAGAAAAAAGAATGAGCATCACTTACCAAGTTTTTTAACAGACTCCTGGTCAGTGAAAACAAATCCCTATTTAGAAAGTGGCTTTTAGGAAAATCCAAGTTCAGATTCCACAGCTGGATTTCTGTTTGTCAATAATAAATTGCATCCACTGCACCCTGGTCTAAAATGTTCTATGGGTTATGAAACTAATCACATGTCATTCTCACACATAAGCATACTTCTCATGCATCTGAATTTACTGGTCCCTTGCTGGAACTTGAATGATTTATTTTGTGTGCAAATTTGAACTTTTTCATTTTTTTTTTTTTCTTTTTTCATTCTGTTCAATCTAGTCCGGGCCCTGTCTCCCGTACAGTTATAAAATGCTTTCAGCTTTCCTGCATACAATAAATCACAATCGCTACAAAACTGGACTTATTTTTTATGAATGTTTGAAATTCATGAGTTTTAACAAGATAGAAAAGTCTGACAATGCTCATGTCTGTCTGAGAAAAGTGTATATAGTGTGTAGTGAGGGATTTACAGCCTTTAAACATCTACAATAATTTTTTTTTTTTTTATGACACTGTATACCCAAAACGTGGGGATGTTTGTCCTTCTAAACAACACATTTGTGAATTTCACAGAGTGATCATAGAGACAATTAACCCTGCAGTTGCTGTACGGGAATGCTATTGCAGTCTGAGACTTTTAATATGACAATGTTCTCCAGAAGACATGTGCTAATGCTGCACTCCTACCAAATGTGACTTGTGCAGGTAATCTGCCTCACCAATTGTGCTTGGATGTGCAGCAAATTCAGTCCTGTTCTCATATCCAAAAGTATGTTTATAAACCACATGCAAATTCAAATCAGACAAAGTGTGAAGAATCTATCAGAAACCTATTTTTAACAGCCTCATGATGGTCATTTACAGCGAAACGTACGTCTTTCTGTGGTCCAGTTTGGTGTCTTGCTGTTCCTCATTGGTACAATTACACAACAGGACGCCATTGAGAAGCTGCTCCTCCACCTTGGTTTTGGACTCTGATGACCACATTGTCAACATGTTGTGACCAAAACAGAGTGCCTAATTGGTTGATGTGACTTGAATATTTCCCAACTTTTTTTTAATATAATAAGATTTGCAGCAAGTTGCGTAATTTTACTAAGCCACAGAACCTTCCATTGTGTGTTTACATTTAGTAAACATGCTGCACCCACTATGAAAAGTGCATTTGGTGTGAATGCAGTGTAAGTATTCATAATTCCAGTTTGAAGGAGCATCATGCTTTGAAACCTAGGCAGTTTCTGGTCTTTATTATTTTATAAATACGTATCCTATAGGTTTAATTTCCAGGTTTTTGCACAGGTGTCTAATATTGAAACTGATTTGATGATGGCCAACCAATCATAAATCAGTGAGCCAGCTCATTGAGCTGCTGGCTAAAGCTGATAGTTTTTTCACACATTTTATCTGGTTTTTAACTAATTTTCTTCATGCAATTGCTCTTCTTTGAGGACATTCATGGAGGACATGTCTGTAGCTACCTGCACGAGAGTTAGCTTTGCTGTTTGTTTCTGAGTCCTCATTGTGGCCCATTTTCATTGCTCTGGGCACATTTTCTACATTGTACATTTGTGGTTTTGTTCTCGTGCTCTATTTTTTATTCCTGTTTGCGTTTCTGTTTCCGTTGAGACTTGGAAAGTTTTGTCAGCTTTTTGTGTATTCTGAGGCTCTTTCTGTACTGAAGCAGAAAGGTATTAATGGTAAAGCTTTAATCATTTTCTTCTTCCCCTTCTGTTTTTATAGATTGTAGTGATCATTTGCATAAATCAGGTGTATTTCAGGCAATAATATCAGAACAAACCAGGTTTGAGATTGGTTGACTACTGTAAGTGATTTATTAAATCTAGAAATAATGTCAGTATTCTCCAGCTGTTCATGTCTAAAGGGGGATATTCCTAACTTTGTGTTTTTGGGCATCGGATGTTTGACATTGGGTCCTTTGTAAATGTAGACTTTAAATTTGCCTTTAATTTAAAAAAAACTAACAGACATTCGGGGTGTGTGGTGTCCGGCGGCGAGTCGACAGCAGTGTGCAGCAATGCTGTGCAGAGGAGAGTGGTGGAGGGTGGTGACGAGAGGGAGTTCCTCTTTGATGGCAGACAGGAAACCTCGGGGGTCATGAATTTTTCAGTGCCGTGGTTGCGTAGATTCGTACAGGTGTAAGGAAGCAGACATCTGTTCCACATGGGGGTGTCCGCATCATCCTCGAGCTTTTATCATCACCCTCCCTTTCCTGTCCCAGCAGCCTCCTCTGCAGACAGACCCCCCACCCCCCACCCCCCGGTCAGAGCTGACACATGGAGCCTGGCTGCAGGATTGTCAGCAGATGCAGAAGAGAGACAGAAAATGGAGCGAAACCGTTTTTTTTTTTTTTTTTTTTTCCTGGTTTCACATTTAGCGCCTGAGGGCCTTCAACACCAAAGGTAGAGCGGGGGTGGACACAGCTGCGGTGCCGAACTTGCCCCAGGCACAAATAAAGAGATCTAATGCGGTTTGACTGTGCTGTCGGTGAGACCAGGGAGCTGGGGAGGCACTTCAGAGCCGACTTAGCACAGCAGCATCTGCCGCCAAGTTCTGCCGGTAAGCAAGTGTGGATGGCAGGTAGAAGGAGGTGGGGTGGGGTGGGGGCTCTTTTGAAGAGGGGGTTTGGTGTGAATACCTGGCCCCCCTGGCATTACCGTTCACATTGTAGATTTAGTTTGTGAAAGCAGCTGTCTGCGAAGCGTCAGAACGAGGTGTGAGGCGAGTGCTGCCACAGTATTCATTAAATCCTCCGAGTCCTCCTACGGATGAGGAGCAGCGAGCAGGCGTCACAGTTCCTGTTTCTGCAGTTGGACTTGTTCCTCTCGTCTGTTCCTCGCTGAGGGACGCGTGGGCTGAGTGTGTTGCATTGTGTGTGCAGGTTAATAGTATTATCCAACAGAGCCACACACTGCTGCTGAGCTCTGCTTTCATTGGACGTTCAGAAGCCTGGGGTCTGTTTGTGGGGTTGCACAGGCGCCTCCTTCTCTTACAAACGGGGTTCGACAATAAACAGCTCAAGTGTTCAGTTTCTTACCACAGACCTGGTTATGTTGCTTGACGTATCCGACTTTTCAGAAAAGCAACATTTTTGTGTTAAACCGACCCCCTTGTTGTCACACAGGAGATCTGTCAGATACTAAACCACTTTCAAGTTATTTTACTATGTGATCAGGTCTGCTGTGGAATCACCTGGAATCACCTGTCACTAAGATGTTCTATAATTATCATTTGAGTCCCAAAAAAAAGCCAGTTAGAGGTGATGATGAGTGGAGACTAGTTTTTGACTAAAACTTTTCACAAAGTGATAAACTGGGATTTCTGACATTTTCCTTGACATTTGCTCAGTTGAACACAGAAAAGATGCTGTTGTCTAAACTGTGGATCTGTGGGCTGGAGCCCCCCCTCTAAAGTTGTGTTCACTCCTGTGTTTTGTTGAAGCCCCCCCCCCATTTTTTTTCAGGGTTTCATTTTGAAATGTTGAAGACGAATGAAAATTCCTTCTTTTTGGGGTGGGGGGTTGGATTTTGGGTTGGCGTGAAGGCCAGTCAGTTTGAGCATAATGACTGTAAACAAACTGAGAGCATTGGCAGCCTTTTTCTGGCCTCTGCGCTGCATTTTTACATTGTGAGCAAGCGGGTCACATTTTTGTGGAAAATGTGGTCATAGAAACGCAGCTCAAGTTCTTTGCGCGTTTCCTCAGAAGCAGATGGCGCAAACAAAATTTCCTGTATGCTTATCATGTTCAGACATACAGAAATGCTTTTGTCATCTTGTTCTGGAGAATGATATGTTCTTAGAGAAGCAGACCTATATGTGCAGAACATGCACATGTCTGTGCAGTTAGTTTTGTCCCAATTTGAGCATGTTTATAATGTTTTCTTACATACACTTCATGTAGTAAAAGTGGTGATCTGAAATGAAAATGTTCAGCAGTCTCAGTTTCCTCCTGACAAAAAACAAATACCAAAAGTTTACAAATTATTATTATTACCAAAAGTTTTTTTTTTCTCACCCATCCAGATGATCACAATCAGGTGTTCTAATCACTTGGCCTGGTCACAGGTGTATTAAATCAAACTCTCAGACATGCAGACCGTTTTCACAAACATAGAGAATGAGAACAAAGAATGAGCTGCTCTCAGGACCTCAGTCAATTCCAGCGGGGAGTCATAGGATGACACCTGAGCAACAAATCCAGTCGTGAAATTTCCTTTATCCTAAATATTTCTAGTCAACTGTCAGCCCATGGCCGAGCAGCTGCATCCAAGCCACACATCACCAAGTGCAATGCAAAGCGCCGGATGCAGTGGTGTAAAGCACGCCATCACTGGACTGTAGAGCAGTGGAGACGCCTTCTCTGGAGAGATGAATCAAACTCTTCCATCTGGTAATCTGATGGACGAGTCTGGGTTTGGAGGTTGCAGGACAACGGTACATTTCAGACTGCATTGTGCCAAGTATGAAATTTGGTGGAGGAGGAATGATGGTTTGGGCTTGTTTTGTAGAACTTGGTCTCTTAGTTCCAGAGAAACAAACTCTGAATGCTTCAGGATTCCAAAACTATTTCGGACAACTCAATGCTCCCAACCTTGTGGGAACAGTTTGAAGCGGCTGCTTCCTCTTCCAACATGACTGTGCACAAAGCAAAGACATGGATGACAGAGTCTGGTGAGGATGAACTGGACTGGCCTGCAGATTCCTGACCTGAACCCCATAGAACACCTTTGAGATGAATCAGAGCAGAGACTGAGATCTAGACCTTCAACACCAACATCAGAGTGTGGCCTTATCAATGTGCTTTTGGAAGAATGGTAAAATATTCCAATAAGCACAGTCCTCAACCTTGTGGACAGACTTCCCAAAAGAGTTGAAGCTGTAAAAGCTGCAAAAGGTGGGCGGACATCAATGGGATGGGGATTCAGTTCAAATGCAAGTCAAGGCAGGTGAGCCAATACTTTTGGTAATATAGTGCATTTGTAGTTCTAATAGGCATAGTGCTGGAAAACAGAGCAGTGTTCTGCTTGAGTTTCAGCATGAGCTGCCTCAGAGGACCTGATGATCATAAATCACTGATTAGATGTTGGGCTCCACCACACGGGACCAACAGTGGACTGGTCCTCACAGAGGATGCACTGCTGGATTTGTTTGTGCTGCAAGCTGGTTGCATGGAAGCCGTCCAATACAAAGCGGCTCTTTTGAGACGGCAGTAGAGGAGGAAGTGAAATCGTGTGACTGCTAACGCCGCGAGCTCGGTGAGGAAGGACAAGGCTTTGTCCCTGATCTGCAAAGCAGAGCACAGAGTGCAGCAAGCAAACAGATGCACACACACTCATCGTTTCACACATTGTCTCCATGAATTAACACAGCACAGTGAATATGGTGAGAGCATTTCTTTGAAACTAATAAAAGCCGTCAAACTGTATTGTGCAGTGTTAAAACAAATGGCTTATTGAAGCCAAAACATGAGGAATCCTTTCTGCTCTTCAGCATTGGCAGAAGGCTGCTTTGCTGTCTCCACAGCTGTTACAAAGAATAATTCGCTACCTTCATGTCTGTTAAGACAAACATGCTAATGTGCTCCTAACCCATGCTAAAGGAAAGAGCCCAGTGAGACTTCAACGCAGAATAAGTCTGCTTTCAGTTCAGTCAGGATGTGTAGACAAGTGGATGCCCTTTTTCACAATAAACGACCTTAATCAGAAGCAGACAACCTACCAAATGATATTAGGTCTGAACAAACGGTGGGATCAGAGCACACGATGTGTTTTAATTAACAGGCTAATTGGACTTCAAGCAGAACACAACAAATAATGAAGTGTTGGGAGAAGAGCTAAAGCTAAACTCAGCCGTTTCACACCCAACGACCAGGCAGCAGAAGCAACAGTTGCTGTTTCCCGACATTCAGCTTCTCTGAGGAACGACAGCTCCAGTTCACTTTGAACATTTGTGGGAACTCAGAGAAAATATTCAGGCTGTTTATTTAGACAGGAGCTTTGCGAACAACTTCCAACCCAACATTTGTGTTGGTTCAGCTGTAAAAATGGTGAAATGACAGAATGTGTTTAAATATAAAATACTGATACTCAATTCTCTGAGCAGAAAACCTGCCGCCACACGCAGGCAGAGGAACAAATTAAAGCAGCACTTTAACTGTTGCTCAGGTGCACAGGATTTCACTAACATCTCACTTCTATAAGCTGGTGTTGAAACACATTTTAGATATTTTATCCTCTTTGGGATGATCTTTTCTCTTACTTCCCAAAACAGAGAACTTAGTGTCATGTTTTCTTGTTTTACACGATTGTTGTTTGATGCATTTTTAAACATAAATGGAAGCTGAATGAATTGCTCTTGTTTAAAATGAGCACTTGGCAACCTTTTTCACTGAGATTGTGTTTTTAAATCAGAGCTGTTTGTGTGGCAGTGAGGATGAAATCTGAGAAAGGAGTTTAAATCGTCTGGATTTGAACGACAGGAAGATGCTCTCCATCTCACTGTGCATTTCTCCACTCGATGCCTTTGGGCGCCCACTGTATGTACGGGGGCGCTGCAGGGAAGTGGCGGGCCCTGAGCCTCATTAGTCCAGTTTTGTTGGTCCCAGAAGTCTCTGTTCAGGTGCCCCTCCCTCACAGGGAAAGTGACAGCTTTAACTGCAGATTTACGCCCTCTTCACCAGATTAGTGTTCTTCACCTTAACCAGAGAAAGTAGGGCAGATGTCCATGTGGCCGGTTGTAAATGTGATAATGACACCCCCCACCCCACCTCCCAGCAGACTTTCTGCCCCTCCTCCATCTGGGGTTTGGACCTGACTGCATGACACCCGCCCCCCTCAGTGCGTTCCTGCACCGATGAAGGGAAGCTAATTGTTGTTGGTGGCAGCCGGTTGGAGAAGTGGGGTGGAAAGTGGCCTAATGTGAGAAACAGAGAGAAATGCAGGATGTTTCCCGGACGGACACGGGCTGGGATTAGGTGGTCTTTTCAGCAGCTCCGTCTGAATGGACAGATTATGTTATTGAAAGATCAGGTTTCTGGCTGCTGCTAGAAGCTGAGAAGGACAACCCCACAAAGACGAGGCATTTTTTGGTTGTTTGTTTTCACCGGTATCCATCAGCTTTGAAGCTTTTTACTCCAGTGTTTTTGCTGTCCGGTTTTCTTCTCCGTTAGCTGATGTGGGATGCTGTGTCTGGGTGGCCAGGGCTGGTACCTGCACCCCCCTGCCCTCCCTTCTCCTGCAGCTGATAGGATGTGATCTGATGTCCTGCCGGTGCCTCTTTTCCCAACAGCCTTCAGACCGGTTGGAGCAGTGACGGTGTCGCCGTGCGCCGAGCCGTTTCTTCATCACCTATTAAAATCAAAGCGCAGTGGTGGTGGGGGCATCGAGGAACCCAGCTTTAATTAAATTACATTATTGTTAACGTCAGCAGCGCTGAGGCTGCTGCCTCCACCGCCGTGTTGTCGTTCTCTTCACCTCTCCCCCCGACACACCCGGGGAGGGGGTTTATATTCTAATGCTGCCCCCTCCCTGCACCCGTTTGAATGTTCAAAAGGATTGAACGGGGAGTCCTGTTATGCTGGGAATATGTTCACAGTGAATATTCAATTAGACTGCCGTGCTTTGCGTACATGAATGTAATGCTGTGACAGTCCGTTAATATGTAGTGAAGCGCCCCCCCCCCCCGGGGAGCTCCACGTAATCTGATCCTCAGTAAAATGTTTGCGTTTGATAACAGACATCAGGTTATGAATAAACAATAACCATGTAAACATGTGCCTCCGTGCTGCTCAATGTGATGCTCTGAAAGTTTGCTCCTTTAGTCTCTCAGACTCCTCCCCCAGGGGTCTACGGGCCTCGCCAGGTCCATCCTCAATATTGCTATTATTTCCTGCTGTGTTTGGTGGGAAAATAAGGCGAGCCGCCTACAGAAAGTCCCCCCTAACCCTTAGTGAAGGGATCGGTGAAGTGGCACTAACAAGGCTGCATTCATGCTGGAACTGGGTCTCTGTGACCCCGCCTCCTCTGCCCTGTTGCTCCGGTTCAGACCAGCTGTGGGCAGATTTTCCCCTTCAGTGTGGATGTTTTTTCTTCAGTGTCAGATTCCAGCCTGAAACACACATGCACTTCAGACTTTAGTTCAACCACCATCTTACCCTGATGAAACCAAAAGGAACTTCTTGTTTTTATTTTAGCCAACTGACCTGAGCATGGGCTTCTGGAAAAAGAAAGCACAGGAACCAGCAGGCTGGCTCCCACATGCGTCTGTGATGTTTATCCAGTTTCTGTGTAACGTCCCCCCTCCATGCCAAAGACATTTAAACTGGTGGTCAGTGAGCATTTAGGTGAATTAGCGGTGTCCCTGTCAGCGGCGGTGAAAGGGTCGCCTCTCATCCTGTCCCCGACTACACTTAGTTAACAACTTCATATCCGCTTAATTATGCTAATGAGCTTAAACGCGAGCTGTGTGATGGCAAGTCCAGACTACAGCGCTGTTTCACGACCTTTGAATTCCTCTGGACCTTTCAGCTCATGTAGGTGCCTGTGTCGGGTGACCTGGAGTTAGGAGGTAGCTCTGCTTCCGACCATCAGAGCTGCTGGGACTCGCCACCGCAGCAGATGGACTTTTCCTGAGGCTTTGAACCAAATGCAGAATCGTGACATTTGAACGTGTGTGTTGTGGTCTTTCCCACTGAAAACCTCTGTTTGTGTCCTGTCAGTCTGGAGGTTGGATCTTCACTCATTCATCTGACTGGAGCTGAGTCTTTCATTATTGAATAGTAGGAATAAGTGCAGATGTGACAGATGTGTCAGCTGATTGAATACATTGTTGAAGGGTTTCCAGATGTGGCTTGTCACTCTTTTTTCCTGCCGACGCCATCTCGAGACTCTTTCTGTCAGGGTCGTGTCTTCAGTTTTGTTATGTCTGGAAAAAGAATTTTGTACAGATATTTTATCAATGTCTATTAATATTATGATGAATGTATCTGATGTTAGCGATGATTTTCTAAAATGGCTTATTAACCTTAATGACAGAAAGATCTTTTACAATTGATAGGTTGTCTCCTCTTCAATTACAATGAGTAATGGCAGCACAGGTTTAGTTCATGCTGAAGTGCTGAAAGTGCAGCTCCTTACTCATTCTTCTGTTTTTGAAGAAGCAATAGAAACCTTCAAAGAAACAAAATGTTTTTGCTACTGTTGATAAGATCTCAGAAAGACAAATTCATCATAGAGGAGGAAAAAAAAACAGAAGAATCTGTTCTCTCGGCTCGCCTGTCCGTCTGGGAGCGAACGCTTCAATCCCACTGTTGAGGAGCACAGATGCACATTCAGTCCTTCCTTCTCCACAGTCTTAATAGTGTTAACCCGTCAGCTGTCCCCAAACCGAGGACACAAGCATCTCCAGTGTTTTTGCTGCTAAGCCGGATTTTCACTCTTTCTCGCAGCCAACACTTCCCCGCTCCTCTTCAGCACTACATCACCCTCCTCCCTCCTCTTTTTCTCATGCTTGCTGTTGACTGCCTACACTGAAGTCTCCGTTCTTTCAAAATTCATCTTTGGTCACAGAGAAGAATCCCCACCACACACTTACACACTGTCAAACTCACAGGGACATTTAAAGCAGGCCCTCTCAATTCTGCAGTAGGAAGAGTGTTTGGACACTTCATAAATGATCTGAAAAAATACAAAAAAAAATGATCATTTTCCTCTCCAATAGATGGAAAGCTTTTCAACTTTCTACACATCAAACCTTCTTTTCCTGATATCTAGTTTTATTTACATTTTCTGTGATGCCTGTGATGAAGGTCGTTTTTCCTGCTTTTTTCATCCTCCTTCCTCTGTTTGGATCCAGAGTTAAAGAAGTGAAGACCTCAGATTTCACTCTTTTTCTGAAAGATTCGGGCTCATATTTAACATAGAAATATTTTTTCTTTTTATTTTCAGACTAGTTTTGGTTTATTCCTTTGATACTTCTAGTTTTGGAGCAGCAAAGTCCTGCAGAGCAGAACTTTGAAGCCCTGTACTTTTATCGTTTGTATATGGGGCCATAAAAGCTTCCAGGATTTCTGTTTGACGGTTCACTATTTGCAACATTTCACCCATGATTGAGCTGCAACTCAAACTCTGCCTCTTCATGTCCTTCATTTCTCTGCAGCCGCTCTCCGTCTCTTCCTCATCCCATTAGTCACTTTTTCCTTACCCGTATCTACTCCTTCCTTCTCACTGCCTTTGTCTGCTGCCTCTTTATCTGACTTTGTCCTCCCCTCCATCTTTCACACTGCGTCTCCATTCCTCTCTGTCCACTCTGATCGGGACGAGAAGCGCTGCGCTCCTCTGACAGTGCTCCTAATTAAGACGTAAAACTGTGGGCAGCAGGTTTCTGAAGGTTACACTGTCTGTACTGCAAGAGCCGATAAAGAATGGAAGCGTTGATGACATGTGACGTTTTGGGCTGAGATGATGCAAACCACTGCTAATGAAGCCGGAGCTGCTGAGGAGCCAGTGGAGCCTCTGAGTGCATGTGTGTGTGTGTGTGTGTGTGTGTGTCTGTGTGTGTGCGTGTGTGTGTGTGCGTGTGTGTGCGTGTGTGTGTGTGTGTGTTTGCAGGTCCTCCCCCTGTGGCCTTTAGGACATCAGAGCGTTTGTGTCGACATTTGAGCAAATCTGTAAAGAGAAATAAAGCACTCTCAGATTTTAAATGATTTAGCAGAAAATGTGTCAAAGTTTGCACCTTAGATTTAACTGGTTTGTTGTGAATTAAGTTTGAACACATGTGGTGTATTTATCATTTAAAAAATTCTCTCTCCATTAAAGAAAAGACTTTTAAAGATTTGAGTTTCTGGCAGTTTACAAAACAGGCAATGTTTGGACCTAAATGCTTCCTTTGTCTTAATTTAGGATTGTTTGTTTTCAGATAAAATAATCCAATATAAGGGGAACATTGAGCTGCCTACTTTTGTTTGCCCAGCTGTTGAACACAACAGAAAGAAATGAAAAAGATACTGTATGTGTGCACATCAAAAAGTAAACCGATAAGTCCTAATCACCTCAAACAGGCAGAATTCTTAAGCAAACACTGGTTCCATCTACATGTAGTGTACATGTCAGACCAATAAGAAACTAACAACGCCAGTCTCAAAAAATAAAGTTGATAACAGAAATGCACAATCACACATAGCTTCGTCTGCTCTGGTATTCTTCTGAGACCTTCACTATGGTGCTAAAAGGAAGATAGGACCTCATACACTGCAGTGGTTTTAGCCTTTCCAGTGACGAGAAGCTTTAAGCTCTTGAATAATTACTCTGAGGGCTTGAAACGTGAGGCTTCAAGCTTCTGTGAATGCCTGTATGCCCACATATATGGTTTATCTTTGTTCAACACTACAGATACATAGTTTGTCATTTGATTGAACACCTTTGATGCTGCAATCAGTCTGGATTGTTTTAAGAAGAGGATAAAGGCGAGTTGACCTGAGATGAAGGCATGATTGCTTGTTTTGAAAGACTGGATCTAAAGTCTAACTTCAGGTGACAGTGTCTTGAAGTAGAGTCAGAAAATGTTCTTCCTTTTAACATGTTGTTGCTCATCCAAGTGGTTTCATTTGACTGACACATGCACAGCTGAAAAAAATGTGCAGAAAATCAATATTTCAGTAATATTTTAAAAAAATATTAATTTGAGAAATAAGAAAATAGCCACAGCATCTCTTTACATAGCAGTTCAACACTTTCCCTTAAAGGTTTTATCTAGGAAAGCACCCTTTCAGGAATCGTTCTTTAACAAAAAAAAGTCTCCTCTGGTTCCTGTGACTTTCTGTGTTAGCTTGTTTTGAAACAAGAAAAATAAAATACCCTTGGTCAGCCGCGGTGCTTCTGAGGAGTTGAACCTCATCCACAACAGCAGAGCTCCGGTCTCGCAGTCCTCAAGTTCACTAGTGTGAGCATCTGAGCCCAATCAGAGCCCAAATGTGACACACTGGCTCTGGCCATATGCAGGCTTTTCACCCTTTCCTCCCTGCGCTCTTGCTGGTGTCGTGAGTACACAAGTTATGACTGTTGGCAGTGGAAACGCTCTGACTCACATAACCCCTCACCAAAGATCAGGCCAAGCTCTCACAGCCCAGGCCGAGCCAGGCCGTCTCTGCATAAAACTCTAATTGATTTGATGTTCACACCCGTTCCCCAAACAAACAATCTTCCCAAGATTCATCTCCATGAAGACAAAGAGCCAATGAGCGTCTGAACAGGAAGTGCTGACCTGACAGATTCCACAGCTGGGTCTTAAGGGGGGCTTGTTGTTATTTATTTTCCTGCAAATCCAGTCTCCCATCACCACTCTTCTACAGACTTCAAGAGGTGGAAGTGTTTTAGTGAAGGCGGCATGCAGACACCTGAGCAGATATGGCCTTGAGCCAAAGAACTTTCAACTGATCTTGTCATCTCTTGGTGGTTTTATGTTTTGGATGAAATCTGGTTCTCCTGTCAAAGTCCTGAATGATTCTTGCTCATGAAAAAACATCACAGCTTCTGATGAAAATAAATATATGGTCCAGGCAGAAGATTGCCAGACATCTGGGTGAATGCCAAGTAGAGCTGAGGGGGAACCTTTGATGGATTAAGAGATGATTAAGGGCTCATAAGGACATCTTCATCTTTGGGAAGTTTCACGCGTTATTGGGCTTCTTCTTAAATTTGTATCATAGCCAAGCAGCTAAAGCTTAAGCTCTGAAGATGGAGGGTGGCGGTATCAGAACTTGGCAGAGTGAGATGCTCTTTAATCCAGAGTTGCTCGGCTTTCATTGCGCTGACGTGAGAAACTTGTAGCTTTATCTTGACAGATGAACACTAAAGCTACATTCACACTGGCCACTGCAACTCGCAATCAATCAAAAGTCTACACAAACCCCACGAAAACCTGCGTTTCTGGCTCCCTCATAAACGCTTGCATTTGCACTTTGCTACGCACGTTTTTAAGTCTGTTTTCAGGAGGCGGCGAGCTTCAATGTTAAGTCAATGGTACATTTCCAATCTGAGGTCCTGCGGCACAATTTGAGCGGCCGCTGTGGTGCGAAATAAGCACCCGGTTTAAAAAAATAATCCTGAACTTGGGAACGTCGTTGCGTCAATCAAACAGGGACTAAACTATTGGCGCGTGACGTTTTCAGTGATAGCAGGTAGAAAGCATATCCAATATGATGGATCCGTTCTCCTGAACTTCCGGTCAGTTTCTTAACTTGCTGTGTCCATTTTGGGGTAGCGGGTAAATCAAAAGACCCTGGGTTCGAATCCCACATTCAGGGATGGTAGTTCGTTAAAACTTTTTTCCTTTTTTTTGCTAAATTACTCAACACACATAACTCTAAATACTAATCAAAAACATCAGGAGAATTTAAACGTCATCAGAATGTCTTTTCTCTACAGGCATGAGTTGTTTTTTTTTGTTTTTTTTTTTAGATAACACAAATACATTTTGTCAATGAAACCCTTTGTTTAATATTTGTTGTTTTAAAAAAGATGTTCGTTGGAATTTAAAAAAAATATGTATTCTCTATGCCTAATGAAATGCAATTTTGTATTGACAACATAAGAAACAGCAACTGCGAGATTCGAATCCGATTACCTCCGGTATCAGTGGCTTACTAAACAAATCACCGTTGCCACACGAGCAGTTAGAACACAGTGTGTTTTCTTTCTTTCTCTTTTTTTGTAAGTAGATGGTTTATATTTGTTTATTTTTGATGGCTCGAGATCTACCATCATGTGAGCACCCCTGCTCTAACTGATCTCATGAACCCAGACACGGAGATGTGAACACCGATGTTTGTGTAGAGCTCCTCGATATGAGTAAACCTGATCTCTAAGCATCATTTGTGTCTTCCATGCATTGTAAATGAGACAAACATAGACATTGCTCCATGTAGCAACCATGCTAAAACAGTAGCTGGATGCTCCGACCACTTGGGCCGAGCTTAAGGAACACATTTCTGACCACGTGGTGAGCACAGATTTGCCGTGCAGCAAAAGAGAAGCGGCTGACGCAAATTTGCCATGCGAATCGCGTTTGGTGGGAATGCAGCTTAAGACCTGGGAGTTACAACCACACAAGAATAGACATGTGGACAGGTGGTGACATTTAAAAAATCCAGATTAAAATTCTCCCGGCTGCTCATTGGTTTTTCATTCCCTTCATTCTTCAGTAGTGGTATCCTATCTCCTCCTTAGAAACGTTTTAAAAGTTCTTCATGAAGATTTCTGAGGTGGATAAGGCTCTTAAACAGAAAAAAAACACAAGACGAAGTCCTGCCCTGCTGCTGCTGGCTGTCTTGTATGAACACCACGGGCTGAATGTGCATTCTTGAAACTGCGTGTTGCGCGTCCTTGAATTAACCACACAAACCTGAGCTGTTTTGAATGGCCTGTTTTCATCTGCTCCTAATTCATCACCATTTGAATAAAGAAATACCCAGAAATACATTTGGAATCTTAGATTATTTTATAAATAAATGTCTTCCACTATCAGAAAAAGGCTAAAACACCATTTTCATTGAAGTGGGGCTTTAAAGTTGGATGGTTTTATAGGACAGTGAGTTGGAACTGACTCGGTTTAGTAAGAAGCCTCCTTCTGGTTTGTTTGGTGTTTTGGCTTCAGGTTTTTAAACCTGCATCAAACAGAACACCCCCCCAGCTGCTCACTGACATCAGCTGGATGAAGCTTTTCTTCAGCATAAGTTTATATGAGTTTCACAGTATTTAATTTTTTACTCATCCAGCAAACTCTGAAAATGAGAGACCTCATCAAGGTGATGCTTTAAAAACTTGTGGAAAACAAAAATAATCTGATCCTTTACAGTTACATTTTCTGGGACTTATCTTTTCTTGTAAAATGTCCAAACCTAAACTTACTTGTTTTTACAGTACCAGTGTAAATGTGACTCCCACCCTGATTTCTGGTCTTGTTTCCTATCCCCACATTTCTCGTTGAGTGTGCGTTTGTGTGGTAAATGCCTGTTGTTAGTGTACCCGCGTGCGTGTTGCTGCTCATGTCTTCTGCACTCAGGTCACATTAACCCACTTCTCACAGTTTGTAGCTGATGTTAAAGAAGAGAGGAGAAACAAAGGCTTCCCTGCAGTGGCTGTAGCTTCAGGCTCTTTCACGCTGTTGTGTTTCCAGCACGACTAGCCGACGGTCGCATTATTTACTGCCCATATTAAAATGCAGCATGATAAGCATATTTTCCCCAGTACAGCTAACGAGATGTTTTATCACCCAGCCTTTGCACCTGCATGAGTGTCTTTCCAGCCTGTTACTTTAAAAAATTTGTAAAAATCAAGCGTTCTGTAGTAGATTTAAAACTGGAGTTTTGCTGAAGAATCAGATTAAAGTTTGAACAGGAAATGGATTTGGGCTGTGAGTGAGGAGGCTTGCTTATAAAGTAGAAATCAGAGATGAGCAGCAAACAGCCTTTATCGTAAATGTTGAGGGGAGTGATGGAGACCATGCAAAATAAACAAAAACATGTCAAAAAGGAAAAGGAAAAAGGGAAGTGCTGGGAAACCTGAAAAAAACTCAGCAAATATCCGTTTGCCAAGAAAGCTGCAGATGTTCATGAACCCCCCCATCCAAAAAACATTGTGAGAAGAACTAATACCAACAAATTCATTAGTGCAATCACAGCCTTTGTGTCTGTGATTACACACAAACTTCCATTAATGCCTTTGTTTTACCTTTGCTATAATTGCAGTTAATCATGTCAACTGCATATTTTCTTGCTGCGTGTTTGTGGCTGCTGCTGTTGCATGTCATTAGCTGCAAATCTGCATCTTTAATTTGTTGATAGGCTGGTGAAGAAGAGGAGGGCAGTGATCTTCCTCTGCTAATTACAGCTGAAAGGAACAGAAAGATGAGTTGCTGCTTCTTGGGTTCATTGTTGTGTTTTTTAAGAATTTCTAGTGAACTTTTAGTTAATGACGGAGTTTCCCTCTGTCTGTCTGCACGCCACTGTAGCTCCACCCCCCAGCCTCGCCTAACACGTCTTAAGCAGGCTCAATGCCAAACCCAATTCCTCTTGCATTAGACTCATCAGGGACTTTTAATGTGTGGCACCCTGTGGGACGGGGGCCACCTTGGCACATGCACAACACACACTCACACACACCGCCTCCCTACTTGACAGCTCTCCCTCCAATTACTGCCCTCTCTGTCGCATGGCCTGTGTCTCCGCTCAGAGCAGATCACATGTGACCTCATCCAGCATGCCGCTTGTGGACGGGGACAGAGAGACCTATGCGCAGCTACTACTGACACAGTTTAGTGGCATCTTCCAGAAATTCAGTTTCCTGTTTAAATTACATCTTAAAATGTTCCTAATCATTTTAGCAAAGCGATCTGGTTTCTGTTTCATCCTCCAATGTTTTTACAAAAGGAATTATTCTTGTTTTTGGGATTGTTGGGAAAGCAAAAAAGCACAAAGAAGTGATGGACCCTCCTCTAACTACAGTCCCAGAGGATTCACCGGAAGCGTGACTTAGTTCTTTAGCAGAAAAATCCCCAAACTCTTCAAATTGTTTTTATTAAAAACTGTTCTGTAGTTATAGTCTAATCTAATCCAGTATAAACCCTCAGTGGTTGGAGTTCACACTACAACACTGAATCCAGAACATTTGAATTCCCTTTTATATGTGTTTACTTTGAAAATAAAAATGTAATTTAAAAAGTCAAACATATATGACTTTTGACAAGGAAATGAACTTAAAATCCGTGTAAAGTCAATTGTCTTAAGGTTTTAAATCTGTTTTGTGTTTGAAAGTTCAAAGTCGCATCTTTTTTATTTCATACTAACACAATGTCTCTTTGCTCATGTGTGCTGCACCTTGGTTGTGAATGTGTGTTTGAAAAAATGAAGTTAGTTTGAAAAATAATAAAAATTGTGTTTTTGTTTTCAAGTAGAAAGTGGTTTGGTGCATATTAGCACCAATAGCCCTCAAGGGGTTAAATGCATCAAATCTTTCAAATGTCCTATTTGTAGCTCGGAGAAAAACGGACATTTTCAAAGGCAGCTTGTCCTCTTGGTTTTCAAAAGCCCCATTATGCAGAATCATGCAGCACGTTTAGTTCTGTCAGTGAAAAGATTTTTGATTGGTTTTACTGCGACTCTTGAATGCCCAATATTTGCTTGTCTGATGTCTTCATGTCATATTTACAGAATGTAAATTGTTGCTAGATGCCACATTGCACCATTTACATGTCTTCATGAATATGCGACTTCCTGATTGGAGGACCAGGGGTCCTGAGCTGGGTAGCTTTAAACAGAAGCAACCTCCATTCCTTGCAGCTTAATTAGTGGAAGAAAGTTGTTGCCAGCGGAGCATTCATACTCTTGCTGATGGAACAGCTGCCTGGAGACATGAAGCTAGCTTATGTTTTGGTGCAGCCCTGTGCTTCTCTCCGGGAGGACAGTTGTAGTTCTGCCTCATAATGTAAAAGTACAGATGAGCCTAGCGGCTCTCTGTGGACGATGATCCGCTGTGGCACCCAGAAGGAGAATTAACAAATGGCTTCCTGTTTATTTCTGGTCCATGTTTGGATCAGCCTCAGAAGTGTTGCACATGTTGTTTGAGACGCGGAGCAGATGCAGACCCAGTTTCCTTTTCCTGCTTTTGCTGCGATCTCGGTGCTACCGCTTGTTTTGTTTATTCCTGCCTAACGTCTTTTTGTGACCTGGCAAACCTATTTTTGTGCCGTCAAGATTTAGTTCAAAAAAAGCCTCACGGGATAATTTTTGAGGAAGTACCAAAAAGTATGTAACTTCAAGAGAACACTGCTTCACAGCAGAACTCTTTTCACACCAGGAAAAGCTGAGACTAGTTCTTCCTACAAGCATCTGTTCAGCAGCGCTCGCCTTAAAGAGGCTTTTATGAATGCGTTGCTCCACAAGCTGTGACTCTCCGGCTGCATGTGGGGATGGAGGGCAACATTTTGGTCGAAATGAGTTTTGGCCCCACAGGCCGTGAACTGGTCCTCTGCTGGCTCACATGTTGTACCAATGCCTTGTTGTGTTTCTGGGAGGGGGGGGCAGTCCATAACCTGGCTGTGTGCGCGGTGCTGCAGTCAGTCCATTAGCTGTGAACCCAGTTGTCTGACTGGAGTGGGTTGACTTGGACATCACTTCAGCACATACCGGCCCAGAAACAATCTCTGTCTGATCCTGCTGGCAGGATCCTCCCACAGTCTCCCACTCCTATGATTATTTTATCCTTTTAAATTCTTTATGCCTCATTGCCGTGGCTCCCGCCCCGCTGCAGCAGAGCGCCACATTGGCCATACAGTACATTCACACTACAGTTATTTGGATGGCGCTCCAGTGTGGCTCTGTCCCGGTCCCTCCGTTGGATTCTGCTCGTCCATTAGTGCCATCTGTGCCTTCATGCGCCGTCTGTGAGGGCCCTGCTGACGCCAAAACGATTGGCATTTCTCTGGAACAACCAGAGGGACGGTGCCCAGAGCTTTTAGCTGCCAATGATGTGCACTTACTCTGACAAAACCAGTGAGGGTGGTGATGGGGGGGTGAAAGCCAACAGGAGGCTCCGGCAGGAAACAGCTGCACCTCCAGGCCTGCTGCTTCCATGCTCACGAGGTGCCGCCTCCCCATACCGTTGTTGTTGTCATTCAGACACAGAGCTGGCATTGCTGTTTCTAATCATTGGCTGAAGGAGTGAGAAGATAAGAAGGGGGGGTATGCCGGCATTTCAGTTTGCCCCTAACCTGGACACTCAACCCACTTTCCGGTTTGTGTAGTTCTGTGGAAAAATATTCCAAAAAAACCTTCAAAAAGTTCAGCTGCTTTGCTGCACCTGCAGTGTTTATTAGGTGTGTGTGTCTTTCTTCATGTACTGTCCTGGAATGGTTACATAAAAGATTCTACTAAGTTTGTGGCACTTTAGATCATTTGACATTTAAAGCTATAAATGAATATACATTTAAAAAGAGAAACTTTTTTTTTTCTAGCTGGTTCTTTATCTTTTAATCAACAAAATGTTTAAAGGACATAACAGCTTTAAACATAAAAACCTGCATTTAGGGTCTTTTAGACTGTTTTGTTCTTTGTGATTCAAAATGTATGTCATTAATATTTTCAGGTATTGTTTGCAGTGCCCTAAAAAATTGGTTATTATATGTTTGATGAACACAATACTCATCCTTACTGTGGTTCAGCTTCAGCCAGCAGGAAGTGACTCGACTCTGTAGAAGGAAGCTTGTGATTGGACGTCTTTGTTTGCATCACATGTTCATAAAAAGGCAAAGACGGTAGAGACGCAATAGGAAGTTTGACATAAACCAATTATTTACTTACCATCAACTTAATACCCTTTGACCTAGATAATCTGTTTCATATCTGTAGTTTTCAATCAATACTCCTGTCACTCCCAGCGTGCAATCATTTTTTTCATACATATCTTTTACATCTCTAGTTTTCAGCTGTAGTTCCAGAGAACCATGTAACTAAGAAGCCACTCTCTGCCTGCATCGCCATCGTATCCTCCTCATAATCTGTTGTGATGTGGAAGAGTTGTCACAGGTTGTTGGAGTTGCCCCTTTACTGCTTCTAGAGCTAAAACCACTTTACTCAGATAAAGATGCACACAGCCACATCATGCACTGAAGTGACCAGCAGAGTTCCTACAAACTGGGCCAGATCAGGGAAATAAAGATATTGTTTCTCATAAACAACTAGTTCACAATAAATTGTCAAGGTGTTAAAATTTTGAATTGGCTATCAGTTCCACAACATGAGCTGTTGGTATCCAGTTAACTGCATTTATTCATTCGTTTCCCGAACCGCTTTGTCCCTTTCGGGGTCACGGGGCTGCCGAAGCCTAACCCGGCTACTCATGGGCGAAGGCAGGGGACACCCTTGGACTGGTCGCCAGTCTGTCGCAGGAGACTGCATTTATTAATTGTTACATTTAAAACAATCAGTAAAGTGTATTTTTACATGAAAAAAATCCAATAAATTGATTACAATTTTTAAATATGATAGATTTGGATGCTAATTTTTCCACACAGCTAAACATCTTCACTTCAGCTTTTTAATGACACAGAAAAGACATTAACATTTGCAGGAGCACTGATCATCGTAAGTAAGAACCAAAGTTCCTTAAGGAGGTGATCTATCTATCTCTATCTCTTCTCGTCCGATTGCAGCATCCCTTCTCTGGGACACTGAGTCCCTGACAGCCTGCAGACAAGCACTGCTGCTGCTCCACAGACCTTTAGCCTTCCTCACTGTTGGCAGTGTCAGGTGTGGATCTGCATAAAGCTGCTTTGTAAACATGGTGATTATTAATTGTAAAGAAAATAAAATACAGTCATCTGTGTTTTATTGAAACAACTTTTTCCAGCGTTTTGTTTGCTGCTCCGTGACACTGAAGTTTGATTTCTTTTAGATATGATTCCCTTTCAAAGGCTGGAGATCCACTCAGCTCAGTGCTCCCATTTTGGAACAAAATGGGCAAAACTTAAAGAACAAGAGTCTTCTTCCCACATTTGCATGAAATCATTTATTGTCAGTGAGGAGAAAAAAGGAATGCCAAAACAAAATGTAGAGGTGACGAGGCCGACAAAACCACCCTGTTCTGATAGCATTTTCAGCAGACTAAAAGAAAACACTAAATCCAAAAAAAGCCCAAACTGCGATTGAACAAGAGACTGAATGGGGGGACCGGACCCAACGCTGCTTTTAGCCGATGTCTGCAGGGTTGACGCTCCTCTCTTAGCTTTGTTAGTTACAGGGTTACCATTGGTTGGGTTGTGCAGTAAAAGCACAACTGAAATATTTTATGAAGTCATCTGTAGATGCTGATAGTGATCTGATATCATTGTGTTTGCTCATTCTTTAGGTAAAACGGGAACAGTGACAGCAGAACACACCTTTCAGCTTTCTTATATGTAGCTTCTCTTTTCTGGCATCTTCCAGTAAGTCTGCTGAGCAGTGTGGATGTGTTTTTTTCCTGGGTGTACCTCGTCTGAGTTTTATTCATCTCTTTTACAATCGCTGAGATGCTCGAGTTGTCAGCGAGCATCATGTTTTTGGCCGAGTCTCAGGTGGCTCTGGTTTCCCAGCAGGCCAGATGGCAGCGCTGTGTGGGCAACGTGCACGTGTGTGGGTAGCGTGCACGTGTGTGGACAGGGGCTGTGAAGAGGAGGGCCAGCAGCTTGGTGGAGCGAGGACTGCTCACACTCTGGCTGTGCCTCTGTCCCTGTGCAGCTGCGCCTCTCCCTCCAACTTGAACTTTTAATGTGTTCAATATGCGGCGCAGGGCTGGAGTGAAGCAAACACATGTCTGCAGGCTGAGCCCCCACCTGCAGCCTCCAGGAGGGAGCCAGCTCCATCTTAAGGGACTCTGCTCATTTTGCTGAAAAGCGGTGGTTGACTCCTAAATGACTTCTCACTGGCTGTAAAAGCCGTGTGGGAACTGCTCAGGGCAGCCCTCACCACACCTTATCTATCACTTATCTGTTGGTAATAAATCAGTTTCCCCGTCGTGGAATCTATGAAACTTCAATCTTCTTCAGTCTTCTGTGATGGCACTAGGGCTGTTAATAGGTGATTAATCAACGATTTTTGAAAGTTGGATGATCAGGCAACAATTTTTGTGTATTTAAGTTGGTGTGATTTTTTTCTGACTCCAGGCTTTAAGAATCATTGTCAAAACCTTCTGTAGTAAAATTTTAAGCAAAAATATTTTATGAACACTGGTTTTCCCTATATTGTCATGAACAGTGAACAACAATGAAACACATTAAAATAAAATGTAACATGTTTTTAGGTGAGGCTAGCATGTGTTCCCAGCACCAAGAAGAGCTGCCTTGAAGGAATAGAGTTAACCGAAATGTAGAGGATGGATTTTGCAAGAATGGCCAGAGAATGAGATTTTCCCTTGTTAGCTTTCCACCAGGACAAAGGGTTGTCAGTCTTTGATATTTAAGGTTAATCAAAATATGACAGCACCTGTAAATGAAACAGAAACGTAATACAGTTTACAAAGTACATTCATTCATCAACTCTTTTAGCCCTTTCTGGGTCACAGGGCTGCCGGAGCCTGTCCCAACTACAGTAGCCTTGTACAGTACTTATTTCACAAATGTTAAAAGATAAAAGTCATCTTCATCAAAACTTCAACACTGTGACTCAGAGATAAATACCTGCTACTGAACAGTCCAGGTGAAGTTTTCCAGATTCCTTGTGTTTCTCCAAGATAATCAAGTGTAAAGTAAATGCGGTGTAAACAAGAATAAATATCAAATCCATTCACGTTTTACTTTGATAAAGTTCAGCCCACTGTTGTTTTTTCACATCAGAATATATGCAAAAAGAAAATTAGAACATTCTACCACACTGTATTGTCACGTCTTTGTAAAATTCAGTGTTTCCACACATTTTGCCTGGTATGATGGGTGATCGGTTTTTACTGCATCACATGTGTGTTTTCCGCTGTGATGTAATTGGTCATGTTTTTGCATCAATATTTTCTAATATTGATAAAATGGAATCATTTCATTTTGAAATGACTTTATAACATAATACATTGTTATTATTAATATTATATGACAAGAGGTCGATTTGATTCGTTACATGTCTAGCAGACACAGGAGCAGAATTTTCAACACATAAAAACATTGTGACACATTCCAAGGGCTCTAGTCCTTTTGCAAACTCTTCCAGCAAGCACGACCATGATCACATTACCAAATCTGAGAACCACTGTACCCCTATTTTCCTGCAGAACACTTGCTTTTACATTTAAAAGGGATTTTTTGCACAATCTTATTGGTATTTTCCATAAATGTTTTAGACCGTAGAAAAATGTTCTGCACATGGTGACCTTCAGCATTAAATGACTACGTTTAACATTAGTTTAAGTAGGGATGTCCCAATTTGGTTTATTCGGGCTTAGTCTGATTCCAAGTCTTTTGATGTTGAGTATGTGCTGATGTATCTTCTTCTGTGAAGTAACTTAAACAATCCTTGGACAATAGGACAGCTTCTGCCTAGTAAAAAAATGAAGAATCATCTAGTAAATATACAGTAGGTGACACATAGTCATGTGAGAAAGTTTAGTGACTTTAGCTTTTAAATCTTCAGAACTATTGAACATTTTTAACCAAATGTGATTCATATCTTCATATACAATTTTTAAAAATTAACGACTGTTCTAGCATGAATATGATGATTAGTATTCATGATTAGCTGATATTATTAGAACAGTGTATTTATTTTTAAGATTTGTTTTTAATCTCTTAAGACTTTGACCTCTTAAGACATCACATTTTGGGTTTTATTGCCACAGTAGTTAATTTACTTACTGGGATTCTGTCAGAGTAATAAAAAGGCATTTCAAAGAGAGCTCTGATCTTATTGGGTTAAATCACAGAGCTAGCAGTTAGCACAGTTAGCAGATCCAGGGCTTCCACACTCAGACTGACGGTCTCTAAGATCTGCTGCCAACACGTCAGTCTATGTCTCCAACTGGAGAACTATGTCCAGACTCCACACTAAACACTTTAATAAGGTTACTTTTTCTTTCCTGGGATTAACAGCATATGTCTGCGTGGTAAATGCAGTGAGGAATGTAGTGAGGAAATGTCGGTTCTTATGAATGCTGGAGGTTCTGTTGGATCAGAACTTTTGTCCTCTCAGTGAAATGCTGGAGTTTGGCAGCTCCTCTGACCATGTGGCTGTGAAGGTCTTTGGACATGAGACCAAAGCTGAGGGTCAGTTTATTTGGACAGATGCAGAGCATCTGAAGGCCAAGAGAAACAGTGCAGCATGCACACCAGCGTTCACGCTGGGCATGTAGGCGCCCCCCTAAGTCTTTGTCTGATGAACAGGCATGTGTGAGAGAAGAGAGTCATGAGTTTTGCAGTCAACCTGTTGCTGTTGGATTAAGTAAACCCCAGATTAACTAAGCTGCTGTAAAGGCTGCAAAGCTCCAATGTGGAGAAACGTCTCTGTTCTGGTAATAAAGTCCTTCAAAGCCCAAAGCTTATCACTGCAAAATAAGCATCTTGCAACTGGATTACAACTCTCATACTTGCAAGTGTTTTCAAGCTACAGTCCAGATGGGAGATCCATTCTGCAACCTAACTGGAAGCTTCTCTCTGCATCTTTGTTCATTTTTATTCTTTCATATTGTGAAAGTGCCACATTTTATATAATAAATTACAAACAGAAGCCAACTCAAACATTTGGAAAAAAACCCGTTCCCAGTCAGCTGTCTTCTTTGCCTTTCCTTGTCTTTCTGAAACTGTGTGGAGGAGTTGCTGTAACTTGTTCTGCCACAATCCTCTGCGGGTTGGAGCCTGATATCAAAGTGCTTCATGTTTGAGGATTTGCTTTGTGTTTCTAACCCCGTGCGCACACCGCATGCGGTCCAGCTCCGGTGCGGACGCTGGAGTCTTTACATAGCTTTAAAAGTGCGAGAGGCACTCACACTGCATCCAGTCCGGTCTGGCCTCTCTGGCGCTCCATATTTGTTTCGTTGGCTTCAAATTTTTGCCGGACGCCAGAGCAAGCCGGAACACTTTTTGTGAAGTTGTGGCAAATTTGACGACCTAAACCAGAAATCATGCGAGGGAGTGTAAAGTGCTTCTAGTACATTTTTCAAAATAAAACCTGTTTTCCGCATAACACAGTCAAATATGTACATTTAGGCCTTAAATAAGACAAAAGTGTGAAAACAAGTTCCATGTTTACACATTGGTGGAAGGTGAGTCAGGCAGATAAAGAAGTGTTGTGAATATAATCCAAAATCATGGCTGAAGGAGGGTTTGTTTACTAGTGCGTCCTATATAAGTAGTGGGTTATTGCATGAATCTGTGTGAGTTTGGAGGTCTGTAAGATTGGCAGCAGAGCCTGTGGCTGCAACAGTACAGCAAGCCTTCCATAGCCAGTGTGAGTCATCTGCCGTAGCTCGACCGCTCCAAAGTCGTACCGGAAACGGACCACATGCAGTGTGAGCCCGGGGTAACAGGAATAACCACACAAGATCTAGGCTGTTGTCCAAGTTGACGCTGTAAAGCTCGGCTTAGAACTATAGAGGTTCCTCAGTGTTTCCTGCAGAAACCCTCTGGAGACTGTGGTTGTCATTTCAGAAAGTGCTAAGGGAATAAGATAGTCAGTAATATTTATTTATGTAGCATCTTTCACAGACAGCAATCGCAAAGTGCTTCACAGAAAAATAAAATGAAAGACTGCACAGTTAGAAATACACACAATTATAAAATACAGTCAGCCAGCCAGAGGGTTGTTTAATGTGACTGGAAAGCTTTATTATAAAATTGGGTTTTGAGTTGGCTCTTAAAAATGTCAATAGAGTCCAGTGAGCACAAGTGAAGTGTGGAACTGACTGTTGAAGTTCATTCCATAGTCTGGAAGCCACCGCTTTAAAAGAATGATCTCCTCGGGTTTTAAACGTGTGTGAGGGACAATCAGTAGGTTTTGCCTGAGGATCTCAGCCTTTGGAAGGGGGTATAGTGCTGGATGAGGTCTGAGATATACAAAGGGGCTTCTCCATGTAGGGCTCTAAAGGTCAGTACCAGAATTTTAAAATTATTTCTAAAAGTGACCAGAAGCCAGTGAGGAGACTTTAAAATGGGGGTGATGTGTGTTCTTTTTTTTTTTCTTTTTTTTTTTTGCAAGTCAAAAGCCAAGCAGAAGAATTCTGGACCAGCTGCAAAGAGTCCAGTTCCTTCTTGTTTGAGGGGAACCTGGTAGCAGACAAGACGGTGCCCAAACACATCATTAGCCGGAAGTGGAATTTTGCAACTTCAGCCAGAAGCAGAAGTTGCGTATCTGAGCTAGGAGATTCATGGAGCTCGCCAAGGCAATGAGAAACTGTTAATCGTTTCATTTCTTTCAAAGTTGATTTTAACAAAAGTGTCCAGATTTGTAGATCTAGACCTGTTTACAATGGAACTTTAGCTCCAGTATTTACATTCTTTGGACCACCGAAACTCTGAAAGTGATCAGTGTAAATCGGCTCATTCTATTCTCTGAAAAAACGGTTTTGTGCCGGTTATGCAAACTTTATACTAGTAAGGTGTTGCATTTTAGTGAAAACCCACTTTAAAGTTTTTCCTACGGATGAAAAGATGCTTTTCTCTGTGAATCAGCTGATCGCGTAAGAAGCTACAGTATGTCAAAGGGAAAAAAAGTCTACGCTTCAAAGGGGGGAAGAACAAAATGCAAAAACAAAACAGTTAGAGTTACCAGATGAATTAGTGTTTTTTGACCAAAAAAAGGCTATTTTCAAATCACCAAAAAAATAAACATTATTTTTGAGGGGAAAAGGATGAACTTCTGGTTCCGGTCGAGGACTTCCAGCTAATGATGCTCTGGCACTGTGGCCAGGTCCACTTGCTTTGTGATATCCTAGGCATGTTACCGTTGGAAGTGGGGTCATCTGGAAGCCACAAGACAGCGGGCTGAAGTTAAAAATATATATATGTAAATATATTTTCACTGTTGTCCCTGGCAGACATCAAATCCTGTTCACCTTTGTTATGAGAGGGATAAAACAGCGACGTAAGGGTGGGCTCATTTGAACCCCACAGCACAAGAGTCAAACAAGTGAACAGATCGTTACACCAGCCTAAACGTGAGGTCACGTACGCATGGATTATCATCTCTAACTCGTGCTTAGAAACCATAGATTCAAATTTAGAGATGTTGTGCCGCTGAAAATAACCATTCTTTAGGGAGCTGTTCATTATGATAGTACAAACATCTGCTTCTCTCTGGACTTTTGTTAACTCCAGCAAATCTCTCAAGCTATTCCAGTTTAATGGCCTTCTGACATGGATCTTGCTCCTCAGTTTACTGTCAGGGCTTTGTGTAGGCCAGTCAATAAGGTTCACTTTGGTCTTCTGAAGGTAGTTCTTCACCGGGAGCGGGATATGTTTTAGGTCATTGTCATGTTGGAAGACAAAGTAACGACCCAAACCCAGTTTGGCTGCTGACTGCTTGAGATTTCCTTATAAAGTCATCACAAAACCTCCTTTGCTCATGATTCTTTTCTCCTTGACGACATTTCCATTTCCAAACACACTGTATCCCCACAAGATGATACTTCCACAACCATACTTTACTGTGTGGATGGTGTTCTTTGGGTTGGGTGCTTGTCTCTTCTTTCTCCAAACATTCACATTTTGATGGCCAAAGAGCTTGAATTTTATCTCCTCTGTGAATAATCTTTCACCAGGTTGTCTTTAGCAGACTTCAGTATGGCTTGAAGGTGTCTTTTCTGGAGAAGGAGAGTTTTTCTTGGTCTTTAACCTCACAGCCCATTCCTGTAAAGAGCTGTAGTGATTGTCTTCTTTGAGACTTCCATTCCTGATTTGGCCAAGCCATTCACTAGTGTTTTGGCAGTTGTTCTGGGCTCTTTAGACACATCTCTCACTAGTTTTCTTTCCAGAGTTATTGAAATTATTGGCTTCTATGGCTGCCAGGCTTCTTCTGTATTGTGTGACTCATTGAATGTCTTGATGATATTTCTCGCTCCATCTCTTGACACTTAAAAACACTGTGATTACTTTTTAAAACCTTCTCCTGGTTTGTGAGCATCAATAATCTTTTTTCTTAAGTCTAAACTAATTTATTTTGTTTTTGGCATAATGCTTTCTCAGGTGACAGCTACAACATGTACTGAGGTTTTTGTAAGTGTGTGTAAATTGAAAGAAAACTCTCAGTTTTAGCTTGATGCCTGGAGTTTGACAACCCTGCTCTAGGGAGTGGCACTGTATCATGTAATTAAAAAAGGTTGACGGTATTTCCAGTTTTAGAAGGAACCTGCCTTTTTGCACAATTTGCAGCGGATGTTACTCTGTCTTTTGAAAAAGCTGACATTAAATAACCAAAATACCTCCAGACCACAGAACATTTCGGGCCCATCATGTCAACAATGTCACTTGAGCCTACATATCTTTGTGTGATGCTGTTGCTAGGTGATAATACTGGGTGAGCTTTAAAAATGTTCATTTAACTGAAAGAAGGCCCTAAAAAGTCTTAAATTGTCATACATTTTGGGTGGAAAGGTCTTTTTCTCATCAATGTGATGTGTCTTCTGGAGAAAGTCAAGAAAAAAAGATGAAAACAAAGCGAAATAGAGCCAAACTCTACACACTGCAGCCAGGGGCTTCTCAAATGTGCAGCTCAAGTGTCACTTGAAGTAACTAAATCTTCCAAATAAATGTCGGTGAAGCTTTCTATTTTCAAAATAAAGCTATAGAGTGTTTTTTGTAGTTGAAAAAAAACGAGACTAAAGTGGTGCTCACTAAAATGAGTTCTTAAAAAAGCGGCTTTGCTTTAACACCTGAGCTTTAGCTCCAGTCTAAGATTATTTTGACCATGGTAACTTTTTAACCATTAATGCAAATCCAGTGGATTCTGAAGTGAAAAAAGCAGGCTCACCGAATATGCAGGGCTGCACAGTAGTGAAGTGTTTATGTAATCACTGTCAATCAGTTGATTCTGCAGAGAAAAGCGGCTTTTCAAACCAGCTTTTCACAAATATGCAATAGTTTAGAACGAGAAGTTCAAAGTGAACTTTGAAAATAGAAAATGTGGAGAATGTTTTCAGGATTTGTTGTTAAATTATCCAAATCAAAAGGGAAGTTTATGGGTTTTTTATGTTGTTTACATTATTGCTAAACTTAACCAGAAGGTTGACTGGAAAAAAAAGAACCTTTTGTTTCTTCAATTTCTTTCTAAACCTTTGTGTTTTTATAAACAGTTTTGTTGTTTTAATTAAGGAATCATGGTGGTGATTTACTTTATATAATTTTAATTCAATCCAGTAAAAAAGCTTCCATAGAGTGCAACACTGAAAACTTCATCACATTTGCTTCCACTGCCTTTGTTTCAATATGCTTCAAAGTTGCTCCCTGACACTTGGCCAAAAGTGTTTCAGGGTTTATTAACATTTAAATTCTTTGCTGTTCAAAAGTACTATAATTATAATTAAAAGATCAGCGGGAACGATTTTACAATAAATCAAACAATGATTGGAGTGCTGCTGTATGAAAGTATGATTTAAAGGGGAGTTACAATCATCACATCAACAGGTACACAGGAGACAATCTGTTACCAAGATCACCCCGTCTCACAGAACCTCTGGGTTTCAGAGGGTGATCAGGGATGGGGGAGGAAAGGTGACAGCAGGGCCCATGACAGTATTGAATGTCTACAGCCACTAAAAATGCTTTTGTGTAGTTCTGTCCCTGTAACCACCTCCTTACTGTCAGCTAATGCATCACTTGTGCTTCATGGTGGCACTGACGGGGCCCCCCATCAGGGCTGAGGCCCAGTTACGAGACGCCGCTCCCTGCCAAGCCCATCCCCATTCATCCGGGAGCAGGAGAGCTGGAAAGGGTTTGACTGCCTTGTGCTGCACCTGTTTCACAGCCATGCCCCCGCCTCGCCTGCCATCTCTGAGAGCCTTTGCTCAAAAACAGCAAAATCCACTAAACTTAGCCGCTTTGATGGTCGCAGCCAAAACAGCATCTGATGTGCCTTATTTGTTGACTGTGTGAGATGAGTGGCAGAGGGTACACGTTGAAGGGCTTACCATTCAACCACGGAGCTCAGCCCCCACCCTTCTACCAAATAGCCCCATGCCTTGCCAAACAGCTAGAAATGGAAATTGCCATCTTGTTTAAAGACCTTCTTACAGTCGGTCATTGCTTGTGATGCTCTGCAGCCAGACTTCAGATTAGATACAATACAAGCTCCTGCAGCTGAAGAGGTGTAAATCAGAGTCATCGCCCACTCATGCATGGTGTGCACACCTATCACACACACCCAGTTATGCATGGCCTACATGCACACTTGCTTATTTATACACTCAGTTAATATACTCCCACTTATGATTGCCCACTCATTCACCACCACTGAGACCACGTTCTCATGCACCCTTGTCATGCATGCCCACTATGCCAACAATGTAACGTCATCATGCACGGCCCGCCATGTTTGACTAACGTTCAGCTTCTTCTTGCGCATGATTTCACTGCACTGCAGTGTGCAGATGCCCTGTTCCTGATGGGATCAAACTCCCGTTTGTGCAGAAAGTGATCCAAACCCGCATTTTCAAAACAACCTAGAATGTGACTGGAGGCAGAAAAGACAGCACTTTGGAATATGGGGACTGCAGACATTCAAGTTTCAAAGGAACATTCACAGTCATGCTCGTGCACATGTGCACACACTGCGTCTTTGAGACTTGAGACAGTCAGATTATTACTATAGAGTACAGCTTCCTGTGGAAACAGTGAAGGTGGGTGCAGATGAGCTGCAGCCTGATTCTTTGAATCAGAGAAGAGAGAGAGAGAGCTGCAGAGTGAGGCCGCTGGAGATTTGCTGTGTGAGAGCTCCCTCTTGGTGTCAGACTATTGTGCTGCTACACACACACACACACACACACACACACACAACAGAAACATGGTCACTTAAAGCTGGGTCTTTTGTTTTGTGTGAAAAACAAAACATTTGATTCATTGCTTTGAATATTTATATGAGATGTTTCTTTGTTTTTTTCTGATTTTCTTTTTTTGTGCCACTTTATTCAAGCAAATTTAGCCAAAAATGAAGACTTCCTTCCTTTCCACTTTTACATTTTAAGAGAAAACACTTGAGGATAGTTTGTGTGATTATATTGACAGGCGTTTGTACCACTGTGTTAAAAAAATAAAGAAAAAACTGGAACTCTCCTCTTGTGTTTGTGTGGTTTCAGGGCCGCTGCATGAACTTCAGCCGTGTGCAGCAGCAGCAGCAGCAGGGAAGGGCTGCAAGCATCTGCTGATTGCTGCGGACCACAAGAAGATTGGCTTTTTCATCCTACAACTGAAGCCACTTTCTGTCCACTCCTTCTGTTTCTGTGGTGTCACTCTTGTGAAATGTTCATGTTTTGTTTTTGTTCATTAAGTTATTTGCTGCTTTTTTGATACCAGCCTTTTTTCTAGCCTTGTTTGTTCTGACCAAAAAAATTACCAAAAAAAAGAAAACGCCGCAGAACTCGGCTCTCAGTTCCGGTTAGTTTCTCATGCGCACCAAAGGCTTAACATATTCTGACCATATTGTGCCTTCTGTGAGAAACCTGATTTCATGGGCACAGACGGAAGCTATCCTAAAAAAAACACACCAGGGAGAGGGGCTGTTTGCCTTTGGCGGGAAGTCTGAATAATCCCAGTGGGCTTCACAAGTACTGAAGTCCACTGCCTTTTGGCAATGTCTCATTTCCACTCCTCTCCAACTTCAGCCTGCCGGCTGCCCTTCCACTGGCTTCTCCTGTCATTTCATCCCGGAGAAGTGCACACGCATGACAAATTGTAGACAGGACGCCCCAAGGTATTGGAAGGCACCAAGACTTTGCCCTTTAGTTTTTTCCTCCGTTTCTGAAGACACCTTCTTCTCATTATGCACTCGGGACAAGAAAATTAATAGAGCGTTATTGGTCCGCAGGACAGCCTCCTGACCAGGACCATCTCCAGCTCTGTTGAGGGATTGATGCCTTCAAGACCTTGACATGGTGTCTGGTGGTTTTTTGCCCCTGTTTCAGCGCAGTCTGCTCTCTGCTCAGTTAGGCGTAGCACATCACAGCTCATAAACAGCCCGCTCACTTAAGACCTTACATAGATATGGTTGCTTCCTCAAAGAGCTCCAGGCCCCAAGTCGCAACTCTTTCAGAATATCAAAGTTTAATTAAAATAATTAAAGGCAACAGCAGGCAGCAGCCTGTGAAGACCTGACTGTCTCTTTTTTTATGCCTTTTGACTTTGAATGACCCACAACTGTTCCATCCCAGAGGAAAAGAGGGCAGCTCGCCGCTCTGATGCTGCACGCCGTCCACAACGCAAACCCAAAGCAGCGGATGCGATGGACGGATAAGTATTGTTCATGTCCAGAAATTATCACCCCCCCTTTCCCTTCCTCCAACACAACTCCCTCATCCCAATATCAGAGGTGCACATGTAAATGTACGGCCCGCTGTCATGATGCCAATCCCAAATGATGTTATTGTGAACAGAAACACGGTGGGGGGGGGGCTGAAGAAAAAGGCTCGAATGATCCAGTCACTTCGGATCCCGTACTTCAGAAGTAAAATGGATATTCGAGTCGAAACCTGACAAAGCGTGCCAGCTTTGACGGGAAGCCGTATAGACAATGACCAGTGGCTGGGTCAGTGGGATGTCTCCGTGCACGAAGGGGAGCTTATCAAATGACACTAAAAATAAGTTCAGCAACCATCAAGTTCTAGGGGCAACGGCGTACATTTGGAGGGCGCCAGGGTGCGCGAGACGGGCGGGGAGCATCTCACCGGGCTAATTATTATTCCTTTGTTTCCCCTCCATGCTGATTGGAAAGACACAAACGATTCCACATCAAATCCTTGAGAGGGCGCTGGTATTTTCTGACCCTCAGCCTCCCGCATGTTTTTACGGGTTGGTTTTAATGTGCCGTCAGGCTCTTTGTAACCAAAACCAGCAACACAGAAATGCAGTCAACCTGCAGCAATGAGGCTTTTCCACGGCTGGCGCAGCATGCAGGGCAAGTCAACGCCCCATGCCATCTCAGGCTCTGACATGCCACCCCACACCAAAGCTGCAGCTTTTTTAGTGCAAAAAGAAAAGTGAATGAATCTGTGCCGTTTTGATAAAGACTATTTTTGAATGCTCTGCTTTTGTCCATTTGCATATCATTTAGAGATGGTTTTTGTCAACTTTTCCACATGCCAGCTTCAGTTTGCATGATTCTTTTCTGCATCACAGATCATTAACAGAACAGATTCCTGAAGCTTTATGTTTTCTGAATCACATTAAGGAGCTGCAGAGCCATGGAAGCCTCTTTGAAGGCGTTCCCTGGGTTCATCACTGTGTTCAATCACACTTCCTTCCTGCTGTTGTTTTGCACTGTAATCTGTTTTGTCAAATATAAACTCAACAACAAGCTGACGGTGTTTTGTTTTTCTGCTTGGTGTCTTGAGTGTCAGGAGAAGGAGCTCCTTTCAGCTCCTGGATGCTCTCAGCTGCTTCTGGTCTAAACCTTGTATTTTGATAGTTTTTTTTTTTTAATTCGTTGGAAAAGCTTTCAAAAACATTGTGCTCCTCAAAAGTGATGAACTTTTAGTGAACTTTCATCTGCAAAGGTCTTTCAGATTGAATATTTTGGGTTTGTTTGCTTTAACTTTCTCTTTCTGGATTTTTGATGTACAATGTAATGTTCGTATTTTTCTCCATCACATTGTTGAGCAGAGGTTTTTCATGAAGTCTTTAAATGTGAAGAGGAAACAGACGCAGCGTCCTGGTCTGTAGCTCATCTTTAGTATGCTGATGGCACGTTTGTGCCATCCGAAATGCCTTTCAGAAGTGAGTTTTCACAGCGTTAAACTGAAGAGCAAAAATCTGAGCTGTCGTCTGACAATCACAGGAAAAACAGAGCAGCAGATGACAGTGAGATCATCCTTTGCTGCTCTGGCAGGATTTCACTTGGGATCATTTCAGGACCAAATCCAAACCTTCACACCTCCATCATCGCAGAAAATTGAGGAAGGCCTGAATGTTTCATGCGCCATTTCCGCTCAGATTGAGGCTGTGAAACATTCAAAGATAAAGGAAAGGATGGCTTCCAGCTCACTACTGTCACACTGTGATGGAAGAACACATCCACTTCAGTTCAGAGATGATTTTAACCAACAGGGAAGTTGAAACGTTGACAGTATATTGGAACTGGACAGAGTGACCCATCCCCCCCGGCGTTCCAAACAGGAAGTACCTGCAAATCCCATGGACCTCTATTGAAAAATACCCAGTTATTACTCAGTTATTGGATTTGTCAGAATAACCATTCTTGCTCTGACAGTTTTCTTAACGCCATCTCACTAATCCTATTTTCATGAAATTTTTTTCTTATCAAGCACGTCATTCAAGTTATAAACTGACCAATCAGATGCCTCAGTGAAAGCATGTGATACCCACTGGCCCCCACCTTGAACGTTTGACAAATTCTCCCGAACTGCTTTCAATGAAAGGGTGTGGACTGGTGCCTGTAGTTCTACTACAAACGTGACTCAGAGGACTCGGACCAATCGCTGTCATCTGGCTCCAAATGGCGGCGCCTGTATCACAGAAAAATGTCGACTGAATTGGCTGCATTTGACTGGAGCCAAAGGGAAGGCATTCCGTAGCAGATCTTGTCTGCAACCAGATCCCCCTCTTATGTTGGGGTGGTGTCACACCCGGCTCTGTCCATCTCTATATACAGTCAATGAGTCGAAGCCTCATCAATTAGACTTTTTCATTTCATACATTTCATCTTCCTCCTCTGTTAAAATCTAAACATAAATGACATTTTTAGGAAGTCTTTCTAGGAAGTTCAGGTCTTTGATCAGAGTCCAGGTCTCCAGTTCAATCCTGTAACTAAAAATAAGAGTGAAAGAGGAGGAATCCAAGAGAAGCTGAGCTAACCCTCTCAAAGGATTCACAGTTTTGTCATCTTGACCAAAGAAAATGTCTGCCTGTCTCCTCAGAGCACGCCCCCGTCCAGCTGAAACTGCAAAGTGGAAACACTCCCAGAACGAAGCAGCAGCACACAGCCTGCCATAGCAAGCAAACCTCTTTGGAGATGAAGATTGTGAGGAAAGAGTAAAGTGCTGACTTACCCCAAAGATGTCATGTGTGGAGAGAATCTTAGAAACTGTCAACATTATTTTAGCAGTAGAGAAATTCACTAAAATGAGGCTAAAGAGATACAAGAGGAGGAACGCAGAATCTTTCAGGCCTGAATCAGTTCTGAAAGATTCCTAGATTCCCATGAAGCTCCTGCTGCAGACATGTTTCCCTCTTTTGGATCTGAAAGTTACAAATCCAGTATGGAATGGGGGGAGCAGCTTCAGTCTATTTTTATATTAACACTGGCAGGGCAGAAAAAACTGCAAGTAAACTCCCAAATCCAGGCTGAGCTCTGCCACAAGCTTGTGTTTTTGCATTTGGATGGAGGTGGTTTAGCTGCTTCAAACTTTCACCCTCCACTTCCCTGAGAAACTTTCACTGGTGGCCAGTATTTGGACTTCAGCAGCTGTCTGAGTGAAACCCGTCTGGCTCCCCGGCTGTTGTGTACCGTGCACCGCTGGTGCGGCGCCCGGCCGCCTCAAACACGGCTTCTTAGAGTCAACGTTTGGTTTTTCTGCATTGTATTTCTGAGAGCATAAGCAGAAAATCCCCTGTCAGGCTATCCCTGGACTGCTGTTCAGCGACGGCTGGAAACTGCAGGTTGGGGGGATTAAGAGGGCTCCATAGTTTATGATTCCGAGCTTTATCTTAATGCTCTTTTCTGCCAGCTCCCTGACAATTTTCAGCTCAGGTTCCCAAATCTGCTGCTTGAGCCGGTCTGTCATGTTAGTCAGGCGCTGGAGAAAACAGAGGTCTGAGGCGGCCATCAACACCACAGAACATCTTACACACCAGCTTTTGATCCACCGTCATAGTGAACTGACGTCAAACAATAACTCCAATGTTTGACCACTCTGGCCAATCAGGAGTGAGCTTATTGGAGGTCCACGTCACAGCCATTTGAAAGTGGGTTTGGCAGAATCTGTCAATCGAAAGCTTCAAATTTGACATAACTCGGCCTACTTTAATGAAACATCTGATTGGTCAGTTTATAACTTGAATCATTGAAGGGGGGGAAGGGTCTCTCTGTCCAGTTCACATCAGAACCAGATGTGTGCCTTGGGGAAGCCAGATAGATTCCATGTTTTGGTCTAAAAGGATCTTCGGCTGAGAGTCCACGTCTGCTCTTTCATCTATTTAATACATTGATTCTTCTTCATTTTTTTACAGTAGAAATATGACATTTAAACCACACACTTGTCAGATTTAACTACATTTTTATGCTTTTTTTTATTACCTTGATTTCAGAATTTACTGCAAATACATGTGCTAGCTGTGTCATTTAACAGAATTCAGATTTAGGAAGTAAGTATGTTCAAAATAAATGGCAAATGTTAGAGAAATATGGTCATTATGATGGAAATATGGCCCATAAAATATTTTTTTAATGAGCCACACCCACACAGAGACATCTAATCATTTTTGATTCATTATTGAGATTTAGATAGTAATTTATATTTAATAATTAGATTCAGAACTCCTTTGGAATTCCAATCTGAAATAAGACACCCTTCCACATTTTTACTTTTATATATGCATCTACTTCCAGTGTTGAGAACTGTACTTTCAACTGTATTCTGTTACGGAGTAACAGATTTAATTGAAAATAATGACTTTATCTTACCTGAGGAATCACTGGACAGTTTTGACCTGGTTGAAACTACAACACTTGGTTGAGTTTTCTCCCAAGTAAAACCAACAACCTGTTTTTTAGATCCCATCCCACATCACTTTTTAAATCATTTTATGGATGTCTTGAGAGCGAGATTTTAAACATCATAAACTCCTCTCTACAAACGGGTATTTTTCCCAATGCTTTTAAAACTGCTAAAGTGAAACCGTTACTAAAGAAAAGCAATGTAGATCTTACAGTTTTTAATAACTACAGACCAGTGTCCAACTTGCCATTTTTAAGCAAGATTTTAGAAAAACAGTTTTTTTTGTTTTTTTTTTAGCTAAATGAGTTTTTCATAAAAAACAACATAATTGAGGTGAACCAGTCTGGTTTTAGACCAAACCATAGCACTGAGACAGCCCTGTTAAAGATCGTTAATGTAATCAGATGTGCCTTGGATTAAGGTCAGATCACATATTAGTTTTTCTGGATCTAAGTGCTGCTTTAGACACTGTTGATCACCTGATCATGTTAAACATACTTAGAAGTCTTGGCCTTTCAGGGACTGTTATCCAGTGGTTCACTTCCTATCTCACGGAGAGTAACTTTACAGTAAACATACTTTTCTGGGGTCCACAAAATTGAATATGGTGTGCCTCAGGGTTCCATCCTTGGCCGCTTGCATTTTAACATCTACATGCTTCCTCTGGGAAAAGTCATCAGGAAGCACAACATCAGCTTTCATATCTATAAATATCTAAGACCTATCCATTTAAATTAGGTTTTAGTCAGTTCTTATGTTAATTTAACTAGCTTCTTTTATTTTTATCATGTTTTATGATGTTACACTGGATTATTTATAGCTTATTTTAATATTTTTTATTTTCATATTTTATTGTTTGTTTTTTTTGCTTTTATCACATTCTAATTGAAATAATTGATTTAAATGCATATTTTTAATTCCAGTGCCTCCTTAGTTTGGTCATCTCCCTCTGGGTCAGCTAGGGTTCAGCTGCTGCAGCTCTGGATGGGGACCTGCATCGCCACGTTGCTGTGGTGGGGCTGGGTCTTCACCTGTGATGCTGCATTAGTTTGGCTATGTGGTTGTCCACGGAGGAAGAGGTCCCAACTATAAGCGTGTCCACCAATCGACTTTCTCCGTGCTCAGCCTGTTTTCCAATGGTTTCTATCAGTTAAGGGGGTTTGGAGCTGTGTCAGTGGTTGGGAGGATTGTGTGTGTGTGTTTGTGGGGGGGCGCTATATTTTTATGTTCGTGCTTGTTTTTATCTGTTTTATTTTAGTGTAAAGCGCTTTGCGTTATGGATCATATAAAAAGTGCTATACAAATAAAGTTTGATTGATTGATTCTCATTCCCTGAGCTTCAGGGTCACTCCTGCTGCAGGTCAATAGGAATGTGGCCGTCTTCCTCTTGAACAGTAGAGGATTTCCTGCCCTGTCAGACAGCATTTCTAATGTTGATGAGGAAAAACTCTGTTATCTTCAGAAATGTGAGTACGCTTTGCTGCCCCCTCCAAAAAAAATGCAGCCTGTTTGCTCAGCTACGTTCCTGCTAGCTATGAAATAATGATGGCACAATATGTGTGCTTGTTAAGTCAGACAGCATAGTGAGCTCACCTGTCCAGCCTGGGGGGTCGGCATGCCGTCTGGACTCTGCTAATGACAAACCTTCAACAAACTGGCCGTCAGCTCACAGCGAGCCTTCTCCCAGCAGCAGATCCACACGGGCAGCTGTGGTCACTTCTGCTCCATGTCTGAACCTGTTCTGACCCAGCACCCTCGCTAACAGACCCCCGAGCCAGCAGGGCTGAACCAGCCTGCGCCGACCCGTTGGGGGTGGGGCTGCTCCAAATCCAGGTCTGGTCACCTTGCCAGCAGCGTCTTGCACTGTAATGGAGGCAGAGGAGAACATTGGCTGGAGGTGTTTGTGTGCAGTCATGTCACATGAGCCATGGAGGCACCAGATCACCCCCGACTTCTCCAGCAGATGTTTGGAAATGGTGCTAATGTAGTTGATCATGTCTGAGGGTCAGCCAGCTGTGAGCAGCTGTGACATTAACCAGAACTGAGTTAACTTTGGTAAAACAAGCTTCTGACTCACAGCAGCAACACACACGAGAGGTCAAAACTGCCAGTGAAGGTCTGCTTTATGAAGAACAGCTTACAAAACATCCTGTGTCAAATAAACAAAAATGTCTGGCTCAAATCCACATGTACAATTTCATTTCTAAATACCAATGAAACCCATACTTGAATATTTGTACACATATAGTAAGGAGTGAAATTTTAAAACAATTAAAATGAATGGATGGATGGATGGGTGGATGGATGGACGGATGGATGGACGGATGGATGGGTGGATGGATGGATGGATGGACGGATGGATCGATGGATGGGTGGATGGGTGGATGGATGGACGGATGGATCGATGGATGGGTGGATGGATGGGTGGATGGATGGATGGATGAACGGATGGACGGATGGATGGATCGATAGATGGGTGGATGGACGGATGGATCCATGGATGGGTGGATGGATGGGTGGATGGATGAACGGATGGATGGACGTGGATGGGTGGATGGACGGATGGACGGATGGATGGATGGATGGATGGATGGATGGATGGATGGATGGATGGATCGATGGATGGATGGATCGATGGATGGATGGACAGGTGGACAGACGTATCATGTTAATAGCATGACCTGCCTCATACGCTCCTCTTTAGTTTTTTCCTTTTGCCTCCAATATAGAGTGACTCCACAAATGTCAGTATTTATGACATTCATACTGTTATGTATGAAATGAACCAAAAATCTACCTTTTTTATTGGTTGAGTCCTTCCCATTTGTGCCTGTTTTTCCTGACAACTGTTGTAGCACTTCTAAAGAAAATGTCAATTCTTTATTGAGATGTTGTTTTAGCAGATGCTTTAATAAGGAAATGTTACCTTTGAGACGGTTTGTAAAATAAATTGACTATCTTTCACTTTTAGCATTTTAATGCTTTTTTTTCTTCAAATGTTTTCTTCTCCTTTCTCGTTTCAAAAACATGAGCCTTTCTGTTTGAATTGTACATGGGGATGTAGTTCTGATGAATGTTCCTACATATTTTTGGCAGTTTTGTATTAAACAGTAAATTAGCATTAATATGCAGCGAATTGAAACATTTCAACCATTTGCTTTGCTAATTTAGCATTAAGGGCTCAACTTCAGCTTCCTGTTTCCACCCCTAACTTAGTATTTATACCAAACAACAGCACTGCTTTTCAGTGCTTGGATAACTTGAAGTGGGCGGCTGTGGTGCAGGGGTAGAGTGGTCAACCTCTGATCAGAAAATTGCAGGCTTGGTTTGTGTTTTTCCCGCCCATGTGTTGAAGTGTCCTTGGGCAAGACACTGAACCCCACATTGCTCCTGGTAGAAGGTTGGCGCCAGTGTTCGTCAGTGCAGCCGCCATGAGTGTGTGAAAGTGTGTGATAGGACTGAGGCTGTAGAGCGTTGGATAAGTATACGTCATTTACCATTTAAGTGTGTTCAGTTTGTTCTGTTTTTCAGGCAGATCTAATTCTTCATAATCCATTTATATATAGTGAATGAAGACACAATATCTGGCCGTTTAGAGAAAAGTTTTCAGTATGTGAACAAAAAGACCTCCTCTTCTGGAAATGCCACCCCTCCCCTCCCCTGTGCTGTGGTCCATAATCTCATCCATCCTGTATGGGGGGGGGGCATGCAGACTTGAATGGCTGTTTCCAAGCTGAGCTGCAGAGCTCGCTGGGCCGAACAAACACAGCCCTCCCACACTCCCGGTGCCACTTCTCTCCCTGCCTGGCACCGTTTAACATTATGATATTTTCTCGGTGTTTGCCCACGGATGATGAGGCTCTCATTGCTATGCATGCGCCAGATGAATCATAAACCTATACCATATGCCATCACAATTTGCTGATGGGCCCAAGCTGTTTTGGTGGATATAAAATCTGGGGATTATGGAGGCTTGATCCTCTGTGAATGAGGGGAGAATCAGCAGAGATGGAGAGAGTTGAGGAGGGAAAGGTGGAGTTTGCCGGCTGTTCTGCTGCTCCCTAATTGGTGAGTGTGGGGGAGATCATGGTTTCTGACCAACATGTCCCAAATCATCAAAGGCTGTGGCTATGAAGTTCAACTGGTGGTTTGTAAAACTTATCATGTAAAGAGACAAAAACATGTTTGTCTGCACACAGGTGAGTGAAGGTGTTGGAAAACAAAGGGATTCCCTCTGCAGTCAGTCACACAAGGACATATGGCTTCATTAGATCCTCTGTGAGCGCTAAAGCTCTGAGTTCAGGAAAAGCTTGTTTACAGACAACAGGTGAATCATTTTACCAACAGGATTGTTGTGATTGTTAACCAAGAGCAGGAATTAAAAGCTTAAGCTGCATAAGTACAAGCAATTGTTTTTGTTTTTATCTCTGAATACCTGAAACATTCACAAACATATCTGCACACAGGCAGGGGCGGAGCCTGGACCCTGATGTCAAAAACAAGGCAATGTTAGCAGAAAAGCTCATGCGTGCAGTCGCATGCTGCGCCTTTACCTCTTTGAAGGCTGAATGATTGTTTAATATGAATGCGTTTCTGTCAAACATCAACTTGAAAAACATTTCTCTGTATCTCTGTATGAATGTTCTGAACATCTGCTGTCCTAAAAATGAGTTTATGTCTATGATAAAGCCTGGTCAGATAGAGATTGGAAAATTAATTCAGTTAAATGTAATCAAACATCCATCCATTTCCTTTAACCCATTTTATTCCTTTTGGGGTCAAAGGGCTGCCAGAGCCTATTCTGGCTACTACTGGGTGGCGTTAGGGTGCACCCTGGATGGGTCATCGGTCTGTCACACAGCCGCACAATCACACACCTATACACACTCACATTCACAGCTAGGGACAGTTTAGAGTGACCTTTTCATCATGTTTTTGGACAGTGGGGGGGAGATGGAGTGCCTGGAGAAAACTCCCGTACACGGGAAGAACATGCAAACTCCACACAGAAGGAACCCAACAGGATCTGAACCAGGGATTTTTTACTATTAGTCACTGTGCAGCCTGTTATCAAATATATATTCTTCTATCCCACAATACTACAAGAATTGTGCATATACTCCAAAGTGGCTTTTCAACTGTAATGCAGCACTTGTTGCGGATCTTCTCAGCTTTTGTTCTTGTGAAGGACAACATCATAGTCAGACTGTGAAGCTGTCACACGGCATGAACTGGTTATCTGGACTGTGCGTGTTTGAATGCCGTCTGCATTAAACACCAGGAGATTCAGAAAATGTTTGAGGAAAAAAGAGGCTCGAGTGCACTGCGGTCTTCATATCTGCTTAAAAGGAAGGATGGAAGGATGATGGATGTCTCGCCTTTCTTTAGTCTCTGTGAGTTTGTGTTTTGGAAACTGATAGAGAATCTTTAAGCCCTGACAGAAAAGAATAAAATCATCTCAATTATAAGTTGAGAAAAGTGTGGAGTTGTAATGATTATCTTTATTGATTAAACATCTTCTAAGTCTCCTGAACGTCTGAGTGATGAATTTAACTGTTTTCTAACTCTGTTTTACAGCCTAAGCTGAAATGATGGACAGCTCACTCACAGATTTCCCGTCATTGAACTCCTCCAGATGTGCACCACGCTTGGAGAGGAAACCATGATGCTGTTGCTGCTTTGTAGCAAACACTGTTTGGAGAGATTGTTTTATTTGCATCCTTGTGGTAAAACTATTCATGCCATCAGTTTTGATTTATTGATCAGTTTTATAAGGTTTTCTAACACAAAGTTCTTTACAGAAGCATTAATATCTCATTACACACAATATGCAAAACACACATACACACATGCATGAAGAAATGGACAAAGATGTTCTGGAGACTGACAAAATGCCGCAGAAATGATACAATAATCAATCACAGTAAAGAAAAAAATTAAAGAAACATCTCCACACACCCCACAAGCTATAGCATGACTTCCTCGGGTCAGTTTAATACAGTTCGCTTTAGTTTGACTTAGTATCTGTTTGTTTCAAAGCTAATCTTAAACAAACAAACAAAAAAGTCAAAAGAAGGCTTTGACACTTGAGGAGATCTAATAATAAATGATGATGCAGTTTTTAGCAAAATTCAAAAGACCTGTATCATTTTTTAAGACATCATTTCTGCAGAGCAGCAGAAGCTCAGTTGTGGGTGGGACTGTTTGCATGGAAGTTAGCCAGTATTGATATCCCAGCATTCCTTTGTTTCCGCTCTCTCCCACTAACCTACAGACCCTCACAACCCCAAGCTAACGTTACCGGACAGTTTTGAACCAGATACCAGCTCAGATGAAGAAAACAAAAATGTTCATGGATCTAATTGTCTGCATGTGGAGAATTTCGAATTGGAGCAAAGAAGACTTTGGCTCGCCCATGGCAGTTGTTGCATCACAAACTCAAGCTTTTTCAAACCTCAGGTTTTCCTCTGCTCCTGATCCATCACAGATACTGAGAAACACAGTTTTAATTCTAAATTATTTTATATATGTCATGCACCAGAGAGAAAAATGCTGACAGAACATGTTAAAAATACCAAAAACGCAATTTTCTTTAGAATAAGTTTTTAACTATTCTCCATGCAGAACCACAGAAGCTCACAGAAGACAAAAACCTTCATCCTAGCTTTGACTGAACTCAGAGTTTGGTTTATAAACTGAGATTTGTTTCCAGCTCCTGTGGGTGGGTGTTGGTGAGATTGAGGAGGAAGTTTCTTGGCATCATCTGAAAAGTTTGAAAGTCCAACTTTTTATTAACCTTTCATGTAGTTTTAAAGGTCACCTGGACTCCAGTCATCATTTCTTAGGTAATGGCTCTGTAGTCGTCAGTGGGAGCAGCAGTGAGACAGGCCACCTTAACTACCATAACTCAACCTAACAGCATGTGCAAGCGATTACCTCGTACTTTTTAATTGAGTGGGTTCAGAGAAACTCTAACTTGCAAGTTTTACGAGTCGGCGGGTCTTTCAGCGGCTCGACCACCATCATTTGATAATCATTTGCATTTGGCAGAATGCTGGCAATCAATTTGATGGATGACTTCATCAATCCCTACAGTACAGTTGTATGGGCTGCAGAGTCAGAGAGGAAGTCGTGAAGTCTTTCTTTATGGATCACAATCCTTGATGAGTGAGCCGCACTTCACGCTCATTAAGATGAGGTGTTACTGCGAGCGTTATGCGCTTTCTAACAGTAAATTTCCCATTTCATGAGGATGGGTCCAAAATTCAAATGGACAAAATACAGTGGAGCTCATTGTTGCACAGTTTGGCAGAATGGAGTGAAATAATTCATTTGTGAGACTGGCAGAACGTGGGTTGTCATCATCTGAAGTGTGTGCTGAAAGAGCTGCTGCCTCCATCCAGAGAGGTTCACTTTTCACTGTCTGCCATTTCTTTGAAATGTCTCCAGTAGAAGCAAAGCTGACATTCTTAAATCAACAGTTCAGCTTCAATATGAATCCTCATAAAATAAGTAAAAAAAGAAAAGGTCAAGTCCCAGATGAACACCAGGACAGACAAATGGCAGCTAGGTTTGAGATGGATTCATTTGTTTTTGTTGTTTCATCTTGTTCTGTTGATGAAGGAGTTTATATCGGAAGCCCACTTTTCATGAGGAGATTACTCCTCATGAAATTCCCGTTTGTCAGACACCACACACACATTCAGTGTTTTGGATTATGGTCTGAGCAGCACTCATCACCGTAGGTGAATTATGGATTTATGACCAGATGGGACTGGATGTTATGTGAAAATATTATCTTTTATTAGCTGTATGTAGACTCTATTTTATTGACAACTAGCTTAAAAAGTATTTATGCAAGAAGAGATTTCTTTGACAATGAGGCTTAAATTCTTCAGTTGTCACTGACAGACTAAAAAAAAGGAGTGAAAACTGGATTAAGATGCTTTCCTTTTTGGCTTTCATTTGGATTAGCATAAAAAGATTCTTTGACAGAAACATACCTAGGAAAAAAAAGCCCTGAAAAATCTGGTTCATTGAGATATAAATGTGCTATAAACTGATGCAGTGTCAAAAAATCACTAAATATGATCTAACAGCCTTCTGGGAAATGCTCTTTCTGAAGAAAACGTTGAGGCAAATTCAGGATCCTCATGTCGATCACAAATGTGAGAAGAGGCTCAAGAGGCACACATCAAATGTTTCACTTTCAAGAGTGAGGTTCTATTGCAAACGGACGGTTTGATTTCAAAAGCACATTTTTAAAGTAGCACATTTTTTTTAAAGAAATTAGTGGTTTATCTGTGTCATATTTATCAAAAGCAAAAGGATTTTGTCTTTTTTGCAGAATTTGATGCCATTACGCCATAAATCCAAGTCAAGTCAAGAAGCAAACTTGGCTAAAACACACACACAATCACACAATCACAATCAAAACGATTCATGCAGCCATTTCAGTAAAAAGTTCAGTTAAATTGGTGAAACAGATGGCAAAGCAAGCTTATTTACGAGACCATTTGAGATGAATCATTTTGACAGAAGATAAAGGTCGAGATTCATAACGAATGTGTTGTAAACATCTTTGTATCTGCAGTAGGAACTGGCTGGGACCTGCTGTCTTCTAATGGAGCTGGACAAAATGAAAACAAAGACCTCCTGCCTTAATCGGATTTTGGCCCTCATCTCTAATCTCTCATATTTGGATTATTTGAACATTTATTAGAATGAAACCACATTGGATTGTCACAGAGGTAAATCAAAACTACTTTGAGATGTAATGAGTCTGCTTAAAGTTTCTGTGAAACATTACAGTAAGAGAGGTTCTGAAACTGTTTAATCCTTAATGCCACGTTCCCACCGAGCTTGGAAACGTAACAAAGCAACCAATGAATGTAAAAACGTAAATGCATGTTTTGGGCTTCCATGTTCGAAAGTCTCATGTTCACGCATCCCTATGCAAGATTTTAGGGCAGTTTCTCGGCTCTATGTACAAATGAAGGGTCATTGAACATGCATTAAAAGTTAAACCAGTTAAACTTTGACCAATCAGGGACTAATAGTGACTTCTGGATAGTGTCATTTGCAAAACGCAGAAGTAAAACAGTTTGAAAATTGAACAACTTCGTGCCCAGATGGAATTACATGACGCAGGTCTCTTATATATATGGGAATAAAGCTGTGACAGAAAAAACCTGATTTGCACAGTTTCCACATTTGACTCCAAGCCTCCTCCAACTGGAGGTACGTGCACTAGTGTGTGACCTTCCTGTGTGAACACCATACTCTTCTTACAGCCTTCTCCTGCTTGGTGAGCATCAACTATTTTCAGTTTCATTGTTCTGGACAACTGCTTGAAGAACCCATGATGCTGATTGTTGGGGTGAGGTCAGATGACTCAGATTATTTCAAATCTTTTAGATTGGAATAACCTGGTCTTTGCAAAGGATGATGGTGAACAATCCATAAAAACTGTCAGGTCTCAGCTTTTCCAAAGGTGCATACTATAAATTCTACAGTGTGCCCCAACTTTTGCACACACAATTATTTTGTTTTCTGTGATTTTAAAAGTCTCACTGATGGAAACAAAGCTTGATTTTTCTTTTTACAAAATACAATTATGTCTCATCTATAAACTGATGCCTTTCGGAGATCTTTTTATTTTTTTCCTTGGGTTCTCTATGTGCATTAATATAACATTTTTACTGGGGAGCCCAAACTTTAGATCCCCACTATACATGTTTGAATAAACAACTACATGTATGAATAGTGTAGCAGATGGGCTTCATCCAGATGAAACTGTGGAGCAGCTGGGGGTGCGAGACGAGCCAGAGGCGAGGTCCACAGCCAAAGACAGGAACCCAGACGACCCACCTGGAATCCATCCCGCTCCCCCGTAAAGAGGAGGGACAGAGAGGGAAAGAGGGACAACATGTGAATCGTACTGCAGGCATTATGTTTCTCTAAGCGGACATTATGGTCTGGTTTAATTGGATAAATACAACTGTGTATCATCTGCATAACAGTGAAAATTAACTCTGTGTTTACTGGTTATGTTTCCCAAGGGCAGCATGTGAAGCATAAACAGGATGGGTCAGAGAACCGAGCCCTGTGGGACTCCAAAACTAACTCAAGTGCAATGAGAGGAATGTCCATTTGCATGAACAAACTGGTTCCTATCAGATAAATAGGATTCAAACCAGTGAGGGCAGGTCCTCTGATCCCTATGTCATGCTCTACTCCAGGGGTGTCTAAATCCAGGCCTCGAGGGCTAGTCTCCTGCTGGTTTTAATCATAATTTTAACGATAATGAAGTTTGAATTAAAATGCATATAAACAAACAAGTAAACACAGCTACTGTACATGCATGCCCTGCGGTTCTGAACACCTGTCCAGGCTCTCTGGCAATAGGTAGGTGCTGATCTATTGATCTTTTAGTCTATTGATGTTTCAATCACAGCTTCATCTTCACTTTGTGTACTTGGTGAAATGAGTGCCATCGATACAAAGTGAGAATTAGTGTCTACAATTTTCATAACTCTTTGTAAAGCAAAAAAGTGAAGTGAGTGGGTGGTTGCCTGGAGCATGGGGCGGATCTCCCTTGGTGGACCCTGGTTTGTGCCTGTTGCTGGGGGAGACCTAGAACTACTCGGTGGTGGTCTGCTGCTTGTCTGAGACTGGGAGAGCTCTCAGGGGGTTAGGACCCCTTGAGGACTCTTCTTCTGGATGGGCTGGAGCTTGCACTCTCCGTCCTCCTGTACCCCCCTGCTCTCTGGCATTGCGGGACCCTGTGGAGGTCCTGCTGTCAGACTTTCTTTTAACTCTGTGCTGTTTCAGTCCAATACAGTGGTCTATCACCTATCCACAACAAGTTAGTGGTGTTACCTGCAAAGCCAATCAAAAGACACATACCAGCCTGTTGAGAAAACCCCAGGTAAGTTTTTTTCAACTAGAAAAAAATCATTAAGTCTGTTTCTAATTTTACTGAACAAAAAAGGATTCCACATGAAGTTACGAGTGACTATGTCATGAATGCCATTTTCATCTTTGTATATTGACAAAAATGAAGCTTTATTTTGCATCAAACCAGCTTAAACTGGGACAGTCCATACATCCATTTTCCAAGCCAGCTCTATCCCTTTTGGGATCATGTGGTTGGTGGGCAGGTATACCCCAGACAGATCCTCAGTCTGTTGTATAACCACAAAGATGGCCAAGTTAACATAAAAAATTACAATTTTTTTCTAAGAAAATCATGCATCATGTTTCTTACAGTTGGAGTGTCTCACGGTACTCCAACAGCACATAAGAAAGTCCAAATGAGTCATATTAAAAGAGCTACTTAAACGGTAGCACTGAACAAGAAATGCTGTGGATAATAATTAGCAGTTTTTGGTAAACCTCATCTCTCAATTCAGTTCAATTTAATTTTATTTTTATTGCCCAATATTACACCACCATTGTCTCAATGGCTCCACACTTGTAATTGTACAAAAGCATAAAGTCAGTCATAAAATATGAAAAAAAGTTGGTTGCTAAACTAAACCAAACAGACTAAGGGCCCGGTCACACCACCCAAACTTTGCTGGAGCATTCCTGGAGTGGGAAAAAAATCTCTCACCACTCAGACCGTTCATCCCCATTAAAGCAACGCCAGATACGTTTGGACACCGCTGATGTTCCTGACGGTCCCTCCCACCGCTCGCAAAGTTTTGAGCTGCTCAAAATATTGCAGCGGTGAGGGGAGGTCTGTTCTCCGCTCCAGCAAAGTTCAGCCCTGCTCCACCGACGTCCAGTCGAAGTTTGGTTCTGCTAGACGCAAGTTCGTGGACGTTTGGGTCTGCTAGACCAACGCAGAAATCTTTGAACACTGGACCACCGATGCTTCACCAGCGTTGCACTGGCGGCAACTAAATGTTGCACAAATGTTGGTGGAGCGGACACGGCGTTGCTGGAACGGTGTCGGACGTTGAAGCAGCGATCCATGGCAGCGATGAAATTTGATGTGGCGTTGTCATAGAGGAGCCGGAGCGGGACCAGGAACTGGCCCAAAATACGGGGAGAAATGGACCAGGAACTCATTTGTAATTGAGCTGCCATTGAGTTCAGACCAACATCGAATTAGCCCAAAAACTGCATCACCATGGATCCTGAGAGACCATCAGCAGAATCTGAACCTCCTCAGACTCCTCAGCAGCCAAAGCTACATCAACGCTCGCTATAGCTCGCTAACGCTAAACCAATGCTAAAGCTACGGCGGCTTCAGCAGAGCATCGCTACGCCAATGCCCGTGTGTTCGATTTTTTCTTTTTTCCAATTTTGTGCGAGGTGACGAGCGTTGTCAAAATTTGGCGCTGCTCCAGGTACGTTCCAGCAAAGTTCGGCCGGTGTGACCAAGCGCTAAGCTAAACTGGCGTTCCTGCCCATAGATTCTCCTTCTCTGCGGAAAAAAAACATAAAAAATCTTATTCTGAGGAGGAAGAAAAGGAAAGCACTCAATTGTCTTCCAACTAAAGAAACACATTTTTTTATTAACAATGCTGAATTATGTTAGTGTTTAGCTGTATATTCTATATAAAACATTTGTGTTTAAACTAGTCTGTGTAGAAGATCACCATGAGCACAAACTAAAACGCTTCTGTCATACACTTCAAGCTCCTTTGACTTGGCGGTCATCTTGTGCCGCCAAGGCCGTGCACATTAATTACAAGCCTCACTCAGAGGCTCTCTAACACACCCAGTATTAACGCAGCATGTCATTAATAAGGAAGGTAGAGTGACATGTGAAGGTCTCACATTGTGACTAATTGAAAAAGCATCAATCATCCATGGTCATTTTACTTACCTCAGCACCTGCTGCTGTGCAGACTAGGTCACATTTTCAAAAAGATCAAGACAACTTAATCTAGATCAATTAGACGACAAACTGCACCCAAAATTATTCTGAAATATTGAAATGAATGGTAGAAACTTTTTGAAAAGATGAAATACTCAAAGCAACCCAAAAGTCATGATTGGACCAGTACTCCTGCGTGAGTTGGACTGCATGTTTGCTGCTTGGTTGCTTGTAGATAGATGTTTTGTTCTCTTTTTTTCTTTTTGTTCTCTTTTTCTGCTTGGATTCATTGTCTGCATCTACCAGATCAAGCCTGCATTGATAGATTTACATATTCAAGATGGGAACTACTGGGACTCAGGAAGCACAGAGTCACTGGACTTTGACACGTTATCCCATCAGAGATAACACGGAAGTACCAGGGGTTCCTGATCAGGGGTGCGGAGCTGGTCATAAACACAAGGCTACAATCTCAAACACCTGTGACCTACAGTAGCTACATTTCTCTTGTGAAGAGGCAACCAGTCACCATCAGACAGATCAGGAGGCGGTTTTCTGAAGCAGATGCGGCTCTCAGGGGCTGCTTTGAGTGTACTGATTGGAGCAAATTGGTTGGGTCACACGGGGAGGACACCAAGGGGGCTGCGGGCTGTCTGACGGACTACATGAGCTTTTGTGTGGATCTGTTGGCTCCTGTCGAGACTGTAAAGTGCTTCTCCAACAATAAGCCCTGGGTCACCAGTGAGGTCAAGGCTGTGCTGAACGAAAGAGGGCATTCAGGAGCAGGGACCAGGAGGAGAGGATGAAGGCACAAAGTGAGCTTAAGACCTGCATCAGGGAGGCTAAGGAGGCTCACAGGAGGAAGCTGGAGAAGAAGCTGAAGGACAAGAACATGCGGCAGGTCTGGCGTAGCATGAAATCTACGACGGGCTACAGCAGGAAAAGCAGCAGTGTGGAGGACTGGGGCCTGAGGAGAGCCGAGGAGCTGAACACCTTTTTCAATCAGTTAAACCCCCCCCCATTCTCAAGTCACCCCCAATCTGCTGGCCCCTCCATTCAGCCCTCTTCCAGCTGTCCTGATGAACTTTCAACACCCCCTCCAGGTCAAGATGAGAGTGGATGATGCGACTCTCGACCTACTCCAATCATCCCTCTCCCATCTGGATGGAGGGGGTGCTGCGCTGTGAGGATTCTGTTCTTTGACTTCTCCAGTGCATTTAATACCATCCAGCCCCTTCTACTCCAGGAGAAGCTCCACTCACTAACAGCTAACCTTCACCTGGTGACCTGGATCATGGTCGATCAAGTGAACAGACCACAGTTTGTCAGGATGGGGAGCTGTAGGGCCTTCATGCAGAACAGCAGCACAGAGGCCCCACAAGGTACAGCTCTTTCACCTCTACTCTTCAGCCTCCACACCACTGACTTCTGCTACAACTCTTGTACATGTCACATGCAGAACTTCTCTGATGACACTGCAATTGTATCAAGAGAGAGGGAGGAGGGGGAATAATCTACACCTGAACATGTCAAAGACAAAAGAAATGGTGCTGGATTTCCACCGGATACCTGCTGTTCCACACCATCACCATCGATGGAGCAGAGATGGAGGTGGTCACCATCTATAAATACCTTAGAGTTCTCCTGGACAATAAACTGAGCTGGTGACCGAATGCGGACGCCATCTACAAAAAAAAAACCCCAGAGCAGGATGTACTTTTTAAGGAGACTTGCCTCTTTTAATGTGTGCCCCAAGCTGCTTTTTCTATTCTGGCAGGCTGTTGTCTCCAGCACCCTTCTGTATGCAGTGGTGTGCTGGGGGGGGGCAGTGCTATTAGAAAAGGACATGAAGAAACTAAACTGCCTGATCATTGTGTCAACAAAAGTTCCTTTCTGCAGTGTTGTCTAATGAAATATTTCATATATATATATATATATATATATATATATATATGCAGAAATGTGGGCTGTACTCACTTTTATGGGATACTACCTGGGTCTCCCTGTGCCGGTCTCCAGCCTGAATAAAGTACTGGACTGTGTCAGGAAGGGCATCCAGCGTAAAGCTCTCTGCCAAACCACATGTGCAGATCAGTGAAGGCTGACTCGCTGTGGGACCCCTGAGGGGAAGTGCTGAAGGAACTTGAACAACATCTTTGACTAATAAAGTTTATTTTAAAACATGTGCACGTCTTCATCACTCTTTTAAAGTGTCTTTCACCAGATTCATCACACACTTTCGAGTCTAGTTAGCCCTTAATTTTTTCAGATGCTCCCCTTCTCGAAAGCACACAGACTATCGCCCAGAGAGTAGAGGATGTCTCCTCCTTAACCCCCCACTCTGATCTTAACTCTGTGCTGTCATATATTTTTCATCCTCTCAACAGCAGCTCTGGATGGGTCACTGCAGAGTGGTGCTCCTGCAGCTGAGCAGATGCTGGGAATAGCAGATGAACACAACTTAGACCTCACATATGCTGCACCGTCTAAAACGGGCCCTGATTTATGCAAAGAGTGAATAATTCAAAGCAGGTCTTCAGTGAGTGGGGTCTGCTTTGACTGTTGTGACAAACTGATGCTAAAGTCACATGACATGCAACCAGTTTTAAGGTATGTTCAGTGGTCTGATTACAGTTAAAAAAGTTCAGATGAACTACTGAGAAAGTCAGAGATGAAGGCAGAAAAAGACAAAATCCCTTTAGAAAAACTGACCTACACAGTAGTTAGTTTGCCTTTGTGGAGTTCTTCAGTCAGGAAACAGCAGCAGTTTGAATTGAAGAATTGAAGCAGATGCTTTTATATAAAGCAAATTACAGACTGCCAGCCCTCTGCCCCCCCCCTCTGGTCACTGGCAGGAGCCATACCCAAAGTACTGACAGGACTACATCACCCATCAACCCTGATGCCTTCCCACCTGACTCTCATCAGTCAATTAGCCACAAGGACACTTAAGCACAGCTCAGGAACGCATTCAGTGTGGAGTATTGTCTGTGCCTTCCTGCCGGCATACTGAGTGGTCGTTTGTGATTTGAGCAACCGTTACCTGACCCTGCTCTGTACCTGATTCTGTCTCCTTGCTGCCTGTCCTGAAACCTGGATTATCACTGTGATTTAGCTTTCTGGACTTTTAGCTGAGCTTTGCTCCTGTCTGCCTGCCATTTTATAATAAACTTGCTGCAAGTGGAACCAGCTGTCTGCCCGTTTGTGATGGAATACTTCTGCATACATGGATCCAGCAGCAGGAGTACCCAGCCCGACGAACCCAGCTAGATATGTCGACATGTTAAGAGAGCAAAGTCGCCAGCTCCAGTGTCTGACTGCTGCGACTGAAACCATCACGGCGCACCTACAAGTTAACCCGCCAGATGGTCACCAAGCCCATCTCCAGTTCTCACATCGGAGCCAAGGATGGCGCTCCTGTAAAAATTAAATGGAGATCCCATTCAATGCACCGGCTTCCTCATGCAATGCAACATATTTCTGTGTCAGCAACCGCACCTCTACTCGACAGAGAGTGACTTTGATGTGCTCCCTTTTGACAGGGGAGGCACAAGGGTGGTTGGCTGTGCTGTGGACAGGAAGAGAGCTGCCCTTCCTATCATATGCAGCGTTCACACAGATGCTGCTCGATGTGTTTAACCACCCAGCAGATGGTAAGGACTCCGGTGAGCAGCTGCAACAGACCGCAGCCACCTACTCACTTCGGTTCTAGACTGTGGCTGCGTGCACCGACTGGTCTTTCAGCATGCTAACAACCACCTATCGGGAAGGGCTCACAGCAGAACTTCAGTGGGAGATGGCGTTTTCAGGAGAACCTCTGCGTTCAGCCGGGACACATCCACAATACCTGCCAAGATAGATCTCTAGGGAGCAGGTGAATGTACTGATGCTCACCTTGACACTCCCAGTGACTTTGCATTTTGTCGGCCGTGTGGGGAAAACACAAGTCATGATTGACTCTGGGGCAGCAGGGAACTTCAAAGACTTGGCTTTTGCCCGCATTCACCATTGCCTGCAAAGCATGAGTGGCAGTCTCTGCCCTTGATGGACGACCTTTGGGGTCAAGCCAGGTCCAGTTCCTGACTCAGGACATCACACTCATCACACCGCCTCGACGCTGTGAAGCCTACCGTGAAGGTTGCCATGAAGGTGTACATTCAAGAGGAGTTGGCAAAGGGCTTCATCTGACCGTCTGCATCAGCTTTAGCCGGTTTTTTCTTTGTTAGGAAGAAAGACAGCAGTCTGAGGCTGTGTATTGTCTACCCCAGCCTGAACGATATGACTGGGAAATACACTTAATGCTGGCTTTGTCTCTGAAACATCTAACATGATCTGTCCCTCTGATGCATTCTTTGTGCTTTTCTCCATCCTCATCGCTCAGTGGAGCTGGAGGAAGTGACCAGGAGGAGGGAAGTCTGGGCATCTTTGATTAGACTGCTGCCCCTGTGACCCGGGCTCAGATGAGTGGAAGAAGATGGCTGGATAGATGGATGGATGATTACTAAAATGTATACAGGTCCTTATGCTGTATTAAGCTGAATGTTTTTTTCATTCCTACTTTAGGAGAGAGTGTAAAAAAATGGAGTCATTGATATGTTATCAGCACTGAATGAGTTAATTCAGCAAAATGACCAGTGTAATTGTAATGACAGCTCTTTGTAGGAATCATTTCATCTGCCCACCCTGCTTTAGAAGACATGATTAATGAAGCACATCGTCCTTTTCCCCCACTTCCCTTCTCATTCCCATAGATACAGAACAACTGACATTTACTGAAGTTTGGCTTAATGTATTAATTCCAAAGATAATTATTCAGTACACCTTTGTCATTGTTGATATAGCTTGGTGTCACCATTGCTCGCTTCACTTCTGTACATCTTTTCTAGATGGGAAATTGGCTCCTGCAGGAGTCTTGTTCTTTGAAAAAGGCCATATGCACAAAGCAAAATGGAGAAATGTCCAGAGCAGAAACAGTTGCCACATACACACAGACCAGCTGATGAGAGCACCGCTTATTCACCACACACTCCACACGATTAAATAATGCACAGGTAAATTCTTCAAACATTGAGTGATTTAACAGAATACATGTCTTTATTGAGAGTCTTGAGTGTCATTTCTGCAGCACCATGATGATGGATGCTGTTAAAAACCCACTCTAGAGAAAAGGTTGATTTTGGTGCTTTTAACATTTTAACATTTTTCTTGCGATGGAGGTCATATTTGAAGAAAATTAAGATTAAATTGCATTTCTGAGTATTTCTTTACTCAAATGAATCAAGAGCAGACAAAAAAGCCTAGTTGTTGCGTACAAACTACAGTCTGCAGGTTACAATCTCCCTGTTCTGCTTCATTCTGATGCATCCACTTGCAGACAAATGGATTCATGAACGTCTTTGTTTTCCTCGTCTGAGCTGGATTCTGGATCTAGTAATGTTAGCTTGGTGTTATGAGGAACTGTAAATGAACAGGAGAGAGTGTAAATAAAGTGATGATGGGAAATGAAGGATTTCAATTTACTGGTCGATCTTTGATCCAACACTCATCTATCGTCATGAGCTCTGGGTCATGACTGAAAGAACAAGGTCCTGGATTCAAGCAGCCGAAATGAGCTTCCTCTGTTGGGTGGCTGGGCGCTCACTTAGAGATGGGGTGAGAAGCTCGGTCACCCGGGAGGAGCTCGGAGTAGAGCTGCTGCTCCTCCACATCGAGAGGAGCCAGTTGAGGTGGCTCCTCTGTTGGATGGATGGATGGATGGATAGGAATGATTTAACAATAAATCAAAAGAAGATCACAGTGGGACTTGAACCGTTTTTACTGAACTATAGATCAGACAGGAGGCAGGTCGGATCCAAATAAAGATCAGTTTAAGTACATGAAGAATTGTTTTTTGTGCAAATTGAATCCTAATAATATTTAGAAAAAACATAAGACAGAAGTTGCTTTTAAAACATTAAGCCATCAAGACTGTCACTAAATTATACGCTGGGACAAAGGAGCTGGTGGACAAGGGGTCCAGCTGGTGGACTAAATAATTTTAGTTTAAGCTTGCTGATATGAAATATTTGGGAACATTAACTGTTTAAAGAGCTTTAAAGAGTTGAGAAAAAAGGAGAAATTTGCTCTTTTATTTTTAAAAAACATGACACAAAGCAGAAAGACACAGTTTTTTTTTCTGGTTTTGAAAGTTGAAGGAACAAAAAAAACAGCCACCTTTTTCTCATTGTCATCAGTTCTGGATTTAAAAGTGAGTAAAAATGGAGAAGCAGTGCTAGTATGCATTGCGTCTTGCAACCAGACCCAGCAGCATCTGTATGAAATCCATGTAGCGTTCCAGAAAGAATGAGAAGAGGTAAACGTTTTTATGGTATTTGGTTTTAGATTTTCTTCTCTAGTTTCTGTGCAGGTTGTTTTTGGCTTCTCCAGGATGCTCCATCCCTCTGCAGGGTGGAGCAGTCACAGCTGCGTGCACTTTAGTTCATTTATTCCGATTTTAAATAAGGGACACTGAGGCTGATGTTTATTGGTTTGTGTGACAGTTTTGACCCACAATTGTGGGAGAAACAATCTTTTTTTAGATTAAACTGTGGACTTCTTTTTCCTGTTCAATCCTTGGTTCTCCTTACTCCTGAGTTTTCTTCTTCTAGATGTACAAAAACCAATGGACCAAATCAGGACTTGAACAGAAGTTATCACAAGTGAAAAAATCCAATTAAAATAAAATGAATAAATAAATTTACAGAGAAATCCTGTGTCGGTTAAAAGGTTTTCATACTAGTTGATGACTGCCTAGACGCCATCCAGAGACTCCTTCAGAAGTCATCTGCACTACAACTCAGACTGGAACCATCTTCATCTCAGCAGCTGCAAGCTTTTCATCTTCATTGGCTTTTTCTGACTCCTGATTTTCATTTCATTCTGTTTCTTCTTTGTGTGGGAGGTGTCTCTGTATTGTGGCTTCATAGTTGAACAATAGGGATAAAACAAAAATGGACATGAGCTAATTCAAGTTATTTCTTCTTTCTGCCCACTCTTCGGTCCAGATACTTAAGGTCCTGTTCCTTGCATGACAATGACCAATAGAGCTCAACATGCTGTAAATTACAGAACAAGCTCCACCATTTAGACAGCACATGCACTGCAAGAACACTTATCAGACAAATAAACCTCTCTCAGTGGAACACACAATCTGCGTGTGTTTCATGACGCTGGCACTGAAAGAAAACTGGAAAACTCACAAAGCTGAGGTTGACTTTGGAATCTGGGAGAAAAATTAAGAGAAAACCTGTTTATGCTACCAAAACTCAAAAACTGCTGCAGATACATTCTACCAATGAACAGTGCACAGGAAAAATGTTTTAATCAAACAGTTACAGGATTATAAAATATGATCTGATTTTCAAAAAGAGAACAAGCATGTTTTAGGGTTATCTCCCCAAAAAAGTCACATTTCTCCAAGTCTTGTGACAAAAATGTATTCTGAGGACTGTAACTGAAACGTTTCAAACCAAAGTCCTGTTTTAAAAACAGTTTTAAAAAAACCTATAGTTATTGATTTGTATGAATTGTTTCTCTTTTCTGTCGGTCACATCTATTGGTCGGTCCAGAACTAAGCAAAAAGAACCTTCAGGGACATTTCCAAAGAACCGTCAGTGGTACTGAGCAGCAATGACAGCAGCAGAGAGGTTAAACGTCTGGACCATCCTCTAACCAAAGAGAACAAAGACCACAAGAACGACTTCCTGAATGTCAGAAAACAGCGATGGTACGATGATGCCAAAAGAGGAGCTGATCTCAGCAGCATGTTTGTCATTCACCCAGCAACAACCACATCCCAGCAGTGCACACATCCATGAGGTTGTGTGCACAAGGCCATCTTGCAGATGTCTTTGTTGTGTCCTCTGTTTGCAGGCTAAGCTGGCTGCTGTGTTTGTGTGACAGATACTAGGAGACACGGGTGGGCCGCCTGTGATATTTCAGCAGCTGTTTCCTTTATGCAGCTGCACTGCTGCAGACAGGACACTTCAAATCATGCTCATCCTACCACTACTGTGTGTGTGCGTGTGTGTGTGTGTGTGTGTGTATGTGTGTGTGTGTGTGTGGTAGAGCTCCATGTCACAGTGACACACAACAGAGTCAAAGGCTACCCTACACCCATCACCATGGATACAATCAGTAGGTAGCAAACAGGTTTGGAGAAGTGCTCAGGCCATGTATGCTACTGTGTTAGGTTTATTTACATCATTTTCAGTTTTGTTTATCTCATTTATAGCTTTATTTACTCTGGGATTGGCTTTCATGCACACCTTGTTTTCTATGTTCTGAGGGAAAAAAGAAATGGTTGTTTTGTGTTAATGTATGCGAGTAAATTAAAGAATCAAGTCAAGTAAGCCATCTATTATTGTGGGGTGTCATTGCAGCAGAATGAGTCTTTTTGCAATCTTGGTATCTGCTTTGCTACATAAGCTAATCTGCAGCCAGCAAAGCAGCAAACATCTGCTGATGGTATCTGTTGATATATCTGCAGGACCAAAGCAGAAACGTGGGGGCAGTCCAGCTCTGCATCACTGAGGCAGAACAAGGACATTACTGATGAAGAAGAACGACCCGACAGTCAGGTGGTCAGACCGATGAAGAGGCTGTGTAGCAGACATCTGAGATCCTGGACACAGTGTGACCCTCATGAAATCCTGACAGATCCACATAGAGAGTTTAGCTCTAAAATCTACATTGAAAGGGAAGGGAACTGGCCTGATGGGGGTTGTAGAGAAACAGCGGGTGAGGCTTTTGTGAGTTGGAGGTGTTCATGTTAGAGGGGGTTCAGGTGTTCACTGGGTGTTAGTTAAGCCTGTTGATTTATTAAAATAAAAATCTGCTTTGGCTCAACTGCCAAGCAATGTGAACTCAACAGACAGCGTTACTTTCCATTCTGAGCTCAGCATGTTGGTGAGCCTGTTAAAATGAGAGATTTCATCCTTGTCCAGTTGGAATAAAAATCCAATGAGGCAGAAAGAAACATCAACATGGAGGAGAGGGGAAATACTCACTGTGTGTCCTTTGAGCTGGTGTCTCCCTGCTGGGTGGAGTTTGACATTCAAGCCATGCGACAAGGCTCGACCCAGGGTGGACGCCCCCCCTGCAATATTAACTCTTATTTGGAGAGCAGCTGTGGCTATGAGCATGAAACATTGAAGGAAACAGCTGCCATAGATCCAGTACCATCGCACCACTTCTCACACTCTCTATTAAAGCTCCTTCCCCATGGTTCCCTTGAGCCCACAAGGAAGGCAAGCAGCCCAGCTTCTCTTCCTCGTGACATTTCCTCAGTGACTGCAGTCTGTGTGCAGCTCCGGCGCCTCACCAGCATCTGGACTGGAATCGGCTTTCTTTGCCTCTGCCTCTCACAAGGGTGCTAAAAAACGCTCATGTTACAGTGATGAGAGGAGAACAACTACACAGCAGATGGATATTTATTATGAGTATAAAGCTGGAGTTATTTTCTCAAAAAAACTATTAATAAATAAAGATCAGCACTGTTCTTTTAAAAACATGACCAGAATGAGTTTACTGTAACCAAGAAATGTAGGTTATGTTTCAACAGAACAACAGCCAAACAACTGCCCCTCATTTGAAAAAATGAACTGAACCTACCATGAAATGGCCTTCAGTTATGGTTAAACATCCCTCAGAAGCTGCAGATTTCAGCTCAAACTTTGAATTTCAAATCCTTTTCACCGTTTTGAATGCACTTTTTGTTATTCCAAAGGCTGCAAAGTAGCCATTGGTATCACCTTTTCTGACGCATGTAACTCCAGCTGCTTTCAAAGCTCAGACAGTCTGTAGGACAAAAAATAACAATAAAAAAGACAGAAAGAACAACTGGAAGACTCGTGTGCCAGATGTGCTCTGAAAAAACTGCAGAGCCCCTGTGTCTGGAGCTTCTCTGTATTCTAAGCTATCATTAATCAACGCAGTTCAAGTTCAAGAAAACATGTAGGTTCAAATATATGAATATTGCACAACCTAAAAAAATCAGATTACATGAGTTGGTCATTTATTTTCTACAGTTTGTTTCATCAAACATACAAATGTACACTTTAATTCAGTAACCCCACGTCAAATGTGCTGCTGTAGATCTCGGAATAATCCAGGGTAGTTACCACGTTACCTCTGTGGTACTCTGGAGTTTTGTGTTGAATTAGGTCTCCTTTTTTTGCTTGATTGTGGTCACTTTTCCCTTCCAGATGTGTTCTGTAGGTGAAACGTGGACTGCAGCAGGTCCGTTCAGACTCTTACAGGATGAAGCCACCTTTCTGAGCACAATAAAGGGGAAAACTTTATAGGATTTCTAGTTTTACATCTGAGCATGTGTATTTAAAACACAGGAGCTGAAACAACCAGGTCAGTGTATGAAAGCAGCTAATGTTTCCTCCACAAGATAGAAAAACAGAGAACAGCAGTGACATCTTTATTTTGCAAATGTATTAGTTCCCACATTAGCAGAGCTGTTGTTATAAAAGTCTGCACCATTTTTACCCGGAACAGTTTCTTTTTAGATGTTTGTAAATAAAAACATTCTAAATATTATCGTTAAAACGAAAGTCATGAGTGATGTGATATCCTGTGAGAAACAGACAGTCTGGATCTAAGTCCCTGACTTACAAAGATTTTTCCAGTTTGTTGGACTCTTGAGGATGAGACGATCAAAGGTGTTTATTGTTGTGAAACTTTGTAAAGTTCTTGGCTCTCCGAGAGGTGTCTCCATGGTTCAATGTCAACTCTTTTTCAGAGATCTGTTTTCAGGCATTAATCCCGTCCAACATCCAGCTGATCATCTTTGAAACGAGTTCATTCAGTAAATAAACTGTCAAATTTCTCAGTTTAAACAGTTGTTATCCTGGTTATCTTCGTTTGTATTGGTTGTTATTTTCATTCTTTTTTTTTTTTTCAAACTCAAAAGGGAATGTTGTCAATGCCTCAAAAACCCCATTGCCTGTTTGATTGTAAGGGAGGAATCGTGGAAAACCCCATGGAGGCAAACATGGGATGGAAACTCCGAGCAGCGCGGACTGAAGGTCACAGTCTTGCTGTGTGAGGGATGATGCAATGGTGACAGTCACAGAGTCTGCTTGCAGCATCAAAGATGAATTTTTAAAAAAGTACTGAATATAAACCTTTGACGGGCAAGTGATCTGCTGTGATGATCGGGAGACTTTAAAATACATTTCCATAAAAACTGAACTCTTCTTAGATTGATTCATTGTCTGCTGTTAAAGGAAAAAGAAACCAGCAGACATGTGAGACCCTGCATCACCTACACACACACACACACACACACACACACACACACATGTGTTCCTGCTTGTTGTCCCTGAATCTTTCTGAATGGTGGAACAGCTCCACTTCCACCGTGGTGCTGCATGTTTACATGATAGAGCGTTTCTTAAAAGGCTCTCATCTCATACAGCAGCTCCTCTGAGACACATGCTAATTCAGTTTAGCTGTGAGAGATGTGGAAGTGTGTGTGTGGGGGGGGGGCAGTAAAGGTCGTATGTGATTCCAAGTGACAAGCTGGAAGTAAGTGTACAGGCATCAGAACCTGAAGCTCCGCTGGGACCCAGACCCCCTGGTGTTCTCCTAGTAGTTGTACATGCTCATGTCGCCTCCACAGTGTGTCAGGGTCCGACTCACAGTGGAAAGGCTAAATAATTGATGGTTTGGGCTTGTGGATTTTGACCATGCAAACTCTGCACCTAACTGTTTAACCGTTATGGACAAAGACTAAGAAGACAGTGAAAAACCGTCAAAGGGATGATGACCCCCCCCCTCCATCGGTGACAATGCAGCCCCAACTTCTCAGAAGAATTGAGGACAATTAGCTTTTATTAATTATTCAGGAGTGGAAATAATTGATCAGTGAGGCTGAATAGGCTGTGGATTGTAATGGCGTGGGCAGTGCTGCTTTCTCAGAGGGCAATTGGAAACTGGCTAATTGCTCTCTCAGCCAATTTGTAATAGCAGCGTCTCTTAATGCTATGTGTGTGTGTGTTGATGTCTGCAGGAATTGAAACCTTTCTCCTAAATCTGCTTTGGTTTGCTTCCACAGGTGAGTGTTGCAATCCCTGTCCATCAAACCTCAAACCTTGTCCAACAAGGAACTGCATCCACAAACATCTAGTGAGGAGATAAAGATCTTTTTGCCTCCAATACTCAAGAATATCTTGAGTTTTGTTATTTGAGATGAATGAATATATTTGTTTGGTAAGTCTGTCGCAAGAATGCACAACACTGGCAAATGGTGTTGCAGACAAATGGGATATATTCATGTTATTACACACATGCAAACACACGGTGCGTTTACTCACACACCTTCAGAAAAACTGAAACCACTGGACCCAAAAACAGTGTCATCCATTTAAGCAGAATCTGTGAGAAAAGACAAAACTGTTCCCTATGGTCCACTTAAAGGATGTGACCTATGGCGTATACTTGTATAGCACTTTGCAACCTTCTTAGAAGGCCCAAAGCACTTCACAGTTACAGTGTATAGTACACACACATCCATACACTGATGGCAGCTCTGCTGTCGAACACTGGCGTCAACCTGTGACCACCAGGAGAAACGTGGGGTTCAGTGTTTTATTCAAGGAAATTTCAACACATGGATCAACAGGGCAGGAACCAAACCCTTGATCTTCTGATCAGGTGGGATTTGAGTCCAGGTTTTCTATGCTGTGAGGCAAGAGCACTAATCCCTGTGCCTGACCGCTGAGCAGACGAATATTTTTGGTATTTTTTGAAGTGTAAACAGATTGGTGTATGGTAGTTATTGGCTCATGTTTGAAAGAGTGTTCTGCAGTCTTGAATTATTCAGACTCAAGCAGCAAAGAAGTGATTATGTTTTAAAAAGAAAATAATGATGATGGAAAGCTTCTTAAGACTGGGTTACTTTTGAGTCTATGCTGATAAAGGACAAAAGCAAGACACCCGAAGACAAGAAGCAACAGATCTGTTTCCTTTTTGTCTTTGCTTAGTAATTGTAAAATTGTAGCATTTTTAAAAATAACAATTTCAAATTTACATTTCAATATAGTTTTGCTTAAACATTTAAATAAGAAACTTCAAAATCTTTTTTTTTGGCTAAAACATCAGTCTGAGATTTCCAAAGAGGGTCCTTCAGCAAAAACCAGGAAGCACTTGAATCATGTTTACTTCTGTTTGTCAATGAACCCCCCCAAACCGGTTTCAATTCATTCATGATTCATTACCAATGAGCTCTTTGCAATTAAACCAGAGGGAAACTTCACTTCAAGACAGACAGGTCAGAGGAGGTAGGTGTCAGCCAAAGCCATGAGTCACGAATGGCCGCTGCTGCTGCTGCACGGGTGGATGTGCTAAAACCAGAGCGCATACTGTGTGTGAGCAACTGCTGGCTGCCAGGCTCTGACTCAAACACTCATAAACAGTCAATTACCAGAGAAATGACACAACACCGTCTCCTCTGTTCACTCTTTCTCCATTCCTTTGCTGCTCCTGTCACCACCTGCCCCCCTCCTCAATTTTAGCTCAGTAATTGACTCATTATTCCAATTTGTTTTCATGCAGGGGGAAGGACTTATTGATTAATGAAGGCACATGCCCAGTCTCTGCAGACGAGGTCTAGATCACCCTTGTTTGTGTGATACGTTTACACAACTTATGGCATAATATTGGCTAAAGACAGTATCATGTAGAATCACACAAGTGCACAGATACAGAACATTCCTATGTGATCAGAATTTCAACCACTGCACCTTTGGATAGAGGTTCGTTATCTGACTAATAAATCAAATTAAGTTTGGTTTTTACAGTACAATAAAAATGTTAATCTAACAAAAACTATTTGACTCTTAGATTTAAAATTTGGGCAAAATGCGTTCACAGCCAACACACAAGAGTGTGTTCTTCCACACTTCCTCACCACAAGCTAAAAGTCAGAACGCAGATCCAAGTTTAAAAAATTCCGACGTTTTCCAAAGTTCCACCTTTATAATTGTAACCAAAAATTCTTTCCAACTTTAACATGTTAACCTGGAGGGAAAAATAACATAATTAACGTAGAAGTTGGTGACACAACCTGGAAGCTGCTGAATGTTTCTGCTGTGACTTTATTCTGCATTACTGCACATGTTTAGAAATGTTATGGCAAACAGCAGAAGGAAACCAGAGATGCCAGAGTTAAAGGAAAAAAGTGGGTGCAAAGTTTATGAACAAAAGTTGCCACAGGTGTGCGACAAGACTATCAGAAATACAATTCAACTGACACTGAAGACCAAGATTTATTTCTTTCAATATTGAACATAGACAGCATATAGAAAGAACGATATCCCTTCCCCTCTCACTCAGACAGACTCAAACAGATTCGGACCAATCACTGCTCATGCTTACCAACATCATCTGGTTTCCGTAGTCCGTACAGCTAAAAAATGGCGACTGAATTGAGTTCATTTTGTCTGAGCTGGAGGTAGGGCAATTTGTCTTACATTTAACACAGCTCCTTTGAAAAATATATACATTTTTATCTCAATAGGACTTATCTGGTTAAACAAAGGTAAATAAATAAAATAAAATAAATAATAAAACACTTCATTTTAAAGCAATAACCTTGTCTAAGGTATGAAGATGGTTCAAGACATAACCTGCTTCATTTGAATTCAGACTACAGTGTGAAAAATGACACAAAAATAAGTTACTGTTACAACATATGCGGTCTATGCTACAGCTCAGAGTCAGATGTGGAACATCCTGTTACGTCATATTCATGTCTATATTCATCTCTATCATGCATTCTGGACAACTTCATGTATTCCATGATGAGTTGCATCCAATGCATCAGTCTTTCACTCTCTCTACATCTGCCTTTTGTGCGCAAACACATCAGTACACGGGGCGGATCCAGTGACGTGCGGTGACGTTGGTGGCTGGTGGTGCACTGACTCCTCTGGAGTCAGATTTACAATTACAAGAACTGAATATTTCAGCATTCATCCAACAACAGAAAAAAAGCATATAAGATACACACATGAACGTATTTGTCCTACAGAGAACATTTCTTTTATAGACATGGATAGAACATTCTTCTTGTCTATAATTATCCATTAATATTATATTATAATTTTATATGATATTATAATATAATAATATATTAATATATAATATTTAGTTTTCAAATACTTTTTTTCCACTTACTCCCATGTTATTTTTTGAAAAAAAAAATTGAAAACCGTGTTTACGTTTACTTGTAGATGAAGTCCACAAAAAGCTCTATGACCCTGTTGGAAAAGTCTTCCTTATTTTCCTTTAGAAAATATGAAACGAACGATATCCTCGCGTTGTAGTTAGCAGCAAACCTTTCAACTCCAGCGTAGGTCTTCCATCCTCGATTATCTTCCGTTTCGCCTGGTAATCCAGTTGTGAAAAATGTCTTAATTTTGAAAAAAAATCCTCCATAATGAAGCAGATCAAGCATGAAAAAAAAACCTGCTGTTCTTGACCTTCGCACAGTGTTTCAACGGCTACTTCTGGTGACGCTCCAGTGTAGCTACAGCAGCTGTCAGCTCATGTCTGCCCCCTAGAGACTAAGAGGCTCGCCTAACCGTCTGACTTTTCTTCAGACTTACACCCAGCGCTCTGACCGCACGTCCCTGTTTGTACTGAGTCCTGCAGTCAGACATGAGGCGGAGCGCTCCGGAACCTCACCCAGAGTTTCCGGTCCGTATGTGATTGCGCAACACTCAAATTCGACAATTTTAACTTCAGAAACTGTCAAAGCTGTGTCGAGACAACAGAAAATGTATCTTTAACATGGATCAGTGGAAAATAATATTTATTTAAAGTACTTTTTCTTTGTTATCACAATGGCAGGTGAGGCCGTGCCTCACTTGTCTCACCTGACCTCACGTCACCGGGCGGATCTCTGCTCTGTCGCTCACCTGCTGCTCCATGGAAATAACAGGACTGCTTGCAGGGCAGCATCTCTTTTTGTCTCATCTTTGAGCCAGTTTGGAAAGCATCTTGACTGCAGCAAAGAGTGCATGTCTGTACTTTGACCGATTCCTGACACTGCGTGCACATGGGTGCGTGTATTTGCCAATTACTCTGTATTGTTTTAAATTAATCTGCATTTTTGCTTCATTAAACTGAGAGAAAATGTCAGAGTCTAGAAAACCAAAGCAACGAAGGAACGAGGGTTTCCATAGTCCATAGTCCAAAATAAGTAATTACGACATTTAAACTGTAATTAGTCACGTCACTCCGTCACGTTACTCTTCCCAATCTTATTTGCCTCTATGAAGGTTTATTCTCTGCTCACTGTTCAACAGACCTGTAGTATTGCTAAGTATTAAAATTGTGTAATCTAAACAATGTAATTACTTGAATTAAATTACAGTAATTTGTTATTTTATAATCCGTTACCCCCAAAGTTGGTCAGTAAGATCTCTAGAACACAGGTTTCCTCAGCTGTTTGCACAAAAGTATCTTTTCCAACAGAAGTACCATGCTTCTCCTGGTGAGAGTGGTTTGATGATCTTCCCAATTTAGCTGGATTCCAGTCTAATTTTATCAATCTAAAATTAAAAACAAAAATTTCTCTACTTCACTCATATCTTACCCCTCCCTCTCTTCCTGTCCCTGCCCATGGGATGGTGGCACAAGATTTTTAGGCCAAATCTTGAAGCCTATTGTTTGGTTATGACAGCCCAACATTTAGCCGCTCTGACACATCCAGTTAGCTACAAGCCCAAAGTTTACCTGACACAGGGTGGCCTACTTATTGTCTCACCCATTTTCTTCTTCTTCTCCCCCACACATGAAATCAGTGACTACCCTGTCTCTTTAGTCAGCTCTCCTCCCTCCCCGCCATCCTCAGCCTCATACATCCCATTTGGGGGAATTAGGAGGGAATCCATCACTTGTCTGGCTTTACATGTCGATGCAGGAGCCTTAGCTTTGCAACCGGGGCATCTCTATCTATCTCTAGGCAGACAGGGTGGGCTGGGGGGACAGAAGAAAGGGGAGGGGTTGCAAGAAAGAATCATGTAGTGAGAGAAAAAATTCAAAGTGACGCAGGTTGGAAATCTGGCGGCCTAAGTTTCCCTGACAAACTGTCTGAAGTACCCTCAGGAGCTTTTTACCCTCTCCCTTTAAATGTCGGTCTCTGATGTTTCCTGCATCTCCAACACTTTTCCATCACTCAATGGGGGGAAGCCACTATAGCTGCAGACAGCTGAAGACTAGCCTCATCCTCAAGCCTGTCATGCTAAATGCTTGAATTAAGAGCATTTAAGTTGAATGAAATTCAACAGAAGCTTTTTTACCCAAATGCTTAAAAATAAATCACAGGAAAAAAATCATATCTGTCAAAATTTAGCATTTCATTGCTTTTTGTCTCATGACCACATGCATTAAGTCACTGAAAGGTTAGGAATCACATGAGGACTTAAGAGTGGTGAAAGTGAAGTTGGAAGTGAGATGGCTACATTAAGCAGAGATTTGCTCCGCCCACCTGTTCTGACATTGGACAAGTCCACCATAATCCATCCACCTGCCAGTTATGAAGTACATAATCATTATGTACTTCATAACTATTTCAGGAATCATTTCAACAAAAATTAAAGTATCAAACATATGTGGAAATTATTCATCAGTAGAAAAATCATTAATAAATATCACATTTTGGGAAACTAAATGATGTAAAATGATTAGAGACCAATCTCTTTAACCATCTTCAATAATTGATTAAGTCGTTTTATTATAATAATGATATGGCAATGCAGTGAAATAAAAAGATCAATTTTCTGTCAATGTTCCAAAGTTCTGAGTTCTGAGCTGTAATTTCTGTAGTCTGTGTTTGTCAGGTTCTTGTTCTGCATCTGTTTTTTTTGCAGCTGAATAAGTTGAGGTCAGAATTCTGCTGAAAATCCGGTTCACACTTGATTTTTAGAGATAATGGTAGATCCCAGGCACAGCAATATTCTTGAAATTATAATTGACTCTCCTTTTTATTACCGCATTTGTTTGCTCAAATCCCACACACTCCCACAGCTAAAGATTTCAGGTACTCGTGGCAGGCATCATGCACTCCTGGCGTCTTGCCACCGAGGAGGTCATCGATTACCTCAGCAGCTTCAGCTCGTGTGATGGACAGCTACACTGAAAACGACGCTTGCAGAAAATGTCTCTACTCTCTTGAGGCGTTAGATGGTTTAGAATTTTTCTTAAGCTAACCAATATTCTCTCTACATTGCCATACAGAACTCCTCTCTGGACTGAGTTGTTGTCTCCACAACAGCCCTGGCTGCAGCTCTCATAGAGTGCCAGTACCTGTCAGCTGTCTCTGGAGTCCAACAAGCCAGCCAGGCTTGAAAAGACTTCTCCTTTAGCTTGACTGCATCCTGGGTGTCCACCACCGGGAAGGAGGATTACTCCCACAACAGGCACCAGAGACCTTGCGACCACAGCTCCAAACAGCAATAGAGACAGTAGAGGTGGAGAACATGGTCCACTCTGACTCAATGTCAATCCCAGGCCTGGCTCCAGCGTGGTACCTCGGTGACACCAATCCAAGCGACATAACTGAGTCTTTGTTTAAACTTCTCATAAAAGAAGTTCTGAACCACTGTTTGGCTCGTCACCCAGGACCTGTCTGCCATGGCAGACCCTACCAAGGGCAAGTCCAAGACAACATAGCTCCTGAGATCACTCAAGCTCTCAAACCCCTCCACCACGTTAAGGAGGCAGTTCGCAAAGGGTGGTGGACTGTTGTGACGTGAGAAATGTTTCTCATCTGACACCAGCCTTCAGAGAAAATTTAAGGAACTGCAACATTTGGTACTTCCTGGTTGTCTTCAAATCCAGGAACAGAGGGTGGGCTGTGGTCTTTCTTGATCTGGGAGAACTCTTTTTGAGTTCTTTTACCCTGATAGCAGTGGTTTCAAGGAGAGGTCAATTTGCAACCCTTTCATGTTCTTCTCAGCCGCATGTCCTCCTTCAAAGAGGGTCTTGCAGACTATGGACCCAACAGCTGAGAATCTGATAATGATTGACCTTTTCATCATGTTGTGACAGAACTGATAGGATTGTCATGTAGCCATTGGTGCTGGGACTGGTTCAAGTCCATAGTTGGGGTCCCACTTGTCTTCTGATCTGATAGACGCCCCCCTCATGCATGGAGATAATTTCTTGAAATGAAATGATCTCTTTCTCAGCTGGGATTTCTGCAGACACTGTGAGGGAAGAGGCAATAAATGTCAAGAGACCTAGAGTCTTCAGAGCAAAAGGAACAGAGTGAAAAATCTACATGGTCTCATTACACAAGAAAGAAGAGGCAAACAAAAAACAAAACAAATGACAAAAAAAAAAAAAGCAAAAACTGAATGAAGAAACCATAGCTAAATGAAAAAAAACATTATTAACCATATAATGGCTCAGTCATCTGGTAACCAATAAAATATTTATTTTATAAATGTTTTATAAAACCTTTTAAATAAACAAAATGATACGAAACCATGAAATTGCGCGTAGAAAACACCCAAAAACATTTGAAGAACTATTTATTCTTCATCCATAAAAATGCATAAAAACTTTCATTTCATTTCTCATTTGGGAAAAAGTCCATTTGAAAGAAACAGGAAATGTTGTGTTTCTCTAGTTTATTTATTTAATGTGTTACTCTGGTCAAAATGTCACACAGTTTGGTTTTTCAACACGTTTCTAAACTTCAGCCCAAAGAAAAGAAACTGTAAATTGTGAATGTTTGTTATTATTATTTTACAAGGGGAGTTGATTCCAGTGAAGACTGAACAGATGTCTGGGAGAGAGTGTCTGATGCACAGTCTACTCTCTCAAATGTGGCACAGTTTAAGATAAATGAGTTGTTGTCCTCCCCCTGAGACTGGACCTGCTGCTGCAATGCTGACTCCAAGCAGAAGAGGGCTCCCTCAACCTCTGTGGGTCTGTAGCTTCAGAGAGACATGTTTGAGATGTGAATCTGAGACCAAAGACATCTGAGCATATGTGTCTAACCTCAGGTCATGTGCCTGGACATAACTTTGAAATGCTAAAACAAATGGATTTATTTCAAGCTGGACATTCACTGATGTTAAAGCCTACATCAGAGGCAACTGAAGTGCTCGAAAAGCTCCACACAAGCTACAGTTTGAGGGTCCCGTCTGCTAAAACTCTGTGTGTATGTGTGGGGTCATCCTCCTCCTCCTTCGCTGGGGCCATCCAACAGCCTCACATTTTTAACCACATCTAATTAACTTTCCAATTCAATGCCTCCATTTACCAGGCCAGTGATCAGAGGGGCTGAAGCTGAGGAGCATCTCCAGAGAGAAAGGATAACACATCTTAGCTTTAGGAGGACATCTCAGAAAACACCTGCTCCCCTTGATAGCTAAAAAACTCAGTGTTCCTGTTCTCAAACTCTAACGGAAGCATCACAGGACATCCGTCCTGTTGTTCTGCAGTTTAATCTGTTTTGCAAAAGCTTCAGCAGAAACAGCTGAAAAAGTCCAAATGTATTATATCTGTCCATCAGAGCTCGGAATCCTCTTTATTTCATGTCTGTAACAAAGGATTCTTACAATTAACCTAAACGAGCCCTTTGTGCTTTTCAGGTGTAGTTTAAAAGTAATGTTTAATGTAGCACATATATGCTGTCTGTCTTTACTCACATCCAAGCGTGTCCCAAACGACTGAGGTGGAACCCATAAAATGTAAAAATCATAATCCATCTAATGGATCTGGCAGATCTAATCCACACATAGTTACAATGGAGCTGAAACCTGACAAATCCTCATGCAGCTGCCTGTCAAACAATAACAGAAATTAAACTCATCCACCTTCGTTCTAATCTCACAGCTCAGGAGAAGCAGGAAGAGCTTTTTGTTGTTGAACAGAGTGTAATCTATGAGTCAGCGGAGGGGTCAGTCACCTCATCATCCCAGAGGCAGCTTTTATCTGACCTGCAGTACAGCATGGTGCATTTATCCAATCAATTGAGGAGATTTTACTTACATACAAGCGAATTTAATAACATTTGTTGGATTTTAAAGCAACTGCAAATCTGCTTGTAAGGAAAAACCTGTATTTAATAATGCGTTTTTTTTTATTTTGTGTTAATTCTGATTGAGCTGCACCGGCTTCAGGAAGTTTGGTGCTCATGGCGTCTGCCAACATACTGCAAAAAAAAAAAGTCCCCTCTAAAAATGAGGAAGAAACCTTTACCAAAAAAATGTATTTTCTTTTACCAATTTGAATTAACTTTGAGATCATTCAATTTCATTTTTCATTCAAACATTTTTGTTCATTTTTTCAACCCCTCTTTTTTAATTTACTGCTGGACCATTCTAGGTCTCAAAACTGATAATACTTTTATTTGACCTTTAGGGGACTTTCCAAACACACACACACAAATGATTTACTTTGTCTTGTGAAGAAAAAGTTCTTGTAGTGCAAGAAAAAAACAAGAAAAGGAGACTTGAAATCTGATTGCATGAACTTGGCTTCTCTCGCTGGGAAAATGGGCTGTTAAAGGTATGGGCTTTCTGACACCAAACAGCAACTTCGGGAAAATGTGCTGACATTGTGATCCGAAGCTGCAGAGGCCAACTGGGCTGACTCACTGACACTCAGCATGTGAAACATGGATAAGCCATCAGCCTGTGTCCTGTGCAGACATCTGACAAGCTTCCGATCAGATTAGTGTGTAAAATATAGGTTATCCTCTGATTTAGGTGCCAAATGTGCTCGGCAGGAAAGTGAAGGACACAGATTTCCATAAATTCCACAAAGCCTCTTCACAATGCTACTTGTTTGTTTGTATTTGTTTGTAAGCAATACGTGAATTTGTGCATTTACCATGGAGCAGACAGAATGCAGCCTTTACTTCCATCTACTGATGACATGCAGAAAAAAAACGTGTTGTGAGAATCTCAAAAGATTTAGTCTCGACATTTTTTTCAAAGGTTACTTGTCCGTCTTAGGAAGCAGACATTTTTATAATGTATAAAAGAGAGAAAGCTAAGTGTATTAGACGATTATCAACTGCTAAAGTGACATAAAACAAACTGGCAAAAAATTATATGTTAACTACAAATTGCTCAATAATTCACTGCTTGTAAATGTTACATTAGTCAGGAAAAGTAGCCACCCCCACCCCCGATTTTAATCCACACATTTGCAGTTGTGAGGGAGGGTAATTAGTATTTATTTATTATTCACACAATCTCTCATAAAAAGCTAATGAGCATTTGTTTTGACGACAGTAAAAATGCAGGAGAAAACGATTTATATTTGTTAGTGTGGTTGGGTCATTATGCTGCAGCCATTTGTCAGGGCAAAAACATCACCCCCTTGATATGAGTTGGAGCAAACCAGTCCATTTTTTCCTCACTGAGGATGGACAAATGCGTCCTCCAGGGGGGGTCTATCTGTACCTTTATCAGACCAAGAATTTATTCTACTCCTGAAGTTCTTCACCAACCCAACAAGCACTGATGAACCAGCTAGAATGGAGTTCTACTTCACCCAGATGTAAAAAGACATTTGTGGGATGCTATTGTGATGTGATGGGTGGAGTCATTAAGCTACAATTCTAACTTTAGAGATACCAAATACTAAGGGTGTAACAATTCATTTAAGAACAATTTTATTCATATCCTTATTAGTGTTTGCAGATCAGATTAATGGTTAAATTGGTTCATTTTGAACAATCCAATTGGATCCAATTCACTAAGCTCAAAAGCGGTGCATGGAAGTTCCTTTCAAAATAAAGTACTCCCATGTTAGTGTGTCAAATGGGATCCTCCTGTTGCAGCAGATTTACTTGAAATAAAACTGCTGGAAAAGCCAAGTCAAACATGTTTCTATCATTTTGATTTTGTTGTCATTTCATACTTTTTTTTCTCCTTTTACTATCAAATATAAACAAGACAACTTTGGTTTATAGAGTTAACTTTTTTGCTTCTGAACAGCAACTAGACACTGTTGTGCTACGGAAGATCAGAAAATGTGCTTTAAGCTCATTCTAATACATAATGCACTATGACAATAGATTAAACTGTTTACCATCAGTGTGTTCAGTTATATGTTTAGTTCAAAATCTAAACAGAAATATTTATGTTGTATTTTTGTTTTGATGCAGGTTCCTAAGACCTGTATCCCCAGTTAGAAATTAGTATAAATGTTTGCTACTTTTTGGAATACATCATTTTGTGATTACTAGTTGTCTGTGTTCATTGGCTATCTGGTATCTGTAAGATGCTCCTGGGTGAGTGTGTGAATGTGTTTCAATAAGGAGAGATCTTCAAAGTGAGATGGAAGGATTTAATTGTGAAGCATTTCACTAGAAGCATGAACAGTCAGAAATCTTTGGCGTTGGGTTCTGGGCCAAAGACATCTTGCATGCTGGTGATGTCACGGCAGCAGCAGCAGCCTGCCTGCTGCCAATCAGCTGATTCCCTCCACCCGTGTCATCTACTATATATCTCTCCCTCTGTCCTTCAGTCTCTGCAGAAACGTTACACTACTGACTTCCAGAGTAATACTCGGCTTACATGCCTATCTGCTCCGTCAGCCCTGCCTGCCTGCCTGCCTGCCTGCTCCGTCAGCTCTCAATCAATCAATCAAACTTTATTTCTATAGCACTTTTCCTATGAAGCATAACACAAAGTGCTTTACATTAAAATAAAACTGATTAAAAAACAAGCACAATCATAAAAATGTAGGACCCCACCCATCCCCACCCTTAACACACATGCAATCTATCCAACCCCTTTCACAACTCCCACCCCCTTAACTGAGCTCAGCTTGCTTGTCTGTCTGCTCCTTTAGCTCAACTTGCATGCCCCTGCCTGTCTCCTGCTCAAAACTCCTCCAAAGCTTCGTAAGTCCCCGCACCTTCTCCTATCGCCTTTACCTGGAGCTACGCCTTGCTGTACAGAGGACTCCTCTCCTCCTCTTCCTTGCAAGTCATCACTCCTCACCTCAATCTGCCGTTGCTCTCCAAGGCCTGGGAAGGAACATCTGAGTGAAAGACTTTAATAAACATGGTTCACTTCTACTCCTGAGTTTGTCATATTTTCGGTCCCTGAAACACATCCTGACAGGTGATGATCTTGAACCAAGTGAAGAGACCCCAGAGCCCGGATGCTGATGGTGGTTAAGATGGACCATGCCAAACAGAAGAGCAAGGAAGAGAACAGAGCAGAAGTGGGCCGGCGCAATGTCTGGAATGCAGATCAGCAAAGTTGATTGAAATTGAAAGGCAGGAATTTGATGGTGATTGGCTGTGAAGAAAGTAAGCACTTCAGGTATTGGCTAAGAGTGGAGAGAAGTTGAGGAAGTTAGGAGTGATGACAAAACCTCCAGCATGCCTGAGATGAGGTAGATCTTCCTCATTGAAATTCCCCCAGAGCTTTACTTGTGTGACCTTCTGACAAACATGGTGACCTGATTAAGGTGTACTCCAACCAGCCCACGCTGGGTTGGAATCAGCATCTTCAAAAGGGATTCAGTGGGTTTTGAAGATGGATGTAAAATTGCAGTAATTTTTTTTAACAATTAAAAGCGTTAAAATTAATCTAATGGCCATCAAAAAATATCAAAAGATTCGATGACTCCAATGTTTAGTAGACCTTTATATGCTGATATCTTTCAGCACACTATTGGTGTAGCAAAAAAGTTATTAGAGCTGTCCAGTAGATATCTACAAAAGATGTCTATTTATCTAAGTCATCTTGTCTGTAGTGTGGAGATCTATCAAAGCTTGTGTAGTTGACTGTTTCTAAAACCAGATTGAAAGTCAGATAACAGTTGAATATTTTTCCAGAAAATCTTGAATTTGTTTTCTAAAGATTGTTTTTTTTTTTTTTTTTAGGGAGAAGTGAAACCGGTCTATAGTTTGTGAGCTAATGTTTATCTGAAGTTTTCTATAGTAGTCCAACTTTAGCTATTTTCGTGGTTGAAGGGAAGTGGCCATTCTGTAGCGAAATAAAGCAAACGTGTGAGTGGCTTGCTTATCCCAAGAATTACAGTTTTAACTATTTTTAAATCAGTTCCATCAAAATGTCAGTAATTTACTTTTCATTTACGTTTTGATGCAAAAACAAACCTTTAGTGAGTCTCACAGCCAAAAGTGGATCTGAATCTCTGTTTAATCACAATCCTCCAGGACAGACAGATCTGAACAGATATGCTGACTCTTGGGAGCAACAAAGGTGAGGTGATTGATGAACAGATTCAGCTATTTTCCATGTGTGCAGCTTCTACTCTAAAAGGACTGAGTTTTGTGGATTGAGAGAACTGCTCTTCTCATGGGAGGTTGAAAGGTCAGAAGCTGGATGAAGAGTCATGTCATTACTTTCCCAGAGCCTGCTGGCCTTCACCTGTTCGCTGTCCTCCTCTCCTCCATCCAGTGTGCACCCATGCCCTGCAACAGACGTCTTATCAAACGTGACTGATTGTTGTAATCTGGACTCTGGGCAGCCATTAAGCAAATTACCTGAATCATTGTGAGGATTAGTCTCATTAACACATGATTAGCATCAAATTAAAATAATGAGTGTTTAACTTCTGGTGTCTTCCAGTTGTTGGAACAGCTTGATCATCCTCTTGGCCCTCACACCAGACCTCAGCCGGACCCCCCCCCCCCCCAAATGTTGAACACCCACAGGAAAAAAGCCCTTCAAACTTACCTGTCAATGAATCAGGTGCTTTAGCATTTTCCTTCACACCTGACCCTTTGTTTCCAAATTATAGAAATTGCACTCACTGTGATCCACCGATTTCTCCGACCGTCATCAGCAGATGCAGCACCCTCCTTGCATTTAATAAAAGACCATTGTTACATAATTGCATAAACTCTTGTAAGTAAGTAATCACAAAATATTTTCCTTAAAACTGTCAGAAAATATTTTACACCTTTTAAATTCAGGAGTAAAAGTCAGTCCCTCCAGGACTTTGTGATGTTGCGATTGCAACTATTAATGCAATTTCAAGCAAATCCTGTTACTGCTAGAGTTCAAGAACCCAGAAGCAGAGAAGGCTTGGACGCAGACGGGTAAGGTTATCGCTGGTTTATTTAGCTGAACAAAAGATCACCTCACAAGAGGGAAAGTAAGGAGCAGCATAGCAGGGCAATGACAGGGACAGACAAAAAAAAAAGGGAACTGAAACACACAGACTTCAATAGACAAACACACAATCAACTAAACAGGATGCAGCTGTGAAAAACTAAAACATAACAAGCAGAATGTGTCAAATTGTAGCACACCATACAACTTTACGCTTTCACCGGAACTTCAACCGCAACTCTGACTGGATGACTACGTTGCTTGACAACCGTTTCTGGTGTAGCTCCGTCCTGGGAAACATGTTCTGTTTTTTGGAAAAAGAATGAAATCTGGAACCATTTCACTTTATTGATAATACAATGGAAAAGTGTAGAGTCTGCAGGAGAATCGTTCCATATAGAACCGCCTCCACAACAAACCTGTACAGACACCTGAGAGAACTTTCTCCCAAACAGAGCAGATCATTACTGGCAGAACAAACCAGATCAGCTCCTCAAAGTCTTGATCTTCCTCTACCACAACCACCAGTGGTCCTTTTGAAATGGATTAAGAGGAAGGTTCTGTGGAGGACATGTAGATCTGAGGCTTAATCTGCTTAAGCTGCTTATTTTATATTTATAATTCTTTCCTTCAGAATGTCATATTTCTCTAAAGTATGTTAAATAAAAACACAGATATTTGGGTTATTGTGAGCGGAGAGGACCAAAAGTTCATTTTGGGTTTCACAGTTCGATTTATGTTAAATAGAAGCGAGAACGTTGCAAATGTTACAAAAGGTGATGGTTCAATATTTTCCAAATGAAACTGTCACAATAAAACAAGTTGAAATATGAGAATGTGAAGTTTATTTCATAATTAAAAAAATTGTTGGACTTCAGAAAAAATAACACAAGAAACATTGCAACAAAAACAGGCATTTTAGGGAGCAACAATCTTAAAAAAAACTTAAATCATAAACAAATCCTGGAGGGCTGAAAGTATAAAGACATTAAACAAATATAATTAGTGCGATGTAGAGATTTTTGCAGTGTGTGTGTGTGTGTTTGTGTGTGCGTGTTGGTGTGTGTTTGTTGGATATTTGCAGCAGCTCTTTCTGGAGTATAACTCCTGTTGGATTTTAATAACTGTTAACGTTAATGACCAAGGTTTTCTCTTTTTAAATCAATATTAAATTAATTTGGTTTTACTACAATAAAGGGTGGTGTGGTGCAGAGGTAAAGCGGTCAACCTCTGATGATGAATTTTTGGTTTATGTCATGCCTGCCCATGTGTTGAAGTGTCCTTGAGCAAGGACCTGAACCCCACATTGCTCCTTGTGTTTACAGGTTGGCGACCGTGTTCAGCAGTGGAGCCGCTATCAGTGTGTGAATGTATTTGTTTATGGCTAATATGACTATTAGGTGCTTCTGACCTTCAAATAGGGAAGAAAACATTTATGCAAATACACACCATTTAATATGACATCAATCATTAACTTGAAAGTCCCACTACAACCATATTTTTTTCTTTAGTAAAATCATTCCCAGTCATCTTTAAATTATGACTGTGCAGTTTTTAGCCACAAAAAAAAGGCTGACAGAGGTCTTTATTGATGTCATGCCCATGGGTCTAAGCACTTCTCCTGGCGCATTTCAGCGCAGGATGGAGCTGGTGCTGCGGGTCTGGACATGGCATTTTTGCATGGTTCATTTAGATGACATATGCATTTACAGTTGCAAATTTGAGAAAAAATCTCAAAGCGTTTGTTGTGTTTCAGGATACATTTTATGGATTGTGGGCGGAGCTGTTGGCTTGGAGCAACTCCGCCCCCTTCCCCTCCCTGTCGCTGGGAGCTCTGTCTGTGCGCTCACGCAGGAGCTTCAAGCTAGCATTAGCGGCGCAAAAATAATGCCAAGCAATATTGCATCAATCCAGTCGTACAGTTTTCAGCCAGAGGCCAGATCGGACGAAGAAATTAATGCTCGCAAGGTGGCGGTGTTGTGCCCTGGAGGCGTTCCTTCTCCCTCATCAAGCACCACACCTGTTCCTGATCATCACCACCTGTTCATCATCACCATGGTTTTTTAAGCAGCGTCAAACCTTCAGCCACTGTCAGATCGTTATGCCGCTTGTGTGTCAGTCTGCCTGCCACTACGTCATCTCGCCAGCCAGCCAGCCTGCCAACCAGCCAGCCTGCCAACCAGCCAGCCTGCCAACCAGCCAGCCTGTCAGCCCCGCTCTGTCAGCTCAGCCCGCAAGCCTGTCAGCCCCGCTCCGACAGCTAAGCTTTCTTGCCTGCCTACCTGCCCGCCCTGTCATCCTGCTCCACTATTCACCTATTCAATAAATATTCCTTCTCATCCTTTAAAACGTGTCTGCTCTTGGGTTCCACCCACCTCCTTGGTCACAACAGAACGATCTGACCAGCATGGACCCAGCAGACATCCCGTTGCCTCCGGACCACCCCCGACTGGATCAACGTTCGGCTGGATCAACTAAGCCATGCCCAGAGACAATACGCTGAACGCACAGCCTCCCAGGTGGCTCAACTTGCACAGCAGGTCGGTCAACTAACCTCGTTCATCCATGCCGCTTCAGTCCCCGCTCCGCAGCCAGCTGCTCCACCACCACCACCTTCGTCCAGCACACCCAGGGAGGCCCACATCCCCGACCCAAAGCCATACCCCGGGACTCCAGGCAAATGCAGAGGTTTTCTGCTGCAATGTTCTCTAGTCTTCGACCAAAAGCCCATAACCTATGCTAGTGACCGCGCCAAGGTGTCATATGTGATCAGTCTCCTTGAAGGAAAGGCACTCACGTGGGCGGAGGCGGCATATGAGAGCGAGGGCTTTGGTCAAATCACATACGCTGATTTCAAGAATGAACTGAAAAAGGTGTTTGATCATCCTACGCGGGGAGGAGATCCCGCACAACGCCTTATGCAGCTCCGACAGGAGGCACTCAGCGCAGCCGACTACGCCATTGAATTCAGGACCATGGCAGCTGACTCTGGTTGGAATGAGGCTGCCCTAAAAGCCGCTTTTTCCCATGGTTTAAACGAACGGCTTAAGGATGAGCTCGCCACCAGAGACCCGCCCCCGCTCGTTGGAGGATCTTATTGCCCTCACTATTAGGATCGACAACCGTCTCTGTGAGCGCGGTAGAGAGCGGCGGGTACGATCCAGGTTGCCAAATACCTCGACCGAGCCCCCGCCTTCCTCTTCCACATCTGATGAGCCCATGCAAGTGGGCCGGACTCGCCTCACCTCGGAGGAACGCCTCCGCCGTCGGATTAGTGGGGGCGTGTTTTTACTGTGGACTGGGAGACCACCGGATTGCCATATGTCCCTCACGGTCAAACGACAACGGTCGCCCGTAGGAATGGGGGTACTGGCGACCGCTGATTTTTCACGATCAACTCCCCAACCAAGACGCTCCTGCCGGCCACCTTGTGTTTATCCACGACCCATCCAGTCCAGGTCCTGTTAGATTCCGGGGCTGAGGCCAACTTTTTTGACCGTGCTTTGGCGTCTCAGCTGGGAGTGAAGCTGGAGCCCCTTTCATCACACATCACAGCTAAGGCCCTGGATGGACGGCTGTTGTACACCATCTCGTCACAGACCCCACCTGTGAGATTGGTCATCTCAGGCAACCACCACGAAACCATCCAATTTTTCATTATTGACTCTCCCACTACCCCAATCGTCCTCGGACATCCTTGGTTGGCTCTACACAATCCCAATATCGACTGGTGTAATGGCAGAATTATAAGCTGGGGCCCTTTCTGCTATAAATCATGTCTTCTATCCGCCGTTCCCTCAACACCTACCAACCCAGTCCAACCACCGGTCTTCCCGGACTTGTCCTCTTTACCCCCTGAATATCATGATCTTAAAGAAGCATTCAGTAAGGACAAGGCCTTACACCTTCCCCCCCACCGGCCCTATGACTGTGGTATAGACCTGCTTCCCGGCGCTCCTCTCCCTACGAGCCGCCTCTACAATCTCTCCAGGCAGGAGACAGCTGCTATGGAAACGTATATACGGGACTCTCTGACAGCCGGCCTCATCCGCCCGTCATCCTCCCCTATGGGGGCCGGTTTCTTCTTTGTGGCTAAGAAAGACGGCTCACTCAGACCTTGTATTGACTTCCGAGGGTTTAAACAGCATCACCATAAGAAACAAGTATCCGTTGCCACTCCTCGAGTCCTCTTTCCACTCCCTCCAGGGGTCCACCGTCTTCACCAAACTGGACCTTAGAAATGCTTACCATCTGGTCAGGGTGAAGGAGGGGGATGAGTGGAAAACTGCTTTCAACACCCCTCTAGGCCACTTCGAATACCTGGTCATGCCATTTGGACTTTGCAATGCCCCCGCCATTTTTTCAAGCCTTAGTAAATGACGTTTTTAAGAGACTTCCTGAACTGCTTTGTTTTTGTCTATTTAGACGATATTCTGATCTTCTCCCCAACCCTTGAAGACCACATATCCCATGTCCGGCAGGTTCTTCAGCGACTCTTGGAAAACCGGCTGTATGTCAAGCTGGAGAAGTGCACCTTCCACACCAACTCTGTGTCCTTTTTGGGCTACATATTTGAGAAGGGGCAAGTCAGAGCGGACCCAGGAAAGGTCAGAGCAGTGGTTGAGTGGCCTGTACCCACCACCGTGAAACAGCTGCAGCGCTTCCTCGGGTTCGCGAATTTCTACCGTCGTTTTATTCGTGGTTTTAGTCGCGTGGCTGCGCCTTTGACCCAACTGACCTCCCCTTCTGTGCCCTTCCGCTGGACCCTGGAGGCAGACCACGCCTTCCTCACGCTCAAAGACCTGTTCACTACCGCCCCTGTCCTTCAACACCCAGACCCCGACCGGCAGTTTGTGGTTGAGGTGGATGCCTCGGATGCTGGTGTAGGGGCCGTGCTCTCCCAACGTTCTGCTACAACCAACAAGTTGCATCCCTGCGCATACTTTTCACGGCGCCTCACTCCAGCAGAACGCAACTACCACGTGGGGGATCGGGAGCTTCTGGCAGTCAAGTTGGCCCTTGAGCACTGGCGCCATTGGCTGGAGGGCACTCGCACCCCTTTCCTCATCTGGACGGATCACAAGAACCTGTCCTATCTGCAAACTGCCAAACAACTCAACCCACGCCAGGCCCGGTGGGCTCTCTTTTTCACTAGATTCAACTTCTCCATATCTTACCGACCCGGCAGCAAGAATCAGAAACCAGACTCCCTGTCCCGACAATATGCACCTGACTCCTCTGCCCTTCCGGAGCCTATCGTACCCCCCTCCCGCATCCTGGCTGTGGTCACCTGGGAGGTGGAGGGATGCAGTGCGGGAGGCCCAACAGCAGGACCCTGACCCAGGTACAGGTCCTCCAGATCGCCTCTTTGTACCTAATTCTGTTCGTTCCCAGGTCATCCAGTGGGGCCATGCTTCCCGTCATGCTTGTCACCCGGGCAGTTCTCGAACACTATCCCTGCTGCAGCGCCGGTTCTGGTGGCCAACCATGGTAAAAGACATCCGTGAATACATCGCTGCATGTTCTACCTGTGCTCGGAACAAGTCTCTGCATCAGGCTCCTGCTGGTCTTCTTCGCCCCTTACCGGTTCCCTACTCGCCCATGGTCACACATTGCCCTGGACTTCATCACTGGCCTGCCCGTCTCCCGAGGTAACTCCGTCATCCTCACCATTGTAGACCGCTTCTCAAAATCTGTGCATTACGTGGCCCTTCCCAAGCTGCCTTCTGCCGGGAGACAGCCGACCTTCTTGTCCATCATGTCTTCCGTCTCCATGGTCTGCCAATGGACATTGTATCGGACAGAGGGCCCCAGTTCATCTCCCAGGTCTGGCGATCCTTCTGCCGGTCTATCGGGGCCTCTGTCAGTCTCTCCTCAGGATTCCACCCGCAGACGAATGGTCAAGCGGAACGGGCAAATCAAGGTTCTGGAGGCGGCCCTGCGTTGTGTGACAGAGGCCAACCCCTCCTCCTGGAGTGACCACCTAGACTGGGTTGAGTACGCCCACAATTCCCTCACTACCTCTTCCACGGGTTTGTCCCCCTTTGAATGTGCCCTAGGTTACCAGCCGCCACTGTTCCCAGCCCAGGAAGAGGAGGTTGCCGTTCCCCTCTGTCCAACACCACATTCGCCCGGTGTCGCAGGATCTGGCGCTCAGCCCGTGCTGCGCTACTCAGGGCCCAGGACCGCAGCCGGCGAGTCGCTGATGCTACTCGCCGTGACGCCCCATCCTACGTTGTGGGCCAGCGGGTCTGGCTCTCCTCCCACAAACATCCCCCTTCGCACAGAGTCCCGGAAGCTGTCCCCCAGGTACCTGGGTCCCTTCGAGGTGGCAGAAGTCATCAACCCGACGGTGGTGCGACTTCGTCTCCCTCGCTCCATGCGGATTCATCCCACCTTTCATGTGTCCCTCCTGAAGCCTGTTGCTTCCAGTGACTTGGTCCCTCCGGCCGTGCCCCCTCCCTCCCGCCCGGTTGGTGGCTGGCCGGCCTGCCTATTCCGTCCGCCGCCTGTTGGACGTGCGCCGCCGGGGGCGGGGCCTTCAGTTCCTGGTCGACTGGGAGGGTTATGGGCCTGAGGAGCGGGCGTGGGTTCCTCGCTCCTCCATCCTGGATGCCGGTCTGATTGCGGATCTGCGCCGTCGCCGGCCTGAGCGGTTTTTGTCGCCCGGTGGCTCCCGTTGAGGGGGGGGGTACTGTTGTGCCCTGGAGGCGTTCCTTCTCCCTCATCAAGCACCACAACCTGTTCCTGATCATCACCACCTGTTCATCATCACCATGGTTTTTTAAGCAGCGTCAAACCTTCAGCCACTGTCAGATCGTTATGCCGCTTGTGTGTCGTCTGCCTGCCACTACGTCATCTCGCCAGCCAGCCAGCCTGCCAACCAGCCAGCCTGCCAACCAGTCAGCCTGCCAACCAGCCAGCCTGTCAGCCCCGCTCTGTCAGCTCAGCCCGCAAGCCTGTCAGCCCCGCTCCGACAGCTAAGCTTTCTTGCCTGCCTACCTGCCCGCCCTGTCATCCTGCTCCACTATTCACCTATTCAATAAATATTCCTTCTCATCCTTTAAAACGTGTCTGCTCTTGGGTTCCACCCACCTCCTTGGTCACAACAGGCGGAGGAGCGGCGTGGTAAAAGAGAATTTGGTACGCCCAGTGATTAGTTACGCCATTAGATTTTTCCAGGATCCAGGTTTCTGATCCAAGGAAATTTGAATGAAGAAATACTCAGAAACACAGTTTTAATCATACATTCTTTTATATAGGTCCTCTATTATAAGAAAAAAGCTACAAGAACATGTTAAAAACACAAAAAAGTACAATCATGTTTCTGTTGCTCAGTTTTCTTAAACATAAAGTTGCATAATTTGTGCAGACAATGTTCTTTTTTCTTTCTCCCTCAAAAACATCCATCAGATCAAATTCCCAGATTTTGCCTAAACTTAACCCTCTGACATTTTCCCATAAAGTTACAGTAATCTGCTTACTTCATTTGTTAGTGAAACTCTGCATTATCAGCATCTGGCTCGCTCCCTGCCCTCAGCACGGACAAATGTTCGAAGCGGTCAAAGTGTAGTGCACCTTCTGCTTTCATTTAATACCACAAATGCATATTTACTTCTCAGTAAGTACAGTTAAAAACTGTAATGCTAACCCTCTGCTTTCAGATTACAGCCTCAGTGACATTATCTTTATTCTGAGAGGTGGGGGCAGTGAATGTCAGGATGCAGTTCAGAGGGGCTACTGAGTATAATACTAAGTGATTACAATTGCTTTTTGTACAAATGAAAACAATAGCAGCAGCAGGTACTCAGGCCCACATGTCATTTAATCTTTGAGAGATTATCGTCTGATGCTAATGTCAGAGTGTAAGAAGGCCTGTGAATATTAAATACATTCCCTGTGCAGATGCTCCAACAGCATCAGTGGGATAATGTGGACAGATTTTTTTCCGAGTTTCTTCATATGGGTGGAATTACTTTGTGAGAACTGATGGGGAGCACTTGTTTTTGAGTTCACCATTAAGCTTGACTGCTGCAAAGGGGGGTTATAGTTGTGTTAATGGCCTTGTGTTCCTTTGGCTTTGGCTAAATCAAAGGACTCTGTAAATCATTTTTTGGCAGATGGACAACTGCTTTGTGCAGACGTTTTACTGCGCAATGACCAAGAATGAATTTAGACTCACTGTGACCACTGAGGATGATCAAAAAAACGTAACAAGTCAAAACACCAATCAGGCTGTAGGGTTTTGGAACCAGGTCGATTTGTTGTTTTTGGTTGTAGTCATTTCCTGTTTTAGTTTGTTGTACTTCTTGTGCTCACCGTTCTTCGCAGGTCACTTGTCACTTCCTTCCTTGTGTGTTCCCTCCCTCCTGACACACCTGTGTGTCATTGATTAATCCTCTCTCTCCCCGTTATATACCCTCGTCTCCCTTGCACGGGTTGTCGGGTGGTTTTGGTTACTACTTGGATTGATTACCTCTCTTCGAGAAATTAAATGAATGACTTTTTCCATTTTCGAGTACCGTCTGCGTTTGTGTCCACACGCCAACCCTGACATTACCACCCGACCTAACATGGACGCAGCAGACGTGGAAGGAAACGGTACGGGCATTGCTTCGCCAACAGGAGGAACAGATGTCCTGCCTACGTCAAGGATTACTGGAAATTTCGAGCCGTCACGAGCGACAATTTGCCGCATTGGGTGAACGTTTTTGAGCAACTGACGGAGCGTTTTCAACATCCGCCGTCTTTCCCTTCGTCACGCCCATTGCCTTCCACGCCGATCCAGGGGACCTGGGAGAGTGTTCCGGTCGCTCCTAATGCTCAACTAGCCCGTCCAGAAAGGTTTTCGGGAGATTCTGGGGACTGTCGGGCTTTTATTACCCAGTGTGAGCTCCACTTCCAATTGCAAGCGCCTCACTATCCTTCGGACCAAGCCAAGGTGGCTTTCATCATCTCCCCACCTCACCGGCAGAGCAGGTGCATGGGCAAACGGCTGAATGGCAGCGTGGTAGCACCTACCTGCGCATCTCTCTCGGCTTTTCTGGAGGCCTTTCAGCAGGTGTTCCAGTACCACCAAGCCGGGCCGAGAAGCAGCTCGAGCCCTTATGCAACTTCGGCAACGGGGCAGAAGGGCAGCTGACTACGCCATCGAGTTCCGCACCCTGGCCTCCACTAGTGGTTGGGACACCACGGCGCTCATGGACGCTTTCGTGGAGGGACTGTCCGAGGAATTAAAAGACAGACTAATTGCTCTAGAGTTGCCTTTCTCCTTGGAACCCCTCATTGCTATGGTTATCAGGATCGATAACCGGTTACAGGATCACAAACTGGAACATGGCAGATCTACACCCCGCTTCCAACACAGTTCTGTTGGATGCAGGAGCTTAGACTCACCTGACTGTGCTGTTTTTCCCACAGAACCCCCCGCCTCCTGTTTCTGAGGAAACCTATGCATCTTGGCCGGGGTAGATTAACAGCTTACGAGCGACGGCGACGGATGGTCTCAGGTGAGTGCCTTTACTGTGGTAAGCGGGGGTCATTTCTGCAGGGAGTGCCCAAACTCCTCTGCTCGTCAGTAAGAGTGGGCGCGCTGACGAGCGGTGATTTGGCGCTTACTAGTCAAAGACCTGCTGCCTGTTTGTTAAAGATACAGGTCATGTTCCAGGGAAAGGGGGTTTTTGTTGAGGCTTTGATAGATTCAGGAGCAGAGCAGAACCTCATGGATGCCGAGCTAGCTAAACAGGTCGGACTTGCTTATGAGTCATTACCTCAGCCGTTACAAGTGGTCTCCCTTAACGGTCAGGAGGTAGCCACCATCTCACACATAACCGAACCTGTTCATTGATTATCTCAGGTAACCATCATGAATCTACCCGTTTCTTCATTTTTTCCTCTGCTCAGAACCCACTGGTTCTGGGTTACCCTTGGCTTTTGGCACACAACCCCGTTATTGATTGGTCCTCCAGTCGTATCTCTGGTTGGAGTGAGAGATGTCACACCTCTTGTTTACGCTCAGCTCGGCTTCCTGGGGAAGACCCCGCTGTCCCGGTTGGGCAGCCGCCCTCACCTGACCTATCCGGAATCCCACCGGAATATCATGATTTAGCGGAAGTATTTTCCAAGTCACGAGCTCTCTCTCTACCCCCTCACCGACCTTATGACTGTGCGATCGATTTACAACCTGGCGCTACTTTACCCAAGAGCAGGTTGTATAGTCTGTCGAAGCCCGAGAGAGAGAGAGGTCATGGAGAAATACATCGCTGAGTCTCTGAATTCTGGGATCATCAGACCATCATCTTCACCAGTGGGATCCGGGTTCTTTTTTGTGGGTAAGAAGGACGGGTCACTCCGACCGTGCATTGACTATCGAGGGTTAAACGAGATCACGGTCAGAAACAGTTACCCTCTACCATTGATGAACTCCACTTTTGAGGCTTTGCAGGAAGCCCGGATTTATTCCAAGCTGGATCTTCGCAATGCTTACCATCTCGTGCGGATGAGAGCTGGAGACGAATGGAAGACCGCCTTCACTACCCCTTTGGGACATTTTGAGTATCTGGTCATGCCTTTTGGTCTCTGTAATGCCCCTGCAGTTTTCCAGGGCTATGATCAATGATGTGTTAAGGGATTTCATTTCATCGTTTTGTGTTTGTTTACTTAGATGACATTTTGATTTTTTCCAGGAATGCCAGCGAACATAGGCGGCATGTTCGTCTGGTACTCCAGCGGTTACTCGAGAACAAACTGTTTGTAAAGGCGGAGAAGTGTGAGTTTCACTCTCTGTCTGTTTCCTTTCTGGGGTTTGTTATTTCTGAGGGTGAGGTGAAACCCGATCCGGCTAAGGTGAAAGCGGTGGTGGAGTGGCCTACCCCTTCTAACAGGAAACAGTTACAACGTTTTTCTGGGGTTTGCCAACTTCCTCCGTCGTTTCATCCGGGGTTACAGTTCGGTGGCCGCGCCACTCACGGCGCTCACCTCATCCTCCTCCCCTTTTATCTGGACGAAGGAGGCAGAGGCAGCTTTTAATAAGCTCAAACATCTGTTCACCTCTGCCCCTGTTTTGGCCCAACCCGATCCGTCCAGACAATTTATTGTGGAGGTAGATGCCTCTGATACGGGAGTGGGTGCGGTTCTTTCCCAATGGGGGGTTTCTGACAGTAAGATGCGTCCCTGCGCTTACTTCTCCCGTCGGCTTTCTCCGGCCTAGCGTAATTACGATGTGGGGGATAAGGAACTGCTAGCGATAAAGCTAGCTCTTGAGGAGTGGAGGCACTGGTTAGAGGGGTCTGCAATGCCGTTTTTGGTTTGGACAGATCATAAAAATCTGTCCTACCTACGAACCGCTAAGCGGCTAAATTCCAGACAGGCACGATGGTCTTTTGTTTTTCAACCGTTTTAATTTTGTAGTTACTTATCGACCTGGTTCCAAGAATGTGAAGCCGGACGCCCTCTCCCCGTCAGCAGGGAACCGGCTTCTCAGGACGGCCAACCGGCCTGTATTCTTCCCCCCTCATGTGTGCTAGGTGCCCTCTCCTGACAGCTGGAGAGAGACATTAGGGCCGCCCAGGCTCAGGAACCAGATCCGGGAGGAGGTCCTCCTAATAAACTGTTTGTCCCAAGCTCTCTCAGATCTCAGGTACTCCAGTGGGCTCATGCCACACGACTCACCTGTCACCCAGGAATCCGCAGGACTGAATCATTTTTTGCGTCGCCGGTTCTGGTGGCCCAGCGTGACCAAGGACGTCCGGGATTTTGTTTCAGGTTGTCTGGTGTGTGCTCAGAACAAGGTGAGTACACACCCACCTGCTGGGACTATTACATCCACTTTCCATCCCGGGTCGGCCTTGGTCACACATTGCTTTGGACTTTGTGACCGGCCTGCCGTCCTCTGCTGGAAAGACTGTCATCCTGACTATTGTGGATCGTTTCTCTAAGGCCGCTCACTTTGTGGCCTTGTCCAAACTTCCCTCAGCTGCTGAGACGGCAAGACTGGTGATAGAACACATTTTCAGGTTACATGGCATTCCCGCAGACATGGTGTCGGATCGAGGTCCTCAGTTCATCTCACAGGTCTGGAAGGCGTTCTGTGGGGCTTTCGGGGCCACTGCCAGTCTCTCCTCTGGTTTCCACCCACAGTCTAACGGGCAGGCGGAGCGGACCAACCAGGACCTGGAGGCTGCGCTCCGGTTGCATCTGCTCCCGACACCAGACCTCCTGGAGTACGCTGTTGCCGTGGGTGGAATATGCGCATAACTCCCTCACCTCATCTGCCTCTGGTATGTCCCCATTCGAGTGTTCTCTGGGGTACCAACCCCCACTGTTCCCCGAGCAGGAGACGGAGGTGGCTGGTTGCCGTCGGTTGCAACATCTCTATCGCCGCTGTCGGCGTATATGGCGGGAGGCTCGAGCAGCCTTGTTGCGTTCCGGAGAAACCAACAAGAGACTGGCGGATCGCCGGCGCACTCCAGCTCCAGCTTATCGACCGGGCCAGTTCGTCATGCTCTCCACCTCCAACATCAAGCTCCGGACGGAGTCCAAGAAGCTGTCCCCAAGGTTCATCGGACCTTTCGAGATCGTCAAGGTCATCAATCCTGTGGCAGTCAGGCTGCGCCTGCCCAGGTCCTTGCGCATCCATCCGGTTTTCCATGTCTCACAGCTGAAGCCCCACATCACGAGTGCTCTGCAACAGCCGTCCTCTCCGCCACCCCCTCCTCGCATCATTGATGGCCAACCGGCCTACACCGTCCGTCGCCTGTTGGACGTTCGGCGAAGGGGTCGTGGTCTCCAGTACCTGGTGGACTGGCAGGGGTACGGACCTGAGGAGAAATCCTGGGAGCCCGCTTCGCGCATTCTAGATCCTGACCTCATCAGGGACTTCAATCGGCGGCGCCGAGACCAGCCTCCTTCAGCACCAGGTGGCGCACCTTGAGGGGGGGGTACTGTAGGGTTTTGGAACCAGGTCGATTTGTTGTTTTTGGTTGTAGTCATTTCCTGTTTTATTTTGTTGTACTTCCTGTGCTCACCGTTCTTCGCAGGTCACTTGTCACTTCCTTCCTTGTGTGTTCCCTCCCTCCTGACACACCTGTGTGTCATTGATTAATCCTCTCTCCCCGTTATATACCCTCGTCTCCCTTTCACGGGTTGTCGGGTGGTTTTGGTTACTAGTTGGATTGATTACCTCTCTTTGAGAAATTAAATGAATGACTTTTTCCATTTTCGAGTACCGTCTGCGTTTGTGTCCACACGCCAACCCTGACACAGGCACAGTAATGCTGCACATTTGTGAATCTCATACAAGTCTCTGGTACTACTGCTGTGTGGAAAATGTCACCCTCCTCTTTTTAATAAAGATTTTACATAATATTTACAGTTTATTTCATACTATTTCATATCACTTTTAAAATGTGGAGAGGGATTACAGCCTAAAACAAAGTAACTGTGTAAACAATACAATAATCTCTGCAAATAACAAGAAACACAAAGAAAAGAAATGATGTTGCAAAAAAATGCTGCAAATGAAAATGCCACAGCAGAAGTGAATTATCGGGGATAAAATATTAAAATGTCGCCAGACACACAGAGCTACTTGGCAGTGGTTTCCCTTCCCATGGTTTCCGCACAGATTTGCCCCCTCTCTCGGTTTTAAGTGCACTTTTAGACATGTACGAACCTTGGTGGTGGGGGGATGCTTGGACATCACTGCCAGCAAACAGGAGGTGTCCTCTTAGTGCCATACTCCCCAATTTTAACTGCACCTTTTATTACACACACCCTTTACATCTCAGCAAATACACTCCAACACACACACTCACTCATAAGGAAGGTGGGACCACTGTGTGTGTGTGGGTGGGGGGGGGGGGGGGTGTATCACTGCTGCTGCTTCGCCGAGGATCCTGATGTGGGGATGACTGGGAATATTCTCCATCTTTTTTAATTTTGTAGATTCCATCACTCACCTCAGCTTAATATGGACATTCACCTGAGCACAGGTGTCTGCTCACCATTGCCAGTTGGTTTAAGTGACAGAGTGAAATCCTTTGCATGTGTTTGTTTGTATACATAGGTGTGTGTGTGTGAGCTGTGGTTATATTGTGTACATGTTGACAGGTTTGTATGTGAAGACTCTTGGAGCCAACAGGTATGTTTGTAACATCTGAGTGTGTGGACAGGCCCCGCCCAATTTAGACTAACATTCATACCTGACTGCATTGATTATACACTCTCAGCATCATTGTTCCCTATTTTATGATGCTCCAATTTCTTTAAACAAATATACACCTTGTGTGTCCAAAGATTTATAACCCCCGATTGTAACGGTAACATCTGTCTAACACAAGAGGCTCTCAACTCATATTTGATACCTCAGCTGTTGAACAGGACAAGTTAAAAATTTTAAAAAAGTCTCACAGGGGGCAGCGGCCCTCAGGGTCACTTTCCATTCAAGAGCAAGGACAGATCCCCAGCCCAAATTGGCGCTTTTCTCACAACACTGTTTGTAGTAAACGTGGAATGCGTTTTCTGCCTCAGAAGCATGGCAGACACAGCAAACAGGTAGAAGATGTCTTTATGGTGGGAGACAATACCCAAACATCTTCTCTCGCTTTGTCTGACTATATACGTATGTGCACCAGGATGAGTAAAAGAGAGTGAGTGAGACTGATAGTGCTGACAGCCCAGTATCTTCTGTGAGGGGGGTGGTTGAAGGCAAAGAGGTTCCCATTTTGACTGACTCCGGGGCCTCAGTGTCACTTATCAGTACTGACTTTTGCATGCCTGTGCCCCTATTGAAGAGTTGACCCCTGAAAAAGAACTTTGTGTACTCTTGGGCTGTTAATGGACAAATGTTCATCCTTCTGGGTATGGTGTCAGCTACACTTCTGGCAACACATATTTTATGTACTGTGTAAATCCCCACAGGCTGCACTGCTGGGTATGGACTACTTTGTCAACACCTTGTGTTGTTAAACCTGAGACGGGGTTTACTGCAGTTATGGAATGTGAGCGTCCCTCTGCTGCAGGGTCGAGAGATGATTTCAGTGTGTTGCAATATGGTGACTATTTCAACATAAAGTGAAGCCCTGTGTCACAGGCCGCTCGGCCATTGGGATTGAGCCACAGGACAAAAGAGAATCTTTAAATAAAGGGTTGTTTATTTTACCCAACAAAAATACATGGACTTAAGTTAAAATGGGGTCAACTTAACAAAATGTAACTAAGTGACTCTGAAACAAAAGCTCAAACCAACTAAACCAAAACTGACCCTCCAAACAGGAAACATCAGGGAGAATTTATACTGGCTGATCAGACCAAAGACACAATAGGGAGGGGACAACAATACAAAACATTGAAAACATAACCATTAATTAATAAAGTAAATTACTAGTCATTAAAATTATTAACAAACAAAACTAACCTATACTTCAAATTAAGTTAAACATATTTCAACAAAAGAAACAATAATTCAACTAAAGAATAAACTTTAGTCCCCCCCCTTCCATCATCTCCAAATGGGAGTGTCCAGGAAGATTTCTAGTTCCTCCCTTTCGCCACATCAGCAACTTGTGTAGCTCCTCCCTCTGTCACAACATCAGGCTTCAAGGAGAACGCAAAAGAAAAGAATTACTCAACACATCAGAACAAAATTAACTAAATGTGTGCACAAATCATGAAGTTAATTTTGTTATTGAAGGTGTAAAGTAAAATAAATTTGTGTGCAAGTATAACCGATAAATTCTGCAACAAATTTGAAAGAAATATAACAAACTTTTTAATATGGGGCTGTGGGGTCTGCCCTTACACCCTGAAACTGTGTCCAATGCATCAGGTTTACCAGCTTTGAGAATTGATGGCTACCTGAAACCTAAGGTTCTTGAGAAGATTGCGTTGGTAGTTGCGCATACAGTAACACCGGTTAAAGAGGGTGTAACGGTTGCACGTGTCTTTAAGCCCACGAGTCATGCAGTGGAGCTGAAACAGGGGCCTCATGAGTTATGCCCGTTAACCAACACTGAAGTCGAGCCATTTCTGTGTAATTTGGAAGTAAATGCAGTGAAGTTCCTACCACTTACTTCGAAATTTCTTCTGGATGGTTCTTCTATTTCTGAACAGCAGAGGGCTAAACTTTCTGTCTTGTTGACGAGATTCTCTATGGTTTTCTGCTCTTCTGACAGAGATCTAGGTTGCTGCACCAGGGTCAAACACCACATTAGAACCAGTGACCATGCTCCCATTTAACAGCATGCATGTTGAACTTCTCCAAGCAAACAGGCAGAGATTGAAAGCAGGTGTCAATTTTATTAGCTGAAGGATTAATCAAGATAGACCTGTTGTGCTAGTTAAGACAAAGGTCGCCCAGTGGCGATTTTGCATAGATTATCATTAGCTCGATTCTGTCAGCCTTAAACATTCTCACCCGTTTCCAAGAGTGGAATACAGCCTTAATGCTTTGGCTGTGTCTATGTGATTCAGTACCCTGGATTTTTCTAACGGGTTAAAGTGGCTGGGGAGGATTGTGAGCTGACAGCCTTTACAACAGGCAGAGGTCTTTATTGATGGCGTGCCATGCCCATGGGTCTTAGCACTTCTCCTGCCACATTTCAGCGCATGATGGAGCTGGTGCTGTGGGGTTTGCCATGGCATTTTTGCATGGTTTATTTATATGACACACTCATTTACAGTCGCATATTTTAGAAGCACATTTGAGAAGCACATGCACCATCTGGAAGTGGTCTTCACATGGATTAGAGATGCAGGGTTGAAACGCAACTCTAAAGAAGTGGGATTTTGCCAGAGATCATATGGTTTTCTTGGGCCATAATGTCTCCAAGGAAGATCTTTAGCCTGACCCAAGTAACACCAATAAAGTTTGTAGCTGTGACATTGGTGCGATATTTGTCAGGCTAAAGGTTCCCTGCATCGCTCTATTCTGATGCATCCATTTGTGGACAAACATATTGTTTTACTTCATTTTTCTCGTCTGAGCTGGAATCTGGCTCAAAACTGTACAACTGAATAGCTCTAATTTTGCTCACAATTTTGTTGCACTGCTAATGTTAGCTTGGGTTTGTTAGGGACTGTAAGGTAGCAAGAGAGAGTGTAAAAAAGGATGAAGGGAAATGAGAACAGGCTTACATTATGCCAACACTTCTTCCCACAGCTCAGAGTTGAATTTGTAATAAACTCCTGCTGCTCTGCAGAAACTATGTCTTGGAAAACAACACTTCTTTTTTTTAAATTTGGCTAAAAACTGCATAATCAGAATTATCCCTGTGAAAATAGATGAAAAATTATCAGAGTTGGCCTAAAGAGAATTAAAAATAATTGTAAGCCTGATTTAGGACGAAGGATCTATGCAGTGAGTTTGATCTTCTCACTAACTTTGAAGTCAGAGAGAGAAGTAAAAGTGGAATCCAAATAATTTAACGATCATATTTATCTTAACTCAGTTTATATTTTGATTTTGGTCAAATCCCCGCTGCTAAGAATAATTTCTGTAATCAGCGAAACCATCATTTAGGTCCTGCCTGAAGGTGATGAGGGGACTTGGCCATTTGACAGGTAGCACATCACCTTACAAACTGAGCCATGTCCGCCTGCATCGTTGGCCACCAGAAAGAGTTCTTCATTAATGTCTGTGTGCCGGCTTAATCTAGGTGGCGTGTCGTGCACCAAGGGAAGAACCCGTTGCCGATGAGTAAGGGGGGGCATAAGCTTGATCGGATGGACATGGAGGTGGGTTGGCGGCTTTGCACCGGCTTTGTCATGATGTCCCACTGTACTTGGGCCAGGTGAAAAGGCAGGCACAATGGAATCTGAAGCCACCTGCTCTTCTATGAAGGTTCCTATGAGGCAAGACAGCGCATCAGCCTTCCCGTATGTGATCCGAAATTGGAACCGAAAGAAAAACCATGGACCATTGTGCTTGACGGGGATTCTATCTCTTGGCGGACTGTAGTTCTCCAAGCTTTTATGATCTGTCAAAATCAGGAATGGCTCCAGCTCGTGCCTCCACTCTGAGAAAGCCTCCTTCATGGTGAGCAGCTCTCGGTCCTCTACGTTATAGTTTTTCTCTGTGTCATCAAGCTTCCTCGAGTAGTATGCACATGGGAACGTCTTGGGTAGTTGGCCTTGGTGATGCAACAGCACGACTCCAACCCCTGTGCTTGAGGCCTCCACAATAAACTGCACAGATGGACCCGGATGATGGAGGATGGGTGCCTGTGAGAAGCGTTGCTTGTGGAACCGGAATGCTGTGGTGGCCTCCAAAAAAGTCATTTGAGGTCTCCTATCAAGAGGGAGGTGAAGTGCAGGTAAAAATCTACGAGGCCAAGGAACCGCAGCAGCTCCTTCACTGTGGTAGGTTGAGGCCACTGCAGCACCGCCTCCACCTTGCCCTGCTCCAAAGATACTCAGATGATGTAACCAAGGAAGGAAATAGAGGTCTGATGGAATTCACATTTCTCACTCTTGGCATACAGGTTGTAGTCATTGAGACGCTGGAGAATGATGCCGGACATTGGAGACGTGCTCTTCAAAGCAAGGAGAGTCTATGGCGAAGAGACAGAAGGTTTCTTGCTGGCTAGTCAGGGTGTTGAGCTGGATATCCGAAGTGAAGAACTTGACCTGGCCTGAACCCAGGGGACAATCATCAAGGGCAGTCACAGGGAAGCAGATGAATCATATTAGCTTGGGAAAAAGCTGGATCAATTAACTTACCCGCTGTCCCATAATCAATCGTGGCCTTGGTTATTATATGCCTTTCATCTATTCTCAAAATGACTGATATTTCAAAAGTAAGGAAGTGCTCACTCACCGGTCCTCCCGACTGCCTTTGTGGATGATTGGGGCAAAATGCTCACCAGTGACCGGGTTGACCACAGTAGAGACAAAGGTTTTCTCACATGCGTCTTCCTCTTTCCTCTGGCGTCAGGTGAGTGGAACCCAACTGCATATACTTACCAGGCATGGTTAGCGATGTTTGCTCATTACGAAATGGTATCGGCATCACAGAGGAACGTTTAGTGGCCGTGACTTTAGATCCTGGGTTCAAAGAATGTTGTCCTGCCGAATAGTCAAGGTGATTAGTTGATCCAGATTTAGATTCTTGTGGCGGCAGGCGATTTCTCTTTGGAGCTCCAAGTAAAGGCTCCGGCGGAAAACAGTTTTTAAACTACATGGAGTCCAAACCATTTGGGCTGCTAGAGTATGAAATCTTAAAGAATAGGATGTCTCTTCACCTTGTTTAATCTCCAAAAGTTGATTCCCCAGAACCTTGCAGTTAACAGAGTGATGGAACACTTCGCAGAGCAGTTGAGTGAAAGCCTCATATGACTGGAGTAAATATCTGTTATTCTTACTGCATGTGTCTTCACTGAATACAGTGACAAATGCTGAGAATGTGTGAACAAAGTTTAAATCTAAGGTTTATTTCAGACAAGTAGATGAAGTCACAAATGTGGATGGACTTTTGGTTAAAAGCTGCTATCATTTCTGAAAGGAAGCAGATTGAACAGTCTCAGCCATACTGGGTTGGCATTTGGTTTGAGGCTGTCTATGATGTTCCCACGTTGTTGCTCATTAGTGTATGTCTGATCCATCTGGGATGCGTGTGACACTATGACTGAATGCACGTTTGTCTTCATGTTTTACTTTCTTCATTAAGTCATTCTAAGGACAAAGGCGCTCCACCTAATTACAGCTGATGAATAAAATACAAGCTCATGGAGCAGTTGGCAACAAGATAATTGTGTTGCTTAATCAAATGAACTGCACTAAGCAGTTTGAGTTCGCCACTGCTTAGAGAAAGAGTTAGGATCCAAAGGCTCTCTTCAGGACTGAGTGCAGCCCACATCGGCCCTTCTAAATATCTCACTCAGTGATTAATGTGAAAGCGACACTTCGCAGAAACACATCTGACAGAGTTGATTTCCCTGGTTTGAGCATGCACTAGGTCAGGTTTGGATATGTTCTTGCATGTTAACCAGACTTTAAGACCTAAACCAATTCATCCCCTTTTCAGGCCCTAAACTTAAAGTTGCAGATCAAGTTAATGAAGTTAAGCTGCAGGGAAAAGGGTCTCCCTTCACAAAGACAGCAAGTAGCCAAGGGCAACAGCCGATAACTAATGTGTGAAATATTGCAATTAGCATGGCAAAGTACTTATAGTGATCAAATTAAAAAATTCATTAACGTGCACACTTAATTAAGAAACACTTTTCGGTTTTACGTGATAAATTATGACACCTATTAAATCTTCAACTACAAGCTGTAATGGCCTTCTTTGCTCCAGGGTGTAAGCAGTTTCTCCTCTCAGGTTTGAGAAACTCTCCAAGGACCTGCATATTTATTAAATACCTTTATTAGGAATAATGTTTCCCTGCAATGGATTCAAGAGCAGCCACTTCACAGCAGAAGGTGCCCTGCTGCTGCTTTAGTCCAACATCCAGTTTTTAATTGAATAAGCCTCCAGTCCAACCCTTGATGCAGAGTGTCAGGCAGGGTTGAAGTCTTTGACATGACCTAATGAAAGATTTGACCCTTTTTCTTTTGTAGGTGACCCTGTGGTCTTGCTTTGGATACTCTGGTTTGTGATTTCTTGTGTCTACTTGGTAGAGTGTGAGGCTGAATTACATAGATGGAAGAGTTACTTCTCAACAAATTAAGATATATTATTAAAAGAAACTCTCACTCTCATGATTATTTGATTTCATCAAATCTTTGCAAGCAGTTGTTAGCTGTAGATCTAAGATTTACAGAATTCTTGTCTGCACCTTAGTTGGACAAAAATTATGTAAAACAATCTGAAAAAGTCATAAAATCTGAATCCTTCATGCAAACCTTAAAAAATAACATGAACTAATGTATTAACAGTGTATTTCATATAACTACTGACACCATGTTGGCTTGTTTTTACCCTTCTCCCTGTTGGGAACAGATGGTTCCTTTTACTTTATTTTCCACATCAAGTATGATTATCTTTTTGTGCCAAAAGCCACCTGCCGTTTCTCACTCTCTGTTCTAATTATTTATGTTGGTATCACACAGCAGGACTGCTTATCAGTTGGTTGGTGACTTAATAAAGGAAGGCACATCAACATATTGACATCATGTTCAAAGGGAAATGTATTATCACACAGATGATAAATGTGGTGTGTGTGTGAGTGTGTGTGTGTGTGTGGGGGGGGGGGGGGTCGGCAGTGCCAGGTGCCAGCTCCTCCAAACCTGACCTCTTTTTGTTTTCGTGCAGAGTTCCTGTGCAGTGCACAACTGAAGAAGTGGATAATTGGAGGAAAGCCCATTAGAAATTCAAAAAAGAAAGAATAATTAATTGCTGGGACCTGATGGTTTAGCTGTGTGCTCAGATGACAGAGAATGATGCAGGAAAGTGGCTGCTGCCACACAAGACAAAAGCTGTGACCACAAAAATCAGATGTTTTGGCTCATGATTCTTAAATACTTGTTGAAACACTGGAGTTGGTCCAATCAGTCATTCAATGGACAATTTTTTTTTTAAACTCAGCTTAATTTCACAGGAGGCAGACAAAGACATGCTAAACCAATGCAATACCTTTGTCTGTCCTTTCATGGTGATTTTTAAAACTTTTCACAGGTCAAAACGATCCTGCCTGATAGTTTGTCTCTACCACATCAGGTGAGAAGAAGTTTGTCTCAGCATGACATGGACAGGTTCTGTCCCTCTTGGATGTCTCATCGACTCCTTAAAACCTGCTCCAACGAAAATTGTGTTTTTAACATGTTCTGCCAGCATGTATCTCATAATGGAGGACATATATAAAAAATATTTAAGAACCAAACTGCATTTCGCAGGGTTTATTTATTCAATTTGTGATGAGGTGTGCGTCACTCCTGCAGTGAAACTGCACTTGACAGCTGTTTTAAACTGTGCTTCTGTCTGTCTGTGGCCCAGTTTGAGTATTAACCTGAGAGGGAAAAAATAAAACTGGGGGATCTTTTTACATGTGTCGATGAAAATAAGAAAAACATCATCAGCCCATGTATCTGGAGCAGTCGGCTACAATTGCACCAGCGGCAGTTCTCCATCTGCTGGGCAGCCACTCACCGGCAGCCTGGGCAGTGGACCTCACCAGCTCTGCCGAACACCTGGGCAGCGGCAGTCGTTTCCTCTGCCAGAGCCTGGGCTGCCTAGGCAGCAGAGCTCGCTATGCTGTCCACCATAGCAGGCTCAATTGCAGCAGTAGGCCTTTCACTAACAATTCTTTTTTTCGATTAGTCAACAATTATTGTTTACGTAATATGATATTAGTCTGAGATCTGTAATATGATGATGTCAATTATTTTCCCAAAAGGTGATAGTGTTGGTACCAACCACGGAGGTTTGCGTCATCCATGGTACCACTAGTGCTCAGCAAATGCTGCATTCAGAGAAATTGAAATTGTACATGTATAGTAAAATTTATTTAAATTTCACTTTACGAAATATAAAAAGCCTAAGGTGTGAGGTAAGCTACATGCCAGAACAAAAAAAGCTATAATTGGCTCACAAGTTTAAGAGTTCCTGATCCCTGCATTAAATCATTGTCTAAGCTTCCCATAGAAGTAGTAAGCAAGAAATATTTTTATGAACATGGGCTTTACTTTATTTCAGTTAGTAAACAATAAAATATTCTACAACATTTTTTCCTTCATCAATTTGCAAAAGTGACTTATGTGGTAGCCAGAGTGCAGCTCTAGAATCAATCCTGTTCAACCATTGACAGAGGTCTAATTTCTTTTTAAAAACACATTGAGGATGTTCTGTGTTGCAGCCTCTAAAAAAACTATTTGGTCCAGTTCCTTACTGTCTAAAGATAGCCGTAAAATCTCACTGCACTGTCGATAAAAAATGTTTGTTTTTTTTGTGGCCATTTGGTCATTTATTTATAACTTAAACTTTTAAATAGTCATTATAATTACACTAACAGTGTTACATTTTTTAATAGGATTTATAATAATTTTGATTCATTTTAATCTATATTTTAAACAGCAGCACCTACAAGTTCCTTTCAAAATAAAATTCATTGTCAATAAAGACTTTCCTAAAGCAGTAAATTTACTCGCACTTATTATTATACAATTCTCTCACTTAAGAACTTTGCTTCTGAACAGAAACTACATGTAATGCTGTGCAGCAGAAGATAAGAACATGTGCTTTAAACTTAATCAAAAAATAAACAGTTCTGATAACAGATGTATTCATTTTACTCAGTCATCTGTTATGTGTGCATTCTGGAGGGTTGATAAAACACATAAGGACTCTTAATTTACTGTTGTGTCAGGAGTGGTTAAAAACACATTTGTTTTACTATTCTAAGACCATTTCATTAAGAAAAAGAAAATTAAATACAGTAACAAAATGTAACTAAGAAACCCATTATTGATGTGCAATAAGAAACAAATCAGGCTTCTGTGAAGCTCCATGCAGAAGCTTCTGGTGAAACGTTTTAACAAAAGAACAATTTAACAATCAGAACAAGTCAAACTTTATAAACTGCAAAGCGACTGAGCAACTCCCCCTGACCTCCTGTGCTGTCCTTTCTCCTCCAGCCTCCTCCGCTCCACTCACTGCACAGCCCAGCTTATCTCCTCTTTCCTTCTTTCATGGAGGTACTTCTGAACAGAGTGTTCAACTCCTGTAATATTTGTGTCTGTAGTTTGAGGGATGAGCTTGTCTGAGCATTCATATGAATGTATAAAGTTCAGGGAGGGAGGAAAAGAGAACGTTCCTGTTGGGCTTGAGATAAAAAAAAAAAAACAGAGAGAGAATGAAGGTCAGTTATACCAAATTAGCGTCAACAATTTTTTATAATCGATTAATCTATTAGTTGACTAATCACTGACATCCCCATGCGGCAGCTCCGTGGGCTCTGTGATGGGCTGGCTTACTGTCCAGGGTAGGTTAACAGTAACCAGGACACTCTCTGGCAACCTTGGAGTTCCAGCGTGTTAAGAAAACGGAATAAAGTTCACCACAAAAATCCTGGCATTGCATCGCCAAACTGAATTCAATTTTCTCCCCTTTGATCTAGTCACAGACAACATCACGTTCTCAAAGCTGAATCCTTGATTGGTGCTGGTGACTTCACGTTGAAACTTGGTGCCCCTGTCGTGTCCGATGTGAATGCATCTTAACAGTTGATTTATTTTTTGTTGTGTAGTCAGTGCTTTAAGTGGACACCAAGATGGCAGTACTCTGTTTCACTGACGTCAAAACATAAAATGCAGAGAATCTTGAATGTAATTATTGATCTATGAGATGTCATTTTTTCTGTGCGTCATCATATAAAACTATAAAGAAGGAGCTCAGTTCAAGTCTATAAATAGAGGTAGTCATACATTTTACTGTGTAAATTTTTTTTAAATGGGTGAACAACAACAACTGTGTACTGAGCATCCGGAGTACTTCTGGATAGTACCGGGCCACTGTGTGTAGGGGTTTTTTGCAGTCACTGCTGTCCTTTATGTAGTGATGGGCACAGGAAGCTTCATTAAACATTCATGAAGCTTCATTTGCTCTAGGATTACATCTAGTGGACACAAAAAGTATCAGTGGAATTAGAAACTGTATTTTGAAAAGAAGCCGAGGAATAAACATGTCAGCAAAATTAAGAAGTTTACAAGACATGTACATCGATGTATGCTTTCTTTGTGTATGCTTATGTATAGATACAAATAAATCTTTACTGCTCAACCTCAAAGGAAATTTAGGAAAATGTAAAAATGACAATTTAAAATTAGGGGAGAGCAGGGATGGATTTAAAGATGAATCTTTCATGGATATTGTCTAGCATTAGTTTTCTTTAGAACGTAACTCCCGTGATAAATGAGGACTGCTGTGGACAATGATCACGCTTTTGTAACACTGAGATATGGCCAGCGATTATTGTTTATGTATTTTAATTATATACAACAGTTTCCCATAAATGTCCTTTATGCCTTTAAGAGCCTGTGAGATTCATGCTGCTATCAAACTCGTGGCACAATCTGAACCACTCCATGAATCAGTCATGAGGGACAGCCAGGCAGTGAAGATTCGGACGTCATCATTTAGGCTCCTCCCCTAGATGAAGCAAGCCTCGATACACGCTTCGCGGAAGGTCCTCCTCTGTGCGATAAGATATCTGTTAATAAGAAACGTATTATAAAGAAAAAGTTGTATACATAAATACAAAGTTGTGCACAAATGTATACTTTGAGCACAATTTTACAGAAAAAATATGGATACAACATTTAGTTTGACACTTAACGTGTCTGTTTTAAATATGATTGTATTTGTTTTGAATACAACTTTTCCTTGTCTCCTGTTAAGAAATTGTTAAAATTACGTCACAGGGTTACAGGCATACACATCAAGTCCTTGAACAGCAATTGTTCAAACTCAACTAAAACTAAAACTACTAACGTACACTAAAATAAAATAGAACATTTAAGAATGTTATTGATCCCATAATGGGGGAAATTATCTTGATAGGCATATCTTTGTGGAAAATTGAATAACATAGATCAAAATACAGCGAATAAGTCTAGATACAGCCTAGATAGAAGTAGCAGACGTACAACTCCACTCATTAAGTGTAAAACAACATGTCTGCTGATATTATTTAATTATAAGAGGATTAAGAAACAAAAACAGCTAAGCTAACTGAGCTAAAGTTGGCTAAACTGGCAGCCGCATGTTGTGGCAGTAAAAATATAAATCAAATATCTTAAAAAGAGAGTAGACCCAACTTTTTCTAAACTTTCTTTCAGAAAAAAGGCCCACCCTGCCTGTCCCAGGAATAAACTGCCGGGCTAAGTGGGGATCCCCCACGCTAATATGCCGCAACTGGTCAGTGCTGCAGAACGCCTGAGGTTGAGGAAACAAATTCTCTCAGGGGAAACATACCATGGCTCAATACTGACATGGCAGACAGCGGACAGACAGCAGAGCAGCAGCAGCAGAGAGACAACCATCCCTCCACCGCCTGTTCGGGCGTTATTCTTTTCTTTTATCATTCTCTTAATAGTATCTATTTTTTTGCCACCACTTCACAATCTGTTTCTTTGTTTTTACGCTCCGCTGTTGTTCCATGGTAAAGAAAAAAGAAAGTGGCAGGACTTGGCTGTTAATATCTTTTTTTTTCCAGCAGAGCTATGGTATCAAGATAATTTTCCTGTCGTTTAAGGTTTAATTCTATCATAGTTTAATAAACGTCCATGCTCATGCAGTTGAATCAATGTTTCGGGACTCGGATGCATATGCCTGTGACGTATTTCTGATAGTTTGTAAACATGAGAAATTTGAATTCTAGACAAAGAAAAGTCGTTTTCTAAAGAGATATGTTAAACGTCAAAGTTGTGAAACAAAATTTTAACTTTTCTTTCATGAATATGACTCTTTAAATATTTTTTTTTCTTTATGAAAAAGTTTCTTTTTGAAAGCTCTCTTACCCCATAGTCCTCCATTACTCGACATGCCTCAAAGCCTTGACACAGAACATCACATCACTACTTTTATAGGCTCTTTTCTTATTCAGTTAATAAACTTTTAGGAGTGTATAGCGAACTGACTGCTTCAAATGTTTTTGTTTGTTTTGGCAAGCTTGACGTCGTGGAGCAAACGCTACTGTTCTTTTTTTTCTTCTTCTTGTGGTTTAAATGGCGGGGCACCAACGTTGATGTGTTGATATGAATTTCCGCCGCCTAGTGTATAGGAACGTGGGTCAGATTGGGGAACTCCCTTCCCCTTTCAAAATCCTCCTTAAACTCACCCCATAACCTCTGATAACTCTACTTTATCTTCCAGCTGCAGTCTTTCTGCCTCATACAATTTGCAGCGACACAAATCATGAACCACTGATTCTTCCTCTTCTCCGCACTCGCACAATCCAGAGTGCCACCGTTCAAAAATGGCTTTAATACTGGAGCTGCAGAGCATGATGACAAGCAACTTCTTAAATGACGTGGGACTTGCACCAATTGACCAATCACAGAATCCCACTGTACTACTTTGTTTCAACCACTAGCGGAGAGAAAAAAATACTATATTTTCAGAAATTAAACAAATGTATTTTAAATGGTCAAAAATTTGGCAAGGACCAACAGTCACCATTTTTAAAGCCTGATATGTACAGGTAAACACCTCAAAAAAGTTTTGGTATCCTTTAAAACAACTTGGTATCCTTTTCTTGTTGGACCGGACGGAGAAGGAGAAGGGGAAAAAAAGAGAGAGAAGTTAGAGAGGGGGTTAATTGCACAAAAGAAAGAGCAAAAAGGGTAGGCTATAGAAATTGGAGGATGATTACAAGGGAGGGGGTCTTGGAATCATAAAACAACAGGCAACAAGATGCTGTAAGTTGATAATCATCACATGTGTGAATGTTTGTCTAAAGTGGGCGGGGCCTGTCCACACACTTAGATGTTACAAACATACCTGTTGGCACCAATAGTCTTCACATAGAAACTTGTCAACATGTTCACAACACAACTACAGTTCATACACACACCTATGTATACAAACCAACTCATGTAAAGTATTTTATTCTGTCACGTTGTTTTTGCAAAGGTGAGCTGACACCTGTGTTCAGGTTAATGTCCATATTTTACTGAGGTGGATGATGGAATGTAAAAAAAGGAAAAAGGAGGGAAGCGTCCTGGCCATCCCAACATAAAGACCCCCACCGAAGCAGCAGTGGCGGCCAGGTCCCGCCTTGTGACCTCACCCAGCATGGGGCCCCACCCCCCAAGAGTCCCCCAGTCCCAGACAAGCCCACCCACCACCACCTTGGAGTTACAAACATAAGCAATATAAATAAAGCTTAGCTTAAATTACAAAAGGGGTTTATAAAAATATGCACTTTGTGTGTCCAAATATTTATAACCCATGATTGTAACAGCAAAACCTGTCCAACACAAGAGGCTCTCTGCTTATATCTGTTTGCTCAGCTGTTGGACAGGACAAGTTTAAAAAAAACAACAAAAAAGTGGTTTTCGTGACATGACAATCTTTTTGAATTTCCATCCATCCATCCATTTTCTTCGGCGGGTCGCGGGGGCAGCAGTCTAAACAAAGATGTCCAGACTTCCCTCTCTCCGGCCACTTCCTCCAGCTCCTCTGGGGTGGACCCCAAGTTTTTGTAAGTCTTGGGTCTTGTTAAAGTTCTGAATACGAAAATGCTCTAAAATAAAAACATGAATCAAAAAGTATCAACATAGACTAGCTTTTTTTAGTTCGTGTGACTGAAAAAATGTTGGACACGACCTCAGGATAGGGACTCCCTGGAGAAAGACGGTCAAAATTTGAGGTAAAAGTAGCAATTAGGTATTCATGGTAAAAGTATTCATGGCAACACAAAGCTTCGTGTCATGAGGATTGATCACACTTAATCACAGCTCCATTATTTTAAAATGTAGAACAGAGAACAAAAATGCTTTAATCCCTGAAAGCTAAAAATGAATGCACCATAATTAGTTCACATGTACAGCTCCAGTGAGTGAGAAATATGTCATTTATGATGCCTGATACATTTCAAACTCAGGGCACTCCATCCTGTCTAAGCCTTTCATTCTCAGGCTATCACAGAAGCATCATCCCATGAGGGTGAAGAGCCACCGCAGCACCCCCATCTGGAGGCTTCATTTAACAGGCTTACAAAAAACCTTTATCTACCCATTTAAGAACATATAAGAGCTTATGGCCTCCAGAGAAGAGGGGAGCGCATAGTGGAGCACAGACAATGCACTGACCATAAATCCATAATAGCCTTTAGGATTAAAGAATATGCTCTTTGAGTTTAATTACATATTGCTTCTGAGAGCTTTACCCTGCTGGGACAGTGAAGCACTCCGGGCAGCTCCAGATGAGGGACAGACGGACAGAAAATTAACTGAAGGATTTATTTAATCCTAACTAGTAAAAGTTTCCAGAAAATAATGTAGCCAAGTGGAGATGAGGCATACGACCAGGCCACATGATGGAGGACAGAATGAGAGGCAAACACACATGCCTAATGTCACTTCTGCCTGCTACAGTCTGAAAGCAGGGACTAGAAAAGCTCAACAGAGAGATCACGAGTGAATGTTCATTATGGAAGACTGACTGCGTCATGAACCTCTGCATCACGACACTCTCTATGACTAAGAGTCAACACAACGGGAAAAATGGCAGAAGGATTCAGTTTTAGTCTTTTTTTAATGTTGCAGAAAAAAAAGGAGTTGTTAGAAGATGTTAGAAGCGCTTGGTTTGGGTCAGACGCTCACTGGGGAGGGGTCTGAGCTTTGGCTGCTAAAGATGTTTGCCGTCTGGAGTCTTTTCAGCTTTTCATAAAAGAGAAAAAAGCTAAAATTAACACACCATTCACACACACCATGACCCCCCCCCCCACACACACACACGCACACTCAAAATCCATTCAGGCACGAAAAAATGACTAGAATCATAAAAGAGACAAAAGGCCTCTGCTGTGAGAAAACCTTATATTGAGAGCACCACAACATCCACCCACACCAGAGAAAAGCAGAGTCCACTCCACAGACGTGAGGCTGCAATGTTAGAACCCAGCCACCCCAGCAAGGAAGAGCAGTGCAGTAAATAAACACTGACCGAGCCAGCAAGTCCCAGTACCAGTACAAACGATCCCCCTTTGGGACCATAACTCCATAAATGTCAGTGACGCCAAAAACATGACCAAATATTCAGCGGGGCGATCATAAACATGTCCAACAGCTTTGCGCTTTTCCTTCTCATGCACACACTCAAGGTCTATTCACAGACAATTACTCATATGCGTTATCTGTTAACTTAGTGGCAAGTTTCAAAATTCTGGGGAATTATTACAACGTTTCAATTTCACTGCAAACTTAGTTTTAGTTTTTTCCTACAGTACGCATTAATTTAAACCCCCTGTTTATGAAAGCTGACGCGGAAGGTAATGTGCATTGTGTGAAACAATAAAGTTTTGTTGAAAAAAAAAGGAAAAAACTGAGATTGTCACTCAAACACAATTTTGATGGTTTCAAATCTGAAAACTACTGTAGTGATCCTACCCACAGCAGGAGTGCATTGTGGGACTTAAGTTTATTTCTCGTGTTGGTGTTATTGAACCACGAACAAAAGGGTTATTGTCAGGCATCATGTCTACAATGTTGTTGATTGTATTTAAACTGTCAAAGATCTATCACATGACTCTGTTCTGAAGACTTTGGACTTTTCCAACACTGAAGCTTTCCTAGCTAACACATGGTTCACACCCAACACGGAAGCAGCGCGGAACAGGGGGCGCTACCATTCGCCACCCTCCTTAACCTGTGGTGTAGTTCACACCAGATGCAAAGCGCCACTGCACAAAAAAGTGATTTTCCTAACTAATCTATGTAAGTCCATGTTGCAAAAATGAGTATACCGCAAGTATAGTGTTAGGAGAAAAGCCACACTTAAGACTACAAATTTATAATGAACAGGAATCCAACCACATGTGAGTCAATGATTTATTTAAGATATGTCCAGGACAAAGGTGACTCTAAAAGAGAGTAACTTAAAGAAAAGCCCCTCCCATTTCATGCTGTCAGAAATGGCTCCTCATGAAAGAGAAATGTCACAAAAACTGAGAAAGAAATCATTTCTTTACACAAAAAGGTGAGGGCTACAAGAAGATCTGCAAAGCTTTACATATCAGTCTGATATTCTCATATCATATCAGACATACTGTAACAAAAGTGACTTAAACATTTAAGAAAGATGGAAGTGCAACCATCTACAGAGACCTCCAGGCCGTCTACAGAAGTTAACAACTTAACAGGAGCGTCTTCTGAAGAGAAGGGTGGAGGAAAATCACCATGCATGTAATGACATGCATGGGTTTCATCCACGAAGGAAGACTCTCCTGAAGCCCATGCAAAAAAAAGTACGCCTAGAATTTGCTAGAGCCCATGCTGAAAAAGAGGAAGACTACTGGGACTCTAAAGTCTGAAGTGATGAGACAAAGACCACTGTTTTTGGAACTAATGGTCACAAAGGTGAGGATTTCAAAGAAAAATGCATGGTGCCTCTAGTGAAACACGGCGGTGGTAGTGTCTTTATGTGGGGCTGCTAGTGTTGGAGCTGCATGTAAGATAAGCTTAAACTTGAAGTATAAGTCAAGGAGCTGCATCTATGAATGTGTGTGTGTGTTTTTAAGTTTATGTGCCTAACCCAATCTTTTTATAACTTGTTTTTCTGATGCTTGCACAACACTTTCTTCAACAGTCAACTGAGGAACCTTATATGGAAATATTTTGCATCTGTCTGTCTGTATTCCTCTTTTTGGTTCCCTTTTTTGAATGTGTCAATCTTGTTACGTTGACCTGCAAGTGACCTGTTTCAGCCTGTCCTTCTTCCCCTTCCCTTAGAGGCTGAAATCAGTAATGTAACTAGGACATCCCTTTATCAATAAATAGCAGAGGGAGACGAACTACGCCCGGAGATCGCGGAGATCGTTGAGAACAGCACTCTGTTCGTATCTCTCCCGCTGCAGCTGGTAAAAGACAACCGTCTTTCTTCCTTTTTGTGTGGACCCTGGTTCTTATATTTTTGCAAGCTCAAAGACTCTGATTCAAACCTGACATTTCTCTGGTGCCGAAACCCGGGACCCAATACCTGGACTACCATTCGACGCGGGACCAAGGAGGCCAAGAATCTGTCGACAGCGCGGTCGCTTTCAGGCTGCGGGCCGGATCCCTGCCCCTGCGCCGAGTGGCGGTTCCAGTGACGGGTCCCCTATTCGAACTAGACGAACCAGGTCCCCACAACTAAAGGTAAGACTAAATTTATTGCTCTCCCACTACAGAAAAGAAAAGGCAAAGAAGCGTTTAACGAAACGGCTTAGAAAACCCTGAGAATTCTAGACCCTATCAGGTAACAGACGGCAGTTAAGTTCCGCGAGAGGGTAGACTCTCCTGGTCGTGATAGAACCGGTTAAATTCTACGGAAGGACGGCGGAGTCCTCTGCACGTTTAACAGACGGCAGTTAAGTTTCCGCGAGAGGGTAGACTCTCCCGGTTGCGATAGAACCAGTTAAATTCTACGGAAGGACGGCGGAGTCCTCTGCACTCTGAGAAAGAATAAAGAAAAGTAGAAAAATATATATAAAAATAAACAGAAAGTGGCCTGGGGTCACTAGGAAACTGGGTTTCCAAGGTCAAGTCAGGGACTGACTATAATGTAAATCTGGGATTTACAAATATCTTAACTAGGAATAATAAAAATAAACAGAAAAAGGGTCACGTCAGGGACTGACCGTAATGTAAATCAGGGATTTACAATAACTTAAAATAAAGTAATAATGATAATAATATTCATAAAATAATAACAGCTGTATATGAACAAAGGAGTGAATGTGAGTGAATGCGAGTGAATGTGAATAAAGATTAAGGATGAAAGGAGTATCACGCATAAACACACTGTAAAAAAAAATTAACAGAAAAAGAAGTCAAACGTAACAAGCAAAAAACACAACGTAAAAGTACAATAAAATAAAGTAAAAACAAAAATAATTTCGGAATTTAAAATAAAAAACAGAAAATATCATAATGGGCCAACAACAAATAAAGGAGTTAAAAGAACACCCAGACGTAAAATTTATGTCTACCAAATGCCCAGGTAGCTGTGACTTTTTAGAAGAATGGATTAAAAATTATGATTTTAAACCACAATTAAAAGATAAGGAGGAAATAGTACGCGTCTATAAAACTTTAAAAGAGAAGAAAAACGATAAATTAAAGAAAGGAAAAAATCCAGGCTCCCTGGACCGACAGCTTTTGAAAATGATTGACTGGGTGGAACAAAGCAAGAAAAGGATTGAAGATATTGAAGAAAAGAAGGAAAAGAAAAAGTTGAAAAGAGCCACAGTTGCAGCATTGAAAATCAATCTTGAGGAAGAGACTGTGGCAGCACAAAGACGGAGATAAAGAGGAAGTGGACCAGCAGACCGCTCAAGATCGACTGAACGAGAAGAGGAAGAAGCAGCGGGAGGAACTCAAGGAGGCGGAGCCGCAGGAGGACGACTTTCACCAGTGCGAACACGAAGCCAAACAGCACTTCAACATGAGGGACCCAGCACCAGCCAATCCCTTTACCCACCACTAACTCCACCACAGTCCCTCTCCCCCAGCAGCACTCCAGGTTCCTCCAAATCAACTCCTTGACCTTATCTACTCCGAAGAAATGGCCCTCAGTCACCCCCTCACCTGGACCGACGCCGCCGAAAAGGCTTTTACAGAGATAAAACACAGTATCACTTCCTCTGGAGTTTTAGGATTTCCTGATTACTCCAAACCATTCACACAGACTGTGGACTGCAAATCTGGTTTCATGACTTCTGTCCTCCTCCAACCACATGGTACAAAACAGAAACCAGTGGCTTACTACTCCAAAAGACTAGACCCTGTTGCCTCAGCCCTCCCACCTTGCGTCCAAGCAGTGTGTGCTGCCGCCATGGCAGTACAAGCCTCCGCCGAACTGGTCCTTTTCCACCCTCTGACCCTCCTTGTAACCCACGCTGTGGACATGCTACTCACCCACACAAAGATGGCTTTCCTCTCACCAGCCAGACACCTCAGCATTACTGCTACGTTGTTGTCCCAACCACACTTAACCATCCAGCGTTGCAACACCCTGAACCCTGCGACATTGCTGCCTACGGAACTGGATGGGGATCCGCACAGCTGTCAAGCCCGAACTGAACAATGCTGTAAACCACGTTCTGATCTACAAGACACCCCTCTGACTGAAGGTCAAATAGTGTTTCATTGACGGTTCTTCCTTTAAGGCACTGGACGGATCTATCCACACAGGCTACGCAGTTGTGGACCAAACCACTACCCTCAAATCAGGGAAACTCCCTGGAAATTGGTCAGCCCAAGCCGCAGAACTGGTAGCTTTAACTGAGGCCTGCAAACTCTTTAAAGACCAAGACGTCACCATTTACACGGACAGTCAATATGCACACTCCACCCTACACATCTTTGCAGCTCAATGGGCCAGAAGAGGTATGAAGACCTCTTCCGGAAAGGCTGTGCAACATGCCAAACTCCTCCAGGACCTCCTCCAAGCCGTCCTACTCCCCCACAAGATTGCTGTGTGCAAATGCCAAGCACACACCAAAGCTCAAGACCCTATCTCAGTGGGGAACGCCAAAGCTGATGCAGCCGCTAAACTAGCTGCAAGAAACACCCAAGTCCTCCTCCACCAAGAGGACACTACCCCACTGGAAAAGACCCACAGGCCCATCCCCCTACAAGTCCTCTTGGACATGCAAGACAACGCCCCGGACTTTGAAAAACAACAGTGGCTCACGGACAACGCTATAAAAGAACCTGATGGCCTTTACACAGTGGACTCAAAGCCCTGCTTGCCCCGGAGCCTATTTTCAACTATAGCCAAACTGAGCCATGGGTTAACCCATGTCTCAACAGGGGGGATGATGAAAATGGTGGGGGATACTTTCCACCCTAGCAAAGGGCTACAAACCTACTTAAAAAACTTTTGCAGGAGCTGTTTGACATGTAGCAGACACAATGCCCAAGGCAACATCAGACCAAAGAGAGGGAAATGTCCCACAGGGACGTACCCATTTGAGATAGTACACATGGACTTCATAGAACTAACAAAAAACCAAAATTACAAATACTGTCTAGTAATAGTAGACTCTCTAACCAAATGGGTAGAATTAGTACCTTCAAAACATCCAGACGCACTAACAGTAGCTAAGGCTTTCTGTAAACACATCATTCCAGAACATGGCATCCCAAGGGTGATCTGGAGTGACAATGGATCACATTTTGTGAACGATGTAGTAAAAAATATGGCCAAACACTTAGGCATAGAACTAAAAAACCACTGTGCATACCACCCTCAGAGCTCAGGGTTGGTTGAAAGAACAAACGGAACAGTTAAATTAAGGTTAAGGAAAACCATGGAAGAAACAAAAAGACCATGGCCTGAATGTTTAGCCCTAGTAAAAACATACATGAGAATAACACCTTCCCCAACAGGCTTAACACCTTTGAAGCGGTACATGGCAGACCCTTCCACCTGCCCCTGTGGGAGGGAAAAGGGTTTCAGGAGCAGGAAGGACAGCTGGATCCCCTAACCGAATGGCTTTGTAAGCTATTCGCACAAAAACCAGTCCAAAGAGCAAATGATCTGCCTGTCTCTTCTCTCTCTCCTCAACAGGAACTGTTAAGGCCAGGTGACTTAATCCTGCTGAAGGTGGTGAAACGAAAGAACTGGACCAGCCCAAAGTGGGATGGACCGTTCAGAATCCAGATCACCACCCCCACGGCAGTCAAGATCGCTGAGAGAGATACCTGGATCCACCAGTCACATTGCAAGAAGGTCGTAGAGCAAAAGTTAGAATAGGGTAGCTTTCCCTGTGTAGGCTAGGAGTTTTTCAACAGGCACTAACAAGGAAAGGCCAACTGCAAAGGGATTAATAACAATAGGTTATTTTTGTCTCAAACCTGGTGAAGTCTGTGTCCCCTTGTGTCAGTGTGTAGGAAAAACTCATAGGCAAGGATGAAGCTTCTTTTGCTCTTAGCCATAATTCTAACCCAAGGAACGCCAACCTCCTCCTGGAGTCTGCCAGGAAGATATTCAGATGCTTATAAAAAGAGCTCCCCACTCCAGACAGGCAAAATACCCGACCCTTGTAACACCTCCTTTGTACCAGGAGCGCAGAAAACTAACGAGTTGTATTACTGTTATCAAACAGATCGCACTACCGCTGTCATCACCTTTACTTCCCCAGTAGGCGGCTACCCAATAGCAGATTGGAGCGGGTATGACTGGTACATTGACATGACTCAGATCCAGAATAGTAACTACAAGTGGGGCGCAGTAATAGCCACTACTGGAAACTGGGCGAAGAGCTCATATGGCTATCACCAAACACCGTGGAAAGGTCGCCTCACACTCTCCAAAGTAAACAACAAGGCTCTTTTGATAACGATAAACACTACCACTAACGCCCTTCCCCCACCAACGGGGTTTTTACTACTCTAAGGCCCCTTGCCATGCCTTCCGCCTATGTGTCTGGAGGCCACATGAGTATGATCCCTGTCAACTTATTGCGTTGTGCCCTAACACCAACAAAGCTTCCACTAATGGTACTAACCCACAAAGCAAACTACCTGATCTCACTGCAGGGCCTAAATCCACTTCAGCAAAACCTGAGCAGATCTTCATCAAACCCACCTTGGATGACTGGTTCCAAGTCACCACGGGGGTGACACAAAGGAGCAACAACTGGCTCCTCATGGCTGAACAAGCAGGAAGAATGAGTAAGACAGACTGCGTGGTATGTATGGGTGCAAGACCTCTTTTGCATGTTGTCCCCTCCACTGTTGTCACCAACTGTTTGGTACCCCTGATGAACTTTACGGTCCCCACACCAAACTGTTCCACCTGGGATACTGTGTATCCCCTCACAAAAGCACAAAGCAAAAAACCACTCTTCTCTTCGAAGGTGGCTATGGCAAATTTTACCTGTATTAACAGAACAGGAAAAGGGAAACAGTTGGGGAACCTTACTGCTGGCAGTTGTGCTTATGTTTTACAGGTGGATCTATACTTCATGCCACAATCCAGGAGTGACATCTGGTGGTGGTGTGGTGACAATCGGTTGTTTGACCGCTTGCCTTACAATACGATCGGATTATGTGCCTCTGTGTCTCTTATCCTTCCAACTGCTATTTTTCCTATGACTCCTGAAGATCTTACAGAAAGACTCCGAAGTGTGGTACCTGAACACTGGAAGCAAAAACGCTCCATGCAGACTTCCTTAACTGGCTGGAGCAAAGACGATCCCACCTACATAGATGGCATAGGAGTCCCAAGAGGCGTACCGGATGAGTATAAACTAGTTGATCAGATTGCTGCAGGTTTCGAATCATCTATCTGTTGGTGGTGCACCACAAATAAGAACGTTGATAGAATTAATTACATTCACTATAATGTCCAACGTCTCGGCAACATGACCCATGATGGCTTCTCTGCTGTCCACGAACAATTGTCTGCCACCTCTCTTATGTCCTTCCAGAATCGCATTGCAGTGGACATGCTGTTGGCGGAGAAAGGAGGCGTCTGTGCAATGTTTGGAGAACAATGTTGCACCTTCATACCCAACAACACCCCACCGGATGGTCGGCTGACTAAGGCGCTAGAGGGCCTCCGATCCCTCAACAACAAAATGAAGGAACATTCGGGTGTTGATACCTCCTTCTGGAATGGATTTGGGAGCATGTTTGGCCAATACCGGAACTTGGTCTTTTCAGCCATGATATCACTGGCCGTCTTCGCAGCTCTCCTGACCCTCTGTGGGTGCTGCTGCATTCCCTGCATACGCTCTCTGGTGGAAAGACTGATTCACAGAGCAATCGCCCCAGTACAAATGGATGTTACGCAAATATACACCATGCTTCCAACCCAGGACGATTCAGACTCGGACAGTGATGGAGCCACTCTGGTCTAAAGATTATCCCCCTGAGTGCACCCATTTACTTGTATGAATGACGCTGTAATAGAAAATCATACACCATGAAATTATTACAGTTGATGCCTCTTAACAAGAAATGGTATAAACAAGTGGATAAGTCTTCCTTGTACATATGTCTCTTCCCTACAGGTCCAGGCCATGAAGGCTATCGCTCCATGCGGAGGGTAGGAAGGGAATTTTCCCTGACCAAATGCGCTTGCGGGGTTTTTCGCCCTTCCCTGAGATCTAGCCCTGTTGTATACTTAAAAAACTCACAACAGGGGGGAAATGTAAGATAAGCTTAAACTTGAAGTATAAGTCAAGGAGCTGCATCTATGAATGTGTGTGTGTGTTTTTAAGTTTATGTGCCTAACCCAATCTTTTTATAACTTGTTTTTCTGATGCTTGCACAACACTTTCTTCAACAGTCAACTGAGGAACCTTATATGGAAATATTTTGCATCTGTCTGTCTGTATTCCTCTTTTTGGTTCCCTTTTTTGAATGTGTCAATCTTGTTACGTTGACCTGCAAGTGACCTGTTTCAGCCTGTCCTTCTTCCCCTTCCCTTAGAGGCTGAAATCAGTAATGTAACTAGGACATCCCTTTATCAATAAATAGCAGAGGGAGACGAACTACGCCCGGAGATCGCGGAGATCGTTGAGAACAGCACTCTGTTCGTATCTCTCCCGCTGCAGCTGGTAAAAGACAACCGTCTTTCTTCCTTTTTGTGTGGACCCTGGTTCTTATATTTTTGCAAGCTCAAAGACTCTGATTCAAACCTGACACTGCATTTCATTGATGGTATCATTAACTCAACATTGTACTGCTCTGTACTGAAGGAGGAGATGCTGCCATCACTCCTTCACTTCATCACCCGGTCGTCGTGCACTTTTCCAACACGACAATGATCCAATGGAAAGCTTCTGTTGCATTTCTGAAGAAGACCAGGGTGAAGAGGATTGAATGGCCAAGTATGTCTCCTAATCTGAATCCAATCCAAGACGTGGGGAATTCTGAAGCAACAGTTGAGCATCTCTCTTCATCCAGCATCCAGGCTCTAAAAGAGGTTATTCTTGAGGAATGAAAAAAAGATAGATGTTGCAATATGTCTCCAAACTTGTTCATTCCATGCCTAGAGTACTTGGTGCTGTCCTTCAAAACCACAATGCTCACACAGATGCTAGATGTAGCAGTTTTTGATGCAGGGTGTATTGATTTTTGCTTCAACCAATTTGAGTTAAACTGAAGATTTGGGGATTTGTTACATGATTCACCTTCACTGTGTTTTGGAGTTAAATAAGTGTTTAATAAAACTCATCCTTGTGGAAAGCTTAAAAAATGTTCTTTTGTTCATCCCGCTACTGATTAAGTTAGTACTTTTTAAGGAGGGTGTACTCATTTATGCTGAACACTGTACACACAGATCAACATAGTGAGCCGATTATAGAGCTGTTGGGGTTTCTCTTGGCAATCTATTTACTTTTGTAGAGTCCATGACCACAGCTTTTAGTCTGGTGAATTAATCCCATCCATCAAATACCTTAAAAGTGCTCATTTTCCATATCACAGCAGGGGTGCCAATCAAACAATGCAAGATTTCTATGACAGAATGCTATCTGAATGTCTATGAACAGCCCCCATGCCTACTTCCCCCTTACCAATCTTCAAAAGAAAAAGTATCTTTATCTTATCTTGTTTTATCTTATCTTATTTTATCTTATCACATCGCTACAGTCCACTGCCAGCTAGCCCTTGTTTATCTCTGAGTTAGCTTAGCTGTTTTTGCTATTTTCCATCAATTTTCTCAAGATATTTTAGTAGAGTATTGTAATAGATATCCCTTTCTGGGTCACATTGCTGCCGAGAGCCTACCTAGGCTACTGTTGGGCTGTCGCAAGGGTACATTTGGACAGGTCCAGGGACTGAAGCGAAAGTAACCGTCCTGCCTGTCCCGGGAAAAAACTGGCCGGCTAAGTGGGGTTCCCACCGCTTTAAGGCTGCCACTGCCCGAGTGGGCAGACCTGTGGGGCATTTTTTCATTTTCTTTCATTATTCTCTTCTTAACATCTCTCTTTTTTGTGAACAGGGACTTTTTTAAACCTAGTATAAGGGTAGTCTGATGCTCTTTCCCCCCCCATCACTTCTGGGTCCATTGCATTGTTTTTACGCTCCCCTGTTTTCGCCTGACCAAAAAAAAAAAAAATCAGGACTTGGTTGGTATCTTTTTTTGCCCAGCAGTGCTACAATCTCAAGATAATTTATTTTCCAGTGGATCCATAACAACTAATCAATGTTCCGGGACTTGATGTTTATGCCTGTGACCCCTTGATGTATTTTTGACAATTTGTTAACAGGAGAAATTCTTATTCAAGACAAGCAAGAGTCGTACTCAAAACAAGGACAGATTGTATTCAAAACAGACATTTCAAACGTAAAACATAAATTATGTATTCATATTTTTGTTATAGCTGTGCACAAAACTTTGTCTTTATAAATACATTTCCTTTTGACAACTATAATACCTCATGCTTCTGACCTCCTCTGTTGTTCTCCAGAAACATTCCTAAAACAAAAATTGTTTCTGTGATTCTCTTCCTTGATATAATTATATAAAATAGATGACAGTTTTTAAAAAAAATAAATAGTGACATATTTCTAGTTGGCCTGTTCATGTAAATAACCAATCTATGCTCAATGCGCTTGATTAGGAAAATAAACTACAGGAGCTGTAGAGTTTCTGTCTAAAATAAAAAAAAAAGATAATGTTGTAAATCAAGAAGAAAGGTGAAGCTGATAAACTGATACCTTGACAAGAAGCCGCCAAGACAGACAGCTTCATATGAAAGTAAAACATGATAGCACCTCTTGAACCTGACACTTTTAGATGCAGCTTTAAATACTGTCTATGCAAGTTTGAAGATAACACTCACAATGTCACAGGGAGGAACTCATTAAGACTCGTGAGAGGTTTGATTTATAGCAGCTCTCGGAATGCCTGTTTCAAATTGTAAAGTCTTGCAATTACCAGATTGAAAGGACATTCAGCCCCGTCTCAAAAGCGCGGAGGATAAAATGAGGAGAAAGTTCAAGACAAAGAGAAAAGCTTCAAACCCCCCACCCCCCAAAGTGAGGGGACAACAAGATAATAATTCAGCAAGTTATGGTAATGACTCCTTTTGAGAAGAGTATAAGGAAGATTGTTATCCTCCTGTAATTAGTATGTAAATGTATTTCTTTATCGTCACATTTCATCTTTCTTCCTTACATTTTATTTGACTAGTTATTCTTCAAGAAAGAGAAAGACCCAACTCTCTGTGTCTTTAAAGCCTTCATTTTTTGCTGTGTAATTAATTTCAAACCCTTAACACAGAATTCAGCTTCTTTCTCACTGGTTGGAAAGAACTGCTGGCTCTGCTGTTAGTCCACTGCATCTTTAACTGCCATATGTTATTAGACACCTGAAGTGTGTGAAGTTTGTAGTGTATTCAGTGTGACCTGACAGGGAATTGGAACCCCTAATCCCAAGCCTCAGGGAGGGTATTCTGCTATGGCAAGGCAGTAATATATTTAGAAGATCAACTCAAAACAGTAATAAAAAAATAAACCTTACTATAGACTTTTTGCTTTACTATGCTGATCTACGATAGATTTGACCCTGGACAGAACAATGTCAGAGAAGTTTGTCTAATTTAATCTGCATGAAACTGAAACGTCTACATGTTTTTGCTCTGCCTGAGTCCCAGCTGGGTCATATCGGACCAACATGTCAGATATACCAGACAGGAGGCCATTCCAGCGGCCTGCTGAAGAAAAAGCAAGGTTTGATTTCTGAAACTCTTGTCATCCAGATAATTCAAAGGGCTTTACAGAGAATAAATAAAAATAAAATAATAAATAAATTAAAATGGCAGCCTAGAAAAAAACCAAAAAGCAATAAATGTGAAAAAACAAACAAATAAATAAATAAAATTATGAAAAATATGACAGTAGGTTAAATGAAAAAAGTTGGAGTTCAGTATTACAAACAATAACAGTGGAGAACTAGATTTGCAATTGCTTACAGAAATTGCGTCTGATTGCTGAAAGCAATGCTGTCTGTAAACATATTATAGCTACTCCTATTAAATACTTTTTTGTCAACCTGCACGTCAAGTTTCATTCATCATGTAGGTCAGGGGTCACCAAACTACGGCCTGCCGGCCGGATATGACCCGCCTCCATATTTGGCATGGCCCCTGACCAATATCAGAGGTGTGATTTTTATCATTTTACAATCACGCCGCACGATTGATTGTCTGCCATGTCTGCAAAATGGGTTGTCCACATTCCAGGTGTTTTTTGTCTGACAGCCTCCTTCATTTGCCCCTTCCCCCTGGTCTCTCTGTCTTCAGCCCATGCTTCCGTTCAGAGATGTCGGCAGGCCTGGCGCGAAACCCGCCAGACTCTTCTACAGACAGTAGACTTATCGCACCACTGCCAACGGACAAGTTCCGGCACCTTCCTATCAGGTGGGCCAAAAAGTTTGGCTTACCATGACTGATTTTCTTCTGCAGGCAATGTCAGCATTTCGTTTTGTGAGGTTGTCATTTATGAAAACGTTGGTCCCCGATTAACAAACCTTAAGAGAATCTTAAGAGGTCTTTCAGACTCTCTTCTCCTGGGGAGCAGGCAGCAGACCTCAATGTTGTTTGTGTCCAGAGAAATTCCTTTGGACTTTAAGAAATATTCCACGTGTTTCTCTGAGCTCGCCTCCTGCTCGTCAGATTCCCCACCGTTTCCTGCGGTCACTGCATGTGCTTGTGACGGAAGTGTGATTTTCAATCCTGGAATTCTGTTCCTGGTCATCTATTCGTTTTTTGATGTAATCCATTGGGTTGACAGTCTGCTCATGCTGAGCTTGGATCTGCCTCCCCTCCTCCAGCACGTTGCGAATCTGTTTGTGGTGGATCTTCATGGCTTGAATTTCTTCCAGCTGGAAATCAAGCAACTTTTTTGATATCTTCAGAGTAGTCTGTCACTGGTGTTTTTTGGGGGACACCTGATCAGGAATTGTTTTTTAAAGTGTTTACTCTTTTTGCAGTAAATCGAGTTTTGTGCAGCTGCTCTATGCCTTCATGGCCTCTTCCTGAAAGTGGAAATAAAAATTGTCAGAAACGTAAATTTCATTTTGTGTGAACAGCACTGACTTTCTTCCTACACAGTGTCCAGAGTTCAGGGGGCTGAAAAAAATGAAAAATTTGTATGATGCCCCTGCGTCTCCTACTTACCCCCATGTGTTGCTCAAGTGTTCATTGCAACACAATGTCTGCCCTGTGCTTATTTCCTCATTTTTCGCCCATAAATTTTTGTCTATAGGCATGCTGTGAGCAACAGGTTGTAGCAAACAATATACAAGGGTGAGTAAGGGTGAAGTGAGACTCAGACATGTCATACAGATTTTTCGTTTTTTTCAGTCCTGCCCAAATCCTGCAGACTGTGCAAGAATCCCGTTAGTGCAGTTAAAGTGTTAAGTGCGTTCTCTTTGCATGTTTTTTTTTTGTTGTTCTATCCCTTGGGCGCAGCCTGGCTGTTAGTAATGATGAAATGAGATAATCTGTAATTTCACCAAAATGAAAAGCTTATTTCTCAGCATTCTGTGTACATGATTTCCCCTGACTAAAAAAAAGGCTCATAAGTTAAACAGCTTCAAATCAACAAGCTCTGATAGTTTTAAAAACACACAATTTACAATGCCTTACGGAGGGAGGAGGGAATGTTAACATTTTAATCATTGCTGGCTAATAAGACCCCACAGAGCATTAAGATGCGCAATAAAGCAGACTGCATGCTGGCAGATTACCTGCACAAACCCTCTGTGGATTACAGGGTCCATGATAAACTGTGACTGCTTCAATCAATTCTGTACATTTGAATATCCACAAGACTCTTCACCGTCAGCCTCTATGGGAGATTTATGCCCTCATTGAGAAAATTACATTCACCGCCCGTCTTCACTGTTTGGCATCCATTACATTTCATTATTATCCTGTGAAGCTGCAGCTCTTTCAAAAAGTGTAAAAAAAGACAAAGTTTGCTTCTATGGAAACTATTTTTTCCATTCTTCTTTTTGTGATTATTTCTCCTCTTGTGTCTCTGTTTTCAAGGATGCTGAAAATATCCCTGCAGCCTTCTTTCACACAGTGTGGTTTTTAGCATTAGAAATATGGGAGTTAGGGTTATGCCTTTTAGTTTGTTTGAATTTTCTGATGTTCTTTTTTTGGGGGGTGGGGTGGGTGAGGGGTATTAGTGGTTTATGCTTTTAAGTCAATCATCCTGAGTGTATTTAAGTGTCTGGGTTTTCACTTTTGTCATTTATTTGTCACCTTTTAGATGCTATCTTTGTTTATGGATTTTTTTTTCTTAGGTTTAAAGAGAAAGTTTGAATCCTGATCATAAAATGATGCATTTGACATTTAAAGTTTTTTTCTGTCCTGCAGGCCGTGAGTGATTGTGCAGTTTAACACAGATATGGCACACTGCCTAGATACTAGAACGACAAATTTAATCTCAGACAGGTGGAGATGACAACTTCACTCTTCAAAGTCCCATGATGGCTCTGCAGAAAGAGACTTCAGAGAGTTTTCTGTAGTGAAGTTAATTCTGTGATTACACCACTATCTGGGATTTTGTAAAGAAGAACAGTCAGTAGCCAGTATAAATATTTTAGTAATTTATACACAGCAATTTCAACACATAGGCTAGAATCCCATCAACAAGTCTGAATCCTACCAAATCCTAGAACTGTGAATTGGCAAGAGTCACAACTTTTAACTTGAGCAAACTGTCTAAAAGTCAATTCACCTTTCATATGAACAAAATTGTATTAATTACATATTGTCCTAGATTTCTTTCAATAGTCGAACCTCGGATCCAGGAACAACAATGCGGTTTTTGTCCTGGTCGTGAAGGAGTGGACCAGCTTACACCCTCTTTAGGGTGGTGGAGGGTGTTCGCTCATCCAGTCCATATGTGCTTTGTGGATTTGGAGAAGGCACTTTAACCACGTACCCTGTGGTGACCTGTTGAGGGTGCTCTGGAAATATGGGGTCCAGGGAGCCTTACTGAGGGCTGTCAAGTCTCTGTATGACCAGAGCAGGCGCTTGGTTTGCATTAGAACTGTTTCCAGAGAATGTTGGACTCCCACAGGGCAGCCGTTAATCACTGGTTTTGTTCATAGTTTTTATTGACAGAATTTCTAGGTGCAGCCAGAGGCTGAAGGGGTCTTGTTTGGGAACCACAGGATTTCCTCTCTGCTCTTTGCAAATGATGTTGTCTTGTTGGCTTCATCAAGCCAGGACCTTCAGCATGCATGGGGATGGTTTGCAGTCAAGTGTGAAGCGGCTGGGATGAGGGTCAGCACCGCCAAGTCTGAGGCCATGTTTCTTGACCAGAAAAGGGTAGTTTGCCCTCTCTGGGTGTGGGGAGTGCTCATGTCCCACGAGTGAGGGAAGATCATAAGTGTAACCCAGATGAAGTTAGGCTCACCCCTAACAAGAGGGGAGACTTTTTCACCAGTGTTTAATTGATGAATAACCTCACGGATGAATAGATCAGCTTGATGCTCAGCTTTTTTAGCATCATCAGACATGGGTGAAATGAGTGGAAAGTCATTGAAGTCCTTCATAACTGTCAAGAAGAGCTTTAGGAGTAACTGATTAGGACTCAATCAGAGCAACATTGGAGTGTGGGGAATCTGAATGGTCATTTGTTCTCAGCAAACAATAGTTGCAGATGGTGCCAACAAAATCAATGGAAAGTTCTCCCACATCACTAATTTGATCTTGTTGATTCATGAAGTGCTGAACCGTCTCTTGCTCTGGACATAGGTGGCTCTCTTCTATCGCGTCCTGATGAGCACGTCTTGATATAGCATCAGCATCCACATTGTAACAACCAGCACGGTACTGCAGTTTGAATGAGTATGTGGAAAGTGCAGCTAGCCATCGATGGCTGGCGGCATCAGGTTTAGCTGATAGCAAAACATAGATCAGGGGGTTGCTATCCATGACGACAGTGAAATTAACACCATAGAAATAGTCATAGAATTTCTCTGTTACACCCCATTTTAAAGCCTATGAGCTGGGTACCTTGACTCACTTTGAAGGTACAGTCACACCGAACGCATATTGCATGGCAGAGGCAGCTAATTTTAATATAAAGTCAATGGTTTAGACATGAATTGAGGTCTGGTGGCGCGAATTGAACGACGCGGCGTGAACCAATCTGTGTCAACCAATCAGGGACTCAACTTTGGGCACGAGACGTTTTCAGTGACAGCGGGTAGAATACACATCCAATTTGGTGGATCGGATCTCCAGAACTTCCATTCGTTTTCTTAACCTGATGTATCCCTTTAGGGACAGCTGAGTTTCCTGAACCCGTCCCGGCTACTGTTAGGCGACAGTCTGCTTCAAACATAGTCAGAGAGAGACGGAAACACAGTGGACGCGGCCGTCATCCAGACACAGCGGGACTGACGCTCACTATACTCAGAGAACCTCTAAATTGGGGGTGATCACACTTTTTTGGTATGTGAGCTATTTAAAACAATAAAATAATGTGAAGTTTTCATTTTTAAGTTCTCAAACATACAACCAACATGCTGTTACAACAGAAACACATGATTATGCGAGCCCTTCAGTCAGCATTTTGTGGGTAGTTGTTTTAATAAAGTTACAAATTCAATCATGGATCAAACGTTCTCATGGTGACTGTGGTAAGTCACCAGGCTTTCTGATCTTTGTTATTGGAAGAACCCAGGTTCGAATCCCACACCCGGCTTTCGTTTCATTGAATCTTTTTTCCTGAAAAATTACTTTACACACAATATTTTAAATATTAATTAAAAACATCAGGATAATTCTTTGGATTTAAAACGTCATTAAAATGTTTATTTTCTAGCCATGAGTTTTTTTGTAGTACATAGTTAACACAAATAAATGTAATCTTTGAAACCTTTAGGTTAAAATTTCTTGTTGGTTTTGAAAAATATCTTCATAGAAATGCATTTTAAAAATTTGATGTATTCTTAATGCTTTATAAAAAACAACAATATATTTAAAAAGTAAAACACAACACTGAAAGTCGAATCAAGTTACATGAAGAGTAGGCGAATTATGAGAACAACAAACCGCTGTTGCGACAAGTTCTGGTCTGTTGTAAGAAGCGTTTGCTATTTGATGACTGAATTGGACTTTTTTTTTGGGTAGATGGATTATTTATTCATCAATTTATTGTTGATGGCCCGCGATCTACATTAAGACGTGATCACCGACATTTTTATAGAGCTCTTTGAAAAAGCAAAAAACTGATCTCTAAACATCATCCGAGTCTTCCATGCATTGCAAACGCAATACAGACACCGCGTCATGTAGTGATAGGTAGCATTAGCCGGTAGCTCCTCCCACATGCGAGTAGGCGGGAGAGCTTGGGGAACACATTTTTGGCCACGTGGCGAGCAGTGAATTCGAGGCGCGGCCAGAGAGGGGAAGGCCACTTGAATTTGCCGCATGATTCATATTGCGTGTGAATGCACCTCGAGACAGACCACAACTAGAATACGCTATTATAGTCCTCCTTCTGGCTCCTGATATGAGACAACACCCAACCCTGTCGTGCTAGCATCGGTATGCAGGATGCATGGTTGCTTGGGGTTGGCAAATCCAAGAACCAGTGCAGACTTAAGTTTTTTATGAAGGATGTGAAAGCAATCTGAAGTCCATCTCTCCCCAAATAAAAGTCAAGGGTCCAGGTAGTTTCCAGCTTTACCTTTTTCTTTGGATTTTGAACTAACTGGTGGGTATCCTCATGTGAAATGATTGAGATGTTTGGCCATGGTGGCATAGTCTTTTTTGAATCGTCAATTATAACTGGTGAACCTAAGGAAGGATCGTAATTCTTTGAAATTATGGGGTACTGGCCAGGATTTTAGGGTGGAAATCTTCTCTGGGTCCATTTCCACTCCTCTTTCAGACACTACATGGCCTAAATGCTGCATATTGTCTGAAATAATTTGCATGTATCAGGTGACAGACCCAGAATGGCAGCAGACGTGGGCCAGACTGGTAAAACCTGTGACCAGTGTGTTAGGAGGAAAGTCTTATCTGAAGAAGCCACTCCTTTGGTGAGCATAAGAACGTGTCATCCTCTTGAGCTTTTGTGTAGGATTTTTTTGTCACTGATACCAAATAGCAATAACACCAAAGACGTTCTGGTACTCACGGAACATTTCACCAAGTTTTCTGTTGCCATACCCACTCCAAATCAGGATGCCAAAACAGTTGCAAAATGTCTTTGTGACAAATTCATAGTTCATTATGGCATCCCAGAGCGCTTGCACTCTGACCAAGGCCCGAACTTTGAGTTGAAGCTGATTAAAGAGCTCTGTGAAGTTGCTGGGATAAATCAAATCAGAACCAATCCCTATCATTCTCAAGGATACCCAGTTGAATGCTTTAACCGAGCACTCATGTTAAGGACATTAGAAGGTAAACAAAAGTCTAAATGGTGGAAGTATATGAAACCTGTGGTGAAGGCTTATAATTGCAGTGAACGAGGTCACAGGATTCATACCTTAAGAACTCCTGTTCTGTAATTCCCCACGACTCTCTGATGATTTAGATTTTAGTTTACCTGTTTGTGAACCCTCTAGTGTTTCCCATTCAGAGTACGTTAAGAACCTTAGTTCACATTTCGAAGAGAGTCACAAACTGGCTTCACAGAATTCACTCAAGTCAAGTGAGCAAAACAAACGTTGCTTTCACCATGGGGTAACACCCTGTAGTTTGGAGGTTGGAGACAGAGTTCTTGTCTGGAATGTTTGGCTACGTGGGAAGCAGATGCTTGAAGACAAATGGGAGCATAAGGTCTACGTAGTGACCTGAGACAAAGGAGGGGCCAAGCTTAACACTTCATCAAGACTTACTCCCACCCTGTGGGTTCTTTGAGTCCAGTCCAGTCTTCTTTCACAAAAACCATTCCCGGTTAGACAAAAAACACAGTCAGTCCAAACTTCCATCTGAGTCTGTTAATCTTCTCAAAGAAGAAGACGCTGAGTCTGTCTGTCTCTTCAGATGGTTCAGTTCAGTCGCCAAGAAGGCTCTGAATGAAGCATCCTCTTGGGAAGCCACAGCATAGACTTAGAACCTTGGATGACTGCCTCTTCTTGAGTGCTTCAAACCAAGTGGTTGCATCCGATTCATAATAGGCAAAGTAAGTACATGCAACATGGACGTGCATGACCTACAGCGGGAGAATGTAACCCAGATGAAATTCTGTGTGGTCACTTTAAATCTGCCGGTTCCCTTGCATTGTGAAAGGACTAGGAGACCCACGGTAACGTGCTACTTCCAAGTTTTTATAAAGCATGTCAAAATGCCAATGAGAGTGCATACGTGGGTCAGCGGGGCTATGTAATGCGGCGGCATGTAGGCTTGTGATTTAAAGATGCAAAATATCAATCTTGTTCTTGCTGGTTTAATGACAGAAGTCATTTTTATTAGATTGGTATACTTCATGAGAAGCCATTTTTTTTAGATTGGTATTCTTCATCAGAAGCTGGGAATTGAGTCAGTGTGGTTGAGCAAGTTGTGAACTGGTGAGTGATGCTGAGTTGAGGCCCAAACCAGCTGACAATAATTCATGAACGAAATTGTTTACTTTATAATTACTCTATATGGGGCGCCATTTGTAAACTGGTGTAGTAAATTTTAACAGCAATATTTTTGATTATTTATCCTCTTTTATGAGAAAAAAAATAGGTTTGGTTTTTCAAATGTGTTTTTTCACCTTTTAATTCATGTATTTATAAATGTTACATTTACTTGCTTAATATTTAGTTAGCAAGCTAAATATTTATATTTAAAGTTAAATATTTATTTTATAATTTTATATTTAACTTGCAAATTAAATAGTTAATTTTTTAAGTTAAATATTTATTTTATAATTATATATTTATTTTTCAAACTAAATATTCAGAGCTGACCTCTATTTAGTTTCCAAAATTTATATATTTAGGTTTTGAAACTAAATCTTTGTTTGATTGATAAATATTACTTTCTGGCCAAAAACATTGGATGAAATGTTTTCATGACTATCCAGACATTTGAGATAGGATCATCAGCAACAGCCTTCGCCACAGAGCCACAATCAGCGGTAAGTTTATGGTCCCTAGCTAACCGGCTAAGCTGTACATTGCTTGCTAGGCTACTGCAGATGTAGTAGAATGCTAATGTTTGATTGTTAGTTGTGTAATGGGCGGCCTTATAACTAGAAGTTTTATATTTCTTGTAAATAAGCTTCTCAGTGCTCTACTACACTTTGAAAACCCGTTGGTTACAGTCCGTATACTGTCGATGGTACAGTCTATCTGCTGGAACAACGTGCTGCTCGGACATTAGCGCCCCCCCTACCCTCCACACCTCAAACGTTTCTTTTTCTTTATTTGTTTGACACCAGAGGTGGACTGGAGATCTGTTTACTTTTGTAGAGTCTACAACCGTCCCGTTTGGGTCCACAGCCTTCTGTCTGTTTCATTAATCACAATAGTTGACCACACATTCTAAAGTTAGGATGGTTCCATTCAACAGCAGGGAGGGCTAATCGAGTGATGCCGACTGCTTTACTTGGAGTGAAGCTGAACCATAAAACAAATCATTTTCCTTTTTCTAGTCATGAAATTCTCATTTTGAAAGTATTTCCACCTTTTACCCATGATAAATTATGGTGATTTAATATGTTCTTGCCCTGCTTGTTTTGCAGCTAACCCTGCTGGAGTAATTGCTGCTCACCTGTATCAGGTGTGTCCAATCAAAAACTGAACGGATTTAATGCAGATGATCAGCATCTACTCAAGCTGTGTTAACTGGAAAATAAGCAGGGTGGTAGTTCACAAGGAGCAGGGTTGGTGACACATGCCATAAATGAATAATAGGTTCAAAATTATATGAATGAATAATCCATTATTGCTAATGTCCGAGCAGCTCGTTGTTCCAGCAGACAGACTGTACCATCGACAGTATACGGACTGTACCAACGAGTTTTCAAAGTGTAGTAGAGCACTGAGAAGCTTATTTACATGAAATCTTCTCTGGGTCCATTTCCACTCCTCTTTTAGACACTACATGGCCTAAATGCTGCATATTGTCTGAAATAATTTGCATGTATCAGGTGACAGACCCAGAATGGCAGCAGACGTGGGCCAGACTGGTAAAACCTGTGACCAGTGTGTTAGGAGGAAAGTCTTATCTGAAGAAGCCACTCCTTTGGTGAGCATAAGAACGTGTCATCCTCTTGAGCTTTTGTGTAGGATTTTTTTGTCACTGATACCAAATAGCAATAACACCAAAGACGTTCTGGTACTCACGGAACATTTCACCAAGTTTTCTGTTGCCATACCCACTCCAAATCAGGATGCAAAACAGTTGCAAAATGTCTTTGTGACAAATTCATAGTTCATTATGGCATCCAGAGCGCTTGCACTCTGACCAAGGCCCCGAACTTTGAGTTGAAGCTGATTAAAGAGCTCTGTGAAGTTGCTGGGATAAATCAAATCAGAACCAATCCCTATCATTCTCAAGGATACCCAGTTGAATGCTTTAACCGAGCACTCATGTTAAGGGACATTAGAAGGTAAACAAAAGTCTAAATGGTGGAAGTATATGAAACCTGTGGTGAAGGCTTATAATTGCAGTGAACGAGGGTCACAGGATTCATACCTTAAGAACTCCTGTTCTGTAATTCCCCACGACTCTCTGATGATTAGATTTTAGTTTACCTGTTTGTGAACCCTCTAGTGTTTCCCATTCAGAGTACGTTAAGAACCTTAGTTCACATTTCGAAGAGAGTCACAAACTGGCTTCACAGAATTCCACTCAAGTCAAGTGAGCAAAACAAACGTTGCTTTCACCATGGGGTAACACCCTGTAGTTTGGAGGTTGGAGACAGAGTTCTTGTCTGGAATGTTTGGCTACGTGGGAAGCAGAGGCTTGAAGACAAATGGGAGCATAAGGTCTACGTAGTGACCTGAGACAAAGGAGGGGCCAAGCTTAACACTTCATCAAGACTTACTCCCACCCTGTGGGTTCTTTGAGTCCAGTCCAGTCTTCTTCACAAAAACCATTCCCGGTTAGACAAAAAACACAGTCAGTCCAAACTTCCATCTGAGTCTGTTAATCTTCTCAAAGAAGAAGACGCTGAGTCTGTCTGTCTCTTCAGATGGTTCAGTTCAGTCGCCAAGAAGGCTCTGAATGAAGCATCCTCTTGGGAAGCCACAGCATAGACTTAGAACCTTGGATGACTGCCCTCTTCTTGAGTGCTTCAAACCAAGTGGTTGCATCCGATTCATAATAGGCAAAGTAAGTAACATGCAACATGGACGTGCATGACCTACAGCGGGCAGAATGTAACCCAGATGAAATTCTGTGTGGTCACTTTAAATCTGCCGATTCCCTTGCATTGTGAAAGGACTACGAGACCCACGGTAACGTGCTACTTCCAAGTTTTTATAAAGCATGTCAAAATGCCAATGGGAGTGCATACGTGGGTCAGCGGGGCTATGTAATGCGGCGGCATGTAGGCTTGTGATTTAAAGATGCAAAATATCAATCTTGTTCTTGCTGGTTTAATGACAGAAGTCATTTTTATTAGATTGGTATACTTCATGAGAAGCCATTTTTTTTAGATTGGTATTCTTCATCAGAAGCTGGGAATTGAGTCAGTGTGGTTGAGCAAGTGTGAACTGGTGAGTGATGCTGAGTTGAGGCCCAAACCAGCTGACAATAATTCATGAACGAATTGTTTACTTTATAATTACTCTATATGGGGCGCCATTTGTAAACTGGTGTAGTAAATTTTAACAGCAATATTTTTGATTATTTATCCTCTTTTATGAGAAAAAAAAATAGGTTTGGTTTTTCAAATGTGTTTTTTTCACCTTTTAATTCATGTATTTATAAATGTTACATTTACTTGCTTAATATTTAGTTAGCAAGCTAAATATTTATATTTAAAGTTAAATATTTATTTTATAATTTTATATTTAACTTGCAAATTAAATAGTTCATTTTTTAAGTTAAATATTTATTTTATAATTATATATTTATTTTCAAACTAAATATTCAGAGCTGACCTCTATTTAGTTTCCAAAATTTATATATTTAGGTTTTGAAACTAAATCTTTGTTTGATTGATAAATATTACTTTCTGGCCAAAAACATTGGATGAAATGTTTTCATGACTATCCAGACATTTGAGATAGGATCATCAGCAACAGCCTTCGCCACAGAGCCACAATCAGCGGTAAGTTTATGGTCCCTAGCTAACCGGCTAAGCTGTACATTGCTTGCTAGGCTACTGCAGATGTAGTAGAATGCTAATGTTTGATTGTTAGTTGTGTAATGGGCGGCCTTATAACTAGAAGTTTTATATTTCTTGTAAATAAGCTTCTCAGTGCTCTACTACACTTTGAAAACCCGTTGGTACAGTCCGTATACTGTCGATGGTACAGTCTATCTGCTGGAACAACGTGCTGCTCGGACATTAGCGCCCCCCTACCCTCCACACCTCAAACGTTTCTTTTTCTTTATTTGTTTGACACCAGAGGTGGACTGGAGATCTGTTTACTTTTGTAGAGTCTACAACCGTCCCGTTTGGGTCCACAGCCTTCTGTCTGTTTCATTAATCACAATAGTTGACCACACATTCTAAAGTTAGGATGGTTCCATTCAACAGCAGGGAGGGCTAATCGAGTGATGCCGACTGCTTTACTTGGAGTGAAGCTGAACCATAAAACAAATCATTTTCCTTTTTCTAGTCATGAAATTCTCATTTTGAAAGTATTTCCACCTTTTACCCATGATAAATTATGGTGATTTAATATGTTCTTGCCCTGCTTGTTTTGCAGCTAACCCTGCTGGAGTAATTGCTGCTCACCTGTATCAGGTGTGTCCAATCAAAAACTGAACGGATTTAATGCAGATGATCAGCATCTACTCAAGCTGTGTTAACTGGAAAATAAGCAGGGTGGTAGTTCACAAGGAGCAGGGTTGGTGACACCTGCCATAAATGAATAATAGGTTCAAAATTATATGAATGAATAATCCATTATTGCTAATGTCCGAGCAGCTCGTTGTTCCAGCAGACAGACTGTACCATCGACAGTATACGGACTGTACCAACGAGTTTTCAAAGTGTAGTAGAGCACTGAGAAGCTTATTTACATGAAATATAAAACTTCTAGTTATAAGGCCGCCCATTACACTACTAACAATTAAACATTAGCATTCTACTACATCTGCAGTAGCCTAGCTAGCAATGTACAGCTTAGCCGGTTAGCTAGGGACCATAAACTTACCGCTGATTGTGGCTCTGTGGCGAAGGCTGTTGCTGATGATCCAATCTCAAATGTCTGGATAGTCATGAGAACATCTCATCCAATGTTTTTGGCCAGAAAGTGGGACACGTCTTGAACCAGTATAAAAACAAGGGCGACAACTCTGGCACAAATCAGTTCAGAGATGGAGCAAAAATCCAGCTTTTATTTTGGTAGGTTACTTCCGCTTATCGGCAAGTTAATTTGCATATAATCTAAAAGTTTAACTCCAAACTAAACATTTAGCTCGAAACTGAACATTTAGCTCCAAACTAAACATTTAGCTCCAAACTAAACATTTAGCTCCAAACTAAATATTTAGCTGAAATCTAAACATTTAAATTAGACTTTAAGATTTATCAATCAAACAAAGATTTAGATACAAAACTTAAATATATAAATTTTGGAAACTAAATACGTAGGTCAGCTCAAAATATTTAGTTTGAAAACTAAATATATACTTTTAAAATAAATATTTAACTTAAAATTAAATATTTAGCTTGGTAACTAAATATTAGGCAAGTAAATGTAACATTTATAAATACATGAATTAAAAGGTGAAAAAACACATTGGAAAAACCAAACCTATTTTTTTTTCTCTTTAAAGAGGATAAATAATCAAAAATATTGCTGTTAAAATTTGACTACACCGGTTTACAAACAGCGCCCCATAACTCTCAGCTAAAGTGATTGTACTATTTACCACTGTGTAGCGATTGTTGTTATTTTTGCAATGTGAACAGTGTGTGAGTACTCATGTATGAAAATGAAAGGAAACAAAATAAACACTGTTAATGGGAGAGAGGATGAATGCTCTGTAGATAGCAAGTTAAAAAGGAGCCCCAATCTTGTGCCTCTTCATTACCAGTGCGGTCAGACTTTTTCGACCCTCCTACACTTCCTGGAACAGATCTTCTTCTACAGAGAGTTCTTCCCCAAAAGGAGGCTTACACAAACTCTGTCATAAGGTTTATCTCAACAACGTCCTTTAGGAATTAACACAAAACCGAACAAATACCAGGACTCAAAACGGCAATTCTGATTTTGTTTATATTCATTATGATTTTGGGTGTCCATTGTACATTGTAAAATACACTTTGCCTCGGAAATCTAAGTAAGCCATTTCTGGGATTGTCTACATTCCATGTCCTCCATGAGGTGAACTGTGCTAGTGCAAACTATATCTTCTATGTAATGAGATTGGCAGGTGGATTGGTGCAGTGCCTTCCATTATTTGGTCAATGTAACTGTGCCAAAAAGCCAAAACTAAGCCAAAAAGCAAAGCTCTCAATTTACTGGTCGATCTTCGCTCCAATACTCACCTATGGTCATGAGCTCTGGGTCATGACAGAAAGAATGAAGTCCCAGATACAAACAGCCGAAATGAACTTCCTCCATAGAGCTGGCCGCTCCCTTAGAGATAGGGTGAGAAGCTCGGTCACCCGGGGAAAGCTCGGATTAGAGTCGCTGCCCCCCCAGACATTGAGAGGAGCCAGTTGAGGTGGCTCGGGCATCTGGTTTGGTTGTCTCCTAGATGCCTCCCTGGGGGAGGTGTTCTGGGCATGTCCCACTGGATGGGGGCCCCGGAGAAGACCCAGGACACGCTGGAGAGACTATGTCACTCGACTGGCCTGAGAGGAGCTGGAGAATGTGGCCAGGGATAAGTGGAAAAACATTAATAAATGAAGTGCTTGAAGTGGTGTGCTGCCAACTAACGATTGAGGGTTTAAGTGGAACACAAAAGTAAGACTATAAACAAATGTTTGCCTTTAAATAATTAATTTTTATTAATTAAATAATTGGCAGCATTTGAAATTGACACTGGTATTGTCAAATAAAGTATCACAATATTTCACAGAATCTTTTTTGTGCAACACTCCTACCAAAGACAGAGGGAGACTTTTGTGCATTCTGAGCAGAAGAGTCTGAAGTGATGCCCAGTTCTCTGCAACCAAGCCAGAAGAAAATGATCTTATGCAACAAAAATAAGAAAAAGCTGCCGCTGTTTCCCCTGACTGTGATGCTGCAAGACCAGCCTGGAGAGGAAGCAACCAATCAAACGTAAACATGCATTGTCAACAGCAGCCAGACCAACAGCTGGGCATTATGGGAGCAGGTGATGTGAGGGTTCGCACTGTCTGCAGCACCAACCCCCTCCCTTCTAATTGAGGAGTCTTCATAAATAATCTTCCAGCAATCTGCCTCTCTCTCTCCACCCTCTTATTAATTACTTTTACAGCCAAAATCAAACATCTGTCATGCTAGAATATACAAATTAATTATGCAGCTTCTCCCCATCATGATCCATGCATGCTGGTGCTGAGCTGGCTGCCTGGCAGGTCAGCAAATGGACGCTTCATCTTTGTAGGATCCCTTGAGAAACATCAGATTGGGAGCAATCAGATCCTGTTTTCATTCAAAGTGGACCTTTGGGCTCAGTGTTCCACGTCATCCTATGTTTAGCTGTATTTTGAAGGTAAAGCCAAAGCTCCTGATTTCTTTTCCTTCTGTGTTCGTGTTGCACTACAGAGATTAGATGCGTAAAACTAACTTGCTTCGCAGAATGCAGTAACAACATCAAAAAGGACATGCAATTTTCAAAAACAGTTGCAAAAAAATGTATGTGAACCCTTGATTTTACTTGGATTTCTGCATAAATCTGTCATAAAATATGTTCAGAACTTCATCTAAGTCACATCACCATATAAATACTCTGCATAAACTAATACAACCCATAAAGGATTTTGTGTTGATATTCATTTAAAGTGCAGGGTGGAAAAGAGATGCAAACCCCACTGCAAATGACTTTTCCAAGAGCTAATTGAAGCTAGGAATCAACATACCTGGAATCCAATCACTGCTGTGAGATTGGATGTGTTGGTTTAAACTGTCCTGCTTTATAAAAACACACACCAGTTTTGAGTTTGCTGCTATCAAAAAGCATTGTCTGATGTGAACAATGCCTACACAAAAGAAGATTTACAATCAAGAATTGTTGAGTTAGATGAAGCTGAAAAGGGTCACAAACAAAGTATCTCAAACACCACTGGTGTCCATGTAACCAAAGTAAAGGTGAACTCACACTGAACACGATTCGCATGACAGAGGCGGCCAGTTTCAATTCAAAGTCAATGGTTTAAACATGAATTGAGGTTCTGCGGCTCGAATTGAGCGGCCGTTTGAATAAACAACTACACGTTTGAATGACAACGACATATGTAAATAACTACATTTTTAAATAAACAACTACATGTTTGAATAAACACATATTTGAATAACAACTACATGAATAGTGTAGCAGATGGGCTTCATCAAGATGTAACTGCGGGGAAAGCTGAGGTGCTAGGCGAGCCAGTGGGTAGGTCCACAGCCAAGAACAGGAGCACAGACAATCCACCTGGAATCTGTCCCGCTCCCCTGTACGAGACTGGAAAAAGAGGGAAACATATGAATCGCACTGCACCAAACAGGGTCATGATGAACTAAACAAAAAAATAGTATTGGGTAAATGATTTCGATTAGAGGAGAGAAGTAAGTGAGGACAGAACACCAGTGCACCATACTTTCCCCAGTATCTATCTTCTAGTAGCCTGCAACCAACTAATTGGTATTGAAGTTTGATTCAACATGTTAATGGTAAGAGCATATATATGGATAGGAGATGGTAATAAAAAACAGCAATAGAGAACATTCAGTTTTAGAATGTCAATATAAATATATTATTAGTCTAACCTGAGCCCATGTAAACTCACTAAGCAGGGGAAATGGGCCGCCATGGCCCGGTTTATCAAACCATCTTCCCTCTGCTTAGCTCCGCGGAAAAATATGTATAATGGATGTAATGAAAAATGCTTTTAGAGATTCTAGGAACCACAAGCAGTCCTGCATTTTGTGAGCGAAGTGTTCTGTTTGGTTGGTAAGGCACTATGAGATCTTTAATATAGGATGGGGCCATCCCATTCAAAGCCTTAAAGGTTAGCAGGAGGATTTTGCTTTAGATTTAACAGGGAGCCAGTGAAGTGAAGCTAACACAGGAGTAATGTGTTCTCTTCTGCTGGTTCCTGCTGACAGCTGCTGCATTTTGAACAAGCTAAAGACTTTTTAGGAAACTTTTAGGACAAGCTGCTAGCAGAGAAAACCCCTAGGTTTCTAACAGTGGAATTGGAGGCTATATTTACTCTTCTGTCAGGGTTCAACCTATCCATTCTTTCCTCTGACCACCAGACGGAGCCCTCGCCAGAGTATTACTGGTCTCTCACACTCTCCTCACTAAAACTCCCATCATGCACTGCCCTCCATTCCTGTCATCACCTGCAGAAGCCTTGATTTGTACTCCTTGTCATTCAGTCTGAGGATTACTCTTCCTTTTTGTCTCTTTGTATTTGACCCTTGCCTGTTTATAGCATTGATGCCTCCCTCCTTGTTTTCAACCTTTTGCCTGTTCCCTCACGATGAATTGCCTACCCCTCGTCTGTTTTTTGTCGCTATTAATATCGTTTGTATATGGATCCAAACGCCTCTTCGTCACAGCCTTCCAGGGAGACTAGCTGATCAAATAGAGCATCTATCAGGTATTTTGGTCCTAGTAAAATGACCTCAGTTTTATTCTGTTGACAGATGAAATGAAACTTGAGTTGTTTGGAGGAAAGACAAAATACTGAAGTGTAACAGATTTCTGTAAACTGGACAGTATTTTATTGCAATGTCAGCAGTAAAATACTGTACAAAAGGCTTTACAGTATTTTACTTTAAACACAAATGGACTTTGAGAATTTTCTGTAAATAGCAATAGATTGTGGGAATTTCCTCTGTCACTACCAAGCAGTTGTCATTACCCTTTCTGTATGCAGAATTCTGTTTCACAGCTCCTCAAACATGCATGGACCATACATCCCTTTCTTTCTTTGCCTACTTTACGGCATTATCATTTTACGATACTAACTCCATGATCACAAGAATTTATGTTTTTCTCAACAACAAAGAGTTTTTCCCAACTGGATTACAACGCAGAAAAAAAAAAAAAAAACATTGCCTAAAGGCAACACTGTATAATTGTAACAATCTGTGACAAAAAGACAGACACACGGCTTGAGGAAGTGAGGCAACACCCGCTATTACATAACATAACATAACTTACGTAAAAGGTTTTAGTGAAAGTGGCATATGGTTTGCACATGCCTTGTCTTGAATACAAATTTCTCCTGGTAACGAACTGTAAAAGATCTGTCAAGGATCACAGGGGTAAAAATTGACTCCTGGAACATTGATCGTTTTCAAATGTGTATGCGTGTTGTTCTTTTAAGTTTTCTACTTTCTTATAAATTCTATTAAACTAATATAAACAAAAAATCTTGAAATTTTTTTTTATCTCATAAGGGGAAATTATCTTGATAGCCAAAGATCTGTTGAAAATTGTTGAAAACAAAACTGATCAAAATACAGTGATGTCCTACCTCATTTTGTGGTAGTCTACAGCAGCTGATTGTGTTAACAGTGTTGCAGCGGATCGTTTTAGATGCAGGAGTGGTGAAAACAGCTAAAAGGAAGTAGCAGACATGCCACTTACTCATCAGATGTATAAAAATAGGAAAACATATCTGTCAAAATTGGTTGGTTTTATAATGAAACAAAAACAGCTAGCTCTGAGCTAAAGTAGACTAACTGGCAGCCAATTGTTGCGGCAGTAAAATGAATAACAAAACATTTAAAAAAAAAAAATTGAAGAAGACAGTGGGTTCATATTACCCAACTTTCTTTCAGATTTGTCTTCCTTTCTTTATAACTATCGCTGCGATCAGCTGCCAGTTAGCATACTTTAGCTTTGAGTTAGCTAGGCTGCTGTTGTTAGTTCCATCCATTTCTTAGCCCGCTATCCCATTTGGGTCAATGTGCTGCCAGAGCCTGTCCCGACTAAGGCAAAGGTACATAAGTATTTTTGACAGTCTGTTATCAGGAGAAATCTATATTCAAGACAACCAACCGTCGTTTTCAAAACAAAGGCATATCGTATTCAAAACAGAAAAGTTAAATGTAAATATTTATGTTGTATTTATATTTTTCCCAAAAGGTTGTGCACAAAGAGTTAATTCATGCACAACTTTGTCTTTATGAATACAACATTGTCTTTACAAATACATGTTTTATGAAATGCATCTTAGATGATGCAGTTAACGGCCATGTTCCAACAAAATGATGGCGAACCCAGCAGGGTTGGAGGGCGAGGGAACACTGGATGTTCAAGGAATGTACAGGGAACACTAAGCAATATCAGAAACTTGGTTTAGAACAGAAAAGGGAGTTATGGACTTTAGTTTAGATGGCTATGAACTAAAATACAGTGATAGACTCAATAAGGTGGAGGGGGAGTGGCAATGTATGTTCATAAAACCCTGAAATTCCAGGTGTTAGAGAACTTGACAACAGTGATTCACAATGTACTTGAAAGTATAACCATTGAAATCTGTGAAAAACAAAAAAAAACCCATCATGATCAGTTGTATATACAGAACACCAGTCTCAAACATTGAAATATTCTCATCTTGGATTGAAAAAATGTTTATAAGTAAAAATAATAAAGTAAACTTAATCTGTGGGGATTTCAATATTAATTTGTTCAATCCTAATAAACTCAAATAAAAAGATGAATTCATAAATACCATGTACAGTATTAGTTTATTTCCAAAAATCTCTAAACCCAGCAGAATTACGAACCAATGTGCAACTCTAATGATAATATATTCGCTAATGATATTGAAAATAAAACAGTTAATGGATTATTAATTAATGATACCAGTGACCATCTTCCAGTGTTTACAGAATATGATGACAATTGCAGAAAGGATGAGTTTAACAAGTCAACACAGAACAGAAGAGTTAAAAGTGAGGAATCCATAAATGCAATAAAAAATGATTTATTAGCCCACAATTGGGATGAAATTTACCACAAATATATGTTAATTAGGCCTATGAAGGCTTCTTAAAAATATTTGAATCACTATATAATAAACATTGTCCTATTAAAACATTTAGAAGAAAAAACAATTAAAGTCAATGTCCCTGGATTACAAAGGGGCTACAGAATGCCTGTATAAAGAAAAATTGTCTTTACAAAGAATTTTTAAAACAGAGAACTAAAGAGGCAGAAAAGAGATATATATTAACCACCATTATAAGAAGATGCAAGAAAGAATATGATAAGTTACGAAACAAAAGTAACATCAAAAACATCAAATGCAATTATTATAAAGGGTGCCAGAGAAAATAGTTATCCTAAATACTTTATTTATGATAAAAAAGAAAATGATAAGATGGAGGATGTGGCTGAAAGCTTGAATCAGTATTTTGTAAATGTTGGGCCTGAAATAGCAAAAACACTCTGAGATTCAGAACCGTCTGGAAACCAGTGACTTAATCAGTCGGAATCCCAGCTCAATATTTTTCAGTCGTGTCACAGAAAAGGAAATATTAGACTTCGTTAAAAAGATGAGTAACACATATTTAACTGATGTCAATGACATTGTTATGGCTTTATTAAAAAAAGTAATTGATGGTGTTTTGAAACCACTTGTATTCATCTGTAACTTATATTTTCAATCAGGTTCCTGTTTAAAATGGGGAATAAGCACCACTTCACAAACTATAGCCCAATATCATTGTTACCACAGTTATCAAAAATATTGGAGAAACTTTTTGAACGTAGATTGGATGCATTTATTGAAAAACACAAACTTCTTAGTGACAGTCCATACAGATTTAGCGCAAACAGATCGACATCCTTGGCAATTATGGATTTTATAGAGCAGATCACAAAATCAACTGATCAGAAAAAATATGTTGCTGGAATTTTTATTGATCTAAGAAAGGCTTTTGACACAATTAATCCTTATGTATTGCTGAATAAATTAGAATGATATGTATTAGGTAGGTAGTGTTAGACTGGATAAGAAGCTTAGTTTGTGTTTGTGAACCTGAGAGATGTTTGTTCAACATGTTTGGACATTGCTTGTGGTGTCCCACAGGAGTTATTGTTGGGCCTCGAGTTATTTATCTTGTATATTAATGACATATGTAAAGTATCTGAAATGGCGTATACTTATATAGTGCTTTTCTCTGTCATTGAAGCCCCAAAGCGCTTCATAGTCACAGTCCCATTCACCCATTCACACACACATTCCTTCCATCAGAGGCAATATGAGGTTCAGTGTCTTGCTCAAGGACATTCCGACACATGGGCAGGCAAGGCGGGAATCGAACCTGCAATCCTTCAATCAGAGCCCGACTGCCCTTTCCAATGCACCATGGTCGCCCTATAAATACATAAAAATTAGTTCTATTTGCAGATGATAGAAATATTTTCTGTGATGGTGATGACTTAAATAAACTGTTGGAAGATGTTGGAAGATGCACATTGATGTAGAGATTGACGAGGTAAAACTTAAAAGAAGATATTAATGTAAATTCCTTGGTGTTTTAATTGATGATAAACTAAGTTGGAAGCAACATATTAAATACAAACAAACTAAACTGTCTAAAAGCATATCTGTGCAAAATAAAGCTAAATTTGTTCTAAATCATAAATCACTTTATATTCTATACTGTTCCCTGGTTCTACTGTATTTAAATAATTGTGTGGAAGTACGGGGAAACAATTATTAAACATCATTATATTCACTGTTAATACTTCAAAAGACGGCAATACGAATCACACAAAAGGTGGGTTATCTGGATCATACACATGCATTATCCTTACAGTCAAAATGACTGAAACGTACAGATCTGGTGGAGCTGCGCACAGCACAAATCATGTTCAAAGCCACACATCGCATGTTACCAGCAAATATACAAAAAATATTCATTAAAAGAGCTGGACATTACAATTTGAGAAAAAAAAAAAACAGAATTTCTACATATACGAAGCACGCACAAATAAAAGATGTTTCAGTATTTCTATCTGTGGAGCAAGACTGTGGAACAGTTTAGAAGCTGAAATAAAACAATGTCCAAACATAAAGCTGTTTAAAAAAAGATATAAAAATATGATTCTAAAACTATATTCAAATATATATATATATATATATATATGTGTGCGTGTGTTCATATTGTAATTAATATTGATGAGGAATAGGGGGTGAGTTTATATAAGTTTATAGTTCTTCTCACTCCTTTTCGAATATGCATGGTTGAATAATTGTTAATTTATATATAATATATGTCTATATATTTTGTTTTGGGTTTTTTTGTTCTAATAATGTCTTTTTTTGGGGTGCGAACCTTTTTTTTTATAGTACTATTTTCTTTTTTTCAAATGTAATGTTTGAAATGAACTAGTTTCCATTCCATTCCAAACAGGAATAAATCTGCACAAAACGGGTGAAATAATTAACAGATTTTTTTTCTTTTTTTGTTTCAAGGTAATGATGGCTGAAAAGAGCAGCTCCTGGTTGAGTGAGTGGCATTGACTGTATAAGAGAATCAGACAGATTGACCCCCTACCTGTTAGCCCCAATAAGCCAAAATCTCATAGACTTCTAAAGGAGAAGTAAACAGTTATTACTCAGTCATTCTATTTGTCAGAATTACCATTCTTAATCTAAAACTTTTTTTACATCTTCTTGCTAATACTATTTTTTTTTTTTCATCATGTTTTTTTCTTTATCAAAAGTTATTGAAGTTATTCAAGTTATAAACTGAGCAATCAGATGCCTCAGGAAAAATGTGTGGTGCTCGCTGGCCCCCACCCCTATCGTTTGATTGATAGATTCTCCTGAGCTGCTCTGGAGTTCCAACAAGCTTACTCATGATTGGTGACTAGTTTTCTCAGAATCATTGACTCAGACGGCTCGTACCAATCACTGGCACCTGGTTCCAAATGGCGGTGTCTGTATCGCAGAAAAATGGCGACTCAATTGGCTTCATTTCACTGGAGCCAAAAGTTAGACATTTTCTATGGGTGATGTCACACCCGGCTCTGTCCATGTCTATATACAATCAATCCCAAACTTCAGAGAATGCAGTGCATTAAACCCACTCCTGCAGCCTGAACTCACACTCTGAGTCCATTAAAGTTTCTTGTTGTTGTGTGGTCTAATCTTCTGCCTCACTCACACAATGGCGGCTGTAATGCCCTTCATCTCCTCAGAGTTTCAGGGATTGGGCCCTCCAGTAAGGTGATCGGATTTTTGCATGAAAAAGTTCTGGGGCGTGCATACTGTCTGAATGTTGCAACAGAGGCAAGATTTTGGGAAAAGTAAGAGATCTGAATATTGAACATATCAGGTTGATAAATACTGACTGAGCCATCTTCATGCCTCTGCACCACAAAGAGCAGAGCTTTCACTCTGTTCTCAAACTTTCTACAAACATCAAGAACATTGATTCAAATTTCTGGTTTCAAAACGTGTTAGTTTAAAGTCGCTTTGTCTTAATGTTTTCATTTGCAGTGTTGGTTTTGTTTGGTCTGTCTTGTTAAGTTGTTTTCATACTTGTTGTACCCCATGTAGGCACTTGAAATGAAATCATTACTACTGTTATTGTGAATGGTGTATATGCATGGTGTTTCAATCTAAAATTAGATCAATTGCACTTATATCATTTCCTTAAAAAGCCAAAGAAGATTCACCTGTTTGGAGTCCTTTGATGTTAAAAAGGTTTTGATGAATATTTTGGTTCTCGTTTATGTCTTTAAGAGTAGATATAGTCTGAACCACTGAGAGGTGCAGGTCAGTGCAGAAGGTTGACAGAATGACCAACATTTCTGATCACATTTTTACGAGTTCTCTTGGTGCATTTTTGTGTCAACTCAGCAAAACTGTGTTTTACCACTAGACGCTTCAAATGTGCTATAAACAGGTTGCAGGCAAGAAGTTTTCTTTGATTAGTCACAATCTTTTTAAGTTTCCTTGTTAATTTTTCCACTCCTTTATCATGTAGTAAAATACATTACTATTGCACTTTCAACTTTTGTGCTGATCATGTGATCTGATGTGGTGATGGAAAACTCAAAAACAAATCTGACTAATCAGAAAAACAGTTGATGAGCAAAGAAAAGTTTTTGTTATCTGTCTTGTTGCACCTAAATTTTGGAAACTTATAAATTGTGAATAAATCAAAGTTTTTATGTGTGACACATCTAAACATTCACACAGTAAAGTTTGTTTAAAAAAGACCGGCTGGAAGAATGTAGTAAAACATAAAGACTGAGGTCAAACGGCAAGCGAATGAGGCACATCAGAAGACAGAATCAGGATCATGAGTCGTTTTTAAAACAGGGTGGTGGGGATTTTTTCCCCCCGCTACATACAGTCCAAGAATGTTTTCCCGCTCCACCACAGCTGTGTTATTGCCACCATGAACCATGTACCTATAAGTCCCACTCCAACTATATTTTTATCTACTATAAAATAATTTGCAAATTGATTTTCTTAAAACGAATGCTACAAGAACATGTTAAAAACATTAAATCCAGTGTTTGTGAATGTTTTTTTTCTTCTTTGGGAGGGTGGGGTCAGAGTGTCTGTGTCTTCAAACAAAACACATTTTCCTCATTCCACGTGATTTATGACTGATGAGTGTGGCAGCATATATTATGACAAACAGCACATGCTCTGCTGTGCCAGCTGCTGTAATGATGTGCTGAAGCGGGACTCATTAACTGCTGCACACACTTTATGGTGGCCTTTTATGACTGAATTAATTGATTCATACATGAATTAAAGCACAAATAACTGGAATGTAGATGTAACTGGACGTGAGGCCCTAATCAGTCATAAATATCTCTGGTGTCACAGAGGGAGAAAATATTTATGTAAATGGATGGCTATAAACTCAAACAAAAGGTCAATCCACATTTTAGCTTCAGTTTGCTTTTGGCTTTCAAACAGATTTTTTTTTAACTTTAAAGTCTTCTTTTAATCAATCATATTTTTATATTTATTCTACTGAAACACAATAGAAACATGACAGTCTCTAAGAGTTTTTTTGCCTGCAGAAAACATGTTTGGTCCCTGTATATAAATTCATTTTCACACGATGGACATGTTTTTTACTTACAGCAATACACAGGTAGGCAGTGTTTAAAGCACAGATCTGTATCCTTCTAAAGCCCACACTGTGCTTCACGAGGTTCACTTGGTTTATTTACTTAAAAAAAAAAAGAAAACACTTGATAAGAGGATCACTGTCCTCTTTATCATCATGATAATAACAAAGCAGCTACTGTAGAAAGCAAAAAAGCACCTTAATTTTCCTGTACTTAAGTCACCATGACTCCACCAAAAAAAAGCAAGAAAAAATCAGAAAGCTGGAAAACTCAGAAAATGAAAGAATTTGTGGAAACTTGGTTCATAATTTTAGAGATCCAAGGAAAAAGGAAGCTTTTTTTTAGGATGCAGTCTTTGTCATAGTAAGTGACTTCAGGTCTTGTAATCATGTCTTTTTTTTTTTTTTTTTTTTTTTTTTTTTTTTAAGCTTGTCCTGCCCAACAGCTGAGCAAACAGATTTGAGCTGAGAGCCTCTTGTGTTTGACAGATTTTACTCTTACAATCGGGGGTTGTAAATCATAGCGAACACAAAATGTATGTTGGTATAAGCCCCTTTTGTAATCTAAACGATACTTTATTAATATAGATTTTTTTAATGTATTTTTTTGTGTTCTTTTTGTTGGACCGGACGGAAAAGGAAAGGGGGAAAAGGAGAGGGTTGGGGGGGGGAGGGGGGTGATAGATAATGGATTATAGAAGTCAGAGAAGGACTACTGGGAAGGGAAGGTAGAGTTGTTAATCTACTGGCAACAAAATGCTGGATCGTATACCCATTGCAATAGTGAGTGTTGGTCTACAATGGGCCGGGCCTGTCCACACACTCAGCTGTTACATACCTGCCGGCTCCAAGAGTGTTCACAAACTTGTCCACATCCAGTTCGCACGCACACTTGTGCATTCCAACCAACACATGTAAAGCATTACATTCTATCACGCACACTATTTGAGGGTGCAAAGGTGAGCCGACGCCTGTGCTCAGGTGAATGTTATGTTAAGATGAAGTGGATGATGGAATGCACAAAAAAGGAGGAAGAACCCGCCGCCATCCCCACACCAAGACCCCCGCCGAGGCGGCAGCGCCGACCAGGGCCCACACCCGCACCCATATGGTGGGGTCAACGGAGGAGATCCACCCGCCCGGCAGCCCAGCCAAGCACCCAGACCAGGGCCCGCAGGACAGCCACACGGGCCCCCAACACCCGAGCGCAGTGAGATACGGAAGCGCAGAGCGCAAGGCCCAGCCCAGCCAGGAGAGCAGCCCTCCCACCGCACCAGGTGGCCCCAGCGCGGGGCCCCACCCCCCAGAGCCCCCCCACCCCAGACAAGCCGCCCACCACCACCCAGGAGCCCCGAGCACCCCCTCACCCCAGCCCCGGGTACGAGCTGGGGCCCCCCACGGGAGACCCGCTCAAAGCCCCAGGCAGCTGCGGAGATTCAGAAGAGAGCACGCAGAGGTCAGTTACCCCCATCCAGAGGAGGGATGACCAAGAGAAGTGGGGGTCCCCGAAGGTGTACATTGCCTGACCAGGCTCTCCTAATATTGTGACCCAAAAGGGGTCCCGAGGGTAAGGACTAGAACCCGCACCACAAGGACACAGACGCCCTCCAGGCTCAGATGGAATATGATCCCCCGCTCATGGACTTGCCAGAGGACTAAGGGATCCCTCTCCCTGCGCTGGGAGGGGGCCGCCGGGCCCAGGAGACCAACACCCAAGAGACAAGGCCGCCGCCGCTGAAGACCCTGCTCCCCCCACCAGGGATGGGGTAGGGGACAGAAGATCAGTAGTCCCACCTTCCTTGTGTAATGTATTTGTGTGTGCATTGAGGTGTTTCTTGTGGTTGAAGGGTGTGTGTAATAAAGGGTGCAGTTAAAATTGGCGAGCAGGGCACTGAGGACATCTCCTGATTGCTTACAGGGATGTCCAATCGCCCTCTCACCAAGGAGCCCTAAATGTCTACAGTGCAATTAAAATTGGAGGGTAGAGCACTTAGAGGACATCTCCTGCTTGCTGGCAGTGATGTCCTAGCACCCCCCCACCAAGTATCCTACGTGTCTAAGGTGCGTTTAAAACCAAGAGAAGGGGGCGAAACTGTGCGCAGACCATGGGACCGACCTATTCCGCAGGCACGCCCCTCCCCCCTTCCAACCTAAAAAGTGGTCGTATGAGGAAGGAGGGAGGGTCGGGGACAGCTACCAAACTGACCCCCGATGATGAAACAACCGTCCCCCCGTCCCCCTCAGGGCAGAGGCCCCACCCCACGAAAGCCAACAGTTTCGAGGAGAAATAAATACCTAGATATTTGATATTTCCTGATTTGACTGGGATTGAGGCCATTTGCTCGGCATTACCATTTAGTGACAATAAAACTGATTTGTTCCAGTTAATAGAGTAATCTGAGATAGAGGAAAATTAATTAATAATTGCTGTTGTTTCACTAATGGAATGTGAATTGTTCAGAAAAAGTAATATGTCATCAGCATAAAGACTAATTTTATGATTACTGTATTTTGTTGTAATTCCTTTAATGCTCTCACGTTGTCTTATTGTTGCAGCCAAAGGTTCAATAAATATAGCAAAAAGAGAGGGGGAGAGTGGACAACCCTGTCTGGTCAAGAAGAAGACTGTTTGTTGGTTCTGACTGATGCATTTGGGTTATGATATAATATTTTAATCCAATCAATGAAGGATTCCCCAAACCCAAACTTATAGAGGGCAGCAATGAGGAACTTCCAATTTACTCTGTCAAATGCTTTTTCAGCATCCAACGAGAGTATGGTTGTTTCCTGGTTTTTAATAGTGGCAAAATCTATTATGTTTACAAGTCTGCGGACATTATCACTTGAGTGTCTACCTTTAATAAATCCAGTTTGATCATGATGAATTATATAAGGAGTGATTTTTTCTATTCTCTGCGCGAGTGCTTTGCAAATAATTTTTACGTCTGCATTGATGAGAGAAATGGGGCGATAGCTAGAAGGAATTGTGGGATCTTTTTCTGGTTTGAGAAGGAGGATTATGTTAGCTGAATTCATGTGTGGTGGCAGTGATTGGCTTTCCTTGATAAAAGTAACCATTTTATAAAAAGTCTGTGCCAGCTGTTCCCAGAATTCCTTATAAAACTCAGCAGGAAAGCCATCAGGCCCTGGGGCTTTGTTGCTGGGCATCAGCAACAGAGCTTCATGAAGTTCAGCCAATGAAAGTGGAGAGTCTAAGTTTGAGCTTTGATCCTCATTTAATCTGGGTAGAGTTACATTATTAAGAAATGAGTTAATACTTTGCTCTGATGGATTGACCTGTGATGTGTACAAGTTTTTATAAAAATCTTTAAACGTTTTATTGATTTTAACTGGGTCGTGAGTGACATTTCCTGTGTGGTCTATAATAGATGTAATTGTTGATTTTTCTTTATTAATTTTAAGCTGAATAACTAAAAATTTACCCGATTTATTTGAGTTATCAAAATTTTCGAGTCGAAATTTTTGTATTTGGAATTGCGTTTGCTTATTGATGATGTCATTTAACTGAAGCTTTAAATTTTTCAGATCTCCCAGAATGTGTTCTTGTGCAGAAGCAGCATAAGCAGCCTCTAGATCTCTGATTTTATTTTCTATTTCTAATAAATCTGCTTTCTCTTTGTGTTTTTTGTTTGTTGAATAAGAAATATTTTTTCCTCTCATCACTGCTTTTGCTGTTTCCCAAAGAACACATGGTGAAATATCAGGAGTATCATTAAATTCTAAGAAGGTTGCCCACTCTTTTTTAAAGAACTGAATGAACTCTTGATCTTTTAACAGAGAAGTGTTAAACCTCCAGGTTAGGCCTGAAGGTGTGGGTATATCTCTAGAAATAATTACAGAAACTGGTGCATGATCACTAATGATAATTGGATGAATGTTGGAATCCTTGATATCTTTTAGTAGGGAATTACTAACTAATAAGTAGTCTAAGCAAGACTGTGAGTGGTGAACTGGAGAAAAGAAAGTAAACCCTTTAGCGTTGGAATGATATGAGCGCCAAGCGTCGCAGAGACCCAACTCATCCATGTATTGCTTCAAAATACTTGCAGATCACCATGTGCGCTGGTGTCCTGCTGTGCTGAGTCTGTCAAGTTCAAGATCAAGGACCAAGTTGAGGTCTCCTCCTATAATTATTGTGGAGTCAGAGTGAACCGAGAGTGAAGTGAAGAATCTGTCAAAGAAGGAGGATTCATCAGCATTGGGACCATAGATACTGGCTATACAGAAGTCTTTATTCTGAACTGATATGTTAATAATTACAAATCTGCCTTCCGGATCAACAATTGTGTTCTTATGAGTAAAAGTCATATTTTTATTAATTAAAATAGTAACTTCTCTTTGTTTGGAGTTGTAACTGCTTGAGTAGATGGATGGGAATTGTGAGCAGCACAGGAGATGATCAGCTGATTTAGATAAGTGGGTCTCCTGCAGTAAAACTAGATCTGCTTTTAGATCATTCAGATGGTTGAAAACTTTCAGCCTCTTTGGCCCAGAGCCAAGTCCACGCACATTCCAGCTAAAGATGTTCAGACTGGACATGACTACACTGACTGAAAGAGAGTTATGCTAAGTAATGTGCGTGCGTCTGTGAGTCCTGTGCGCGTGCCCGCTGACCCGTCCGCAGAGGAGAGCTGTGTGTTTGTGCGCGTGAACGTTTTCTGGCTCTGTGAGTTACTTGTATGTGTCCTATATGAGCCTTTGTGAGGTGTTTGCGGTATGTCGGCGAGTGCGTGCGGGATCGTGTGTACGTGCGCGCGCATGTCTCGTGCATGAGTAAATGTTTACTTTCCGGGAACGTGTTGCCTTTAGTTGCTATAAATATGAGGAGGAGGAGGGGGGGGGGGGGTGTAAAAGGAGGAATAAAGAAAAGAAAAACAAGAAAAAACAAACACAACAAAACAACGTAAACAGGAGAGGGGAGAGAAATAAACCGATTTAACGAGATGGAGGTGTGGATGATTGATGAGCGGATTTCCCTTTAGTTTAAATCTTTTTAGTTGGTTTCATCAGCGCATTATGGAGGTTCTGATCGCAGCATCTGCGGGTCTTCAGCGCAGCCACGAGGTGATCTCGGGGTCCCGAAAGAGCCGTCCATCCACGTAGAGTCTGTCTACCGAAACAACAGCTCGAGACCCGGCGGTGAGGTGCTTCCTCCTCAGCGGGAAGAGGATCTTCCTGCGCCGGAGGATCTCTGCCGGGAACTGGTCGTTGACGCTGAAGTGTGTTCCCTTCAGCTCCCGGCCGCGGCTCCTCACCAGCTCCTTCTGTTTGTAGTGCTCGAACTTAGCCACTATGGGTCTCGGACGCTGGTTATCAGACCTCCTTCCTCCGAGTCGGTGCACTCTGTGGAAGGAGATCTTCTGGACCTCCTCCTTGGGGAGCTTCAGCTGGACCTCCATGAAGGACTTCACCGTGGCCTCTGGGTCTTCTCCCGCCTCCTCTGGAATCCCAGAGATGACCAGGTTGTCCCTCATGCTCCTCACCTGAAGATCCAGGAGCGTTTCTTTGATGGAGCGGTTCTCCTCAGAGAAACGAGCGGTGTCGCTGCTCAGAGTCTGGACGGTCTCTCTGAGGGCCTGGTTCTCCTGCAGCTCCTGCACCTGCTGCTGGATGAACTCCAGGGACTCTCGCAGGCCTTGGAACTCTTTATGGAGGATCTCCAGCAAGTTCAGGCGGCAATCAAGGCTGGAGAGCTTCTTATCAATTGACTCCAGGATCTCGCTGATGCCGCTGCCTGGAGAAGAGGCGGCCCCGGGAGAGTCTTCAGGACGGCCGCGTTTGGAGGAAGGAGTGGTGGTGTTTGTCTTCCCCATGACGAAGGTATTGAAACACTCGTCTATGAAGCTCTCCAGGTCCTCCAGGCTGTCAAGAACTTATAAATCTTTTTAAAGGTTTAGTGGATATTGTTATAATTATGACTTATATGGCGGAAAAAGAAAATCAGACGGAAATGTTTGTTCAATCACTTTTCGCGCCGCCAAATTGACTCACCACACACGTCTCGTTCACTCTCGCGATACTCACAGCATCTCACCCCTCAGACCTAATCGTGTTTTATTACTGAGAAAACAAAATATTTTTCTTATAAAATGTATGCAGTAGACGACAAATAAAAACCCTTTTCATGAGCATATGCAAACTTACAACCAGCAGCTTCAGACAGGATAGGCATAGTCCAAATAAACAGTCTTCTTTTTTGGATTTGGTTTTGTTTGGATTTTATTCCCACTCAGATTAACATTGAGTATTTTCTTCTTTTCTGTGTCTGTTTAGTCACAAAAGAAAAGTTTGTTGGATGCATCTGGTTCTTAGGAATTTTTTCCCCCAAGAATCTTATTGAGGAAAGAGGATTTTCCTTCTTCATTTGTGTAAGATTAAACAGGAGCTTGCATTTCAAAATAAGAAAGGCTTCAGGCTCTGGCCTCAGATGACTCTCTGCCCAGACATCAGCAACACTTGAAGCCATATGTTCAAGAAATTTCCTTCAACCTCCAAGAAAGAATGAAGTGAGGATTTAGCTGACAGGGTGATTTTTCTGGGTCTGCATTGTGACGGGGGTCACATAAATGTAACTCCCAGCCTTTATTATTGAGGAAAAGATTTGTATCTCTTTGACATGACTTAAAAGTGATTGTTTACAATCTGCTCTCTCCTCATTCCTGTGAACTGTGCAGCCTTACCTCCATGTATCCATTCTTTTTCTAAACCGTTTTATCCCGTCGGGGTCACGGGGCTGCCGGAACCTAAACTGGTTACTCATGGGCGAAGGCAGGGGACACCCCTGAACAGGTCGCCAGTCAGTCGCAGGGGCCACAATCACACACCCATGCACACTCACAGGCTAGGGACCATTTACAGTGTCCAATTAACCAATGAAGCATGTTTTTGGCCTCTAGTTGGTTATTATTAAATCAAAACCATTGCTGTAATTGTACACCCATTTTTTGAATTTTATGTACACTGTCAACGTATGACTACAATTATTTATAAACCTAATTGGTCAGGTCATTTATTCCATTGACCTGAGCTCTCTCTTTCTTAGTGAATATTATGGCTCATAGAAAAAAGGAGATATTTTAATTTATCAATATTGACATTCACGATTCTCTGCATTGTATGTTTCAACCTCCACAAAAGAAAGTACCTCCACTTCTTGTCCACTTAAAGCACTGCACCATACAAAAAAACAAAGTGAAAAAAATAGGTGTCCAGTGTCTATGAGGAGCTTTAGAGTCTAATAAGTGATGGGAACAAAGATCTGCTAAAGGAGTCTTCCTGCGAGATGGTAAAGTCTCAGAATGAAGGAGCTGCTCAATGCTCTTATGGTCTCATACAGAGTGGGAAGTGGATCATCCATGATGGATTCCAGTTTCCGTAACATCCTACTCTCACCCACCACAGTCACAGTCTTCAGGAGACATCCCAGAATGGATGCAGATCTCCACACCAGTTTGTTGATCCTCTTCACTTAGCTCACTCCATAGAAGTGGACAGATGCCTCAACACCATCATAAAAAGTATGTAAACTCTGAAGGACCTCAGTCTCCTTAGCAGGAAGAGTCGATTCTTGATGGTGTGGCCCCCATCCTCCCCTGACCTCGACCCTATTGAGAACCTTTGGAGCATCCTCAAGCCAGATATCTATTCCTCTGAGGGTGGGAGGCAGTTCACATCCAAACAGCTCTGGGAGGCTATTCTGACCTCCTGTAATGAAATTCAAGCAGAAACTCTCCAAAAACTCACAAGTTCCATGGATGCAAGAACTGTGAAGCTGCTACAAAATACAGTAAGAGTCCTGTGTTCAAATGGAAGTTGACCTTGACAGATGTGTTTGATTTGAATTGCTTTAGATTTCAGTAAATATGACCTCCTAATGCAGCAAATTCAACAAATGATCATTTTGAGTTCGTAAGAATCGATCAAATGTGTAATAATGTGGAAAAGTACATGAGAAGGTTGTTTTGATTGAAAAAAAATTTTGATTGAAAAACTTTTGTCTTTAGAAGGTTAGCAGTTAATGTTTGTAGCCTGATTGCTACATGGAGCTGTGTCTGTTTATCTCATTTAGAATGCATGGGAGACACAGATGATGTTTAGAGATCAGGTTAATTTATTTCAAAGAGCTTTACAAAAACATCAGTGATCTCCATGTTTGGGTTCATAAGAATATTTAGTCTCCTGATAGCTACAGTGAGCTTCCCCCCTGCTGCTGTGTCTGACTGATGGTTTCTTCTGTGGTGTTTCCATCAGTCTTTGACCGAGTTCAAATGCTTGTTGTCGCGCATTAACATGAGATGGCAAAAATAAAAACAAAAATGAAACGAGGGGACCTTTTTTCATTATTGTCTCAATGAAAAGAAGATAAACATTATAAAGTTCAGGAGGCCTGAGCAGACTGCTTTCCCATCCAGCAGCGGCCCTCTGTCTGGCCGCAAGCTCCTAACCTGGGAGCCGGCATAGTGACCTTTTCCACTACAGCTCCTTAGGTCCTGTGACAGATTCTCTAGATTCCGCCTTAACCCAACAATAACCGAAATGGGTTCTGGAAACCTCGCTGCCCAGAAAGGGATACAGCGGGTTAAGAAAATGAATGGAAGTTCAGGAGTGTAACGAAGAGACCGAGACGTTTGGATCCATGTGCAACCGGATTAATTTACATGGGCAATACATGACATGGTCAGAGTCCGGGCAAGGGTCATAAACACTGGAGGGAGGTAGAGGAAAAGGCAGAGGTCAGGGCACCGAGAAAACAAACAATGATTCTCAGATTGAGAATAAACCAACAAGACTTCACACTGAGCTGAGTCCGGGGTGAGTATAGTTGTGATGGTGATATGAAACAGCTGGTGAGGACATGAGTTGGAAAGAGGTGACTGATGGGAGCTGAAGTAAGACAGGAACAGAGGAGATCAGTACTCTGGTGAGGTCTCCCTCTTGTGCTTGGAGGTGGAGCTGGACGACTAAATCCTGACAAGGAGAACTATGGATCGATCCACCATTTTGGATGTTCTCTCCCTGCTGTCACTGAAAATGTCCTGTGCCCAAAGTTGAGTCCCTGATGGGTTGAGGAGAGGCAGCCACCTCCCCATAGTTGAGATTTTTTTAAAACTCTGGCCAGCTGCAGCAGCCGCTCAATTCGCACCTCGTCACTCAATTTGCGCTGTTTCCAGATTTTCGCAGGACGTTTGCCGCTCAATTCATGCCGCAGAACCTCAATTCGTGTCTAAACCATTGACCTACCATTGAAACTGGCCTTCTGAAACCGCCTCAGCCACACAAATTGCACTCTGCGTGTAGGCACCATCAGCAGGTGAAAAATCAGAAACTTTGGATGGCGGAACGGCTGCTGATTGAGGACAGCTGGCATGATCAGGTAAACTTATCCATGTTGTCCAACCGATGCACCTAAAACCATGGATATTCCAAGAGCAAAGGAGTGAGTGTTGGGAAATGGTTTTTGGTTATTTCATTTCAGTGACTACCAGAAACAACTAAGAAAGCCGTTCCCGTGTCGTGGTTTTTGTAAGCTACAACTCTGAGCTCGAGCCAGTATGTGAATGCTTAAATTGACTTGAAATGCATAAATGCTTATGTTGTGACAGATAAAATTGTAAGATAAGCTTAAGTCTTGAAGTATATTAATCAAGAAATGCGGTGTGTTTGTGTGTGTGTGTGTGTGTGTGTGTGTGTGTGTGTGTGTGTGTTTTCTGAAACAGAAGCTTACTGTGTTTTTCCCAGCACCTAGAGGGACCTTGAGGAGGGTCATTCCTCAAAGTTCCGTATGCCGAGGTTAACTCCTAAAAATTCCTTTTTTGTCTTCTCATGCCAACAGACAGTTGTGAATTGTGTGAACCACCTTGACCTTGTGTTGCATAAATGTAGTTGCAGACAGAGAGTTCGTGGGGAGATCGCTAAGAACAGCTCTTTGTTCGTATCTCTCCCCGCTGTAGCTGGAAAGAAAGAAACTTGTTCTCTTCATTTTGTGTGAACCCTGGTTCTTATGGATTTTTATTAGTTCAAAGACTGTGTTTTAAACCCAACATTTCTCTGGTGCCGAAACCCGGGACCCAATACCTGGACTAACGTTCGACGCGAGACCAAGGAGGCCAAGAATCTGTCGACAGCGCGGTCGCCTTCAGGCTGCGGGCCGGATCCCTGCACCGGACAGCAGTTCCAGTGACGGGTCCCCCATTCGAACTAGACGAGCCAGGTCTCCACAACTGAAGGTAATAAATCGTTTTTGCCCTCCCAGAATTTTAATAAATAATTGGAAACAATAAATTAAAACGAAAAGCAAAAATTACATGGAAATTAACTAAATTAATTAACATAAGGATCCATTAAAATAAAGTAAAAAGGTCACGTCAGAGACTGACCATAAAGTAAATCAGGGATTTACAGTGACCAGGGGTCACACGGAAACTGGGTTTCCAAGAAAAAGGTCACGTCAGGGACTGGCCATAATGTAAATCTGGGATTTACAATAAAATAAAATAATAATAAAATATAACAGAAAAAGGTCACGTCAGGGACTGGCCAAAATGTAAATCTGGGATTTACAATAAAATAAAATAATAATAGTAATAATAAAATATAACAGCAATATAGACAAACAAAAGGAGTGAATGTGAGTGAATGTAAATAAAGAGTAAAAGGAACACCACACGAAAATACACCGTAAAAAGTTAACAAAAAAGAAATCAGAAATAACAAACAAAAATAAGAAATAAAAGTAGACTAAATAAAATAATTTTAAGAGCTTAAATAGACAAGCAACGTCATAATGGGCCAACAACAAATAAAAGAATTAAAAGAACACCCAGATATAAGATTTATGACTGCCTGTAAGCCAGGCAGCTGTGATTTTCTGGAAGAATGGGTGAAAAAATATTACTTTAAACCCCAACTAAAAGACAGAAAAGAAATAGTACGCGTCTATAAATCTCTGAGAGAAAAGAAAAATAACAAATTAAAGAAAGGAAAAAATCCAGGCTCCCTGGATCAACAACTTCTGGCAATGATTGACCGGTTGGAGCAAAGCAAGAAAAGAGTTGGAAACAGTGAAGAATCTGAGAAAGAAAATTAAAGAAAAAAAAATGGGGAAGTATACGAAAAATGCAGAAGAAAATGGATGAAGCATAAGAAGCAGGAAGAGTTGGCATGTGTCAGAAATTGATTGAAAGAGTCAGAGCAGCACAGAAAAGATATTCAGAACAGCAAAAGAGAGAGTACAGAAAAAAAAAAGGCTGCATGAGAAGCAGAGGTTGCAGAGCTCGTGTCCAAGCATTCCGGCTGGGAACACGCATGCAGTGGGTGTGTCTACAAGAGAAGGAAGACAAAGAGGAAGTGGAGCAGCAAACAGCCGGAAGCCAACTGAGAGAGAAGAGGAAGAAGCAGAAGGCGGAACTCAAGAGGAGGAGCTCCCAGTGAGCAGACGCAGAGGCTGCAAACAAGAAGCAGAACGCATGCAGCTGTGGAAGAAGAGGGGGGAGCAGGCTCATTATACCCCATGCTTCCAGGGGAACAAATAACCCCACCAAGATACAGCCCAAAAAGCCCCGGAAGGGATTTTAATCCCTACCACGCAGAGGTTTACCCCATGTTTGCAGTCGCAAATCCAGCACACGGAGTGGACGGCAACCAACTCCCAACCATCCTCGTTCACAGACCCTGGACCCAAGGAGAATGCGCTGAAGCCTGTAAAGGACTGGGTGATGTGGAAAATGACCCCATCACATGGACACAAAATTTTCTGGATATGCTGAACGGCTATCACCTGAATGGCCCTGAAGCAGAGACAGCCCTCAAATTATCTCTGGGCCACCGCTGGGGCAGAGTCAGAGGCGATTGGAATGCCAAAGATGGAAATGGGACCCCACACCCTGCTGGATCTCAAGCCCTGAGACAGCAGACTGACCCCCTGCTGGACAGAGTCCGCAACACCTTCAAAAAGGCCCCTGATTATGGAAAAATCAGACAATGCAGACAGAAGCCAAATGAACCTGCCAGAGAGTATGTGGACCGCCTGGAAACAGTGTTCAAGCAGAACAGTGGCCTCCAATATGACCAAGCTCCGGAGGGCCCCTTCTAGACTTAGCTAAAACACCACATACTGGATGGACTTGAGTGGCTTCATCAAAAAACACAATGTCACCTGGAGAACGATGACAGTTGAAGGAATGGTGGACTGGGCCACACATGCTGAGGAACTCCAGAGGAAAAAGAAAGCTGCCGCCACCAAAGTCCTTTCCCTCACTTCTGATTTTGAGTGACTGCACCTAACCACCAACATCTTGCCAAAACTGGCAACAAAGCCTCCCTATCTAAGATACAATGGTGCAAAGACAAAGTCATATTCCTAGGCCACGAAGTCTCAAGCCAAGGCCGCCACCTCACAGCTGAAAGAAAATCCACCATCCGGAACTCCCCAAAGCCAAGAACAAAAAGACAAATGATGGCTTTCCTAGGCCTCACAAACTACTGTAGAGCCTGGATAGCCAATTACGCCCAACAGACTCAGCCTCTGCTAAACCTCATCTTCACAGAAGAAATGGCCTTGAGCCACCCACTCACCTGGACTGAAACAGCAGAGAAAGCCTTCACAGAGATAAAACACCTCATCACCTCTTCAGGAGTCCTGGGACTTCCAGACTACTCCAAACCTTTCACCCAGACAGTAGACTGCAAGTCCGGCTTCATGACATCCGTCCTCCTCCAACCACATGGCACAAAACAGAAACCAGTAGCATACTACTCAAAGAGATTGGACCCAGTGGCTTCAGCCTTGCCACCTTGTGTCCAAGCAGTTTGTGCTGCAGCCATGGCAGTGCAGGCATCTGCAGAACTCATCCTATTCCATCCACTGACCCTCCTTGTGACCCATGCAGTGGACATGCTACTCACTCAAACAAAGATGGCTTTTCTCTCACCCGCCAGACACCTGAGCATCACTGCTACACTGATGTCTCAACCACACCTAACAATTCAGAGGTGCAACACTCTTAACCCAGCTACTCTACTCCCCACCTCTGAAGATGGAGACCCACACAGTTGTCACGAAAGAACCGAAGTATGCTGTAAACCCCGTCCAGACCTACAAGACACGCCACTTCCAACAGGACAGATTGTGTTCGTAGACGGATCATCCTCAAAGACCCTGGATGGCTCCAATCACACTGGCTACGCAGTGGTATACCACAACACCACCCTCAAGTCAGGAAAACTTCCAGGCAACTGGTCAGCCCAAGCAGCAGAGCTGGTAGCTCTGACTGAAGCCTGCAAACTTTTCAAAGACCAAGACGTTACCATCTACACTGACAGCCAATATGCACATTCCACACTGCACATCTTTGCAGCCCAGTGGGCCAGAAGAGGAATGAGGACCTCTTCCGGAAAGACTGTGCAACATGCCGACCTCCTCCAGGACCTCCTACACACTGTACTACTCCCACACAAGATTGCTGTGTGCAAATGCCAAGCACACACCAAAGCACAAGACCCTATCTCAGTGGGAAACCCCAAAGCTGATGCAGCTGCTAAAATAGCTGCAAGAGAAACCCAAGTCCTCCTCCAACAGGATGAAACAACCCCACCGGAAAAGACTCATAGACCCATCCCCCTACAAGTCCTCCTGGACATGCAGGACAACGCCCCAGACACAGAAAAACAGCAATGGCTCACGGACAATGCTATAAAAGAGCCAGATGGACTTTACACTGTTGACTTGAAACCCTGTCTGCCCCGTAGTCTATTTTCAACTATAGCTAAACTGAGCCATGGGTTAACCCATGTCTCAACAGGGGGGGTGATGAAAATGGTGGGGGAAACTTTCCACCCTAGCAAAGGACTTCAAACCTACTTAAAAAACTTTTGTAGGAGCTGCCTGACATGCAGCAGACACAATGCCCAAGGCAACATCAGACCAAAAAGAGGGAAATGTCCTTTAGGGACATACCCGTTTGAAATAGTTCACATGGACTTCATTGAACTAACAAAAACTACAAATACTGTCTAGTAATAGTAGACTCTAACCAAATGCGTAGAACTAGTACCATCAAAACATCCAGATGCACTAACAGTAGCTAAAGCATTCTGTAAACACATCATTCCAGAACATGGCATCCCAAGGGTGATCTGGAGTGATAATGGATCACACTTTGTAAATGATGTAGTGAAAAATATGGCCAAACACTTAGGAATAGAACTAAAAAACCACTGTGCATACCACCCTCAAAGTGCAGGCTTAGTTGAAAGAACAAACGGAACAGTTAAACTAAGGCTAAGAAAAACTAGTGGAAGAAACAAAGAAACCATGGCCTGAATGCTTAGCTCTGGACAAAACATACATGAGAATAACTCCATCACCAACAGGGCTAACCCCTTTTGAGGCAGTGCATGGTAGACCTTTCCACTTACCCTTGTGGGCGGGAAAGGGGTTTCAAGAACAGGAAGGACAGTTAGATCCCTTAACCGAATGGCTTTGCAAGCTATTCGCACAGAAACCAGTCCAAAGAGCAAATGATCTGCCTGTTTCTTCTCTTTCCCCCCAACAGGAACTACTAAGGCCAGGTGACCTGATCCTGCTGAAGGTGGTGAAAAGAAAGAACTGGACTAGCCCAAAGTGGGACGGGCCATTCAGAATCCAGATCACCACCCCCACAGCAGTCAAAATTGCTAAAAGAGACACTTGGATCCATCAGTCTCACTGCAAAAAGGTCTACGAGCAAAGATGAAGAATCTCAGAGCCGCTATGTCACAAGACCCTGTGGTTAAGCCCGGATGACTGGACTGGTTTTTCACCGGCTCATGGCAGCAAGTCATCCTGAAGGCTATTTTACCCTTTGTGTTTGTGTTTGTAATGATCATCCTCACCTTAGCCATGTGTTCATGTTGTGTGATCCCCCTTCTAAAGAGAACCATGAGAAATGTTTTTCTGACCAAGATTTATCATTATAACCAAATTCCCCTGCAAGAGTGGTCACCTGAAACTGACCCCATACTCATTCCCTTGCCAACAGATGACCCCATTTAAATGTTATTTTCATTGTTGACTGTGTTTTCTTCCCTACAGGTCCAGGCCATGAAGGCTATCGCTCCAAGCGGAGGGTAGGAAGGGAATTTTCCCTAAGAATTGCGCATTTGGGGTTTTTCGCCCTTCCCTGAGATCTAACCCTGTTGTGTTTTACCCTATGACTCCCCCCCTCCTAGACCCACACCTGTGGACGGAGAGGGGATAATGTTTTAAAAAACCCACAACAGGGGGGAAATGTAAGATAAGCTTAAGTCTTGAAGTATATTAATCAAGAAATGCGGTGTGTGTGTTTGTGTGTGTGTTTTGAAACAGAAGCTTACTGTGTTTTTCCCAGCACCTAGAGGGACCTTGAAGAGGGTCACTCCTCAAAGTTCCGTATGCCGAGGTTAACTCCTAAAAATTCCTTTTTTGTCTTCTCATGCCAACAGACAGTTGTGAATTGGTGTGAACCACCTTGACCTTGTGTTGAATAAATGTAGTTGCAGACAGAGAGTTCGGAGGGAGATCGCTAAGAACAGCTCTTTGTTCGTATCTCTCCCCGCTGTAGCTGGAAAGAAAGAAACTTGCTCTCTTCATTTGTGTGAACCCTGGTTCTTATGGATTTTTATTAGTTCAAAGACTGTGTTTTAAACCCACCAAAAATCCAATTGATCCTATTTTGAGTTTGTCAGGCAAACAACCCTGTTGGCCAAAAAAATGAGTTGAAACTTTCTAAATAGAACAGTTTAAGGTATGTGTATGAAATTCCACCTTTAAATGCAAGCTGTGCAGAGAAAGAAGCTTTTTTTTATTCTACATATACGGGAAAAAAAGACAAGTCAACAGTTTAGATGAAGATATGTTCCATTGTTAGGTGAAGCTGTTACAGGTGCTTTGTTTTTTGACATCAACACTGAGGGGAGAATCTGTGGGAGGATTTAAGGACTCTCATTCTGAGTGGCTCAAAAGCTGCTGAAGATTTGATGTCTGGGCCAATCTTTGTCACAGCTTGTGTCACCTCAGCGACAGATGTCATCAAAATCAGCGACAGCCGATCATGCTGATCCCCCCTGTCATCATGTGCTATGATCCGGCCGTGACATGGAGCTGTGGGAAATATGTCCACAATATCATTGCTGTGGGCAGATGCACCAGTACGCCCCTCCAAATCCTGCCCTCAGATTTCTCCTCTCTCCTTTCCTCCCTCACAGAGCCACTGCCTTAATCTCCCAATATTAACGTGCTGCATGTCGAGCTGCTATGTTTGACTCATCTGCAGAGTCTTTCAGCAGAAAAACAAGACTTTGTTTGGTTTTCTGAGACATAGCCTGGATTGCTGGTTTGATTCTGCTGACGTGTTTTTTTTTTTTTTTTTGCCCTGTCCTGCCCACAGAACGGCATGCAGCTGCCATCCCTGACCAGCCCTACGTCCCTGTGCCACAGTGGCAGCTTTGTGGAAAAGGCCAGTACACAGTCACTCTGAAACAGAATGTGGCATATGTTGGAGCACGCAGGCCTCGTCAGGCATTCTTGCAGAGCTCAGCTCTCTGTGGCTTCTCTTTATGAAGCCCCTCCAAGGCAAAATCCTCCCAAATAATTTCATCTTTTCATCCTGACACCTTGCAGAAAAAAGGGAAGTTTGCATATTTCATGATTGCCGAGGGCAACAACGCTCACCACTGTTTCCACAAAAACCTTGACAAAGGTCACAACACATTTGTCTTTTACAAAACTGGCTGCACATAAAGGAAGAAAAATCACTCAAGGCCACTTTGGCTATTAGCTGTAGCATGTGCAGCTTTTCCAGCGTATGCTCAGGAGAAGATGAAAGACACAGCAATAAACGTTGATGCAGACTGAACTCTGTAGCAGGCCAGTAAGGAAAGCCTCTCCAACACAAGTAGTTCATGTCACTTTAATTTATAGTGGATTGAGGTCCATAAATGGAAGGCCTTATTACATATTTCCATTATGAGAGGAATGTCAGAAAATAATAAAGCCCCTTTACATTTCTATAGACTTCAGTCTGCTGTTCCCAGCAATTTATTAATCTTTTAAAAGCTTTACGATGTCGTCGTGCAGCTAGAGAAAGGAAATCTGGGTAAGTCTTTGTCAAAGTGACTCTGTACAGCAACATTTGGACTTAGCATAAAAAAGACTGGAAGTCCAGTAAAAGGGGAAGTGCCTCTGCCAGATGAGCCTTTTTACCGCCTCAGCCTTTTTTCACGCTTTCATGCAGAAATTATGCATCTTTCTTTAACAGTGTCGTAAAGGTTACACAGTCGTTTAAGCAGCAGTTCAGACAGATTAATGTTTGTGTCATTACAGCAGCCAATGAGATGCACCTCTCCCCCTTCTTACACCAACATAAAGAAGAAATGAGCCCCGTCCACTGATGACATTGGAGATACATCCCAGTGGAAGCCAAGGAGTAGACAGCAGTTATTACCTGATAGTCCACAGCATACCTGCTGCTGTGGTGAGATGACAGAACACCCTCTTTAGTCTTCTGCTGTTAAGCTAATTTTCAGTCATTTCAAGTAATTGAAAGAAGTTCAAAACTTCCAGAGTGTAAACACTTTGGGTGATGATTTACTGCTGACAGTTAAAGCTTACATTGGACCGGATTCAGAAAGTAGTGTCAATTTGTCCCGCATTCCACCTCATGCTAGTTCAGAAAGGTGGATATGTCTCACTTTTTTTTACTTTATGTCTTCAGTCCTTCCTGATCAAATCGCAGCTGAGCTTTTGGTTTTTATAGGACAGATCTTTAAAGGCTTTCAAATATCCAGGACCTTCGTTGACAAACTGAAGCACAGCAAAGAGTGACCAAACACTTGTGTCAAATCAGTTTTTAAAATGACTTTCCTTCCAGCAAATTCTTGTGATTCCTTTTCTAAATATTAGAGTGATTTTTAAAGCTGCGTGCATCTATAGCTTGTGAATAACTCCAAATATTTGATACATGTGAATCTATTGGCAAAATGAACACATTTTTAGCTAACCAAAGTACACAAAAGATAACAGTGCACAAGTTTGCAAAAAAATGTTGATACATTTGTTTTTACCTTCGCCATGTCTTATTGGAATATGATTAGTCTTTGTTTTGAATGTGACTTTCCCGACACTGTTGGACTTTAACTATCGACTTTACGGTAAAAAGCTGGTGATACTGTTGGAAGCGTCATACCATGACGCAGGGTAACGGGTGACATACCACCAGTAACAGAATTATACTGTATGATATTTTTTTTATAAAACACTCTCGGACTGCATCATGGTAACTCGCTGTAGAACGCTCTGCAGTATCTCACTGGTAACAGGGTTGCTAGTGAGATACTGTGATCAACTAATGTGTGTAGTCATGTTTGTTTACGTCACCACGTGTTCATTTAAATGAACGTGGCTGCAATCATTTGTATTCTTCTATCAGTATCTTTAGGAAGGCAATGTCTTTGTGACTAATTTTGGGGCAACATACAAGTGCATCTAAGGTTAAGGCATGACTCCCAAGCTTCATTGTCTACTGGATCTTTTGTCTTTTAACTAGGGCTAGGCGATACAATGATAGCTATTGATATTGCAATAGTATTTTTTTTCGATAATAAAATGAGCTTATTGCAATAGACTTTTATTTTGAAGGTTCCGAAATTAACACTCGCCAGTCACGAGCATTTTCTCCTCTTTGGCTAGTAAAAGTTAGAGGATTAGTCATTACATGTTTGTGTAAACTTAGTCATGTTTATTAGCTCTTCTTCTGGTGAATTTCTTTTGTCTTCTTTTTCTCTACTGTCTGCACGCAAAGTAAATAAACACACAACGTGAGTCACAACACTCCACCCCCTGTGGTCACTTCACCTGTGCGGCATTTAGTTTGGCTGATGAAAGAGCGGAGTATGTTTATAACTAATGTTATGTATTTTTTGAGTACTGGCAGCTATGTGATAATGTAGATGACCGGTGACTATTTGCCATCAAGGGTAACATCCAAATTTAAAGACAATTTTTTTCCAGAACTCTCCGCTTTGAAGGCTAAGTTCAGAGATAGGGAGAAGCCATAGAGGTAGCGGAAGACTTCAGATTTGATAGCCCTGGATCTTCTATAATAATCAAATACACAATTTAAGCCTGTCAGATTGCCAGGCAGAGATTTAACACCAATAATGTGCTGTCTACTGATTGCATGAGGTTACCAGAATGTGAGGCATAAACCTGCATGGATGAGTCCCTGACTGTAGCTTAATCAGCTTTCTGCAGAAAGCTTCATGCCAACTCCCACCCAGTTAAGAATGCTTACAGATTTGTGTTTGTTTATGTATAAAACACGTTATTGTCTGTGCAGAAACGTCTGTCCACCCCCCCTTTAAGAAAAGATAATCCTCAAAATAAAAACGTGTCTCAATATGTCACAGCATGGGCTCAGACTGTAAGACGCAACAACCCTGACCCAATAAATCTGTACACATCTGTCCGCCCCAACCCAGAAAATTCCAAACAGATTCTATTTTTTTTCTCACATTTGGGATCAGATTTGAAGGGAAGGATCTCTGGTTTCTGTAAAAAAAAAAAAAAAAAAAAAAAGTCACCTGTGTAATACTTATGCAAAGGTCAGCTTTTTTGGTTTAGTGATTGAATAGATAAGTTTAAAAATCTATTTTCAAAACCTGCTGATCTGTTTTGGGGTCATTGGGTTGCTGGAGCCTGTCCCAGCTTCTTTTGTGGGAAGTAAGAATACTCCCTGGACAGGTCACTATTTCCCCGAAGGTCCAAAACAAAAGTCAGTCATTAAAATGATATCCTTAAAAATTCTGATTCTCTTTTACAGGGAACAGTTGAGTGGAGTCAGACCTTTTACCTCCCCCACTCACGAACCAGCTTAAAATTATTGTTAAAAAAAACTCAGACATATTGTAATAACGTTTTTTTTTTAAGTGAAGGTGTTTTCAAATGTTTGATGAATGTGTAGCTGTGAAACCTGGAGGGTTTCAGGTAGTGGGGAGCACAGACTGTGCGGACACGATCTGCATCACTGCTCAAGGCAGATGGACAAATCTCTAGGCAAGGCAAGAAGTCGCTGTAACACCATTGCTGTTGGTACTTTGTTTAGCCGGCTGGGCGGGTGGCACAAAGGCTTGGACCTGAACAGAAACAGCTTGACTCAGAAAATTGCTTGGATCACAAAAGCATCCCTTTATGGGAAAAGCTCAGGATATTTTTTATGGCTTCCTGAAGAATATTTGCTATGTTCACCTGCAGTCCAAAAAGGAGAGAAAAAGTGACATACCTCCAACCCCTAGAATTTAACCCCGTTAAAAGGATCCTCTCTGTATTTTGTGTACTGGTGGTTAAAATCCTGCAAAGCAGGTTTCACTTACCACAAGACAGACGGATTATGAGCTCAAACATCACTTTAGTAATGGGTCACCAGCTCAGTGTTTTAATCCGCTGGCCCCAAAACTGCACTATCATCATCGCCTTCCTCATCACGGGGATCAGAGAAAAGATGCAGATGTCTTTGACAATTTTGAGACTGCAAAAAAAACTCAGCGAAGCATGAGAAGGTGTAACTGAGTCTAACACACGGCCTTCATTCCGCTCTTCAATCTGCCGGACAATTTGCACAAAACAAGTAGAAAAAAAAGGGCAATACTTATTTGAAATATTAGAGTTGTAAGACACTAAATCTGTTTTTTCAAGAAAGCACCAGAAAAAGAATACATAATGAATATGTTTTTCATGTAGGTCATGTTGTTTTTTTGAGTAACTTGTTAGAACCAGTAGATTAATATGGAATGACAAAACAATAAGCATTTAGGATGCAAATTAGTAAGTAGAACAATGAGCAGTGACAGAACAGGAAAGAAAATAATCTTGACAATTTAAGTGACTTTCTCAAAAACACCAGAATTTGTTTTATATTCACTTTCTAGCAAATATTTAGTACCACATCTTTGAACTTCATTATTTGTTTTTTCATATCATTGCTATCCAGATGACACTCTGCATGGAGTGGTGTCTGTATTGATCTTACACATGTGGACAAAATTGTTGGTACCCCTCAGTTAAAGAAGGAAAAACCCACAATTCTCACTGAAATCACTTGAAACTTACAAAAGTAACAATAAATAAAGGTTTATTGAAAATTAAATAATCAAAATCAGCCATCACTTTTGAATTGCTGATTAACATAATTATTAAAAAAAACAAACTAATGAAACAGGCCTGGACAAAAATGATGGTACCCATAACTTCATATTTTGTTGCACAACCTTTTGAGGCAATCACTGCAATGAAGCGATTTCTGTATTTGTCAATGAGCGTTCTGCAGCTGTCAACAGGTATTTTGGCCCACTCCTCATGAGCAAACTGCTCCAGTTGTCTCAGGTTTGATGGGTGTCTTCTCCAAATGGCATGTTTCAGCTCCTTCCACAGATGTTCAATGGGATTCAGATCTGGGCTCATGGAAGGCCACTTTAGAATAGTCCAACGCTTTTCTCTCAGCCATTCTTGGGTGTTTTTGGCTGTGTGTTTTGGATCATTGTCCTGTTGGAAGACTCATGACCTGCGACTGAGACCAAGCTTTCTGACACAAGGCAGCACATTTCTCTCCAGAATGCCTTGATAGTCTACAGATTTCATTGTACCTTGCACACATTCAAGACACCCTGTGCCAGATGCAGCAAAGCAGCCCCAAAACATTACTGAGCCTCCTCCATGTTTCACCGTAGGGACAGTGTTCTTTTCTTCGTATGCTTGGTTTTTGAGTCTATGAACATAGAGTTGATGTGCCTTACCAAAAAGCTCCAGTTTGGTCTCATCTGTCCAAAGGACATTCTCCAGAAGCTTTGGGGCTTGTCAACATGCATTTTTGCAAATTCCAGTCTGGCTTCTTTATGATTGTTTTTCAGCAGTGGTGTCCTCCTTGGTCATCTCCCATGAAGTCCACTTTGGCTCAAACAACGATGAATGGTGCGATCTGACACTGATGTACCTTGGCCTTGGAGTTCACCTTTAATTTCTTTGGAGGTTGTTCTGGGCTCTTTGGATACAATTTGAACGATCCGTCTCTTCACTTTGTCATCAATTTTCCTCTTGCGGCCACGTCCAGAGAGGTTGGCTACTGTCCCGTGGGTCTTGAACTTCTGAATAATATGAGCCACTGTTGTCACAGGAAGTTCAAGCTGTTTAGAGATGGTCTTATAGCCTTTACCTTTAAGATGTTTATCTATAATTTTGTTTCGGATGTCCTGGGACAATTCTCTCCTTTGCTTTCTGTTGTCCATGTTCAGTGTGGTACACACCTTTTCACCAAACAGCAGAGTGACTACTTGTCTCCCTTTAAATAGGCAGACTGACTGATTATGAGTTTGGTAACACCTGTGATGTCAATTAAAGGACACACCTGAGTTAATCATGTCAGTCTGGTCAAATAGTTTTCAATCTTTTACAGAGGTACCATCATTTTTGTCCAGGCCTGTTTCATTAATTGTTTTTTTTTAAATAATTATGTTAATCAGCAATTCAAAAGTGATGGCTGATTTTGATTATTTAATTTTGAATAAATTTTTATTTATTGTTACTTTTGTAAGTTTCAAGTGATTTCAGTGAGAATTGTGGGTTTTTCCTTCTTTAACTGAGGGTTACCAACAATTTCGTCCACGTGTGTAGCAGCCTTTAAACAATATGTCAACTGTCCCACAAGACTTAGCAATACTCTGGACTTTTGCTTTGTGAATGTCAAACAGGCATGTATTGCTCACGCCATACCTCCTCTGGGAAAGTCCAACCACAACTTGATTTGTCTTAGAACACTGTAAGGACCTGCTGTAATGAGACTGCTGACAACCAGCAGAACATTCAAAAAGTGGAATCAATAAGCTCTTAGAGTCTGTTTTAATTCTACCAACTGGAATGAGCTTTTTGATGGTCCAGACAGTGACCTGGATGGGACAGTGGATAGGGTCACTGACTTTGTTAATTTCTTTACAGGAGTTGTAGTTCTGATTAAAACAGTACATCCATCCATCTTCTTCCACTCATCTGGGACCAGGTTTGTGGGGGCAGCAGTCTAAGCAAAGATTCCCAGTCTAGCCATGTTGGAATGATTTGAACTGAACTGTAGTGATAAACTGTTATAGTGGGAGCATATGACTTATCTGTAAGGAATCCAGCTTAGTTTGATGCTTCTTTTGTACTGCCAATTGCATCTATAATTATGAATTGGAGCTTCATAAATAAATAACATATACATAACATAACATAATATATTACTAAACGATTGTAATTGTATTTATTTATTATTTTTTCATTCATTCATTTTCTGAACCGCTTTATCCCTTTCGGGGTCACGGGGCTGCTGGAGCCTAACCCGGCTACTCATGGGCGAAGGCAGGGGACACCCCTGGACTGGTCGCCAGTCTGTCGCAGGGGCTTTATTTATCATTATATTTTATATTTACTATCAAGTTTGCGCTACACTTGTATTTCTATATTTTCTTCACTGAATGCATTCATCTTTAGGTTGGTTTTCTGGTTACTTTCCATTTAAACAGTTATTGTCAGCAACACCTTTTGGACAGCTTAGTCAAAGCAGTGTAAACAACTGTTTCTGTATCTGTCAGTCTCATGTAAAAAAGTCAGTTTGACCTTTCTTATTTTCAGCAAGATGATCATGCTGTTGGAAAATTATAAACAAGCCGAGTGAGATATAGGCAGGGCACAAGTGAAGGTCAGCGTGCTGCATCTTTGCCTCTGTTGGAGAGTGCTCTTTTGGAAACCATTACATTTTAAGGTACTGGGCCACACCTTTTTTCTTCTGTGATTTATCACCCTTTTCCTTGACTTTGTCTGGGTAACTGACATCACCCTGTAATTTATCTCTCTTCACCCCTTAGAGTGTTGCATAAACATTGAAGACATTTTCATTAATTCTTAGAAGGGCTGAAGAAGATTATACCTGTGCTGATGAAAGCTCTGTGTTTACATCAGGTTTTAAAAAACAGAGACAGTTTAGGTTCAAACTTTTTTGCAAAGAGGGTCAGATTTGGTGTAGTGAAACTGTGTCAGGGCCAACCATTAGGCCTACATTCTTGATATATTTTTATAAGATTTAATGCAATGAGCAGTTTAATGAATATTTTTATAGCTGTAGTATTGTGACAAAATTCAGCAAAACCGCTGTTTGGGTGGAGAAATGAGGAACACATGCGATGGTCATTCTCACCTGATGAGGTACTGATTAAAAAGGAAATGATGAGACACTTTGAGAGAGCGTTCTGCCAGAGGCACCAGTCACTCAGCCTTGTGGGAAGGGTGCCACTCCCTGCTGTTTACGGCTGGCTGCAGTGAAGACCGGTGTGAGAGAGATCTTTGGAGCTTCTGTGCATTGCAGAGCTCTGATGAACGTTCTTTTCTCCTCCTGCAGCTGGAAAAAGAAACTTACTCTCTTCATTTGTGTGAACCCTGGTTCTATGGATTTTTATTAGTTCAAAGACTGTGTTTTAAACCCAACAGGTTAGCCAGCAGGAATGTTAGTTCCCGTTTTCTGAGTGAGTTTTTCATGTAGTCTGCAGGGCCTCAGATAGAGGGTGCTTTATTGTTTGCTGTGAAGTTTGCACTGTTGGTTTTACGGAACTTTATTTATTCTACAGGCACACCTCTTCCATGGTTTGATGAGTTTTTATTTTATTGCATTTAAAAAAGCCTGTATTTTTTAAATTGTCTCCTGTGATTCCTGGCTTCTGACTCACAGGATTAATCCTTGTCTTGGAACCCCATAACAAACATTACACTGGTATCATAAGTGAGATTCATCAAAAATGTCAGCCAGCAAATGAACCTCCAGGGTCTTGTCCAAGCGGACCAGACCCTTTCACACATTTACAAACTGGCAAGGGTTGTTTGAATTAAATGTATTAAGTTTTGGGTTGTGCAATGCACCTAATACTTTCCAAAGGTTGATGGACTTGATTGTTGCTGACTTGCAGTGGACAACATGTCTGGTTTATCTGGATGGCATTATAGTACAGTATTTGCTGTTCTTTTCATTTAGGAGCATCTAAACTGCCTTGGTGGGGTGTTAGGAAAGCTAACCTAAAGGTTAAATCATCAAAGTGCAACTTATTTTCCACCTAAGTTCAACACTTCGGTTATGTCATCTCTTCTAATGGGGTGACGCCAGACCCCTTCAAGGAGGAGGCAGTTAAGGGATGGCCAGTACCAAATGTCACAAAGGTACAGAGTTTCCTGGGGTTGGCATCCTACTACAGGCATTTTGTAAAGGCTTTTGCCAATAGTGCTAAACCTTTGCACCAACTTGCAGAGAAGGGGGGAACTTTTCCACTGGAGTGAGGCTTGTCAAAAGTCGTTTGATCAATGAAAAAAACAGCCTCACAACAGCCCGAGTTCTGGCTTATCCTGACCCAAGAAGCACTTTATTTTGGACACAGATGCAGGTGATGTAGGAACTGGTGCAGTGTTCACTCAAGAGGAAGGTGGAGGAAAAAGGTTGTTGCTTATGCTAGCCAGGCCCCTAAACAAGAGTGTCAATATGCAATGATGAAGAAGGAGCTTTATGGTGACTTTTACAAAACAATTCAATTGTTCAATTCTATTTGATACAAAAATAGTTCATTCTGCGCACAGACCGCAATTCTCTCAGATGACTGCACAATTTTCAGGGTTTGAAGGCCCATTTAGCTTGGTAGATGAAACAGCTCGCAAACTTTAAATACAAGATCATTCATCGTCCAGGCAGGCTATACTGTAGCGCAGATGCACTTTCACAGGTCCCAGCTTGTGTTGGTTGTAGCCTGTTTGCCAACAAAGGACCTTCCTTCAGCCAATTTGAAAGTGTGTGTGCTGTACAAGAAAACACTGCTATCTGAACTTTAGGGAGCGAGTGGCAAGGATGGATGACCTAGTACGGACACAGGGGGAAGACCTTGATTTAAATCAGCTGATCAAGTTTCAAACAGAAACTGGAGGTGTTTTGCAAGACTCTGGAGCTGCAGTAGTTTGCCCCAGTATGGTACCAACTGCAGGTTCAGCAATCCAGGTTGATGAGGATTCCTCCATAGAAGGTGTTTATTGTTTGTAAAGTGTTGTCACTGTTGGTTTTACAGAACTTTATTTATTCTGCAGGCTCACCTCTTCCACAGTTTTATGAGTTATTGTTTTATTGTCTAGACCAGGGGTCGGCAACCCGCGGCTACGGCTCTTTCACCCTTATGTTGCAACTCTGCATGGCTTGGAAAAATAAATTAGAAGTGTTATAAGTTGAAGTGTATGTAATTTGTCTCAAAAACGTATGTCATGTCTTCTTATTAAGTCAAATGTTTTTAACTTCTTTCTTCAGACCTTGGGTAATTTAGGTAATTTCAGCTTTTGCCTTCTTCAGACATGTTTGACAGCACTTGACGTGTCAGCAGGCAGCCTCACTGAAACTGCACAATATCTGAACAATGTATTTTATTTGTGTGTTTTCGTTTGTTTAATTGTAGTTGTAAAATTATTGTGGTCTCGAAATATTCAAATAAAACTATAAAGATAATCGGGGCTCTAAATTAACACCCTCCTGACTCCAATCTGACAATCACCCAAATTTCTCTTAAGCAGCACACAGAGCCTCGCTCAGTGCGAAGTATTGTTTTGTGCCACCCTGCCTGCATTTCTGAGCGTTTCTATCTGGACCTGATCTTCTGTTATTGACCCGGCTTATTTTTCTGATTGCCTGCCTCCGGCACTGACCTCTGCCTGTCTGACTCTGATTTAGCTTTGTGGACTTTCGGCCGTGTTTGATTCCTGTCTGAATAAATATGCCTGCTGCCAGTGGAACCAGCTGTCTGCCTGATTGTGACAGCCATACAGTTGTACTCATAAGTTTACACACCCCGGAAGAAATTATTAATTCTAGGCTATTCATTCAAAGAATATAACTGATGACACAAAAACCTGTTTTTCCACTGATGTTTAGTGGTTGGATGAAGCCATTCCTTGTCAAACAACACTGTTAACTCTTTTTAAATCATAAAGACAACAGAAAAAAATATACACAAATCAAAAGTTTACATCCCCAGTTCCGAAAACCTATACTGCCTGCTTTTGCATCCATAACAGCTTGAACTCTCTTGCGGTTATGGATGAGTTTCTTTATTTTTTCTGATGGTAAAGTATCCCATTCTTCTTGGCAGAAAGCCTCAAGTTCTTTTAAATTCTTGGAAAGTCTTGGCTCCATATTATTGAGGTCAGCAGACTGAAACAACCACTTCAGAACCTTCACCTTACTCTGTTGCAGCCAATGACAGGTGGACTTGGCCTTGTGTTTTGAGTTGTTGTCATGTTGAAATGTCCAAGTGTGTCCCATCTACATCCTCCGTGCTGAAGAGTGCAGAATTTCTTCCTGTATCTCCTGATAACTGGCTGCATTCTTCTTGCCATCAATTCTGAGAGTCAATTCTGAGCAGCTCGGCCTCCAGAAGATAACGCCTGTGCAGCTGGGGCTCCAGACAACAGCACAGACACTCAAGTTGGATCATTTTTCACGTTCAAAGGAATTTTCCTAAATCAAAATACCGTCGAGTCCTGCTGATCGCTTTCCAAGAGACAGGAATAAAGGATGGGGATAAACCAACGATCCTTTTCAGGTTTTTGAATCAGAAGCACATGATAGCTCTGATGAAGCAGAGGAAATACCTGAAAGGCACAGAGAACTACCTAAATGATCACTTAACTAAAAGAAGGGCTGAAGTGGAAAAGCATGCCAGGCTGCCAAAGACATGCAATCAAATACAAAACACCTGGGCTACAGGCTCCAGGATCTTCATTAAACCACTTGGTCCACTAGATCGTTCTGCGGTACTATTCATCAACAACATGAAAGGCTTTGAGAAGTACTTGATTACAAACATCTGAGCAATTAAATGAAGCTAAGAGTCAGATATAATTTCAAGAAAACATGGCGCCTAAGGACAAGTGCAATTTCTAATAGACAACTAGATTTTCAGCAGAGACTTCAGACCTGCAGACCTTCAAGCCCAACTCACTTTGCCATGATATCAGCTGAAGGACAACAGACCTCATAGGCATAGACTGCAAGCACTGCCCTTGGGCCCTAATGAAACAGATCAGCTTCTAACGAGTGAAAAACACAGCTATCTGGTGAGATGAAAACTGCAGATCTGATTTCTGACATTTGATTTCTAATAAAAAATAAACAAATAGTCTGCATACATTTCTTTTTCTAATTTTTGCCATTTGACTTATATGAATGATTTTCCAATTGAAAAGAAAAAAATCAGCTCAATACTTAGTTTATATCAATGACCTTTTCAATGGAAAACATTTAGCATATTTGTAAATACTTTTGATGATCTGCACCTAATCGTTAACTACTTTGATTATTGATCTGCATATTCTATGATAAAATTTGAAAAAGTGTTATGTCTACTTACATAGTCATGTGATCTATTGTTACATAAGAATTCCTGATGACCTGAATCTGTGTTGGTACGGTATAAAAATGTGATAATAAGTTAAGAACCGGAAATGATAATTTCATGTAAAGTAAATGGTAAGGTCGAGCAGGGGTTTTCTTCCTCCGACTCACTTTCAAGCAATCTAACACTAGATGCCAGTTATCCTGTGTTTGACATGTTTTCATGGATGTAAACCTCTGTCGATTGATTGTATTAGATATGTTTTATTCTTCCCTTATTGCTTGAAATTAACCATTTCAGTTCAGTTTTTCTGGCAGATTTGGCAGAAATGTTTGTGAACGTGTTTTGGTTTCAACAGAAACCCTGACTTTCCACTTCTTGATCAAAATGTGAACACTGCTGACTGGCATTCTCTTCCTTAGATTATCCTATAGCCCTGTCCTGTTTTGTACAGGTCAGTTACTATTTATTAAAGAAGAATTTCTGAGATTTAATCCTAATATGTGATCAAGAGCTACTGGGATTTTAGATGTTCATACATCATGGAAATCTACCAGGCAGTAGACCTAAACCCAGGGATTAGTAGGAAGGTTATTGTAATATTTTAAATAACACAAAAGCAGATTTAATTTTTAATAGACTGAAGGGCCATCTGGGAAGTAGAAGGGGGTAGGGAAATGTCTGTTTCTATGTGCTGAAATATCTCCATGTTTCAATAATTCCTATTGTTGTTTATGTCTGGGCTGTTCCTAAAGGGCTGCTTAAAAAAAAGGAAACTTTCAGAGGCAAATCTGATCAAACTAGACTCTTATTACAAGGACGCCACATCCTCTGTAAATGATGTAGCAGGCGGGGCTGTTTTGGAATCCCATCTTTCACTTTGTCCCAAACTCAAAGCAGCATCTTAACCTGTTCAGAGGGCACATGTGTTTGTAGTTTAAGCTTTTGACAATTCTCTGTAAGTTAACAATACATGTGTTGACATTTAGATAATAGAGAGTTGAGAAGGAAGCTTTTCTGTGAAACTGCCGTGAGCAGACACTTCAAGAAACAGAAATATGGTTCTATAAAATCATTCATTACTGATTCATCTACTTCTTTCAATAAACAACCCCTGATTTCAGAAATACATCTATGTTCCTTCAATCTCCTGATTTCAGCTCCCAGTCCCCTCAGGAGTAGGTCAATGCCACTGCAAGTTCGAATTAAACTACACCATGTGCAAAGTTTGGTCAATTTTAAAGTATTCTTCCACCTCATCATGTCAGTAAGATTTTGAAAAAGTCATTTTCTTATCTCATGATCTATTGCACCCATTGGAAAAGATACCATCTGATTTGTGGTAAAGCTGCGCGACCGCCTGTCCAGTTGCTACCGAAGGTAAAGACACACTTCCGTGATTCCTGTCACACAGAACAACGAATCAGGAACCAGTGATAGCTACACAGAGTCAGATATGCATGCCTTCAAATGAATCTTTATGGTTTTTCTAGCTGTTAAATCCTGTTTGAGAATTGCACAATTTTTTTTCCTACACAATCTCACTTTCGAACATTATTAATGAACAGTGAACACCTCAGATAAGTAAACCGGCACAGGGTGTGCTCCAAAAAAGCTCCTGTGGTTAACTTAGTTGTGTTGTTGACTATTGCCAGAGCTTCTTTGTGTTCTTTTGTCAGAAACTGCTATTTTGCTTCATTTAAAGATAAAAGAAAACGATTTTTCATGAGAGTTACTGGAGTACATTTTCTCACTTTATTTTTTAAACTGTTGTACCACAGCTTCTTAAAGTCTCCTGTTAGGGTTTAAAGCATTAGGACAAACTAAAGCTCAATGACCCCCTGTGTGGGGATTCTTACACTTTTGTATTATGTTAGAGTTTGAGATGAAAATCTCAATTTCAGCTTGTTTTAGATGAATAGCTTGTTTAGAAAAAACTATAGACTGTGTAATGTTTCTATCATTGTCATATTTGTGTATATTTTATTTTTCTTTTGCATTGTCATTTTTGTGTATTGTCATTTCTTTTTTTGCGTTATTGAGTGAAAGTTCTTTTTGTTTTGTTTCAGGTGCTCTGGATTGGAGGACTATGGACTTGTGGCTGGAATGGATTGGAGGACCGAAGACTGATGCCGGCTCAGGATTGGGAACCCATTCTCACTCCCAAGTCGTAACATATTGAAGCGTGGGTAATAATCCCTCCTCGTCAAAAATCGACAAGTTAGGGACACCCAAAGAGTCGATTTTTGACGAGGAGGGATTATTACTGCTGACTTATCTAATTAAATCAAGGCACCCCAACTTCCAGGCTGCAAACCAGTGCCCTAACCCCAAGATTTACCAGGTACTTCAACCCTAACTGTAACCCGGTACCGGATGCGGTGCCGGTTCCAGATTCGTATGGGGTACCGGTACTGGACTTGTCCCGTAGTTCGGTCCGCGTTAGGTACCGCTTCCGACAAATCAACTGGGCCCCTGAATTGGTACAGTGGGCTCGTCAAAAAACAAACAGCCGGCGAGTCAAAAAACGACGAGTTGGAGACATCCAAAGAGTCAAAGAGTGACGCAGACAGGTGCTTACCCATGCTTCAATATGTGACAACTTGGGAGTTAGAATGTGGTGGGATTGGAGGGAGGAAGATTGGTGGATGTTCAGGACTGGTGGATGATGCTTTAAATACCTGGCAACTTCTCTGCCCCATGGGGGGAGTTTGGACTGTAGTGTATGCAGTTGTGAAGCAGTAGGAGTGAACTGCCATGTTGTTTGTGACCATATTCCTTTGTTCTGGTTAGATTCAGAGAGACAGGTCAGACTCTGTCATTTATTTTCCTCTTTGTTTGATTGGAGATATAATTGAGCATTCGACATTTGAGCTTGTTCTGTTTTGTTTATTGTTCTGAACTTGGTTCACCCTGACGTTAGATGCTTCATTTTTTCTTTTGTTATCTTAGCCTTTGGGAAAGTAAACCCATCTTTTTTTTTACAAAGTACATCCTAGTAGCAGCTTTATTAAGTATTTTTTCAGTGGTTTGAGGACTGACTAATTGGTTCCTAGGTGTCTTTCTTTCTTTTTTATGTTATGCCCTACACCCCTGTACTTAAGGTGCATAACCATAATTACTGGACAGTTCAACCCCTCGTGTTAAAACAGGAAGTACCTGCTGGTTCCAAGAAGCCAAAATCCCATAGACTTCTATTGAGAAACAGACAGTTATTACTCAGTCATGTTATTTGTCAGAATAATCATTCTTGCACTGATACAGTTTTCTTAACATCTTCTTGCTAATCCTTTTCTAAAGACATTTTTTTTCTTTATTGTAAGTTATTCAAGTTCTAAACTGACCAATCAGATGCTTCAGTAAAAGCATGTGGTGCCCGCTGGCCCCCACTACAACTGCTTAATTGATAAATTCTCCCAAGAATCTATCAGTGGAAGGGGTGTGGACTTCAAACAAGCTCATTCCTGATTGGTGACAGTAGTTACCCTAAAAACGTGACTCAGACCAACTTGAACCAATCACTGTCAACTGGCTGCAATTGGTGGTGCCCGTAAAAATGGCAACTGAATTGACTTCATTTTGCTGGAGCCGAAGGTAAGGCATTTTCTATTTAAAAAAAAATGACACGTCACACTCGCTTTGTCTATTTCTATTTCTGAACTATTGCAACAACACAAATGAAGACATATTTGGCCAAAGCACACACAAGCTTGAAATAAAACCAGAATCTTGCAGCCTTCCTGAAAAAGAAAGAGTAAAAGCAAACCCAACGGTGAGGAAAGAGGAAAGTGCTGACAGGTGAAGAGTGCCGCTGTGCTCATATTCATCACAGGCTCCCCCAGCAGACTCGTGTGACACCAGCCACCTCATTTTTGAACTTCACTTGCAGCTTTCAGTGACAGCTATGCCAGCCAGCATCAACATATTCAGCCCCAACAGCCGCAGCTCAAGGCCCCCAGGTTCATCCATTCTGACAGATTTTCTCTGTTTGTTGCCCCAGGGATTACAGGCCCAACAAGACAAAGGAACAAACATAATGTTTTGTGTTAGAGCTGCTTCTATCTGCTCCATCGCCGTGAAGAAAAAGCAGAAACCAAGATATTTTGCTCCCTCTGTTTTTGCTGCATTCTTTTTTGTTTTGATCTTGATTTCTTTTGGGATATTTTTTTACTCCAACAGACTCAGACTTTATGCGTTTTTCTTCCTCAATCTCACTTTACAGCAGGAGTGCGTTCTGCTGCTGTAACTCTGTATAGAAAACAGATGTTAATGCTTTTTGAATGTAAGTAGAAACCCAGTTGTTTTATTTAGGTACATGCATGTTTTTTATTTACATTACATTTGCTCACTTGTATGATTAGGTGAAGACTTTCACACACATACAGATTTGTCGGCTTTGGTGCCTCTATTTGAAAAAAATATGAAGAAAGTGTTAACTTAAACAAAATGATGTCATGATAACATTGTAAGGATGTAGCCTTTGTTTTTTAAAAGTCATGAACAAATTGAGCACAAAAGGTGCGTCTTCAGGGCTTTGAGGTTTGCTCAAGGACAGAGTGAGCACTGATTTTCATGCCAAGCCAATCAGACGAGTGACCTTCTGCTGACAGGACACACTCTTTACTCTAACAGTCTGGCCAAAGCTGCCACCTCACAACACGCTCAGATCTCCCAGCCTGCTTATTTCAGCGCAGCAGTGCAGACTGCTGGTATTTACAGCTGATGAGCGTGCTCAGCAGGGGCCTGTGCATTGATGTATGTGAAGGGTCACTGTCACACTTAAGCAGGGGTGAATTCAGAGTGTGGCACAGCAGGGCTTCTGCATCCTCTGCTATTTCCAGAGAAGAAAGACGGTTTGTGCAGAAAATCAGTGGTTGTTTACACAAAACTGTGTCTACATTCATATGGGAGGTTAAACGTATGTTTGCTCTGACAGAGTTGGAGAAAAACCTCAGTTCACAAAAAGCTAATACACACACACATCAATACATGACCTAAGTTACTTTTTACCTTTCACTGAAGCAGAGTTTTCAATATCTAAAGAATATAACAATTTTAAGCTTTAAAAGCCATATGAACAAAACATGCAAGATCATCAGGCTAAACAATAACTGCTTTAAGCTAATACAAAAATATCTGTCATGGCAACAGGACAAGGCGTGGCAGACCCAGAAGCTGTAACCCAGAAGGATCACAGAAAACAGAGTGTTTGGAAAATTCTTTTATTGTGCGGAGAATTTCTGTTGACTGGATGTTGAAGCAAAGACTCAGTGGCAGCAGGAAATGGCGGATTGGGTTTTGAACACCTCTCTGGGAGTTGAGGTCGAGCAGAAGACCAGGAGTGGCGGCGGAAGGCGTGGACTAAGGAGCCCAGAGGTGAGTAGCAAGGCGTGGGTACGTGGCATGACTGGAGGTGGTGTTCCGGTGTGGATCAGAACTGCAGTGGTGGAAAGTTGGAGCCAGGTCCGTCTGCTGAGGGTGACGAAGACTGTCCCAGAGACAGGAACAAGTAGTGAGTGGAAAGACACGCCAACTAGCATGACCAGATAAGTGGCCAAAGTACTGTACCGGTGAAGATAACGAACTGGCTGTAAATCTGGGTGAACCGTCTTAAATAGTGGTCCAACGTTGATGGTAAGATTGCAATCAGGTAAATCCAATGAGGAGGAGCAACCGAATCCTAAATTCAATAGTCTTTTCCCACCTGTTTTATGGAGCTGTTGTCTGGCAAATTCCTCAAACTCCACTTAAACCTGAGGAGAGTCTTTCTAATCAGGCACTCTTAGGTTTGAAACCAATTAAATTCCATCACTGCCACATTTGATATTCTCCAATTGTATTATTTTTTCCATTTTAAAAAATGATTTTTAAGGGGATCAACAAACTGATACCTAAACATTTAAGGACTTTCATTTACAAGCTGGACAGTAACAGTAGATCCACCAGAGCAGTCTGAAGTGGAAACTGCAAGGTGCCCTTGCTCAACCTGCTGTCTCCGTGAGAGGATCGGGAATTTGAAATTTACTTTCTGTGGTTCTGAAGTCTGTGACCAGTTTTAGCCTTTTCAAAAAGCAAATTAAATCCTGGTTGTACCAGCAGCAGCACTGCGCAAATGTTTGATCAGGTTACATTTATCTGTTGGGTTAAACCTGAAATTCAAATAAATAAATAAATAGCCTACATAAATAACAGAAGAAAATAAAACCAGGATTGAAAGGGAACCATTTTAAAGTGAGTCATAAAATTTGAGGAAAAAAAAGAGCACAATGGCAGATGTAGGTCAATCATAACAGGTTAAAACAATTAAGACCGCATCAACGCGCGTGTGTGAGCATGGTGACTCGGGTGTCATGCGAAAGGTGAGCCCTGATCTGACCTGCAAGCAGAAAGAAGCAGATGCTGGGGTAGTTTATCAAATGTAAAACAACTTTCCAAGGCATCTAAAACAGTGGAGAGGCAGGTGGTAAGAAGCAGAAGTAAGGAAATAAATGGGGGGAAAATCAAGCGTTTGTAGTATGTTCAAGGACTTATTTCTGTTTACCTCTGTAGAGGTTTTTCTTTTTTAATCTCTTTTATGTCATTGTTGTGGACAATTATTGTGGTCCCATGTAGGGACAAGTATGGTAAAGTAGTGTCTGCTATAAAGATTACGGTATGAGCATGGGACTACTGCTTTGCTGTGTGTCAATGTTTTTAAATCTGTCTCTATTCACATTCATTTATTCTTACTGGTTTTTTTTGTTTATACTGTACATGTATTTCTTTTTTAATTGTGTTTACACATCCTAATATGATGACTTCACTTTTTTGTCTATTTGTGTAATGCTTGGTATATTAAATTCTGTTTATTTTGTTTTGGTTAATTATTGTACAGCAGGGATGTCAAACTCAATCACACGGGGGGCCAAAATCCAAAACACACCTTAGGTCGCAGGCTGAATAGGGTAAACATTTATTGAACACACTAAAACTACATTTTAACACTTTTAAACTGTAATTTTTTTTAAACATAAATATGAATAAAAACAAACAGGAATATTTTTCCAGTAGAAATTATCTTAAAACTTAAATAACAGTCAATATTTTGCTCCCTATTATAAGATATCCTGCCAAAACTATAAAATTTAGAAATAAAGTAAAAGTTAAAAGAAAAAAAAACACCCAAGTTTCTTCACTTTTATGTTATTTTACATAAAAGTATAAATACCTCAATGTATTTTGCTCTCCATAAAAACATATCCTATCAAAATTATACAAATATGAGCATGCTGCAGAACAAAATAAACAAAGCCTAGAATTTAAAATAAAATGTTTGCCTTTGAGCAAGAACAAATAAAATCCTTCGGTTTTCTTTGCTCTTGTTTGGTTTAATCAGAGCTGGACTCCTGACATTGTTTGTTTTTTTAAACAAGTTCATTTACAGTTCTTTTGCTGTGTGTGGTCCTGTGTGTGTCTTTGTGAAAGTGATTTGAGTTTTAAAAACTCATTTATTGTGAATATATATATTTTTTGGTGTAAATAAAACATTTAAAACGAAACCCAATAACTTTTCAATTGCAATTAATCCCAGAAATATTTTGAGCTTTCCTAATTTAAAATGTAAAAAGTAATTGTCAAGATACATTTTCATCAGAGGCCAAGGAGATACGTTGTGGCGTCCCACAAGGATCAAATCTGTGTCCACCGCTATTCAATATTTACAGAAATTATATATTTAATGTTTTGTTTAATGTTTTGGTGCGGTCTTGTTTTGTTTTGTTGTCACCTATAGTCTGAGCGTTTCTACTGCTGTCTCTGCATTTATTTTGACCCTTGCCTGTCATGACTCCGTTTCTGCCAATCTCTGTATTTTTGACCCCTGCCTGGTTTTTGACTTCGTCCTACCTTGCCCTTGTCTGTCTGATCTCGCTAACAAACCAGCTGGTGCGGAGGTTGAGAGGTACCGGCTAGATATAGTTGAACTCACTTCCATACATAGTCTGGGCGTTGAAACTCAGTCCTTTGAGAGGGGTTGGACTCTCTAACATTCTGGAGTTGCACATGGTGAGTGGTGGCAAGCCAGTGTTGGCTCCAGTCCCCAGCTCAGTCCCCAGCTCAGCTGTCTCCCATCGTGGGGGACAGGTCTCTGACAGTGGTTTTGGCTTACGGGCCAAACAGCAGTTCAGAATTCCCAGCCTTCTTGGTGTCTCTTGAAGGGGTACTGGAAAGTGGCCCAACGGGGGTGTGGGAACAGCTTCCCTGATCTAAACCCGAGCTGTGTTTTGTTGTTGGACTCCTGTGCTGGTCATAGTTTGTCCACAACAAACACTATGTTTGATCAGAAAGGTGTCCACCAATACCCCTGGCACCAAGACACCCTCGGCAGGAGATCAATGATTGACTTTGTAGGCATTTCAGGCGACGTTCGGCCATGTGTCTTGGACACTCGGGTTAAGAGAGAGACAGAGCTGTCTACTGATCAATACCTGGTGATGAGTTGGATTCGCTGGTGGGGAAGGAGTCCTGAAAAATTTGGCAGACCCAAACAAACTGTGAGGATCTGCTGGGAACATCTGGAAAAGCCCTCTGTCAGGGAAGACAGTAACTCACACATCCAGGAGATCTTCAAACACGTACCGAAGGGGGTTGGTGACCTTGAGTTAGAGTGGGCCATGTTCTTCACCTCCATTGTCTCTGCTGCTGTTTGTAGCTGTGGTTGCACGGTCTCTAGTGCTTGTCATGGCGGCAATCCCCGAACCTGGTGGTGGGCACCAGAAGTAAAGGATGCCGTCAAACTAAAGAATGAGTCCTATCAAACCTGGCTGGTTTGTGGGACTCCAAAGGCAGCTGACAGGTAATGGGAGCCTAAGTGAGCTGCATTTTCATGAGGTGAGTTTTTTACATTTGGCGCCCCATAGGTTGTGGAGGCAAAAACTCGGTCCTGGGAAGAGTTTGGTGAGGCGATGGAAAAGGACTATCGGTACTAAAAATTGGTTGAATATTTATTACTTTTGCTAGTGGAGTAGTGTGCGCGGAAGCCTGAACAACGGTCGCTTATGACTTGTAATTAATTTGTGTTAATTAATATTAGCGCATTGTTATTTTTTCTATTAATTGTGTGCGCTAACGCATTAACTTTGCCATCCCTAATATAATTAAATGGCTGGCTGGATGAGGCCCATGGGCCTTGACTTTGACAAGTGTTGAACAGTCCTTGTTTCATTTCCTTTTTTTTTATGTGTGTGTTTTATTCTGTCATATCACATTACTTGCTCTCTTTAGTCTGGGATTTTGTCAGATTTTTTGTTGCTTTGAGGAAAATAAACTTAATAAATAAAATGTCATCAAAGCACTTTGGCCTGCATTAGTTACTGCAGCTGAGTTGCATTAACACTACAGTGTGTTTGGAGTGCATGCTCATACATGTCTGACATACATATTTTCACAACTGACTTTAAACAGTATAGATTTTAGGAAATCTAACATCATTTTGACTGTATTTTGATATTAGAATCTAACTGAAGTCCTCTGGCTCTTTGATCATCAAAGTTTCACTTGGAAACATAAAGCGAGATATTAGATTAAATCTACTTTTGCAGTGAGAGAGATGTGTCTGTTGGTGCTGAGAAAAAAAAAAAACAGAATAAATTATCACCACACAAGTGTCTTTGTCTGCGGGTGTATGTCATAATAACGGACTGTGTTCTTCTTCAAAGCACTTTTGCAAATTTGGTGCGAGCACACTTAACAAACTGGGGTTTTTATTAAACCACTTATTTTATTCCTCCATTTTTTCATTTTTTGATAAAGACTGTGTTGAGTATCTCTTTGTTATTGGCCACAGTGAGACGAGTGTGGGTTTTTTGGCTGCATAGATCCTGAGTCTATAGCTCTACTTCTTCAACATCAGTCTACCTCTGAGCAACATTTAGCAGCTCTTTTCTACAGATCAACTTGTCTCTTCCACTCATAATGAAACTGCACATAGGGTGTTGTGGTCTGCACTAGGGGTGCAACGGATCACAAAACGGGTCACGGTTAAAACATTTTTCGTATCTGTCAAAAAGGAAAACAACAGACCCCCCCGCAAAAATAAATAAATAAATAAACACAAAAAGATACACTAAATGCTAAAATGTGTAGTTTCTGATTACATTTACATGAATTGAGACCAAATCTAAAATGTGTGTGTGTGTGTGTGTGTGTGTGTGTGTGTGTGTGTGTGTGTGTGTGTGTGTGTAGCGCTTTGGGCCTTCAATGAAGGTAGAAAAGTGCTATATAAGTATACGCCATTTACCCAGGAGTTATGAGCATCCTCCTCACCCCAGCCCTGGGTACGAGCTCCCCACCTGCACTGAAAACGTTAACTGCAGAAAACTCCCCCTTACCCCTCCTGAGACTGGATGGTTTGCCAGAACCTCTTTGAGGCCAACCGATTGTCCCTCTCCATGGCCTCACTGAACTCCTTCCAGGACCTCCACTACAGTCTGAGCCACAGCTCGAGTAGACTGCCGATACACGTCAGCTGCCTCTGACAGGTTTGTTGCTTACCTAATCATACTTGTATGTGTGTCAGAGGGGGATGTTTTTCTCTTTGTACAGCACTTTGAGGGGTTTTTATATAGGAAAACGGCTTTGTTATTTAACTTTACAGTTTATCATCCATTCATGCCTTTGAAATTCATCAATTTCCCTCCTTTCTGGGCTTGGGTGACATTTACAAGCTCAGCCAGATATCACAGATATTTAGAAGTTTTGAATTTAACAGCAATGTCTTACCTGTAACACTAAAAGGTGCAGTTCTTGCACTATTTGCAGATTATTCTTTTGAGATACTAAATATTTTAATATACCACGAGATTAATAATTTTCTTAAATAATTGAGCCATGTTTTGTGAACATCGGTTAAGAAATGAGGAAGCTAGCCCAATTTTTGTGGTTGATGCCTGCCTGTTCTCCAATGGAACAGAACCACCTGCTTTTTTAAACAAAGGGATTAACCCCAAAAAGCCTCTGAACCAAGAAATATTGATTCTGGTGGAGTGCCTAACCTCTACAGATGCTGAGCAGCAGTTTTATTAGGCATCAAAGTTTGATGTATTTTCAACAGAATTTTTGTCATTTCATGTAAAAGTCAAATATTATCTTTTGTTTGGAGGAGTGTATGCACAATGAGGCAAAATACAAAAAGATGGAAGTGTTATGCTGCATGTGTCTTTCCAAACTTTCTTTTCTTGCTCTTCACTGATCACCAGCAGCTCCTCAGCCAAACCACACATTGATGATGCAATTATTTCCCAGCGCCACCTGGGAGCTGCCATCCCTGTTTGAATCAACTCTCACAGCCAAGTATGCAGATGTTTCTAATTGCTTTCCATTACCAAGAACAACAGCTGTTTTATCTATCAGCAGATGATTCACAAGAGTTCCCGATGGTTAGGATAACATATTCCACCTGGTCACCATCACCAGTTGTCAACAGGAGAGTTCATGGCTTTCAAGGTCTCTTGTTCTCTCAGTAGGCTGTAGTTTTCAGCCACCTTCAGACCATGAAATGCGAGTTAGCATATTCCAGCACTTCAGAATGTTTTTCCTTTTTCGTTTTTCTCTTTGATTTTTAAAGCTTAAGTATAAGGTAAGAATGTTTTCTTTGGTTCCAGTAGCTTAATCAAATCCAAAAAACAACAAATTGCAAACATATGGGATTCTGTGGCTCCCAAAGTCAAACTGTTTCCTTATACAGCTCTGCTGACAAATTCACTTTATTAAGTTCCATAAAAACTGGGGTCTAATGAAAAACCTTGCTAATGGAAAAAATTCTAATTTAGCTCCTTTTTCCTCCAACTGGATCTTAATACCAGATCACAGTATTCAGGCAAACATTAGCAAACTCCTTCTTCTCAGGACAAATGTTCTCCACCATTTTCATCATGCAGTCTTCAATAAATTCCCCATTGGTGAAAGGTTTGCAGTGCTTTGCCATCAGTATTATCTCATAACTGGCTTTTGTGGCATGTTCATTTGACTTACGGTTCTTGTGAAAAATGTTACTGCACAGTCAAAACACTTTCCAGTTGCTTTAATTTTTCACACTGTCCTGTTCCAGTTAGTTTCTCAAAGTTAGCCCCTTTTCTCTGGTAATGCCTCTTGATATTAAACACTGTCAAAGCAGCCACAGCCTCTTGGCATGTGTGTTTCAATTAAAAAAAAGCATGTGGTGTCTGAGGCCCCCACGTTTTGGAAGGTTGAATTGACAGATTCTCCTAAGCCCGCTTTCATTGGAAGGGGTGTGGCTTTCCAACAGGGTCCTTCCAGATTAGATAGAGTGGTTGTCATAAGAAAGTTGACTCAGACCAACTCGTACCAATCACTGCTTACCAATGTTGTTTGGTTCCAACATGGCAACATCCGTATTACATAAATATGCCAGCTGAATTGACCTCCTTTTCGTTGGAACCGGCAGTAAGGCATTTTCTATGGGTGACGCCACAGGTGCTTTGTCCATTTCTATATACTGTAGTGACGGGTGGGTCCTTGTCAAAAATAAACAGATTAAGTTAAACAGGCATCCCTGTCCTTAGACCCTCCTTCTAAGTTAAGGAAAACTCCTGTAAAATAAAAAAAGGAAACCTCAAGGATGTCCGGATGAAGGAGGGATCCTCTCCCAGGATGGTCAGGCGATGTGCCAGAACTGTTGAAGAAGAATTATCTTATCTAACTATTTGAAACTGTGTCAGCCTCTCTTACATGAGCTGGGAGCTTATTCCATAAAACAGGAGCTTGGTGGCTAAAGGCTCTACCTCCAACTGTGCTTTTAGAGATTCTAGTTTGTTACGCCCCTTTTTTGTCTAAGGTAGGAGGAGCATAACACAAAGATAAACTAATCAAAATGTATAAGCAACACGACAAGGCTTGTCTCCACAAAAAGATAACACATTTTTTTACAATAAACACCAACCAACATGAGGTAAAAGGTGAAGCTAAAAGGTTTCAGAGTGAACCAAGGCCAAAATGGCAAACAAAACCCCACCTATCTGAAATACAGAAATCTTACCTGTAAATGAAAGAAAAGGGAACACAATGACAAACACTAACCTCACTAGACTAACAAACAGGTGAAAACATGCACTAAAAAAATGGCAGTTCACCCCAACAGCTTCACTTTAAGACATAACTAAACAAAAGACACAGAGCAGACCTGAACATAAAACTACAACAGAGTGCAACAGACTAAATAAAGTGGAGAAGAGCACCAAGCTACAGTGGAGCCAGTTGCTGCAGTTGCTCAATTTCACAGTATGATTTCTGTCTTTGCAAACTCACATTTTTCATTTAGAGTGAGTCCTTCGTTTAAAAACTTTTGGAGCACTCTGTCTTTGTCTCGGCCTTTCTTTGGCCATTTTCCTGTTTGTCCTTGTCATACACAAGCACATCATTACCACGGCAGATAACTCCTTTAAAGTTCTTGAGCAGTGGAGAGAGCATTTGAGATGTCCTCCTCTGAAAATGTTCTGGAGCTGATGAGATTCCAAATAAAAGGTGGTTGAAGTGATAGCTCCCAAAAAGAGTGATGAATGTCATGAGGGGTCTTGACGTTTGAAATAAAAGGGATTTGTCAGAATCCACATTAAGCACCCAGCTTTCTAAATACCTTGGAGTCTTTTATCATTGCTAGTGTTTTGGCCAGGAGGATGTGACGTTCCATTTTTACCACAGCTTTTAAGGATGTAAGATCGACAAATATCCTAGGAGGCTTCCCATTAAGCTTGAAGACAATCACTGTGCCTGCACACTATGATTTTGGTTCAATAACTTTGGAAATAACTCCCATTTCTTCCATTCTGCAAAGCTCCACATGCACTGAATCTGTGAGGGACTCATCTGGTGACTGATGAAGCCACCGGTGTCTCCGTTCAATCTCAATGTGGTAAGGCTCTTTTAACTGGCCTAGACCCAAGAAAACAACTACGTATGCTGCGGTGACATCTGTCTCAGAGCATATGACCGCATGCACTCTGTATACTAAACCTAAAGCCTCACATGCTGGTCTACTTAATAACACCTGAACTAGCCCTTACACTAGATAAACATTTTCCCCATTTGTTAGGACTTTTCATACCCATGGTCTAGAGCTCTCGGTTTCTACTTCCCCCAGAAACACACAGTCCTCCCTGTCCATGTCATATTGACTTTCTATGATCTAACGTAAGCCTGCTGCTTTACTGTTATGACAACCTACCACAAAATGTCCCTTTTTATGACACTTACGACATTGTACGTCTCTAGCAGGGGAGTTTTTCCATGAGTGTGTAGTTTTTCATTGACAGTGTCCGCACTCCCTTCCACTCTGCTTGTCTGGCCTTTGTCCTGTTGCCATGTTTGTGTCTTTCTTTTCTTTGAGTTTGTCCGTATAGCATGCATGTTTGCCGTTTTGTCCTCTCGTATACTGTCCAGTCGTAGCTGTTCTGACAATGTTTTGTCCTTGATGCCGACCACCATTCTGTCTCTTATGAGTTCCTGTTTAAGCACTCCAAAACCACAATTGTCAGACAGTTTGTTCACAGCTGTAATACTCAGCATTGCTCAGCATTCTCTCCCACTTGTTGCCATCTGGAATTAAACTTGGCTCTTTCACAAAGTTGTGTTTTCTCACATAATGTATTTCACATGCTTATGTAACTGCATCATATTTCTTTTTATCCGCTTCTGATAACGGTAAAATGGCTAAAACATCATCAGCTGCATCTCCCATGGCATATAAGAGTGAATTCTCCTGATATTCTTCTGTTTTCTCATTGAGAGCTGTTGCGATCAAAGATCCAAAATCTTTCAAATCATCTGATCCACTTTTGCCAGTGTCTGGGACATTAAAAGTTGAACGGCTTAAAAAAAAAACGAAAATACAAGAGCTTCTTTCTACCTCAAAGTCACTCCCTCTGGGCCCCCCTCTGCCACTCTCAATCGCCTCAGCTCCTGCCTGGAGGACATTAAGGCATGGATGAGTCAAAATTTTCTTCAGTTAAATGGCTCAAAAACCGAAGCTATTCAAACTGGTACCCCTCAACAACTTTGCACCTCCCCCATTAACTCAGTTTCCCTCTTTGGCCAGAACATTCCCCTCTCTCCCTCTGTTATCAACCTCGGGGTTAAGTTTGACCCCCACCTCACCTTTGACAATCATGTCACCCACATATGCAAAACGTCCTTCTTTCACCTTCGTAACATCTCTAAACTCCGTCCTTCTCTCTCCCTCTCGGCCGCGGAGAAGCTCGTCCATGCCTTTGTCTCCTCCAGGTTGGATTACTGTAACGCGCTTCTCATCGGGATCCCTGGTAGGAGCATGCAAAAGCTTCAATATGTACAGAACAGCGCAGCCAGGGTACTGAAGAGGGTGCGGAAATATGAGCACATCACCCCCATCCTTCACAGCCTGCACTGGCTCCCCATTCATCTCCGTATTGAATATAAGGTTCTCCTCCACACCCATCACTGTCTGTACGTTGAGGCCCCCACTTACCTCACTGAACTACTCACACCTAACACCTCAACCAGGACCCGGTCAGGCCAACAGCACCGTCTAATCCCACCCAGGACGCGGCTTAAAACAATGGGAGACAGGGCCTTTGTAGCTGCTGCTCCCCGTCTGTGGAACTCCCTCCCAGACCACCTCAGGGCTCCACTGACGGTGGATACTTTTAAAAAAGGACTTAAAACTCACCTTTTTATCAAAGCCTATCCTTTTTAAAACTTTGTTTGTCTTACAGTATGTTTTCATGCTATTTAGTTTTAAGTGTTTTTAATGTTTTATTGTTGTAATTTATGTAGCACTCTGAGACTTGATTTCAAGTGAAAAGTGCGTTATAAATAAAATTGATTATTATTCTTATTATTATTGTGACACGTCTTTTGTGACACATATCGTATCACCAGATTTTTGTCGATACCCATCTCTATTTCAAATATTATTCCTGTTCTGCTCTTTTTTGTGGGATTACAGTGCATCCCAGCATTGTGTTCATTCCTGACTGTCTGGCTGTCAGGAATGAGCCATCTGATTGGGAGTGACTGCCAACAAGAGCAGAATGTCATTATGAGTGGAGACTGCTGATGGCCTCCCACTATCAAAGAGAATTCATCACCACAAGTGATGATGGTAATGGACTTTTCTGTAAATGACTTTGGATGAGCAGTGTTTCTGGAGAGGAATGCTTGTTCTGATGGAAATAATTTCTCCATACCTTTGAAAAAACAGTCTTTTGGAAATCCAGCATAGATATGGGAGAATGAAATGCATAAATGATCTATGGTTCTTTTAATGTATTGTGTTAGTTGCAGGTTTTCTAATTACTAATTATTGTTGTCATTGAAAGTAAAAAAAATTATAATTTGAGTTATTTATTTTCATGATTTACACTGTTGACGGATAACAAAGAAAGGACTAAAATTAAATAAAGATTTAAATCCTAATGAAGCCACAAGCGGCTTTGCCACAGCAGCCACCTGCAGCCACCCTTGTGGCCCCCTATCTTCTTGCCATCACTGGCTTAGCAGCGACTACATGCTTTCGTTCTTGCTGCCTTCATACTGTCCTCTTTCGACTGTCATGCAAGAGCTTCTTTCGAGTGAATGACAAGGGCCCTCCCCTTTCTGGGAGCCATGCTCTTTTTTTTTTTTTTTGAACTTGTTTAAAAAATGTTTTGATTGCATATTTAATTCGTGACAATTCTAGTGTGAGTTTTTTTTTTTTTTCTAAATTTGTAGATTTTTATTTTCACCTAATGAGAGGGCGCGGCTTTATAACTGATGATTATTGCGGAGGATTCCGGGAACAGAGTTCCGGTGCTTAGCTTGTTTCCTCCCTTTTAGCTTTAGCATTAATGTTATATTTTGGCTTATGTTGGCTTATGGTTTGGCTGCGACAACACTGCTCCGACACCGGTGATGGAAGCGTCCACCTTCACGATGAACTGAGCTGCGGGATCTGGATGGTGGAGAATGGGAGCTTGAGTGAAGCCCTCCATTAGGGTCGTGAAAGCTTGTGATGCCACCGGCGTCCACTGTAGACGACGAGGACCCCCTTTAAGTAGAGAGGTCAGAGAAACTTCCACTGATGAACCACCTATTGTTATTATTGAAGTTTGCAATGCCCAGAAACTATTGCAGGTGGTCAATTAGCCACAGCCTCCACCTTTCCCTGGTCCATTGCCACTCCTTGTGCGCTGATTACGTAACCCAGGAAGGACATGGCGGTTTGATGGAACTCACACTTCTTTCTCATGAAGTAGAGGTTGTGGTCAATGAGATGTTGAAGGACCTGCCGGACGTGGGTAACATGCTCCTCGAAAGTCATGGTGTAGACGAGGATGTCATCGGTGTAAACTATGATGATACAGCATGTCTCAAAAAACTTCATTAGCAAAGGTTTGGAACACTGAAGCGGCGCTTCGTAATGGCCTGTGGTGGTCGAGAATCCAGTTTTCCATTTGTCGCCCTCTCACGAATGCGCATCCAGTTGCATGCACTGCACAGGTCTGACTTGGTGAAATATTATGCCTTGTGCAGTTGTTTCAGAACCAAAAGTACATGGTAAATGGCATATACTTATATAGCGCTTTTCTACCTTCCTTGAAGGCCTAAAGCGCCCAAAGTCACGGTCCCATTCCTACACACACATTCACACTCTGATGGTGGCTTCGCTGCCGAACACTGGTGCCAACCTTCCACCAGAGGCAACCTGAAAGCTTTGAGCAGTGGATTTTGTTACACCATCACCTCATTAAGGTTACAAGTGTTAATGCAGGGCAGGAGACCGCCACTCTTCTTCTTGAGAAAAAATAAGGGGACCTGCCCATATACAACAGGTGCATGTGGTCTGCAGCAAATCATGCTGCTCACAAATTGGATCATCTCACAGTGAGCCAATTGTCCTACCCCCCAAAACTGGGAGTAGTAAGATCACATGCAAAGTGACTGTAAAAAATTCAAAATTCAGACAATTCTGGTCTACATCCTGGTCTGTAGTCTGACATATCTAGAAAAACTATGTATGCAATTAGATAATTTTCAAACTTTCTATTAGTTTCAACATTTTTGCTGCTATGCTTTTGGTAGACATGGAGGTGTCAAATGCCATAGAATTAGCTTTGCTAATGTAGGAAATAATGTCTGCAAGGCAGATAATTCAGAGTGGTTTTTCTATTGTACTCTGTGAAGGAGAAGACTGGTCACTATGGACACACAACACTACTCTGTGGTCTCATATTTTGACTTCCATCTTCTGCGTTTTCTTTACACACACAAAAATATAAAAACATAGAGACATGTTTGGAAGAACTGGCTAGTCAGAAGCAAATCCACATGTGTTAATCCAATAAAAGTGGCTTCATTTGTCAACTTATTAAGCCACCTAGATGAACAGCAAAACGTTTGAAGGAAGAAGATTTTAAGTTCGGTTGCTATGACTCAACTTCAAGACAATGCCATCTTGATAAATGAGAACCTTCACTGACATCAGACAACAGGTCACACAACAATGTCAGCACCAACATAAGCATATGTGAAAGGCATGTGACTAAACTGAAGTGGTTTTCTGTCTTTTTCTACCATTTACATCTGGATTGTGTGGACTTTCTCTACTTCCTTCAGCATCATGCAAAAAATGTTTACTTCCATCAAATATTGCCAAAAGCCCCGGGCCGACTGTGTTGGGCTATGATTACATTTGCATATGTTTTAAAAAACAGCTCCACAGCCCTCTCTCCTTCCACCGTGAGTGAAGAGCCAGTGGTTGCTCTGGACAGCCATTAATATGCATGGCTTTGCTAAAAGCTCTAAAGTGACCTACATGACAAGGTTTGAAATACACTCCAACCGTGTGTTGTGCTTGTGGGACTTAGCTGACAGTATTACCTTAATTACCGACTTCTTGCCACTGAAGGTTTTTTTCTGGAGAGGCTGTTGAACTTGCGTCGAGGTCTTTTTAGCTGACCCGGGTCACTCTGAGTACTTGGTCCTTGACAGCTTGGACACCTCTTTTCAGGTGAGAAAATGGTTGCTATTAGCTGTGGAGAACGGCTGCTAATAGCCCCATTAGCTGCACTTTAAACTCTTGCAGCGTTTCATGGCTGTGCAGCGACAGCATTTGTGCTCTGCCAGGTAATCCCAGAGGCCCTTCATGACAGCGTATATCAATTAACAGATTTGTTTGCTTTCTTCTCCTCTGACCTCATTTGCATTGCTGCCTGTTAACACACAACTTCAATTTCAGAGCTCCAGATTTTTCCATTGGTCTTCATAACAGACTGAAGATGAAAACAATTTAAAGAAATTATCCCATATAAATTACAACAGGGCTGCTCTCTGGATCCAGAGGAATTAAATAGGAATGGTTCAGAGCACAGAAAGTTTCAAGATGGCAGGATCCTCTCTAGGCAAAGCATTGTTGCGACACTTACTCCTGTTCAGTCTTCATCAAATGAGAACTTAGCATTCCCAATGCTTAAGGACAGCAGTTGCTGCCAGGCCTCTTTCTCTCAGTTTGAGGCTGTTATCTGTCAGGGTGCTCTGCCCCTCGGTGGGTTCACAGAGTCATTGTCACTTTTTTATCAGGTAATAAATCAAATTTGGTTTTCCTATTTTCTTGACAATTCATCTCTTTGTCTCTTCTAGAAAGTTTTTCTTTTTCTACATTTTGGGTCACTTTTCCAACATGTACATATTAGTTCTGCAGGCACTCTTTAGTTTCTGCTGGTTAAATGACTAAAGTCTCTCTAATCTTTTAATTATATTGGTTAGCTTACTTTTGTTTTGTTAGGTTTAAAAAAAAAGAATTAAAACAATCAAGGTAGGTAAAACCCTCAATCTGTTAAGCAACAATCAGTTGAAGTTATTCTTTCCTTTTACTTGCTCATCACATCATCATAGATTTTGACTATTGGTTTTCCAATTGTCTCATTTCTCATCACACCAAGTCAATTCGGCTGATGGATTTTTAATACAATTTCGTTAGCAGATTTACGTCAGAGATTCTTGTTTACCAAACTTTGAAATAGTTAATAAAAATAAATATTGCACATTTATAAACTGAGTGCTTTTTCATTTTTTTCTGTCCTATCCTTGCGCTTGTATTTTCTGTCCGTCATTAACACATGTTTTTAGAATCTTTGAACAAAACACTGAGATTTGATCAGTTTGTGCCTCTGAGTTTAATGAGAATTTGTGATCAAGCCATCTATTATTGCTGCTATTCAAACACTTTTGCAAAAAATGTATAGAAAATCAGCCAATGTCTAAAGAAATATTTAAACTTCTCAAATCAACTTGGTGACATGCACATCTGCCCCAATGGAAACAAAAAGAAAAATCAAGAAATAAAGCAAAATACTTTGGCACTACATGAAGTTATGAAGAAATGACCTTTCGCTGAAACACTTATTACCATTATTCCAACATTTATGCAGAAACTAGATTAGTCTGCTTGTTATCCAGAACTAAGGACTGATTATTTGAGTCATTCTAAAACAGCACATACAGTACCCCTCCCCCCAGCACAAGATGATGAATACTTCTGCTGTTGTAATTTGTAATGTCTATGAGCAAGAAATAACCCAGACAGAGACTCCTTATAATTCCACATCCCAATCTATGGGATGATTATCTGAAAGACTTTCATATTGTTTTCATGATTAAGTGTCAAAGTTCAGCAGCAGATAATGATCGCTTCACATCATTTTCTGTTAGTGGGGATTCAGCACTTTCAGACCGCCCAGGATTTAAAAATGTCAATCACATTGAATGTCAAAGACCCACAAATGTAAACATGGTGAGGGAGAATCTGCGACCCCACGCAAAGATGTGAGTAGCAAATGAGTCGGATAATGACTGTAAAAATGCTGTGGATCTAACCGCTCCACCACGGCTGCTGACTCTATTGCTGGATCCACAAGTTATCCAAACTCCTCAGTCTATCAAACTTCTACTACACAGATAAGGTTCAGACTTTGTATAGTGAAACTATTGAGACAGCAAAGATGTATCTTTTGCTTCATTAATTTATGTGTTACATAATGTAATAGAAAAGAGCCTGTGTTGTGTGCTGTTACAGCTTGTATAATTTGATAAAGAACATTAAATTGTAAAGGGATGGGAATAAACTATACATTTATGCTTATTTTTGTCCCTTTTCACAGCAACAAGGCCCCGGATTAAGTCCTGGCTGAGACCTTTTTGTGTTGAGTATGCATGTTCTCCTCGTGCACGCGTGACTTTTCTCCAGGGACTCCCACGGTCCAAAAACATGCTTCATAGGTTAATTGGTGACTCTAAACTAGTAGTCTTAATATTTTGCGACCCCCACCTTAATGTGAAAGTTTTATGGTAATGCTTCTTGCAAGTTTTGTCTGGAATGCACTTTTACAGTGTCGTGTGCAGAGCATTAAGATAAACATAATGCCTGCATTAGAGACATCCAGACCTGAATGACAATTAACTACCTCCTCCTTAACTAAGAAAAAAATAGAGGTCATCATACTAGGTCCTAAATATCTGAGAAATGACTTGAGGAATGCTCTATCTGATCAGCTAGTCCCCAGTTGCACAGTTAGAAACCTAAGGGATTTATGTGACCAGGATTTATCATTTAAGGCACACATATCACAGGCTTGTAAGACTGTTTTTTTGTCTAGGACCAGAAACATATTATCTAGAAGCGATGCTGAAAAACTTATCCATGCATTTGTTACGTCTAGGCTGGATTACTGTAACTCTTTGCTAGCAGCGTGTCCTAAAAGTTCTTTAAAAAGTCTTCTTCAAAATGCAGCAGCTAGATTGTTAGCAGGAACCAGCAGAAGAGAACACATTACTCCTGTGTTAGCTTCACTTCACTGTCGCATGACGGGGTCGCATGACGGGGTCGCATGACGGGGGTCACATGACTTGCGTCGCGACACGGCACTGAGAGAGGGAAAATTGAAAATGCGATAAAATTAATCTTTACATAAAGCTAATACATCACAGATCCTTTATATTCTTCCATCAGAAAATATATTATTCTAATTTACCAGCTTTACGCTGGAGGAGCTGATGGATCTTGAGAGCTATATCGACGAATATTTTAACAAGTTTAATATGGATCCCGACGCCGCCGCCGCAGCTGAATCGCAAAAATCAAACAAAAGGAAGAAGACTTCATCTACGGATACGAGTGATCTTCCAACTACTGAAATAGAGGTTAGTATCCTAGACTCTATTAATAGGAAACTGGATCTGCTGGTAACTTTACACAGCGAGATTAAAGATCTGCGAGCAAGCCTCGAGTTCGCTTACGGTCACATTGAAGAACTCGAGCAAGCTAACACGTCACTCCAAACCACCGTTAAAGGTCTTGAAGAAAAAATGGACAGTGCTATTAAAGAGAACAAAACGATGAAGGAAACAATACTAGATCTACAGACAAGAAGCATGAGAGAGAATATCATAATTACCGGAATTCCTGAAAACCGATCGGAAAACCCGGAAGACGTCGTTAAAGACTTCATGAAAACACAACTTAAACTCCCAGCTGAGACTATAAATCGTATCGGGTTCGATCGCGTTCACAGACTAGGAAGACCTAACAATAAATCCTCCCGCCCCATAGTCGCTAAAGTAGAGCGATATAAAGATAAACTGACCATCAAGAGTCGTGGAAGAGAGCTGAAAGGAACGAATTATGGAATTAATGATCAATATCCTCGAGAAATTAATGAAAGACGCAAAGTTCTCTATCCGATCATGAAAGAACAGAGAAAAAGTAATAAAAGAGCCTACATAATAGTGGACAAACTTTTTATCGAGGGGCAGTTGTACCAAGATGCTAATAGCACCCCGTGGCTATTCTAATATTCTGATTAAAGTAATGATTAATCATAACTTCAAAACCGCTGTAAAATAATAGTATGTTATGTATATACGCATAACGATATGCAGGTAAAAATATACAATATGCACTTGTATGCACTGCACCTGGTTTACCATCCGGCATGGACATCACACTTGTTTTCTCCTTTTTTTATCTTTTTTATTATATGTTTTCTTTTCTTCTTTTACTGCATCTCGAAACATACACACACATTAACACCCCTCAAATATATACACACAGATATGCACGCAACACCGAGACCAGAGTCGTCTATAGTGCTTCATGACATTAAAATTAAAAAGTACAATGCAACCACTTAAAATCATTTCATGGAATGTGCGCGGATTCAGAACTCAGGAAAAAAGAATTAAAATCATCAACCACTTAATAAAACTCAGAGCAGATGTCTGCTTCTTACAAGAAACACATGTTACAGAAAAGGAACTCTCAAACATCAAACTGGAACAATTTGAACAAGTCTTCGCTTCCACATATAATAGCAGACAGAGAGGGGTATCAATACTCATCAATAAAAACATACCTTTTACGCATAAATCAACAGTAACAGATCCAGATGGAAGATTTATTAAAATTAATCTCTCCATCAACCAAAATGTCTTCACCTTGGTCAATATTTACGGACCAAATAATGACGAGCCTTCCTTCTTTCATAACTTATTTTCATCAATAGAAGATTCAACAAATCTAATTATTGCAGGAGATTTTAACACTATCATTAATTCAAAGCTAGACCGCTCAAATCCACAATCTTATAGAAACTGCCAAACAACTGAAACCATTAAAGAATACATGAAACACTACGGACTTGGCGACAGTTGGAGAATAAGGAACCCTTCAGCTAGAGAATATACTTATTATTCCTCCGTCCACCAGTCTTTTTCTAGAATTGATTTCTTCCTAATCAGTAACTCTCTTTCACAATATGTAACTGAAACTTCAATCCATCCAATTCTAATCAGCGACCACGCCCCCATCTCCCTCACACTTACATTTCAGATGCAATCTAAACCCAGCAAGAGATGGTGCTTCAACACATCACTTCTGCAGGATACAGAATTTGATGACCTCATAAAAAAGGAGTGGTTGTTTTTTCTGGAGATGAATGACCTCCCAAACACCTCACCATCGTTATTATGGGAAACGGGCAAAGCTTACATTAGAGGGAAAATAATAGCATATGCAACAAACCGTAAAAAACAACAACAAAGAATAGAAACAGATTTAGAACAAAAGATTAAAGAACTGAGCATATGTTATGCTGCAAACCCATGTGAAGAAACTAAAAACAAACTTGATAACTTAAAACTACAATATGAAAGCATTATATACAATAAAACACAATTTCTTATCCAACAACTTAAATATGAAAATTATGAATACAGTAATAAAACTGGAAATTTTTTAGCAAATCAGCTGCAGCGTAAAAAAGAAAAGTCAACTATCTCTTCTATCACTAATTCCTTAGGAGAGGTAACTCAGAACCCACAGGAGATAAATGATGTTTTTAAGAACTTCTACAGCCAAGACCAGCACCCCAAACAATCAGAAATAGATGAATTTTTCAAAAACTTAGAGCTCCCCAAATTATCAAAGGAACAAGCAAATATGTTAGACAACCCACTAACTCCTGAGGAACTCCATACAGCCCTGAAGGAAATGCCAAATAACAAATCTCCAGGACCGGATGGATTTCCCCCAGAGTTTTACAAACACTTCTGAGGAACGTTAGCACCACTTTATCACAAAGCCGTTGCTGAAATCCATGCCACCTCAGTAATTCCCCCACAAATGAATACTGCAGCTATGACAGTTGTTAACAAGGTCCATTTGTGTAGTTGATTTGTAACAGTGTGTGCAAATTAGTTGATTGTTCCTGAGCACCTTGAAGGCACCGCCACCCCATAATAGTCTCTCTGAAATCCCATAATAATCATTTCTCATGGGAGGGGGGTATGAACCCCATCTTTCAACCAATCAGACTCCACCCTTCACCGGAGCAGCACCTGGGCATTCCAGTCTGGAGGCAGCCTTCGTTGAGAACACAGGCTTTGCCGTTCATCCTCGAGTTCTCCTTTCTCCATATCATGGAAATCATAGTCATGCGTCCATGAGAATGTAAGTTTAGCTTTTAATGTGTTTATTTAGCTTAGTTTATGGTAACATGTAATCTGTTCTGTTCAAATGCTTGAGTCAGCTCAAAGTTAAGAAATGTTACAACTGAGTGGAATGTGATTTACATGATACTATTTATGTTCAGTTTCCATATGCCACGTTTCTATTCATTTGACTCCATCCATCGGTGCTTTGTAGTGCGGTGCGCCTGAGACGCATCGCCACGTTGTCTTTCGCATATTATGGTGCGTTCAGGGACCATCGTAATTTAGAGTTTTAGACGAGAAACAGCAGGTCTTCATTGTAGATTATCAAGTTAACATGTATGTTTATGTTTGACAACATTGATACTATGTATTATTTTGATTACTTATATTGTTTGTTTCTATTTCTGTTCCTGTTCAATAGACACCATGACTAACACTAATACCACGAAGCTTTGAATGCCATGACCCCAAGAACACCTTCAATAAATGAGTGGCATGAGTGAGAATTTGTGACGTCATCATTTGTTCTGGCCGGACAACCTGAGGAGATTGAGGATTTTGTGAATCAGCACTTTAGCTACAGTCCTTTGAGGTCTCAAGTTTGGAACTGATTGCCAACACCTCCTTTACATGGTCCTTCGAGCCGGATTCTCAGTTTCCTCAGTTTACAATGGCTTACAGTCGTCCTCATCGTGATGTTCGTAAGCCACGCCATCTCGACGACTTCCTGGTGACTCTTCCAAGACGTCAACTTCTCACTGACACACTTCATGACCACTCCATCGAGGGAGCTACAACGCCTAGGCCTGCTCCACTCATCACTTCACAAAAATCTACACCTGAACATGTCAACTCTGAAGCAGTCTTGTCAGCATTACGAGAGATGAGAGAAGATAACAATCAGCTCAGACGGGAAATGCAAAGTCTCTTCAGCACCCTTTCCCTGAGATCAGCCCCTCAGCCTCTCCACCAAATGCAAAGACATTCTGATCAGTTTGAGGACAGCGAAGCCTCATATGTGACATATGCTCGACATGGTGCATCCACTCCAAGCCACCTCTCTAGACAACCAGTGGAGGATCCTCAATCCGTGCCCTGGCCCGAGTCACCCCCCTTTCTGTCATCTGATGAGCCACTGCCTCCACCTCCTCCACCAATACCATACTCTTCTCCTTTTGACACAGAGTTTCAGCCCATGCCAGAGTATATTGAACCATACATCATCCCTCATGAAAAGTGTTCTGTGGAGACGACTTACAGAGGGCCAAAGCCTCATATTCCTTGTTTTACTGATGATGACCCTCGCCAGTTTGCCAGACTCAAAATCGCTTTAGGCAATATTTTGCCTAGAGATGCGACAGAGCGCTTCAAGTATCAAATACTGGTTGATCACCTCAAATTAGAAGATGCACTTCTTATAGCCGACTCCTATAGCACTAGTCCAACTCCCTACACAAAGACAATGGCTTCGCTGACTGAAATGTATGGACAACCTCACAAATTGGCCTTGAAGCGCATCAATGAGGTCCTAGCTGAGCCTCCTATCAGAAGTGGTGACAGTCGAGGGTTTCGCCTCTTCGCACTCAAAGTCAGAGCCCTCGTCGGAATGCTGGAGCAGTTAGGAAGAGAAGGAAAGACTGAACTGGAATGTGGCTCACATACCTCTCGTCTCCTGTCTAAGCTGCCGCATGAGCTGAGAGCACAATTCAAGCGTTTCATCAACCCCATCAGAACTCCCATACCAACTTTGCTGGACTTTTCAGACTGGCTTGAGCATGAAGTCCGCATTCAGGAGGATGACTTTCTACCATCTCACCCAGAGCCCTCACGAGATGAGCGCCAGAAATTCATCAAACCCAAGCAACAGAAGCTCGGGGTGCGTCCTACCACTGTGCTGCTTGGTTCCAATAACGCCCCAAAGTCTTCAGAGCTCTCAACTCAAGTCAGATCCCAGACCACTACAAAGCTAGAGAAACCCAAGAAGTATTGTCCGTACTGTGACACTGTTCAGCATTACTTCAATCAGTGTTCAGAATTCAAGACGTTCAATACGGCTCAAAAGTCAGCCTGGATCAAAACTGCGAAGCGCTGCTGGAGATGTGGCAGAAATCACTTGGCTTCTCAGTGCTACCTCAAGGCCAAGTGTCAGCAATGCAGCCAAACTCACCTTGAAATATTGCATGAAGTCAATTCCAGATCAGAGCATCCAGCCCCAGAGACTGTGCAGCCAGTTACTTACTATTTAGATCCTGCTCTTAGAAGTAGCTGTGTACTGCTGAAAATGGTCAAAGTCTTTCTCTACAACGGAAAGCACAGAATAGAGACTTATGCCATCCTCGATGATGGTTCTGAGCGCACAATCATCCTCCACAGTGCCGCTCAAGAGCTACAGCTTAAAGGACAGAACGAGGATCTGGCACTTAGAACTATCCGTCAAGACATCAAGACTGTGTCAGGAAAGTCAGTGTCCTTCTCCATATCCTCCATAACTCACCCCCAGAAACGGTTTCGTATCCACGAAGCCTTTACTGCAGCAGAGCTTGGTCTCTCCAAACACTCACATCCTGTTGAGACCTTACAAAGAAAATATCGTCATCTCAAGGGTCTTCCTCTCCATTCCTTTAGACAAGCCCAGCCATTGCTCCTCATTGGTTCGGATTATCCTCATCTCCTCACCCCAGTTGAGCCCGTGCACTTAGGACCGTCTGGGGGTCCTGCAGCTCTCAAGACTCGTCTAGGTTGGACCCTTCAAGGTCCTGCCAAAGTCCTGCTGCACCAGTCCTCCACCTCTCAGTGTCTCCTAATAAACAGCTCGGCGCCCACCACTGATCTTCTCAATCATGTGTCTAAATTATGGCAGATGGATATTTTGCCATATCGCCATGAGAAACTCATCACCCGATCAAAGCAGGACAATGCAGCCATCAAACTGTTGGAGGAGAAGACCACCAGAGTAACTATTGACAATATTCAAAGGTATGCCACCCCTCTGTTGTGGAAGGAAGGACTTCCCCCACTCAACGCTTCCAAGGAAGCAGTCATGAGTCACCTTCGCAGTACAGAGAGTCGCCTCTCCAGAGATCCTATCAGAGCAGCCACATACAACCAGGAAGTCAGTAAACTACTGGATGCAGGCCATATAAGAAAGCTCACTGCCCTTGAAGATCAAACCAGTGCAGCAGCCTGGTACATCCCCCATCACATGGTCAGCCACAATGAAAAAAATCGCATTGTCTTCAACTGCTCATACACCTTTGGAAACACCAGTCTGAATGAACGTTTACTTCCTGGGCCCACCTTAGGATCCACTCTGCTTGGCGTCCTGCTCCGTTTCAGAGAATACCCCATCGCAGTGAGCAGTGACATTAAGGGCATGTTTCATCAGGTTCGTCTACTTCCTGAGGACCAACCCTTCCTCCGCTTCCTATGGAGGGACATGAACCGTAACACAAAGCCTGAAATTTATCAGTGGCAAGTGCTCCCCTTCGGCACAACCTGCAGTCCTTGCTGTGCAACCTTTGCCCTCCAAAAGCATGTCATTGACCACAGTAGCCCTGATGAGAACACTAGAAAATCAGTAGAAAAGTGCTTTTATGTGGACAACCTGCTTCAGAGCTTTGCATCCAAATCAGAAGCGAAGCAGCTTGTCACAAAGCTACATGGTCTCCTCCGGTCTGGTGGCTTTGAGTTGCGACAATGGGCTACAAATGTGCCGGAAGTCATCAGTCACATTCCACCTGAACTGACATCTGACAGTTGTGATCTGTGGTTGTCATTAGATGGTGCAACTCAACCAGAAAGAACTCTTGGACTGCACTGGCACTGTAGAAGTGACTCCATCACTTACTGCCTTCGTCAGGTGGAGTGCCTTCAGCCCACAATGCGCAACATTTACAAGGTCCTAGCCAGACAATATGACCCATTGGGACTACTTATCCCATACACAACTCGAGCCAAAATTCTGGTGCAGCGCCTCTGGGGAAAGAAACGGGACTGGGATGACCCACACCTTCCCGATGACTTACTGCAGCTGTGGCACGCTTGGGAGAATGAACTCCACATTCTTCCTAACATCTCTCTCCCCCGTTGTTACGTCCACTCAAATACAGACCTCTCAACAGCATCTCAAACCATTCACATCTTTTCAGATGCATCAGAGAAGGCATATGGATCTGTTGCCTATCTCCGGACTGTCAACAACGGTGAAGTCCAAGTAGCATTTCTAGCTGCACGTTCACGTGTTGCCCCAGTACGACAGCAATCCATTCCAAGACTGGAACTCTGTGCTGCTCACATTGGTGCTCAGCTTGGGGTAGTTTTGAAACGAGAGCTCACCTTACCCATCAAATCCATCACATACTGGACTGATTCCACAACAGTACTGCATTGGTTGCAGTCTCCATCCTGCCGTTTCAAAGTGTTCGTTGGTGCCAGGGTTGCTGATATTCAGGAATCCACAGAAAGCGATACATGGCGCTATGTTCCTTCAAGTGACAATCCTGCCGACGACATAACACGTGGATTAACACTCGCCCAAATCCTCAGTGAAAGCCGCTGGAACAAAGGACCCCCCCTTCCTTCATCAAAGGGAGTCAACATGGCCTCTCAGTGCCGATATTCCATCTTCTGAGGACCCTGAGGAGCTGCGCAAGTCCACGTTTTGTGGACACATCACCAGTCCTCTTCAGCCAAACTTGCCTGATGCTAGCTATTTTGGCACTTTCAAAGAGCTGCTGGAGGCATCAGTTCAGGCACGTCATGGGGCGGCCAATGATTCCAAACCTACAGCTGAATCTTTCAGGCAAGCAGAACTGGCCTTACTCAGACAGGTGCAGAGTGAATGCTTTCCAGAAGAATTCACTTTAATGTCCACCAAAAAACCTATACCTTCCACCAGTAGACTCATCACTTTGGCTCCAGAATATGACTCCGAGGCTCAGTTAATCCGGGTTGGAGGACGACTACGTCGATGTGATTTCCTCAGCTCAGACATCTTACATCCTGTTGTTCTCGACTCTCATCATCCCATCACTAAACTCATCATTGCAGAGTATGACAGCAGGCTCGCCCACCCAGGACCAGAAAGAGTCTTTGCAGAGCTGCGGAGAAGGTTCTGGATCTTGCGAGGCAGAGAAGCTGTCCGCAAGCATCAACACCAGTGTCCTGAATGCCATAAATGGCGCAGTAAACCAGTCGTTCCTAAGATGGCTGACCTCCCACCTTCGAGCTTAAGACTACATCAGCCAGCCTTCTACTCTACTGGGATGGACTGTTTCGGGCCTTATCTCATTAAGATTGGAAGACGCACTGAGAAACGATGGGGCATAATATTCAAATGTCTCACAACACATGCAGTGTATCTGGATCTGCTGGCCAGCATGGACACTGATTCATTCCTAATGGGTTTGCGTCGTTTCATTGCCAGACGAGGGAAGCCCTATGAGCTGCTCTCTGATCAAGGCACCAACTTTAAAGGAGGTAGCTCTGAGCTCAATGACACCTTCAACTCCTTGTCTGCTGATCTACAAGCACAACTGGCCAGTCAGCAAATCCATTTTCGCTTTAACCCACCAAGCGCACCACATTTTGGGGGTTCATGGGAGCGTGAAATTCGCTCTATCAAGTCAGCACTGCATACAATCCTTGGATCTCAAATAGTCACAGATGAAGCCCTGAGAACCATCCTCACTGAAGTGGAAGGCATCATCAACTCAAAGCCTCTTGGCTACACTTCTTCAGATGTGGCAGACCCAGATCCCATTACTCCAAATATGCTGCTGATGGGGCGGCTTGACCCTGCCACACCTCACATTGTTTATCCAGACACCGAGCTTCTCAGTCGCCGCAGATGGAGACAATGTCAAGCCTTAGCCGACCAGTTTTGGATACACTTCATCAAGGATTACCTACCTTCTCTTCAGAAGCGTTCCAAGTGGCAGCAGGACCGTGAAGACATTTCTGTCGGTGACATTGTGCTTATCGTGGATCAGCAACTCCCACGTGCTTTGTGGCTGGTTGGTAAAGTCACAGACGTTTTCCCTGGAGCTGATGGAAGGGTTCGTAGTTCCCAGATTCAAGTCAAAGATAAGACTTACACAAGGCCTGTTACTAAGCTCATCAGACTGCCAGCACTTCCACAAGATACTCCTGACTGACTTTATTTGTTCAACTTTGCTTCTCAAAGTTGGGGGCGGCTGTTAACAAGGTCCATTTGTGTAGTTGATTTGTAACAGTGTGTGCAAATTAGTTGATTGTTCCTGAGCACCTTGAAGGCACCGCCACCCCATAATAGTCTCTCTGAAATCCCATAATAATCATTTCTCATGGGAGGGGGGTATGAACCCCATCTTTCAACCAATCAGACTCCACCCTTCACCGGAGCAGCACCTGGGCATTCCAGTCTGGAGGCAGCCTTCGTTGAGAACACAGGCTTTGCCGTTCATCCTCGAGTTCTCCTTTCTCCATATCATGGAAATCATAGTCATGCGTCCATGAGAATGTAAGTTTAGCTTTTAATGTGTTTATTTAGCTTAGTTTATGGTAACATGTAATCTGTTCTGTTCAAATGCTTGAGTCAGCTCAAAGTTAAGAAATGTTACAACTGAGTGGAATGTGATTTACATGATACTATTTATGTTCAGTTTCCATATGCCACGTTTCTATTCATTTGACTCCATCCATCGGTGCTTTGTAGTGCGGTGCGCCTGAGACGCATCGCCACGTTGTCTTTCGCATATTATGGTGCGTTCAGGGACCATCGTAATTTAGAGTTTTAGACGAGAAACAGCAGGTCTTCATTGTAGATTATCAAGTTAACATGTATGTTTATGTTTGACAACATTGATACTATGTATTATTTTGATTACTTATATTGTTTGTTTCTATTTCTGTTCCTGTTCAATAGACACCATGACTAACACTAATACCACGAAGCTTTGAATGCCATGACCCCAAGAACACCTTCAATAAATGAGTGGCATGAGTGAGAATTTGTGACGTCATCATTTGTTCTGGCCGGACAACCTGAGGAGATTGAGGATTTTGTGAATCAGCACTTTAGCTACAGTCCTTTGAGGTCTCAAGTTTGGAACTGATTGCCAACACCTCCTTTACAACAGTCATCCTAAAACCCGATAAAGATTCAACTCTCCCATCTAGTTATCGCCCCCTTTCATTAATAAATACAGACTTAAAAATAATTACTAAAGCCTTAGCCACAAGAATAGAAATAGTAACCCCAACGTTAATCCACCCAGACCAAACTGGCTTCATTAAAAATAGAAATATATCAGATAGCACCAGGAGACTTTTTAATTTGATATATATTGCTCAAAAAAGACAAACAAAATCAATAATTGTGTCCCTAGATGCAGAAAAGGCATTTGACAAAGTGAACTGGACTTTTTTATTTAGATTTGGAAGCTCATTCATCCACTGGATTAAAACGCTGTACACATCCCCTCTGGCCACCGTCATCACAAACGGAATTTCTTCACAAAGATTTGCACTTCAGCGAGGAACCAGACAAGGATGCTCACTCTCTCCGTCTCTCTTTGCTATTTTTATTGAACCACTTGAACCAGGATTAGCCTAGCGACACTGCAAAAACAGAGATCACAGGGAGGCCTAGAAGCCCCTAATTTTCAATATTATTACCTATCGACTCAAATGCAGTATTTAATTAAATGGATCCAAATAGAAAACCACAGTTCATGGAAAAACCTGGAGCAAAACCAATGCAAGGGTATCCCTATTTCTGACTTACCATTTCTTCCAACATCGATGAAGAAGATGCCTCTTTTTGAAAACCCCACAATCAACTCAACTCTGAAAGCCTGGTGGAAGACAATAAAGATTACAAAATCTTCTTTAACACCATGCCAATTAACTCCAATCTGGCACAATCCTGATTTTCTGATATGTAAGAAACCCATTTATTTCCCATCATGGCAACAGAAAGGTATCACTCATCTCCATCATCTCTTCACTAACGGCCACTTTATACCATTTGATTTGTTAGCTCAGAGATTTGGTATTGAAAAACAACAGTTTCTACATTATCAACAATTAAAATCTGCAATCAAATCCAAAGTAGAGATCAACTGTGACTTATTGGAACCTTCACCATTTATTGAAGAAATTAAAAAAATCCCAAAGGCAAAAAAACTGGTATCTAGAATCTACAAACTTATATCCAGTAGCGACACGGAACTAGCCCTTCCAATAACCAAATGGAATAACGACTTAACAACCCCTCTTAACCCCAACCTTTGGACAGACATCTGCAATAATATATTCTCTATGACAAAAAACACAAACCTACAACTTATTCAGTATAAAGTAATACACAGGGCTCATATCACACAACGGACAATGTTTAAAGTGGGTCTAGTTAACACAGATATCTGCCCCCAGTGCACCCTAGGAAACACAGATGATTATTATCATGCCACATGGTCCTGCCCTCCTGTCTATAGCTTCTGGTCAACAGTGACAGAAAAACTATCTACAATTTTAAGTTGCAGAGTCCCTTTATCTCCGTCGCTATGTTTAGTGGGTAACTCTCAAGAACTTGACAATCTCCCAATTAAATATAGAAATTCAGTCTTAATTTCTCTAAATGTTGCCAAGAAAGTAATTCTCATTAACTGGAAATCGAAAACCTGTTTACACACCAGTCATTGGATAAACCTCATAATAGAATATATATCACTAGAAAAAATAACATTTACTAATAAAAGCAAATTAGCAGCTTTTACTGATATGTGGAACCCTTTTCTAGCTCATTTTAAAATAAAATGAAGTACTGGGCCTGAATCTCCACACATTCCATTATATTCAGAACAGCTTAACGATACATTCGAATTGAGAAATTGATAAACCTCTGGTCTATCACCTCAGGTAATGGAATCACTTTAGATGACCTCCCTAACCCGAAGGTGCCATGTGCCTGCTCAGCTGCTGAGGGTGCGGGTTGCCATCGGTGGTGGTCCCTTGCGTCCCCAGACTGGTAGTTTGAGGGGCGCTTGGAGGCGCTGGAGCGCTGGCGGTGCACCGCTGCATGCCACCTGGCCCCGGGGCGTCGGTTTTGGGGTGGGCCGGTACCGCCTCTGTTCCCTTCCTCTTCTGCCATCGGTCGGGGGGTGGGGGGTGCCCGTCTGCCCTGGGGGTGGGGGCTCGGTGGGTGGGGCCTGACCTGGGGTTGGCTTTGGGGCCGGGCTGTGCTGGCCCTCTGGTCCTTCGGGTCGCTGTCGCTCTTTTTGGGGGGGCTGGGGGCTGGGACCGGCGGAGGTGACCTTCTAGTGGCCGTCGCGGCTCCCTGCCTGGACTGCTGCCCCTCGGACTGTCCTGTGGGTCCCTGGGCTACGGCCCCTGTGGCTGCATGGGGCTCTGCCCTTATCTTACCAGTGGGACAGGGGGGAGGAGTACCAACAACTCCTTCCTTCCCCTTCCCAGGCTAAGCTCCTGCCAAATACACATTACTGGACATGAGCACAACCACACAGAGACACTTATCACCTCACCACATTCACACACATGACCGGAGGTGCCGAGCTTGGCTGGGGGCACATAAGGGACGAGAGGTGGCGGGGCAGGAGTGCGCTGCCACCTCTCCATACCACCCCCTACGGTCGAGAGGCAGCGGGGCAGGAGTGCGCTGCCGCCTCTCCATACCACCCCCAACTCATGCCCTCCTTTTAATGCACCTTAGCACACCTTTTCGGCACTTAGTTTACATGCACAGGTTTGGTAGCACACACTCACTGTGTTCCGATCTGGGACTCGGAACACAGCCTAAACCTAAATCACTGTCACACACGGGTAGGGTGTAGGACCAAGGATCTGGCGCTACCTGGCCTGGGGGGGGGCAGCAATGACATCTGGGGCTGCCATGGGTAGACCAGCGCTCCCCTGTCTCGCCCGCCGGGCAGAGCCCAGATCTGGTTGGAGAGGGCTGCTGGGGCTCGACCCGAGGGCTCGTCTGGGCTGGTTTGGGGGCCGGTGGGCTTGGGAGGGCGGTGTGGCGGACGGCCTGGGGGGCTTCTGCCGGCTTGGCCTCTCGGGGCTCTCCCTCTTGGAGGGATGGTGGCCCGCTCGGCCTCCTGCTGTCGGGGTGGGGTGGGGCGCGTCCCTCTCCCTGGACTGAGTGGCGGGGAGGATGATTGGGGTGGGGGGGTCTTCGGCCCTACCCATTACTGACTCTCGGTGCTGCTGGTATGTATCGGTCTGGCCGACCGGTGCCCCACCGTGGCTACTGAGCTGCTTTCTCGCTCTGCCGTCATGGGCGATGTGGGTGGCCTTCGGCCGCGCGTCCTTTTACCTGCTGGGGCTGGACGGGAATATGGTTACTGGGGGGGGGGGGTGTATTTCGAACACTTGGGGAGGGCTGCTGCACTGCACCGACCCAACACACCGGCAATTGTTATCATGAGCAGCTGTCCAGCTGGTGTGGAAGGTCAACATCACTGCTTGCTGTGGTTCCTTAACTCTGAATCTCTCAGCTCCTGGTCATCTTGGGGTGTTACATCCAACACAACAGCATGATGTCATCCACACTACACTACACACACACACACACACATCATTGAATAATCAATAACACACAACAGCCAACACTACCTTCTTGTTTCTTCTCTTTGCACTTTACACTATCACCTTCACTTTCACTTATGCACAGGGGATAACTTTAAAAAGAAAAAAAAAAAATGTTGGGCTCAGATGATGTGGGACTTTGACTCAACTGCTTTAAGGATGCATGTCCAAAGTAAACTGATGAGCCAAATAGAAAGTAAAAAAAAAAGCTTCACTTCACTGGCTCCCAGTTAAATCTAGAATCAAGTTCAAAATCCTCCTGCTAACCGATAAGGCTTTGAATGGGATGGCCCCATCCTATATTAAAGATCTCATAAGGCCTTACCAACCAAACAGAACATTTCGCTCACAAAATGCAGGACTGCTTGTGATTCCTAGAATCTCTAAAAGCACAGTTGGAGGTAGAGCCTTTAGCCACCAAGCTCATGTTTTTTGGAATAAGCTTCCAGCTCATGTAAAAGAGGCTGACACAGTTTCTACATTCAAAGTTAGACTAAAAACCTTCCTCTTTGGACAGGCTTATTGCCAGGCTGGCTAGCAATCAGAGAATATTTAACTTACTGCTGCCCTACATCAACTACTGTAATGAAGTTTGAGGGAATAATTGACATTTTCAGTACATCCATTACACATACTTCTCGGCAGAGCTAAGCAGGAGAGAGATGGTTTGATAAAGCGGGCCATGGCGGCCTATTCCCCCATCTTAGAGGACTTACACAGCCTTAGATAAGATTAGCATATTGATATGCTAAAACTGCAGGTTTTCTGTTATTTTTATTACCATCTGCTATTTGAATTACATTTAAATACCAATTTTTTGCTAGAAGTTAGAAGCAGGGGGAAGTATGGTGCACTGGGATTCTGTCCTCTATTAGTTTTCCTATCCTCTTCTCCTCAATTTTTTATTCTTTAACCAGTAATAGTTTTTTATTTAGTTCCTCATGCCTCTTTTTGGTGTAGCGCGATTCATATGCTGTCCCCGCTTTCGCACTCCCCTCTGGGAGAGCAGGAGAGATTCTGGGTGGATCGTCTGTACTCCTGTACTCCTGGACCTTGCCTCTGGATCGTCTCGCACCCCCAGCTTATTCAAATATGTAGTTGTAGAGTCAGATCAGATAATTCTTCTTTAAGAGTTCTAGCACATCACCTGTCCGTCCTGGGACAGGATCACTCCATGTTGGCATCCCTGAGATTTCTCAATTTTTTTTCCCCAAAATCTTGTTGTTTTATTAGTTTTTCCACACCAAGAAGGAGGGTCTAAGGGCAGGGAGGCCACTTTAGCTTAGTTTGTTTAATTTAGTTTAGCAACCAGCTATTGTTTATATTTTGTGAGGGACTTTATGCCTGTTACGGCCCCAACAATGTTCTATTGTATAAATACCGGTGTGGAGTCCATTGAGACAGCTTCATTGTGATAAATAAAATTGAATTTAATTACTTTTCTTTGATCTCTGGTATGTATAACGCTTGTTCTGATCTCCAATGAAGTAGGGAGAACCTGACATTTAAACATGACGTCACAGCGAAAAATATGTCGTATTGTGAAAAACGTACCGGGTGCACTTCACATTCGCTTGCATGGTTTCCAGTTAATGACATTAATTGCCCCAACTTCAAAATAAATTGCTACAGATCAGCTCTGTCGTCTGGAAAATTTTGAAATCAACAAAACAAATATGGAGGGCCGCAGAGACCAGACAGCAGAGGGCGGACCAGACGCAGTGTGAGACGGCGGCAACTCCTCCACCACAGCCCGACGTCTGAGGCCGGCCGATGAACGAGTAACAAGCCGGGCAGAGTTCGATGGGGGATGAATGGTCAGAGTTCCGCTGCCAAGTTTCAGTCTGGAACATGAACATCCAAGTTTCTGGAGTCTATGAGCTCATTTAGCAGGAAAGTTTTGTTAGCGACAGGTCGGGCATTGAGGAGCGCCATGCTCAGCGGGCGGGAGCCCAGCTGTTGTTGGTAGCAATGCATCAATGGACACAGGAACTGAGGGTTAGATCCAGGACCGTCAGATATTCCATAGACCACAGGGAGAGAAGACCAGGTAGAAGAGATTGGAAAGACAGTCCACAGGAAGGACGGCCTGAGAACTCCAGACAAGGCATCGGGAGAGATCTCTGGGTCGAAGGGAGCCGACCGAAGACAGCTGGCCAGGAACGCTTGACATCGTCTACCAGATACTCCACGCTTCCACATCAGCTTGATCTTTTTTTGTCTCTGAATGTTTTTTTTTGTATCACATTAATCACAACTGCAGTAAAAGTTTCACAAAAAGCAAGAGGAAGAAAACGTAGCCAGTCCACAGTTGGTTTTTGAATGTGAAAACAAGTATCAAACAAGTCCATTTAACACCTAAACAATTAAAATGAAATACAATTGATAAAAAACAATCTTTGTTTCAGTTGAGAAAGTTACATTCATCAGCTATGACTAAACATATTAACATGCTCCTCACTGCATTGGTACGATGCACAAAAAAATGTGCACCATGATTGTGACAACAATCAATTGAACAACATGTAAATATATATATATATGTATATATATATACATTATATATATATATATATGTATATATGAATATATTTGTATATAAGCTATTCTGTGTATCATCATGGCTGTTGTAATTTAATAAGTTTTAGGGTGCATGTCTCTATATCTTGCCTAAATCCCCAAAAGCTAGTTTTATTGTGCATCTGACACATAATGTGCTTTCAAGCCTCTTATCAACACTTCAGATCAGCAGGCCTGCACTTCACACATTGTGGTTCTTGGCCTGCTCGGATCCTCACAAACATGCTCCTTTGGACATGGTCACCCCGCCAACAGATGGTGAGAGCATCTTTAGGCTTTGCAGATGAAGAAAGACAGCAGATAGCTGATGCTCTGATAGCTGATGCTGAGACGAATCCCTCCCCATCAACACAAACTCTTCAATATGATAAAAGAAAATCTGCAGTATGTTTGCTCGAGGCATAATTAAAGTCACTTTTTATTATTATTTTTTTAAGCACTCATAGGAGCTTCCATCAAGGCATGAGAATGAAATATTTGTCCAAAACAGCTTTGAATCCAAGATGTAATACTGGATAGCCACATAGTGTGTTTTATTGTTGATACACATTCAGCTGTGTGCACGTTTACCCAGATACAAGCATTTTTATTCAAGAAATGGATTTCCACAAGATTTTATTTTAGGAGAAAAAAATGAATGTTCATGCAACCGGAGTACTTCCCAACACTCCTTTCCAGGACCAAAACCCCTTGTTTGTCAAGGCAACAAACAATTGCAAAAATCTCTGACAGCATAAAAGTTACATTTATTTGTTTTGTTGTTTTGTTTTGTTTTAGAATCTTTCAGTCTCCATGAATGTGTTGATCCAGCATTCATCATCCATTATTTATTATTTCACATTTTGATTGAAAGTCCACATTTTTACATCCACATCGTTATCACGAGAAAATGATTTTTTTTAAAAAAGTAGGGTAGGCCGTTTTCAGCTTTTGTAGGAAATACAAATATTTCTATTAAAAAATAACTGAATACAGAAAGGCAGGCACGTGGATACATTGAGCCTTAGGGGTGCTTTAGCACCTGCCCCTTTTGCTTCTAATTAAAAGTGGCCTCTTTTTTTTGCTTTAACATTAAGGAATCCCTGTTAGTGATACAAAAAAAGTTCTAACAAAATCCCCCCCGTATTCTTCTATCATCCCCATTTTCTTGTAATACGTTCTTATCTGCCGCCTCTGTCTTTTCGGCTCTAGTTGGACTTAGAGTTGTCAGAGAGAGAGAGAGAGGAACAGTGTGAGGAGCTGAATAACTGAAGAGATGTGACAGTGAAGCAGTTTGAACCTGTGAGTTCTGGTCTAACTAGTTGCTGTCCCCTGATTCTGTAACGACGACACGGAGACGTGTGGATCCATGTGCAGTCAGATGAGATTAATAACGGCCAAAACAAGCAAGGGCAAAACAGGTTGTAGTCAAAAGCTAGGCAGGAGTCAAAAGGCATGGAGCAAGACAGGGAGTCGAGAAAACATGCAAAGCTCAAACACGAGGAGGCAATGCACAAGACAGAATGTGCAAAATTACTTGTAACACAAAACAATACTCGCAAGGAGCAAAGTCAAAATAGGGCATATAAAAATATTTATGAGTGAGGTTAATGAGTGTAATGAGAGAAAGCTGCTGGAGACGTGGGGGATCAATATTCAGGAAAGGGTGGAGCCAGACAGCTGAGGCCTGACAGATTCAACAAGCTTAAATATGGTTGAGATTTCATGAAAATGCTCTATATTAGCCTTGGAGTCTCTTTCTATTTTTACAATACGTCTGAGCACAGTGCAGCAATTCAACACACAGCAGATCGTTAGTACTTAGTACCCAATTTTTAGGACTGAAAATCGGGTACTAACTCACAATATGTCTAATGAGGCATCAGGATGAAGTAGTTTGTTGTCACTTGTAACCAGATGGATGTAAGCTGTGATTAAAACCTATTAACTCTCCCCCAGCTCAAAATAACTTTTTGTCGTTAATGCACATATTTTACACCTCATTAGAAGCAAAGTGATTAGACGGGGAGGGGGAAATGCAGAATAGCTAGAAGAGGGGAAAATGAATTTATTTGCATGCGAGATTTACAATATGCTGGAACTGGGATGGAGGAGAGATGTTGTTGAGTGTCCTCAAACAGTGCAGGTCACATCTGTGCGTGCTGAACGGGAGTCAGGAGGAGACACACGACTCCTAATTAACAGCAGGATTTGAGATTTTCCAGGGGTGTTGCCGTTTTGCTTGTTGTGATTGGTCTCCCTTCCTGCACTAAAATGTGCATCGTGGGGTGAAACAGGCAAGATGTTGACTAATTTCATTTTTAATCTTTCCTTTTGCTGCTGAGCGTGTCATTCAAGCGTCTTCTGAAATTTCCTCGCCTCTTTCATGGAAACATATTGGGGCAGAATTTGCCAGCTGTCGGTCTCCTCTCCCTTCTGCTGCCATTATCCTCAGGCCACACCCCGCCTTATGGCTGGCCAGCCTGCCAGGAACAGGCCCTGCTCAAAAATCAAAAGGTGGCTCTGCTCAAATCAGGCCATCATCACACAGCCCCCCCTCCCAAAACCCACCGCCCCTCCCCCTTTACCCTCCCTCCACCCATGCATTCAACTTAGAGGCTGCAGAAACACGGCTGCCATGTTTGTTTCACGCAGGAGGCAGGATTTTGGCTCCTTTGCTTATGCCAGTGCCTTTTATGTGACCAATTTCCAGCCCCAACCCCCCGTTTCTCTGCAATGCCTTTTAATGTGCAGAGATGCAGCTCTCTGCAGGAACCCCGTCCGCTGTTGCAGTTTTTGCAGCAGCATTCCCAGTTCCAGAAAGCAGGCGCTTTCCACTCCCAAATATCAGGCAGATCCACTTAAATTCAAATTGTCACAAGCAGTCGTTCCCCCCAACACAACACACACACAAAAAGTACAAGACAGCAGTTAATAAATCATCTGCAGTGCTCTGAACTTGCTGTCCATTAATATTATTAGTGCTAAAGCTGTGCTGATCTCCAGTGGAAGCGGAGGCAGAGGATTAGGTCAGGGGAAGTTGCTCCTCTGCCCTCAGGCCTTGTGTCATATGCTGCTTTAAAAGCTGAGGGACTGGGGGGGGCCATCCCTGTTGTTGTCTAATGGAATCCAGCTTTCACAAAGATCTTTTAAGCATCATGTCTCATCTTGAATCTAGAAAGCCTTGTCTGAGGAATGCTGAGAGTTTGATGGATCTAACATGGGTAGGCCATGCAGGGTCTTCGGGGGCTCCTGGAGTGACTCTGAGGACACAAAAGCGGAGCTTTTATGTGAAGTATTAACACTAGAAAAGGTCCACTGAAACCTGCACTGTCATATTCACTTAATTTAATTTGTCTGGTAAGTAATTTGTTTGCAGTTAAGATTTTTGTGTTGCACTTCAAATGTTAGAGTTAAAAGTCTTGCTTTTATTTGGATAACATTTCTACATAAAATTAATTTTCTTATTGTTTATTTTGATCAAATGTCTGCTTATTTCACACAAGCAGAAACTCAGATGAAAATCTTTAGCCGATTGATCAGTGAAAAATGTAAACAAAATAAAAACATTTTGACAAATCTATTTGTCAAAATAGACACAAATCTTTTTACGGATTGTCATGCAATGAAAGAAGAAGCTTCTAAGCTATGCGAATATGAACAAAGAATAATTCCGGTGGAGATGAATCTCTAGTCACGTTTCCATCAGCTCTGAAATTGCACAAATTGGATTTGCAAAAATAAATTAGCTTAATGGAAACACCAGAATTTTGAAAAAACTTGGATTTATCAAAAAAACATTTTCACGAGGTGGTTTTTGGGGCAAATCGAAATGGACAAATTTCACAAGACTGTAATGGAAACATTTTTTTCAAATTAAAAGCACTTCTTGGAAGGAAGTGGCAGGCAAAGGGGGCGCCACGAGAGGTCCTGCAGCGTCACAGCCCATTAAAAGTTGCAGGTAAAACAGAATTGTTGAAGCCACAGCTGCTCTGTAAAATCACCAACCAAGATTTCCTCAAAATCCACTCATCAGTAGGCGCTCTCACCCAGGAGGAGAGGTTACGCTTGCTGCTCCATGGCCTGCGAAGACTTTTCCTTTGACAGATGATGAGGAGCACTGTAGCCATGACAGAAGTTTGACTGGATCTTATGTCATCAAACAGAAAAATTGTACAGCTTCTTTTTAGAACGTTTATTTTTTAACACTAAAAAGGCTTCTCACATGCACCTGTGTCTCACTTACATTTAGAAAGATTATCAATGGTATAGCTACACCCCCAGAAGCCGTGATGTCACTCAAATGTTCCCTTTTGTGAATTTACTTTAAAAAATACTAGCTCTCATCTGTGCCCGTGGTTTTGAATGACTTATCAGGTGAGCTGGTTTGTGTTTATTCACATTATTTTGATTTAATGAAAACAGTGTAATTGCAGAACAATTCTAGAATGTCGATAAAGTTTTGTGCATCTGTGTAATGGAAAAACAGCTTTTGCGTGGTGGAAGGCTGTAATGGTATTGTCATGATTTTTTTGTCTGTTTCTGCTTTTACAGTGCGGTCAGTCATGTTTTTTCAATGTGTCGAGGAATATGCAGTTCTGTGTCCTGGATCTGTTCCACTTATGAAGAGAAGCAACAACAGCAAAGGCTTGGCGTGCTGCACAATTACACTGATAAAAGTATAATGTTGGATTTTAAGAGCAGCTTGATGCTGTGGCGGGATCTTTTCTTTAGCTGAATGAGTCAGAATATGAGGGAGAGGAAAATCTTTAAAGATGCAACATTGAAAGTAAAATGTAAATTAGTTTGCTGAAGATTGATTTTCCCTCAATGTGAAACAGACAAACAACTAGGTTGTTCTAAATGCTTTGCACCAAACTTGCTTTCAATGAATCTCAGATGTTTGAAGCAGCTCAACTTCCTGTTTAATTTCAGCTAGATATTTGGTGTGGTTGGAACACATCTGTGTCATTTCCTCATTAGGGCATTTGTTAGCCTCATTTCAGTGCTGTCACAGCCAATATCTTTTACTCATCTCCTCACCCAGACCACCGTCATTCCACTGAGGCAGAGACGAGGGACAAGAGGATCCTTCTGAATATCTCAATAAATCATTTCTCCTCATTCCCAGAGATCAGGGCTCATTAGTGGACAGAGCAAGACTCAGGTAGTTCTGCTGGGGGTAGTGAGAATACATTCCTGGTATCAAACGAAATTTGACCAAGACTAGAACAATGATGCATTTGGCTATTTGACCATGATCTATCTCCTGTCAGTGTAACTTCTTTTTACTCTCTACAACATATTCATGCTGTGTTAGAATCTGTTCTAACTGTTGAGTTTGACAAATGTAACATGTTTAGGTGACAACTCGTTTTCAGGTTCTGTCTGGATCATTGCGTCAGTCAGTCAAGGGTGTCACAAAACAAATGCTATGCTCAGACTGTTTATTCTTCTTCTCGGTACTGGGGTTAATTCGCTCTAACGAAAGCGCTCATTAGTTCTAATAAATCCTGCAACTTTGCCTTGTTCCACTGGAGCCTGACCTTTCTCCACGCACTGCCCACAAAATCTCTTGCTACGCTTTTCACCGTTTGATGCCTCCGTTAATTGGGAGTCATTTGCGCTTTTTCTTCTGCTTTTGTCGCCAATTGAATTCAGCATGGAACTAATGGCAAATGTCACTGTGAATTGGCTTCTGCATTAGCTGGGAGAGTGCATCATGTTTCTTTTTTCCCAGACGATGGATGTACACCACTAAAACAGACCTTCGGAAGGCCATGGTCCTCATTAACATGGGGCTTTGTTGAAAGATTCAACAGTTGAGCGCATCGCATAGTAATGCCAGAAACAACAGGGTTAATTTAACCTCACTATCTCTTGCCATTAAACTACATCCTGCATTAAAAATAATCAAACAACAGCAAACAATGCAGAAAAAAGATTAGAAATGAATAAGAAGATCAAGTTTAATTATGCAGATACACCTCAAACGGCCTGGCATTTGGCTGAAAGGTCAAGAAAAATGCTCAGCCTTAAACGACTAGACCTGTGCCTCTTAGTCTTTTAGTATATGAGTTGGTAACAGAGGGCAACAAACAAGACTAAAACTTCTGAAAGACAGAAGAGCAACTTGCTCAGGGATATTCTGTTCCTTTCTCTAGAAAAGGAAACAGCAAGTGTGCCTTTGTGACAAATGCACTCTGATGTTTAGGTTGATTAACTTAAAGGTCACTGATGTGTTAAAGCTCCACTCTTTATGAACTCCCCAGTGCTTCACATCAACGTTATCACCCTTATTTGCAGCATCAGTGCAAAAGAAAATGACATAAGGAATAGTCACCTGATCTGCAAACTCCACACTCTCAACGCCCAGTCACACACTGTCCTTATGCTGCTCTTAGACTTTTGAAGTTGGTAGCTAATCCATACCCTTAATGAGGTTTTCCATCCCAGAAGCTCTTTTTGCAGAATAAGGAATCATCACGAACCATTTTCCAAATTCTACATTCACCCATCATGTACTAAAAGCTCTTTGTCATAAAGATGATCACAGTTTAAATGTTTTTTTTTGTGAGGAAAAAAGAGGTCATTGAAAAAAAAGGAGCTTAATTATAGTGAGAGATTTGCTCCTCTGCGAATCAGAAAACACAAAGAAAGACCCAGTGCAGCAGAGTGGCGCTCAGCAGGCAGCAGGGGAACAGCCCATTAGGTTTTACTGAGCATCATCACGCTCCAAAGTGCTTCTCTTCCCTTACTTTTCATAAAGGATTTCCTCTCTGCGTCTCCTGATTTCTTCATGCTCCAGCAGATTGTCTTTCTGCTTAACCACCACGAATATTTCTGGAGTTACCTTGGGGAGAGAAAAACCACAGTCTGACAGTCTGTTTACTGACTGAGGGGGGCTCTGTGCTGGATGTCTCTATAATGCCTTGTTGCCTTTAACATGATTCAACAGAGCAATAATGGGGCACTTGGGAATGCTCTACTTTCTGCTGTTGTACACATAATCTTCATACATGGACTTTATCATCTCTGCTGCACATTGCGCACCAGGGCGGCAAAGGTCTGTTTCAGTCACTGCAGCAGCTGGATGATGCAGATGCACTCCACACAGAAGAGAGGCAGCATAAACCATGTGGCAGAAAATATGTAGGAATGGGGAAAGAATGTGCCATCAGGGCATCTCTGCTGCTTGTCTGGTCTCGTCCAGCCTCATTCTCATCCTCTGCTTCTTACAGGCAGCAGCTGAGCCAGTCGCAGTGTGGTCTGATCACTACCCACTCCACTCAGCCTGGCACTCGCCAGCTCGGGGGCTGACATTTCCAGAGGTGCTAAGTCACTCAGCATCTTGTTACTACCTCTGACAAGTCGAGCTGGATCATAACGAGTGCCAGCAGACTTGAACCAGGGCCAGATGGGGAGGCACTGTCACACTGGTCACTGATCTTCCCTCCAGGAAGTGCTGAGATCTCAAGGTGTTTACAGAAGATTGGGCAAAGTGTCAATCTCACATTTGGTCTTGCATGCTCCCCCTGGTGTCAGTCAGGTGTGAGGAGTGGTGCAAGGTCAAGGCGGGGGATGGCTTGATGAAGGGGAAGGGTATTGCAGTGACAGCTCCGCGGTGTCAGCGGTCAGATTGCCCAAAACCAAACTTCATGGCCAATTTTCTTGGGTGCTGCAGTCGGGAGTGACACGAGACACCCCACCCCGAGGTAAAAATAGTAGCTTTATGCACTCGTCATTTTGCACTGTATGCAGTTGGTGCACACCATGACGGAGTCTCGGATCATCTGCTTATTCATCCTGTCAGCTGGAGACTTAGTGGAAGGTTTAGAGCAAAGTCTGGAGAACTGACTGCTTTCTGTGTCGGGGAGAAGAGGCACCCCAGCTCCCCACCACCACCGCAAACTAAAGTTGTTGTTTTTTTCAACTTGCTGTATTAACAAACTGGACCTAAAAAAATAAAATAAATATTTTATTTAAAATAAAATATCTAAGTCTGAGTAGCTTTTTTAAATGTACAAAAATAATCTTGGAAATTATATTTCGTAAGTCTCGGAAATGCAACAAAAAAACAATTTTTAATTACTAAAAACGCCATTTAAAATTGGTCATGTTATTTGGATGCTCTAGACCATTGTCAACTCCTCTGGGTTAATGTCTGCAATTCAACATATTTTTGATAACAAATGTACTCTATAAAAAAGATTTAAAAATAGAAAAACTATAAACTGAGGATGTTTTATCTTTTCTCTTGCTCACATGTAAATGGAAGGAACATTATTGAATGAAATCCGACGAAGTTCACCACTTTGAAATGTCATTCCTCTCAGGGTTGGAGTCGTTCTTTGTTTGTTGACAAAATCTTTTAGACAACATGTTCAACATGTTTATGTTTTTTTTTTGTTTGTTTGTTTTTTTATTGTTGCTGTTTGTTTTTTTCTTAAATGAACTGCTTAGGTAAAACCATTAGGTTTTACTTATGTTAATACAAATGCATGAATAGTTTGGTAATCTAGAGCCGGGAGCCCTGTCTGTAAATATAAGGAAATGTGCTACCAGAAGTTTGAAGGAGAAACAGTGTTTAGCCTGCAGCTTGCCTTAAGGAGAGGCACAAGTACAGGCTTTGTTCTTAGTTTGGGTTTACATGGGGTTGTGTTCAGGGATGGGGACACCACCACGTTTTTGCAGCATAGACAGTTTTTTTGTTTTAGTAAAGTAATTGATAAGTTGTACACTTTGGCTGTCAGTACTGGGTCATTTCCTCCCTTTACTTTTCTATGGTGAAGGGTGCTGATACAGGCGGAGCTGCTGTATGGTTTATTACTTGGAATGTAAAAGGGTTAAACTGACCTGTCAAAAGAGCTAGGATATTTAATCACCTCAAACATCTAAAATGTGACATTGCTTTTCTCCGGGAAACTCACCTATTGGTTTGGGACCAAGTCAGACTTAAAAGAAGTTGGGTTGGTAATATATTCCATTGCATTAATTCCAAAACCTGCAGAACAGCCATACTGATCCATGAGAAAATCCAGTTTACTGTAACCACTATTATCTCAGATCTCAGATGGTGTCTGGGCTCCTCTATCATAAGCCTGTGGTTTTGGTAAATATCTTCCTTATATCTATCAATATCTAACTATATCTATCTACCAAATATCTATCATTAATTCCTGATTTGGACTCATCAATTAATTTTTGGTGGAGACTTGAACTGTGTAATAAACCCCACACTTGATCGTTCCAATCCTAAACCTACAAACCTCTCAAAGAAGGCCAAACTTTAATCAAGTTTCATGGACGAGGTAGGAAGTGTTGACCCTTGGCGTGTTTTGTTCCCACAAAGTAAGGCATTTTCTTTTTTTTTCCTCTGTACATCAATCATCAGTCAAATAGACTATTTTTACATTGACCAAAATTTTCTCTCATTTGTTTCAAAAGTTGAATACTCAACTATAATTGAATCTGACCACACGCCCCTGTTCTGCTGGATCTTGTGTTTCCTTACTATAGATTGGAACACCCCCCCTGGAAATTTGACAGAAATCTTTTGGCGGATTAGAGTTTTTGCAAAATGATATCCCAAAGAATAGATGACTTTATAAAAACTAACAAAAAAGATGGGCCCTCTCCTTCTATCCTTTGGGAAGTACTAAAAGCTGTTTTACAGGATGAGATTATCTCAGCTAAAAAAAAAAAAAATGAAAAGAACCACACAAGACGACCTTATTAAATCAATATCCAAAGTAGATGCTCAATACTCTGCTTCTCCTTCCCCTGAGTTTTATAAAAAGAGGCTGGACCTCCAAGCAAAATACAATCAACCGAGAAGACGGAACGCGTCTTGTTAAAATCACGAGGATATTTTTTGACAAAGCTGGACGTTTTTTAGCAGCTGCACAACTAATCCCCCAAATAACAAAAAATTATGGCACACTGACTAAGGAGCACTGAGTTTCTTTGTATAAAGATGATCTACTGTTATATTTATAATTTTTTCATTTATTTAGTTATTGAGCACCTTCCACCACCAGCCAAGGAAGCTCAAAGTGCTTTGCACAGGGAAAACATAGAAAACATAGTTTTAAAATTGTCTAATAATAAAACAAAGAGAATAAAAGCATTAAAAAGACTAAAGCCAATTTAAAACAATGTAAAACAATGAAAAACTAAAACCAAGATAATAACAGGGCTAGGTTGATGCTAAAACGCTATAATGCAGGAATAACTCTTTTTAAAACTCTTGCGTGAGAGCGTGACCTCTCTAATTGCTGGTGGCAATTGATTCCAACGTTTAAGGGCCAGCACAGCAAAAGCACGGTCTCCCCGAAATTTAAGTTTGGTTCTGGGAACCAGTAACACACACTGGTCCGCAGAGCGTAAGGATTGTGGGGGAATATTTTACAAGCAGACTAGAGAGGTAAGAAGGTGCTGTACCTGCCAGGGCCTTAAAAGTAAAAACAAGAATTTTCATAAAAATCAGATACTGCACTGGCAGCCAGTTCAAAGAGGCCAAGATTGGAGTTATGTGGTCAAACTTTTTTGCCCCGCAAATAAATCTGGCTTCTGCAATTTGGTTCAGCTACATTCTGGCTTTTGAGGCCTTGGGTAACCCAGCACACAAAGAACTACAATAATTTAGTCTGGACAGCACAAAGGCATTGGTGACAATTTCCAGGTTCTTTTTTTAAAAAAACGTAATACTAGACAGGCATTGCATATGAAAAAAACAGGACCTGGTCACAGCATTTATTTGGAGGTCCAGTTTCAAAGCAGCATTGAGTTTCACCCCCAAATTAGTGACCACAGACTGTTCAAAAGGGGCAAGAGAGAGAAGATCAACATCATGATCCTTTCGACCACTAGGGGTAACACAATTACCACAGATTTGCCTTCATTTAGATCAAGGAAGTTAGCTGACATCCACAACCAAACTTCAGCAAGGCAATCAATTATTCTTTTAATCATGCGGTCATGTCCCTTGCATTCAGGGACATAAATATGGCAATCGTCAGCGTAACGGTGGAAATCCACCTTATGCTTTCGCAATATCAATCCCAGTGGCAACAAATACATTGAAAATAGCAATGGGCTCAGAACTGATCCCTGAGGGACCCCCCACTTCAGGGGGTAACACTTAGACGAGTAAGGACCCATTTTAACACAAAAAGAACTGTCTAAGAAAGGTAGGACCGCAAACACTGTATTGCTTCCCCAGAAAGCCCCACCCATTGTTCCAGCCGCCCAATCAGGACCTCATGATCAACTGTGTCAAAAGCTGCTGATAGATCAAGTAATAAAAGAATCACAGGTTAACCTGCATCTGTTGCCATTAAAACTTCATAAAGATTTGTTAAAAGAGCGGTCTCTGTGCTGTGTCCAGACCTGAACTCTGACCGCAGAGGTTCCAGTATCTCATGTGCCTTTAAGAAAGAGATCAACTGTTTGTAGACAATGTTCTCCAAGATTTTTGCACAAAAAGGCAGGTTGAATATTGGCCTGTAGTTTGATAGTAAAGCAGAATCCAGCCCTGTTTTTTTCAGCAGTGGCTTTACTGTTTAAAATTGAGTGGAACTTGAGTGGACGTAAGACTTGTGTTTAAAATAGTTAACATTGCTTGTCCTAACACTGCAAAGACTTTCTTAAAAAACCAAGCCAGCAGAACATCACAGGAGACACCAATGAGAAAGAATTAAGCTTAGGAACCGGTTTCTGTTGAGTTGGAGGAGAATACGTGGAACATTGTGTGAGAGAGGACCTTATACCAGGAGCCCTGTCCATACAAAAATACACAAAATTTACACAAACATTTTTTTTACAATTTTCCACAGATCCTTCTATTGAGTTTCTACTCTCATCTGAGTCCAATAAAGAACCCAAAGTAATAAAATGATTCATTGATCACCTGAAGCAGAAGAAATAATGTTAGAATAAAATGGTCTTCTAGCTTCATTATACATGTACAGATGGCCCTGAGCCATCTAGACAACAAGAAGGGGAAATATATCAAAATGTAATTTACCTACAGTTCAGCCTTTAACACCTTAATACCCACCACCATCACCACTATGTTGACATTTACAATCTGCAGTTTAAGAAATTTCCTTTCATGTGAGAGACAGAACTGGACAATATATAATTTATGGCTTTCCCAAGAGTTGTGTTCGCCACCACAAGTAATCAGCTCTTTCCACCTAATCATAAATCCATAATAAATTCTTTATCTGTTCACTGTAAGACTGGGTTTTGTTTGCTTCTTATAGGTTTCAAATGGACTTTTCTAAGACCCCTTTCCCATTTTGTTTTAAGTCTTGGCTGATGCTCCACTCTCCTTTTCTCCTCTCTTTTATTTGGACTTTGTGTCTCTCCCTTTCTCCTCCACTCTTTCTTCTGCATTCATCCTCCACTCTCAGTGTCTGGAAGAGGTTCAGTTTGGGGGAGAGTATGTGGGGAACAGCTTGGCTGCATCACTTCTCATTGTGGGCCTGGGAGAGATGGAGCTGACAAAGTGATGCACAGAGCCTGTCCTTGCTAATGACTGCGCCATTCTCCATCATTATCACCATCATTAGGAAATTAGGGGGACAGAAGGTATTTACTGTAAACCTGCCACCTCCCAAGGAGAGATAAATAGAAACTGATAAATGCGTTTGTGTGACTCTGCCTGTCTATTAACTTTTCCATTTTGCAGCTCTAGCATATGCATATTTAACAATCCTTAAAAATCTTTTTTCTGCCAGTTTGTAGTGAGAAAATTACTCCTGGTGAACAACAAAGAACAGACAGATGATACTTCCTAAAACTGGTTATCATGGCAAGCTTAGTTCCAGTGAAGACGTCGATTACTTTATTTTGTGATGAAAATAATTTCAATCAAATCATTCTGCATTATTTAGAGAGAAATGTTGCACCAAGCAGGCAGGTTTACAATAGATTGTAGGCTAATTATCATCTTGTGAACAGCTTGACAGCATTGGAAGGCCTGATTGTTCATTGTTTGACTCTGTTACAGCTGGACAACCGGGCATCAGGCCCAGATGTCAAGGACACAGAACGTACAGCATGAGAACAGTTTGGCCACTCAGCAAATATCCGCTCTACGTACGTTCTGTGTGGATCTTACTGACTGACGCCCACATCCAAACCAAGCTGGGGACAAGTAGATTGCATATTGTGGCAGGAGAAAATTTTTCACAAGTTAGCTTTTGTGTGTCAAGAGTGATGTGTATGCCTTTCACAGAGAAAATGGTGAAGTGGTCATTTGATGTCACTTTGATGGCTTTCCCACCGCAGGTCTCAGTGAACAATTATTGCTTCTGTGTGGGTTAATGTTTGAGTGTGACAAATATCAGGTTCCGGTGTGAACTGAGGGTTTGGCCATATTACTGTATTTGGTGATCTATCCAACCAAACCTCAGAAATTGGAGATAAAAGATAGATTTTTTTTTTTTTAACCAAGGAGCTACAGGGGCGGAGAGGGGGCCAGCCCCAAGGGCAAGCCCCCTCTAGGCTCCTCTCTCTTTGTGTGGGGTGGGGGATGTGGGGCGTGAGGGGGTCGGCTTTCATGCAGTGGTGCCACTGCCCAGGGGAGACTTGGGTCCAATGGTGGGGGGGGGGGGGGGGGGGGGGGGGGTTTTCACCATCGAGGGTCAGTTTGGCAGCTGTCCCCGACCCCCCCCCCGACCCTTCGGCTTGACAATATATACCTCGAGGGGCTGAGCCACTTGGCAGTGGTCCCCCCTCCCATGGTTTCTGCACAGTTTTGCCCCCTTCTCTTGGTTTTAAGTGCACCTTAGACACGCAGGACTCTTGGGGGGGTGCTTGGACATCACTGCCAGCAAGCAGGAGATGTCCTCACACCATTTAAACCTGAAGAAACACACCCAAACACACACACACAAATACATTACACAAGGAAGGGGGAACTACTGATCTTCTGTCCCCTACCCCATCCCTGGTGGAGGGAACAGGGCCTTCAGCGGCGCCTTGCCTCTTGGGTGTCGGCCTGGGCGAGAGAGAGAGGGAGAGAGATCCCTTAGTTGTCTGGCAAGTCCGTAAGCGGGAGATCGCATTCCATCTGAGCCTTGAGGGTGTCCGTGTCTTTAGGTTCTAGTCCCTGCCCTCGGGTGCCAACATTGGGAGAGTCTGGTCGGGCTATGTTCTCTACACCTTTGGGGACCCCCATTTCTCTTGGTCATCCCCCCTCTAGGTGGGAGTGGCTGACTCCTGCCGTGCTCTCTTCTAAAAAAGTTTCGTTTAAATTACAAAAGGGGCCTATACCAACATACATTTTGTGTTCCCAATGATTTATAACCCTTGATTGTAATAGTAAAATCTGTCTAATACAAGAGGCTCTCCGCTCATATCTGTTTGCTCAGCTGTTGGACAGGACAAGTTAAAAAAAAGGATTGATTTTTTAAATAAACAAAACTAGCTTTATGTTGATTATTTTACATTCTCATAAGGAGCCCAGACTGTTTCATCTTGCAGTTATAGGACTATAAATATTCCTACAACAATTTATTTTTAATGCTTATGTAAAATGACCAATATTATGTCAGCACTTGATTTTTTTCAGAATTATTCTGACCTAATAGCTGGAAGGAAAAAGTTTAAAATTAACGACAATGACAATGACAACAATAAAAAAGTTACGGTCACATAGCCTGAATGTTCTATTGTACAGCTTTTAGGCCAGCACAATAGTATAGAACCATAGATCGTTTAAACAATGGACTAATCGAGTTGTGACGTCCCCCCTAGAAAACACCTAACCTCCAGCTCTTGCGAAATGAAGCCAAATCCAAATCCACGTGCGAGGGCCATTTTGAAACCAGTTGACAGTGATTGGTCCGAGATGGACCGACAGTGGTCTGTGGTCTGAATCACGTTTTAGGTGAAGCTACAGTCGCCAATCATGAGTGAGCTTGTTTGTCCACACCATGGAAAGCGGGCTCGAAAGAAGCTGTGACTCGAGCATTCGAGGTGGGCCCAGTGGGATCCACATGCTTTTACTGAAGCATTTGATTAGCCATTGGTCGACTGACATGCAATGTGAGCTGGAAGGTTTTCTGTCATGTGTGTGGCTTTCCAAAGCAACTCCAATCAGTTTCATTAAACACAGCTGGACTCCAATAAAGAAGGAGAATCATCTCAAAGAGGATCAGAAGAAATGGACAGCACTGAGTTTAATATGAGAGTCATAGCACAGGTTCTCACTTTTACTGATTTTGGCAAATGGCTGCAATGAAACAAAGAGTGAAAAGTTTTCAGAGGTATGAATGCTTTCCGTATCAATTGTTTTGATAATCTATCCATCCATCCGTTTTCTAAACCCGTTTCTGTCCCTTTGGGGTCACGGGGCTGCCAGAGCCTAACGCTGCCACTCATGGGCAAAGCCAGGGGACACCCCTGGACAGTTCGCCAGTCTGTCACATGGTTCTCACAGCGATTGATCCAAAAAATATTTAATTTCTCCTCTCCAAACTCTTTTAAATATCTTACTTCACTTCAAACGTTTTTTGAAAAGAGTGTCACTCCAGACATGCAGACTCCATACTTGAGTCACACAAATAAGTTGTATATGTCCTTTGTGTATATTTGCTGGCCATACAAAGCATCCCCTGATAATCACAAACATGTCTTAGTGGACATCCTTCGTGCAGCTGACAAAATTAGATAACACAAGTGTAATTTTGTAATGAAAAACAAAAACCTGCAACAATTAGACAAGGGGTTTTAATGATGATAATCTGAGTTCTAATTCTGAACCCACTACTGACTTGCAGAGTCTATCAATTACAGCATTAAAGAAGGCCCCAGCTGCAGCCGCCACAGCAGCCGGCTCCCAAATTGTCAACTAAACTGCTGTCGTCTCTCCTCCCATCACTCGTTTCCATAATTGCAATTTAACCATTTCATCATAATCACACAACAGTTTTCTCTCCCGGTAGAGCAGGGATGGTATTTTTACTCCTCTTTGTGGTGTAGACCATATTTGTGTGTGCTGCCGGTTTTGCATGAGTTTTTTGCAGGCTAATACAATGGTATGGCTCACACCAAACTTTCCTGCCTGTGCACCAAAGAAAAAAAGTTAGACACAGAGCTGCAACCACTGCAAAAATTAAATATTGAGCCCTGCTTAGAAACCTCACTGACTCTTGACAATTCCTTGGTAAACCACTTTTTTTTAAAATGGTGGCTTTTTTGTTAGTTTTAGCTCTAAAGTAACCAATTTGTTTGAGCAGTAGTGGTCATGCCATATTTGTGACCTCACCACATTAATGCCGTACAGATTTAGGAAAAAAAAAAAAAATCCCAAGTAGCTTCCCTATGATCCTTGAGGACATTGGGACAAAAGACAGAAAAAAATACCCAGGAGTTTTAAAGTGTAGATGGTCCTAATGTTATTGTTTTTGAAAATTTAAGATAGTGAATTTTAAGGTCAAAGGTCAGTGAAACGTTAGTAGTCATTGAAGATTTAACCAGGCAGCATATGTGTGAAATTTCATGAAGATTGCTTGAACAAAGTTTTCTTTTCCCATTATGGGGAAAAATGTGAAGATCACCAAATTTCACAACTTGCCAAAACATGGCTTCCCCTCCGTAAAGTCCTGTGGCCACCTCATAAGAAATCTTTTAGATTTTTTTGTATATTCCCATGATGTGTGGTGAGGGTTGTGTCTGGTTACTAACAAACAAGTGAGAGGCATAAACACATATTCAGTCATGAATCTGTCAACAGCTCCCACCTCCAACCACCAGAGAGAGCCCTAGCCTGAGTATTGAGCGCCCAGCTCTTTACTTCAACTCCCCTCTGCCTTTGCCTCAGCTTCCTTCCTCTTCAGCTGTTTCCTTTTCTTGTCATTAGTCACTAGCATTTATACAGTTCCGGCCTTCACTTCTATACAAAGTCTTGTTTTTGCCTAGCAGACAGTTTGAGGATTTATTCTTAGTTTGTCTTCCTGATTCTCGGACCCTTTACATGTACCATTGTTTACCTACCTCGTAATTGTGTTTTGACCCTCACTTGGATTCTGACTACGGTTATGTCTTGCTCCTGCTCTACTCCATTAAAACATTTGTGTATGGATCCAAATGCCTCAGCGTCCTCATTAAAAAATACTTTTCCACACCTGGATTCAGCAATGTGTGTTCCCTCGTCATCGAATCCCGCCAGATATGTTACTATGTTTCTCGAACAAGGTCAAAGGCTCTAACATTTGACTGTGGCAGTCGAAGTCATCATGGAAAAACTGCAAGCTAACCAAGTAGCTACACCAACTCCTAGCAAGCCTGTCCAGTCTGTTTCCTCGTCCAACCGAGTGTCTGGCACATGTCTTTCGCTACAAAGTTTATGAGAAGACCTGAACATTGTACCGGGTTTCTCATGCAATGCCAGATGTTTCTCCACCAACAAGCCCACCTTTAGTCTATAGTCTATAGGGAAGCATTGGAGTGATTAGCTGCCGTTTGATCTTGAGGGTTTATTGCCATTTCATTTCTAGGAAATGTTCACTCAGTTGCTCTGTGTACATCTGGGTACATCATCAGCGCTCAGGGGGTTGCCATGGATCAAAGCAAGGTGGAGGCAGTTCTGCAGTGGCTGCAACCGACCACCGTGAAGGAATTGCAGCATTTCCTAGGCTTCGCCAATTTCTATCGCCTCATCCAAGACTTCAGCGTAGTGGCAGCTCCACTCACTTCTCTGGTCAAAAGAGCTCAGACACCTGTCATGGACATCTGATGCCAGTGCTGCATTTCAAGAACTGAAAGCTCGCTTTTACAGTCACCCATATTGCACCATCCGGACTCCAAGACCCAGTTTATTGTGGAAGTTGATGCTTCCTGCACCGGGGTGGTAAACACACCTGGATCAGGTGTGTTCAGTCAGTCAGAAATTCAATCCAGCTAATCAGCATCTACTGAAGCAAGGTTAGCTGCAAAACAAGCAGGACGGTAGCCCTCGAGGACCAGGGTTGGAGACACCTGTCTTAGCGCATCCCAGAGTCTCAACCTGATTTCTGTCTGCACCTAGGTTCATGTTATTCCAGCCGAAACAAATACACCACCACCAGCCTGAACTGTTGATACAAGGCAGGATGGATCCATGCTTTCATGTTGGTGACACCAAATTCTGACCCTACCATCTGAAGGTTGCAGAAGAAATGGAGACTCATCAGACCAGACAACATTTCGGTTATTTTCTATTGTCCAGTTTTGGAGAGTCTGTGTGAATTGTAGCATTGGTTTTCTGTTCTTAGCTGACAGGAGTGATACCTGGTGTGTTCCTCTGCTCCTGTAGCCCCTCTGCCTCAAGGTTGGTTGGTTGGTTTAATGTGCATTCAGAGATGTTCTTCTGCAGACCTTGGTTGTAACCAGTGCTTATTTGAGTCAGTGTTGTCTTTCTGTCAGATGGAACCAGTATGGCCGTTCTCTTCTGACCTCTGGCATCAACAAGGCATTTCCACCCACAGAACTCCTGCTCACTGAATATTTTCTCCTTTTCTGACCATTCTCTGTAAACCCTAGAGGTGGTTGTGGGTGAAAATTTCAGTAGATCAGCAGTTTTTGAAATACTCAGACCAGCCCATCTGACACCCACAATCACGCCACATTCAATCACTTAAATCACCTTTTTTCCCCATTCTGATGTTGGGTTTATGACCTCTTTTGTCTCATATATTTACTGCAGCAGATTGTATTGATGTCTACATAACTTAATGTATTGAGTTGATGCCATGTGATTGGCAGATTAGAAATTTGTATTAATGAGCACTTTGACAGATGTACCTAAAAAGATTTTAATGAATGTATATATGTGTATACATAAATGCAGTCAATCGATTAAAAAATGTATAAAATTAATCACACTTTTGGATTGTGATTTATCACGATTAATCACGATGTTTTACTAGGTAAATTTGATACTATATGTGGCTTTTAAACAAAATAAATGATCGGAGATAAATTATTTTCTTCATTTTTACTGTCTGAAATGTTTTAATCTGTAATTATATTAACTATCCTCATTGAGGTATTTATTCAAATAACATAAAGTCAATCATAAAAATATAAACAATAGCTAGTTTACTAAAATTAAACTAAACAGACTAAGCTAAATGGGCATCCTTGCTCTTAAGGTGCATTTACACAGATCGTGATTTGCGTGGCCCGCCCCTTTCTCGCCACGCAGAGCATTTGCTGCTCGCCACATGGCCAAAAATAAGTTCCCTAAGCTCGCCACCTCGTTTGCATGTGGGAGGAGCTAGCAGCTAATGTTTGTAGTCTGATTGCTGTATGGAGCTGCATCTGTTTATCTCATTTACAATGCACAGAAGACATAGATGATGTTTAGAGACCAGGTTTATGTATTATGAAGAGCTCTACAAAAACATCAGTGATCACGTCTCCAGGTTTGGGTTCATAAGAACATTTAGAATCTCCTGGTTGCTCCAGTGAGCTTCTCTCCTGCTGCTGTGTCTGAATGATGGCCGCTTCTGCTGTGTTTCCATCTCTCTCTGCAAAATAAAAAAAAAAAAAAACAAGAATAAAATGAGGGGACCTTTTTTTTATTTTTATTTGTTTTCTCAATGAAAATAAGAAGAAAAATCATGGAGGAAGCCTGAGCAGGCTGCTTTCCCATCCAGCAGCGGCCAGTAAGCGTGTCCACTACAGCTCCATAGGTCCTACGACAGACTCTCTAGAGTGCACCCAACAGTAACTCGGACGGGATCTGGAAATCTCGCTGCCGCGAAAGGGATACAGCGGGTTAAGAAAACGAATGGAAGTTCAGGAGATCGATCCGCCATTTTGGATGTTTTCTCCTCGCTGTCACTGAAAACATCACGTGCCGAAGTTGAGTCACTGATTGGTTGAGGAGACGCAACCACCTTCCCAAAGTTCTGATTTTTTTTCACCTTATCCAGTCGCACTGTTTCCAGACTTTCATGCCGTGTTGGCCCCTCAATTCACCGCAAAACCTCAATTTGCGTATAAACTGCACAAATCGCGTTTGGTGTGTAGGCACCATTAGACCCTTCTTCTCGGTGAAGAAAAACTCATAAGGAAATTCTATCTTGGGGGGGGGAAAAAGACACTTCAGGGATGCCAACATAAAGGAGGGATCCTCTCTGTTAACTAAAATTTAGCTTATCTAACTCTACAACTACATGTTCGGATAGTGTAGCAGAGACGCTTCATCCAGATGTAACTGGGGGACCACTGGAGGTACGACACCAGCCATAGCAAGGTCCAAGCCAGGACTGGAGCACAGACAATCCACCTGGAATGGGAAACAGGGACAACATTTTAATTGCACTGCACCAAACAGAGGCATGTTGAACTGAAAAAAAACATTACTAGATAAAAGATAAAGAATAGAGGAGAGAAAAAAAAGAGGACAGTCTACTTTTCCCAGCTTTTAACTTCTATCAGCCTGCTAGCAACTATATTGGTATTGGAATTTGATTCATTATGTTAATGGTAAGTTGGTAACTAAGTTGGTACAGTATGTTAATGGTAAAAAGGTGGTAATAATAACAGAAAATCTGCAGTTTTAGAATGTCAAAATAAACACAGAATATTATTAACCTAATCTAGGCCTGCGTAAACCCACTAAACAGAGCCTGCCATTTCCTGGTTTATCAAACCATCTCTCTATGCTTAACTCAGCAGAAAAATATCTATAATGGATGTAATGAAAATTATGATTATTACCCCATACTTCATTACAGTAGGTGAGGTAGGGCAGAAGTTAGTTTGATATTCTCTGATTGCTAGCCAACCTGGCAATAAGCCTGTCCAAACAGGAATGTTTTAAGTCTAACTTTGAATGTAGAAACTGTGTCGGCCTCTCTTACATGAGCTAGGAGCTTATTCCATAAAACAGGAGCTTGGTGGCTAAAGGCTCTACCTCCAACTGTGCTTTTAGAGATTCTAGGAATCACAAGCAGTCCTGCATTTTGTGAGCGAAGTGTTCTGTTTGGTTGTTAAGGCACTATGAGATCTTTAATATAGGATGGGGCCATCCCATTCAAGGCCTTATAGGTTAGCAGAAGGATTTTGAACTTGATTCTAGATTCAACTGGGAGCCACTGAAGTGAAGCTAACACAGGAGTAATGTGTTCTCTTCTGCTGGTTCCTGTTAACAGTCTAGCTGCTGCATTTTGAACAAGCTGAAGACTTTAGATGTACCAAATGCATGGATGAGTTTTTCAGCATCACTCCTTGATAATATATTTCTGATCCTAGATATTTTGTGTAGGTGAAAAAATGCAGTTTGACAAGCCTGTGATATGTGAGCCTTAAATGATAAATCCTGATCAAATAAAACCACAGGTTTCTAACTGTGGGATTTTTGTAAATAACTGTTGAAAAATGTACTAAACTGGTGATCTGAATATGTCCAAAGGTTTTGTTCTCACACTTTTCAGATTGTAATGATGATTTTTCTGATTGTCCAGCTCAGAAGAAACACGTTAGAAATCAACAAAACACTCATTTAAATGACCAGTTCCACTGATTGACTTAAACATTTTTGAAAGTCACAAAAAGTTGAGAACAGTAATGAAGGTCTGTTTACAACTCTGTACTCAGTTTTGACACTCAGGCAGACAAAGAAACAACTTTTTTTAAATTAAAGACATTTGAAGACAAAGCAGGATGGTATATACTGGTTTGTAAAACATGAGGGGATGTATGATCTCAGAAATAAACTTAAACTTAGTCAGTCTCAAAGCCCAAATTAAAGTTTGTAGCCCCTATTTGTGCAGATGTCATTTCCACATGCTCATTTAGCATATTATATTAAATTATGCAATATGAATAATAAATGCACTAATACATAATATTAATATTGCTACTAATACTAGTTGACTTGGAAAAGTACCTCTGGGTATTTTATTTGACTTTGTCTAATAAAAAACAATACAGTGGAGTATCTCTATAATACATGAGAAACAAATATTTCTTTCATCTCACTCTGCCCAGCAAATCTTTTGGCTTCTTTTGCAATCTTCCCCCAATGTCTAAAAGTTTTCCAAAGAGCAGACAAAGAAAACAGTCAGGAGGCTGGATCAGCTGGCCTGCGATATCCCGCACGAGCCAAGCTGTCTGATTGGCTGGAAGGCTGCAAGGCCATCTTGCCTCCCTGGCAGGCAAGTGGCTCAAACAGTTTGGTTGGGGAGGCGTGTGTGAGTGTGTGGGGTGAGGAAGGGGAAAAGAACTTGGAAAAGCAGAGGGTGAAAGTGTGGGTGTTACTCTGTGGGGAGGGGAGAATTTCATCACTGGGAGCTGTGAAGATGAGGAAAGGAAGGCTGTTCCGACTCTGAGAGCATCACAGCATATGTGTGTGAGTGCAGAGGCAGTCAGCAGCTCCTTGATAACTCTCAAATGTCTGGACAGGGTCTAGATTTGTCCTAAAAAAAACAAATGTTTGTCATAAAAGCATTTTTGTTTTAAATCAGTTTTTAATTAGTGAGCTAGCTTTTAAGGGAAAAAAATTTAAATAACTTTTTTGTAAGAAAAGTAAGGGCAGAGTGGCAGAACAGATAGAAAGGCACAGACACAGACCAAGAAAGGACATATTCTTCTAGAATTCCTTTGGAGAATATGTTTTTGATATTCTGAATAGCTAGGCTGTTGTAGGTCAAGCAGGTATACAGGGAGCATAGACCATCATAGTTGGGACATAAATATAGCTTGAAACAAGATTAATGCAGACAAAAACAGTCACTGTTTACTTTTGCTTTTATCGCGCCTCGGTCATTTTTTCAGAAGAGTAAGCTCCATAAAATGTAAAAAAACCAAAAAAAAACAAGTTATAAGACCCATTCACAGTGACATTCACACTGGACACGGCAAAGGCATCAAATTTGCGTGTGCCACATTTCTCTTTTGACATGCGTGGAATTTACTGCTCAACGCTCTGATGCCCTGGACGCAGAGCAACCACCGACAAACGTCATTTATTGACTTCATCATGGAAAACATGGATGATGTTGAGCAAGTACGCTTTGTTGTATGTGTTGAAGAGCTCTACAGAAGCGTTGACAAGCATGTCACAGTGTTTGGGTTAACCACAGTCTCTCCCAATGCAGTGTACAGCACGCTGCACCCCGCAGGCAGGCTAGCACATTTAGCATAGCTCGCAGCTACCAGACTTATCAGGAGGAGATCTGCCTCTCCAGTAAATGCTGCGTTCACACTGAGGCTGTGCAACATGTTTAATCACTCAGCAGATGCCAAGGATCCCGGTGATCAATATATGGAATTAACCAGGGGTGGCTGACCGGACGGCAAGGAAACATACAGGTTCAGAGGGGTCCTGGATTCCCGATGCTGGAGTGGTGCTTGAAGTACATACTGGACTGGGAGGGGTATGGTCCAGAGGAGCAGTCTTGTGTTTAACAGGATGACATCCTCGACCCTACCCTCATTGCTGACTTTCACCGGTACCAACCCGCCGCAATCCCCTGGGTGGTCTGACTTCAGCATGTCCCTCGCTTCCAGAGCCACTTGTCAGGGGCAGCTCTGTCATTAATCGGTTCCCTGTCTTCTATTCTGGCCATCAGGGGGAACTATCACCATTGTACAAGCACTTCCAGGATCTCCACAGTAGACGTTCCATGAGCTCCTGGTGTCACTCCCAGGAGCCCCAGAGCTGTGCTTTTCAGTCAGAGCACTGAGCTCTGCTCGGTGCAAAGTCTTGTTTGAGCCATTCTGCCTGAATTGCTGAGCGTTTTTATCTTAACCTGATCTTCTGTTTACCTGACCTCAGTTTATCTCTGAACCTAATTTCCTGCCACCTGCCTTGATCTACGCCTGCTCTGTTATTTCCGAGGTCTGATCTCTGATGCGTCCATGCTCGTGCTTTACCTATGCCTGCCCGACCCTGCTTCACAGACTTTTATTGCTGATTCCTGTTCATCCTTCTGTCAATAAAACCAACTGTACTGGGATGCAGCCGTCTGCCAGTTTCTGACAATTACCTCATATTCTCTGCTTCATTTAATTCCACTTTGTTTTTATATATATATATATATATATGTGTGTGTGTGTGTGTGTGTGCGTGTGCGTGTGCGTGTGCGTGTGTGTAACAATGTATGTATACATTTATAAATTCAACTGCGTGGTCTCAAGAACTGCTGCTGTTGGCATTTGACAACCTTGGTTGCATATGTAAAACCTAAAAAAAGGTCAGAGAATCATAAATCTGTTCGTGCTAGCTGTTTAAGAGGTATATATTGGTTGCTCTTCCATTCAATCCTGTTTTATTATTATAGCCCAATATCACAACTATAGCCATCTCAGTGGGCTGTTCGTCGATAATTATCATGATTGTCTTAGCAATTTATTCTAATGGCAAAGAACTCTCAATCTGCTGCTTGGTCAGACTGGTTTGTTGTCTATTTTAAATTGACTGTGTACACAACATTATTGACCGCAGCATCTGCCAACTCATTCTCACTCCCAAGTCCTCACATTTTGACGCATGGGTAAGGACCACTGGTCCATTTTTAAGGATTGCAGTTTGCTGAACAAGAACTGGGTATTACCGATGTGATGTACTTTATTTGCCATCAACACGGATAAGAGTGACCAGGTGTTTGTCCAAATAGTAGGTGACTGGGTTTACCAGCATATGGTCTCAGCATTGGTCTCAGGAGGTTACCTTTCTTGTTTATTTTCAGGTGTCCATGTGTACATTGGATGGCATCTCTCATTTATCAGGGACTAAACTACATACATGGGAGACTTTACAGATGTTTATGTTGAAACAGATTATTGGTTAGCACTCCCCCACCACAGTAAGAAAGGCCCTGGTTCAAATTCCTGCTGGGACCTTTCCTGTGTGGAGTTTGCATGTTGTCCCTGTGCATTTGTGAGTTTTCTCCAGGCACTCTGGCTTTCTCTCACAACCTTAAAACATGCTTCATAGGTTAACTGGTTACTCTAAAGTGTCCCTAGGTGAGTGTGTGGGAGTACTTGTGTGCCCTGTGACCCGTGGCTTAGCAAATTGGGGCCCTCTGCAGCAGTTGTATTTCATTTTTTTTTAAATAATTCTTACCTGGGTTAAAATGTCCAAACACTTCTTCATTGGTCCACTATTTAGGTAGAATCAATGTCAAGAATCCAAATGTTTTGATTGGCAATTAAAAACTAAAATAATTTTAAAACTGCTGTTCATCAGACCTTGCAACTTGTGATGAAATTGAACAAGAAATACGCAAAATACAGCAATTCTGAGGATAAAAATGAAAAGATTAAGATTCAATGTATCAATTACTTTCATAGAACAGGCTATTGGACACATATTATTTTGGACTATTAGTAGGCTTTACATATCATGATGGCAGGTGAGGCACTGTTTCATTGCCTCCCCTGCCCTGGTTGAAATGCACTTTAACAACTAAAAGCTACCAGAACGATCCCAAACTCGCCCCAGTCATGTCCAAAACAGTTTTTACCCACAAAGTCAATTGGGCAGAAAACCGCCCAATTTGGGAAAATTGAATTCTCTGCTGGCTAACTTGCTGTTGACTGGAATATTCTATTGCTGCAGAGAGACAGGGAGAGACGAAACACTTTCCCATGATCACTCTTGTGCCATTTCTGAAAGGATTTGTATTTGGACCTCAATGAACACAAGCACGGAAGGAGTATAGTAGGGCTCAGGCAGGGCGAAGAAAGCTGGAGTGACAAGGAGCAGTAGAAGCCTCTAGTCAGCAAGGGGGCACACAGACACTAAGGAGGGAGAGATGATTAGGAATGCAGGCAGGAGGCACACGTAATCAGGCAGGAGTGTGTTTAAATCTTACTTGATGGTGACAACTTGTGAACAAGGATCAGCTGACAAAACCGCTTCAAGAATAGAGCCAGTGTACGCAAGAGGGGCTGGCGTTGAGGGTGGTGAGTGAGGATCTCCTTCGGGCTGTCCAAGTTACAGGTGGAAAAACAGCACTGGGCAAGGTTGCTTGGGCAAGACTCCAGGGTCAGGGGGTCAAGAGTAGATGATTGGTCTGCAACAGATAGGTCTGTGATGCAAACTGACACTGTAGGGCAGCAGCTCCTAATAAAGGGAGGGAGACATGAGGGACATAGGTTAGCTATTCACCTGATCACCTCCCCTCAGACTGCATGGAGGAGGGAGGAGTTGAGCCATGACAATTTCAGTGATTTGGTGTATTTTTTTAAGACAGACAAAATATTAATGTAAAATTTATTTTAGAGACTTTTATTAAGTGTTCAGCCCAGGGCCCCAGAGAGTTGGGGGCCCCAGGCAATTGCTTACCTTTTCCTAATGGCAAATAAGGCAGGGGTGGATTTAAAGTTCAAAAATGTACTTCACTTACATCGCTTACATCAGTCATCATTTACATTTAACTGTAAGTGATGACTTTTTGTTTTAACATGACTTTTCAGTTATTAAAGTTATTAAAGAAAGGTACTTTCTAAGTGCTGGCAACTAGGACTGTCAATGATTAGTCGACTAATCAACTATAAAAAATAATCTACGCTAATTTGGTATAATCGACGTGTCTCTCTCTCTCTCTCTCTCTTTCGCTCTTTTTTTTAAATCTGAAGCGCCAACAGGAACGTTCTCTTTTCCTCCCTCCCTGAACTTTATACATTCATATAAATGCTCAGACAAGCTCATCCCTCAAACTACAGACACAAATATTACAGGAGTTGAACACTCTGTTCAGAAGTACCTCCATGAAAGAAGGAAAGAGGAGATAAGCTGGGCTGTGCAGTGAGTGGAGCGGAGGAGGCTGGAGGAGAAAAGGACAGCACAGGAGGTCAGGGGGAGTTGCTCAGTCGCTTTGCAGTTTATAAAGTTTGACTTGTTCTGATTGTTAAATTGTTCTTTTGTTAAAACGTTTCACCAGAAGCTTCTGCATGGAGCTTCACAGAAGCCTGATTTGTTTCTTATTGCACATCAATAATGGGTTTCTTAGTTACATTTTGTTACTGTATTTAATTTTCTTTTTCTTAATGAAATGGTCTTAGAATAGTAAAACAAATGTGTTTTTAACCACTCCTGACACAACAGTAAATTAAGAGTCCTTATGTGTTTTATCAACCCTCCAGAATGCACACATAACAGATGAGTAAAATGAATACATCTGTTATCAGAACTGTTTATTTTTTGATTAAGTTTAAAGCACATGTTCTTATCTTCTGCTGCACAGCATTACATGTAGTTTCTGTTCAGAAGCAAAGTTCTTAAGTGAGAGAATTGTATAATAATAAGTGCGAGTAAATTTACTGCTTTAGGAAAGTCTTTATTGACAATGAATTTTATTTTGAAAGGAACTTGTAGGTGCTGCTGTTTAAAATATAGATTAAAATGAATCAAAATTATTATAAATCCTATTAAAAAATGTAACACTGTTAGTGTAATTATCATGACTATTTAAAAGTTAAGTTATAAATAAATGACCAAATGGCCACAAAAAAAACAAACATTTTTTATCGACAGTGCAGTGAGATTTTACGGCTATCTTTAGACAGTAAGGAACTGGACCAAATAGTTTTTTTAGAGGCTGCAACACAGAACATCCTCAATGTGTTTTTAAAAGAAATTAGACCTCTGTCAATGGTTGAACAGGATTGATTCTAGAGCTGCACTCTGGCTACCACATAAGTCACTTTTGCAAATTGATGAAGGAAAAAATATTGTAGAATATTTTATTGTTTACTAACTGAAATAAAGTAAAGCCCATGTTCATAAAAATATTTCTTGCTTACTACTTCTATGGGAAGCTTAGACAATGATTTAATGCAGGGATCAGGAACTCTTAAACTTGTGAGCCAATTATTTTTTTTCTAGCATAAAGCTTATCTTGGACTTTAGGTTTTTTATATTTCGCAAAGTGAAAGTGAAATAAATGAACTATGCATGTACATTTTCAATTTCTGTGAATGCAGCATATGCTGAGAACTAGTGGAACCATAGATGACGTGAACTTCCATGGTTGGTACCAACACTATCACCTTTTGGGAAAAAATTTGGACATGATATTATGTAAACAATAATCGTCGACTAATCAAAAAAATAATCAATGACTCGTCTACTTTTAAAATAATCGGTAGTGACAGCACTACTGCCAACTAAGCGCAAACAAAGATGATCTATGACTATTCTTTACATCATCGAGCGGTAGTAATGTCCGAATTTGATGATAGTATTTTTTTCATATCTCTCTATTTAGAGGGGTAAATGTAGGGACAGGGAGAAGCCAGAGGCGTAGGGTAGCAATTCCAATTAAGCCAATATGTTGATTTGGTTTTTGAGGGTAAACTTCCTTGTGCCTTTGTCACAACTGTCCTTACGAGTGGATACCAGCTGTCTGTGGGTGAAAAATTGGTTTTGTAAAGTGTAAGCGGGTGGTCCACAGGAAATTGTAAGATTGTGGACAACCCAGCAACTCCGTAAATGCTGTATATACATTGTTTTCTACAGGTATGCTGCGGGCATCAGGTTGTAGTGAATATGTGAGCAACATGTAAAGGTAAGTAGGGGTGAAGTAGGTGAGACGCAAGCAGTACAGCATTTGCAGAATCAATAGGGAGGTTGTGTATGCAGCTCACTCACGACTAGAGGGCTTCCTAAATTTACCATATAACAGCATCACTTGTACTTCATAAGTGCGTGTAACTAACAGTATTCTTGCAAATACTTTATGAAACATATATGTTTCACACATATATACATAACAAATATACATGTTGTCCATTTTCATGACATACCTCCTTGGTCGTACAAGCCTCAAGGGAACTGCAAGACCCACCTGTGCTCCTCTTAAGATGCCATCCCTCCTTTCTACAACCCTCTACAAGCCAGACAACCCAAAAACCTGCAGCGCCCTTACAAGTCAACCTCCATAGAGGTGCATGTGACTAAGACATCATGGAGCAGGTTGCAATTTTTTAACCCAGGAGAGACCACAGCACTAAGAGGTAAAAGACAGTCAGAGACAGAGAGTCCATAAATGGAGAATGCAATGTTTCAGATGCTAAGAAACTTTACTGAAAAAAAAAGTTGAACTCTGAGACATTGTAGTTAAGTGGGTTCAAGAAGAAGGTCTTTCCAAAGGCCTCAATGTCGCCATTACATATTCCAGTAGTGGACTTAATCACAGCAACAAAATCTTCTACAAGAAAAAACCCAATAAACTAACCAGCAAAGAGGCAAAACCACTGAGGATGGTGGTGTCAGCCTCAACCACAAGTGCCGAATCAACAACTACCAACCTCAGTTTAGAGGAAATAAGTGCAGCAACATCTCTACAAAAGGACTAGAATGACTAGAATGTTACTTTCATACTCATGGGAAACAAAGAAAAATGCATAGTGGTCTTGAAAATGGCGGTTAACGGATTTAACCATTTAAGCAACACTGACAATCAAAATACTTAAGAAAGATCCAACATAAACATAAAAAACTTGACCTTTTCATGGTGAATGACCCATCCATCTTCAGAATCTGTTAAATTCTCTTTGAAGTGATGAGGCTGCTGGAACCAACCCAGCTACTTTTGAACAAAGATGTGGTACATCCACAACAGTTAGCCAGTCTGCTACAAAAACACACATACACATACGCAGCTAGCGACAAGAGGAAGCTGGACTGTCCGGAGAAAAGCTGACCTGAAAACTATAATCAACTGTTTAGTCCAAAAGTAACAGCTTAGAAAAAATACAATGCTGTTAAGGGCAAATTAAGTTTGAGCTTTTTCTGTTTAATTTATAATTTAATTTGACTTAACCCGTAATGTTTCAAAGAGATATTTTATTACATTACATTACAATTACGTTGTTGGTGATATAATTAAATATATAAGTGTCTGGGCTTGCATGCAAGTGAGAGTGTTTGCGCATGCACCCATGTACATGTGTTTATGAGTGTCTAAGGGTGTTTGTATAAGAGTGTTTGTGTGTGTGTGTGTAGGGTGGAGGGATGTCTGGGTGTGCATCTGTTTGTGTGTGTACGGGCCCTTGCGCGAGTGTTTTTGTGAGTTTGTGTGAGTGTATGTTGGTAGTTGCATCTTCCAGCAAGGACTGATGTTGCTGTGACACCCATGGCCTTCTAAAGCCCAGACACCCCCTGTGGAGATCAGAGAGACATGTCACCTTGATCAGTGTGTCCCCCAGCAGATTGCATGTCCTCCCTCTTCAAAACAGATGTTACTATGGTTATCCAGCATTTAACTTCCAAGCCCCTCCTTTGCAACCTGGTATGTCTAATGATGCAAGTGTTGTGAGCAGATGAGAACAATAATAAACCTGACATTCCACCTTCACCCACTGATGTCTGTGGCCCTGATAAACCACAGAATGTGTCAAAGCAGAGGGAAACCACATTAGCAAGCAGATTTGCTAAAATAATAAAACTTAAAATAATCTAAAGGGCCTAAAGCAGTGCCCACATTCCAGCCCAAACTTCCGATGACATTCTAGATAATGTCACAACCTTTTACCCTGTGATGAGCAATTGGATAATGTGTGAGGGCTGGTCTGTGAATGCAGCCCACCCATCAGGAAATCTTCATCCTGTCTTTCCAAGCACAACTTTCAAGGACACATGTGTGCTGTAAGGCAAAAGGGGAGGAAGGGGAGGAAACGAAGGAGAGCAGTGATCTCCAGAGGACTCGCTTCCTCTCTTGTGACAGGTGATAAAGTTTGAAATGCCAACCCGCTGTACTGCAGGCACAGGTGTAAAGACTATGTCCAGGAATAGCCCGACCCTCTGTTCACAAGTCTCCTGACACCCCAGCGATTAATATTGCTCCCGCTGAACAACCGGAAGGACTGTGGACATCTATATGTGTCACTTTGGTTTAGATCTTTCCCTGCATGTCTGCACAAAAGAGATCCTGCTGCAGCTTTTGCAGAGGTTTCTTCTGAACACACGGGATCACATTTAGTGCCAGCTGTGGGGTATTGCATCTTTATAATTAGTTGAACTTCATGGAAAACCTGCACAAAAAAGGCCTTTCTTTAGTTCAAACAAATTATGGAAGAAGTCAGAAAATAAGTATGGGTACCAAAGGTTTCACATCTACTAAGTACTAATTTCTGATCAAATTAACTTATACTTAATTTAAGATTTTAAAAAATTAAAAAAATATAAAATTAAATTTGTTTTGATAAGGCAGAGTGGCTTGCTTTTTGAAAAAGGATTTATGGAAAATGTCTGTTCTTCTGCAGCTTTGGTTCTATTACAGGTAAAATGGTGTTGTTTGCTGTACTTTACTATAGTTTTTACTTGTTGTCTGATCATCTTCATTTGTTCGCTTTCAAATGTATAATTGAACTCTTTTTGAAAATGGTTATTGACACGTGTTTACACGTGATAGTGTAGTAGTGTGTTGACCTGTTTGGATGGGTCTGATCCCATTCTCAGAACCTAACGAACGAGCAGAAATTTGTGTTTAGTTTAACAGGAGAGCCATATAAACTGATTGCTTTTCCGCTGTTGTACTTCCCTCACATTAGCCTCCTGACCACAGTCTCTGTGTGGTGACAGAGGCTTCAAGATGTTTTCAAATCTCTGCTGCTAATATCTTGCTGGGGGTGGCCATCTGTTTTTGCAACTCCCAGTGAAGCTGTGCCGGGAGTGCTGGGATGGGATCTTGGCTCCCGCCTTCCCTCAGCTTCTGTTGTGGGTAATAATGTGTGGTGGTTCTAGAAGCCCAACTGGTGTCCATGAGTTTGTCCTTTACCGTCAGTCATGCTTGTCCCAGTCCCAGCACAGCGAGTGCAGGAAGCCATGCCCTGATGGAGTGGCCTTTAGGGGTTTGCTTTTTCATGGAGGGAACAAGTAAATGGAGAGAGGATGGAAGGCTTTTTCCCCACATGATGGTTTTCCACTTTTAACTTCTTACCACATGATGAAACATAACCAGGAACTGAACACGTGGGTTCAACTGTTATTGATTAGCCTGGTGATCCCATCCATTTCCTTAACCCGCTTTATCCTTCCGGGATTACTGGGTTACCAGAGCCCATTTTGGACAGGTTGGCAGCAGGGGCGTTTCCTAGACCTGGAAACATTGGGGGCTGAGCCCACTCCCTCACAATAGACTGGGTGAAAGTGAAAAAGTGAAAACAGCAGTTTCAAGTTTCGTGAGCATCGTGGCACCTTGTTTAAAGAAGAATACTGCAATATGTATTTCAAAACATATTTATTTTCTTAAGCACGGCAATGTAAAGAATACATTCTACATCCGTATTAATCTTAAATGGACGACAAAATGATCACATTTGATATTTTACAGGCAATTAATATGTGTTGCTTTTCCTCTTACAACCAAAAAGGTTATTTCTGTGTCAGGTTGCATGGTGGACTTTTGTGTTTACAGATACATTTCATCCAGTGCTGTGCTGTTACTTTGCTTTTTCCAGACGGCTCCTTTCTTTCAACATTTTCCTTTGCCTCTTTCCATCTCTTTCTTGCTTTCCCTCTATACTTTTCCCTCTGCCTCCTGCTATTATCATGTCACCATCTTCTAATACTCACCTCTTTCTGCCTCTTTCAGTTGCAACTTTCTTTTCTCTTCATCATCTTCTCATCATCTGTTTAGTTCTTTGAAAGTAGAAGTGTTGGACAAAATCAGAATCCTGCTTTAGTGGTTACAGACTATTCCAGCCACTCAAATGTTGTAAATCCAGTTGATTGAAATGCTCTTTCCTGCCTTCCAAACATGCTTGATGGAAAGCAGTGACGGTTCACCTGTCATGGTTCTGTATCTGCAGTCCTCAAATCACTGACTTCAATTGGAACGCTCCTGTTGCTGTGTTCCTGATTGAACTTATGTTCACCTCCTCCATCAGTCTCCTTTTTCTTGCTGTCTGCTGTTCTCTTCTCCTCATTTTCTGTCCTATGTCATATGTAAATAAAGTATAACATCAGATTTATTTCATCACAATAAATGAAAACATAACAGAAAAGTGTTTTTTGCAGAATGATTAGCATTAAAGTGTCTATTAATGAAAACGTTTCTAAATATTACAATTTTATTGATGAAATAGAATAGATGAAATTCAAATGCGAAACAGTATTTACTGTCTTCTGTCTGGATATATTCAGACTTTATGCATTCATGCAAACACTTTAATAAATGATAAATGTAAATGCAAAAATGACAAAAGTTCTATTCACCTGAGTAAATCTATGGACATGCAAGAGACATAACAAATCCTACAAATACGTAGTAGTAAGCATCTAAATGAAACCAAATGATCACATCAAATGTTGCAATACTCATCAAATAGGCCGACCTAATACAATTATATATACAAATCTCTGCATGAAAAAACACAAACCTCAGCTTAAGCATGAAAAATCAACAGCTCCAGAAAATGCCTCTGGCAGATCTTAAGAACATTCTAGGAAAAGTTAATAATAAAATAAAAAGCACTATTTAATCAAATGTTTTGTCTGTCTGAATGACAAATGTTATCAAAACACAACAACTTCTTCTTAGTGGCTACACAACAATTCTGGACCTTTTCTAGTGAGTATATCACCACGTCATGTAGGTATCACACTGAGTTTACTGGTAAATTTGGATATTATGATGCTGTGGAGGAAATCACAAATGCTCTGGACAAAGAGAAATCTGCAGCTAGAATTTTCATTGACTTAAAAAAAGCATTTGACAATCTCAATTATAACATTTTACTTGATAAACTTGAAGTGTATGGCATTAGAAGATTAGCACTAAGTTGGGTCAAAAGCTATTTAACGGGGAGAAAACAATTTATCCAGATCAATGAATTTACATCAGAGGCCAAGGAGATAAGTTATGGTGTCCCACAAGAATCAATTCTAGGCCCGCTGCTATTTAATATTTACATAAATGACATATTGAATGTTTCAAAACTTTTAAAACTCATTTCAACTCATGGGGTGGCCGTGGTGCAGTGGAGAGGGCAGTCAGCCTCTGATCAAAGGTTTGCAAGTTCAATTCCCGCCTTGCCCGTTGAAGTGTCCTTGGGCAAAACACTGAATCCCACATTGCCTCTGACGGAAGGTTGGTGCCAGTGTTCAGCAGCAGAGCCACCATCAGTGTGTGTGAACAAGTGAATGGGATCATGACTGTAAAGCACTTTGGGCCTTGCAGTGAAGGTAGAAAACCGCTATTTAAGTAAACGCCATTTACCATTTTATTTGTTGATGACACAAATACATCGTCTACTCTGCAGACAACCAAAGTCTACTCATTAATGTGGTGAACACAGAGTTAAACAAACTGAAATCATGGATGGATTACAAAAAAACAATCCTTCAAACCAAAGTATTGTTTTTTGGTAATTACAATGCATACAGAGCTTTCAATAAAATAAACAATGTTTTAATTAAGAGTGTCTCAGAAATCAATTTTTTAGGGACTGTAATCGATAACAAATTAAGTTGGAAGCTACACATAAGACACATACAAGCTAAAGTTTCAAAAAGTATTTCTATCATAAATAAATCTAAATATATATTAGAACTGTAGATAGTTATTATACTGCTCCTTAATATTACCATATTTGACCTATTGTATAGAAATTTGGGGTAAAAATTATAAACGTTCACTACATCCTCTCTTTTTACTTCAAATCCGAGAATTGTACATAAAGCCGGTTATTTTGATCATTTATTTATTTTATTATATTTATTTATATATCATTCAATTTATTTTATCAATCCAGACTTTTAAAGCTGTATGACCTTGTTGATTTTCGCCGCTCAAATTCTATACAGAGCTAGTGGAAAAACATTACCATTGAATGTCCAAAAACAGTTCTTAGTCAGTGAATGAAACATTGTGGATTTTTTTCCCCCTCTCTAATAAACTCCTCTCTGATTGGTCATACCGCTGTGTGTCTGTGTGTGTGTGTTGCATTGAGGCCAGGCAATGCAAATGGTTGGCAGTCTGTCTCAGGGCACACAATCACTCCCGCGCACCTTTTTACCTTTTCCCAAAGGTAACCTTCCATTTTTGGTTCTGTAATAAACTGGAGAGTTAAGGCTGTCACATCACCTTAGAGGCAGGATTTACTTCTTAAGTTCTAATAAGCCCGTTTTTTTAAAGTTAATATTTGTAGTTGCTCATCTCTTATTAGTTAAAGAGAAAATCAACCATGGATGTATCCAAGCATAGGTGTCAAAAAATCTGGACTTTCTCTGAGGTCTTTGCTTCTCCAAACATGCTGATTCTGACACAGAGCCATTAAAGGGGTGACTGCAGCCATAGATCAGGGTAATTGTGGAGTTAGCCAGCAAATTGGAGCTAAAATAACCAGATGCAGGGGCAGATAGCCCTGTCCCTCCCCAGTGCCAGTTATCCAGAGTTCAAGGGGAGTTCAAGCATAGTGAAGATACAGTAAACCCACCGGGTCCCAGCACGCAGACTTCTCCTGAAATTATCTTCACAAATATATGATTTCCGAAGGGTGTAATTGTCTTCATGCTTATGGTCACTTGGGCCTCATTTAATTTCCCACAAGTCTAAATTTTCCTTGCCCTGTTAAAAGGGTATGCTTCACCTAAGGCAGAGAAAATATAACCTTCTCCCCCTTTTATTCTTTGAGAAGCTTTTTTGGAAGGTTCCCATTAACATGATTGTAACAAAGAGTGGTCACGTAAACTTTATAGGAGTCTTAAAGAGCATATTCTATCCTTTATCAGTGCATGCCTGTATATTTAGGTATTTATTTTACTTTTTTTTTTTTTTTTTTTTTTTTTTTTGGGGGGGGGGGGCGCATCAGAAGGCTGCCAATTTACAAGCCCCACCCTGTTCAAAGCAAAGTTATGAGCAAAATGCTGTGACAGTAATTGATATTTTTAGAACTTCCAATAGTCTTCTTTTTTTTTTTCCAGAACCATGAAATTATACATTTTCGTAGCCACTCCTTCATTACCCTGGTGACACATGGTGGGATCTTTGTGATGCTAGAAGATCCAGAAATGTTTCATCCTCTCACTTATTGAAGGAGGTTTTTGCTCAGTATCTCCCCAAGCAGGACTCCATTAATCATTTCCTTAATACAGATTGGTTGGTCCCTTTCCTTTGCAGAAAAGCAGCATCCAAATGTGATGACAACTCAAGCATGGTAAGTGTTTCCATTTTCGTCTCATATGACCACATGACATTTTCCTAATCCTCCTGGATCATCCAGATCATCTCGAGCAAACTTCAGATGGGTCTGGACGTGCTGGCTCAAGCAGAGGGACTTTAGAGCACTACACTTGTGCAAGAGTCTTCAATCATACAGTTGGAGGATGTTTTCCGATTCACTGTTGCCTTTTGCTTGGTCAGTGTGGGAATTACACTGAAACTCCTGTCATGTAATCTGTTGGTGACTATTATAGGATGCTATTTTACAATGAAAAAAGTCTGGATTACTGGAATGACCTGTACTGATTGTGAATTATAAATAAAGCTCTGTCTGATGTTTCCTTTGTTGCACTTTGAGACAAAATAAATTGTGCTCTGAAGCTTTTTTTAAGACAAACTGAATTGAATCTGGGGCTGCATGGTGATGAAGCACTTTCAACTGACAGCAAGAAGGCCGTGGTTTGACTCTCAGCTGCCTCCTTTTTCTTTAAAGTTTGCACGTTCTGGTTGTGCATGTGTGGGTTTTCTGAGGGCACTCCAGTTTCCTCCAACAGTCCAAAAAAGATGTTGCATAAATGAATAAGTTGACCTGTTCAGGTTGTACCCAGTAAGACCAAAAAGTAGCTCTCTGGGATAGGCTCCAACATGTTTTTTTTCTCTTTTCTGTATTAACGTATGTAATTAAAAACATCAACTTGATGAACTGTCCGCCCAAAAAAGGGATGAGAAATAGATAAGCCCGTCAGAGCTAAGATCATGCAGGTTCAGGGATGTGTGTTCTGAGTCTTTGAGAGTATTTTTTCTGAGCTGGACTTTAAAGGAGGCCAAACATTTGTTATCTTCTTCTGTTTTTCAACAACAGCTTGTTTTCTAAAACTGAAGATGTAAAATTCTGCCTTGTGGAAGACCAATCATTTCTGCAATCTGTGTCTGTTCTATGGATTCTAACTGCAGTTCGTCTCCCCTTCGCAGATGGACATTTTTCAAAGGTGCAGAGCATTTGCAGCTGCATCATGAGCAGCCTGGTGTGTTCAGGTCAGCTGTGTTCCACACCAGCAGTCACCCCAACAACCTCAACTGCTGTCCTAGCAGAACTTTCTACTTCAACTTTTAGGTCGCAGCAGGTGTTTAGAAAACGCTCACATTTTCTGACACAGAAAAAAATTGGCTCCTGCCCTGCTATAAGCTTCTGAGGACTGTTTAATAAAGCAGTCAGCACTGTTTCATCTGTACATGTGTGCTACTTTGTCTCACAAACAGCAGCAACATCAGGGAAGTCCTCTGCTCCAACCCTCCACAGACCAGCATGAGGGCAATGCACTGGGTAACTGCTCTTCTCTCTGGCTTTTGTAACTGTCAGCAGTGCTATTATATAGCTATAACTAGAGGTTTACTATGTTTTTACTTGGATACGTTTGATTTTTATTTACTCCTTTTGTTAGAACGTCAGCAGACATAAAGTTTGACAGATGCTCTGCATATAGAGTACACAGCATGAGGCTAGTTTGTATCTCCTGTCCTTGGTTAGGCTTTCAGAAACAAGACTATACGTGTAAAGACAAACAGCAAAAGTGAAAATATGTGGAGAAAATTTTAATGTGTTCATAAGAAGGCTTGTTTGTCTTTTTTGAAAGGGTCTGTACCATGCTATTCTTAAACCTTTCAGACTAAACTGTATCTATAAGATCATATATTATCTTTTGCACAGCAAAGAAGACTTTTTTAATGAAATACGAGTTATTTTCTTGAGCTCTTTTTCTACCCAGATGTAAGATTCCTCAGTTTCTGAGGCAACGCCTTTCGCTCCTTGTGGGTGCCACCCACTTCATGATGTCATCCTGCGTGTGTCTGCGTTTGACCTACCACAACAAACAACATCCAAACTTTTCAAAGATGGATATGCATATTGCGTATAGAAAATGAAAACGTTTGTCCGATCACCACTAGCTCTGCAGAGAAAGTGGGTGTTTGTGTTAGCCTGGGGGCAGTGCTGGCAGCGCAGACTCTTTCTGGAAGGACTGCTCTCAGTTTTTGTCGTCACATTGTGAAGACCCACTCGTTTTCAGGGATTGGGAGAGAGCAGGGTTTTAGAGGAACATTCAGAGATGCGTGAATGGATCAAAAATACTGCTTCAGGATTGTTTTTTGTGAGGAACTAACATTACAGAGCACTTAAAAGCTCACACAAGTTGATGTTGCATGATATAGGGCCTTTAAAGTAAATTTGCTGGAGTTTCATAATCTCAAATCAGTGGTCATCTCTGATCCCACAAAAGATCCAGCAAAGAGATCCAGCATTAGCCATGAGAGTGAGAAGAGGGAGCAGGAGGAGGAACAGGAAGAGGGGTCAGACAACTCAGAGGCAGGTGGAGGATGGATGGGGTGGAGGAGGAGGGTATGTCGCTTTAGGCCACAACTAAAACACAATCAACCTCACCCCCATCCCCTCACACACCCGCAGCTAATTAAAGTGATCCAACATCTCACAGGCCAGTGCGCACGTGTAATAGGCTGGGGCAGAGTGCCTGCCTCGTGCACTCTCACTGCCACACTCCTCTTAGCCTCCACGAAGAACCATCAAAACCTGTTCCAGGGAGTTTTCCTCTCCACTGTCACCTTTTGCCTGCTCAATATGGGATGACATCAAATACCCTTTCATGTCATCTGTTGGTCACTAGTATTCATTGTTATTTCTATTGTTAATATTAGGGGTGTCATGATTAACCGATTAATCGATGAATTGATTTCTATTCCTGCGATCCAACCAGATTGATCTGTCTGAGGCAGAATTGACCTAAACTATCAAAAAATATTTGATCTTGGAAATTCCATTTGGGTTGAGACATGGTAGGTTTACTATGAGATAAAAACCGCCAAGTGTCATCACAGATGTTCTGGATCCATTTTAGGTCAGAGAATCGGATCTAATCAGATCGTTCAAAATGAACCAATATCAGCTATGAATTAAATCGCCAACCACAAACACTCACATGGAGTCATTAAATTGAATCATTATACCCCTAGTTAATAGGATTTGCCTTGTTAGGATGACCGAGACTGAATTAGATAATAACAAGCGTGACTACCAAAGCTCTGTCTGCTCTTTTTTGTTTGTTTGTTTTTTTTGTCTTTATTAGAGCTAGTGTAAACTGGTGCTGTTTAAGCAAACTTAATTGAAGTTTGTCGTAAGATCTAATAGTTGACATAGATGTGTCATGCTTCCAAATGATGTAATTAAACATTGTTGAAATAAAGGCTACTTTTTATGAAAGTCTACTTTCAGGTAACGGTTAATTTCATGTAATAATCAATTTTCTAAACCCACCTTTTCTATGTTTGGAGTCACAGGGATGCTAGAGTTATTTAATTTAATTAAAAACGGGGTTTGAAGCAAGAGAAGGAGGGACAGACCGCAGTGAGGCTTACACAGGAATGTTGACAAAAGTAAATAAAGGTTGGAGGTTTTCATGAAAAAGACAGAACAAATCATGAAAAAGAGATGATTATAAAAGAACAGAAAGGCAGACACTCCGAACAGACAATGTAAAGAAAAGCTCAAGTCTTAAACAAACTAATTAAGGAAAGTAAAACACAAAGAAAACAAAAAGATGGAAAAAGGCACAAGAGAAAATACAGAGGAACATTTCTTAAAGAAAGACAAAGTGACAGCCAAAAATGACAGAAATACAAATATCATTACATGAAGAAGTAGAAAGAGTGGAAATGAAAGACAAACAGACACAATGCTGGACATCTGAAAGAAAGTCAAAGAAAAAAACACAGACGCAGAGACGCAAATGAGGATGGAACAGCCTGTGTTTGGCCATTTGGAAACTCCCCTTCTTGGATCATTTTCCCTTCAACTCATTTTACACATGCACACACATACACACCTCGACATCCGCCTGCCAGCATCAAAAATGAAGCGGTCAGTGGACAGCTTGGCTTGTCACAGGAAGCAGTAGGCAACTGTGCCACATGTAGCTCAGAGGACAGGCCAAGGAGGGGTGGGGGGGCAAAGGAAAGGAACGGGGCGGCGAGGAAGGCTCTCTGAACTCCCCATAACCTGATCTCATCACGCCACATCTGTTCAGCTGTGAACCGCTGAGGCGCTGGGGTTTCACCGTTGTCATCCACATTTGAGAAAACTACAGGTTGTTTTGTGTAAAGCTTCTTAAATGACACCACACACACACACACACACACACACACACGCATACTGGTTTCCATTTTCTCTGGGTACCAGTTTTGTGACCGTTAGTTGTGGGGACTACCCTTTCCTGATGTTCTAGATCACTGAAAAAAATAGGGGGGGGGCTTAGAAAAAAAATCGTCATTACCTTTATCACTTCAAAAAGCCAAAAAGTCTTACGTTTTTGGATGCATCTGTAGCTACCAAGTTATGTGGGGACGTAAAAAAAATACGAATTAACATTTTACTTGGGGACTGAATTTAAATAATATTTGCATAATTTACACAAAATACCATTGATTCATGGGGACTTTGAGCAAGGTCCCCACAAACTATTGAAAAACTAACCTGTTATTAATTTATTTCTTTATAACAAGTTGAGAAAATATGTTTTAATCCTAATCAACTGAAAACATTTAACAGGCAAAAGTGAACTATTGTACTTTACAAGTAATTATGTGGGCATACAGTGAAATTTAGTTAGACAGAAGAACCATGAACTCCGAAAGTGCAAAAAAACTAAAACGTTTATTGACAACAGCCAATAAAAACCATATTCGCTTCGCTGAAATCCTTTTTTTTTTTTACAAAGCTGCTGTAAACAAACAAATTGTGGTGCAGTTAGAAAACTTCACAATTCTGAACAAGCTTTTTCTTTCCCCAACAAAAAGCAGTGTAACCCTTTTATTTACACTGGAGTTTCCTTTTGTATGCAGTTATGCGGTTGTAAACATAAAATTTAAGATGTTGCCAGTCTCGATTTTTTAAGGCTTCTGGTTCAGCCGCCAAACACATCTCACAGTCGGCCTTTGCTGGTACACAACAAGACGTGATGAATGTACTCATCTGTCTTTCCACAGCCTGAACTTCAGTTTGCGTCCAAGGTCGTTTCTCGTTTTGTTTTTTGTTGACTTTACCTTTGGGATAGAACACAAAGTCAGTTTGCTCATTTCCGTAAGAAGTCATTTTAAAAATCAAGTTTTTTGCTATTCAAAGACAACTTTTACAAACTTTTTATCTTAAATACAGATTTTAGATATAGAAAATTAGAGCTTCTTGGACTGAAATAAATGGAAAATGTCAAATATGATTGATTCAACAATATACATATTACCAACATTTGCATTAGTTAACCATTTTCCTCTGTCTAAATTTCATGTTGTTTAAATTTCACTCCATATTCCTTTTTTTCCACCATCTACAAAAAAAAAAAAAAAAAACAGGAAACCCAGGTCCTGAAAAGCTACTCCTTTCCTTGTTTTCAGCTTTTGTGTCTTAAAGTCTCACTTCAACCATGTATTTCTTTCTATTGCAAAATCATTCAAAGTGGTCCTTTAATTATAATTACTTTGAGCATTTTCTAGCATCCCATTATCTGATCCAATGCAAATGGAATTAATACATAGAAATGCAGTTTTGATGACAACTTCTTTTGTATCAGTCCTCTACTATGAGAACACAAAAAGACAATTTTCACAATTGGAGTGGGCCTTTAACGACCAAGTTTCCCGTTCCAGGTGTTTTTGGTAAGTCAGGTGCTAGGATAACAAAAAGGATAACAAAAAGTAAGAATGTAATCATGAAAGAAACGGGCCATTTTCCAGTGCCTTTGACTAAACACATCTAATACTAGTTTTGACAGCAGGTTTAAAAACATAGCAGGGCAAGCCGCCCTTAAAGTTTTTGTTAAACTCTGTTTCCAAATGCTGCCGCAATTCAAATCTAATAACTTGCACTTTAACTGTGTATAAAAGGTGCTATGCATTACCTAATAGGCATGTAGACCACCTTTACCTTTTGCAAATATACACAAACAACTTAAAGTACTTCATTAAAAATCACACTTCTCTATTAACTATACTGAGAAATTTAAATGCACCTTTCATATTAGGCTTTGGAGTGACACTTGAAGATGCCTCATCTGTGGAGGGAAGTCTAGATCTTTTTGAGGGCGGAGATGACAGCTCATTCTTGTCACTTGATGTAAGTGAGCTTTCTGTAGTTGGTTCTGTGGAAAACAAAACTTTCAGAAACATTTTTATGTTTACGTCTTTGACAAAGCAATTGGTTATATTTTAAAAAATGTAAAATATTAAAGTACACATCTTTCCATATTCTCACTTGCAAATTAGTTATATGACCCTAAACCTTTGGACTTTGGTATGAGCAACTTTATTAACAACAAATAATTCAAGGAGAATGTATACCATCAACTGCAAACTGAAACGAATAATTTTCCTCAATTATGCATCCATCTTCTTCTGTGATGGGAACTTTATCTGTTGGGTTATACAGAAGTACAGGTTAGTTGAGCGACCAAGACTTGTGGTTCAACGTTTTAGTAAAATAAAGAAATAAAACAAACCATCTGGGTCAATTCCAATCTCATCCAGGTTTTTTCCATGAAACTCAGCCAGTCTTCCTTGCTCGAGAGCCATCAAAACTTTGCTGACTTTGGCAAGTTGAAGGGTCTTCTCTGGTAGCCTGTAGAACTCGCGATGAATTCTAATATCATGTCCTAGAAAGTTGGCCAACTGGTCCATCTCTGTATCTGTCATATTTAGCACTGTTGAGAGGGTTGCAGCATGCTTCCGCAGTCTGGTAGATGTCAATGACTCTGGGGACTTTGCACCACACTTTTTTGCAAAATTCCGAAGGCAATCGGAACCTCTGAAATGTGTCATGGCATCTGGTCTAGCAAAGAAATAATTGTTCTCTTTCAGAACCCCAGAAGCATCTCTTTGCTTCACTAAGAGTTCCAGCGCACACAGCATGTTTGGCGTCAGGAGGATCGGAACAGGGCGACCTCGTTTTCCTCTGATGATGATTCTTGTAAAGTGTCTGCAAAGCTTTTTTTCCACTTCAGAAAGGGCCCAATCCACATCTTCATGTGCATCAGAAAGGTCTCTTTTTTCAAATGTTGATAAAGGCATGCTTGATACCTCTCCTTCTCTGCGACGGTTAAAGAGAATTATCTGTGTCAAGCAAGTCTTTGACAGTTCTGTCCAAGACTTTGTGGAAGGTTTTTCAGAAAGTAAGCTGACCCACTCTTCTTGGACTTGATTAAGATGTGTGTGCAATTTTTGCACATCTTCAGTAAAGGGCATGAGATTGGGAACATTCCACTTTGCTTCACTGATGTTTCTTAATGCTGTCGCTGATATCATCTCATTCCACTTCTCTCGATGGACTTCCTGAAACTCACAAGCCATCTTAACAAGCTCTTTGTTATCATTAATCAAACCTTGAGCTTTCAAGAGTTTGCTGACTTTAACTAATGCATTTCCAAGCTTGTTTGCTAGTGATGGGACCGAGAACTTGTTTTCTTCATCATCATACCCACATGTAGCCTTGACAGCTTTCTCACCGTCTCAGGGTACTTCTTTGGGTTGATGAGATCTTCCATTCTTTTTAAAGTTGTGACTTTTCTTGCTTGATGTACAAGTCTTCCCAGTTCTCGCATTTTTTCTCGAACATATTGCTGATTCTTTGCAGAGGTTCCACCTTTATTTAACAAATGTTGGCCTAAATCTGTAATGACCATGTCATTTTTTACTATGTTTGTAATTGGGTCTGGATTCATTGCACTGATTACCTTCCAAAGAAGTTTGCTAATGTGTGATGGTACTGGTCCAATAAATGCACACATGGACTGAACACGATTTTTGCCAGGCTTTTTGGGGACAGATCCTGGTTTGAGAAAACAACTGCCCATGTGTCTCCACAACACTTTTCGTTTGAACAGTCCTTGGCAATATGCACAGTGCATAAAGTCTTCACCTTGTATTTCAGCAGATGGTCGTTTAAATGCCACTAGTTCCCCACTTCCAGCCTCCATTACAGCAGCATTGTGTGCGTAGTTTCCTTTGTTGCGTATGTAATCCAGGTGTTTTTTCCTCTCTCTGGAGCCCTTTGGAAAGCTGATAGCTTTTGCCACATCACATTTATTATCATGAGCACGTTCAAGATGTCTGGCCATCTTAGCATAAGGCTTACGACAATACAAGCAATATTGCTTCTTGTCATAAACCCTTTTTCCTCCTCTTTTTTGGCAAGCAGTGACAATGATTTGGTTTTTTTTCTCACTTGAACAGGGTTCTTCTTCTCCTTCAAAGTCATCTGGCATATAACTGGGTGTGACAGTATTCCTGGATGTTGTTGAGTCACATGTTGAGTCACAGATTTGTTCATTTGAAGTATTATTGGCATTTGGCAAATCATCAAGCCTACGAAGTCTTTCCCGTGCAGGTGGTCTGTAGCCTCTGTCACTGTCAGTGTCACTTTCTGATGTGGCATCTGGAATGTAATCATCAGAACTCTCTGATGTGGAGTCAAAAAGCTGATTGGGATCCTCTAGATTAAGTCTTTAATCTAAAGAAAAAACATTATGAGTGACAGTGCTTTCTGAAACAGCTGCATTTTAACCAAAAAGGAGAAACAAATAATGACTAAAAATCACGGAATTTCACCATTATGTTATATGTAGGAGGAATGTTTAATTTATAAAATACACAAACCTAACTCAAAAAGGATTTTAAAAATGTCTACCACTGTGGAGATGAGCATTTTATAAATGTTTTTAAGCTAACAGAAAAATATTGACAAAGGGTTCCAAACTTACAATGACACTTTTAGTTCTTCTTAATCGTGGTACAACTTCTTCATCAGGATGAGTAAAAAGCTGCAAAAGAAGGCATGCATATATTTTTCAAAGCAAATAGAAAAGTTTACAGTATTGATAGAATGTTCATAAAACACAAATATGTGTCAGAAAAAGTATAAGTTCAAGTAGGTTTTTTTATTTGTTTTAATTGGAACTAATTGAAAGACTAGGCAAGAGACTAGATATGTTCAGTACTTTACATTGAAAGAAAAAAAAAATTGCAAAACATTGGTAAATTATTAGACATGATCTCACAAAAGACATTTAAAAATGCAACACTGTATCACCTCATATGATGATGTAACACAGGATCCGCTGGTATCATCTGTCGGAGTCTTTGGCATGCTTAATTGATGGATTTCTTCCACCTCATCAAAGTGAATTTCACCTGTTGGTGACTGAATAATATATTCAAATTTATAAATAAAACCTTTCCAAAGAAACCAATTTAAAATATGCTTAATAACAACAGATAAAATTAAGATAAAAAAAAACAAAAACAAATACAACACGGTATGACTTAAAAACAAGATAATTTCTAAAAATGTGTGATAGGATGATGTGTTAATTGTAGAAAAAGAAAACTGGCAGTATCATAAACTCAGACATTTAAACTTAAAGATACATGCTCAACCTGGGGACCAGTTTTATAAAGGACCTCCCCCCACAGCAGTTCCTTAAGTTATGTGTCCAGAAATGTGTCTTTTGGGGACGTCATCAGGGACAAGATTAAGTTGAAATATCAAAACATATTCACAATATAATATTGATAGAGAATAAAATACCAGCAACTGTATAAACAGTGCTTAAATTGAACATAATCTCTTTTTAAACCAGAAATTTCATGAAAGAAAAGGCCATCATTAAAGAATTGGATAATTTGACATGATGGACAACAGAAGGATCTTTAAATTTACAAACTTGAGAAAATTAGCAGATATAAAACAAAGAGTGTTGTACACATGTAGATACAGGAGCCTCCTGGGGACCAGCTTTATTCAAAACCTCCCCCACAGCAGTTCCTCAAACTGTGTGTCCAGAAATGTGTCTTTTGGGGACGTCATCAGGGACGAGATTAAGTTGAAATATCAAAAGTTGGCCTGAACATTATTTTACACAACTTGGATAAAAGCTGCATCATGGGGACCAATAACACCTTCCCCCCACAGCAGTTCCTTTAAACTGCGTGTCCAGAAACGTGTCTTTTGGGGACGTCGTCAGAGTCAGAATTAAAATCACAATAAATACAACATTTTTAAAACGTAAAAGTTCAAAATCACAACAAATATTCCAGTAACATCAATTTTTAAATTGCATCACTCAAATCTGTAAATAGTTACTTTTACTCCAATGTAACAGAACAACTAAGCTGGTTTGGCCCTCATGTACCCAGTCAAATACAACCAAATATGGCCAGGACAAGACTTTTGAAGAATCCAATTCCAAACTAACACCAAAACAAACTTGTACCTGATGTAAAGAGCCGCTTGGTCCACTGGCATCATCTTTCTGGATCTCTGGCAGTGTTGCACGATGGCCTTCTTCCACTGCATCCATGTGAATACCACCTGTTGCAGGCTGAAAGATAAAAACATATTCACAATATAATATTGATAGAGAATAAAATAAAGGCAACTGTTTAAACAGTGCTTAAATTGAACATAATCTCTTTTTAAACCAGAAATTTCATAAAAGAAAAGGCCATCATTAAAGAATTAGATAATTTGACATGATGGACAACAGCAGGTTCTTTAAATTTACAAACTTGAGAAAATTAGCAGATATAAAACAAAGAGTGTTGTACACATGTAGATACAGGAGCCTCCTGGGGACCAGCTTTTTTCAAAACCTCCCCCACAGCAGTTCCTCAAACTGTGTGTCCAGAAACGTGTCTTTTGGGGACGTCGTCAGAGTCAGGATTAAAATCACAATAAATACAACATTTTTAAAACGTAAAAGTTCAAAATCACAACAAATATTCCAGTAACATCAATTTTTAAATTGCATCACTCAAATCTGTAAATAGTTACTTTTACTCCAATGTAACAGAACAACTAAGCTGGTTTGGCCTGCATGCACCCAGTCAAATACAACCAAATATGGCCAGGACAAGACTTTTGAAGAATCCAATTCCAAACTAAAACCAAAACAGACTTGTACCTGATGTAAAGAGCCGCTTGGTCCACTGGCATCATCTTTCTGGATCTCTGGCAGTGTTGCACGATGGCCTTCTTCCACTTCATCCATGTGAATACCACCTGTTGCAGGCTGAAAGATAAAAACATATTCACAATATAATATTGATAGAGAATAAAATACCAGCAACTGTATAAACAGTGCTTAAATTGAACATAATCTCTTTTTAAACCAGAAATTTCATGAAAGAAAAGGCCATCATTAAAGAATTGGATAATTTGACATGATGGACAACAGAAGGATCTTTAAATTTACAAACTTGAGAAAAATTAGCAGATATAAAACAAAGAGTGTTGTACACATGTAGATACAGGAGCCTCCTGGGGACCAGCTTTATTCAAAACCTCCCCCACAGCAGTTCCTCAAACTGTGTGTCCAGAAATGTGTCTTTTGGGGACGTCATCAGGGACGAGATTAAGTTGAAATATCAAAAGTTGGCCTGAACATTATTTTACACAACTTGGATAAAAGCTGCATCATGGGGACCAATAACACCTTCCCCCACAGCAGTTCCTTAAACTGCGTGTCCAGAAACGTGTCTTTTGGGGACGTCGTCAGAGTCAGGATTAAAATCACAATAAATACAACATTTTTAAAACGTAAAAGTTCAAAATCACAACAAATATTCCAGTAACATCAATTTTTAAATTGCATCACTCAAATCTGTAAATAGTTACTTTTACTCCAATGTAACAGAACAACTAAGCTGGTTTGGCCCTCATGTACCCAGTCAAATACAACCAAATATGGCCAGGACAAGACTTTTGAAGAATCCAATTCCAAACTAACACCAAAACAAACTTGTACCTGATGTAAAGAGCCGCTTGGTCCACTGGCATCATCTTTCTGGATCTCTGGCAGTGTTGCACGATGGCCTTCTTCCACTGCATCCATGTGAATACCACCTGTTGCAGGCTGAAAGATAAAAACATATTCACAATATAATATTGATAGAGAATAAAATACCAGGCAACTGTATTAAACAGTGCTTAAATTGAACATAATCTCTTTTTAAACCAGAAATTTCATAAAAGAAAAGGCCATCATTAAAGAATTAGATAATTTGACATGATGGACAACAGCAGGTTCTTTAAATTTACAAACTTGAGAAAATTAGCAGATATAAAACAAAGAGTGTTGTACACATGTAGATACAGGAGCCTCCTGGGGACCAGCTTTTTCAAAACCTCCCCCACAGCAGTTCCTCAAACTGTGTGTCCAGAAACGTGTCTTTTGGGGACGTCGTCAGAGTCAGGATTAAAATCACAATAAATACAACATTTTTAAAACGTAAAAGTTCAAAATCACAACAAATATTCCAGTAACATCAATTTTAAATTGCATCACTCAAATCTGTAAATAGTTACTTTTACTCCAATGTAACAGAACAACTAAGCTGGTTTGGCCTGCATGCACCCAGTCAAATACAACCAAATATGGCCAGGACAAGACTTTTGAAGAATCCAATTCCAAACTAAAACCAAAACAGACTTGTACCTGATGTAAAGAGCCGCTTGGTCCCACTGGCATCATCTTTCTGGATCTCTGGCAGTGTTGCACGATGGCCTTCTTCCACTTCATCCATGTGAATACCACCTGTTGCAGGCTGAAAGATAAAAACATATTCACAATATAATATTGATAGAGAATAAAATACCAGCAACTGTATAAACAGTGCTTAAATTGAACATAATCTCTTTTTAAACCAGAAATTTCATGAAAGAAAAGGCCATCATTAAAGAATTGGATAATTTGACATGATGGACAACAGCAGGATCTTTAAATTTACAAACTTGAGAAAATTAGCAGATTTAAAACAAAGAGTGTTGTACACATGTAGATACAGGAGCCTCCTGGGGACCAGCTTTATTCAAAACCTCCCCCACAGCAGTTCCTCAAACTGTGTGTCCAGAAATGTGTCTTTTGGGGACGTCATCAGGGACAAGATTAAGTTGAAATATCAAAAGTTGGCCTGAACATTATTTTACACAACTTGGATAAAAGCTGCATCATGGGGACCAATAACACCTTCCCCCACAGCAGTTCCTCAAACTGTGTGTCCAGAAACGTGTCTTTTGGGGACGTCGTCAGAGTCAGAATTAAAATCACAATAAATACAACATTTTTAAAACGTAAAAGTTCAAAATCACAACAAATATTCCAGTAACATCAATTTTTAAATTGCATCACTCAAATCTGTAAATAGTTACTTTTACTCCAATGTAACAGAACAACTAAGCTGGTTTGGCCTGCATGCACCCAGTCAAATACAACCAAATATGGCCAGGACAAGACTTTTGAAGAATCCAATTTCCAAACTAAAACCAAAACAAACTTGTACCTGATGTAAAGAGCCGCTTGGTCCACTGGCATCATCTTTCTGGATCTCTGGCAGTGTTGCACGATGGCCTTCTTCCACTGCATCCATGTGAATACCACCTGTTGCAGGCTGAAAGATAAAACATATTCACAATATAATATTGATAGAGAATAAAATACCAGGCAACTGTATAAACAGTGCTTAAATTGAACATAATCTCTTTTATAACCAGAAATTTCATAAAAGAAAAGGCCATCATTAAAGAATTGGATAATTTGACATGATGGACAACAGCAGGATCTTTAAATTTACAAACTTGAGAAAATTAGCAGATATAAAACAAAGAGTGTTGTACACATGTAGATACAGGAGCCTCCTGGGACCAGCTTTATTCAAAACCTCCCCCACAGCAGTTCCTCAAACTGTGTGTCCAGAAATGTGTCTTTTGGGGACGTCATCAGGGACGAGATTAAGTTGAAATATCAAAGTTGGCCTGAACATTATTTTAACACAACTTGGATAAAAGCTGCATCATGGGGACCAATAACACCTTCCCCCACAGCAGTTCCTTTAAACTGTGAGTCCAGAAACGTGTCTTTTGGGGACGTCGTCAGAGTCAGAATTAAAATCACAAGAAATACAACATTTTTAAAACGTAAAAGTTCAAAATCACAACAAATATTCCAGTAACATCAATTTTTAAATTGCATCACTCAAAATCTGTAAATAGTTACTTTTACTCCAATGTAACAGAACAACTAAGCTGGTTTGGCCCTCATGTACCCAGTCCAAATACAACCAAATATGGCCAGGACAAGACTTTTGAAGAATCCATTTCCAAACTAAAACCAAAACAAACTTGTACCTGATGTAAAGAGCCGCTTGGTCCACTGGCATCATCTTTCTGGATCTCTGGCAGTGTTGCACGATGGCCTTCTTCCACTGCATCCATGTGAATACCACCTGTTGCAGGCTGAAAGAAAACATATTCACAATATAATATTGATAGAGAATAAAATAAAGGCAACTGTATAAACAGTGCTTAAATTGAACATAATCTCTTTTTAAACCAGAAATGTCATAAAAGAAAAGGCCATCATTAAAGAATTGGATAATTTGACATGATGGACAACAGCAGGATCTTTAAATTTACAAACTTGAGAAAATTAGCAGATATAAAACAAAGAGTGTTGTACACATGTAGATACAGGAGCCTCCTGGGGACCAGCTTTATTCAAAACCTCCCCCACAGCAGTTCCTCAAACTGTGTGTCCAGAAATGTGTCTTTTGGGGGACGTCATCAGGGACGAGATTAAGTTGAAATATCAAAAGTTGGCCTGAACATTATTTTACACAACTTGGATAAAAGCTGCATCATGGGGACCAATAACACCTTCCCCCACAGCAGTTCCTTTAAACGTGTGGTCCAGAAAACGTGTCTTTTGGGGACGTCGTCAGAGTCAGAATTAAAATCACAATAAATACAACATTTTAAAACGTAAAAGTTCAAAATCACAACAAATATTCCAGTAACATCAATTTTTAAATTGCATCACTCAAATCTGTAAATAGTTACTTTTACTCCAATGTAACAGAACAACTAAGCTGGTTTGGCCCTCATGTACCCAGTCAAATACAACCAAATATGGCCAGGACAAGACTTTTGAAGAATCCATTTCCAAACTAAAACCAAAACAGACTTGTACCTGATGTAAAGAGCCGCTTGGTCCACTGGCATCATCTTTCTGGATCTCTGGCAGTGTTGCACGATGGCCTTCTTCCACTGCATCCATGTGAATACCACCTGTTGCAGGCTGAAAGATAAAAACATATTCACAATAAATATTGATAGAGAATAAAATACCAGCAACTGTATAAACAGTGCCTAAATTGAACATAATCTCTTTTTAAACCAGAAATTTCATAAAAGAAAAGGCCATCATTAAAGAATTGGATAATTTGACATGATGGACAACAGCAGGTTCTTTAAATTTACAAACTTGAGAAAATTAGCAGATATAAAACAAAGAGTGTTGTACACATGTAGATACAGGAGCCTCCTGGGGACCAGCTTTATTCAAAACCTCCCCCACAGCAGTTCCTCAAACTGTGTGTCCAGAAATGTGTCTTTTGGGGACGTCATCAGGGACGAGATTAAGTTGAAATATCAAAAGTTGGCCTGAACATTATTTTACACAACTTGGATAAAAGCTGCATCATGGGGACCAATAACACCTTCCCCCACAGCAGTTCCTTTAAACTGTGTGTCCAGAAACGTGTCTTTTGGGGACGTCGTCAGAGTCAGAATTAAAATCACAATAAATACAACATTTTTAAAACGTAAAAGTTCAAAATCACAACAAATATTCCAGTAACATCAATTTTTAAATTGCATCACTCAAATCTGTAAATAGTTACTTTTACTCCAATGTAACAGAACAACTAAGCTGGTTTGGCCCTCATGTACCCAGTCAAATACAACCAAATATGGCCAGGACAAGACTTTTGAAGAATCCATTTCCAAACTAAAACCAAAACAGACTTGTACCTGATGTAAAGAGCCGCTTGGTCCACTGGCATCATCTTTCTGGATCTCTGGCAGTGTTGCACGATGGCCTTCTTCCACTGCATCCATGTGAATACCACCTGTTGCAGGCTGAAAGATAAAAACATATTCACAATATAATATTGATAGAGAATAAAATACCAGCAACTGTATAAACAGTGCTAAATTGAACATAATCTCTTTTTAAACCAGAAATTTCATGAAAGAAAAGGCCATCAGTAAAGAATTGGATAATTTCACATGATGGACAACAGCAGGTTCTTTAAATTTACAAACTTGAGAAAATTAGCAGATATAAAACAAAGAGTGTTGTACACATGTAGATACAGGAGCCTCCTGGGGACCAGCTTTATTCAAAACCTCCCCCACAGCAGTTCCTCAAACTGTGTGTCCAGAAATGTGTCTTTTGGGGACGTCATCAGGGACGAGATTAAGTTGAAATATCAAAAGTTGGCCTGAACATTATTTTACACAACTTGGATAAAAGCTGCATCATGGGGACCAATAACACCTTCCCCCACAGCAGTTCCTTTAAACTGCGTGTCCAGAAACGTGTCTTTTGGGGACGTCGTCAGAGTCAGAATTAAAATCACAATAAATACAACATTTTTAAAACGTAAAAGTTCAAAATCACAACAAATATTCCAGTAACATCAATTTTTAAATTGCATCACTCAAATCTGTAAATAGTTACTTTTACTCCAATGTAACAGAACAACTAAGCTGGTTTGGCCCTCATGTACCCAGTCAAATACAACCAAATATGGCCAGGACAAGACTTTTGAAGAATCCAATTCCGAAACTAAAACCAAAACAGACTTGTACCTGATGTAAAGAGCCGCTTGGTCCACTGGCATCATCTTTCTGGATCTCTGGCAGTGTTGCACGATGGCCTTCTTCCACTTCATCCATGTGAATACCACCTGTTGCAGGCTGAAAGATAAAAACATATTCACAATATAATATTGATAGAGAATAAAATACAGGCAACTGTATAAACAGTGCTAAATTGAACATAATCTCTTTTTAAACCAGAAATTTCATGAAAGAAAAGGCCATCATTAAAGAATTGGATAATTTGACATGATGGACAACAGCAGGATCTTTAAATTTACAAACTGGAGAAAATTAGCAGATATAAAACAAAGAGTGTTGTACACATGTAGATACAGGAGCCTCCTGGGGACCAGCTTTATTCAAACCTCCCCCACAGCAGTTCCTCAAACTGTGTGTCCAGAAATGTGTCTTTTGGGGACGTCATCAGGGACGAGATTAAGTTGAAATATCAAAAGTTGGCCTGAACATTATTTTACACAACTTGGATAAAAGCTGCATCATGGGGACCAATAACACCTTCCCCCACAGCAGTTCCTCAAACTGTGTGTCCAGAAACGTGTCTTTTGGGGACGTCGTCAGAGTCAGGATTAAAATCACAATAAATACAACATTTTTAAAACGTAAAAGTTCAAAATCACAACAAATATTCCAGTAACATCAATTTTTAAATTGCATCACTCAAATCTGTAAATAGTTACTTTTACTCCAATGTAACAGAACAACTAAGCTGGTTTGGCCTGCATGCACCCAGTCAAATACAACCAAATATGGCCAGGACAAGACTTTTGAAGAATCCAATTCCAAACTAAAACCAAAACAGACTTGTACCTGATGTAAAGAGCCGCTTGGTCCACTGGCATCATCTTTCTGGATCTCTGGCAGTGTTGCAGGATGGCCTTCTTCCACTGCATCCATGTGAATACCACCTGTTGCAGGCTGAAAGATAAAAACATATTCACAATAAATATTGATAGAGAATAAAATACCAGCAACTGTATAAACAGTGCCTTAAATTGAACATAATCTCTTTTTAAACCAGAAATTTCATAAAAGAAAAGGCCATCATTAAAGAATTGGATAATTTGACATGATGGACAACAGCAGGTTCTTTAAATTTACAAACTTGAGAAAATTAGCAGATATAAACAAAGAGTGTTGTACACATGTAGATACAGGAGCCTCCTGGGGACCAGCTTTATTCAAAACCTCCCCCACAGCAGTTCCTCAAACTGTGTGTCCAGAAATGTGTCTTTTGGGGACGTCATCAGGGACGAGATTAAGTTGAAATATCAAAAGTTGGCCTGAACATTATTTTACACAACTTGGATAAAAGCTGCATCATGGGGACCAATAACACCTTCCCCCACAGCAGTTCCTTTAAACTGCTGTGTCCAGAAACGTGTCTTTTGGGGACGTCGTCAGAGTCAGAATTAAAATCACAATAAATACAACATTTTTAAAACGTAAAAGTTCAAAATCACAACAAATATTCCAGTAACATCAATTTTTAAATTGCATCACTCAAATCTGTAAATAGTTACTTTTACTCCAATGTAACAGAACAACTAAGCTGGTTTGGCCCTCATGTACCCAGTCAAATACAACCAAATATGGCCAGGACAAGACTTTTGAAGAATCCAATTCCAAACTAAAACCAAAACAGACTTGTACCTGATGTAAAGAGCCGCTTGGTCCACTGGCATCATCTTTCTGGATCTCTGGCAGTGTTGCACGATGGCCTTCTTCCACTGCATCCATGTGAATACCACCTGTTGCAGGCTGAAAGATAAAAACATATTCACAATAAAATATTGATAGAGAATAAAATACCAGCAACTGTATAAACAGTGCCTTAAATTGAACATAATCTCTTTTTAAACCAGAAATTTCATAAAAGAAAAGGCCATCATTAAAGAATTGGATAATTTGACATGATGGACAACAGCAGGTTCTTTAAATTTACAAACTTGAGAAAATTAGCAGATATAAAACAAAGAGTGTTGTACACATGTAGATACAGGAGCCTCCTGGGGACCAGCTTTATTCAAAACCTCCCCCACAGCAGTTCCTCAAACTGTGTGTCCAGAAATGTGTCTTTTGGGGACGTCATCAGGGACGAGATTAAGTTGAAATATCAAAAGTTGGCCTGAACATTATTTTACACAACTTGGATAAAAGCTGCATCATGGGGACCAATAACACCTTCCCCACAGCAGTTCCTTTAAACTGTGTGTCCAGAAACGTGTCTTTTGGGGACGTCGTCAGAGTCAGAATTAAAATCACAATAAATACAACATTTTTAAAACGTAAAAGTTCAAAATCACAACAAATATTCCAGTAACATCAATTTTTAAATTGCATCACTCAAATCTGTAAATAGTTACTTTTACTCCAATGTAACAGAACAACTAAGCTGGTTTGGCCCTCATGTACCCAGTCAAATACAACCAAATATGGCCAGGACAAGACTTTTGAAGAATCCAATTTCCAAACTAAAACCAAAACAGACTTGTACCTGATGTAAAGAGCCGCTTGGTCCACTGGCATCATCTTTCTGGATCTCTGGCAGTGTTGCACGATGGCCTTCTTCCACTTCATCCATGTGAATACCACCTGTTGCAGGCTGAAAGATAAAAACATATTCACAATAAAATATTGATAGAGAATAAAATAAAGGCAACTGTATAAACAGTGCTTAAATTGAACATAATCTCTTTTTTAAACCAGAAATTTCATGAAAGAAAAGGCCATCATTAAAGAATTGGATAATTTGACATGATGGACAACAGCAGGATCTTTAAATTTACAAACTTGAGAAAATTAGCAGATATAAAACAAAGAGTGTTGTACACATGTAGATACAGGAGCCTCCTGGGGACCAGCTTTATTCAAAACCTCCCCCACAGCAGTTCCTCAAACTGTGTGTCCAGAAATGTGTCTTTTGGGGACGTCATCAGGGACGAGATTAAGTTGAAATATCAAAAGTTGGCCTGAACATTATTTTACACAACTTGGATAAAAAGCTGCATCATGGGGACCAATAACACCTTCCCCCACAGCAGTTCCTCAAACTGTGTGTCCAGAAACGTGTCTTTTGGGGACGTCGTCAGAGTCAGGATTAAAATCACAATAAATACAACATTTTTAAAACGTAAAAGTTCAAAATCACAACAAATATTCCAGTAACATCAATTTTTAAATTGCATCACTCAAATCTGTAAATAGTTACTTTTACTCCAATGTAACAGAACAACTAAGCTGGTTTGGCCTGCATGCACCCAGTCAAATACAACCAAATATGGCCAGGACAAGACTTTTGAAGAATCCAATTCCAAACTAAAACCAAAACAGACTTGTACCTGATGTAAAGAGCCGCTTGGTCCACTGGCATCATCTTTCTGGATCTCTGGCAGTGTTGCAGGATGGCCTTCTTCCACTGCATCCATGTGAATACCACCTGTTGCAGGCTGAAAGATAAAAACATATTCACAATAAAATATTGATAGAGAATAAAATACCAGCAACTGTATAAACAGTGCCTAAATTGAACATAATCTCTTTTTAAACCAGAAATTTCATAAAAGAAAAGGCCATCATTAAAGAATTGGATAATTTGACATGATGGACAACAGCAGGTTCTTTAAATTTACAAACTTGAGAAAATTAGCAGATATAAAACAAAGAGTGTTGTACACATGTAGATACAGGAGCCTCCTGGGGACCAGCTTTATTCAAAACCTCCCCCACAGCAGTTCCTCAAACTGTGTGTCCAGAAATGTGTCTTTGGGGACGTCATCAGGGACGAGATTAAGTTGAAATATCAAAAGTTGGCCTGAACATTATTTTACACAACTTGGATAAAAGCTGCATCATGGGGACCAATAACACCTTCCCCCACAGCAGTTCCTTTAAACTGCGTGTCCAGAAACGTGTCTTTTGGGGACGTCGTCAGAGTCAGAATTAAAATCACAATAAATACAACATTTTTAAAACGTAAAAGTTCAAAATCACAACAAATATTCCAGTAACATCAATTTTTAAATTGCATCACTCAAATCTGTAAATAGTTACTTTTACTCCAATGTAACAGAACAACTAAGCTGGTTTGGCCCTCATGTACCCAGTCAAATACAACCAAATATGGCCAGGAAAAGACTTTTGAAGAATCCAATTCCGAACTAACACCAAAACAGACTTGTACCTGATGTAAAGAGCCGCTTGGTCCACTGGCATCATCTTTCTGGATCTCTGGCAGTGTTGCACGATGGCCTTCTTCCACTGCATCCATGTGAATACCACCTGTTGCAGGCTGAAAGATAAAAACATATTCACAATAAAATATTGATAGAGAATAAAATACCAGCAACTGTATAAACAGTGCCTAAATTGAACATAATCTCTTTTTAAACCAGAAATTTCATAAAAGAAAAGGCCATCATTAAAGAATTGGATAATTTGACATGATGGACAACAGCAGGTTCTTTAAATTTACAAACTTGAGAAAATTAGCAGATATAAACAAAGAGTGTTGTACACATGTAGATACAGGAGCCTCCTGGGGACCAGCTTTATTCAAAACCTCCCCCACAGCAGTTCCTCAAACTGTGTGTCCAGAAATGTGTCTTTTGGGGACGTCATCAGGGACGAGATTAAGTTGAAATATCAAAAGTTGGCCTGAACATTATTTTACACAACTTGGATAAAAGCTGCATCATGGGGACCAATAACACCTTCCCCCACAGCAGTTCCTTTAAACTGTGTGTCCAGAAACGTGTCTTTTGGGGACGTCGTCAGAGTCAGAATTAAAATCACAATAAATACAACATTTTTAAAACGTAAAAGTTCAAAATCACAACAAATATTCCAGTAACATCAATTTCTAAATTGCATCACTCAAATCTGTAAATAGTTACTTTTACTCCAATGTAACAGAACAACTAAGCTGGTTTGGCCCTCATGTACCCAGTCAAATACAACCAAATATGGCCAGGACAAGACTTTTGAAGAATCCATTTCCAAACTAAAACCAAAACAGACTTGTACCTGATGTAAAGAGCCGCTTGGTCCACTGGCATCATCTTTCTGGATCTCTGGCAGTGTTGCACGATGGCCTTCTTCCACTTCATCCATGTGAATACCACCTGTTGCAGGCTGAAAGATAAAAACATATTCACAATAAAATATTGATAGAGAATAAAATAAAGGCAACTGTATAAACAGTGCTTAAATTGAACATAATCTCTTTTTAAACCAGAAATTTCATAAAAGAAAAGCCATCTTAAGAGAATTTGATGATTTGAATGGACAAGAGTGATTCCTAATTTACAAACTTGAGAAAATATATGTCTATGAGCTAAGCACAATGTTTTCAAGTCAATAGTCCAAGCAGAGAGGGTACATGAGTAAAACTAACAGTGAAACAGTTCAAGGACCATGTTTGGTCATTGTTTTATGTACAATCCTTTCAGGCCATCACCTGCACTTTGAAACAGTTAAAATGATTTTATACATTTTGCAAAGGTCAAGCTAACTATGGAGAGTAATTAATAAATAATACCTTGGTTCGCCATGGGCAGTCATTGCCTCCATAGTCGTATGTAATTTCTTCACCTTCTCCAATATTGTGTAAGGCAAATAAACAAAGGTGTGGCTCTCCATTGACATCAATTTTTTTCATTTTACAGTTTGGGCGTTTGTGCTCATCATTAACAAACCGTCCAAGAGAGCCATCATCTCTGGAGGCATCAATGCTGTCAAAAAAAAAAACAAAAAACAGATGTTTTACACAAAACATAACATATTTAACATAATTTAGCTTACGAAATACTGATGTATAAAAATAATCAAAGCATTAACGTACCACCATATTTTCTCCTTCCATCTAAAGGCAAACATAAAAGCTGCACAAGAATGATGGTAAACTCTTTTTCTTCTCTCACATTCTTTTTCAGTTATCAAATCTCCTCTGTATTCCACAATAAAATCTCCCTTGTTGAATGAATGCGTAGCAAACACACCACGTCCTGCAAATCAAATATTTATATATTTTTAAAAAATCACTTGATGAATAGGCCTCGAATTAAAACAGAGTGATAAGCACAAAGAAGTTAAGGCAACCAAGTCTTGAAGACCAACCACCCTGCCTTTTTCCTAGCATGTATTGCTGCTCATTGCCTAGAACAGGTGTGCTCCCTCACTCAGAATGAGGAGACACCTCAATCTTCTGAACAGAAGCAAGAGGGAAGGACTAGAAAAAAGGCAGGGTGGAAAATCTCCAAGATCAGGGTTGCACAACTCTGATTTAAACAGTAACATGCAACACATGCAAGTTCAAAGAACACATTCTCACCTTTAACTGCACTGATGAACTTCACCTCTAATTTTCTTGTTTTGTCAGTCTTTGTCATAACATGATGCATTGCATCTTTATGGGGGCTGATGCGTGGTGCCATTTTTGACTGCAAGAAAGTCAAAGTGATTATTCTCTTTTCATGCATCATAGGTATTGCACAGAAGATGGGTACACTAACGCGAGTGGGCAGCGTTTCATATTGCTACATAGCTTCAAAAATGGGTGGATGAACACAAACTTTCTAAATATCAATTTAAATACAAATAAAATTTTCTAAAGCGAGAAACAGAAACAAGGTGCTGCAAGCTGACTTGCTGCAGTTTCTGTCTTGAGCTTTTGTCCTCCCCAAAATAATGTGATTTAACAACACGTTTAATCTACAGCTGCATATCTCCCTTTTATTAACGGAGTTACGCTGGCTCGCGTTTCATGCGTTTTAAATTATGTGCTCCAAATAGGTCTGCGGCCGGGTTCAGTCACACGGAGCCGCTCATCACTTAATTATTTGAGCACATCATCTTCACCGCTGCTCATTCCTGCGCCGCTATCGTTTGTCTGCACAGCTCATTTCCGCAGCGTTCACCGGCGCATTCATACCTCCAGCAGCAGCGGACATATGCAGGCGCCGACACAGGTGTTTGCGTGCTGACGTCATTGGCGCTCCAATGTCGGGCATTTAAGAAGTTCTCACATGTAGTGTAACAAGAATTAAACGAACCTTTTCCCAACAAATATTAAAGTAGACACGAACAGAAAGAAAACAAATTCACACACGCAGCGTTTGTCCTGTTTTCGAACGAGACGAGGCCAGCGACCACCACTTTGAAGTTTAAGCTAATATCTGCAAAGTACTTTTCCGACACGACAACACGGCAGAAACACTCAAAAATGAGAGCAATGTGTCAAAAACAGCTTACAGTAATGCTTACTAACAAAACACACGATTAAAATAAATGACTAAATATTTTTTTTACCGTGTCTAAGATCCAGTCTTCGGAGATGATCAGTCCCGCGCAGCCATCTTGTCTCCCATCCTGAAGCACCTTTGTGAGCACTGTTGGTCACGTGACTATTTCCAAGCGCGAACAAAACCTATACAAATTGCTTAAAATACTCAAGAATTGTTCTAATTGAATTAAATGAGTCATGTTTAAAGTGAAAAATTGTTTGGGCTCATTGTAATGAAAGATCCGTGTGTTTAGGTGCGCTGGGGTGGAAGTGGCTGTCATATGAAATATTAAAGTTTCTTAAAAGAAAAATGCAAATATTATTTTTTCCCTCTCAGACATAGTCTAGGAAAACGTTACTTAACTTATATGGTGAGGTTGACCAAGATTTATCAAATAGAAATGTCAATTTTATTCACTCTTTACTGTATACAGTGTAGGGATTTTCCACTTCCTCCCATATAAATCTGGTCTAAATTTTTACCTGCTGGGATTAAATTGCTGCTTTCCATCATTTCTGACAAAAGCTGCATAAGAAAAAGAGAAATATGTTACCACCACTATGTCTTAGTCTTATTTTAATCTTGTTATCAAATATGTAGTTTTTCTGACTAACTTGAAACACTTTTTTTTAAATCTTTGCTTTATCAATTTAAAGACATTTTTTCCAAACATTTTGGGCCAATCCTGTTGTTTTTTTTTGTTTTTTTTTTGGGTTTTTTTTTTAGCATATGTGTGACAAGTCTTTGTGGTATTTTTGTATAGTATTGTCTTCCTCCTTGATTTTTCTCATGGTTAAATTTACTTTACTTTCTTTCTAATTTCAGAATCACAAATGACCTTAGTTCAATTAACACTTAAAAATCATCCCCTTAAGGCTATATTCCTCTCTGTATTGAAAACTCTAGTTAACCTCACCGTCCACACAAAGAGTGTCACACTATCATTTACTAACATCACACAGTTTATTTCCATCTCCTTAACATTAACTGCTTCTGCTCCCCCTTCATCTGATCTTGTCTGAAAGTATTCGGCCCCCTTGAATTTTTCAACCTTTTGCCACATTTCAGGCTTTAAAACTGTTTTTTTTTTTTTGGTAAGAATCAACAACAAGTGGGATACAATCATGAAGTGGAATATATATATATATATATATATATATATATATATATATTTTTTTTTTTTTTTTGATATTTCAAACTTTTTTCACAAATAAAAAACTGAAATACTGGGTGTGCAAAATCATTCAGCCCCTTTACTTTCAGTGCAGCAAACTCTCTCCAGATGTTCACTGAGTATCTCGGAATTTTCTAATGTTGACCTAAATGACTAATGATGATCAATAGAATCCACCTGTGTGTAATCAATTCTTTATAGTAATGCATCTGCTCTGTGATAGTTTCAGAGGTCCGTTTAAAGTGCGGAGAGCATCATGAAGAACAAGGAATTCACCAGACAGGTCCCAGATACTGTTGTGGAGAAGTTTAAAGCTGGATTTGGATACAAAAAGTTTTCCCACCTTTGCCACACCAGTAACGGGGACGGGATCTGGAAACCCCACAGCCCAGAAAGGGATACAGTGGGAGGAAAAAATGAATGAAAGTTGAGGAGAGCTATGGATTGATCCACCATAAACCATTGACTTTACATTGAAATTGGCCGCTTCACGAATCGCATTCGGTGTGTAGGCACCATCAGGGTTGGGGGACATGGACACTGCATAGACTTGGAAGTAATACTGGAATGAGGAATAACCATTATGAGTTGCTACTGATGGATCCCTGTAGAGGCAATATATATACCGTGGGAAAAAGGTACAGATATGAGCTTGATTGTATTTTAAAATGACATAGAAGAAATAGAGAAACAAGGTCAAAGCTCTGGCATGGCTGTAGAGCATGACAGAGCCCCACACTGAAGAACTGGCACTCAGTGGTCAACCCAATGGTTTTCTCATATGACAGCAATAGAAATCAGAGATGAGGGTCCTGTTCAAGAAGGCAGGGTAGATTGCATATCCAGGTTAGTTTAAGCACAAGCTCATTGATATCCTCCACTTCTGGTTCTAAATTCTTGGGAATGCACACCAACTCAATCGACTCAGAGAGTGAGTTTTTTTCAGTTACAGAGCACAGGGTGCCTTTTTAACACCGATCCTGTGGACATGGAGGTACAAATCATTGGAAGCACAAATTAGACAAGGTTTTTTTTTTACCATGAGAGGGTGGTAAGGCCACACTTGGGTGTGCTGTTTAATTCCAAAGATAATTTCTAAAGCGCAATACCCTTTTAACAGAAGGCTAGTAATTTTATTTGGCAAAAATGTGGAAACTTTGCTTCCTTGTGCCTTTTTCAAGCAATTTATTTAAATCATCATGACAAACCACATTTCATGGATTTAAAGGGTCATGCATTCTATGTTTAAGTACAAATATGTCTATTTCTGATTAAGAGTAATTATAATGGCATCATTTACATGTTGATGTATGGATATGTATCTCTTACTTTTTTTCAATCAAATAATTATTTACCTTGAAGGAAGACTATCACCATCCAACAAAAATAATCCCATTAAACATTAACAAGTACTAGCTAAGATTATGCCATTATTTTGTCAATTCATTCATGACATTTGCTATATAAAAATAATTTTGAATTTCCCATGACAATCATAGAAGCTGCCATGTTTGGGTTCAGCGCACCTAGCGGTCCAGAGTGCGCAAATTTGTGTTATTGATTCATGATGTCACTCAGGGACAAAGCATCAGCAACTACGGCTGCCACAGAAGGAGAAAGGAGTCAGTTTTTCGAAGAAGAAGAAGAGTAGTTTTCAATGATATTGAAGCACTTGGGGTTAAACCACATATGTATGAACCGGAATATTCAGAGGGAGAAGAAAGACCATCAGGAGAAGAAAGTGACGATCAAAGTGATGCTGACTCCTGGAGGATCAGACAGACTGAATAGTGCTCATGCGGCATGTGTGGACCAATGCCAACCTATTGCAAGAGCCATTGTTGCAGAAAGTTGGATGTTTTAGAAGAAAAAAAGAGAAAACTGGCATAAGCACCTTCATAGCATCCATTACCAACCAAAAGAAACATACAAAAGCAGTGAGAATTCTTACAAAATGTTCCAGAAATGGAAAAAAAAGATACGTGGAAAGAAGCTGAAGAACAGGCAGGTGATCTGAAGAAAGTGAGGATAAGATAGGAGACAGAGGAAAAGACAAGGGAGACTGAGAAAGTGAGGACTGGGAGTACTAAACCAGTATGTCTCATATGCTCTGAAACCGTTGCACTCATTAAAAGTGCAAATGTCAAATGCCACTATGAGACAAAACATAAGACATTTGAGGAAAAATACCCCCTCAAGTCAGAAATAAGGTCACAAAAATTAGTAATGTCAGAGCTCAATACAAGCAATCTACCAGGATCCTGAGCAATACATTCACTGCCCAACAACGTGCCCATGAATGTTCCTTCAGATTAGTTTGGATGTTAGTACAACATAAAAAGCTATTTATTGATGAAGGTGTTGTCAAAGAGTGTATGCATGTAGTTGCAGAAAGTATGATGAGTGACTGTCCAGGTGTGACTGAGTAAGCGCACTTGCTGAGCATTACTGTATCTCATCAAGGACTCCAAGGAGGAGGTCGGAGTGTCTGAGGGGAGAGAGTCTTGCTACGGCGGCCAGCCACTGATTTCTCTGAGGCAGGGTGTTGTTCGCAAATGGTTAGGCCTGCCAGCGATGAAGACAGACAGTGAGGGGGAGCTTTGTTCCTGTGTAGGAGGGGAGGTCAGCTGCCTCCTGTAGAAAGCCTAGAGCTGGGACTAGCCAGTGCATTGGCCGCTAGCGCTCTTCTACCTACCTGCTGCATCTCGTGGCAGAGAGGACAGCCAAACTACTGTGATCTCCGCTGTCTGGCATTGCTAAATCCCCAGGGCAGTGTACGGCATCAAGAGCGCAGACCTCAGGGGGGTGGGGGTGAGGAGGTGTCTCGCCTCCTCGGCAAGCTACACTCTTTTACTCTATTTATATTGTTTGTTTTTATTGTGGCTTTTAATGGTGAGTATAACCTGTGGATGTGACAGCTTGCCAATAGTTCAGGAGTTTCTCTTTTTAGGCATTTTAGCATGTTTGCGGTGCCTCGTTCAGAGGATGTTCCGTTGAGTTTTTATGCTTGATGTAAATTTTTCTCTTTTTGAAGTTGAAGAACTCCAAGCATGCTGCAGAATCTCATACCTATGGTTTTAAGGCTTTTATCTGTTTTTAATAAAGCTGATTTTTTGGTAAAATTAAGCTCCTGTGGTCTCTGAAGACTCTGACTGGCTAAATTAATTCCTTTTTGTGGATCAAACCCAAAAGCTCATTACAACACTTATAGAAGGAAGACAGAAACAAGATCGCTGTGACAAAATAAAACAAGAGCCCATGTCAGCATTTTCTGTCACAAAGAGGGGTGACATTTTAACTCAGATTGTGCTAATCCATTTGGATGAATCCACGCACCATGTGTAGGGTTAGCTCTGGACAAATCCACAGATTTCAGTGATAATGCTTAACTGTTGGTTTATGTCAGGTTTTATAACACAGACCAAAACATCTTTTGAGAAGACCTGTTCGGTTTGACATCCCTTGAAACCAGTACAAGAGAAGAAGATATTTACCCGGCCATTAAACAGATCTGAAACGAGTGGTTTCAGTTACAATAGATGGAGTCCCTGCTATGATTTGAAGAGTGGAAAGGGGTTGTAGCAAGACTAAAAGAGAACAATCCTGAGCTCAAAGCTTACTATTTCATTGTTCATCAGTCTGTCCTCTGTGCCTCCTTGTCGGATGAACATGCTGAGGTTTTGAATACAATGATGAAAAATATACATTTTCTCAGAGTATCTTCTTCCTACCATCATCACATGCTGAGGGAATTCCTTAGAGAAGTTGATGCCAATGCAGATAAACATTTGCTGCACAACAATGTGTGATGGGTTAGCAAAGGGCGGGTGCTTGCACACTTTTGGTCCATTAGGAGAGAAGTGGCATGTTTTTAAAAGGTTTAAAGGTTAAAAGGTCATAAGACAGTTTTTTTATAAAATGAAGAACAAAGGACCATGTTGCATTTTTGGTGAATATAATTTCACATTTAAATGAGCTAAATTTGAAACTGCAGGGCAAAGACAATTCAATCTGTGTGTTGATGACAGCTGTTTTCTCTTGAAGTGTTCAGGAAAGACCTGCAGGGAGACTGTGCACACTTCTCAGCACTGAGGGAACAAATGCAATAGCAATAGCGAGACATGTCTGATTTTGTCAACTTTAATGGGAAGTTGATTGTAAACTTCGGCAACATTTTGACAGCTTCAATTTTAAACAGCAGCTCACTGTGTTCATCAAGAACCCATATCTCATCACAGATGCCAGGCTGTTCTCAAAGAAAGTCACAGCACTTTAAATGGGCAGATGGTGGGCTGCTCCAGATGCAACTGGTGGATCTCCAAGCAGATGTGGCCCTGAAAGAGCAGTTTCTAACCACAGATTTTTCCCCTTTCTGGATCCAAATGGTCCATGAGACAGTTTCCTCAGATCTGAGGAAAGTAGCCAAACACATTTTGACCATATTTGGCTCCACACATAACTGTAAGGCAACGTTCTCAACAATCAACATAGTTAAAACAAAATATTGTTCCAAACTCACCAATGAAAACTCCCACATGTGCATGAGACTGGCCCTGACACCATTCGAGCCCAGATTTAAAATCCTGACAGGACAAGCTAGAGCTTGATTATGTCACTGAGTGAAAAATTGGGGGATCCGTTCTGTTTTTACTTTTAAAATGTTTCCAGTTTTAAAATGCAACCCTAATAGACTGAAACACTTTAAACATTTGTTCAAATGTGCATTCTTTCTGGGAGGTGTTTGATTTGTAGAAGAAGCTAACAAGGGCTAATGGATCATCCTTTCACCCAGTTTTCTCGGTGATCAGCAGTTGTCCTGGTAGTTTTCAGATTGTTTGTGTGGCACACAGTTCCATTTGTATTCTGCTATGTGACATTAAATACTGTCAAAAGTTTAAATTTTACTGAATTAATTTGAAGTAAGAGTTAGATATTAATTAATGTTGATGTTCCACCAATCCCAGGCTACTTAAAAATATATTGCACTGAATATTTAGACATGATTTTCTTTTCTAGACCTTCACTTCAAAAAATGTTTTCTAACTAGACCTCTTTAGATTTTAGTTGAAGACCACTACTTTAAAGGCATTTAAAGTTTATTAAAAAAAAAAAAGGTTTATTTTTTGGTAATACATAGCTAAGACAAATACATATAGTCTATACAACCCTTGGTTTAACACTTGTTTTAATAAAGATGTTCATAGGAATAAGAAAAATCATGTTTTTTTAAATTTCTAATGAAAATGCAACTCTGAATTTAAAAAATAAAAAACATTGGCTTAGGGATTTAATCTCAGATCCTTCTAATGGAAGCGCAGGACAAACTGCCATCACCACAAGACCAATTGAGTTTAAGGAGTGCTTCCTATTTGCTGACAACATAGCTAATTTAACTAATTAGCTAGAGGTAGCAAATCTTCAGTGGTGGCCTCTGGAGAGAAAAGATGAAGAAAAGATCATGAAGAACATTTCACTCAATTAAATGAAAAAAAAAACATTTAAGTGGATTTCTTGATTTTGTGTGATTTTCCCACTTTAGATTATCCAATTAAACTAACATGGGAGGATTCTAATGTTTAGTTCGGGTTTTTGTTGTTTTTGGTTATGTTCTGAGTTGCCCTTGTCAGTCACACCAGTTCCAGTTTCATAATGATACATAGCTATCTTCATTTCAGTTCAACTGCCCTCTGTTCATTTTATTGCCTTTTTTCATTTTATCCCTATCAGGTTGTCTGCCCTGTTCTGTCACCTCTTTATTGTTGCTCTCCTGGTTTTAGTCATGCTCTGGTTAATCTATTAAAGATTAAGGTTCTGTCACCAAGCCCAGTCTCCTGCACTTTGGGTACTACACCACCAGTTCTTGACAAATGAAGCCTTCTTGCAGTGAGGCAAGAGCATTCACCACAGCAGAACTGTGCAGCTCTCACTTTGCAAGTCAAGGAAGTAATCTAATATGAGCCATAACAGGAATACTTTTCACTATTAAAACTGTTTATTTTTTACATTTTGTATTTGTACAATGTTGTGGAATGTCAAAACTGTAATAAAATACAAGTCATGCAACATTTTATATACTTATTTGTCATTATATGTACTGCAATGATTACACTAAATGAACCATATAAGTGGGGACTAGGAAGTGGGCGGTGCTTGACCAAATTAGTAGAAGTGTGTGTGTGTGAAGCAAGGGCTGTAATACCATCGAAGAGACACAAGGGGCAGCAGTGAGCAAAACTCACACACTAACACGGATGAAAAAACATGCATTTTGTGCCTATGCTAAAAAATGCACAGGGACCTTAAAAATTGCTTTTAAAACAATTTTAAATGATTTTCTTTATGGGGACCAGGTTTTTGGTCCCCACTCCGAAACTGGTCCCCACTGCGTGACTGTGTAACCAGATCGTTGTCCCCATAATGTGATAATTACCAACACACACACACACACACACCCACGCACGCACATACCCACACACACACACACACACACACTCACATGCACATGCGTGCAAAAAAGACACACGCATTCCTGCATTAATAACAGTCTGCTGCCTTTTGACTTTGAAAGTCTTCAACTATACTTTACTGCAGCCAAAATATTCTTCATTTGAGCATCATAGATCTCTTTTTGGCCCATCTATTTAAAATGTCACAGTGTACAAACCACCAAACTCCTTTGTGTTTTATTGACGAATTCTCAGAATTCAACATTAACAGATTCACATTGACAAAAGGGCTCAAGACCCACCTCTTTAATTTTGCTTTTGGATAATGTTACCTATTTATTAATTGATCTATTTGTATTAAATTTAAGATATTTTTTGCTATTTAAGCTTTTCTAATGCATTTTATTCTTCAGTTCATGTATCTACATACATTTTATTTATTTATTCTTATTAAGATTTTATCCCCAGTGTTTCCTGTGGGGATCTTTTGTGCCAGGGCTTGCTGGTTAGGTCGATGGTTGTTGCTGTGGTATCTGGCAGCGTAGTCCATTCCTCATGGTTGTGGAATGGACCTCGGTGCCCCGGTCTGGATGGACTCTGTCTCGACGTTCCTTTGACAGAGCTCTTGGCAAGAATAGATTCCCAAATACAGTTTGCTCACAGCAGAGCCAAGCCTTTAGTTTCTGGTAGAAGTTAACCTTTACAAGTATTTATTATGTGTGGGGTCATAGAATGTATGTGTTATTGGAGGGGAGGTAAAGGACAGGTTGGTTTTTTTTTTATTTCTGTATCTTTGTTTTTAATTGTGAAGCACTTTGAACTGTGCAAGCATGAGAAGCACTTTTGTATCAATTTTAATTTGATTTATATATAGTTTGACAAAAAGACATATTTAAAGAAAAAAAACCTGATTCTCATACAGTTTGATAATAAACTCCTATGGACTCTTTCTCTATGGGTTTGCTGACATGTTATCTTCACAGGCTAACAGGTGGACAGGTAACCCCCACTCACCCTCGCACTTGCAGATACAAGTGTTCAGAATAGATTAGATAGATGCCATGTTCATTGTTTTTAAAGGAAATACTTAAAAGTCTTCTGCAGGAGAGCTTTGCTCCTGAGACCAGTAAATGAGAAGGAGCAAAGAAATGCAAGGAAATCCTCTGGAAGAAGTTCAGGAAGGGTTTGTCCACAAAGTCACGCAGCTCTGCAGACATGTAGATGATCCACAGAATTGGGGTTTGTAAAGAAATTTGTCAAATTTCTGGTAGTAGATTGAATAAACATAACCAAAACAGCATAAATGATAAACAAGAACTTACACACGTGGACAAAATTGTTGGTACCCCTCAGTTAAAGAAGGAAAAACCCACATTTCTCACTGAAATCACTTGAAACTTACAAAAGTAACAATAAATAAAAATGTATTGAAAATGAAATAATCAAAATCAGCCATCACTTTTGAATTGCTGATTAACATAATTATTTAAAAAAACAAACTAATGAAACAGGCCTGGACAAAAATGATGGTACCCATAACTTAATATTTTGTTGCACAACCTTTTGAGGCAATCACTGCAATGAAGCGATTTCTGTATTTGTCAATGAGCGTTCTGCAGCTGTCAACAGGTATTTTGGCCCACTCCTCATGAGCAAACTGCTCCAGTTGTCTCAGGTTTGATGGGTGTCTTCTCCAAATGGCATGTTTCAGCTCCTTCCACAGATGTTCAATGGGATTCAGATCTGGGCTCATGGAAGGCCACTTTAGAATAGTCCAACGCTTTTCTCTCAGCCATTCTTGGGTGTTTTTGGCTGTGTGTTTTGGATCGTTGTCCTGTTGGAAGACCCATGACCTGCGACTGAGACCAAGCTTTCTGACACAAGGCAGCACATTTCTCTCCAGAATGCCTTGATAGTCTACAGATTTCATTGTACCTTGCACACATTCAAGACACCCTGTGCCAGATGCAGCAAAGCAGCCCCAAAATATTACTGAGCCTCCTCCATGTTTCACCGTAGGGACAGTGTTCTTTTCTTCGTATGCTTGGTTTTTGAGTCTATGAACATAGAGTTGATGTTCCTTACCAAAAAGCTCCAGTTTGGTCTCATCTGTCCAAAGGACATTCTCCCAGAAGCTTTGGGGCTTGTCAACATGCATTTTTGCAAATTCCAGTCTGGCTTTTTCATGATTGTTTTTCAGCAGTGGTGTCCTCCTTGGTCGTCTCCCATGAAGTCCACTTTGGCTCAAACAACGACGATTGGTGCGATCTGACACTGATGTACCTTGGCCTTGGAGTTCACCTTTAATTTCTTTGGAGGTTGTTCTGGGCTCTTTGGATACAATTTGAACGATCCGTCTCTTCAATTTGTCATCAATTTTCCTCTTGCGGCCACGTCCAGAGAGGTTGGCTACTGTCCTGTGGGTCTTGAACTTCTGAATAATATGAGCCACTGTTGTCACAGGAAGTTCAAGCTGTTTAGAGATGGTCTTATAGCCTTTACCTTTAAGATGTTTATCTATAATTTTCTTTCGGATGTCCTGGGACAATTCTCTCCTTCGCTTTCTGTTGTCCATGTTCAGTGTGGTACACACCTTTTCACCAAACAGCAGAGTGACTACTTGTCTCCCTTTAAATAGGCAGACTGACTGATTATGAGTTTGGTAACACCTGTGATGTCAATTAAAGGACACACCTGAGTTAATCATGTCAGTCTGGTCAAATAGTTTTCAATCTTTTATAGAGGTACCATCATTTTTGTCCAGGCCTGTTTCATTAGTTTGTTTTTTTTAAATAATTATGTTAATCAGCAATTCAAAAGTGATGGCTGATTTTGATTATTTCATTTTCAATACATTTTTATTTATTGTTACTTTTGTAAGTTTCAAGTGATTTCAGTGAGAATTGTGGGTTTTTCCTTCTTTAACTGAGGGGTACCAACAATTTTGTCCACGTGTGTAGAAGCAGTGATAAAAACAGGGCCACATGTTTTGTGGATTTCTTGGCTATGCAGATCGTGGCAGTTCTCCAAAGGGAGAAGCGGTGTAAGCAGTTGAGCATGTTCAGATACTCTGATAGTTTAGGTCCTCTCCTCCTAGTTCTGAATCTGTATGACAATTTGACAACAGAATGTGGCACTTAACAAAACAAAAAGACTTCCTGCAAAAGAAAAAGACTGACTGCAGAGAGAACCGTTAAAAAAAAACATTTTTGAGATCTGAATCATTACAAGCGTGATTTAGGTTGAGACTGTGGTTAAGGCTGACAACTTCTTCAACGTTTGATTCATTCTGGGGTTAAAAGGGACTTAAAGATGATGTGGCTGTTCCTGAGAAAAGGACACAAGGAAAATCAAAAGCTCTTGCAGCTCCTCACCTGTGGTAAGCATGATGGAGAGCAACCAACCAGAGTGAGACAGCCACATGTAATGTCATTTTTACGTGGTCTAACCCCCTCCTCTGCAGTCAGCGGTGGTCCTCTCAGTTCTGCATCCAGCAGAGGAGAACACGAGCAGCTGCTGGAGAAAGATTCAGATCTGGTCAAGAAAAGCAAACAGGAAGAAATCCTCTACAAATAAAAAAGCTTTCTTTTTGTCAGAAACTTTCAGCCGCAGCGCTGTTGTTGTCTTTTGGGTCTTTTCTCAGATGTGTAAATAAACTAAATAGTAGGTTACTCTCAGTAAGCAGATCATGAGCTTCACAAACAGGAGAAAATATTAGGATGAAGGTCTGATCTGTGCTTGCACTTAGGTGTTTGGTTGCCCCTCCCTGGCTGCTGCAGCAGAGGCACAGCAGCCAGCCCCCGCTGGTGTGAGCACGACCGTCTAACTCAAAGCTGCTGTAAAGAAACAAAGAATGAAGTAGCAGGCATTCAACAGTCTAACGTCAGCACGGCTTCATCAGCCGTTAAGCAAGAAGAAGGTGGGGGTGAGGCTGGGGAGTATCTGGAAAGGTCATCCTCAATTTCTGTCCAGAAATGATCTTTTTCGTCTTTGCAATAAACATTTATCTGATCCCTTTATTGGCTTTATTAGATCTGACAGTTTAGTTAAGCCATTTCCAGCTGCCGCCGCAGGTCATGACAGTTAACGTTGCACAAAAAGTTCCACTGCTGAGGTTTTACTCAACGATCTGGAGGGGGGGCAAGGACAGTGGGTCTAGGACTGACATTATTACCACCGTGAAACGCTGCACAGAGCTGGTCAGGCGCTTTGCCTGCCCATAAATATCCCTTCAGCACACGGCAGAGCAGAACTCGGACGCTGTGGCTGACTGGCTTTGTGTTTAGGGTGAACATCTGAATGTCAGCTCCATGCAAGCTGCACTTTAGGTCCTCCTTCAAACACAAAGCAAGGAGGAAAAGGTTGCTGAAAGAAGGCCTTCTCTGTGTTCTGTTTACTACCAAACTGAATACTTACAGAACTGCAGAGAAAACAACACCACAGACATGGCAATGTCCAACAAAAATAACTACACCAAAATTGAAATATGGTATTACAGTGTTCCTTCTTTATATTGCAGTTCACCTTTCTGGTTCTTGATGTTTTGCTGATTTTTTCCACTACAATTTTGTATGCTTTTTTTAGACGCGTTTTTTAGAGCACACAATGCTCTGTATCTTAATTGACTGCAGACCATTGTCAATCAATCTCCCCAGCGCCATGTCTCATGTACAGAATGCCCAAATCTACATTAATCTTGGATAATGAGCAATTTTGTTTTCATTCCAGCTCAGTGGCTTTGCAGTAGTGTCCACCACGAGACTGGAAGGTTGTGAATTCAAGTCCATTCATTTCAAAGATTCTAAAAATGGGACCCAGTTCCTTCCTACTTGACCTTCTGCATAAAGAGGTTGGATTGGGAAGTAAAACTACCAAATGATTCCTGAGGGCAGCTGTGTCTGCAGCTCACCGCTGTCCCAGGGGGATGGGTCACATGTGGAGAACAAGGTTCAAATACCTTGGTTGACAACTAATGGGATTTCAACTTTAATGCTGGACTTATTTTCCTGTGAAACTTTTAGAGGTTAGACATGAGAGAAAAGTGTGAAAATATTCATGTCTGTTTGAAAAAAATATATTGTGTGTAGAGAGGGGTTTACACCCCTATAACATCAAGCCCAAATCCTAAATCATCCCCTACCCCTCTGGCTCCTCCCTATTGCTCCTATTGTAGAGGCCATTGACAAAAACAGAGACGGACAAAACATCACGGTGATGTCACCCACAGGAAAAGCCTTACCTCTGGTTCCAATGAAATGAAGTCAATTCAGTCAGTTTTTTCAGTCATTTTTCAGCTGCACTGACTGCATTTTATGACGAGACAACGTTATTAAGCGGTGATTGGTCCGAGTCAGTCTAAGATATCATTTCTATGGCAGCTCTTCTCGCTAATCAGGAGTGAGCTTGTTGTAAGCCACACCCCTTCCACTGAAAGTGGGCTCGAGAGAATTTGTCAAACATTTCAAAAGTTGGAGGTGGGGGCCAGCGGGCACCATGTACAAATTAACTTGTAATAAAGAAAATATATAATTAAAAATAAATAGGTTTAGCAAGAAGATGTTAAAAAGAGGCGCTGAACCCACTGAGTAATAGCTGTTTATTTCTCAATAGAAATCTATGGGATTTTCTGCACAGTAGACATTTAGGGCTCCTTGGTGAGAGGGTGATTGGACATCCCTGTAAGCAATCAGGAGATGTCCCCAGTGCCCTGCTCGCCAATTTTAACTGCACCCTTTATTACACACACCCTTCAACCACAAGAAACACACCTCAACACACACACACACACACAAATACATTACACAAGGAAGGTGGGACCACTGATCTTCTGTCCCCTACCCCATCCCCGGTGGAGGGAACAGGACCTTCGGCAGCGGCGGCCTTGTCTCTTGGGTGTCGGCCTCCTGGGCCCGGCGGCCCCCTCCCCGCTCAGGGAGAGGGATCCCTCAGTCCTCTGGCAAGTCCATGAGTGGGGGATCATATTCCATCTGAGCCTGGAGGGTGTCTGTGTCCTTGTGGTGCGGGTTCTGGTCCTTACCCTCGGGTGCGGGGCCACTTCTAAGTCACAACAGGAGGGCCTGGTCAGGCTACGTACTCCTTCAGGGACCCCCACTTCTCTTGGTCATCCCCCCTCTAGGTGGGGGTAGCTGACCCCCGCTGTGCTCTCTTCTGGATCTCCGCAACGGCCTGGAGGTTTGGAGCGGGTCCCCCTTGGGGGGCCCTGGCTCGTACCCGGGGCTGGGGTGGGGGGATGCTCAGAACTCCTGGGTGGTTGTGGGCGGCTTGTCTGGGGTGGTGGGGCTTGTCTGGGGTGGTGGGGCCCCAAGCTGGGCCGCCCGGCGCGGTGGGAGGGCTGCTCTCCTGGCTGGGCTGGGCCTTGCGCTCTGAGCTTCCGTACCTCACGGCGCTCGGGTGTTGGGGACCCATGTGGTGGTCCTGCGGGCCCTGGTCTGGGTGCTTGGACGGGCTGCCTGGCGGGCGGATCTCCTCCGTTGACCCCACAGTATGGAAGTGGGGGCGGGCCCTGGTCGGTGCTGCTGCCTCGGCGGGGGTCTTTTTGTGGGGATGTCTGGGAGCTCTCCCTCCTTTTTTTTTTTTTTTCTTTTCATTCCTTCATCCACTTGAGCTTAACATAACATTCACCTGAGCACAGGCGTTGGCTCACCTTTGCACCTTCAAATAGTGTGCGTGTCAGAATGTAATGCTTTACATGTGTTGGTTGGTATGCACAAGTGTGTGTGTGTGAACTGGATGTGGACAAGTTTGTGAACACTCTTGGAGCCGGCAGGTATGTTTGTAACAGCTGAGTGTGTGGACAGGCCCTGCCCATTTTAGACCAACATTCATTATTGTAATGGGTATAGGCTCCAGCATTTTGGTGCCTGTAGACTTACAAATCTATTTTCCCTTTCCATTAGTCATTCTCCAAAATCTATAATCCACCCCCCCCCCTTTACCCCTTTCTTTTGCCGCCCGGTCCAACAAAAAGAACACAAACAAAATTAAAATTAATAAAGTTTTGTTTAAATTACAAAAGGGGCTTATACCAACATACATTTTGTGTTCCCAATGATTTATAACCAACATTGCTTCTCTTATTCAAAGTGTCATGACTGTCCTGTTCCACCCCCTCATGGTAATCTTCTGCTGCAACCTGCCAACCTGCTTGTTCTACCTGCTTGTTCTACCTGTTGAGTTTAAATTACAAAAGGGGTTTATACGAATTTATAACCCCCTACTGTAACAGTAAAATCTGTCTAATACATCTCAGCCTATATCTGTTTGCTCAGCAGTTGGGCAGGACAAGTTACAAAAGAAAATTATAATGTGCAGGCAGCATCCACATCAGACCACTGCAGTCACAGGAGTAGAGAATTCTTGTGTTTTTACCGTTTACCAGCACTCGTCTATCACCTACAATAAGTAGAAGCTCAGAGTCAAAAAGTCAAAGCGGTGTAAATCCCAGAAGTCTTGTATTTGTTTGGCTTTTTGTTTTCACAGTTCTGTTCGTTTAAATGTCTGTCTTGGAGTCATATTAACCTGACTGGGCACAAAGCACAAATATTCATTTCACTTTTGTGATCATGTTCACAACAGTTGACTCTTCCGTGTATTGAGGCAGACGCTACTCAGATGCCACTCCCATATTAGAATCCCTGATTGGTCACAGTGCTGTGTTGCTGCGATTCTGCAAATTTTCAACCGGGTTGAAGATCCAGCACGCAAAAAAAGAAACCTAGAGTTCGCAACCCGACTTCAAAACTTGTGTAGCAACACGTGCGTAGTGGCCAAGAATTCTGGTTTACGCACATTTGCAATGACTTTTCATTGAAAGTGGTCACTGGTCATTCGTGGTCAGTGTGCATGCACCTTTAAGTCTTGCTTTCTAATAAATGTAAGAAAGGGTCCCCAAATATTGTCAAATAGGTGTTTGGTTTTACAGATATATGTCATTCTTTCCAAAGTGAGGCAGTATAAAATTTGTTTTAGCCACTAGTTCATGCTAGGTCTGTCAATATTTTTCCATGCTTGTTCAATAGATCTTTTTGCTGTTAACAAGTTGATTTCAATAAATGTATTCTCTGTTTTCTTAGTTATGCTTCACTGGATATGTAGCCAATCGGAATAGAATAGGGTTTTATGTTAGTTTCTGTGAGAGTAATTTCTATTGTAGATTTAACTTCTTCCTAAAAAAATTGGTATTTGATGACACTCCCATATGCAATGTTTTAATGTACCTTTAGATTCACATCTTACACAAACATTTGGTAGGTTTTTAAAGTATTCATTTAGCTGTACTGGTGTAGTATATAAATGAATTAACTATTAAACCATTCTAGCATTCTCAATCAGCTATTAAGAGACATAGTATGAACCCTAGAACACGCCCTCTTCCAATCGTTTTCATTAATATTGAGTGATAAGTCATCATTCCATGATTATAATTTACCTTTTGACTTCTCAAATGTGTTTGAGTTAACAAGTTACAGAAATCTGAAATTATGCAGTCAGACTGCTTGATCAGTTCTGACCTGTTTGCATGCAGCATGTAGACAGGCTGCATGCTGCTAAAGCGTGGTAACACTGCAGTGCTGGATCTCCTGGTGAATGTCATAAAAGTAACCTGCCATTCATTGTTTATCAGGCAGCAAATCCTTCGCAGACCCTGATAAATGCTGCTCCGGGATGCTCTGCTGTCCTTCCATAATGACAGCCAATCCTGCTGTTGATGCCGGCATCAGTATGCAGCGATAATGGCACGGTTGCAGAAGCAGTTGGGGTTGTAAACAACGTCTGTCATTCAGTTTAATGGACTTGAGGGCATTGTAAATGACTTTGTTCCAGGTTCGCCGCACCAAATGTGTAGAATAAAGCGCCGGAAGATCATTTTACCTTAGAAATAGATTAAATAAACCTTTCATCTCTTTCACAGCTCGATCTTCAAGGACACCCCCACCCTTCTCCACACAGCCTGCTTACTGCAACCACACAATATATCCTGTCTGTGTTTCAATCATTTGTGCTGGCAAATGACAAAAGCTCTTTGAAATGTATTCTCGTTTGTCTATTTGAATGTTTCTGTATTTACTCAGCTGTCACTCCATGAATTATGGTCCATCTCTGCCACATTACTGGCTGCCTCCAAGACTTGGCTTGACTGATAAGAAGGTAACATGCAGTATTTTCAATCCTCTTCTCAATAATGACCAGCTTGTGTGTCTTCGTTCCTCCTATTTGAGAAGGGATTTCTTGTTAGTGAGATTTATGAAGCCCCACCTCGCCGTTCTTCTGGTGGACAAGCCTCCTCCGAGTCAGTGGTTAGCAGCCCAAGGTTAATTAGGTTGATGGTGCCTTTAAATAGCACAATGATCCTTTTTTTTTTTGCCCAGCTCTTTACTCCCCCTGGTTCCTTCTGTCAGATTACAGCTCAGCTACACATCAACTGAGTTTCTGCTCAGGAGCTGTCGGCTTTTCCCTTCCTTTTTTTTCATTTTAATGTACACCAAATCCTGGCTTCCAATGTGGGGCATGCGGGTAAGTTACCACAAAAGTGAAGTTGTCACTCAAGAGACAGAGGAGGTGTGGGCCGGAGGAGCCAACGGTTTGCCTGCGCCTCGCCTCCAATCCAGACCATCTGTGGCCCCAGCTGGAGTGCCAGCGATGGTCTGGCACTTGTACCGCACCATATTTACAGATCTAAACACAAATGGCTACTGCCTGATTGTTTCACGATTCATTAGTCAGACATGCTCAGCTCTCACGCCAGCCCAGCTGTTACAGAGTAAACCTTTGTCACTTAATAGGGCTGCTTATTGCTTTCCCATCAAACGTATTGATCTGTAGCCTCCTCTGCTCAGGTGAGCTGATGGGAGCTCCGGGATTAACAGCATGTAGGGGTCGAAAAGATGTGCATAACATTTATTAAAATGTGACCTGCAAAGACAGAGGAATCTGAAGACATTTCAATTTTTTTAATTGATTTCAAGCAGCTTGTCTTCATCAAATGTTGTTTTGATGGATTATAAAGCTTCAAAAAACAAAAACCCTTAAAAACGGTCCATCTCATTCTCAAGTTCAACATTTTACTGTTCCTTTGGAGGGATCAATTTTGATTGCTGTTGATATTTTTAAATGTTTTGCTTTTTTTGTCTAATACAACATTCACTTTTTAAATAAAGATTTTTTTTACAATAACCTTCACAATTTCATGTTTTGTCTCTCCTCAGAGAGGAAGAAAATATGTAACATAAAGAAATGAACAGTAACTGGGTGGGATTAAGTTGGCCACAGCCGTCAGTTTTGTGGCAGGTGACAGGTGTACACATAAAAACTGGCTAACACCGAAAGTCAGACTTAATGTTTTAACTTAATGTTTCTTTATGTTTCTCTGGTCTCTCCTTCTGAAGAAACGCTTTAATAACATGTTTGTAGAAGTCTTTTTTTCTTTCTTCAGTTTGAAAAGTCTTTCTGTCTCAGTGGAGATCACTACCAGTGACTTATCTAAACAAATTATTGAGTTGGGAGGTTTAAAAACATATTCTGTCATTTAAAAAATGATACTAAGCAATATGAAGGATAACTGGACGGCTGCTCTTGACTTGCTACCACTAATTCTATTATTCTTTAGCCACGGTGTAACATTCTACAGGCTGACCAGCGCCCTCTGCTTTGAGGCAGGCGTACCTCACCCTATGGTCCAGTAATCAAGCTTTTTAAACACTGTGGTAGTTGTTATGGACCCGGGGATTAGAAACAAGCCCCAGGCTAAAAAAACATTATTTATATGAAAAAAATAGGAAAAATGTTTAGCCAACAAAACAAATTAACTTTAAAAAATTGCACAGTTTTGGCCCACAAAAGAGGTCAGCTGAACATAACTCAAATGTAGATACTTAACAGCTATGAGCTTGAACAGAACTTAAACTGACTTAATAGGAAAACAAACCAAACATCACTCTAGATGAGACAAATCAGGGGGGTTATACATGGTGGCTAATCAGACCATTGAAACAAATGAGGGGAACTTCACAATGCATCATGGTCTTACAAAAACTATCAAATCAATCTGTTAAACAAAGCTTATGCTTACTCAAAAAAATGTAACAAATAATTGCTTAAAGGTTTCCAAAATTTTCTGTGGATTATTAAGGTTCTCAGTTGTAATGGATAGGTAATTGATTTGATCTGATTGAGCCTTTTTGATGAGTGAAGTGCACTTATTTCTCAATTGTCTAAAAATGGACCATTCATTAACTGAATAAGTTTTTCTGGCTTTATCTCATGCCTTTTTACTCTGCGAAATGGCATTAGAAAGTTCTGAGGAGAACCAAGGGTTTTTTTTCTCCTCTTCACCCTCAATTTCCTTATAGGAGCATGTTTACTGATAATACTTTCAGTGTTTTCCTTAAAAATGTACAAGCTAACTCAACATCAGGGAACAGGCCTATACACTCCCAGTTAACCAAAGATAAGTCGTGATGTTAGGCTTGTTCATTAAATTTCTTCAAGGTTCTCATGAAAGCAGTACATGGTTTGCATTTGGGGATTTTTGTATCTCTGCACAAAGCAAGAACACAATGATCACTCAAATCATTATCAGCATGGTTGAAGACGTCACGCAGCAGACTGGTGAAGGCCTCCTAAGAATGAAACGGCAGAGAACCTCTGGACCAGACCGAAGCTAACCAATGCAACGCCTTTCTCAACAGCAGCGAGCATAAGAAGGAGACTTTAGCTTCTGCAGTGGCGTAGAGGTGAGCTTGTTGGTGAAGAAACATCTGTCTTTGCATCAGGAAACCATCAAAAAGTTCCAGTTTACCGTTGAATTTGTCCCATAATGAAAGAACCATGGAACGGAAGCCATCCTAAATGATGCGGGAGCGTCCACGAGTCCCACAGGTATGCTGGTTGGCGCCATGGGTGTAGAAGTAGCCACCAGGTTAGCCTGTTGCAGCGTCATGATGGAATTGGTGGCAGTTGACAAACGGTGAAGTTGTCTTCTGTGTTCACATAGCATATTCCGCATTCTAGCATTCGCTTGAGTGGGTATGTTGGTTGCTCGATCGAATTTTGGCAAAGTCCGACCAGGGCTAGCCAGGACGTAGTCAGGAAACAGGCAACAGGTCAAAGGCAAGGAGCGAGGCAGGATAGCGACCGACAGGCATCGGTCAAACACAGAGAAGCAAAAAGGAAAATAATGCTCAGACTGTAAGACTGTGAGTGCAAACGAGACTTCAAGAGGAGTAAAGTGTTGAGCAGGCTAATAAACCCAACACTGATGGGCCGGAATGAAAACCAGCTGGTGAAATCAGGTGAAGCACTAGGGAGAGAGCTCCCTCTGGTGGTCGGAGGTGGAGCTGGACTGCTGAATCCTGACAGTTGTTGACCATAATTGATCATATTTCTCAACTAAAGCAATTTTTTTTCTAAACTTGCTCGGTTTGCTATTATGCTCTGTTAACTGTACAAATGACTCTTGGTCAGTAAAGTTATTAAAAACAAAATTTTTCTGTTTATCAATTTTTTTTCACTAAAATTGGCCCCCAGTCCAATGTCGAGCTCTTAATTTGGCCCTCCTCAACAAAAGCATTGAGAAACCCTGCCCTAGACAATGCTCAAGTTGTTAGTAAAGCATTAGTCACAACGGCCTTACGGCTAGATACAGGCTGTCACTTATCTGTGACATGAACAGTACTCACAGGTTTCTTTTCCAGTGTACAAGATTTAGGGTTGTCAAAAAAAAAGAAAAAGTGTTGCATGTCACCTACTTGACCCTTACGTACTCCTGCATGTTTATAAGTGTTCACTACAACCTGGTTCCCGCAGCTTGCCCATAGAAAGACATCATCTATGAAGTAAAATCATTTTGGGTAAAAACATTTAAAAAGTAATTTAAGAATAATAATGTTACCAGATTAAACTAATTCCCCCTGTAACAGTCTGAAGAATCAGCTAAAAACTGGAGCCCTCAGAACCATGTAAAAAGTTGGGCCCAAGGCAACTGTTCAGTAGGAAAGTGTGCATCGATTTCACATAACAGTACCAGGGACCAAAGAACTACTGATCTGGATCTCAAAGACAAGCTCAGACATCGGCTTTCTGCCATTTTTGATTGGGCTGAGTGGGATGCACGAGCATCAGATTAACGCGCAGCGTATGGGCTGCTGGACTGCAGCATTGATCTGGAAGCATCTGTAAATTTGTCACAGTGCATCTCAGGAGAGAGAAATGAGAGCATACGGAGGAGGAGGTGGTTGGGGGCAAGGGTCAGGTGGGGCAGGATAACAATGAGGCAAAGAGGGAAATCCCACTGCAAAAATTAGATCTAGATTTATTTTAACACCATGACTCTGCAATGACTGGTTGCACTGCCTGTTAAAACCTGCTGCCTAACTCTCTACAGTAAATTACATGCTGGGATAAGCATTACACGACTTAGGCCTCTAAATACCTGATTTAATTAACAGGTTATTAACTAATTAGTACATGTTGATTAATGCTTCATTAATTCTTCCAGACACAGTTGAAATCTCAGTGGTCACAATTACCATTAAAGTGATATAATTAGCAGCTCAAGCCCTAGTGGGTTTGCAGCTGTGTGAGGCAGGAGAGTTTATTGATCATGCCACATTTTGTTCCCGTCAATTTAGTTTATAAAACTTTGTAGGCTTAATATATAGATGCTATACAGGTGTACTTAATGGATAAAGGATTTTGTTTTTATAACCCTCTCGTCGCAAGATTATCCACTGCGGTAAGAGAGTATTTTCAGTCCAGGTTCGGTGAAGGCTTGGGTCAAATTTTATGCTGGGTAATACAGTTGACGTTCATCAATTCGATGGCTACATGTTAAACTTCAAACTGACATCTGTTTAATATCAAATTGACTTTCATGCTTCTGTTTCTGAAGGATTTAGGCAAAATTAAATTAATTTAGACTTAATAAAATCTCAGCATGTGGCTTAAAATGATATTTGATGGTTTTTTTTCAATTCAGACTGAATTAGAATGAACCCTATAATTCAACGCTTCTGCATATCCCAGCAGTCACAGCGGTGAGTCATGAAAAACCCAGTGGACAATTGATGTTGAAAAGACGTAACAACATCAAAGCTCAACATCAAATTGAGGTCAAAAACAAGTTTAATGAGCAAATCAAATTGACGTCAAAACTTCAATCAGTTTGACATTATGATCTTTACCCCTTTTTGATGTGTGAACTAATAACAAGATATAAAACATACAATAAAGGGTTTATTGGAATATATATACTCAAAAAAATCAATTGTTTCTAGTGTGAATTACACCATAGGTTACCAAAGAGAATTGAAGCGGCCTCCATTCCATACCGCTTCACAGCGCTTCCGCATCCAGTGTGAACCAGGCGAGCATATGGGATAAACACGTCAAATTTAAGTCACAAGACAATAAAGAAGAACAATGAGCAAGAAATTAAACATGTACAACTTTGTTAAAAAATAAATGTTTGAATTAAATTAAATGTTCCTGTTGGAGTAGAATAAAGTTTTATGTATGTCTTCATAGTTTTGGATCACCTGTGTGATGTCAGTCACTTGACATTAGAATATTCTGCTATTATTGTCGCATTTCTGAATCCTGCCTTTAAGACCTCGATAAAGAAAAGAAAATAAATTTAAATACAGAGAAAATATCCATGTTTTTAACATTAAAAATCAAAAGAACCAATTAAACATTTTGATGTGAAGACATTTTGGAAATAATTAAATTAAATTTGCAGAAATAACAAAAAATATATACATATATATATATAAATATCAAATATAGTCATTGTTTTATTACTTACCAGAGAAAAGAAAACTGAGAACTCCAAGGGAGCATGTCAGAACAGTTTACAGAACAACAGCATAACAACAAAAATAAAATCTTGATGCTAAAGGTGAAAGAAACGAGTTAAACATTGGAGTTCTGTTCCAAGAACCCACTGCAATCATCAAGTGTGTCAATCATAAACACCCCCCCATTAGTGAAAATAAAAGCTGTTTTTAAAAAATAACAAACTTGTACAGTCAGACTCCATCCTCAATACACTTCAAAGAAGTTCAAAAGATTCAGCAGACAGTAGGAGATCATTATCATTGTCATCATCATAGAACATGATCTCCAGGACACCCTCAAAGCAACAGCAAAGCTGAGTCAGCAGTGAAGACAGCAAAAAAGCTCTCAATAAAGCCCAAAACCTCTTAGCTACTTGTCAACTGCAAAAGTTGGGGGTGTGGACCATCACTGGGCATCCCAGCATCCATTTTCTGACTTTGATGTAAAACACAGACCTGGGAGGAGCAAGAAAAATGCAGACACCCAGTGCAGGCAAAATGCCCCACATACTCTGGATTTGAAGCACGTCCTCCCTGGCAACAGGCTCCCTGAGCTTCTGCAGAGAACTCAAATGACACAGAGGGTGGAAGCCTCTCAGGCAGCCATAGTTGCCTTTCTGATAAGCACTTTAACTGACATGCGAGCACTCCAACAAGCTGACCTGATTATACAGAAGCTTTTTCCTTTTAGTGAAACTGAACCATCACCCAGTGCAGGAGCAGCGCAGACTGCTGTTTTTGGCCAGAGATGTCTGCTGATGTCATCAACTTGTGCCAGAAATTTCAGAAGTTCCAAGTTGCTGAGGTTAATTTGCCACCAGCTCGTAGCCTCATAGGGCATCTGTTGGCCCTCCTGCACAAATAAAAACCTGACCATGGACTTTCTGGTCTTAGGAATCCACTTTTAGTGGGCTGGAGAATGTCCTGGTCTTAACTAACGTTTTAAAAAGTATACTCTAGCTTTTGTCTGTGAGTTTTGAAAGGTCATTCAGGTGTTGGTCACAGAGTGGTTCTCTAGGTTTGGTATCTCGGCTCGTATCTATTTGAAGGCATCCTTATCCAGCAGATGTGTTTTCTCTTAGGCATTGAGAAGTCACGCACAACACCTTTCCATACCACTGGCTATAGAACAATTCAACTGAACCCTGCATGATGTGCTGCAAACCCTACCTAACTCTCATAAATGAGATTGGAACGTCTGTCTACCACAGCTTTTCTACGCCTGTAACACGCCCCGCATTAGGCGACAGGGAGATCTCCTTTATGTCTGGGCAGGAGCTAATGCTCCTGCTTCACTTTTTACTGTCTCTCTGCCTTAGTGATATTCTATTTAGCCACAAGATTGTAGCAGACAAGGACCTGTTTTAATGAGTTTTAGTTTTTTAATCAGATCAGGTTTTGATCACATGCTTCTTTGATTGTTAGAGAGCGTTTGGACTACCAGAGGCTGGACACTTAAGGGCCTGCCAGAGGTGGGACCAAGTCATGGTTTTCCAAGTCACAAGTAAGTCAAAAGTCTTTGTCCTCAAGTCAAACTCAACCCAAGTCAAATGCAGTCAAGTCTTAAGTCGAGTCACAAGTCCTACTGTTACGACCCCAATAGCCAATAGATGGCTCAGGTCTAGGGGTAGACAGAAAGGGGTTGTAACATACAGAAAAATGGACACAAGAACTAAAAAAGAACAGTTTATTAAATAAAAAAGACACTGTGCCCTGAAAAAAAAAGAAAGGGAAAATAATTAGAATTAAAAAATGACAAACCAAAGGGAATTGGAACCTTGGCCAAAAATAACAAAAAGGTCAGGGAGACAGCTGACCCAAACATACTGACCGTCGGAGTCAGCAGCTCCCTAACCAAAACTACCTGTAACAGAAACAAAGCCCACAAAGAAAGACTACCAAGGTCCCAAACCCAAATTAAAAAAACAAAACCCAGCAGTGTAAGACTGCTGAGGAACAAAGAGAAAGACAAAAACCAACTATACCTCCTTCCTCTGGGCTCCATCCTGAGAAAATACAGAGGAGCCTTACACTGCTACGCTGATGACAGTCAGATTTATCTGCCAATAAAGAAAGGCTGCTCCGTTACACCTCTACTGTCTTATCTACAAGACATCAAAGACTGGATGGCCCTATGCTTTTTGAGTTTCAATGATAAAAAAACTGAAGTGATGGTGTTTGATCCTAGCAGCTCCTGTGATCCCTCCTCAGTGGAGTTGGGTCCCTTAGCTCCACATCTTAAGCAGTCTGTGTCTAACCTGGGTTTTAACATGGACGGTGATTTTAAACTTGACTGTCAAATCAGCTGAGTGGTGAAATCCAGCTTCTTTTATTTGAGGCAGTTGGTGAAGGTGAGACCATTTTTACCACAACATCATTTTTAGACAGTAATCCATGCTTTCATTACATCTCATCTGGATCACTGTAACTCTTTTTGTTTTGGAGTCAGCCAGTCGTCCCTCCCTCGTCTCCAATTGGTCCAGAACGCTGCTGCTCGGGTTCTGGTCTGAGCGCGTAAGAGGGACCACATCACCCCTATCCTGGCTACCCTTCACTAGCTGCCTGTGAATTTTAGAGTTCATTATAAAATTGTTTTATTTTATTTTTTTTAAATCTTTAAAAAAATGTTCACCGTCGTACCTCTCTGAGCTTCTCCATCTTTACACACCGACCCAATACCTCAGGTCTGCTGATCAGTTTTCCCTGGAGATACCAAGGTCTAAAAGGAAGCTCAGAGGGGAACATGCATTTTCAGTCTATGCACTGAAGCTCTGGAATGCGTAACCACTGAGCATTCGGCAGGAATCTTCACTGCCCATTTTTAAAGAAACGTCTTAAAACCCATTTTTATCGCTAGGCATTTGACACGGCATGAGACTCTGCTCTGCTGGTGTGTTTTACTGTTCACCTTTGTTTTTAATCTAATGTTTTTATGTCAGCTATTTATACATATTTTTTATCTTTAATTGTTTTAACATTTTAGCTGTTGTTTTTGTTTTATCGAGCTTAGTGTACGGCGCCTTGTGTGACCAAGGTCAATTTAAGGTGCCACATAGGTAAATAAATTAACTAAAACTATAACTATAACTGCTCTCAGCATCCTGCTTTGCCCTCTGCCCTCTGCCCTCCACCCTCTGCTCTCTGCCCTCCTTTGGTGTGGCCCCTTCTGTCTTAATACCCGGCAGGTGCTGATCAAGACAATTCGCTTCCACCTGCCAGGTGAGCAGAATGACAGAGGATGGAAGGCTGCAGCAGGAGGATGTAACACCTACCATTGAATGTTCAAGTCATTTCAACAACAGCGTAATATTATTCACAGACCATGTGGGCTATTAGGAACTGTACTTATTTATCAACATTTTACAAGCACATTGGGTAAATGTTGAATAAAAGTGCTGTTTTGGTCACAGCGCTGTTGTTACACACTAATGCCGCCATTCTATGATGATCTGCTTAATGTATTGTTACGTGTGTCTCCTATATGTAATCACAGATCGATTTAAAGTCAGAATATATTTTCATGGGGCGGATTTATATTCATAGAATAAATAAATCATTAAAATTAATAAAAACTGTAAGTTGTTTTTTGTTGACAACTTCATAACTTTTCTCCTGGAACGTAATTATACCGGCAAACAGGAACTCGCGCTTTTAAGGGAGCAATGTTTTTCTCCAATTTGATTGTTTGGAGTGACGGATCAAACTAACGTGGCCCTAATTTGATTGGATGTTGTGCCGAATTCACACGGAAGTAAACAAACAGAGAGACCGTGGTGCTGGCTTTGTCAATATACTTTTTAATCTTTGGATTTGGAGGAAAATGGCAATTCTTTCCGAGTCAGGGCCAAAGTCCGACTCAAGTCACGAGTCAGAGCTATGGGAGTCCAATTCGAGTCTAAAGTTGTCAAATTCATGACTCGAGTCTGACTTGAGTCCAAGTCGTGACTCGAGTCCACACCTCTGGGGACTGCACCTGTGGACAATAAACTTTTTGTTCACTCCCTTGAACTGATGTACCTGCTCATTCTGGCAGGATCAAAACAGCGGTGCAGACCCACTAAGGCTGGAAACAGTACGGGAAAAGTATAAAGGAGAAAGAAACAACTCATAACAGCAATGCTCAGTGGCTGGTCTCCTAGAAAAGAACAGAACAAGTTCCCTGAATAGACATCCAAGAAAGCGCCTCTGTGAGGATTCTGCCTTTAGATTTTTGTGATGTTTCAAGCTTTTGTCCTGTTGTGTTTTCTTTATGAGTCTCACCAGATTAAGGTGGATCATGTATAGCTGTCTTTATTTAATTACCCTCGTGTGCATACATGTCTATCCAATGCTGAAAAGGCACGCTTTGCTCTGATGTGTCACTTTTTTGTTTCATTATGGGTTTAGTCATGTTTAAATGTATTATTATTATCATTATTTTTTAAACCTGTCCTGTCCAACAGCTGAGCAAACAGATATGAGCTGAGAGCCTCTTGCATTAGACAGATTTTACTCTTACAATCGGGGGTTATAAATCATTGGGAACACAAAATGTATGTTGGTATAAGCCCCTTTTGTAATGTAAACAAAACTTTATTAATATTAATTTTGTTTGTGTTCTTTTTGTTGGACCGGACGGAAAACGAAAGGGGGAAAGGGGGGGACGACAGTGGATTATACATGTTAGAGGATGACTAATGGAAAGGGAAGGTAGAGTTGTAAATCTACAGGCACCAAAATGCTGGAGCTTATACCCATTACAATAATGAATGTTAGTCTGAAATGGGCAGGGCCTGTCCACACACTCAGCTGTTACAAACATACCTGCCGGCTCCAAGAGTGTTCACAAACTTGTCCACATCCAGTTCACACACACACACACTTTTGCATACCAACCAACACATGTAAAGCATTACATTCTGACACGCACACTATTTGAAGGTGCAAAGATGAGCCGACGCCTGTGCTCAGGTGAATGTTATGTTAAGCTCAAGTGGATGAAGGAATAAAAAGAAAAAAAAGGAGGGAGAGCTCCCAGACATCCCCAAACCAAGACCCCTGCCGAGGCAGAAGCGCCGACCAGGGCCTGCCCCCGCACCCATACTGTGGGGTCAATGGAGGAGATCCGCCTGCCAGGCAGCCCGGCCAAGCACCCAGACCAGGGCCGCAGGACCACCACATGGGCCCTTAACACCCGAGTGCAGTGAGGTACGGAAGCGCAGAGCGCAAGGCCCAGCCCGGCCAGGAGAGCAGTGGTTACAGCAGATCCCTGGAAAGACCTCAGACATCTCAATCTAGAAAAGCGCAGTGCTGAGAACAGCTAAGATACTGCAGGACCCTCAAGAAAAATATTTTTTTCAAACATACAGATTTATTGGAAATGCCTTTTAAGTAACTAAATTCCAGCTTCCATTTTCTCTTGTACTGTATCTCTGTGTGCTTTCTGTGTGCTTTTGCACAAACATGGAGGTGTGTGCAGAAAGCACTCACACAAGCGTCTCTGGGATTTGGAGGCATCACAGACAGCTTGGGCTTTGTGCAGCTGCCGACCCTTAGAGGGGCGTGCTGGGGCAGCGAGAGCCCCAGTGCATCCATCATCACGTTGACAGGGCTGCCATACCCACACACTGTTCAAAGTGAGATCTTCAGTATGGCTGCTTAGCAAATAATTGATGGGGTGCTTCCTAGTTTTCAGGAGAGGAGCAGTTGGATGGCAGACCAGCGACAAGCACTTTAATGTGTCGCGTGAATCACTCTTTCATGACCCATGAAGCCATCAGCAACAACAAAGAGCCAGTCGACCTTTTGGGCGTTTATTTTAAATAAAATTATTATTTCGCCAAAAGACCTCAGACTCAAAGTGACTTTTTTTGTCTTTTTACATGAAAGACAGCAGTTGGATGAAAGAGGATTCTAGTTTGAATGTAGATGAGTTTTATGAGCAGGAAATGTACACAAATATCAAATATATAAGGGAAAATGGTAGTGCATTGTCAGAATATTAAATAATTATTAACAGTTCTCACTACATGTCATACAATCAGAATATCAAAAAGCAAGAACACTGCAGGACTCCTGACTATGTTTTAACATGTGAGTACCAGGAATTATCTGAAGAATTAGAAGAAGATTTTGTTCATAGCTGTCATGGAAAAAAGTAAAAGAGCATTGACTGGTAGGTTTTTTTTTTTGTTGATCTGTATCTAGAATATTTTTCCTTGTTATCAACATTCATTAAGTATTTTACAAAACAACTAATTGCATCTTGGTGAATTCCTACTGATGAGTCACTGCATTTTAAAAGGTAACTAGATTAGGACTTAGGCAAATACAAACATTTCTGTTGTGTATTTTACAATTGTTCATCTTAGCCCTGTGAAAGCGTTGTGTCACAGAGACTAACTGGAGTTCTGTTACGGGTTTTGTAGCACAGTCACGAGGAACATTGGCCTCCTCTGCCTGTGTCTCTTTTCAAACTGTTTTACAGATTTACTTCTGATAACAGCAAATTCAGCCTGATGAGGTCTTGGCTGGAAAGTACAGTTAAGTTCTTCCTGGGTCAGTGATGATGGTACACAATGAACATGTTATTCCTTCTCACTTCAGAGATGCTTTGAAGCTCAGAGTGATCTGTGTCCCCCTTCGGGGCTGCTAAAGTGACACAGAAGTCCTGCTGTTTGGGTTTTAGACTTCAGCAGGTCATAAGGAGAGCTGCAGAAGAAAGAAAAATCTTACTTCTGTATGAGCAGAACATGAGCTGTGAAGCGTGATGCCTGTGGTGTCTGTGAGCTGTTCCTCCACTTCCTGTTTGTGTCCAGCATGTCTGAGTGACTGCATCTTCTCAGCAGATGGATTGCAAATATGGCCTCTGATTTATCAGACCATTGATTAACTGTGAGAAAACACTCCATGGTATTTTTTTTTTTTTTGGGGGGGGGTTTATAAATGCATGAAAATGTATTCATAAATAACAAGAAAAGTGATTGAAGCCCCTACGGAATTCAGAGGATGACTCAATAAAAAGCGGGTGGCATTGGCGGGGATCTGTTATGTGCCAACTCTTGCAGTAACAGATGTGGGGGCAGAGAGATGGACTGTGCACGAGCGCCTGATTGATCACACAGAAGTGGGCGGGTGTCAAAACGTTACGCAACAAGCTTTCACTGCGACTCCTTCCTGTCTGTGCTTCTGTTTCACATGGCTGTTGTTCCATTTCCTCTCATTTAGGAACTTTCAGTTTTTATCTGATTTGATCAACCTCAGTAGTAGAGCTACCTTTGGGTCAGGACATCAACCTGATTTCCTGCTCGGATTTGAACCATCAGCTTTGAGCTGCAAGCCACATCTCCCCCCTTTGAACAAGTATGTAGCAGTGAGTTGGAGAAATGCTAGGCATGGATGTTTGTGTCACAGAAAACCATTTGATGGTATTTGATTCACTTTAAATTATAAGGGGGGAAGCAGTCTAAGCAAAGATGCTCAGACTTCCTTCTCCTTAACCACTGCCTCCAGCTCCTCTGAGGGGATCTCAAGGCATTCCCTGGTCAGCCAACAAATGTGGTCTTTCTAGCGTGTCCTCCCTGGTGCCTCTGCTCAATAAGACATGATCAGAACCTCCTCAGGCAGGTGTTCAGGAGGCATCCGGACCGGACGCCCGAGCCACCTCCACTGGCTCCTCTCCATGTGGAGGAGCAGCAGCTCTACTCCGAGCTCGCTCCAAGGGGTCAATCTTCTCACTCTTTCTCTAACCAAGCGACCAACCACCCTACAAAAGAAGCTCATTTCAGACACTGTTATTTGTTTTTTGGTCATGACCCAGAGCTCACAGGTGAGTATTGGAACAAAGATCGACCGATGAACTGAGAGCTTTGCTTTCTGGCTTAGCTCTCTCTTCAGACCATAGACCAACAGACCATAAAAACAACTGCATTACAACGGATGCCACTCCATTGTTTTTTATACTCAACTTACATACTTTTTATACTTAACAAGACAACCAAGATACTTGAACTCCTCCACCTGGGGAAGGAGCACTCCACCCACTCAGAGAGGGCAAACTACCTTTTCGCTGGTCCAGGTTTAGAACCATGCTAAACCTCATCCCAGCCGTTTCACACTCATTTGTAAACCGTTCCAATGGATGCTGAAGGTCCAGGCTTGAGGAAGCCAACATGACAACATCATCTGCAAAGAGCAGAGAGCAGAGAGGAAATCCTCTGGTTCCCAAATTAAACCCCCTTCAGTCCCTTGCTGTGCCTAGAAATTCTGTCTACAAAGACTACGAACAGAACTGATGATAAAGGGCAGCTCTGCCAGAGCCCAACATGCATCAGGAAAATATCTAATTTACCTCCGGCTATGAGAACCAAGCTAGTGCTACGAAAATACATAACAAAGTTGGTTTTATAACTTTAAACAGTCATGCTAAAACAGAAAGTCATTACTCACGTTTAATGTAAATTTCTGTGGTTCAGAGAACACCCATGTCATAAAAATGCGTTTCTCCTCCGCAGCTCACCCTATTGACGAAGGGATATACAACTTGAAGTCCCTTCATTTTGCCCTTAAAAAACTATTTCTGACACCTTTTCAAATGCCCCTTTAGTTGGAGTGAAGGAAGAAGCCGAAAGGATAGGGTAAGAATTCTGCTTCAGCCCAAAGCTGAAGTGAGCTGAAGTGTTTCACTCAGTGAGCTGCAGACACAGCCAAACTTGGTAACCATTTGGTGGTTTAACCCCTCAATCCAATACCTTAAGGCTGAGTGTTTAGCAGGGCAGCACTGGGGTCCATTTATAAAGTTGAAAGACTTATTATTATTATTATTTGAACTCATGACCTTCCAGTCTCAGGCTGGACACTCTAACACAAGGCCACTAAGTCGGTGGCTTTGTCCTGCAGACTGTATGGTTGGAGTGTATGATCTTGTGGTAGTGGTGTAACAATTCATTTTAACAACATTTTTATTCAGATCATAATTGTGGTTACGGATCCGACTCATAGTCGATATTGGTTCATTTTGAAACGATCCGATTGGATCCGATTCACTGACCTTAGATCAATCCAGAATCTTTTATCTTTCTCCAAAACTTCAACAGTGTGACTCAGAGATAAGAACCTGGTACTGAACAGTGCAGATGACGTTTTCCAGATTCCTTATATTTCTTTGTAAAGTGTAAAGTAAATATGTGTACAAACAAACAAAGTAAACAAGAATGAATATCAAATCCATTCACATTTTAGTTCGATAAAGTTCAGCCCACTGTTGTTTTTCCACATCAGAATGATCCAAAGGAACATTATTAGAACATTCTACACACTGTATGGTCACATGACTTTGTAAATTCAAAGTGTTTCCACACATTGGACTGGAATGATGGTTGATCAGTTTTTGCTGAATCACGTAAGTTGTTTATTGTGATGGACTTGGTCGTTTTTACATTATAGTAAAATAAACCTGCCATGTCTCAATCTAAAAAGTATTTTCCAATATTGATACATCTCATTTTAAAAGGATTTTATAATGATATAGATTGATTCAATTTAATTTGATTAACAGCCTTTCTCAGACTGATCAATCTGGTTGGATTGTTGAAATAGAAATGGATTAATTGATTAACTGTTATGCCACTATTTTGTGGATGAATGTAGGTCTTTCTTTTGCTAGTGCAAACGAGATACCCCTTTTCATTGCAGGTGCGCGTTAGCATTGCAGGAATCCATAGAAATATGAATATTTCAATATTTCCTTTAATTAATAAAACAAGAACTTTGCTATTAGTCTGAATACATTATGTTGATAGAATTATTTTTGATTTGAAGGCTGATAGAATATTATATTAACTCCATTTGCTGTAATGGATTCAGAGATGTCACTTATTACAAGAGAACTAATCCAGTTTGATAATGTGTGTGTGTGTGGGGGGGGGTCTGACAGGATTAATTTACAATGTCTGTTTTCTCAAAAAGGTTTCACATCAATCTGCTGACATCTGCAGGAACAACTTCTTAAGAAACAAAAAATAAAAGCTCCTCTCACAGTTCTAACTTTTGCTTAAACCTTAATATTAAGAAAAACTGACACGTGACTTTAAAAAATGTATGTTTGCATAACAAAAACAAAGCAAAAAGCCAAAAAAGTGATGAAACAGAAGATCTGACATGCACCAAAGAAAACCAAAGACCTAAATAGGCAGAAGAAGTATTTACTGAAACAAATGAAAATAATGCATTTTGGCTTTGCTCTTCACTAAACACACCACCTTTCAACACATCTTTTCCCTCTCTCTCATTCATGGTGCAGAAAGAAATAAACATAACAAATATAACATAAAAACTAAAGGCAAAACAGATTAAAACAGCCAGAAAACAAAACAAATTGACAAAACCAACACTTAAACTCCAATGGGCCCTGTGCATGGAGCTGTGTGACGTATTTCCGGTTTAAATAAGACTCTTATTTCCGGTTGTGGCTAACTGTATGCCTCCACTTAGCACATCTCTGTGTACCATCCCTGGTATTGTCTAATTTTGGTTATTTGTTACATGTTACATGGACAATGTTATTCGCACATATTTAAGTGTGCCCGGCATGAAAAGGGATGGAAGTTCACTTTGGCCACATACAAATACGTGCAGCAAAGATGTACATTGCTGCTTTACCCACAGCATTTTAAGTGCATCCAAGGCTGGATTTTGTTGTTGGCCGCTTGTATTTAAAGTCCCAATATCTGTCATTTACTTAGGTGCGTTTTCCATATTTGATCTATCCTCTGGTGGAGCAAGGAGCTGCACACATCCAAAAAGGCAAAGTTTTCCTTCCTGAAACACCAAACACCCAGAACTGACAAAACTCTACCATGTGCTGTATGATCACATGACTTCTGGAGATGAAATGTAGTGACATTAGAACATTTAAAACCCGTACAACAGAACTTTTAACCGAACTTCGAAGTGACTTTCAGACTGCTGGTTCTACTCCCAGCTGATGAGGAGCCTCTGCCTTCTTCAAAGAGCGGCAGGGCTCGAACCGTCACCTCACCTGTCAGACTGCTTTACCTGACACTGACAATGACATTGACAGAAATGTAGAAAAGCTCTGCTGTGGAGGAATGAAAACACAACTAACAGATTGTAAAGGTGAATATGAATTTCCATAGTTTTTGAGCTGGTTGTACAGTAACATCAGCCTTAGCACATTACCTTCAAAATTTGCTATGCAGGATGATGCATAAAATTTAAATCCTTTTTGCCTTTTATTTTGAGGGTGTTTTGCCAGAAAGACAAACAATGCGCTTCACATGATTTATAGTGACTCTTGGTAGCTCCAAAAGACATCTTGTTAACTCCAAATACTCCACTATTTTCATGTAAAAACACAACCGGAAATGACTGACTGAGATCGAGGACTGAACGCGGAAGCAGGTTGTGCATATAACCCATCCACCCAGACAAATAAAAGGAGTGGTATCTCACAATTCCTTGCCCTGCCAGATCTGACATCAGGCCCAACATGTCTGTGACCATCACTACAATATATTAGGCGTGTTTTTGAGATGAACCAGGCAGACGCAGCACTGCGTAAATCGACTGGTGCTCAGTGTATTAGTTGTAAGATTTTAACATCACGTGTCAATCATTATAAAAATCATCACTAGAAACGGGCAGGGGCAGGCGCCTACTGGACAAAACAATGTGTTATTGGAAGCTGTCTCCTGAGAGTATCTGTGTATTTGTAACTTTTTCTGCAAACAGTGAATCACTGATGAAAAAATAAACAAGATTTCTATTAAGATAAATGGTTGTGTTCATTGAAATGAACGTCCTTCAGATAACGTCATCATTTAAAATGATTTTACTTTAGTTATTGTATTTAATTTACTTATAATCATTTAGGTTTTAATGTTAAACATCAGACAGATCATCAGACATTTGCATTTATGAATTTATTTTGGACCTCATAAGCACAGGCATCATAAATCATCTGTGGTTATGTGTTTTATTGTTGCCTTTAAAATTTAACTTGTGAAGCCCCAAGGCCAAGAAAAGCGGATCCTAAAGCCTGTTGAAGCCTTTTATAAAGAGAACGACCCAGAACACTGTTAGTCATTATAGTTACTGTTGGGTTTTTTTGGCATGGTAAATTAAATAGAAGTGAAAGTAAACTAGTGTTTTTAGTTACATTATTTGTATGTCTATTTTAACATTCTTTTGACAGTCTTATGAAATGATTGTATGCACAAAGTCAATGTATGACTACATTTATTTATAGACTTGACAAGAGCTCTCTCTTTCTTGTTTCACATTATGATGCATAGAAAAAAATACTTCTTTTTATTAATGAATATTTACATTCAATATTCTCTGCATTTTATGTTTTGACTTCCGTAAAAGAGAGTACAGCCCCTTCCTGTTGTCCTCCTACTGTCAGGAGGCAACGCTCTGTCTCCCCCTCTGGTCATCCGCCAGAGCAATCACCTGAATACTGACTGCAGCCATCTCCACACCTGGTCCTCATTATTTCACCAAGACGTTTAAGTACTACTCAGACACACTCGGTGTGAAGTATTGCCTGTGTCATTCTGCCAGCACACCAAGCAAGCGATTTGTTCTGACCCCCTGTTACTTGACCCCACTTTGTTCCTGACCCCACTTCATTCCTGACCCCCTGTTAACTGGCCCCGCTTCGTTCCTAACCCCGCTTCGCTCCCGGCCCCGCTTCATTCCTGACCCGCTTCTTTCCTGACTCCGCTTCTTTCCTGGCCCCACTTCTTTCCTGGCTCCGCTTCTTTCCTGACTCCGCTTCTTTCCTGGCCCCACTTCTTTCCTGGCCCCGCTTCGGTCCTGACTCCGCTTCTTTCCTGGCCCCGCTTCTTTCCTGGCCCCGCTTCTTTCCTGACTCCGCTTCTTTCCTGGCCCCACTTCTTTCCTGGCCCTGCTTCGTTCCTGACTCCGCTTCTTTCCTGGACCCGCTTCTTTCCTGGCCCCGCTTCTTTCCTGGCTCCGCTACTTTCCTGACTCCGCTTCTTTCCTGGACCCGCTTTTTTCCTGGACCGCTTCTTTCCTGGCTCCGCTAATTTCCTGGCCCCACTTCTTTCCTGGCCCCGCTTCGTACCCGACCCCACTTCTTTCCCAACCCCGCTTCCCTCCCGGCCCCGCTTCCTTCCCGTCCCCACTTTGTTCCTGACTCCGCTTCTTTCCTGGCCCCGCTTCGTACCCGACCCCGTTTCTTTACCGACCCCGCTTCTTTCCTGGCCCCACTTCATTCCTGACCCCGCTTCTTTCCTGGCCCCGCTTTGTTCCTGACCCCGCTTCTATCATCGCCCCGCTTCTTTCATCGCCACGCTTTGTTCCCGGCCCCGCTTCCTTCCCGTCCCCACTTTGTTCCTGACCCCGCTTCTTTCATGGCCCCGCTTCGTTCCTGACCCCGCTTCGTTCCTGACCCCACTTTGTTCCTGACCCCGCTTCTTTCATGGCCCCACTTCATTCCTGGCCCCGCTACGTTCCCGGCCCCGCTTCGTTCCCGGCGCTGCTTCTTTCATGGCCCCGCTTCTTTCATGGCCCCGCTTCTTTCATGGCCCCGCTTTGTTCCTGACCCCGCTTCTTTCATCGCCCCGCTTCTTTCATCGCCCCGCTTTGTTCCCGGCCCCGCTTCCTTCCCGGCCCCACTTTGTTCCTGACCCCGCTTCTTTCATGGCCCCGCTTCATTCCTGGCCCCGCTACGTTCCCGGCCCCGCTTCGTTCTCGGCCCCGCTTCTTTCATGGCCCTGCTTCTTTCCTGGCACCGCTTTGTTCCTGACCCCCGCTTCTTTCATCGCCCCGCTTCTTTCATCGCCACGCTTTGTTCCCGGCCCCCGCTTCCTTCCCGTCCCCACTTTGTTCCTGACCCCGCTTCTTTCATGGCCCCGCTTCGTTCCTGGCCCCACTTTGTTCCTGACCCCGCTTCTTTCATGGCCCCGCTTCATTCCTGGCCCCGCTACGTTCCCGGCCCCGCTTCGTTCTCGGCCCTGCTTCTTTCATGGCCCCGCTTCTTTCATGGCCTTGCTTCTTTCCTGGCCCCGCTTTGTTCCTGACCCCCGCTTCTTTCATCGCCCCGCTTCTTTCATCGCCACGCTTTGTTCCCGGCCCCGCTTCTTTCATGGCCCCGCTTCGTTCCTGGCCCCGCTTCGTTCCCGGCCAAGCTTCGTTCCCGGCGCTGCTTCTTTCATGGCCCCCGCTTCTTCCCTGGCCCCGCTTTGTTCCTGACCCCGCTTCTTTCATCGACCCGCTTCTTTCATCGCCCCCGCTTCTTTCCTGTCCCCACTTTGTTCCTGACCCCGCTTCTTTCATGGCCCCGCTTCTTTCATGGTTTTGCTTCTTTCCTGGCCCCCGCTTTGTTCCTGACCCCGCTTCTTTCATCGCCCCGCTTCTTTCATCGCCACGCTTTGTTCCCGGCCCCGCTTCTTTCATGGCCCCGCTTCGTTCCTGGCCCCGCTTCGTTCCCGGCCAAGCTTCGTTCCCGGCGCTGCTTCTTTCATGGCCCCGCTTCTTCCCTGGCCCCGCTTTGTTCCTGACCCCGCTTCTTTCATCGACCCGCTTCTTTCATCGCCCCGCTTCTTTCCTGTCCCCACTTTGTTCCTGACCCCGCTTCTTTCATGGCCCCGCTTCTTTCATGGTTTTGCTTCTTTCCTGGCCCCGCTTTGTTCCTGACCCCGCTTTTTTCATCGCCCCGCTTCTTTCATCGCCACGCTTTGTTCCCGGCCCCGCTTCTTTCATGGCCCCGCTTCGTTCCTGGCCCCGCTACGTTTCCCGGCCCCGCTTCGTTCCCGGCGCTGCTTCTTTCATGGCCCCGCTTCTTCCCTGACCCCGCTTCTTTCATCGCCCCGCTTCTTTCCTGTCCCCACTTTGTTTCCTGACCCCGCTTCTTTCCTGGCCCCGCTTCTTTCATCGCCCCGCTTCTTTCCTGTCCCCACTTTGTTCCTGACCCCGCTTCTTTCATGGCCCCGCTTCTTTCATGGTTCCGCTTCTTTCCTGGCCCCGCTTTGTTCCTGACCCCGCTTCTTTCATCGCCCCGCTTTGTTCCCGGCCCCGCTTCCTTCCCGGCCCCACCTTGTTCCTGACCCCGCTTCTTTCATGGCCCCACTTCATTCCTGGCCCTGCTTCGTTCCCGGCCTCGCTTCGTTCCCGGCCCCGCTTCGTTCCCGGCCCCGCTCCGTTCCCGGCCCTGCTTCTTTCATCGCCCCGCTTCTTTCCTGGCCCAGCTTTGTTCCTGACCCGCTTCTTTCATCGCCCCGCTTCATTCCTGGCCCCGCTACGTTCCCGGCCCTGCTTCTTTCATGGCCCCGCTTCTTTCATGGCCCTGCTTCTTTCCTGGCCCCGCTTTGTTCCTGACCCCGCTTCTTTCATCGCCCCGCTTCTTTCATCGCCCCGCTTCTTTCATCGCCACGCTTTGTTCCCGGCCCCGCTTCCTTCCCGTCCCCACTTTGTTCCTGACCCCGCTTCTTTCATGGCCCCGCTTCGTTCCTGGCCCCACTTGTTCCTGACCCCGCTTCTTTCATGGCCCCACTTCATTCCTGACCCCGCTTCTTTCATCGCCCCGCTTCATTCCTGGCCCCGCTACGTTCCCGGCCCCGCTTCGTTCTCGGCCCTGCTTCTTTCATGGCCCCGCTTCTTTCATGGCCTTGCTTCTTTCCTGGCCCCGCTTTGTTCCTGACCCCCGCTTCTTTCATCGCCCCGCTTCTTTCATCGCCCCGCTTCTTTCATCGCCCCGCTTCTTTCATCGCCCCGCTTCTTTCATCGCCACGCTTTGTTCCCGGCCCCGCTTCTTTCATGGCCCCGCTTCGTTCCTGGCCCCGCTACGTTCCCGGCCCCACTTCGTTCCCGGCGCTGCTTCTTTCATGGCCCCGCTTCTTCCCTGGCCCCGCTTTGTTCCTGACCCCGCTTCTTTCATCGCCCCGCTTCTTTCATGGCCCCGCTTTGTTCCTGACCCCGCTTCTTTCATCATCGCCCCGCTTTGTTCCCGGCCCCGCTTCCTTCCTGGCCCCACTTTGTTTCCTGACCCCGCTTCTTTCATGGCCCCACTTCATTCCTGGCCCTACTACGTTCCCGGCCTCGCTTCGTTCCCGGCCCCGCTTCGTTCCCGGCCTCGCTTCGTTCCCGGCCCTGCTTCTTTCATGGCCCCGCTTCTTTCCTGGCCCAGCTTTGTTCCTGACCCCGCTTCTTTCATGGCCCCGCTTCTTTCCTGGCCCCGCTTTGTTCCTGACCCCGCTTCTTTCATCGCCCCGCTTCATTCCTGGCCCCGCTACGTTCCCGGCCCTGCTTCGTTCCCGGCCCTGCTTCTTTTATGGCCCCGCTTCTTTCATGGCCCTGCTTCTTTCCTGGCCCCGCTTTGTTCCTGACCCTGCTTCTTTCCTGGCCCCGCTTTGTTCCTGACCCCGCTTCTTTCATCGCCCCGCTTTTTTCATCGCCACGCTTTGTTCCCGGCCCCGCTTCCTTCCCGGCCCTGCTTCTTTCATCGCCCCGCTTCTTTCATCGCCACGCTTTGTTCCCGGCCCCGCTTCCTTCCCGGCCCTGCTTCTTTCCTGGCCCCGCTTTGTTCCTGACCCCGCTTCTTTCATCGCCACGCTTTGTTCCCGGCCCCGCTTCCTTCCCGGCCCTGCTTCTTTCATGGCCCCGCTTCTTTCATGGCCCTGCTTCTTTCCTGGCCCCGCTTTGTTCCCGGCCCCGCTTCCTTCCCGTCCCCACTTTGTTCCTGACCGCGCTTCTTTCATGGCCCCGCTTCGTTCCTGGCCCACTTTGTTCCTGGCCCCGCTTCCTTCCCGTCCCCACTTTGTTCCTGACCGCGCTTCTTTCATGGCCCTGCTTCTTTCATCGCCACGCTTTGTTCCCGGCCCCGCTTCGTTCCTGGCCCCACTTTGTTCCTGACCCGCTTCTTTCATGGCCCCGCTTCATTCCTGGCCCCGACCTGACCTTCTGCCTGATCCTGGACTCCGACTTAGCTTGGTGGACTTCTGCCTTACTTGCTGCACGTGGAGCCAGCTGTCTGTTCATTTTTGTGACACTTAAAGCACTGTGTACATAACAAATCTTTTCTGAAAGTTTCTTTTCCACTCATTCTTGGAGAAAAGTTTGCTGTGAAAACGTGTCTTATATGAGCTGTAAACTGTACGTTTGACCAAAAACTAGAGAGATGTGCTTGTCTTTCAAACTCAAAAGACAACCAAGAGACTTCTGAATACCGGATGATGCTCCAATCACTTTCCTTTTGTTTGTTTTACTAACTTAACAATAAACAAGTTTACATGCAGACACGCTCGGGCAATCTTTAGTTAAAGTGGTAGGATTAACAAAGACATTTTCTGGGCGTCTTTTCATTACACAGATAACCTAGAAACACAAACACTCCAGAGCCCACAAACCATTTGATAGCATTGGCTCCTCTGTTTGACTCATTTAAGTCAAACATCTTACCCTGAACAGAAATCACAACGGTGTATATAAAAAGTATTGTTGTTGCTTTATGTTTAGTCGTCGTTAGACTTTTGTGAAGCTTGAAAGCAGTAAACTCGCAGAAAAACAAACTGTCCAGTCCGTTTACATGTCAAGGCAGACAACTCTTCATTCATTCATTCATTCAATTTCCAAACCGCTATATCCCTTTCGGGGTCATGGGGCTGCCGGAGCCTAACCCGGCTACTCAGGGGGGAAGGCAGTGGACACCCCTGGACTGGTCGCCAGTCTGTCGCAGGGGCAGACAACTCTTGTTTTTTTTTTTTTATTTTACTAAAAGATGCAACACAAATTCTGAAAATCAACATAAAACTCACTGAATATAAAATTAATTTATCAATTGAACTCCATCTCAGAGCTCCTTGCAGCCGTGTGCCAACTCTACAGCCTTTAGGATCATCTTACATCTGTTGAAGCCCAAGTATAAATTTTCCTACTTCTCATCAGAGTCCCTATAGTCAGCATGGCCTCTCCTCCGACGGATATTGGCTCATCATACTTAATCTAGGGTGAAATTTCCTAGTCTGTGCTAAATGACTTGCAGCCTTCAGGAGAGAAAAGATATTTATTTTTCTCAGGGCTAATGACCTGTTCCCCAGACCCACCCACTGATGGTTATTTACTAGGGCCCAGATGCTTGGGCTCAGAATGAGTGGTAATGTCAGCAGGGGCTATCCCTCATCGTGCCACCCCTGATTGAATCCAAGTGATCCCATTGACATTGACTTTGTGACTTTTAAGGCCATTACCTTTCACCGCCCACGATGATCATCTCATCATCTCTTCTGAGCTGACAGCTGATTAGCAACAAATTACTGACCAGATAGGGCTCCCAGCACACAGCGGTTTGTGGGTGTAAGGGGGGGCCTGCCAAGCAGTCTGAGTTTGCCTTCTTCTCTTCTTGTAGCAGGACAGCAGCAGCCGAGTACTGAATGCAGCAGCGTCTCTCTGCCGATGGTAATGAAATCAGGGTGAGACTCAGTGGACCGGCTTTGTCTTCTGCAAGGAGACGGGCAGCTGCCAGTGGAGGGCAGGGAGGATTTCCCTGTGCTGTCCATTTTGGAATGACATGGCAAGACTGCTGGTGATAAAGCAACATAGCCTGTGGGTTTACGATTATCATTATAATGAAAAAATAGCATTCTTCTGTTTTGGTGTATTTACCCACCACACCTCAAAGTGAAAGCATTGTTTGATATTTAGCCAGTCTGTGGGCTTGGGGGCCGCTGCCTTTGGCTGTTTATAATCCCTGCTTTTGTCTGGCCCTTCCATCTCCGCCTGATGAAGCTGAATTACAGTTGCTGTGATGCATCAGGGTCACTGTTTGATGATGGAGGGGTGAAGGGGTTGGGGGCCAAGGTGAGCCCGGGCTCAAACCCGCTCTTTTCACTCTGTGGCCTCGAAGAAAGTCGGTGTATTCAGGATAGTGATGGAGCGTCCCCTTGGGTGCTTTGGGTCACACTGGCGTGTCTGTCACTTAGTCTGGCCAGCTCTCTGTCAGCCTGTCACGATAGCAGATGACAGCAGGGGCCACCAGGGGGGCTGTCGACTCCCAGTGAAGCTCCATTTGCTGTCTTCCATGGCCACCCCTCCCTCCACCACCAGCTGTATTTCAAGAATGTCATGCTGCTGTCATGACAGTGACTCCAGTACAAGGCAATAGCCTTTCCCATAAAACATCAAAAGCATCCGTTGTAGTGGAAGTTTGGGGGGGGGGGGTCTAGTTTGCCCCTCTTCTAAGTCACTGCATTGTTCCAGCACAAACACACATTTATTCATTTTTCATGCTGCAGTCAGCAACCCAAACTCTGCTGTCCATTCTGTTGATGACACGCCAGCTGTCTGAGTCCATGCCGTACATAACCGAGCTGTCGCTGCAAGGTTTTATGACACAGAAATATGCTAGGAGCTTGTGTGATGAATGGATGTTAATAGACAGAAATAACAGAGTGCAGAAACAAGGAACACTTTTACATGTGTTTAGGTAGACCTGTGCTAACCTCCCAGAGTTGGTTGAAGAGGAAGTGAGATACAAAACCCTGTTTAGAAAAAATATCAATTTATTAAAAAGTTGTATTAAAAGTTGGATCAAAGTTGTACTGAGCTCCAAGTATTAAGCAGCATGCATTGCTGACAGTCCAATGAGCAGTAGAGTTAGTCAGATGATACGGCTGCAGGGGTGCTCCCTGTCTGCATTCAAACAATAGTAAAACGAGTTAACAACTGGTTCCACATCCAGCCCTGTGTCAGAAGGGGAGATGTATGCCAATCGCTGTATGGCTTCATATGGTCATGGAGGTGTGGCTCCAGCTCTGACTGGTTGTGATAAATGTGTCTGTCTAGATGTGGTTTCCAATCAATGATGTTAACCTGTCTCTCCTCCTGGCTTCTGTCACGAGGTCGAACGAGGTCATTCTGCTGCACAGTGGAAAGATAACTACATTAAACATGTCCTTCAAAAGTCAACAAGGCACTTGTAGTCATCAGAGTTTGCTTCCATGAGCTGAATCACATAAAGGCATTAAATATACATCAAAGGTATTAAATATATGTAGCATAAGCATTATATTTCAAGATAAGAAATAGGGCTCCTCACACATGACAGTAATGTCTGAGTCATCTCTTCATTTCTGTCAATGTGGCCACATTTTCCGAGTAAATCAATTTCAAATTGTATTTGTCACATACATACACATAAAGTACATATTTAGTATAATATGCAGTGAAAGGTATTGCACGACTGTTTGACGCTACGAAAAATTATGAAGAATAAAAGATTACAGTTATATGATTAAACAGAAAGAGGAATTTCTGTCATGGCTGCGGGACGTGGTGTGACAGACCCAGAAGCTGTAACCTGGAAGGATCACAGAAGTCAGGTTGAGAGTTATGGAAGAAACTTTTATTGTCCGTTGGATTACTGGCAACCTGGATGCTGAGGAGCCGGAAAGCATGGAATGACATGCCCTGAAGTTGAGTAGCAAGGCGTGACTAGAGGTGATGGTTCCGGTGTGGACCAGAGCTGCAGTGGTGGCAAGTAGGACCCATGTCGGTAGGATTTTGGAGGGAGATGATGACTGTCCTGGAGACAGGGACAAGAGGTGAGCGACAGAGCGATAGCTTAGCAAATACAAACAAGAGGTCGAGTACTGCTGAAGGTAACAAACTGCCCGTGAATTCTGGAGATGGTCCGTCTTAATAGAGGTCCGATGCTGATGGCAGGATGGCAGTCAGCTGAGTCCAATCAGGCAACCAGAACCCAGGAGCACCATGATAAAGTTCAATAAATATATGACAATACAACCTACAAAAAGTAAAGTGTCCATGTGCTGCAAAAATGTTCATTCTATTAAATGACTTTTCCCTGCACATAATGCATAGAGTTGAGACAGTTTCCTGTTTAGAAAGAGCTGAGGTAGAATGGCGTGTTGTTTGTGGGGTGGGGGTTGGTTGAAGTTCAGGTAAACAGGTGTTAGGTTTTCTGGCTGAGGGTCTGAATGACCTGTGAGGTTAAGTTCCTCCTTATCTTCTCTGTGTTGGCCTTTAGGGAAAGGAAACGTTTCCCTGTCCTCAACAGAGAGAAGAGTCTGTTGTTGGGATGACTGAGGTTCTTCAATATCTTGTTAGCTCAAAAGAAAGTTTGCTGAAATAAACTGTTTTCTGAAAACACATCTTAAAAATGACAAGCTTTACTGAGAAATTAAACAGCTCAATAAAACGGATGAAATGTTTGCTGTGTTTAAGATGGTTGTTCTGAAACAGTCTTTATGTCTCAGTAAGTACATCTGACTAAAGTTGGGCAAAAAAAGTGCTAAGTTGTAGAGTTTTGCAGATCAGAATGACAGCACAAGGAGTTGGATTAAAAATTCTCTGAAGCTCTTTGATGATCATGGATGTGTCAGACACAAACGTGCATTTTGGGATCATTGTGTTGAAATCCAGTAACATGACACAGTAGACTTCAGCGCAAACACCAAGAACGGATGTAGGGGTAAAAGATGCCGCACAAATAAAGGGGTGGGGGATCAGGGTTATCAGACCCCCACTAAAATACTTTATTGAGGATGACTGTCTCATTCATTGCGGTGGTCTACCTGACCCCCCCACCACGAAGAGTGCTACATGCATTATGTCCAGACTGACATGTGTGGAGAACTGCAGATTAACACCTCCTCAGACTTTCCCTTATCCCCCCAGTACCAGGGGCAATGTTCATTTGCATAAACTGATAATCCTTGATAAAAATTTCCATTAGACAAAGGTGAGCTGGATCAATTTCCGCTGCCAGGATAAATCTGAGCTTTTACTCCGACAGGGTCGTTACAGCGGCCACATTTCAGGAATAATGTGCTCAAAAGTCAGCCGGCAGCGGCCATTCCCCGCTTTCCAATTACCTTTAAGAAAAGCTTATTCTGTGGACAATAAAGCACATTACTGCACAATATGATACAGTCCATAAAGATCAGCGTGTTTGATGAGAGGTTAGCGAAAGCTCAGCATATTTCGTGGGGGTGTCACAACCCCCTGGTTATCGCTGACACCTCGCTGTGCTCACCATGCAAATGTCCTATTACGCTCAGTCCAAACACATTAACAGGCGTGTTCAGAAATAAAGTGTTTTTCCTGTTTTTTTCTGTCCTTACGGTGAAGGTGGGGGGATGGAGGACTGGGGTGGGGGGGTGACGGGCTGTGAAAAAGAAAACTGGTGATTGACAGAACAGTAAGGTGATGCCAGCGGTTCAGGGCAGGAAGAGAACGGAGAAACTCATTAGGATGCTTTCACCCCAATTCGCTGCTCTGCCTCTGACCTTGAGATGCCCCCCACCCATGCTCAGCACTCACAGCAGCCCTCCCCACCCACACCTCTGTCTGTAAGTGAAGTCCACACACAGCAGAGCTCTGGTGAGCTGGGGTCCACAGGACAAACACGCTGCTCCGAGTGTTTCCACACAAACTTCCCAACAGGAGTTTAGGTTGGACTTAAAACTAAAAACTCCTGTGACAAAGTTCAAAGTTACATCACTTTTGAATTTGCCTGCATCTGAAGAACTTCATCTTTTCACTTGATTATGAGTGACAAACCCTGAGGTTAAAACTGAGCCAGATGCCCAGTTCAGACAATCGCTGCAACAATGTCTAGCAGTTGATGATTTTCTGCTCAGCAACTTCCTGGTTCACCTCACACTCAATGTCGCATCAACCCCTGCAGCCACTCCCACAAGTCTCACAGCTGCTCCTCATCTTCCATCAACACCCACAGTATTTAGGCAGAGTTTCCTGTGCCATTTAGAGTGAAATATTGCTCTTTCCAGCACTGAGAGTTCACCCTTTCTGACCTCTGATCACATCCTTTGCCTGTCTGCCTGCCTCGAATCCTACCTGTCCCTGACCATCGCCTGCTCTACGTTTGACAAGCTCATCCCAGTTCTGACCCGCGCCTGCCTGACCACCGCCTTGGAGAAACGCCTTCCCTGCTTTCTACAATAAACACTGCATATGGATCCAAACGTCTCAGCCTCCTTGTTACAGATAGAGTGATTTAGAGATGTTTTAAAACTAGAGTCTCGAAGTATATAGTCGTAACGAGGAGACGGGGGCGTTTGGATCCACGTGCAAACACTTTAATAACAGAGCACAGGGGCAAGATATAACCGTGGTCAGAGTCCAGGCAGAAGTCAAAAACACAAGGCGAGGCAGGATGAAGAGGCACAAGGAAAAGGCTGAGGCACATAGAATAACAAACCAGGAAATAACGCTCAGCCCGGAAGTCCTTCATGGAGGCCCAGCTGAAGCTCCCCAAGGAGGAGGTCCAGAAGATCTCCTTCCACTGTGTGCACCGACTTGGAGGAAGGAGGTCTGATAACCGGCGTCCGAGACCCATAGTGGCTAAATTCAAGCATGACAAACAGAAGGAGCTGGTGAGGAGCCACGGCTGGGAGCTGAAGGGAACACACTTCAGCGTCAACGACCAGTTCCTGGCGGAGATCCTCCAGCGCAGGAAGATCCTTTTCCCGCTGAGGAGGAAGCACCTCACCGCCAGGTCTCGAGCTGTTGTTTCCGTGGACAGACTCTACATCGATGGACGGCTCTTTCGAGACCCCAAGATCACCCCGTGGCTGCGCTGAAGACCCTCAGATGCTGCGATCAGAACCTCCATAATGAGCTGATGAAACCGACTAAACTGATTTAAACTAAAGGAAAATCAGCTCATCAATCATCCACACCTCCATCTCGTCAAATCAGTTTATTTCTCTCCCCTCTCATGTTTCTGTTGTTGTTTTGCTGTTTGTTTTTTCTTGTTTTTCTTTTCTTTTTTATTCTCTTTATTCCCCCCTCTTCCCCCCCTCCTCCTCATATTTAAATCAACCAAAAGCGACAAATCCCTGGTAAGTAACCATTTACTCATGGCTCTCAGCTCATATCTGTTTGCTCAACTGTTGGACAGGACAAGTTTAAAAAAAAAAAAAAAGGAAATAACGCTCAGACTGTCTGCTAGGCAAAGCAAGACTTCGAGAGGAGTACAGGGTAGAACAGGCTAAATAACAAGACAATGATGAGTCAGAATGGGAAACAGCTGGTGAGGTCAGGTGAGGCAGTCAATACTCTGGAGAGGGTTCCCTCTGGTGATTGGAGGAGGAATCATATGGTTGAGTCCTGACAATAGTAAAAAATATTTCACAGTAAATCCAGAGTCTGTGTTTAGCTGTTGTCAAGAAGAAGGGAAATGAAAAATAAAAACAGTTGAAGAAATGTTAAACAGAGAAACTGTTTTTCAGTTTCATGCCTCAGACAAAGCCCACATAGTAGAGACAATCACCACAAAATCCTGAAAACTCAAATCACCATTAGAAACAATCAGCTATATGATAGCCAGGTATGGAGTAGATGTAGTTTACATTGAGTGTGTGTGTGTGTGAGTGTGTGTGTGTGTGTGGGTGTGGGGGTGCGTGTGTGAAAGTTATTTGACAGGAAACAAAGTAGCCCATCAATTAAATTGTATGCTACACTCACACTGACTACATTCACGTCAACACCACTTGGGATCAAATCTGTGTCTCTCTTTTGGCACGCGTCAGATTTACTGCTCGACACCTGCCCTAAAATTTCCTTGGTGCCGTGCTGCCCCGGCAGAGCAACTGCCAAAGTTTTTCTGGGCACCCAGAGAGGCGTCCAGGAGGCATCCGGACCAGATTCTCATGCTACTTCAACTGGCACCTTTGGATGTGGAGGAGCAGCGGTTCTACTCTGAGCTCTCCCCAGGTGACCGAGCTTCTCACCTTATTTCTAAGGGAGCGCCCAGCCACCCTACGGAGAAAGTTCATTTCAGCCGCTTGTATCCAGAACCTCGTTCTTTCACGTGACCATAGGTGATTATTGGAACGAAGATCGATCTGTAAATTGATGATGCTCCAACTTTTCTCATCATTTTTGTTGCATGGTAATCTTAGGTTGGGTTTGTGTGAGGCTGTAAGCAAGAGGGAGACAGCGCAAACAAAAAGATGATGGAAAGTGAGGGGAGGCTTACTCCATGCCAACAGTTCTGCTCACAACTCTGGGGCACATTTCTGATGAACTCCTGCTTCTCTGTCCTACTGTGTTCTACATTACAACACAGGATTTGTCATTTTACCAAAAGGTATGATCATAATTCAGCCCACTGGGAATGATTTGATAGTAGATAAATAGATGATTGGAGTGGGACTTTATAGAGGAGTTTTTATTCGCAGCGTTATGAAATCACTTGTTCTTCTGTTTTTTGGTTCGATCTACAGCAGCTGTAGGTTTGTGTGTCTGTGTGTTCACTGTGACCTCAGAAAAAAGACCCTTTTTACTTGACGTCAGACAAAATAGTGACATCACTACTGCTGTGTAGAGTTACTTCCAGTCTATGGATATAGATCAGCAAAGCTCACAACTTAATGCTGTTAAACACAATTTTAATGTAAAAAATAAACGTTTATTTTACCAATTGTTATGGAAATTTGTACAATATTTATTTTATAAATGTCCTACCTAGCTGTATTAATTTTCCTCTTTTAATGCTGCATTTCCACAAGACACAATTCGTGTCGAATTCTCATTGGCTGCATCTCTTTCGCCATGTGGCGAATTTAGTGCTCGCCACCTGTCCTAAAATGTACTTGACACCTCAGCCACGTGTGGATGAGATACCAGCTAATGTTTTTAGCCTGATTGCTACATGGAGAGGGTGTCTGTGTTTATTTCATTAATGCATAGACAATACAGAGTAATTGATTTATTTAAATTTTATTTATTTTAAAAAGCTCTACATCTACATCAGTGATCATGTTTCCATGTCTGAGTTCATGAGATCATTCAAGTCTATCCTAGTATGATGAGCTTCATTCCTGCGGCAAAGGCCGGGTCGAATGCCGTTTTCCACCACTACGTCCATGTTACTGTGACCCACATTAGTTTGAGAGGTAAAAAAAATAAAAATTAAACTAAGGGATTTTTTTTTCTCTTAATGAGAATAAGAAAATAAACACAGGGTGTAGGAGGCCCGAGGAGGCTGCCTCCCCATCCCGCAGCGGCTCTCTCTCTGCCGATCAGCCAGCAACTCAAGCGGTCGCCGCAGGATAAGAAAATGCCATCACTTCAGGGGCATGGGCCCTGTGACAGGCTAGGGATTTGTAAAGGGTAAATCCCACTTTTGCCCAAAAGTAGCCATAATAGTTAGCAAACCCGCAGCCCCAGCAGGATAAGAAAATGGATGGAAGCTCAGGACGAGAATCCACGCATCGATCAGCCATATTGAATTTGTTTTCTACTCACTGATTGAGTCACTGAAAACGTCATGTCCCCAAAGCTGAGTCCCTGATTGGTTGACGGGCAGCCAAGTTAACATTTTTTCAACTCATCGCGTCTCATTCCCAAATTGTGCAGCGCCACTCAAATCGCACTGCTGCAGGACCGACGTGCTGCGTCCAATGCTGGAATTGCGGCACGGGCCTGTACGATAAATTAACATTGAAACTGCAGCGCAAATCACATCCGTGTGAATGAAGCTTTAGATCATTTACAAATCAAAGCATAATGTCAGCAATCCTGCCTGCAGAATTCTGTACTGCTGCTTTCCCAAATTCCTATGGACAATCGTGGATCATTTCTTTCTTACAACCCTTTCAAAGTTAGATGAATGTTAGAAGTACTTCGTTGAATACTACTTGTTTGATTTTGAAAAGTGATTACAATTTATATGGCATTGCATTTGTTGCATTATTCTCTAAAGTTTCTCACCTTTGCTTTGGCTCAAAACTGTCTGATCTGCAGGAAAATCTAGTCCTGAACTTTCTTCTGAAAATATGCTTCCTAATAGCAGCCCCTAAAATATTTGCAGTGTCACTTCTTGTTTACCTCTTAAAACAATAGCTACATTTAGCCTAGGATACAATTCAAATGCATGTGTGGACATGTAGGACATGCATCTTGCTGATGAATTTCAATCAGGTTTTGTGCTTGGTCAAAACAAATAAAATTTTATTTGTACAGCACTTTTCTAACTTGTGCTTTACATAAAAATGAGGGCTGTCAACATTAACACGTTAACACACACAATTTTTTAAAAAATGGCGTAATAATATTTAAAAATGCTAATTATTTACACTTCAAAGCAAGGTTCAGGCTTTCACGGCATGCATTAATTGCTGAAAATGCACCCTTCGTCAGGCATTATCCCACTTATAACATGGTCACTTACAAATAATAAATAAATAAATAATAAATATTTCATTGATTTTTAGTACTTTATTGTTGTATTTTTTTTTTTTTTGGTTTGGCTTTTTCACAAAAAATCGACTATTCAATTTGTGTCTTAGGGGTCCACCCTCCGCTGTTTTCCTGGTCTGGGGGTCCCACGGAGCTTCTTGCAGTGGACGATTGCTTCAGCCATAGCTAAGAAACCTGGGGTGCTGCACACATCCAGTTACGGTAAGCCATTCGGTGCTTCCAAGAACAGGCTGACCGCCACCGCCGTGCTAGTGGGTTTGGCTTTCCAAACGAGATGTTCGACTCCTCGATCTGGCTTACCTCATCAACTGCCTCTTTTATTTCCGGCGGTGGGGTGGTCGGCTCCAATACTGGGAGGGGTACAGACCAGAAGAACATTCGGAGCCCTCTCCTGAATACTAGCTCATCCACGTCTCTCCTGCTGTTCTCCATCTCCTCATCAACACCACTCCATATAAACCTAATCTGGACTTTGCTCTTTGCAAAGTTTTGCCCAGCATACATTCATACATGGACCCAAACACCTCTGTGTCTTCATCTCATCCCTCACAGTTAGCTGGGTTCAAACAGTAAATTAAGACTTCTCTAACTGTGCTCGATTGTATTATTTTTCTCATAAAAATCCAAAAAGTTTTAAAAATAATAATAATAAAATAATAATAATATAATAATAATAATAAATAATCTCTGAGAATAAAAACAATCCGAAAGTCCTCTTCTCCACAATTGAATCTTTGATCAACCCCGACGTAAATCTAAACACAGTGCCAGCAACCGCGTCATTGTGTGAGGAGTTTGTTGACCACTTCAGAAGCAAAATGTATTCTGTCAGATCCAGTGTCTTAAATGAACAAAAAAGCCTTTTTATTGAAAATGATGGCTTGATCTTAACCGGGGAAGCACTGGACAGTTTTGACCTGGTTTAAGCTGCAACACTCCAGTTTTCTCCCAAGTACAACCAACAACCTGCTTTCTAGATCCCATCCCCACATCCCTTTTTAAAACATTTTATGGGTCTTTGGAGAGCGAGATTTTAAATATAGTGAACTACTCTCTTCAGACGGGTATTTTCCCTGCTGCCTTTACTGTTGTGAAACCGCTACTTAAGAGAACTAACTTGGACCCCTCAGTTTTTAATAACTACAGACCTGTGTCTAACTTGCCATTTTTCAGCAAGGTTTTAGAAAAACTTGATTTTATTCAACTGCATGAGTTTCTCTTACAAAACAACATTTTTGAGATACACCAGTCTGAATTTAGAAAAAAAATCACAGTACTGAGACAGCCCTGTTAAAGATAGTTAATGATATCAGGTATGCCTTGGATTCAGGTCAGATCTCAGTATTTGTCCTACTAGATCTAAGTGCTGCTTTTGATACTGTTGATCAGCTGATCCTGTTGAACAGACTTAAAAGTCTTGGCATATCAGGGACGGTTCTCAGGTGATTCAAATCCTATCTCATGAAGAGATACTTTATGGTAAACATGGACACATACTTTTCTAGGGTCCACGAAATTAAATGTGGTGTGCCTCAAGGCTCCATACTTGGACCCTTTCTTTTTTAAGATTTATATGCTTCCTCTAGGGAATGTCATTAGCAGGCACAACATCAGCTTTCACAGCTATGCTGATGATACTCGGCTGTAGATAGCTATGTCTCCTGATGACACAGGGACAATAGAAGCACTTTTTAATTGTATTTTAGATGTAAAATCATGGATGGCAAATAATTTTCTGCAGCTCAACCAGGAGAAAACTGAAATTGTCATCAGTCCTGAAGCTAGGCTAAACAGTTTTTGAATTTAAAATGTTTTTAATTAGATTATTCAGAAACAGCAAGAAACCTGGGCATCATTTTTGACTCTAAACTAATTTTCATCCCACATATTAAACATGTGGTTAAAACGTGTTTTTATCATCTTAAAAACTTGGCTAGAGTCCACCCACTACTCTCTCTCTCTCTCGCTAATGTGGAGATGCTGATGCATGCTTTTATCACAAGTAGTGTTGGTCTTCCAAAAACTAACATTAAGAATCTTCCACTTCTTCAAAATTCTGCTGCATGATTTCTCACCAAGACCAGGCGACAGGCCCATATCACTCCAATTTTAAAATCCCTGCATTTGCTCCCCATAAGCTTCAGGATTGATTTTAAAATACTTGTAATGGTTTTTAAATGTCTTAACGGTCTTGCACCGTCTTATCTATCAGATCTTTTAGTTAAATATGAACCCTCCCAGACCCTGAGATCCTCTGGCACTGGTCTTCTAATCCTTCCAGCTAAAAAAAACCCAAAACTTATGGAGATGCATCTTTTCAGTATTATGGCCCTCGTTTGTGGAACGGTCTGCCAGAGGATCTGAGAGAGCTGCAGAGAGCATAGATGTTTTTAAGAAAAGGCTCAAGACCCACCTTTTTTACCTGACTTTCATATAATTTTTACTTTGTATCTTTTTACCTATTTATCTTCTATCTATTTTATAATGTTTTATCAATTTACAATAAATCATTAATTTATTATAAATTCCTCATTATAATGTTTTATTGTTGTTGTTGTTTTTTTTTTGCTTTTATCAATATGTTTACTTTTTAATTTTATTTTATTTTAATTTTGTTTCCGGTGCTTCCTCTCAGTTGGGTTCTCTCTCTCTGGGTCAGCTGCCGTTCAGCCGCGGCGGCTCTGGATGGGGACCTGTAACACCGCCCAGCTGTGTTGAGGCGGCGCCCTGCTTGTGTCGCTGCGTTTGGTTGGCTGTGCTGCTATTCACAGAGAGAAAGGTCCCAACTATTAGCGTTTCTAAAAACAAACTGTCATGCTCAGCCAGTTTGTGATTGCCAATCTCCATCAGTTAGGGGGTGGGAGGTCTGAAAGGGGTGGGGGGTTGTGTACGGATGTGGGGGAAGGAACTTTATGTTAATGTGTGCTTATTTTTATAATATTTGGTTTTATTTGCTTATTTAGTATCATTATTTAGTTATTTATTTTTTGTGTAAAGCACTTTGTGTTATGTTTTATATGAAAAGGGCTATATAAATAGCACATACACTACTTGAGCAAAAAGCTCTTCTCCACTTTCAACTTTAGGAAGTCCAAGTACAGGTTCAGACTTACTGACAGTCACCTTGAAGCCAAACTTAGCATCTCAGCTACTTCCTTCCTCAACTATGAAGAGAAAGCTCTGCCAAGTGCCCAGCAGTAAGGAGCAAGAGAATCCATGTTCAGAAGAACCCATTGATGGAGGTTAAAGAACTGTAAAGTTTAAGCTTTATTTAAACAGTTAAAAATGTAACAGCTTTAATTAAACTTTGATAATATAGATGTTTAAATCTGAATACAACAGATATAAGACTGAATAAACTGAAAACTGACATTTATGATTGATTTATTTACTTAATGATTTTTTTATTTGTTTATGTATTTGTTGATTGAGAGTTTTATTTGTAATTTTGTACAGATAATAAAACAGTACAGTTAATAATACAGTACATGTCCCTTACAAATTTACAACCAAAGAAGGGATGTACCTGAAGAAGTTAAATATTGTTTACACCAGGGTCCTTCTTCATCATTTTGTGTAATAAAATAAAACTTAAAAATCTAAGATGATTGGAATTTTTAACATTTCTGATTCCAATTAGCATTGGCTCCCAGACACCCACAAGCTGCATGCATGTGCCTGTACGCTGAGGTTGCGGCCCTGCCTCAGCCACACTCTGCTTTCAGTGGCCCCAAGGTAAACTGAGTTTGAGACCCCTGGTTTTCACGATCAGCTTCTGTCGACTGACAACCACATAAAGTGGACGGAGATCGCTGTAATATGATTTGTTTTATTCAATTTTTTATAAAGCTATGACATTAAAGATAATTTCCCATTGTGGCATCAATAACACTCTAAAAACTTCTGTATTATTTTAGTTTAATAAAAAAATAAAAAAACATTAACCAGCGTGCACAAGGTGAACAACCAGTGCTCCGGGACTCGATGTATATGCTTATGACCCTGTGGCATATTTTTGACAGTGGGTTAAAAGGAGAAATTAATTTTCAAAATGAATATGTTAAATGTAAAACTGACTGTTGTATTCATATTTTTCTGCCAAGTTTGCACAACTTTGTCTTTTACTTTTCTAATTGAGATTTTCCGAACACCATAACCTTCTACCACCACCCGAGGTCAAAAGTTCTTTTATCTCTGATTTAACAATGCTAGACAACAAATAATACAATGATAAAACATCAAAGGATAAAAGCAATCAAATAAGAATCAAAGATATCAGAAACAAAAAAAAATGTTACCCTCTCCCACATCAGAAGACACAAAACCCATCATGCTGATGGAATTAGCCAGCATCCCTTTTAGCAGCGCAAATGAAGATGAGGATAACTACCAGAGCATGATGCTATCATCTCCAGCCGGAATGTTTGTCAGGAAACTTAATTCAATCCCAAACTTGGTTTCATGCAGGTTCAAATATTTATCAGATGAGAGTTGTCAAATACATTTTTTACTGTGTTTTAATCCCAATCTTCTATTTACTTAATCTAAACGTCATGAAGTGTCTCTGTTTAAAACGCCAACTGTGCATAAATCAGTCCTGACCCCAACTGGTCTGTTTTGTATTACAAGCGTGCTGCAGTTCTCATTTACTTAAACCCATGTAGACTTCATGTCCCCACACATAGCAGATACAACAGCACCACCCACAGCCTCGGGATGGGGTGGAGATCTGTTTCCACTCACAGGCTCAATAATTCATTGCTCTGCAGCTCAGTCCTTTGTTGGAGCTTTACAGTGAAGAAGAACCAGCGGTGAGTTCATCCTTGTGTGTGAAAGACTGAGCTGCTCTTCATGCATTCATCCTCCCTGAATCAGACATGCAGGAGGAAGAGAGGGACAACATTTACTTGCAGGATTCACCACAAAGTAATAGATGGCATCACACAGGAAATGTAGGTTAATTATGTTCAAAGCTCCAAATTCCTCTTCTGTGCACAAAAACCAACACATTGAATATCATTGTATATTTAATTTGCATTGAAGATGTAATGATACAGGAGGTGAAATGGGATTTGTGTTGATAAATGAGCACTAACAGTGTTCTCCCCACACAGATGCAGGTCCAGAGTGACCCCCTGAGGACGCAGGCTGAACTGCAGCTCCTTTGTTATGAAGTAACGGATTTTTGCCCTGTGAACTGTGAGGATTTTTTTCAACTCAACCACCAATTATTCCCTTCCCCACCAACTGATGCACCTCAGAGGTAGGGCTACGTGGCAGTGCCACCCCCCCTCCCATTGGCTGCCCCATGGATTCTGGCCCCTCCCCTCTCGGTTTCAATTGCACCTTAGACATTTAAGACTCTTGGGGGGAGGGGGGCATCACTCCAAGCAAACAGGAGATGTCCTCATTGCCCTATCCGCCACTTTTAGCTGCATCCTTTATTATACACACCCTTTACCCCACACATTATATATTCCAACACACACACACATTACACAAGGAGGGTGGGACCTCTGATCTTCTGTCCTCTGCCCCAGTAGTCCCCAACCACCGAGCCGATCTGTAGATCAATTACCACCTGGCCGTGGAAGAAATAGATTATTTTCAGCTACACCTTCAATCACGTGAGCTGAAAAGTTTGGTCAGAAGAGCAAAATTATTACGTCTGAACGATCTTTTATTCTGAAAAATCTTTTGGTTTTGAAAATCAACCGGATTCTCTGAATTACATTTCAGTCCCGGAAATGCAGTCCATGGTCGTGCACTACAGGAAAAGTTGTATGTGGAACCTTTCTGTGCTAATAGGATACATGCAGGAACTGACAGAAGAACAGGATACAACTTCAAAACAAAAAATAAAAATACAAACATTGGACTACCACGAGTCCTGATTAAAATATGGATTTATCTCAAGGTGATTCTCACACACCGTTTGCATAGAGATGTGATTTTCATGAACGAATCTAATCTTTTGAACGGCTTATGGAGGTGTTTGATTGGAATAGAGTCCCGGTCCGCTGGGAATTGTTCTTTATTTCATTCTTTCTCACATAAAAGCTCAAACAAACTCATCCATTCAGATGCACATTTCACAAAAGTTGTGAACACCCAAGTCATGCAAGAATCTCCACGAAAAAGAAAAGAGGAGCTGTGCTGCAGCGAGCAGGACGGGGAAAAAGAAGGAGAGAAAAGGGGAGCAGTGCGGCGTGTGCAGGGGCGAGGGAGATGTGTGCTCAGTCTTGTTGTTGAGTTATAGTCATGAGTTTAAGTTGTTCTGAAATGGTTTTTGTGTTGAAATATTTCACCAGAAGCTTTTACCTGGAGCTTCAAAGTAATCTGATTTGTTTCTTATTGAGTATCAAATGATTTTTTTGTTATATTTTGTTACTGTATTAAAGTTTTTCTTAATGAGATGATCTTATAATAGTAAAATAAACTTATTTTTAACCACTGCTGAAAAAACACTAAATGAAGAAACCTTAATGATGTTTATGTTTTTATCAATCCTCCAAAATGCACACGTCAGATGACTGAGTGAAATGATATACAAGCATTGGTTTATATGCATAAGCATGTATGTGTGAACTGTAGTTGTAGTGTGTACAAATTGGCATGTTTGTATGTTAAAGGTTTTTGAGCCAACAGGAATGTTTGTAATCCTTGAGTGTGTGGACAGGCCCCACCCTTTAGGCCAACTGACAGCAAACCTGACAGCAATGATGATAAACCTCCAGTAACTTGTTGTACTATGGATTTTAAAAGGATTTCTGCAAAAACAACCTCATGTGATGTTTATCTCTGACTTTTCAATTATCAATCAATTAAATCAGAAACTTTTGAGATCACAATTTAGGTGAATTTTTATTATCAGAATTTGTTTGGCATAAAATCCTGCTGATGTGCCAAAAATGGTCATAGATGTGTCGAAAAAGCTCAGAAATGCCTTCAAAGGGAACCATGAGACTCACAGTGAGTCCTGCAGCTGACTGGTTTGCATTTCTCATTAAAATCTTCAGGCAGAAACCTTGAAAACTTCCCATCTCTGTCGTTTTAGCCATTTTGAACCTGTGCGTGTTTCTAATCTGATGGGTCCTTGTAACAATCATGAAAGACCTCTTCACATTAAAAAAAATACACAATTACATGTTTTTTCAACCTAAATCTTCTTTGCAAATTCAGGAAAACTAATCTGAGTTTTGCAGAAAGAGGATAAGTGACAGCGTATATGTGGGCTCAGTCTATGAAAAAGAGCTTACTTTTGCATTATTCTGAACACACAGAAAAGAAATTACCCCGCCACATCTTCTTTGTGTTGTTGAGCTTAAACAGTTGGCCTGAGTGGTGACGTTGAGCTCATTGTTTCTGATCCATTAAGGATTAAGCATAAGTTTTGCCTAACTGCAGAAAGTGCAGTAAATCACGACAGTTGCTGCTTTTTGAGCGCATTAATCTGATTCCCAGCTGCAGAGGCTCCTGAAACATCAGCATGTTCTCCTAATCCCTCCTGTTGTAAAAGAGAAATTGTTTTTGCTTTTCCTTTGAATCCCAGCAGGAATTAAGAGTCAGGGAAGCAGATGGATCTTCTAAGACCCAAAAAAGTACAAGACAGATTATGATTAATGCTTTTCAATATTGTTATACTGATGAAACTTTTGACAATCAAGCAAAAATAGAAGATGAGCATAAAGGAGGAGGTACAGCAATAGCTCTTCATCACCAGAAAGAGCTCAGCAGACCAGATGCTTAAGGACAGATTCCAACATTTGTTGATGCTTTTTCAGTTTGTTAAGCATAGCTGGTGCTTAGACTGACCGCAGTCAAGCATTGAAGTTTGCAGGAGTAGGTCAAAGTAGGTCTTCTTTTCCATGCAACCCCCACTCATCTATTTTCTCTTTTTTAGTTTCTCTTTCCCCTATCCAGTCTGGATCCCCCTTTGCATCCCTATTGTCTGCTTGGTCCATCCTATTATATGTCCAAGTGACTTATAACGTAGCCATCTAAGTTTCTGTCCCTGACCATTTTCAGTCTGTGTCTCTGACCCTGAATATTCTCAGGCAAGTCTTTGGAGTACGGGTTGATGTTATTCCCAGAACTTTCCTATTCAAACTAAAATGCAGCCAGACTCCAGCAAACTCTCTCCAAAGGCTATGTAGAAATACTTCTCCACTGGATCCAACATCTCTCTGTGCTGCCACCCTTAGCAGAGACAGGGAATACAGAGGATTTTCCCCCTGGCAGAATGTCTGTCATTTTACTCAAATACTTTGGTCTTCTTACTGCAAACAGTCAAATGTGTCAGCTTCTCTCACAAATGGGTTGAAAAATAAAACATTAAAAGAGGAAAAAAGACATGGTGCCGTTGAATCAAATAATGAAGATTACATTTTCTTCAGTCCAGCAGCTTTACAATCTATGATCTAGATGTTTCTTCTAGTTTTCTCTCTCACGTTTCTTCAGCTCTTTGTTTTGCGTTTTTCAGAGACTGATCTAAAAAATGTGGGAAAACTGTCCTTAATTTTATACAAAGGTTCTGCTAACAGAAACTTTGTATCTTTGGTTTAAGTCACTGCAAAATAACCATCAAAGTTTTATTTATTATTATTTGCTTTTGAGAAAGATAGTCTTCAGGGTTTTCACAAACTATAATGCTCACATTTGTTTGAAAATTTGAGCTCTCTGTGTTTTTGCCAAAACAATCACAGCTCAAAGGTCCCTCAAGCCTCAACATCTCTGGTAAGTCTCACATAGCTTATTAACACAGTTTAATTCACTTTTTTATTAACTGTTAAACACAATATCAGGCTTCAATTTTACAGTTCTTTAACCTCCATCAATGGGTTCTTCTGAACATGGCTTCTCTCTGCTGCTGGACACTTGGCAGAGCTTTCTCTCCATAGCTGAACCACATTTGGTTTAAGGGAGGAAGCGGCTGAGACCCTGAGTTTGGCTTTATGATTATCAGTAAGTCTGAACCTGCAGTTGGACTTATTCAGGTTCAAGGTGGAGAAGAGCTTTTTGCATAACTGTGTGCTCCCAGTTTTGAATCTAAGCTAATTGTGTGGTGTTTTTTTGTAGTTAGCTCTGAAAATTGTCAAATCAGTGAGAAACAAAAATCATGAACCGTTTTTTGATTTTGTTTTTCTTATTACTTTTCAAACATTTTAATTCTGGTCACTTATTTAGAGTAGGCAGTCACTCACTCCTATAACTTTAAAGTTCTGTTCTTCAAACTGTACTCATTAAAAGAAGAGCGCTGGTAATTGAAGGTCAGAACAAGCGTCACACATACCTGAGATCAAAGAAAGGCTGATATCATTCACGACCAGCTCAAAAACTGATAGAAATTCATCTTCATCAAGATGCATGTTGCTGTATTGCTGGCATGTATTTCAAGAGCTGGTTTATACTTCCAAGTGACTCTCGTCACAGTGTTCTCACTGCCAGTGTAGCAGAATCACTTCAGTCACTGCAAAATGTGACGCCTGCTGGTGACATCATCCACGACTGGATTTTAACGCACAGAGCGCAATCACGGGCAGATCACGTCATTTAACCTGAATTAAATATGATTAAAGTATGCGACGGTGGATGAAACTCTGTCCAGAAACATGTCTTTTAAACCCTGAAAATGATGAAAACTTCCTGAAGAAGTTTGGAAAAACCGAACCACATACAGACACAGAGAGCAGACAGATAGAAAATAGAACAAGTTACTGGAAAGCGATGCCTAATATTTCATATTGTAGTGACGGCCACACCCACATTGGGTCTGCTGTCAGATCTGGCAGCGCAAGGGATTATGGGGTACAATTCCCTCTGCTGGTTCTGGCCCGTTTAGGGTTCAAGTGTGGTTTTTATCTAAGTGTTCTGTTGTCTAGTACTTTGTTTTACCCTGTTTTGGTCCCAGTTAGTTTACCCTGTTGTTTGTTTATGTCTGCACCGTGAGTGAGGAGTGGGGAGAGAATGATGAGCCCCGTGCGATGTTAACTGTTCTGCGTTCTAAAATAAAAGTCAGAGTTCTGCCATCTGATCTCTCAGCCTTGTTCCTCGTAGCATTGCTACAATATCTTGCAGCACTCTAGAATGCAATTCACCCTTTTTTTAATTTTCATTTTTTTACCTTTGTTTTTCCACCTCTGCGCATTCACAGTGAATGAGAAAGATGTTTTTTATGTTAAAAATAAACACTGGACTTGATTGCATCACTTAAAACGTGTAAAAACCATTCAGATATACAGTTATAGCGGACGGTCCGATCAAAACCAGTGAAGTAAAAACAGAGCTTAAACCGGCATTTATTCTCCGCAGCTGACTCATCCTTCAGGAACGCGGACGGCTGCAGACAGTAACTCTGGGGACGAATTTGGTATATTCACTGTAACCATAATTCTGACATTAACCTTTCCTCCCAGCCTGTGCAGACAAAAAAATAATACATTCAACGCTGGCTGCAAATATTGAGAAAATTACCTGCAAATAGACACTTTCTAAATGAAAAAGTAAGGAACTCCTTAATGTGTTTGGGGAGGGGGTGTCGGGTATCCTGTCCTAATGTGTCCCTGCGTCAAGCCTGGCCAACGCTACGCACCAAACAGCCATATACCCCACTGTGATTGGTCGCGTCAGCTCCGCACACAACACTGTAAAATGCCATTCATACAAATCTAGCAAAATATCATCTTGGGGGCCGCTATTTGCCCGTGGGCCGCCAGTTTGAGACCCCTGCCTTAACAAAAACTCAAGAACTGTTAAAAAAAAAATTACAAAAAGCAATAAAATACATTACAAGTTTAAACTGAATTCCAAAACGAACAGGGAGTCAGTCAAGTGAACTGAGTCCCGCAGTGATATCTGCTTGTTGGATGCTCCAGTAGTTGTGCTGCTGCATTCTAAATTAACTGGAGACAGTTCAGTGATGGATGGGTGACTGTCAGGGCTCGGATTCCCAGCTTCACCTCCAGCCACCAGAGGGAGCCCTCTCCTGAGTACTGATCCCCCACATCTCCACCAGCTGTCCCTCATTACACTCATCATACAGATATGCCTTGTTTATACTTTACTCCTTGTGAAGTATTGTTTGGTGTCACTGACAGTTCTGAGCGTTCTTTCTTGGTCTTTGCCTTGTCGATTCCCTGTTTTGCTCCATGGCTTTTGACTCCTGCCTGGCTTTGACTAAGTCCTGTTTTGCCCTTGCTCGTTTTGGTTGTCATTAAACTTACCTCCTGCACATGGATCCACACGCCTCCGCGCCTTTGTTACAGTGACACTGAAGAACAGAGAGTTGCAATAATCTATATGAGAGGTGATCATGGCATGGATTGTTGTTTCAAGATCACTGAGACTCAGGGAAGGTTTGGTTTTAACTAAAAGGCACAAGTGATAAAAGCTCCTTTTGATAACATTCTCAACATGTTTGTCAAATTTAAAACAGCTGCCAAAGAGAACCCCCAGATTTCTAACAGCGATAGAGTCACCTGTAGAGGTGTCATCAAACACACTGCTCTCTGTTTCTTGCTCGTTCAAAAACAGAAAATTCTGGCTCAACCGCTGCTTATCATCAATGCATCCCATTAAAACGTTGTGTGAGCTCTTTTTTTTTCACAAACTGGGGGAGAGATATATCTGCAAATCGTCTGCATAACAACAAAAAGAGACATTATGTTGTGCAATGACAAAACCAAGTGGCAGCAGATATAACAAAAAAACAACAGGACCAAGGATAGAACCTTGTGACACACCAAAGGAAGGAGAAGCCACAGATGAAGATCAATCCTGACAGAAAAACACATCACGGGTAAATAGGACTTAAACCAGTCTAATGTGGTGCCACAAATCCCGACATGATGTTCTAGTTGAGGCAGGAGGACTATATTGTCCACAGTGTCAAACGCTGCTGTCTGGTCCAACAGCACCAAAAATAACAGACTATTTGGCATCAACAGTCCCAGAAATGTCATTGTGCACCTTGAGCAGGGCAGACTCTGATACTGGTGAAGGATGAGCAGTTTTAAAGGTCCATCTTCATAAATGTAGTTTGAACTGAGCAGTCAGATGTTTGATCTCTGGTGTTTGTGCTGCAGAAGAAAGATCAAGTGAAACTTCCTTTTTTAAATTTCTGCTTCTGTCTGATCAGCTCTCCTGTGAGGGGAAGGGTCAGGGGAAAAAGGAAAGAAGACGAGAGGAATTTAATCAGAAATGTAGATCCACCAAAGGCTTTTTCAAAGTGTTCCTTTCCAAGAATGCTGGATGTTTTCACACTTCTGTGGCTGTCTGCTCTGCGGGAAGAGCAAAGAGGTGTCCTCAGCGCTTTGCATCAAGGCCTAAAGCAGCCTGAGACTTGCAGAAATCCTCAGAGAAAACAGAGGGGATGAGGGGGAGGGATCAACCATGTGACACAGAGGGGAAGAGGAGCCGAGGCCGCATCAGACGACTGCCATGCTGCATCCAAGTGTCAGCATCCCAAGATAGTAGCAAGCGACAAGCAGACTGAAGGCACCAAACAAACAAGGGCTCTGAGCTCGAGTGAACATCGGCTAACACACCAGACATGACACACTGCGAAGCCTCCCTCTGTCTTCCAGTCTCGTTAATCAGAGCTGCAGATAAAGTGATGGGAGGGGACACCCGTCCTGTCAGGCTCTCTCCTCCTCTGATGGGGGTCCTCACAAACACTTTGCCTCTGAAAAAACCTTGACAAACTCCCTCTGTGCAGTGCAGACGCAAAGGACAGTCTCGTCTCCAGCAGATGTCTTGTGGCGGCCGCAATAAATAAAGCCGATGAGAGCAGCCGGCCACTGATGAACACAAGCCGCCACGAGGCCGTGTCAGCTTCGCAGAGGGCCTGTCTTCTCCTGGCATGGCAGCCAGGACAACATTTGGCAAACTGGCATCAGAGCATGTGAGCATTGTAATTAGGGCTGGGAAAGAAAATGAAGCCTTTATCCAGGCTTTGCTGAGTCTCAGACCAGAAAGGTGGGAGACATAAAAATGGGGCCGGACAGAAAAGAAGGCATGGAGGTTTTTTCTTGCAGAGCTGAACAGAAGTTGCATCGTATGACCTCCACTCCATTTAACATAGGTGATATACTATTAAACAAGGTGTAAGGTTTGTGTGTCATTTGGCCCAGCTTGACCCAAAAATAATGACAGCTGATACAGATGCTCTTTGTTGCACATTTTATTAGAATAAGTGTGTCATATTTCATCAGAGATGATGAACAATGTCTCACCTGCCTAAGTGGCTAGTGAAATAGTTTATTTATATATATATATCTATATATCTATATATAGATATATATATAGATATATATATCTATATATAGATATATTATACATAGATATATATATTGGATTGTGGATGGTATCCTGATGTCAAGCTGACATTGATGCCCAACCCTCCGCATATCTCCCGTCAGACGTGTGATGTAAACTGGGGAACCTGGTCTGAGACTATGTCCTCGGGAATGCCGTAGTAATGGAAGACGTGGTTGATGAGTAACTCGGCGGTTTCCATAGTGGTGGGTAACTTGGGTAGGGGGAGTAGACAGCAGGCTTTAGAGAAATGCTTGATAATGGTGAGAATGGTGGTGTTACCATTGGAGTGAGGCAGGTCAGATGAAGTCCACTGCTATATGAGATCAGGGGCATTGAGGAGTTGTAGAGGTCCGGCGGGGAGCTGTCGTGGTGTCTTAGAGGTCTGGCATGGACCGCACAGCATGACGAACTGGGCCACGTCTGCCTGCATGGTAGGCCACCAGAAGGACTTCTGCAGGAGGAGCTGGGTACCTGCCATGCCGGGATGACCTGCTGAAGGCGAGTCGTGCACTAGATGCAGATTTCGTTGGCGATGAGACAGAGGAACATAGAGACGATTGTCCAGATACGAGGTTGGAGGAGGTTCAAGGCGGTTTATCTCTTCTAACTCAATAGTGATGTCCCATTGGATGGGTAATGAGTCCAGGTGGGGTTTAAGAGGAGTTGAGGTGATGAGATGATTGCGAACAGCTGGGAGGATGTGGGAGAGAGAGTGGAGGCAGCTAGTATTCCAGAGAGAGTTCCCTTTTGATGAGAGGAGGCGGGGCAGGAGGACTGAATCCTGACAGGAACACACCCTCCATTCCCCTTTCTTGAAAAGGAGAACCACCACCACTGTCTGCCAGTCCAGTGGTTCGGTTCCCATCAGCCATGCAATGCTGTAGGGTTGTGTCAGCCAAGACACTCCAACAACATCCAGAGACTTGAGGTACCCATGAGATGGACAGCCCCACCTCATAGTCCTCAGCCTCTGTTTCCTCAAGAAAAAGTGTGTCAGCAGGATTGGGGAGATCCTCAAAGAAGTCCTTCCGCTGCCCGACAATGTCCCCAGTTGAAGTCAGCAGCTCCTCACCTGCACTTAAAACGGTGCCTGCAGAAAACTGCTTTCCCCTTTTGAGGTGTCGGACAGTTTGCCAGAACCTCTTTGAGGCCAACCTATAGTCCTTCTTCATGGCCTCACCGAACTCCTCCCAGGACCGAGTTTTTGCCTCCACAACAGCCCGGGCCACGGCTTGCTTGACCTGCCTATACCTGCCTTTTGCCTCTGGAGTCCCATAAGACTGCAAGACCTGGTAGGAATCTTTCTTCAACTTGACAGCATCCCTTACTTCTGGTGTCCACCACCGGGTTCGGGGGTTGTCGCCACAACAGGCACCAGAGACATTGCAACCACAGCTCCAAACAGCAGCACAGACAATGGAGGTGGAGGACATGGTCCATTCAGACTCAATGTTACCAGCCTCCCTCGGTACCTGTTTGAAGCTCTCCCGGATGTGAGAGTTGAAGACTTCCCTGTTGGAGGGCTCAGCCAGACCATCCCAGCAGACACTCACAGTACGTTTGGGTCTGCCAAGTCTTTATGGCCTCTTTCCCCGCCAAAAAATCCAACTCACCACCAAGTACAACCACGAATATCCTGAATGTGCTGGATGTTTTGATACTAAACTTGCATGATTTGTAGAAAGTTCAAAAAGAGTTTTAAGAATTTTTTGAGAAATTGCAAAAATTGCACAAAATTTTAAAATGCGTAAAAGTTTGAATTTGAAAATTATTACAAACGATGAAAACATTAAGTTAGTATAATACTAATATAAAGCCTTCTTGCTAATCTATTTAAAATACTGATACATACTGAATGTATTCCAAACTGGTGTAATGAAGTTCATCTGGTATGGATTTACAGCAATCAGTGAATAAAAACATGCAAAACATGTTTGAAAGGGTCAAAGGTCCCCTGGAATTGCTTAAAGCATGCGTCAGTGTGTATGTGTGTGTGTGTGTGTGTGTGTGTGTTTGTGTGTGTGTGTGTGTGTGTGTGTGTGTGTGTGTGTGTGTGTGTGTGCGTATGTGTGTGTGTGTGTGTGGGTGTGTGTGTGTGCGCGTGTGTGTGTGTGTGTGAAAGAGAGTGCTGTCACCATGGTAACTGGTTCAAACAGGTCAGATCAAAATGATCCTTTCAGTTTTGAAAAGCTGACCAATTAAGGAATCCAATTATATAAATTTTAATATTCTCAATTATAAAGTTTTTATGTAAATTTAATCAGAAAAATAAGATTTTTTTTCTCTGCTGAACTAAAAATGCCATGTTATGCAATGGCACTGCTTCTATGTGCTATCTTCAAACAAATGTTCATACCTTAACTAAACTCTTTCACCTATAAAAAGGTTGAGCCCTTGTAAGACTCACAAGCCTTTGGGCTACAATGTGTGAAAGTGTCATGCCTATAAGTTCAAGTAGGTGTCACAATTGCAAATTCAAAACATAATTTGGTGAGAAGATTTAATATGGGCGGGAACAGGCAAACTGAGTGAGTTTCGTGTCAGACTAGGGGCTATAGGGGCAAATATTTTTGCCCCACAATTTTGAGGGTCACATTTTTTAAATCCAGTGTCATTTTTCTAAGTTTTGATAAGAAGAAATATACTTTTTGCGTGGTTCTGTTTATGCTTGAACTGTTGTTTCAAATTTTCTTCATAATTAGCAAAAATTATGGCTTTTGTTTTAATGACATTTAATGATAATTTATTGCTAGTCAGCCATTTTTAATAATATATAGTTCATTATAGTGCTAATAAGATTATTGTAATTTTTATCACTGTAAAATATATTAGTATCATTTGCAAGTAACAGAAACTTGAATAAATAAGATATGTTACATTTATATTTTATGTACATTTTAAACTATTTTGGTCCTAATCCAGAGCCCTGAGGGACACCACAACAAATTTCCAGATTAGTAGATGCACATTTCCCAATGTTAACATATTGGGTTTTTCTCTGTTAAATAACTTTTATCCACTTCCATGCCACTCATCTAATTCCATACTGTTCACGTTAATTGAGCCAAATTTTATGGTTTGTCATGTCAAAACTTCTGACTCACCTCTCTGGTAGAGGTTTCTCACCCTTTTAGACTCTTTTAGAATTAAAGGGATGAAGGAGTAATTAATGTTAGTGATTTGTTTTTATTCCCACTGATTATGACATACCTTAATGAGTTCAGCTCGACATTTTCGAGTTAAAATGACATACAAAAGGTGTTGATGCAGCGGGGTGTAAAGTTGCAGTGAAAACGTGGACTGGATTTTCAGTAATGTGGGTGTTCCTTGTGAATAACTGGAGCAGATTGGATAACAAAGCACTGATGCGTCCTTAATAATATAGGCAGATTTATGCTATTATTTATTTAAACTAACATGTCAGCATATTTATATTAAATATTTCTGTAATTGTTGTAAAAAATATGAATAAGTAAAAAAGACTTTTACATCCCAAATTATTTAAGGGGGCTTAAGAATATTTGTGGAGGGCTTCACCCACTAAAATAGGTCTAATGACGCCACTGAGCGCAATCAATAAATTGCATGTTTTTTCCAAGTAAAAATAATGGATCTAAAATGAATCTCTGACATTAAAATGTGATTTCCGTTTTTAAATGCTCATCAAAACATTGGGAGTTTTGACATTGATGGTGTCTAAAGTGAACCAGTAATGAAGTCATTCGATGTTTTAATCCAGCTAAGGATTATATATATATATATATATATTTTTTTTTTTTTAAATCCAGCTAAGGATTATATATATATATATATATATATATATATATATATATATATATATATATATATATATATATATATATATATATTTATATATATATATATATGTGTATATATTAATACAACTGCTGCATAGGGCCCCATGTTATTGTTCACCTGGGGCCCCCAAAGTGCTATGTCTGCCAAGATAAAGAAGCTCTTCAGTGACATCTGAAAAAACAGAAATCACATTAAGTCAGAAGAAAATAAACCTGTCAAAGACATATATTTAGTTACAAAGAGTCTGTTTTTATAAAGTGGTTTCTGATTTTTATTAGTATTTGGAGACACTAAAGGATATGAATCAGTTGTCTTGCTCCGTTCTGAGGATTGCTGCGCTTGTTTTGTTCGTGTCTAATGCTGAGGAAAGAGGGAAAGCTGCTTCCAAGAAAAACTACAAAGGATAACGCACACAAATGCACCGAAATCTAAATCAAACTCGCTTCTCTTTGCTGTCTCGCAGACTTTTGCATGTTTTATTCTTAATAAAGCACACTGTGTTTTGCGTCCTGATTGGCTGTTGACCTTGTCAATCAACCTCCTCCCTGCCGTGTCTCCTGTACAGAATTCGTCCAGGTTTCCAAATCTACATAAATCTTTGACCGTGATCGGGTCTTTGTTTTTATTCTAATACTGGACTTATTTCTCAATGAAGGTTCAAATTTAGAGAGTTTAAACAAGAGAAAAGTGAGAAAATGTGTGTCTGAGAAAAGTGGTGAGGGGTTTTACAGCCTTAAAATATCAGTGATGATTGTAAAAGATAAAGATGACTATTGTTTATGGGGCGCCGTTTGTAAAGCAGTGTAGAAAAATTTTACCGGCATTATTTTTTATTATTTAGCCTCTTTTATGAGAAAAAAAATAGGTTTCGTTTTTCAAATGTGTTTATTCACCTTTTAATTTATGGATTTATAAATATTACATTTACTTGCTTGATATTTAGTTAGCAAGCTAAATATTTAATTTTTAAGTTAAATATTTATTTTTATAATTATATATTTAGTTTTCAAAATAAATATTTAGATCTGACCTAAATATTTAATTTTCAAAATTTATATATTTAAGTTTTGTAACTAAATCTTTGTTTGATTGATACATATTAACGTATAATTGAAATGTTTAGATTAGAGCTAAATATTTAGCTTTTTAACTAAATATTTAGTTTGGAGCTAAATATTTAGTTTGGAGCTAAATGTTTAGTTTATATGCAAATTAACTTGCCGACAAGCAGAAGTGGCCTACCAAAATAAAAGCTGGATGTTTGCTGCATCTCTGAACTGATTTGTGCCAGAGTTGTCACCCTTGTTTTTATACTGGTTCAAGACATGTCCCACTTTCTGGCCAACAGCCTGTGCTGCCTTCATCTAAAGCTTTAATTTTTTTGTGGCTCCAGACAGATTTGGTTTGGTGTGGTTGTGGTCAGGAGAAGAGTTCAGACCTGGCCGCACATTAGAAAATGACGTGTAATAGTTATTTTATTTTTTGGTCCGATGTGGCTCTTTGAACGTTTAGGTTTACCAACCCCTGATTTAACACAATAGACTACTCTTAAACCTCTTAAAAGGCATCTGCCACATATGTTGTGCTCCTTCGTCAGTAAAGTCTCCTAATTTCCTACAAAGTTGTTATTTTAGAAGACCTTTAAACCTGCTCTGAATATATGTTGACAGTAATTTAAAACCGTCTTTAGATTACTGACCAGCGAAACGAAACGTTATGTTATGATATGATTTCATTCAGGCAGTGTTTGGGCACCTTCCGGGGTCCACCAAAACTGATGACGTTTTTTTCCTGAGACAAAGACATTGAAGGCAAAACTTTTTGAACATCAGATCTATTTTTTACATGTCGAAAACAATTTTTTTTTAATCAAATAAAGTCGGACAGACGTTTACTGAGCACGGAAACCATTATCAGGTGAGTTTATCTGACATTCGTATTGGAGGTTTCCTCAGCCGCCGAACCGCTTCCGAAACCTTTTTGTTGAAACATTCGTCTCTTTAAACTTCACGACCTGCGCGATAAACATCGGGTAGCGTCTGTCGGTAGATCACGTGGTGTCGTAGATCGTAATCGGCTCCTGAATAATCAAGCTGCGATCTCCTAGTCTTTGGAGAGCTGCCTGGTAGTTTCTGTTGTAAAATCCTACATCTTTCATTGTTTTATATCCTGTTTAAACGAAGACATTTGTCGCATAAAAAAGCAGACGGAACTCGCGCTCTTGTTTTCTTGTTTTTTTGACTGGGATGGAGGTTCTGTTCGAAGCTTTGTCTGGTTCATTAGTAATGCCTGATGAAGCACAGTTAGAATAACGTTAGTGATCAGACAGCCTCTGCGGCTCGCAGGACTTTTGATTGAATTACTCTTAATGTCTGTCGAGTAGGAGGCGCATTTTGCCAACGTGGTGTGGTTTTTAACTAATCTCCTTATCTGAAGTGTATCTGGGCCAAACTGATGTGGTGCCGCTTCAGGACAGCTGGGAGGCCTGTGCAGGTGCAGCCATGCCTCAGAAGAACCCCCAGACTGCCCACTACATCGAGCTGGGAGGTTACCAGTACTGGCCGGTTCTGGTGCCCAGAGGTATCAGGCTGTACACATATGAGCAGATCCCTGTGTTCCTGCGGGAGAACCCCTACATCACTGACGGGTACAGAGCCTACCTGCCTTCCAGACTTTGCATCAAAAGGTGAGGATCCGTCCCCAGCAGTGACAGGCTCTCCTCCATTGTTTTGTGTGGTAGGAAGCAGCAGTAGTTTCAGAGGGTCGCTTCTGTTTTTGTTGGACCTCACTGGTCCGGTTTTAGTTTCTCTGTTTCAGGTAAAGAACCATAGTCAGCGCCAGGGCCTGTGGAATATCCATCAGATCTGGAATTCACTGCTTTCTGTCCTATTTTTGTGCAGTATCTTTATTCTGTCCAATGAGACGGTGAACATCTGGAGCCACCTGCTGGGTTTCCTGCTCTTCTTCTGTCTCGGGGTGTACAACATGGCATCAGTGCTGCCGGCTGTCGGTGCCTCTAGAGAGGATTATGTCATTTACTCCATCGGACTCTTCTGTTTCCAGGTGTGCTGATGATCTGTCATGTAACTTTGCGTTATTCAGTTTTAAAAGGGGTTAATATTATGTTTGTAGGTCATTTGGCTGAAATGTTTTCATCTATAAGTTGGATGAAGTGAAGTTTAAGCTCGTTTTTCCTTTAAAACACAACAGATGAATTTTATTATGAATACATGTCATTATTTTAGTGTTAACGTCTGCTGTTCCGGCAGTCAGGAGAGTACGCTCTTACTTCTCCAGAACTATTCAGGTTCTGATCCGCTCCAGTTATTAGTCTACATGTTTCATTGTGTCCAAGCCTGCTATTAATATTCCCAAAAACAACAAGGCAGGTGTCAGGATATGCAGTTATTCTGATTAAACATCACATTTGTGAACAGTATACAAATCTACATGTACAAGAAGGAACAATCCGGTACTTTTGTGTGCTGGTTCCAAGTCCAAATAAATGTGAAAGGTTATGTCAGGATTGTACATGAAAGCAAATCAATGATGTGAATTCCAAACAGAGCCAATTGTCCAATTGACCACAGTAGCCTCAAGTATATGTTGTTTAAGGGTCTAAAAACACCATTTGTGACTGCAGATTTGCATGTTATTTAAGTGAGTGAATGAATGTGCTTGTCCTCCTTGTTTGGTGTTTTTGTTTGTTTTGTAAAATGTATTGCTCCACATATGAATTGCAAAATATAGCAGATAAAGGTTTCAAGATGGCCCACTTAAGTTTTGCTGTTTAAGAAATAAGGTTCAGGACATTATTGGCTTTCTAGGAAAATACAATTTGCATATTTTAGCGTAATGTGAAAGCCATTAAGATGCAACTATGGATAACTCCCTTTTGAATATAGATGGATATACATGATAGAAATGCAAATGGGGCGGAGTAGCTTTATGTTCAGCGTAGGATACCTTTAAAAGTTGGGACTGATTTGGGTTGTATAGGAGTAGAAGTGTTATGGCTGGAAATTCAATTACTGCATGTAAAACCAATTTTTATTGGTTGCTGCTATAGGCCCTCAAATGCATCAATATTTAGTTTAGATCAAATCTCCCATATGTTAGATAAAGTTTGTGATCTAAATAAAGAAATGTATTTTCTGGGTGACTTAAATAATGATTGGAGTTTAAAACCTGTTCTCTTAAAAATAAATTGCTATCCATAACAAATATTTGCAACTTGCAACAATTTGTGTCAAAGCCAACTAGAATTTTTTATAAAGTGGATGGAACAAAAACCAGTTCCTATACTGATTTACTTTTCAAAAGTGCAACTGTTCTCTGTTCAAAAGCGAGTTCAATTTGTGTTAGATTTAGTGATCATAATTTAATTGTAATAAATAAGAAGAGTAAACTTTCCAAATCTGGACAAAATATAATTATTAAGCAATCTTTTAAAAATGTCAATGAAAATAGTTATGTGGACGAAGTTAGAACTGTTGATTGGTCCCGAGTATTTTTAAAAAAGGAAGTGTTCATTAATTCAATTATACCAAGTATGAATACACATGCTCCTGTGAGGAAAATGACCGTGAGAAGTTGTGCCTCTCCTTGGTTAAATAACGAGCTTAAAAAATATATGAAGCACAGAGACAATTAAAAAGTATCTGACCAAACTTCATCGATCTAAAAGAAAGGCATATTATGGAGTGTGAAAACAGACTATAATAAAATGTGGAATATACTAAATGAATTGGTAGGACAAAAAGCTAAGGTCACTCCAACTTTTTTGGAGGTAAACAGATCTTTTTTTACTAAACCTAAAGAAATAGCTAAATATCTGGGTGTCCATTTTCAAAGGAAAATTTAGAATTTATAGGAAAATATTATTCCTAAACCTATAACTCAATTATCCTGTCAAAAAAATAAAAAATATAATTATGTGCATCTAGTTCTGTACATTAAAATGTGAAAAAGTGACTTTAACTAAGGTAGGAAACTTTGAAACATCTATTTAATTAAAACCTGCAGCTACAGATGAAATAGATGCACACTTGTTGAAATTAGTAACTAATGTGATAGCTTTGCCAGTATGCTGTTTAATGAATCTAAGTTTAGAAAAATGTATTAGTCCTGTCGCCACTAATGCACTTTATGCAGATGATTCTAAAGTCTATATGTCTGGCACTAATGCAGACTATTGAGCAAAGATCTTAATGATGAATTGAGATCAGTTAAGAATTGGTTTCATGAAAATGAGTTGGTCATTAATGCAAAAAAAAAAAATATGATGTTGGGATCAAATTCTTTTTTTGAAAGATTCATCTGTTTGTAATCTGTCTGTGAATGGGAGCCTAAGTGAACAAGTAACAGATGCTAAACTGCCTGGGGATATTGTGGACAGCAAGATGACGTGGAATAATCCAATTAAGCAAATACTGTGTAAAATGGGAAGAAGTACAGCGATGGTCAGACAGTGTCAAAAAAATATTGATTGAATCATTAGTTCTGTCACACCGTGACTACTGTGCGACTATTTGGTCAAATACTACAGATTAAATCTAAATAAATGACAGATTGCTGCAAATAAAGCAGCTTGACTTGTACTAAACTTTCCTTTTACAACAAATATCAATGTGGTGTGAGAAGTACTTCTTAATTACATTTATTCACAAAATTATAATAAAAAAGACCTAAAATGTTATGAAATAGTCTGTGTTTCTTCAGTGATTTACATCCATACTCTACATGGCAAATCAAGAGAGAGTTGATTTCTTCTACCTGCATGTCAGACTAGTCATGGTCAGGGAATGGTCCGTTGAATGGTACAGCAATGGTAGTGTGGAATTCATTACCACAATATTTAATCACACAAATCTATACAATTAAGTTTTCTAAAAGACTAAGACTTTTTCTTTTTACATAAGAAAAATAAAGAAGCAGTATTGGACTGGGATTGGATGGTTTTGTTGGCTTTAGTTTAAAATGTTACAGGCTGATGTCATGCACTGAACACAGAGTTGGAACATGGACTGAACCATGGTGATTGGGGAGTATTATTTTGTTTATTACATTGTTTTGATTGTTGTTTTAATTTTTATTGTAATATTGTTACATTAATTTTTATTGTAATATTGTTACATTAATTTTTGTTTAGATTATTGGGAAGACTGCATTTATATTTATAATCTCTTGGTTTATGTTTTGCATTTGTGGCTGTAAGAAGGTGGGGCCCCAAGAAGAAAAGATACTGGCATGTCCAGTAGCTAAAGGAGATCCTTAATATTCATTCATTCATTTCATTTATTTATTTATTTATTGAGCACCTTCCACCACCAGCCAAGGAAGCCCAAAGTGCTGTACACAGGGAAAACAGATTTAAAATAATTAAACAAAGAGAATAAAAGCATTAAAAGAATAAAACCAATGTAAAACAATATAAAACTAAAACCAGGATAATAAAAGGACTAGGTTGATGCTAAAACGCTGTAGTGCAGGAATAACTGTTTTTTAAAACTCTCCAAATGCTTGACCTCTCTAATTGCTGGTGGCAACTGATTCCAAAGTTTAGGAGCCAGCACAGCAAAAGCACATTCCCCCCCGAAATTTCCGTTTAGTTCTAGGAACCAGTAACACGCACTTGTCTGCAGAGCGTAAGGACTGTGGGGGGGGATATTTTACAAGCAGGCTGGAGAGGTAAGAAGGTGCAGCACCTGCCAGGGCCTTAAAAGTAAAAACAAGAATTTTCATAAAAATCAGGTACTGCACCGGCAGCCAATTCAAAGAGGCCAAGATTGGAGTTATGTGGTCAAACTTTTTTGCCCCACAAATAAATAAACAAACAAACAAACTTTCATACAGGTTCAGTCGTGGCCTTTAACGACCATCAACAGGGCTCTTGACCTACAGGATGTTGGTGGAAATTTGACTTGTTGGTGATAGAAGGAGAGAAGGAAGACACATTTGTAGATGGAGAGAGAAAAGGCAAGACAGGAATGGAGAACTTAAAGTGGAAACTTTGAATGTTTGAACTTTGGCAGGAAAACTGGAGATTTGGTTAATATGATAGAAAGAAAAAAGGTGGCTCTCCTGTGCGTTCAAGAGACCATAGGGAAAGAGAGGAACAGAGGAGGACTTTGATAAGAACGTTCTGAAGGTGAGGAGAGGACCAGATAAGGTGATGAGTCTTAAGATGAAAGTTGATGGTGTGATGTTAAACGTTGTCAGTGGTTATGTCCTCCAGGTAAGATGTGAGCAAGAGAAGGAGACATTTTTGGGACAAATGAGGAGATCCAGGGTATCCCTACAGTAGATGGAGTGGTGATTGGATCAGCCTTTAATAGGCGTGTGGATGAAGGAAACAGAGGTGGTGATGGAGAAGTTTGGTGTTTAGGCCAGGAGCACAGAAGGACAGATGGTGATGGACTTTACTAAAAGAATGTCAGTGGAGAAGACAGATGGAAGGATGTGCAGCAGATTAGAGTGATCAAGAACAGAGATAGAGAACTTGGAAGAGCTGATTAATGACCTGAATGTTAGAATACAGAGAAGAAGAGGTGAATGTTGTGGAGCAGGAGGTTGAAAAGGCTGTAAAGATCAATTAATGAAAACATTGAAGAGAATAAAAAGTGGAAATGCAGTTCTGATAACATAACCATGGAAGCATGTAGGAGAAGAGTTTCTGATTGGATTGATTAACTAGATCTTAGAGAGAGATAGGATTCCTGAAGTCAGAAGTCAACAGTTGTCAGCAACAGTATGGTTTCATGCAGAGAAAGATCAGATGAGAAATGTGCTGTTGATGTGACAGAAGAGTTCAAGGTGGAGGTGGAACTGCACCGAGAACCAGCCTTGAGCTCCTTGTTTGCTGTGGTGATGGACAGACTGACAGAAGAGGTTAGACAGGAATCTCTGTGGGCCATGATGTTTGTAGATGTCAGCGTGATCTGTGGGAAGATCAAGAGCAGCAGAAGGAACATCTAGAGAGTGGAGTTTTCCTCTGAAGAGGAGAAGAATGAAGGTCAGTCACAGCAGGACAGAAAATCTGCGTTTAAATGAGAGGAACTGAAGTGGACTGAAGTGGAACGGTGAGGTTACAAGAAGCAAAGGTGGAGAAGGTGGAGAACCTTTGGTATTTGAGAGACACTGGCTCTGATGCAGAGCTGGAGGTAGCAGAGATGAAGATGTTGAGGTTCTCTTTGTAGTGACCAGGATGGAGAGGATCAGGAACGAATCCATCAGAGGAACAGATCATAGAAGATGTTTTTCAGATGATTTGGACACATTGAGAGAAGGAACAGTGATGATGTTGGTAACACAATGCTGAGGTGGAGCTACCAGGAAAAAGGGCTTACAGAGGACCAAAGAGGAGGCACATGGATGTAGAGAAGTGAAAGAGGACATGGGGGTGGTTAGTGTGATGGAGGAGGATCCAGAGGAGAAGGTTAGATGGAGGCAGATGATTTGCTGTGGAACATCAGAAGCTTTAAGGCACAGAAGATGATTCTTCTGTGAGAAACGTCCAACTACTTTACTCTGTCAAACTGGTTGGGTTTAAGGCATTGCAAGAAAAGTCAAAGAGCCAACATGTCATCTTCTCTGCTGCCCATATGTATGGGAGTCCTTTTACTCCACCTCATACATATCATATCATGTCAGAACCCGCTGCTTTCAAGTGGAAACAAAGTCTGTTGTGTTTGCAATCACACCTCAACTTCCTGGTGTCTCCTCAGGTCTGCATGCTATGCTCTGTGGGGTACCACATGTTCTGCTGCCATCGCTCTGAGAAGACCAGCCGCCGCTGGATGGCGCTGGATTATGCTGGAGTTTCCATCGGCATCCTGGGCTGCTACGTCCCTGGAGTCTTCTACACCTTCTATTGCAACAACGTGAGTCCATGTGCTGCCAAGCATCCAGCCCTGTTTCCCCGTCCCTCCACTAAGTTAGCATCACCAGCAGGGCCTGAATTTTGCTTCGGGATTGTGGGTATCGCACATGTTAAAATTAATACCTGCAAACGGAGCTCTTATAACGTGGGAAATTCCCGCAGAAAATGAATGTGTAATCAGGGGCCTCAAAAGTAGTCTATAAATTCACCGGCTACAAGTGAAGCAATCGCCGCCTACTTTCTGATGACGAACAAAAGTTTCATTGAGAACCTCACAAATAATCCATGTGTGACATAATGATGAATTCATGTTCACTTTGAGAAACGTTCTGCTACTTTCAGTGAATTGTTTTCACACCAAGTAAACTGACTTGATTGTCACAAGTGAGTTTACTTTACAAACAGGGTGTCTGGGGCGCCGTGAGCTGCCTCGCGCGTGCGTGGGTTGGGGGGTGAGTGAGTGACAGGCTCTCTCCCTCTTTTTACATTCTATCATCCACCTCAGTAGAACATTAATACTCACCTGAACACGGGTGTCAGCTCACAAATAGTATTCGTGACAAAATGAAATGCTTGTTTGTATGCATAAAATGAGCTGTAGTTGTGTTGACATGTTTGTAAATGAATATTTTTGGAGCCAACGAGAATGTTTGTAACATTTGAATGTGTGTGGACAGGCCCCGCCCTTATAGACTAACATCTACATGTAATATAAATAAAGTTTAGCCTTAAGTACAAAAGGGGTTTGTACAAATATACACCTTGTGTTTCAGAAGATTCATAAACCCCTATTGTAACAGTACAATGTGTTTCCAACACAAGAGGCCTTCAGCTCTGATCTGCTCAGCTGCTGGACTGGACGAGTAAAAAACAAAATAATAAGAAGCTGCTTGAATTCTCCCCTCTGCTTGAATGTAAATGTAATATAAAAGGAAATGCGTGTAGGTTCCTTTTCTGTTTCAAATATTCCAAAGATTTTTATTGCTGCATCTCAGCTGTGTCTCCAGGTAGGATTGACTTTAGCTGTTTTTAAACCTCAGTGAAGAACGATGCTCAAACTCTCCTTATCTGATTTCTTGAGCTCTAGGTTGGTCCGTCTCGGAGTGTGGCTTTTAAGCAAACAGGATAACTGCAGGCCGAGAGAGGAACCGCGACATCTGTGAGGCATGATGGGAGCTTTCCCAGAGAAGAGTTTAGCATTTCCCTCTGGATCAAACAGGAAGACCCACTGTGTCGCTCTGACACTCCTATGGATGACTCTACAGGAAGTTCACTCCCAGCATTTCTGGCTTTTGCTAATATGATCAGATGTTACATTCTGCATCAGTGGGGGGGGGGTGTTGTAATTGAATACAGAGTCTGTTCCTTATCAACAAGCAGCACAACACCTCTACTGCTCTCACTGCTTGGAAAGCAGCCTCTCATGACTGGCCAGCGTCTTCTCCTCATCCAGCCGCCCACCACCATGTTGTTGTTTTTTGATACTCCTGAAGTGCCTGGCTGGGCGCCGTCCTCCCCCACATATTGGAAGCGCCGGGTTATTTTGCCCCCAGAAAGAAGCTGAAATCTGCTGCAGCCCAAACCAGATGGCTGCTTTCACAGAGCACCCGCCTCTCATGTTCCCCGCCATATGACGCTCACAAGTCCAGGAGCAGTCTCTGTGAAGGGAGGCCCCCTCCTCCACGTCCATGCCAAGACCAGGACTCTGCTTCAGGGTGGCTCCATTCCAGAGGCGAGCCAAGTCTCCGAAGAGGAGCGGAGTTTAAAATTAGCCTGAAAAAGTCTGAACTCGTCAGAGATGGAGAAGATGGAGCCTGTGAGGAGGAGAGCTTTTGAAAATTTGGCTGAAACCAAGCGGGGCCCGGTTCTGAGTGCAAATTTATTCACTGTGAAATTCATCAGAACGCGTCACACGAGGACGTGTGACTGGACGAAGGCCTGCATCCTCACAAACGGACAGAAGGCGGCGAGATGAGCCTGTTCAGACTTTCCACAGCTACTTATAGAAGTTTAAATATCAAGTACAGAGCTGCTGTATATATCCATGAAAATCTTTCTATTGTCTGTCATGATCTGAACCAGGACAGGAACTTCCTGTCTGAATGCTTTCGTTAGACATCACTGTGTAACTACATCCTTTTTCAAAGAATGTAGGTGTGCTTTATTTAAGCAGATTTTAGAGCGGGTGGGGGGAGAGTACAGCAGCTCCACTTTGACCTCGGCCCCTCCTCTCACTGCAGTACTGGCGGCAGGTGTACTTGGTGATGGTTCTGGCAATGATCCTGGCTGTGTTCTTCGCCCAAATCCATCCTCAGTACCTTAGTAAGCCGTGGAAGCAGCTGCGCTCGCTCATCTTCTGCTTGGTGGCTGGGTACGGCCTCATCCCCACCGTCCACTGGATCTGCATCACAGGGGGGTTCTCCTCGGAGCTGGTCCAGGTCAGCAGCTCCACTTTAGTCCGGAACGTGTCATTTCATGTGCAGCTTTGTCACTTTGATGAGGTTCAAATACATTTTTGCTCTTTTCAGGCTTTTGTCCCGCGAGTCCTTGGGATGTACTTGATTGCAGCTTTAGCTCTAATTTTTTATGTTTCCAAGGTTCCTGAGCGCTATTTCCCAGGTGAGTCTGCTTCTTCTAGAGCCTCTTTAGAGCCTTTTCTTGCTTCAGATTCTAAAGCAAGATTTGATTTGTAGCAGAAACTTATATCAATACAAATCGTTTCTGCCTTAAACTCCAGAAGCAAACTATTTGACAATATTTTACACCCCCAGCACGGCCTTCTGGAAGAAAAACTAGTGCGTTGTGTTTTTGTATTTGCATTATTGTCATTTTTAATCTAAAACTATCATTTATTATGGAAGGCATCGATCTTATCAGTTATCAGACACTGTGAAGTAGGTCATGTCAACACGATGTGCATCACAGTATTGATAAGAAGTTGGTGCTCAGTATTTTTCTTGGATTGCTCAGAAAAGTGTTCCTCCTGATTCCTGATGTTACATTAGAGGACTCTGGACGGGATGGTTTTTTGTCCCTCCTTGGTGTAAAATTAAAGGTTGGAAGTCTGTACCTTTGTAGTTGTATTTTAACGTTTACTGCGCTGCAGTGTCACAAATGGATATGAAAATGCCACAAAATGCGGCTTTTTACAGCAGTTATTAGGTTAAAATAGATGATTTAGATTAAGGAATTACCACTAATGACTATTACATTGCACAACAAAATGTATGGCATGTCAGCACCATCTGTAATCAGCTGTGGAACAGTGAAGCCGTGTTGTAACCATAGGTGTCCACAGGAATGGAACCAGAACCTTCTTAATAAATCAGGATTTGTTTGCTCAGGCTTTCAGAGGGAGCAGCTTTTTCACCTCCTCTAGCTGGGTTCAAATCGGAGGTTATGAAAGACCCATGTCAATGAAAATGGTGTTTCTACAGCCAATGGGCTTAAATCTGCTACTTAAATCTCCCACATGTCTCATCTCTTTGTATGATGAGGATCCTGTGACAGTGAGCTCCAACAGGGACAGGATGATAGATGTGAGCATTGCAGAAACGCTCACATTTTCCACTGTAAAAAAATCTACAGAATGCTTTTAAAGACCCATTCCAATTAAATGGTGTTTTTAACATGTTTTTGTGGCATTTTTTTGATGTTGGAGGACATTCATAAGGAAAGTAAAATTCAAACTGCTTTCCTGATGGATCGGGAGCCGACAAAAACATTGGAAAAAGCTTGTAGTTTCTTTGTAAGTACCACATTCACCACCTCCCTCCTCAGGTCTATTCTGATGCTTCCACTTGCAGACAAATAGAACTGTCGCTCTGCAGAAACTAAGTCTTAGAAAACAACAGGTTTTTTTATTTAGCCTAAAGGCTCTTTATTTATTTACCATTGAAAAGCTTTTCTAACGGTAGAGGTTGATTCGATCTGATTAACTTGCCTCAGACAGATCGATCTGCTCAGTTTTTGATTGATTGATTTTTGCATCTCTACTAATAACAGCCTAATCATGATGATAAGGCCACTAACGCCTGGAACCACAAGGGGGTCGCTCCATAATCAATGTCACGCCGTCCATCAACAAAAATCACATCTAGTTTCCAACACTTTTTCTCTGGTTTGGTTTTGTGACTGACAGCATTACTACAGAATCCTTCTTTATTTGATGTTTAGTATTTGAGTTTTTACTTAAATAATGGTGTGGTCATTTTGATTGACAGGGTAATGTTGAATAGTCAGCTGTAGAGCATCTCACTCGGCAGGATCTAAAGGATGACTGGCCAGTTGCCCATTAGTTTATTTTTGAGGTGGTGGAGGTTTGGTTACGTCAGACCGTCACTGCACAACTGGAGGTCACATGACCACATGCCCTGACCAGCTCATGTCTTTAGGTGACTCCCAAACATTAGAAATTTTTGTAGAAGAGAAGTCAAAATCCTTCCTATGAACCAAGAAGAATGTTCTCTGTATGAGCATCAGTTCATTTGCATCATTCATTCAATAATGCATCACAGAATTCTTCAGTTCTGGTTTTGTCTTCTTCTTTTTCACCACTAGATGTCACTAAAACAAGTCTCCACTTAAAGCTTGGCTGGAGGAGTCCAGCAGATGTTTTTTTTGCACACAGATGAGAAATGTTTGAAGCTTTCCCGTGGTTTGGTTCTGATGTGGCTAAATGTACTCGTCTTTTTACTGCTGCAGGTCAGCTCAACTACCTGGGTTCCAGTCACCAGGTGTGGCACATGCTGCTGGTTCTCCTGTTTTACTGGTGGCACCAGTCATCAGGCTTCATCATGGCGTACAGACACAGCCAGCCATGTCCGGGCACCCCCCAGGACACCTAGACAGCTGTTGGAAGCCACAGGTCAGGCTGAGAAGAAATGACTATCTCTACATGACGGTTTTTCTTCATTTCTCTGAGTGGACAGCAACAGCTGCAACATCTGCAGGCAGAAGCACAGCTGGGCCACCTTCTTCTTGTTGAAGACACATCTGGCTCTTGTAGCTTCAACTTCTTAGAAACATGGCTGTTGCCTCCTCTTTCAGGCCAGCTTCTGTTTGGCCATTAGGAGATGCTGAGGACAAGCCTGCAGTGCTCCCCATTTTCTCTGCTGGGAGTCTGGCATGAAAGCAGAGGCTCTACAGAACCTGAGACACGCGGCAGAACCCACTACCAAACTGCAGGGCAGCTCAAGATTTCTCTTTGAAGAGCTTCACCTCCATACCAGTCTGAAACTTCCAATCGACACGTTCTCCAAGCATCAAGCAAGGCTTCAAAACGGATGACAGCCGTCCAAACTTCTTATTGTTTCCTCACTCTCACCTCCTGTGTGTTTGTCGTGTAGCAGCAAACACACAACCAAATGAATGTCATTAGAGGAACCTTTGGGATGTTTTTGCAGTCTACATGTATTTTACTGCACTAACACAAAAGCTGAGCCACGTTTTCTCTGCATTCAGCTCTTCTGCATGACAGAAGAAATCTTTGAGGTTCTAGAACATCTAAAGTTCGCAGTGACAGCTGTCTCTTGTTGATTTAGTTTGCATTTTTTTAAGTTTAAGGGACGCTCAAAGTTTAGGTTTGTCTTAGTATTTTCCTACTTTCCTTCAGAACATGCAGATGTTACAGTAGGACCTCCTTTACACTTTTGCTGCACAGCTTCTGCTCAGCTGTTAGTTCAAATGTTGTCGACAAATCAATGTGATGAGCTGCTGCAGTCACTGGAGCTGTGAGCGGCAGAGAAGTAGCTCGAAGCTTCTTCACTCAAAACTCACTGAGCATCAAGGTTTTCATGAAAAAAGCGAAACTTGGTGACCCCTGCAGTTTAAGGAGGGCCTCATGAAGAAGACAGGCGCCACACTGATGACTGAATATGTGGGTTCAATGGAAACAGCTTCTTCAGTGAGTTTCTTCTGTGGTTGTTTGAAAGCTCATTTTAACTGAGTGGTTACTGAGTGTTTGATTTTGTACCTGAAATTCTACTTGTAATGAAATAAAGACTCATTTGTTCTGCATTTCTCCTCGTTTCAAACAGCAACACACATATTGCAGATTGACTTTCATCACACATGTATTGATAAGTAGATCTACACTGAAAGCGTCCTCCACACATGCTTACAACTTTCATGCAGCACTGTGTATTTAGAAAACTTGCAAATAATCCTCAAGAAACTGTCACGACTGCACACACAGCTACTGTAGAAAAAAAGACCTTTTTTCAGTTTGTGATTGAAAGTGTTTGTTTCTTTTCCAATTTGTGCAAAATACAATACCAGATCTAAAAGTTTATTTTTTTCTGAAAGACACAATCTGACCTCATAAAAAGACTGAGGTTTAAAGTCTTACAAAAACTTTGGAGGCTAGAATGAACCCTTAATACCAGCTGAAACTGCTAGAAAAAACAGAATATAAACCAATCCCTTCTAAATTCTTGCTGAAGTGCAGCACCATCACATCCACCTTCTGCTAATATAGACTAGAACAATATGCATAGACAGGCTAACCAAGCGTGCTGCTGAGGAACTGTGCAGCAAGGCATTGCCAGTTCAGGTAAGGCTTTGCGGTGCTTAAACTTGTGAGAAGGCAGGTGAAAAAGAGCCCCCCCCGCCGAATATTTAAAGCTGTGGATGAAAACCCCAACATCTCCGGCTGAATCAAAGAGGGTTTCAGTGCTTTGAAGGAAAGGGAGCAGCTCCAAATGGGTCCAGGTCCAGCGGCTGGGGGGGGACCTGCTGAGGTCCACCGATGACCATTTCTGTGAAGGGCACTGCTCCAAAATCATCCATGCCTCTGCTGTCCCAGGACTTACCGTTTGCTGTGCCCACATCTCTCTGACCCTCACTGAGGCACGGGTACTGCCCGTGGCGCCCGCCACCCTGAGGGTGGAAAGGTCGTGCCCCAAATGGATCTAAAGAGGCGTCCTCCCCTGGCAGAGGATCCATGTCCGTCCCATCAGTCATGGTGAAGTCCACGCTGATGTTCTCTTTTGAGTCGGAGGTGTTCAGGAACTCGTTGCTGCTCTGCGAATCTCTGCGGCCGACTTTCTTGTGTCTGCGGACTTTCTCAGGAGTGCGGTAGATGGGCTTGTTGTTCTTGCGGCCCCCGGTTGGGGTGCTGTGGTGGCGTTTGCTGCCTCCCCCAGCTGCCTCTTGCTTGGTCTTCCTCTGGCGTGAGGACAGCTTCTGCAGGCTACGCTGCTTCAGCCTCTGCTGCCGGGGACTCGCAGGCTCTTGAACGTGGAAGATGTTTTCTGCACTCCTGGAAGTGCTTGGAGGAGGTCCCGCAGGGCCCGGCTGGAAAGGAGAGAATCCAAACATGTCAATGGAATCAGGGGACAGGGGGCCCGTTTGGCCCAGAGGGGCTTCATTGCTGCTCATTCCCGTTTTTGACGGATTCTTGCTGAAGGGAGCTTTGATGAAAACATCCAACTCATCTGCAGCCAGCTCCTCCTCCTGGTCAGCCTGCCTAAAAGGTGCTGTGGCAAAAACACCAGAACTCTGTGAGGCCCCCACAGTGGAGGTGCCCCCCACAAAGGGCACAGCCCCAAACACATCTACATCCTCTGAGATTCTGGTTCCTTTGAGCAATGCAGGATGGAAGGTAACAGGAGCAGCCTCAGAAGCTTCTGGCGTTCTCCTGCATGCAGCAGAAGCTCCTCTATTGCTCCCTGCATGCTTCTTGGATCGGTTCTTTGTCCTGGGAGGCTCCAACTCTGAATCTGAGCTGTGTTTGTCCTCCTCCTCCTCTTCAGAGTCCATCAGCAAAGGTCTCTGTCCCAAGTTCTCTGGCTCAGTGTCTTCACTGTGCTCACTGTTTAGTGCCTCCTCTTCCACTTGCTCCTCATCCTCACTGCTCTTTGGAGAAGGAGGATCTGACTCAAAATCGCTGTCTGAGTCATCTCTAGGTCTGCAGCAGCTCTTTCTGGGCCCCCTAGCTGTGGCCATGGGGCCTGATGTGGGGGAGCAGACGCCAGCCTCCACAGCAGGTTCCTCACTTTTCATCACAGCAGCACCTGCAGGAAAGAGACACAAAAGGAGAAGCTAAAGCTTTCTTAGCTCCATCCTTCAAGTACGTCAGAAATGTCTTTGATCCCAGCAGGGTACTGCTCTGCCCAGCACCAGGTTTAGTTTTAAACCGTATGAAAATGCAGTGAAGATAGTCTAAATGTACCTGTAAAGATCTGATCGTCTGAGATGAATTCAACAGTTTCAGGTTCATATGTTTTTTGTTGCTGTGAGGCAACTTTGGCTGTGAATCAGTGCTTAACAAAAGAACTGAGTGAAACGCAGAATTACTGAGGTGGTTAGGCCCCACCCCCAAGTTTAAATGACTGAAGTATTAACGTCTGGAAGCTGTACATGTTAGAAAAGGAGCTGCAGCTCTGCAGAGAAGAAAAGAGGCTCAGAGGTTAAGAACAACAGCACTTGTAAAAATGGACGCCTGCAAAAGTATTCACACCCCCTGAACTTCTCCACAGTTTCTCACATTATGAACACAAACATAAATTTATTTTATTGGAATTTTATTTGAAAGAACACCAAGTGGCACACAGTTTAAGTGGAAAGAAAATTATACAACACTTTGGTTTTTTCTTTACACATAAAACACTGAAAAGTGCAGTGTGCAAAAGTATTCAGTCCCTTTTCTCTGAGTCCATCAATTGTCTTCTGAAGTTGCTTGATGATTGATGACTGATCAAATGTTGACTTAATAGTAGAGTCCATCTGCGTGTCATTTAATCTCAGTATACAAATCCAGCTGTTTTGTGACAGTCTCTGGGGTTTGTCAGGAGAATATTGGGGAGAAAACAGCATCATGAAGTGTAAGGAACACACCAGACAGATCAGGGAGAAAGTTGTGGAGAAATTTAAAGCAGAGTTAGGCTAGAAAAAGATTTCCCAAACTTTGAAGATCCCATGAACCACTGTTCAGTCCATCATCCACAAATGGAAAGAGTATGACACAACTGCAAAGCTACCTAGACATGATCGTCCACCTAAACTAACAGACTGAACAAGGAGACACTGATCAGAGATGCAGCCAGGAGGTCCATGGTGACTCTGGATGAACTGCAGAAATCTTCAGCTCAGGTGGAGGAATCTGTCCATAGAACAACCATCAGTCGTTCACTGCACACATCTGGACTTTATGGAAGAGTGGCAAAAAGAAAGTCATTGTTGAAAGAAAACCACAAGAAGTCCCGTTTGCAGTTTGCCAAACCATGTGAGTGACCCAGTAAACGTGTGGAAGAAGGAGCTCTGGTCAGATGAGACCAAAATGGAACTTTGAAGCTCTATGTGTGGAGCAAATCTAACACTCTGAACACACCATACCCACTGTCAAACATGGTGGTGGCAGCATCATGCTCTGGGGCTGCTTCTCTTCAGCAGGGACAGGGAATCTGGTTAGAGTTGATGAGAAGATGGATGGAGCCAAATCCAGAGCAATATTGGAGGAAAACCTGTTGAAGTCTGAACAACACTTGAGACTGGAGCAGAGATTCACCTTCCAACAGGACAATCACCCTAAACATAAAGCCAAAGCTACAATGGAATGACTTCAAATGAAACGGATTCATGTGTTGGAATGTTCCAGTCAAAGTCCAGACCTAAATCCAATCCAGAATCTGTGGAAAGATCTGAAAACTGCTGTTCACAAACGCTCTCCATCTAATCTGACTCATCTTGAATTGTTTTGCAGGAAGAATGAACAAAGATTTCATTTTCTAGATGTGTAAAGCTGGTAGAGACAAACCCCAAAAGACTTGCAGCTGGAATTGTAGTAATAGGGGGTTCCACAAAGTATTGACTCAGGGGGCTGAATAGTTTTGCACACTGCACTTTTCAGTTTTTTTATTTGTAAAAAAATTGAACTCTTGTATAGTTTTCTTTCCACTTTACAAGTGTGTGTCATTGTGTGTTGCTCTTTCACATAAAATTCCAATAAAATCTATTAATGTTTGTGGTAATAAAGTGAGAAATGTGGAGAAGTTCAATAGGTGTGAATACTTTTGCAAGCCACTGTAGTTCCTGCTCATGTTCAACATTGAAAGGAAAACATGTTTCTGTCTGGTCTCTCGCTGACAGAACGCTGTCTGAGAACGTGGAAAACTTTCCACAACTTTAATAGAGCAGCCAGAATGACAGCAAGTACACATCTGTTCCAATGACTTATTACTATTATTTATGGGTTTTCATGTGAGCGCTTCTCACCTTTCAGTCACACTGCTTAAACTGCCCCTCCCAAAACTATCAAGTCTTTTAGCGTGATTTAAGTGTGAGAGCTGAATGCCTCCATGAAGCTCTGGACTTCCAACTTTATTTCATCCCAAGGCATTTTCTATGGTTGATGTCACATCTCGCTTTGTCCATTGTTTCACTGTCTGTTTTTTTGCTGGATATCTGCTCAGTATTTTATCAAAAAACATTTTTCCACATCAAAGATGGACTCAACAATCTGAAAAGTGTGTCAGACGGCAGTCAGCCTCTCTAATTCAGAGACTGCTACCTGCTTCCAGCTCCTGCTGGCCTTTACTGTTGGTCACATGACGATCATTTGATCCTGAAAAGCACCAGCAACCATGAGGTCAGATAATTACAGGATCTGAAGACCCACTTTTAACAGTTGGTTGCTTCTGAAATGATTCAGATGGGTCAGTTTGTGGGTGTGCAGTGTCCTGCAGGTTCTTCTCACATCCCTGTCCTACTTTCAGAGATTTTGTGGTCACTCATGTGCAGCTGTAGATTACTTCAGAGCAATGATTTGGGTTTGTTGTCCAGCTGATAGGAACAAACCAACAGAAAAGACAAATCCTCAGAAAATGCTTTGGTGCAAAGACGGAAGTGAAAATGGTAAAAAAAAAACAAAAAAAACAATGGATGTGAAAACAAACAGGACGCTGGAGACTTCAAGGCAACCTTAATATTTGTAGGAATGCTTTGATACACAGAACCCAAAAATCATCAAGCAGAGCTCTAAACTTCTGCACAGACACAGTTTGGTCTCCTCTCTTTACTCACACTCCAACACACACACGCACACACACACACAGTAAGGGGCGTGGCTCTGACTGGAGCTGAGCGCGTGCTGAGACAGCCATGTTTGCGTCAGGAACATCTTGCTCGCTGCGCGCTGATGGAGAGCCTTTAAAGAAGGAACCAAAGTGAGCGTTGATATTTCATGAGTTTTATTTATCAGCAACATCCTGTAAAGAGGTACATTCACACTCACAGTATGATACAGAGCGGTACACGATCTGCTGCTGCAAAGATATGTCAGACCTGTCAAACAAATCCTCATTTCAAGTATAATACATTTTTGCCTCATGAAAATAACAAAAATAAAGTCTGATTCTTGTGATTCGAGGCTTGTAATGTTTCTGGAAGATTAAAAAAATGTTTTACAAAAAGAAAAGGAAAGCACAGAAAGGTTCAAATTGTAAACATGTAAAGATAAATTCATTATGTGTTGGGCTCAGTCAGAGTCTCTGAACAGATGCATCCACCAAAACACATGAACAAGATGTTTCTGAGCATGGCTGTCTCACTCCATGAAGAACGACAGGAACAAAAACCAACGGGGATGATGCGTAGCAGAAGCAGGTGGTGACGGGAATATGAACTGGAAGCTTTGCCAAACTTACATTCAGCTAATGAAGGGTCCAGGTAAACAGGTGAACATGCAGCCCTTCAGGATTAATGCTTTACACACAAACATAAAATTGTGTGTCTTCTCCACCTCAGACTGTTAACACCACACAACATGAAGCCACAGGTTTCTCCACCATAGAATCACCTTCTTTCATTCAAATGCATCAAGTATGTTTGCAAGACTTTTAAGTTTCTACCTGAAATGAAACAGCGCTTTAAGCCCAAAGCCAAAAGGTGCACCCTTAAGTGAAACCTCCTTTACAGCCTGGCCTCCCATTCTGAAAAGGAAGGGGAGCTTTTTTCAATGGTCCCCAGGTGACATTCCTACCATTTAAATGCAATGGTTCTGTGTTACAACGGGATGCACATGAGGCATAAGAACTAAGAATTTAAAAACAGATCCTCGCCGTGAGACAACACTCCTCAGATGATATTGATGAAGACAATTGATGAAAACTGTCTGGGATTTTCCACAAACTGAAACTGTGTTCCCTTTCATATCTGATGGAGGTGTTGACCCGATGGAGGGCACAAGCACACGAAAGCCAACACATGAGCTGACGAACTGATGGCACAAACAGAATGCTGATGAGAAATCTGCTGCACAGAGTTTTCATGGCAGGAACAGGGATCGTGTTCCAATGTTTGTTTGGTTTCTACTTTTGGTTTTTCCTTTGATCCAAAAGTAACAAATGAAAAAAACATTCAAGTGCTTACAGGGTTATATTGCATTGTTTCCTTGCTTTCTTCTAATTGACCTGCTGCTGAAAACAGCCTGTGAGTTCAGGATGCGACCCTTTATACATGTAATTCCACACAGCCCAGTGCTGAACTGTAACAGGAGAGCAGCTGACTCTGCAGCAGAGCAGGCGTTGAGGCAAAGAAGCTTATTGCTGCTGTTGAAGAGACAAAAGCGATGAACTTTCATGTTCACTTTGACTTTCAAGGCTTTGTTTTTGGAGACAAACTGTGGTTCAGGCAAGCTGGAAGGAGCTGACGGAGGTCTGTGCGTGCACGGTCCTGAAAAGACCCTGCAGTGCAGAAAACGTTTCAGTTGGCATGGCTGGAGTTCCCAGTGTCTGAACTAAGTCCTGTTTGGGTCACAGTGATGAAGACCCTCACCCTCTGAGGAGGGAGTAGCAAACAGAGGCTGACAGCCAAGTTTGCTCACAGGAAAGTTTGAGCCAAAATCAGGGGAAGAGTTAAGCTCCAACTCATAACTTTTATTCAAAAAGACGAGTCTGATGTTGTGAAAACTCAACAAGTACATTTGTCTAATGTTTATCAGGACACAATGACTGTTTTGAGAAAATGACTGTTAATGCACATTTTCATTGTCAAAATTGCAAATTGGACAAATGAAAAAATCCAGATCTTTAAGACTTCCTACAAACAATCATTCAGTTCCAGACACTCTTTTCCTGTTCAGTCATTGTCTCATATTGTTTAAGTTCAAATGGCTTAAAGTGAGCAACAAACTTGAAGAGAGAGAGATTTTTCCTGGGAAAGTAGATGATGAAAGTCTGCAAGAAAATCTGTTTTGGTAATATTTAGAAGATTCTGCCGACAGCTGATACAGGAAGTGACTGACAGCGGTAAGTTTGCTCCATAGTCTCACATAGTTTAGTGCACAAATACCCCGTACTTGCATATTGTGCTGTTTCCTTATGACATTTCTGCTTTAAAAATTACACATCTTCGTTGCTCCTAGTATGACTGCAATGCAGACATTTAACCTCTGAACCTAAGCTGACCGTTGTGGTATAAAACTGAACATGAAGCAGGACAGCTTGCCCATTACTTGAGGCAACCTGTTCTTTCCTTTCAGCTATCTTCAGCTTAGAATGGAGAGCTGACAGTGGTCTGCAGTCATAAGGAAACACCATGTAGCCCTTGTTTTGATCAGACAAAGTTTCTTCTCTATGCCAAATGTGTCACACTGACAGAGCCAAGTGAAAGCAGCCAGTATCCTGACTGCTGACGGATTCAACTCAGCAGCTTTTACATACATTAGTACCAGGGAGATGGGGCTGTAGGAGGATTTCTGACGGAGGAAATGTTTCCCTTGCTCATACAAATGTCTGTAACAGCAAAAGAGAGGCGAAAAGAAGGAGCTCAACTCTGAACTGACAGGCTTGCAAGCATCACTCCCGCAGCAGCTCTGTCTGCTTCCTGAAACAGGCGGAGCCTAAACTCCACGTTGTTTCAGATCCACTTATCTGACATTTGACACAGGGAAACGTCTGGCTAGAGAAGGTCTGCTGCAGGCCTGTGACTGTGGGTCAGGTGCTCCACAGTGCTGTTGTCCTCATGGCAGACATCCTCTAAGACTTGCCTGCGTTGGCCAGAAATGGGATTGAGCCAAACAGATCCTCTGATGGGAGGGGCTTGTTGGAAGGCGGCGGTTGGTCAGCCTCCGCGCTGGCTGTCCTCTCTGCCGGCTTCTCTGTAAAGGTCACAAAAACAAAGATGAACACATCTCCTGCAGCCTCCACAATTTTAAGAGAACTTTGAAAGAATCCCCTGAAATTATGAGGAAAAAAAATCACTGCAAAGCTCTGTGAGCATTTCCCATGAACACACACTGAAGTCTGCTGACAGCTACGTTTGGATCAGAGAGGAGCTGAGGATAACTGAAAGGTTCACTTGCTTGCTCTGAGCATGTCAAACTCCCGGTCGATCAGCTCCTCCTCCGTTAGTTTGGAGAAGTTGTCCTCTCCAAAAGGGTTCCAGCTTGACATGTCGGGGGGGTTACTGATGGTGCTGCCGCTCTGAGAAGGAGGGCGGATTCCATCTGAGACCAGCAGGGGGGCTCTACTGCTAAGGGAAGACAATAAAACCTGAAAATGGTGGTGACCTCCACACTTCAGCTCAAGTAAACAGACACAAAAATTTCAAAGATGCACATGATCATCAAATGACCTTTGTCACCATGACAACAGTTTAAAGCTGTCAATGAGCTGCAACTTGCACCAGAGGATGCACTTAAAATCTTTACATTACCATCAAAAATCAACAGTGCATTTGAGGAATGATTTCTGGCTGTGGTTCCTGTCATCAAACTGATTCCCTGTGGTACATGGTGGTCAAAGATCTGTCAAAATATTTTTGTAGGTCTTTGGTCAAGTAAGAAGCTGACCCGCTTGATGGAGTGTTGAAGAGCTTTGATTACTGTATTCAGGAGCCCTGTGGAGTAATCCAAACTGTGAGTGAACATGATGTACTGAAAGGTGAGAGTATTTTATGTGTAACAACTAAAGAATGTTGAAAGATGTTGTAAATAAAGTTGGACTTATTTGTTACCTCTCTAATTATTGCAGATAAAAGAGGCAAATATGACTCATAACACAGTTTTATGAAAATCCTCTGCCTCTCAGTCCCTCTGGGCATCCTGGATTGTGTAGTGCTACCATAGTATCCGACTTTTCTTTTGCTGAATGTGCTTTGTAATCCAGGGCATGTTATGAACCAAAATCCAAAATATTTATTAGCACCAGTCCAATCTAGAGCTACATCTGATCATTCACAATGAGTGAACATACTTTGGAACTTTACAGTTATCTACAGTCCATGAAGCCCATCTTCCAGAAAGCCGTGTGTCAACAGTGCCCGGGAAAGGAAAGATGGAACTTCAAAGTCCTCTTAGGATCATTTACAGCGGAGTCAAAGTATCTGACTATAAGACTGATAAAAGTGAATGTAAAGTATTTCACCAAAAACTGCAGAAAGCAGACCATAGCAGTGGCAGGCCCACACACTGCGAGTGTTGTAACATTTTTGAAGTATCTGTAATTGTGAGTTACTGAGCATCAAGTTTCCAAACTGACATGCTGTCCTGTTTTCCCTGGTGTTCAAACCCCCTTATTTTGTTTTTACCATCTTTTGTCAGCTACACACCGAGTCAAAATGTGTTCGTAGTGAAGCAGCTTCCTGGTGAGCTCAGCTTTATTCGGGTTTAAGCAAAGTTCATCAGGAAGTAGGGGCGCAACAGATCATAACGGTCACGGTTCGGATCATGTCACAGATTTAGAGTCATGGTTTGGATCATGTTTTGGATCAATAAAAAGAAAAAAACAAAACGATAAAAACCTACAATTAATTTTTTTGAAAACCTTCAAAACATACTTAATTAAACATATATAAAGCACTTCAATACATATATACACACACAATTACATTTTACCTCTAATACTATATACCATTTTATACCATTACTTAAAAATATACAGTTCTGCTGTGTTTTGAATTGTGGTAAGTGATCGGTGGTTGCTGACCCGTTGCCCCCCTATCTGAAAGCTGCTTCACTTCGCTTGGTTCTGACTCGAGGTTCTACAGCAGATCTCAGACCTGCTGAGTTTAAGAAGCACAAAGGTTTGACCACTAGTCACACAATCACTAATTCAGGACAATTTTGAGGTATAAAAAACAGTTTTTATTTTTTTAACTAATTGGTTTTCAGTGTAAGAATTTAAGAGTGAGAGCAGTGTAATCAGTTCTCCTAGTTCTGGGTCAAACTCTAGCATCCGTGTTCTGAATGAGCTGCAGCTTTTTGAAGACTGTTCCAGTTGTCTGGCCTGAAGAGGATGAAGACATGAATCAACGGGAGAGCAGTCTCTAGAGCCTCTGCTGGACTGAGATGCCATTGAGATTCAGTGACTCTGAGGGTTGCCAGTGTAACAGAATTTCTCAAGAATTATAGAGACAGGTGTAAAGAGATTTGTACTCTTCTCAATTTGAGCTAAAGCTGCAGCAGTGCCTCCGCCTATCAAACACGCAGGTGTGTGGTTTAAGTATTCACATTACCTGGGGGTGGTGTATGAAGGATCCAAAGGTGATGGTCCCCCCATTTGAGCAGGCCCAGCAGTGGGAGTGGTAGCATTATAGGGCCCGAGGGTGATCTGGAACTCAAGAGGGGAAGACATATAGGGCAGAGGCTGCTGAGCGAGATGATACTGCTTCTGCTGTTGCTGATGATGTTGCTGTTGCTGCTGCTGCTGCTGCTGGAAAAAAGACTGTTGGTACTGGTGCAGCTGTTGGGGAAGGAACAGAGGAAGAGAAGGGAGGGAATGAGGGGCAGACCACTGATTTCACGGTGCATGGTGAAAAAATGGTAGAAAACATTTCAAGATTTAGAAAGCTGGGGACATGGTGGAGGGAGGGAATAAAAGAACAAAAGTCATCAAATACACAGAGCAGCAAACTACAGACATCAGTTCAACACTGAGGGGGCAACTGATTATTGATGCAATCAATGGATCTGTTAGAGAAGAAAAATTAACTTTTACCTGAGTGGAAGAACAAGATAAATGCAACATCCACAGTGTGAAAGCACAGGTCAAACATATACATTAAGGAAATTAATATATGACTAACGAATGTGACAGTTTAATTACAACTCTTGGTTTTGTTTCAACCCCTGGTTTCTTGGCCAGGAGGTTATTATGACACTTGTGCTTTTGATGACATGGAGTGAAGGAACCAAAGGTAAAGCCGACAGCAGATCACTGAGGAAAAGCTGTGTTAAGCTCTCCAGGCGGAGAATTGGGAGGTGTAAACTGAGGGTCCTCCCTTCATGCCACACTCAAACGTTTCACATGTCAGCATGCAACATGGAAGAAAAACTGGATTTTACACTCTTTTTCAATCTCCCAGTGGCTTTGCTCAAACCAGATTGTCTCTGAAGTGGAGCAGATGGTGTGCAGTTGGTGGAAAGCAGGCTAAAAATGGAGCCACCCTTTCTGCATGTTTGGAGGACCTGTGTTTGTGTTTGATTCTGTAGCTGTGTAAATACTGATTTTCTGAATTCTTGGACGGGTTCCGCAGGAACTTTGAGCGTCTGCTTCTGATGCTGCTTGGCACGGGGCTGGCTAAGAGTGGAGAGAGCTTTGTGCCAGGTTTTGAAACAGAACAAAACTGATCTGTTCTGACATCAAATGAAACATGCAGCTCTGTCGTACCTCACACTGCGCCCCAATGTGTCTGACACAAGTTTGGATGAAATTTGCTCTGAAATTCTGCTGCGCTTCAGAAACACTGACTTAAATAAAACGTGTCCTGCATCGCTTCTGCAGTTTTCTTATGGTAGACATTGGGCCAAATTCAGTCTTCCCAGAACTCACCATAGCAGCATAGTGGGCCTCAGCGACCTGCTGCTGGTACATGGGATGCATCATCTGCTGCTGCTGCAGTAAGGCCTGCTGCTGCTGCTGAAGCTGGAGGGACTGCTGCACTGCCTGTTGGTACTAAACGGTGTTAGAGTAAAAAAGCAAATTTTATTTAAATTAGAGCTCATTATGAAAATTCAAAACAACTGAGCTGTGTGCACGTACCTGGAGGTACTGAAATTGCTGCGCATTTGCATGCTGCTGCACTCCTTGTTGTTGCTGCAGCTGCTGCAAACGCAGATCACCTGGCTGCAGCTGCTGCAGGACTCGGTTCTGCTGACTGCTCGGCTGGGCCAGCATGGATGGCTGTCCAGAGCTGGGAGTGGGGGCTGTGTGGACAGGTCCAAATAAAGAGTTTGATCAAACCAACAAAAACAATCAAAAATGCATTTGCTGGGAAAAACTGTTTGAATGTTGACAGCTGGAGAAAATGTGGATGCTTAAAGAGTTAATAAAGTCAAAAACTAGGCTGTACAAAAATGTTACCACAAATTTTAGTTACACAGAAAAAATGTTTAAATGTAAAAAAAATTAAAAAGTATATTATTGGAAAAAAAGAAAACTTTTAAGGAAACATCCAGAAAAACAACAAGATGTCAAACTCTGAATGTATAAAATAAAACAACAAATAATTTGGATGAAAACTTTACTTTAATACAAAGCCTTTACTTTGTTTGTTTTACAATCGTTGTAAATGGAAATACTGCTGTTACCGTTTTCATTTATTTGTACAGAATGAGCTCTGAACAGGAGAAGTTTATGGATAAACAGTAGATCCAGGTCACAGGAAGGTAAATGCATCCAGGGCTTTTGTTCCCCAATTTAAAAAAAAAAAAGTATTTTATTTTCTATTAGTTTTTGACGTTTATATGATAAAAGGTCAAACATGGCTGTACTGGACTCATTCATAAACACTAATGAGTGTGCTTACCTTTCTGGCCATTGCTGATGGCTGTGGAAGGCACGGACATCTTGACCGGGGTGACAGTATTCGTGAGGGGGAGAACGTTGGAGTTTGCAGCTTTTGGTCTCTGCCTGGGAGCTATAGAGGTCTCAGTTGGAACCACAGAGTCTGTTATCCTGGACAGAGGAAGTTGACCTTTTACCTGACAACCAACAAACCCCAAACATCTGACGAAACATCTGGTAAATGCCTGTTTGTTTGGTTAACGTAGTCGTGCATGTAGAAGTGTTGGCCTGCAGTAATAGGCACACTACCTGGCTTTTGTCATATTCTTTTTGGCAGCAACCTCACTGGCTGTGAGCGGCTCAGGGAGTGACGTAGGAATGGGAGAGCTCTGTAAAATGAACAGAGAAAAGTTAACACCTGCAAAGGTGCAAAAGGGCCAATGGGGTGAATGCAGACACTCACACACAGGTTTGGTACAGGATTATTTCTTCCAGCTATCTTAAAGGCAAAGTGGGACACTTGGTAAATGTCTGGTCTCTTCTCCAGGTCTGGCTCCAGCATATATCCTGAAAAACAGAGACACAATGAGTTTTCCAGGTGAGCTCAATTAAAAGAAAAACTACTAATGAAGGACCTTCCACATTATTAAGCAAGGCAGTGACGTCAGCAAGGAGGTAGTGGAGACATGGTTTGGGCCGGAATCATGGGGAGAGCTGGTCGGCCCCTTTCATAGTCCCTGAAGGTGTGAAAATGACCTTTAAAAAGTATGTGGCGTTTCTGACCACGTTCTTCCATGACACAAAAAGAAGAACCGTGATTTCAGTAACAAAATTATCTTCATGCATGACAATGCACCATCTCATGCAGGAATATCTGCATCATTGGCTGCTATTGGCATAAAAAAGATGAACTGGTTGTTAGGAGTCCATAACATCTGAGCGGGTGGATCATGTACCCCAGGAAGTGGGTGGGGTTTCTACATCTGGGCACCAGGCTGCCAATGTTTCCATCTTTGCTCACAGCAACTGGAGCCCTTTCCTCTGGTTTGCCCGTCTCTGGGCCCTGTTGGGGGCCTTTGTTGGTGGTCGGTGTGCACCTCCACCGTCGGGTGGCCGATCTCAGTCACCTACCCCTGTCGGTTTACAGTCGGGCTGCCAGGGGTGCAGTGTGGGCTGGTTGCAGGTGGCTCTCTAGGGGTAGTGGCGGGGTGGCTCAGGACTTTTCAGCGGTGGCGTGCCTTTCATCTGAGAGCCGATGTGGGTCTGGGTCTTGGGTGGTCAGGGCTCGGGTCTGGACCTGGGATGGCTGGGGCTCCTGTCCTGTGTGCTCTCTGTTTCTTCACTGAGCCAGACGGTCGCGACCTCCCGCTCTGTTCCTGTGGTGATGATCTGGCACGTGTGGGGATGGTTGCTCCTGGGCATTTGTCGGGAGGCCCTTGGGTGCCTGGTTCTGGCTGGGCAGCTGCGCTGTCTGCCGTGGGCTCTGGGCATCTGCTGGGCTTCCCGCCTTCCCTGGAGCATTCAATGTGATCGAGTACAATCCAGAAAACACACAGTCATTTGACTTACCTTCTTATTTACTTTGTAGGGACGAGGCCATGGTAAATGTTTTTTTTTCTTATTTTTTAGACCAGTTTCCAAGAATGTTGGAGATGCAATGCTGTGCATCTCTGCCGAGGAAATATCAGTGGGAGCCATTCGTGACATAAGTCCTCTATTATAAATACTGTAAATTTGCATAGATTTTCTTAATACTTGTAAGTAGTTGGGTGGATACTGCGATGGTTTAAATAAATAAAGTTTGGTTACAAAAGGGGTTTATACTACCACACTTGAAAGAGTATTAAACAACCCTGATTGTAAAAGCAAATCATGTCCATCACAAGAGGCACTAAACTGCAATTTGTGTGGATTTTGCTCGATAGGACAAAAAAAAACTTTGGCCACTAGGTGGTGCTGCTGATCCAACATTTAACAGAAGACAAAACACATTCTGCTGGGGGGACGAAAAGGAAAGCCTAAAAGCCGTCAACTGCTGGTAAAAGTCAAACATCACCAACTTACTGATCAAGGAGTGCAGTTTGCAAGAGAACTTGGAGTTATCTGGAACGATGAAGCTCCCATCACATATGGCAACTTGACTCTCCCCAAAAGGAAGAGTGAAGAAACACAGCTTGTACAGCAAACATCCCAGGGCCTGTGGAGAAGAAGAAAAAACCCTTCAGCTGCACAAAACATCAAGTTTGAAAGGAGCTGCACTTTTCTGACGCCACAGCAGGTTTATGGGTTACACTGCCAGGAACACACTGCTATTTAGGTGGCAGTGTGGCAAATTACAGAATCCAGACGTTCAACAGCAGCACAACCTTCTTCAAATGAGCCCACCACAAATGCAGGACACTGTGTGTGTGTGTGTGTGTGTGTGTGTGTGTGTGTGTGTGTGTGTGTGTGTGTGTGTGTGTGTGTGTGTGTGTGTCACACCTGCAGCTGCAGGATCATCCTTTATCTGTTCAAGCTTGTTGAACAGCATCAGTCATTAAGGACTTTAAAGCTTTTAAAATACTCAGAAACAACAGCAGAAAATTCAGAATGCCTTCTTTTAAAGAGAAACATCTGAGCTGAAGTTAAGGAACTAAAGTTTTTGCTTTTCTAAAAATGAACTGTAGAACTCCAGGCCTGATGATCTGTTCTGAAGCCTATCTTACAGAAATTGTCTTTATGTAAACCTGCTCTCACCTTAGAACATACAGTGCCTTGGGAAAGTATTCCCAAGCCTCATTTCAGGCTTCAAAGATAAAGATAAAAAACTGTCATTTTGTGTGAAGAATCAACAAGTGGGACACAATCATTAAGGGTTACTAAATTTATTGGATATTTCAGACTTTTTTTACAAATAAAAAACAGAAAAATTGGGAGTTGAAAATGATTCAGCCCCCTTACTTTCAGTGCAGCAAATTCTCCTCAGATGTTCAGTGAGGATCTCTGAATGATCAAATGTCGACCTAAATGACTAAAGATGATAAATAGAATCCACCAGTGTGTAATCAAGTCTTCATATAAATGCACCTGCTCTGTGATAGTTTCAAAGGTCCGTTTAAAGCGCAGAAAGCATCATGAAGAACAAGGAACACACCAGGCAGGTCCCAGATACTGTTGTGGAGAAGTTTAAAGCTGGATTTGGATACAAAAAGATTTCCCAAACTTTAAACATCCCAAGGAGCACTGTGCAAGTGATAATATTGAAACGGAAAGAGTATCATGATTGTGTCCCAGTTGTTGATGATTCTTCACAAAAAATTACAGTTGTATATCTTTATATATCTTTATGTTTGAAGCCTGAAATGTGGTAAAAGGTTGAAAAGTTCAAGGGGGCCGAATACTTTCTCAAGGCACTGTATATACAGATGCTCATATCTTCCATTTGGTGGGAGGTCACCTTTTTAGGAGACTGTGGTTTGTCTGTAATCAGCCAGAGTACAGAGACTTTTCTATTCTTCATCTGCTTCAATGCGGAACAAACTCTTTACACTTTTCCAACAAAACAGATAATCAAGTGGCCCAGACAGACAGTGGCTCCAAAACCGCAAACAAAAAACTTGTGATTTCAGCTCAACCTATAAAGTAACTTCCTGGAAAGAACAAGAAGTGTCAATGCAGGGGGAAGTTGCAAAACAATACAGAATATGTATGTGCAATTGATGAGTCAGGTACAGCCACAGTCCTGCAGCTCTCACACTTTGTAGTGACACCAAGACTGTCTGGGATTCAAGCTTACTCTGACCACAGTGCCCAGAAAACAGCCAAATCCCAGTCCCAAGAGTGATAAGGTCTCCTGAACTGTCCACACAAGTATCAGACGGAGACAAACGAAAAACACAGTGTTGAATGGGATTACATAGTACTGGTTCTGGTGTGAATGATGCTAATCAGTACTGTATGAGAAACAGGCTCTGCAGGTGGAGGGAAACAGCCTGAGGGCCAGTCAGTCAGTGTAGAGTGATGCTTATAGAAAAGCTGTGAACACTTCATAGGGGACTTACCCAAATATCAGCCTTAGTGGTGATGCCTTTTCCTGCATATAAGTTAATCATCTCTGGAGCCCGATATGAAAGAGTCGTGTACCTGCAAGATGAACATGACGGTGTGTCAGTGATGGGTCAAAGGTTTTCTGCAGTCATATGAAGAATCGACTGAGCTGAGAACAAAAGCCCAACTGTGTTAAAAAGAGCCGAGAAATAATTGGAATAAATAAAAATTATTTTAAAAAAGTTGGAATTTGACAAATAAAGTTCATTATTGAAACAAAGGAACGATTTCTGGTCGACAGAATGAGTGATGAAGCGATGAAGGATTTATTACAGCGACTGATTTCAGCACAGAATGTGAACATGTCCGTTGTCAGGTCAGGAAAAGAAGGGACATCACAAAAACAGAACCCAGATTTCCTCTCACCTCTGACCTCACACAGCAGCACTCTACAGAAACCCTTCAACTGAGCTGGGATGCGCCTTTAAGCCTTTCATCTGCCTTGAACTTTACGTAAGTCACATATTTGAGTTTTCATTTTAGTGTGTGTATGTTTCCGTTCCTTTTCTGATCAAAAGCATTTATCTGTAATGAACTTTATCTACAGTTAAAGGCTGCAGCCATTATTGAAAAATAACCAGCAGCAAACATTGATTGTCTTGCAGATGTGAATCCAGATGACTTTCACTGATGAATACTCTGAGTCAAGATGTTCAGCTTGATTCACAAATCCTTCTTTTACTTGAGTGACTGGAAGGCAAAGATCCAGGAGAGCCACATGAAGCTCTGCTAACCAGACCACACAAAGAACAATTCTGGCTTCATTCAAGTTATGATTCCTGTTCATTAAAGCTGTGATTGAAGGGATCAAAAAGGTCAATTTCTGCCCATTAAACCTTTAAATCCATTTTTGAAAATGAAACATTTATTGTAATGCTTTTGCTTTTACTTCTTACGTGAGGAGACAATTTGACAAAGACCAAGTTTTTTTCCCTGCTGCTAAAACCAGAACAGGGACATTGGTAGGAGCTAATGGCTCCTAAAATGGACCGAAATAAACCAGATGAAAGATCACCACCTCACACAGTTTCGGCATGGTTCAAGGTGCACATTGTTGCTAAAGCTTTCAGCTGAGTTGCGAAGGGTCAGAATGACCAGAGGATCATTCAGCAGAGCCCTCATCCTCTGTCGTCAGTGAGATGTAGAGCCCGTGTATCTCAGCTGAAAAATACTAACTTTTTGATTTCATCCTCCACAGCAGTCACTCCATCCTTGTGAGGCAGTAAGACTTTGTGAGTGGCACTGCCAAAGTCACACAGCACATAGTTCCCCTGGTCGTTCAGCAGAATGTTCTCCACCTGTTCAGGAGCAGACCAACAGTCTCAGTGTTTAAAGAAGAAGCAAATCTCATTTACAAGAAGTGACACAGTTTTACTATTTAAAGATGTTGTTCTGGTAAAGATATTTAGTCACTGCAACAATCAAAACTTCTGGATCTGCATTTGTAGAACAAACATCTGCCTCACGCAGAACAAGAAAAAATACACAAAATAAAAGTGTTGGTGAGTAATCATGAGAATCAGATCTCAGCATATGTCACAATGCAATCATTCTTCTAACAAAGAAGCTCATAAATAAGTATTGGGTACATATTACAACATGACTCAAAACAAGAGCAGTATGAGGAAAACATTTTTAAATGGCAAGACAAAAAACGCACCGCCAAGAAGCACAGAGAAAGAATGGCAAGAAAAACAGAGACAGTAAAAACAAAGCAGAAGATGCTGTTGTGGAGAAAGTGTCTTGAGCTGGAGGAGGGAAGAGAAACCAAAAAGATGCTCAAGAAAAATTCTACAATTATTGGAGGGAAAAAAAACTAAAAAAATAAGAAAAAAATAAAGCCATTTATCTGCTGATGGGTCAGGGGACTTTACTGCACTCTCACTTCCCCTGGCAGAACATGGTTGGGCCTCCATGCTCTTTGTGTCCCTGTGGTGTTACGTAAGCTGAGAGGACTGACAACAGAGGACTGGACTGTCCAGCTGAAGGGATTTTTCCAAGTGCAGCAGCCCAATGATGGGGCGCCCGGATGGGGGAATTCTGTCACAGCAGGAAATCTTCCCATCAGTAAAATCAGACTCAATATTGTTAAAATTCTGACAGCTGAAAAAAACCCACATCAACTGAAAGTTGGATAGGAGCTTCAAAAAAACTGGTTCAACCACTGTATCTTGTTTTACATAAGTACAGCAGACAAGTTCCGTTTTTGGCAGAACAAGGATAGTAGTACGGCTGAATCATGTGGCCAAGTCATAACACCTCAGATTTTTTCATACCTAATTCAATTTTTCAATTTTTATCGATTTTTCTCTCCCTGGTTTAACTTTCTTTAACAAAAGTTACAAATGACAGAATATTTTGAACAGAAACTATTTTATTTTAACATCTCCTTTAGAAATTGGTTTGAAGACAAAGTACAACTAAATACAAGTTGTAAAAATGTTTGCAGATCAATGCGGCAGAGTTTTTTTGTGAGGTAAGCTAGCTTAGCATCTTATAAAGAGAAACATGACACTCATTCAGCAGAGCACTTTTAAAAACAACAGCCTTCAAACTGATTTGGCTGCGTGTGATCTGATGCTCTGTCTCAACCCCAGTGACCAAAACTTATTTTTGGCTCACCAGCCAAGATGGCTGGCTGGATGAAAAAATAAAAATCTACCGGCCATATTATTACATTATTTTACAAAAAAACTCATAGATGATATTTTAAAAAATGATATTGTGTTGAATGCAAACAGTGAAGAAATCAAAACATAATGTAAACATCAGGCAAAAACAACAATTTTTCCCCCCAAGGAACTCCTTTAATGATTAATAATCTTTTTTTTATTATTGTTCTCTGCTTTTGTGTTTTCACACAGTTTGGTGTATAATTTTCTATCAAATGATTTGTTTCTGTTCCCTTACTGAAAAACACCCCCATGGGAAGAGGGGTTTCAGTCATTTAGCCGTAGTCTGGACCAGATGAAGAGAATTACATTTTTTAAGAAAATTAAATTAACAGTAAAATAGATATAAAACATAAAAGTAATTCAAAAATGTTATGAACATGTCTGTAGTGTCAACCAACTGTAAACTCAAATTCAAAGATGCTGAGAAAACAAGGAACAAATCTTCTAGATGGAGGACAGATTGCCAGAAAATGCCCTTTTTTCCTAATTTATTTTATGTTTTATATGTTTTATATACAGCTGCATGGTGGCGTAGTGGTTAGCGCTCTTGCCTCACAGCAAGAAGGTTCCTGGTTCAAGTCCTGGCTGAGGGACTTGAAAAAGTGTCATCAATGGGGGGCCTTTCTGTGTGGAGTTTGCATGTTCTCCCCGTGCATGTGTGGGTTTTCTCCAGGGACTCTGGCTTCTTCCCACCATCCAAAAACATGCTTCAGGTGTGCATGAGTGTTATTGTGGCTCTGTGTCAGATTGGCGACCTGTCCAGGGGTGTTCCCTGCCTTCGCCCATGAGCGGCCGGGTTAGGCTCCGGCAGCCCCGTGACCCCGAAAGGGATAAAGCGGTTTAGAAAATGAAAGAATGAAAATGAAATTGTTATATACAATAGGGATCTAAAGTTTGGGCATCCCAGGTAAAATGTCATTATTGTGCATAAAGAACCCAAGGAAAGATTGAAAAATCTCCTCCAAATGCACGCTGTTTACATTAAGTGGCAGAAACTGAAGGATTTGCAGTGACTTTCCCAATCACCTGACCTCAACATCATTGAAAATCTATGAATAGACCTGAAAAGAGCAGTGTGGAACAGACATCCCAGAAATCTGAAAGAACTGGAAGACTTTTGTAAAGAAGAATGGATGAAGAAACCTCAAAGAAGAACTGAGAGACTCTTGGCTGCTACAAAAGGCATTTACAAGATGCGATACTTGCCGGGCGGGGGGCAATAAAAGGTACTAACTCTGCAGGGTTCCCAAACCTTTGCACACTCCATTATTTTATCTGTTATTTTGAAAGGGTAAATGATGGAAATAAACCTATTTTTTAAGATATTAAAAGGATGTCTCATCTGTAAACTGATGTCTTCAGGAGAATTTTCAATCTTTTCTTTGGTTCTTGATGTGCAATAATATAAACATTTTACCTGTGTGCCCAAACTTTCCCTCCCTGTTGTATATAACAAAAAGCAACTTAAAAACAATATCATGGTTTGGATTGTTGTCATTGTGTCATTGACAGTAATGATGCAGCGCTCTCACAAGGGGGCAGGGGGCATCATGCCATTATTATTATTATTAGCAACATATCTTTAAATCAACGCTCGCAGCTCATGCGCTTGTTTTGTTGTGAAAACGAGCTATTTTTTTTTCTTGCAGAAGAAGATCCTCTTTGCTTGCTGCTTTCACATCTGCGTTTTGCGAGAAACAGACAGGCTGACCCTTTGAACAACATCAAGCAGAGTGTTGGGAAAATAACATCTCAATTTTCCTAAAAACAAATGGTCTAAAACAACAAAATTGAATTAATCGATAAAATATGCTTATCGCCCAGCCCTAGATAGTGGTGAAAACTCTTAGTTCTGTGTTCACAAAGAACATAGTTATGGATCGTGCGTGACACTTCAAGCTTGAACCTGTCTTTTGGTTGTGGTAGTGTCATTAAAAATGCAGCACTTTCCTCACAAAAATGTGTGAAACAAAATGCAACTTCTGCTTCAGATGCTGACTTTTACAGAAATGTCAGTCTTTCTCAGAAAATGCACTTTCAGAAATATTTTCCAGCCAGCTCGTTGTTCAGTAGAAACATTTATTACAAAGCTTGCAATCAAATCTTTTAACTTTGAAAATCACAGAATAAAACACATGTTGATGCACTGAGGATAATGTTGGGATAACTTGTTGGGATTACAAGGCCTCATGTCCTCTAAAGAGCTGTGATGCAAGTCAGTGACTAAAGTTGAAAGTTTTCTGAATTCTGAAAGACGTCAAAGCAGAGGAAGCGCAGGATGAGCCATGGGTCAAAGAAAGAGGAAGATGTAGGACAGGCTGTCAGTAGGCTGAGTTGGACAACAGGAAGCAGAGCAGCAACTCCAAAGACAGACATGAAGTGCTGACACTAATTTAAAAAGCGAATCTTCAAACGTACTCACTTCATTAAGTCTGTGTTGTATCCAAAAATGTCAAAAAAGTCTGGATTTTGCACTCAACATCTGACTAGTAATTTAAGAATATTAATGAAAACACCAGTTTTTATTTGAAATATTCTTTTTTTTTAAATGAACAGACGCTCTTTACCAACTGACCACATTTGGCTTTATGGTCAGTGAAATTCAAAATAAAAACCTGTCACCCAATGGCAAGTCAAAACCACCAAAAACTAAAAAATCTCAAGTTAGCTCCACTTTTAAGAAGTTAGGAAGCCCCAAAGATGGGAAGAGAAGGAAAAAAGGCCAGAATGAGAAATGCCATCTCACCTTCAGGTCTCTGTGGATGATGGGTGTCTTGCATTGGTGCAGGCGAGCCACGGCCTCGCAGGTGTCACAGAAAATGTGGAGGACCTCAGCCTCACTGAAGCCCACATTTAACCTCTGGTTCATCTGTTTCACCACCTGACCCGCTGCAGAAGCAGAGAACAGACAAGGTAAATTAAAGCTATATTTGATCATTTTTATGTGAGTGGACAGTCACACCACAAGATCTTTTGACGCTTTAAATTACGTCTGGGCCATAAAACGATAACAATATATATTGTGATAAACTTTCTCAATAGAAAATTGAGTCTATCAATATAGACTATTTGAAGGGTCAGAAATTAACACTCGCCAGTTGCCAGCAATTTGTGCTCTGTGGAGAGTAAAAGTTAGTGGGTTAGTCGCCATATGGCAAGTAAAGTTTTGCATGCACATAGTTATGTTTATTAGCTCTTCATTTAGTGAATTTCTTTTGTCCTCTCCTCCTACACCGTCTTTGAGGTAAACAAGCATACCCGAGATACCCCCACCCCAGAATCCAGAATTTTAACAGAATCCAGTCAGAACTGGAAGATAAAGCTTCTAGACCTACAGCAACAACAGATATAATAATAAAAAGTGTTGATTTGTAGACAGCGCGGTTGTTAGCCACTATTGCTTTGATACTAATTGTGCTAAAGAGCTGTTCCACGTTTCACCTACATGTAATCACAGACCAGTTTAAAGTCATACAGTATTTTAAGGGACCGGAATTTAAGATGTGGCGGATAAATGAACAAAATTATTTGATAGGAAATCCATAAAAAACACTGTATTTTAGAATTATAATAACACTGTGTATTAGCAATACAGAGCAGGTGTTACACAGAAAGCTGTGACCTGTTAGATGTTGTGGTGAACTCCTGGTCTAAACAACTACATTAAGATGCATTCTGGAGATGGACTACAGCTGTTTGGCCACTCCTGGGCCTGGACCAATGGAGGAAACGTATCAACTGGACCAAAGAAAAGAATGACTGGACTACTGCCCAGTATGTTGGTTAAAAATAATCCTCACAATTGACATTCAAACAAGTCTATTCGGTCACTGCCATTTTTCAACCACAACACAGGAAAAACACTGTCCCATCACTTCTTCTCTTCCATAACCTGAACAACGGGAGTAATACGCCCCCTAGACGCATGGTGTATTAGTTCAACATAAGACGCTTGGTAACCATCTCTCACTCGTTTTTAATATAAAACATTAAAAAAAATTAAAAAGGAATAACAACTTTCAATTCTTCAGTGTCCCCTGAAGCTGCAAAAAACTCTCCGTCCATCCGTCCCGTGACTGAGCACACGCAGCAGCCAGATGTAGAACGCGGGCATCAAGCATTAAAGGGCTCCATTGATTGGTCAATGACACGCACAACGGTCAGCTCTGGGAAGGGTTCTGGTCGTCCAGATCTTCCCAGATCCGTGCCTTGCCACAATTCTGTCTCTGAGCTCTTCAGGCAGTTCCTTTGACCTCGTGATTCTCATTTGCTCTGACATGCACTGTGAGCTGTAAGGTCTTAAATAGACAGGTATGTAGTGAAAAAAATCTGTGTTTTTTTTATCAATATGTGGTGCTGTGTGTACATTATTGAGGAAAAAAATGAACTTGCTAACTGATTTTGGCTGCAATATAACAAAGAGTGAAAAATTTAAGGGGGTCTGAATACTTTTTGTGCTCGCTGTATGTTTGGGCCCACTGCAGCCGTTTCTGCTTGTGAGTGTTGTTTAGGGGAGTCACTAGAAGGTTGATGTAGAACTGCTACACCAGCAGGTTTAAAATCTTCCTCATTCTGCCTTTATCTGCACTGACCTGTGTGTACTCAGAATCAGCCACAAATCTCTTCATATTATGATTACACTCAAGTTTTAGTTAAATATCCAAGGTTTTCATACCTTGTCCCAAGCATTGAACTATTTCACAATTTTCAGAGATCTTTTTTCTTCTCTATATTGCTTGAAAATATTGGAAAATGTGGAACATCCTTTAGTAGTTTTTTCTTTAATGGAGCTCACCAGGAAAACTAATCACAGGTGTTCAAGATTGATTTCTGTGATTCAAGGGGCCCTGAACACAATATCATCCATGAGTTTAGTTGAAAACAAAGAATTTTATCTTTTTGACACTTAAATACAATTTACATAATAATTTGGAATGAACTGTGCATTTAGATCAACATCCATACCTGTCCAGTGGCTGCTTTTATGATTCAATTTGTAGCGCTCTTACTTTCACCAAAAATCCTTTTCAAAACTGACTTCATGGAGGCAAAAGTTAAATCTGTGCTCAGCGTCAGTGCCAGCTTTTTGTCTGTCATATCCAAACAGGCAGTGTCCAGCAGCTTTAAAGCCAGAACTGTATCGGCAGCTAGGGGTGGGAATCTTAAGGCACCTCACAGTTCAATTACAATTTAAGAGGCAACAATTCGATTATGAAATGATTTTCAATGCATCCTGAATTTGCATATTTTAGAAGCATTTTTTTTAGAAATGTTTTCTCTTTACCACAATACACTAGAACAACATTACTTACTTTTCTCCATTGAAGTGTATTTTTAAGTAAAGATAATATAGTTATTTAACTTTTATTTTATTTCATTTGGTAATCAATTTTTTTTCACAGTATCAAAAAGTAAAATTCTTTCCCTGAACTCAACAACTTTAAATAATTCTCCACTGTAGAATATGGTTTCAAGTCCTTTGCTAAAAAATCTCCAATTGACTTTGTTATTTGGTTAGCCTTTTCCAATGGCGGTGGAAGTGTCTTTAGGATATCCAATATGCTTTTTTGACACAGATTTATTACAGTGTTGGGATTTAGCTCATTTACCGTAATATATATTGCAGTCTCTTATGCTCTGCCTGATAGCGCCAGAGTCACTACAGGAGATTGGTTTTTCTTCTTTAAATCAGAAACTCTTGTCCATATTCCAATTAAATTTTTCCAGCTTTCATAGAGGTTTCCCTACTAAAACGCTGGTGAAACTCTGTAGCTGCCAACTATCCTCTGCTACCAATGTTGATTAAAAATAATCCTCCCTATTGCATCCAAAGAACTTTTTTTGGCCACCGCCATTATTCAACCACAACACAGCAAAACAAAGCAATAACTCTGGCAGGTGAGGGGTGAGGACAATCAGAAAGTAACAAAATGTTGCAGTACCTCAGATGACCAGAGAGGCTGGTGCTTAGAGTGATCAATTTCCCATTATCTGCATTTATATTGACACAAATAATCGGAATAAAAGCCTGATCAGAATAAATGCGTCATGTCAATGTGCCATTCGGAATACTCTGACCCGATCAGACACATTCAGATCAAAATTTCCTTCCGATTGAGATAGCCATCGGAGCGCAAACAGGACCAGCCTGCTGCTCTGTTGAGCGAGCTGCCTCGCTACGGAGAACCGTGTCTCCGAGCAGAGCAGCGGGACTCTGTAGCTTCATGTCTGAAAGCAAAGCCTTTTGTCTTTTTTTTTTATGTTTCCGGCCTATCGGAGCAACCTCCTCTTTACTTGCTGCTGTTTAATTTCTGCTTGTTGCAAGACATGTGCACGCCAACCTTAATCCAAGCAGAACTTCATGGCACAATACTTGATATAAGTGAACACTGAACATACCAGGCTGTCAATTTGTGACCCTCGACACTCCATTTTTACACATAGATATCTGCAATTGTTTATTTGCAATTGTTTATCATTTTTGTCCAGGCCTGTTTCATTAGTTTTTTTTTTTTTAATAATTATGTTAATCAGCAATTCAAAAGTGATGGCTGATTTTGATTATTTAATTTTCAATAAATTTTTATTTATTGTTACTTTTGTAAGTTTCAAGTGATTTCAGTGACAATTGTGGGTTTTTCCTTCTTTAAACTGAGGGGTATCATTTCCTCCAACAAGGACAAGAATAAAGTTCGTCCTTGCAATAGAGTGGATGCAATAAGAAAGAGAATCAACCAAAGAGTCAGTGAAGCGGTTCATTTGGACCATTTCAAAGAGTGTTTCAGGTGCTGGTGGGCTCATAGTCATCAAGTTGTGTGCTCAAAACAGAACTACATCATGGAGACTTTTATGCAGAAATTATTAAGGAAAATATTATTGATAATTTTCTTTAATTGAAAGTATTGGTTATTACCAAAATTGTGCCAGCATTCATAACTTCTGTTGAATTTTTTGCACCAAATTACTACTGTTCTTCCTCTGCTTGATCTTTTTATACTTTCATTTCAGACTATTATTTACTATTTGAGAAAAAGCATAACCTATTTTACCATTCAGTTTCTGCATCTATGACAAAACCCTCTTATTTTTTAATATATTAACAAAAATTAGCCTTACCTTTGCAGAACTCCATGAGGATCAGGACCTCCCAAACGTTGTCTGAAAAAGAACTGATGGTGGAGTCCAGGTATGTGACGATGTTCTTGTGGCCTGACAGCTCTTTCTATGGACAAAAACCAGAGAGTTCAAGACAAAAACACGGAGGATGTGTAAAGAACAACGAGAAGCTCAACAGAAAAGAGCAATATTAAGTTTACTGTGGTGGGGATCTCTGTTAGGATGATTAGCTGAGGATGGTTTCACTAATCTGTGGTGGTGTGAAAAGATGAACCCTTTAACAGCTATGCTTTAGCTATAGTGCTTACAATCTTTCGACTAATGTCACTTTTCAACCTTTCATGCTATTAACCTAATTCCAGTGAATTCTTGCAACGATATGTACAGTGGCCTTGAAGTGCAAATCAGCAACTCCATCGATGCAAAAACATTTTAAAAATCACAACAACAGCTAAAAAAGCAAATAAAAAAGCATCATAAAAAACTTTGTAACATTTTAGAAAAAGTAAAAAACAAAAAAAACACATTTTGGAAAACAAAAGTAACTTTGAAAAACAAGATAAAATGTTAGAAAATGAAAACAAGGAGAAACCGCAAAAGGTAGGTATTATGGGACATCTGGGCTGATGGACTATGCATGGAGCTGTGTGACGCATTTCCGGTTTAAATAAGACCGCTCTTTTATTTCCGGTTGTGGCTAACTGTATGCATCCAATTAACAAATCTCTGTGTACTATTCCTGGCATTGTCAAATTTTTCTTATTTCTTACATGGCCGATGTTATTCACACGTACTTGCGTGTGACCAGCATAAATAGCGATGGAAGTTCACTTTGGCCACACGCAATGTGTGCAGTAAAGATGCACATTGCTGCATTGCCCGCACGTATTTTAAGTGAGTCCAAGGCTTGATTCTGCTGTTGGTTGTTGCACGTATTTAAAATAATACTTAGAGTTAGTCATGCACCTAGGTGCATGAAATTTCTTCTCCGTATTTGATCCATCCTCTGGTGGAGTGGGGAGCTGCAGACATCCAAAAAGGCAACATTTTCCTTCCTGAAACGTCAAAGACTCAGTACTCACAAAACGCTACCATGTACTATATGATCACATGACTTCTGGAGATAAAATCTGGTGACGTTAGAGCATTTAAAACCTGTTAAGTGACTTTCAGACTGCTGGTTCTACTCCTAACTGATGAAAAGCCTCTTCCTTCTTCACAGAGCAACAACAGCGTGTTTTAACTGTCACCTCGCCTGCCAGACTGTTTAACCCGACACTGAAAATGACATTGACAAGAATGTAGAAATGCTTAAAAAATGAAATAAATTAAAAATTATAATTAAATTAAAAAACAGGTTATAAACAGGTCAAAAAGATAAAGACACCGATAATTAGATTTTTCTTTCATGCTAGTTAGCACTAGCCCAAATGAAAGTGACTTTTTTAGCACTATTTTTTTTCGTTCTGCCAGTGCTGAACTTTATTTATTTATTTATTTTTGGTCGTACGGACCCGTAGGAAGATTAAAGCAAGGGTTACAGTTACTATGACTAATGGTTCACGAGGCTGGTTGTGTCTGCCGATCACTACGCTCCACGCTCTGGGTGAGCGACAGCTTTCGGAACTTTAATATTAATTACGTACAACCAGTAACAACATTTAGCCTTAGACCGACATAAAAATAAGTGTGGCAATCCAGCAATCTGCATATTGGCTTCACGTATCACGTGCCGCCAACATGAATTTCCATCAGTTTTTGAGTTGGTTGTATGTAAAAACATGTGAATAACATCAAGCTTAGCATATATCTTCAAATTTTGTTATCCAGGATAAAACATAAACTTTCAATCAATTTTTCCTTTTTTTTTTTTGCTAAAAAGACAAACAATGCGCTTGATGGACAAAGGTCATTATCTAACCAGGGAAACCCCAGTAAGTAACTACCTTTTCCAGTTTCCATGAAAAGGAAAAATACATTTTGGAAAGCATAAGTAATTTACAGCAAACAAAATGAAATGTTAAAAAACACAATGAAAAGCCTGAAAAGGTAGATAGTATGAGACACTGTTGACTGGATGATATTCTTTGTCCAGCATTTTAACAAGATATTTGATATAAAGCAATACCAGATATCCTCATCAAAACAGCGATATCTCAGCGATATCCTACCTTTTTCGGCTTTTCATTGTGTTTCATTTTTCTAACATTTCATTTTGTTTTCTAGAAATTACTTTGTTTTCAGATATGTTTTCTTCATTTTCATTTTCTGGGATTTTGCTTGATTGTGATTTTTTTAAATGTTTTTGCATCGAGTGATTTGCTGATCTTATGCTGATGATCTTAGAAATGCAACACTGCACACCAGTCAAGTGTTTACACAATCAACGTAAATCGGCTGATCCTGTACCAGAGAAAAGCGGCTTTGCTCCATTTTGCAACACTTTATGTTTGTTTATGATGCATAAAGTAGCCATGATGGTGCCATAGCCAGGGTCTCACTGTGCCGGTCCCAAGCCCAGATAAATACAGGGGGTTGTGTCAGGAAGGGCATCTGCTGTAAAATCTTTGCCATATCAAATATGTAAATATGTTAACAAGGACTACTATCTGTGCTGTTCACTGACAGGGTTTCTGTGAAAATTGGACAGAATTGATTCCACTGTTTTAGCAGCGTTTGTGTAGCATAACAGACTCTGTTACACTGAAAACTGTGACCTGTTAGATGCTGTCCTCAATCCTCCCGCCTCGTTAAAACTGCAGCTTTAATTACAATAATGATGTATAATGACAAGAACCCAAAACATTCTACTGTTTTCAGGTGGTTTTTGATGATGTAATATAAAACGTGAACACCTGGAGGCAGAAGTAGGAAATCTCTACTAAATATGTCCTTGTTTTCTCAGCATGTTTGAATTTAAGTTTACAGTTAGATGACAATAAAGATGCGTTCATACCATTTATAAATTACTTATAATTACTAATTATAATTAATTATTATTACTTACTTATTTATTTTTTTTTACTTTTTTTTTTTTTATGTCGAAAAAGTTAAATGTCTAAGGCATTTCTGTGTATAGTAGTTTCAGAATTTGGCTGATAAAATATATGTTTAGCCAGTAGATTTTTTTTTTTCCAACCGGACAACTTGGCCAGTGTTTCAAAAATTAAATTTCAGCACCTGTGTGAAGGTATTTTGGTCATTTGAAATAACGTGCACTGCAAATTGTGCAGAAGGTAGAAGCCAAACTGCCACTGAGCATGCTCAATCTTAGACTAAAAAATTACAATAATTCTCCAGTAAAAACAACAAAGTTCAGACCTTCACAGCAGCAACAGTCTAAACTGAGAAGAAATTCAAAGAATTTACTTTTAGTTCCTAGCTTATTCATAGGATGTTGACAAAAACTTTTGTCAATTTGATGTTTGTTCTGTAAAACCAGAAAACGTCAGAATTTATTTGTAGAATTAATGTTTTGTTTTTAAATTAAACTGATCAAGCAGTTTAGTGTGCTGTTTCATTTACGTTCGCTTTTGAAACTTGAAAGCTTTTGCTTTAAATTTCATTTAAGTTTGAAATATTTATGCCTTTTTTTTCTGTGGAAAAAAAAACTGTTGCATGTTTCCTCAGTGCATCGGTTATGTTTAAAGTATGATAGGCAAAAAACATTTAAATCCAAACAACCTGCTGAACACATTTCTCCAATGAGCCACAGAGCATTCAAATTTGACAGATCGTTATTTGGTTAATATCGTGATATATATCGTTGTATATGATATGGAAAAAAAAACAATATTGTAATATAAAAAAATCACTATCACCCAGCCCTACATACTCATATTTATGCAGATTTTTATATTATTATATTTAGAAAATAACAGTTTTACATTGGTTGTGTTATTTTGTTTTTTTTTTATTTATCCATCACACAAAGTCAGATGGGGCTTCCTCCACTTTGAAAAATTTTCATCATAAAGTCTACATTTAAGCCAGTTACAAACAATTCACAGAGAATGAAGATTCAATCAAATAAAGTTGCAGACTTGCTAAGGATGTTTCTGAACTGAAGAAATTTGTAAAAGGGACATTTAAGGGATTTGTCCTACAGTTAGTAGTAAAAAAAACAATGAACCAAGATTTATGTTATAAAAATATATACATGATAAATCTTTGTGCCCTTAAAAATGATCTGAGCTGGATTGAGTTCTCAGTTTTATAATGATATTCAATGAAAATAAATAAATCAGAAACTTCTAACAGCAGTATGACAATTCATTTTAACTAAGGGTGTAACGGATTACAAAATTCATGGTTCGGATCACGTCACAGTTTTAAAGTCACAGTTTATTTTTCAGTAAAATGGAAAGAAATAATATGAATAAAAGCTATAATTTATTTTTTAAAGCTTCAAAACACATTTTTTAAAGCAAGCAAGTAGTAAAGTACTGCTTGTATTATTACTAATGATCCCTATAATTATTTGTGTGTCTAAGCAAACACAGAAACTCACTGAGCGCTCGTTCAACCACGGTGAGCAGCACTGGTGCTTCACAATTCATTCATTTATTCTTTTTCTATACTCGCTTTGTCCCTTTCGGGGTCACGGGGCTGTCTGAGCCTAACCTGGCCATTCATGGGTGAAGGCAGGGGACCCCTGCACATCCACACCTAGGGACAATTTTAGAGTGACCAATTAAGCTATGAATCATGTTTTTGGACGGTGGGAGGAAGCCGGAGTCCCCAGAGAAAACCTGCACATGCATGGAGAACCACATTTCAACTGTCTCAAATCTCAGATCTTAACCAGTCATGTAGCTTATTAAATGTATCTAAAACAAACTAAACCATCAATTTTTATCACATTATGTTTAATATAAGTGATCTGCTACAATAACTTTGAAAAGCCATAAATTATTATTATTTTTTTTTTTATTTATTTTTTTTACAAATTCTGGGAGTGGGTCCTGCTTTTGCTGTGGTCTGGGTGGGGGCCATGCTGTGGTCTTTGACATGGCTCAAACAATTGCTAATATCTTTTAAACCATTTATCTCTGCGTGAAAATGAAAACACTGTGCCAATCCAGAAATGATGAACTACAACTAGTGGGATTTTCCTGTTTTTATGCCTAGGCATCCAGCAGTAATCTTGTTAAAAACAAGAAGTAGACAAGAAATTTCTCTTAAAAAATTTGTTATGGTCAATAGAAGAAATTATCATCTTTTGCTGATATTTGGGCCGCTGTAAGAAAACCACATGCCTCAGGGTTTCCAAAGCTGTATTTTCTGCAAGCCAGAAAAAATGCCTATGTTTTAATGTAAGAACTTTATCTCATGGACACAATGACAGAGTTGGAGCAACATGAATCCACTTAAGAGTTTTTTTATTCCTCATTGAATGAATTCATTCAGACATTCTCCTCCTCACTGTTGGCTGAGAGCAACTGTCATACGTTTCACACAGACTTTCATTCATTACTGAAACCTGACTCAAAGACGACCTGATGAGTTTGACCTTGAATCTCTCAAAAACCATAAGAAGTTTTAAAAACACAAGCACAAGTTCAAGATCCCAAAGTCTGCTGAATAGTTTAAAAGTTGAATGGTTCCTGTAGTTGAAAGACCAAAACACCAGGGCAGTAGACGAAGATAAGGGCAACAAACCCCTATAAAAAAGACTGACCTCCTACCAAGTATTGCCCAAAAAAAAGAAAAACTGTCACTGGACAAATGCGATATACCCTGGACAAGGGACAGTTCAACATATCCCGGACGAGCCCCCAAATGTTACGTCCCCACCAGGCAAACCTGGCTCGACGCTTTGGGGATGGATAAAAAGGGGACCATAACATAAAGAGACAACACCAGGAGTAAAGGAACACAGTTTATTGGATGAAAAAGAAGGAACTGCATCCTGTAAAACAAAACAAAAAATATTTAGTGAGCTGGTTTAAAGCAAAAAGACAAAACAAAGGGAATTGGAACCTTGGCCAAGCAGAAAATAAGTCAGGGAGACAGCTGACCCAGTCATGTTAACCGTTGAAGTCAGCAGCTCCCTGCTAAGGACTGCCTAACCACAACTAACTAACTAAATCAAACAAAGCCCGCAAATTAAGACTACCAAAGTCTAGACTACCTCAAATTAAAATAATGAAATCCAGCAGCATAAGACAGCTGAGGACAAAGAAGGGAAAAGAAACTAAAACAAGCCACCGCAACTCAACTAAAGCCAGCCTGCTCCACTGCTCTGCTCTCTGCCCACCTCCTCTGTCTTAAATACCTGGCAGGTGCTGATCAAGACAATTGGCCCCACCTGCCAGGTGAGCAGAGGATGGAAAAAGAAGGCAGTAGCCACATGTTAACACTTGACACAATTTCTCCAGGGAATGGATCAAATAAAATCAAATTTACAGCTAATGAGACTTTAAGTTTAACTTTAAATATGTGCAACAAACAACAAAATTCAGTCTTGGGCACACTTAAAACACATGTAGTCAGTGCAGGAATGTGCATCTTGGCTGCACATATATGTGTGGTAAACATGAATGTGCATTCGTTTTTTAGCTGGTCTCCCGTAAATCGTGCGAATAACATCAGCCTAAGAAAATACTTAAACAGAGTTAAAATCCTATATTCATATATGCCCTACATGATGAGAAAAATGTTTCAAGAACATGTTAACACTAAAAATACTATTTTCTTTAGATTGGTCTTTAAGCCAATGTGCTTTTTTGTTGTTGCTTAGCAACAGTCAAATCAAATACAGCTTGAAAACTATTGAAGCTGGTGGTTTCATAACTGACATGTTCATATTTGAATTTTGAATTTAAATTTTGTGCAAAGCAAAAATGTTGATACAGAAGTTTGAAGAAATACCTCTATGATTAAAAAAAGTCACACAAAATGTTTCTCTGCATTGTTGTTGCTAAAGTAACAATCATTAAGAAGGTTTATTCATATAACATTTTTAGCCGTGTCTTAAACTTGCCCTTTCAGGACTCTGAAGTGAACTTTATAGTGTCTAGTGTGCTAAAAAAAAACAGAATTTAAAAGAACACTCAAGAACCAAAACAAGTCATATAGTTGGCTTATTGACATTCAAAACAACAAACTGTGTCGCATAGGTTTACTTGAGGTCATGTGATCAATGACTGACTTCCTCTTCTATAGTTTCTAGTATTTCCAGTTGAACAACTATGAGAAACAAACTGCAGAGGATGATCATCGTGCAACTACATCTGTTCAGACTTCCTTTTGTCTCTGCTCCGGTTCATCAGCTGGAACAAAGACTCCCACAGACACGGTGGACACTGGCCTCTTTGCACTTCTCCTTGGTTGAGTCAGTTTTCACAACTCTCAGAGTGGCTCGAGTTAAGCTAAAAAACATGCTGGAATTCTTGTAATTGGTAAATGAATAAAAACTACAAAAGTAAGAACATCAAGGGTGGGGCAGCCGTTGGGCAGAGGTAGGACAGTTGGCCACTGATCAGAAGATTGCAGGTTCGATTCCCACCTTGCTCGCACATGTGTCAAAGTGTCCTTGGGAACGACACTGAACCCCACATTGCCTCTGATGAAAGGTTGGTGCCTGTGTTCAGCAGTGTATGAATGTGTGTGAGAATGGACTGTGACTGTAAAGCGCTATGGGCTTTCAAAGAAGGCCTGTTTCATTAGTTTTTTTTTTTTAATAATTATGTTAATCAGCAATTCAAAAGTGATGGCTGATTTTGATTATTTAATTTTCAATACATTTTTATTTATTGTTACTTTTGTAAGTTTCAAGTGATTTCAGTGAGAATTGTGGGTTTTTCCTTCTTTAACTGAGGGGTACCAACAATTTTGTCCACGTGTGTAGTTCCAGAGGGTGGCTGTGTCTAAAGCTCACCACTTTCCTAGGGAAGTACAAATTTCACACACTTAGGTGATGACAACTATTGTGACTTTAACTTTTAACTTTAAATCAGTAACATATCCACATTACACATCTGAACTAAATTCAGTTTGTATGAGTTTTTTTTAATAGGCAACAAGCCATAACAACAAGCATATTAGCACAATGGTAGCTTTATCGATGAATTTGACATCATTTACAGTTTTTTTAGCTAATTTGGCATCTACTGAGGGCTCAATTTTGGCATTTAGTTGTTTTAGCGTTTTGTATATTTTGTTTTTTTTTTTTAGGTCACTTAGTAGTTTAGCTAATATTTTAACAACATGCTAGATTTTTGACTAATTTCGTAAATACTTTTTTTTAAAAGGGCCTATACCGCGGTTTTTTAAAGCCTATTATTGTAAGCAATATCAATGAATACGATAATATACTACCCTAGGCACACTATAGAACAAATAATTTATGAAATATGAATTGTTTTTGTGGACTCTTTTCACAACCGGAAGTACAACGACTCGATCTTTGAGTCACCCCCTTTCGCTCTTTGTGGGTGACGCACAAACCATGAAATCAACCTAGAGCCTGCCTGAGCAGCATGTCTGTGCATGTCCACTCATGAAAATAAACAACCCCAAACTTTTTTAAAGATGGATGTGCATGTTGTGGAGACTTGCACTCTTGACCCACAGTCCGATCTGGAATTTCTGTATGGGAGGTGCAACATGTGTAGAAATATAGCGTTAGCTTGTGCATTATATGCTTACGCTGCGTAACTTCAGCTACATTTTGGGAGTTGTCAAAATTTTTGGCCTAAAAAGACGGATTTTTTTGACATATTAAAAGATGTCTCATCTGTAAACTAATGCCTTTAGGAGATTTTTCAATTTTTCCTTGGGTTCTTTCTGCATACCTACTGTATGGTTACATTTATTTATCTGTGAGCAGCTGCTTCTTCAGCTATGTTAAATATTTGTCGATTTGGCTGTTTTAAGAAAAAATTGAAGTTGCTTAATCCCAATCTTTTCCTGAATGATGAAGTCACTGTGGATTTCTGCTAGGTTTTTTGTGATATTAAAAGTTTCTATTAGAGACAACACAGTAGATCTGCAAACTACATATGCACAGAATATGTAAAGAAACGCGTCTGGGTATTAAACACTACATATAACTTCTCTTTCAGCTTGAAGTTTTTATTTTACCTCTAATCTTCGGTGGAAACCACAGAAATATAAAATTATTTTTGTCTTAAAGGTAGGCTTTAGCTGAGAAAAAGATAGCACTTGCAGCTGAAGCGCTCACCCGTGACCAAGCACTTACCATGATAGTGATCTCTCTCTTGCAAACGTTCAGGTCCTGCACGTTGTTCACGTACATCCTCTTGAGAGCGCAGCGGACGCCACTGTGCGTTCGGGCCATGAACACCATCGAGAAGCCTCCTGAGAAAAAAAAACAGATCTTAAAATTAAAACAATTTGCTTTTGAATTTTCAATAAAAACACTTCTGTACTGCACTGTTTTGTTTATAAGACAAATTGATTAAGTTGACATGCCCATCTTGTGAGAACTGGTGTCCCATATGTCAGTAATCAAAGCTCAATGGACTCAGGAGCTCCAGACTGCCTGCTCCTGGATCAGTTACACAGCTAACAGCAGTACCATGCTTCGCTGAAGATCAAGCCATTGCAGCAGGAAGTACAACAGCTTCTATCATTGCATAATTTTCTTCAGTCATTTCTTCTAAGAAACAAAATATTCTTTCATCAATTTTAACTCAATCAGGGCTATGAATGGGGTTGCAGTGAAGGCAGGGTGCATCACAGAAATACACAGACTCATTTTCTCCAAGGTTTCTGGACTGTAGGAGAAATTGGAGTGTATTGAAAAATCCCACACATGCAGATGCAGAACATGCAAACATCACACAGAAAGAAGATCATAAAAGGCTTTGAATGAAAAGTAGAGCTGTCAGTTGGTTAAAAAAAAATTAAATCAGATAAATCACTTTTGGATTGTGATTTATCACGATTAATCACAATGTTATACAAGTTAAATTTTATACAACAATATGCAAGTTTTGAACAAAAAACAGCCAGAGAGAAAATTTTCCTTGGCTTTTATTATCTGAAATGTTTAAACTTATAAAGTGTTCAATATCTGGAGGCTTCTTAAAACAAAATTTTTCTTCATGATCTGGACAAAAACAAGCAGTAAGAGGTGAACTTTCTCTCTGAACTGATGCTCTATTTAACCTATCGTGATGATCAGCATAAATATCTTTTGCCTGCAATACCTTTGCAGTTGCAGTCCAGGTCTGCCGGATCAGGGCCGCATTGTGTTACCGTGTAAATGGGCTGCATTATGTATTAAGTAGTCCGCCTTTTGTGGAAAAAGAAATAAAAAGAAAAGAAATAAAAACCCCAAAAATAACTATAATAAAAGTACTAATAATCAACTAAATTTTTATTTATTTTGTACGGGACCATGTTATAAGCAGGATTGTGCCAGACGAAGTGTGCAAATCAGAATATGATGCAAGCTGCGGCAGCTGGTAAAAAATGGGCGCTTAACAGAGTGTAACTAATTAGTGTTAATATATATATATATATATATATATATATATATATATATATATATATATATATATATATATATATCTATACACATAATTCTTTTTTATTAATTGCGTGCGTGAACGCAATAATGTTGACAGCCCTAATACATATACAGTGCTCAGCATAAATGAGTACCACTACATTTTTCAGGAAACCTTTAGTGTGCTTTAAGAATCAACATTTTCTATGAAATATTAGACTACAAAATACCCACAAATGTGGGCCATTGGTTGCAAACAAGATTTGTTAATTTGCACACACAAAAATGTTGCAAAAATTGAGACGAAGACCTTCGTTTTTGGAACTAATGGTTTGAAAACAGTATGGCGTCACAAAAGGTGAGGATTTTAAAGAAAAATGCATGGTGCCTGTAGTGAAACACAGTGGTGGTAGTGTCCTCATGTGGGGCTGCATGAGTGCTGCTAGTGTTGGAGCTGCATTTCATTGATGGCATCATGAACTCAACAATGTACTGCTCTATACTGAAGGAGGAGATGCTGCCGTCACTCATTGCATTTGGTCGTTGTGCATTTTTCCAACATGACAATGATCCAAAACGCACATTGAAAGTTACTGTTGCATTTCTGAAGAAGACCAGGGTGAAGAGGATTGAATGGCCAAGTATGTCTCCTAATCTGAATCCAATCCAACACCTGTGGGAATTCTGAAGCAACAAGTTGAGCATCTCTCTCCATCCAGCATCCAGGCACTAAAAGAGGTTATTCTCGAAGAATGGAAGAAGATAGATGTTGCAATATGTCTCCAACTTGTTCATTCCATGCCTGGAATACTTGGTGCTGTCCTTCAAAATCACGATGCTCACACAAAATGCTAGATGTAGTAGTTTTTGATGCAGGGTGTATTCAGTTTTGCTTCAACCAATTTGAGTAAAACTGAAGATTTTGTGATCCAAGTTACATTATTCACCTTCATTTCATGTTTTGGAGTTAAATAAGTGTTTAAGAAAACTCAGCCTTGTGGAAAGTTTGGAAATTGTTCTTTTGATCATCGCGCTGCTGATTGCATTAGTACTGAGTAAATTAGTACATTTCCCTTCACACATACATATATCTTTATGTATCCGCAACTGGATAGCTCAGACGGTCAAGTCCAGGAATGGAACACAGGAAACCAAGGTTCGATTCCCAGTTGATATTCAGAAGGCACAATAACCAATTGATGGAGCTACTGATGGGGCAATTAACATAACAATGAGCAATTCACATAAACTAGTGGAGATCCTTAACGTTTCTGCCTACCTCATAATGCATGAGGGACAATGAAATGCCGGTGTTTCTAACTATCTGTCCCACCTTGTGAAATTTTCCTACCTGTAGAAAAAAAAAGATAAATAAAGCTATTCAAATGTCCGACTTTATCGAATAATCCAACCTAATGTTTATGAACAAACAAACAGTTCTGATGTTAGATCGTAAACACAGCAGGGTAGGACAAAATTTTGGGGCAGCACAAACTCACTGCGGGCAGCACAATATAATGGGTTAAAATGTATACGTAGTATGATGTGCAGGTGGAGAGTGAAAGAAGAGTGTACAGCTGTTATTAATGAGTTGTATGGAGACAATCCAGCAGATGTGCGGCAGATCTATGTCCACAGTGCCTCTCTGTCTGAGCGGTGAACGTTTCAAAATTCACGAGGTCTTTTCAACCGAACTTTGAGGTATATGAATCCTGGAACTGAACCACTCGGGTTTAATTCACAATCTGCGCTCACGTTTTTAAACTAAATGACATGAGCGCAGATTTTTAAACGTTGACAGCGCAGACAGAGGAACTGTAGTCATGGATCTCCTGCTGACTTACGGTGCAGTGTAAAAACAACTTACGAGTCTCAGAGTCAAGTAGTAACCTAGGCTAAAAGTACAGAGCTAAGTTGTCAAGTGTAGCAAGTTAGCTGCATTAAGCATACAATTAAATGTAACCTAGTCACAAAAATGAAGAAAAAAAAGCATAGTAACCCCAAGATTACAGTGGTAAAACAGAATTAGGGGCAGTCTGCATAAACTGAAAATTATGACGTAATTTTGGTTTGCGCATGTGGATATAGGCAGGAAAAAAAAACACAGGTAGGAAGGATTTATAGAACACCGGCTCAGATGTCACCGAGCCAAACAAGGTCTGCATCAGTTGCTGGGGAACCGGAGCATCTCGATGGAAGGTGGGCTACTAGATTGAAAACAAGGTTCTGTTGGAATGCTAGTACATAGTTAAATGGGTTAAATGGGTTAAATGCAGAAAATAGAAAGAGAGAAAGAGACAGCACATAACAGCAATGCTCAATGGCTGGTCTCTCTGAGAAAAAAAGCACAGCAACCTCCCTGAACAGAATCCAGTAACCATCACAGTTTGAGACATCCAAGAAAGAGCCTCAGGTATGAAAAACTGGACAGCACTGGTGTAGGTACCATTTGTCTTCGTCCTGTCAGATTGGTACAGGGGCTTGCGACTAGTGATGATGTCACACTATGGTAACAACTAAAACAAACTATCTCAGAATTCCTGGTAACACCACCTAGAAAATTACTTAAGCTATGTCCGAATTCCTTCACTACTCACTATTTAGTGCGTTCGCGAGTTTGTAGTGGGTTTTTAAAATGGCTTTCACTTAACTGGGGAATAAAACTGAACATAAGGCAAAACTTTAATTAATAAATGTATATACTTCATTTTCTGGACTATAGAGCACACCTTTATGTAAGACGCATCCGCTCTACTAAAAAAAAAATAAATAAAAAATATTCAAGCCGCAGATATCTAAGTTGAAAAATGTGATATTTACAGAACAATTTTGTAGAGTAAATGTACATGTATGTGCCTGAAGAGATTCTTTAAACGCTGCCTTTTAACACAGCAGCAACTTTGCTGATTAAAACAGAACAGAACCAACAGAGATTAAGCGATATTTCTTTACCTTAATTTCTCCTGTGTTTGAAACTAAGCGCATCTCTGAAAAGAAGCGCATCAAAGGATATTGACCCGCTTATATGGTGTTTGCTCAACAAGGAGATAAATATTTAATCGAATAGGAGCACTTTAATTTTTTATTTTAGAAGTTAAAATATATTTTTATCTATATAAAAAGTAGATTACCGATTTGAAACGCAGTGAGTTGTCATGGTAACAGAGCAGCAGCACAGTAGTAGTCTGCTTGCAAGTATGTGATGTTTTGTGTGAAAGTTTGCGCCGTTTCTGTTGAGGAAGGTACTCATGTTCTGGAGACCTGCAGTCACAGATTTGGTATTTTCCATTCACGTCAGAATAAACCAGAATGAAACCGAAGTCACCTCGTCCTTCTTGAATGAACACAACGCAGAGAACAGTGAGGCGTTTGGGGACCTGCTAAATGTAGGAAACGCCCGTTACATTAGTCGCGTTTCCATTACTTCTGAAATTGAATTTGTGATACTAAATTCGCTTCATGGAAACATCACAATGTCAAAAAACTTGCACTTGTTGAAAAAAGTTCCATGGCTTGGAGGTGGTTTTTGGGGCATATCGAAACGGACATTTTTGACTAAACTGCAATAGAAATACTTTTTTTTTTGAATGAAATGCGCTTCTTGGAATGAGTGGCTGCGCTGAGCGCTGCACAGCGGGCGCTACGAGGGCTCCCGCAGTAGCTCTTTAAAAGTTGCGTGTCAAACGGGATTGTTGGAGTCACAGCTCCTCTGTTAAATCAACCAAGATTTCATCCAAATCGCCGCTCCCACCCGGGAGAAGCGATTCCGCTTGCAGCTCCTGCTCAGAAGTCTCCTTTGACAGATGATGAGCGCTGGAGCCGTGACAGAAATCTGAATGGACCTTATGTTATCGAACAGAAAAAAGGGTCCAACTGGTCACTTGCTAGAATGGTTCTTGTTTTTAACAGCGCTGAACAGGCTTCTCTCGTGCGTCTGTTTACATTTCTATTCATTATCAGCGGTCTAGCTACACTGCACGCGTCCATGCAGGCTTTGGGCATCACCCAAAGCTCTCTTTATGTCAATCAACTCAAAACAAAACTAGTTCTCATCCATGCCCGTGGTTTCGAAGGATTTATGGCGTGTGTTGGTTTGTGTTTATTTGCGTAATTGCTTTTATTTAATTATTTTTTGTCGATAAAGTTTTGCGCGTCTGTGTCATGGAAGCGCAGCTATTGACGCGATCAGACATTTGGGTTGTTATTTTATGAATGAAAGACAGACTAGAACCTCAGAAAACAGATCATGGTCATTTTGTACTGGAGGTGTAGGTCGTAGCTGTTTACGGCGCCAGCCATCTGCTGTCTAGAGGGGAAGAAAAATCCACAGAATAGCCGCACCATGGTATAAGCCTCAGGGTTCAAAACCATGGAGAAAAGTATGGTTCATTTCCTAGGATTTTTTTTAACTGACTTTCTAAAACCAGGTGCCCAACCCAGTGTTTTTCAACCACAGTGCCGTGGGAGATGGTCAGGTGTTCAGTGGGAAATTGTTCATTTTTATTGATTTAAAAACATTTACCACCGCCAGATTATCAGCTTTGAGTTCTTCCAAAGAACAACCTGACAAAACACTGAGAAGTTCGGACATGAAAGATCAGAAAATACTTTTTTCTCTGCTTATTTGATTAAAGAAATCTTAATAAGAATTAAGCAAGTTAACCGACAGCTGTTTTTGAAAAGTCCTACCTCCTAAACTTTCTCCAACAATCATTCTTAGAGGTTTGAGGAATGTCAGTCTGAAGTCTTTAGACAACAGAAAAACTTAAATGAATATGACTGTAATTTTGATTTTTTTTTTTTTTTTGTAAAATGTTTCAATTATGTTGTCATTATATAATTGTTCAAAAATTGCAGTTGCTTTGGCATTAACAAAAAAACTAAGAAACAAAGAAACTAAAGCCACGTCAAAGCAAAGAGAAAACTAATACACAAACTTTAAACAAATTTAAGCATTTGAAAAATGAAAGAAAAAGAGAAAACTCTAGAAATCCCATCATAAAGAATAGAATAAAAGCTTTATTAATCCCGAAAGAAATTCAAAAGGTGTCAGGTGCTTACAATCACCACACAAAATAAAACTTGAATGAACATGAACATATCAATACCTCGCAAAATGTTTGCCAGTAGGTAAAAGAAAACTCAATCATCACTTTATAAAAAAACAAAGTTGACCCTCCCAACTTTGGTGTTTAATTATGTACTTAACTCTGTACATTAAACAATGCTTACATGTCAAAATCTGAATCTGGTTATTTGGCCTGGTTTTGATTCTCACATTTCCTGCAGGAGAATGTTCAGTACCTCTGGTATCCTGAAGACGCTGAATAAGGAACTTTTCTGTCACACTGAGCTGCAGAGAACGTCACCATAAGCATAAATATGCCAAAGAAGGGAGTTTTTGTTTGAGAAAGACAGCAACAGGTCATTTTACAACGCATGCACATACACACACTTAACTGTGTTTTTTCCCCCTTTACTTGTATTTTTAGATGTTTTGTGCTTGCCTGGGAACTACTGATGTTTGTTACCTTTTTAACCTACAATCAATCTTGGTGACAAACAAAATCAAGTTCAAATCTTTCACCATCCACAAAACAACAGAAATGATGTAGAAATATCACTGTGGGTGATCAAGTCACAGCAATGCCGTTCTCTCAATGATGAAAACAACTTTGCTGTTCTTAACTGGTAAGATTACCATCAGGGGGGAAAAAAACTACACGGAAAGCAGCCATTTTATCACGTGTTGGCAGTCTGGAAAAGAAAAGCACCTTTTTTTCCTCAGCATGAAGTCCTACCTCAGTTGGTGACGTGCAGAACTGACATGCTGGAAATGAAGGTTCGATTTCTAGGGTGTGCAGTGAGCTTCATCCGATGAGGGTTCTTGGGCAAGATCCCTTACGATATTGCTAAACTATTTAGCCACAAGGGGACCGGAGTCTAGGTCTCCCGATGCCGGACCCAACCCAGATAAAACACAGGGCTATATCAGGAAGGGCATCTGTCAAAAAATCTGCCAAACCACCTATGAGAATAAAATTTTAAAGGCAACCCCTTTCGGGATAAGCTGAAAGGTGGACAACAACACAATCCTTTCTGAGAGAATGGTCTCTCAAGTGTTTGAATGTCTACCTTTAACATTAACATTAGGTTTAATGACATGTTTGTTCTCATGCTCTCTAGTTAAACCACAAACTGCATCAAGACTGAAAACATTTTAAATTCCCAGCTGCATTAAGAATGTTCAACTGTTCTCTAAATGTTTTAAAATTACAAGGAATTGAAATAATGAAGTGGTTTGTATTTGTTCCAGAACCACTTTTAAATCTCTGACACAATCACTACTCAGAATCCTCTAGTTTTAGATACAAGATGTCAGACAAGTATTTCCGTTACTCACCATGCATGAGATGTTCATGTTTACTTGTTATCTTGTGCTGCCTCAGCACTGTTGCACTGAAGCGTTGCGTATCAACAATCAATACAAATAAACAACAGAATCATCTTTAAACATGTACATGACAAATCATAGTCTAATACAATAATATTACATTAGGTTTATCCTGAATCATTAACAGTGACACTTAACTACGTATGGCTCATGGAACGCAATTTGCACGGCGGAGGCGGCCAGTTTCGATTTAAAGTCGATGTTTTAGACGCAAATTGAGGTTCTGCTGCGCAAATTTAATGCGAATACGGGTGTGGCAAGCCAGAGTAAAAAAATCTTAATTCTGGGGAGGTCGCCACGTCTGTGTCAACCAATCAGGGACTCAACTTTGGGCACGTGACATTTTCAGTGACAGTGGGTAGAATACACATCCAATAAGTTGGATCGGATCTCCTGAACTTCCATTCATTTTCTTAACCTGATGTATCCCTTACGGGACATCTGAGTTTCCTGAACTCTGCCCGCTACTGTTAGGCGACAGTCTGTTTCAAACACGGACAGAGAGAGACGGAAACACCACGGAAGCGTCCGTCTTCCAGACACAGCAAAACTGAAGCTCACTATACCAGAGAACCTCTAAATCAGGTGTGATCACACTTTTTTGGTATGTGAGCTACTTCAAACTCATAAAAGAATGTGAAGTTTTCATTTTTAAGTTCTCAAACATTCAACCAACATGTTGTTACAACAGAAACACATGATTTTTGTTTAAAAACCATGAAAAATCCATGGATGAACAAATCCTTTTGACAACCCGAGCGAGCCCTTCACTCAGCATTGTGTGGATAGATGTCTAAAAAATGACAAACCCTTCAGTGCATCAGCTGCTCTTGTGGTGACAGTGGCTCGCCCCTTTGATTTGTCATTTTTGTTATTGAAAGGACCCGGGTTCGAATCCCACACCAGGCTTTCGCAGATCATTGAATCTTATTTCCGCTAAATTACTTAAACACACATTATTATAAATATAAATAAAAAACATCAGGAAAATTCTTTGGATTTGAAATAACCATTCGTTTTTTAATATATAGTTAACAACAATAAATGTAGTCTATGAAACCTTTAATTTAAATTTTCTTGTTGGTTTTAGAAAGATGATCGTAGAAATTTATTTTTAAAGATGATGTATTCTTTATGCTTAATAAAATGCAGCTGTATATTTAAAAATTAAATCTCCGCAGTACAGAGATTCAAACCTGAATATATCTTGAGTGGGAGTTTTACAAGTGCACAACAAACCGCTGTCGCCACAAGAGCAGATTCGTAACAAGGAGTATTTGTTATTTGATAAATACATTTTCCTTTTTCTTGTGGGTAGGTGGTTTATATATTTGTCAATTTATTTTTGATGGCCCACGATCAACATGGAGACGTGATCGCCGATGTATTTTTAGGGCTCTTTGAAAAAGAAAAAAATGATCTCTAAACATCATCCGTGTCTTCCATGCGTTGTAAATGAAACACAGACAAAGCTTCATGTAGTGACCAACAACATTAGCTGCTTGCTCCTCCCACAAGCAAATGAGGCACCAAGCTTGGCCGTGCGGCGAGCAGCAAATTCTCTGCGCTGCGAGAAAGAGGCGGGCCACGTAAATTGGCCGAGCAAATCGTGTTCAATGTGAATGCAAATTTCGAGGATCCTTCAAAATAAAACTTTGGAAAACTCACCTAGCCTTTAAACAGATGGTGGGGGTTGGAATTATTTTTGAATCTATGATGTTAAGACAGATTGATATATTTCAATGTTCAAAATTATTTCAAAGTAAATCTTAATTTAAATAGAGATTTGACTTACATAGTTCAATACGCCTTTGCTTTTGTTAGAACTTGACAATTTGGGGATAATGATGTGCTTCTCAAGTCTGACTTAAGAGTGTGCTCATCCTGGAAGTGCATTAGAATGCAATGACCAATGAAATGGTACACTGAAGCGTGGTTTACTGAACAGCCTTTATGACCAGGTCTCTACCCTCAGACTGATTGATGAACAAAGGTCATCTGGCAGTGTTTGGCTGTTGTTGTTTTGGCTACTTCACGTGATTATGTAATGACACCAACACATGACTACTTGCAAGAATTGCTTTTCCCTTTATTTTATTGGTGAATGTGTTCAGGCTTCCTGTCTGACATTAGAAAGGTTTATGGTGGAAACATGTTTAGAGCCACTTTTACTCCAACTTAATGAGGAAAACTTTCAGGGAAAAAAAAAAAAACAATGTTCAGAAAAACCTGTTTTGTGTCCTAACTTCCTCATTGTGTGTGTGTGTGAAGGGCTTCATTGAACTGAAAGTGAAGTACAACCTTTCAAAGGATGTGGGTTGGTATAATGAAACAACCCCTCTCTAACCCAAGTTTATGTCCACAAACACAGCTTTTTCATTTGATGTAAACAACTTTTTTGCTCTTTCCACGGATTGTTAATCAGATTTGACACACCTCACTGGTTATGGTTGCATCTTCACAATACCCTACGATGATACTGCCTGACATTAGATTTGTCTCCCTGGGGCACAAATCCGGATGGGACTGCTGAAGCAGGATGTTGAAAAACCTTAGTTTTGGGGGTTTGGGGACTTCATTTCAGTCAATGGTTTCAAACAAGAGGGGCGGGTTTGGGAGCTGATCCCGGTGAGTCTGAACTCGTTTCCTGGACTTATCTGGAACAAAACTTCCATAATCTAATGCCTGTAAAAGACCGTCCCTCAGAGAAAAGCTGCTGTGACCCAGAAAACAGCGTGAAGAGAAGGTACCTACCCTCTGCGACGAGCTCCTCCACCGTGACCTGATACCGGCCCACTGCGAACACTTTCCCGAAGTAGCTGCTCACCCCGGAGCCGGAAACCCCTCCGAGCCCGCCACTCTCGGACTTTGGCATTCTGGAAAACTTTTTCATCCTTTCAGTTTGCTGTACGTCCACAAGCGCAACTTCTACTTAGTGGCAGATGACACAAACAGTTCCAGTTAGTCTTCTGCCTCCCCTATCTGGTTATCAGGGCTCTTCTCTTCTCCTGCATGCTCCGTGTTTGGTCCTTCTTCAGAGGCTGTCTTCTGTCGGATACCACCACATCACAGTACAGCTGTGATCTACGAGTCGCAGTGGGGGGTGGGGAGGCAACTGCGTCCCAGATTTCTTAATAAAATCCCATAACGAGAGAAAAAACGGAATCTTTTAGCTTGCGTGACACATTGCTAGCTGTTGCTATCATGGAGTGCACGGACCCCCCCCGCCCCAACAACGACGAAAACACCTGGTGCAGGCACAAGTAACACCTCCTCGAGGAGGGATCGGCCCCGTCTCCGGACTTATTGGACCCAGCAGACCCCTGGATGTCGCCGTGAGGTCGTTGACTTTCCCCACCCTGAACCTAGCGCCGCGGCTAGTTAGCTCGTTAGCAGAAGCGGCTAACCAGCGGCGATGACTGGATTTGACTGTTCCTGGTCCTGTTGAAGGCGGCCCCGCAAACGAAGACGAACCCCGAGAAGCGACCGCTTATCAAAGTCTCTTCAGCCAAATCCGTATCTGGTTGCTTCGCTACACCAGTCCTCTCCGGGTTCTCACTGACTTCTCCTCCAGAAAACTTGTGGAGATTCCCCCATGGCAGGCTTCAGAGAGGGAGGGGTGGTTTGCTGCTCATTTACCCTGTCAGTACTTTGTAGTGACATACCCAATGAGATTCACAACCAAACTTGACATACCCAATGAGATTCACAACCAAACTTGACATACCCAATGAGATTCACAATCAAACTTGACATACCCAATGAGATTCACAACCAAACATGACGTGTCCCCGCCCCCTCCATTCATGTGATTGGTGTACGTATAGGTAGTTCAGACATTACCTGCATTGACATTTGTCTTTGATCTGATCGATGATCGGATTAGAATACAGCTTCACATGGACCCTGAAAACTTTATCCGATTATACCAACGTTTAGATATGCCACACTTTCTATCGAAATACATTAAATTGACCTGCGCAGAACAATGTAAAATACCGGAAACGACCGTAGAAGAAGAAATCGCGATATAGGTTGTAAATATACACGGCTGCGGCATAGAGCGAAATGATCTTCTAAGCGTGCTTTTATGAGTTTTATTTTCTTATTTTTGAGTAACTGTTCACACATAATGTTCAAAATCTGTGCGGCCAGCTCTCTATTTTTGGCTGCATGGACCCGGAAGAAGGGTTAGGATTTGGTTACAAAGTAGCCTACCAACAAAAACATTTAGCCTTGGATGTACTTAAAATTCGTGTGGGTAATGCAGTAATGTATGGCGTCACATCTCTGCCATTAATTGAAGGGCGCGTATTTGATAACTGAGTGAGCGTATCTTACAACTGCACCGTGCAGAGTAGTAACTGAGACGTAATTTTGACGTTCATTAAGATCATGGTTAAACCGATATTCTGTATGATAAATTTCAAACTCTTTTTTCCCGCGAAGTTATTCTATCTGAATAATTCAAAAGTCCATGTTAGCGTTAGCTTAGTGTAGGCTATAATTCGCCGATTATGCCTAAGTGCGTGTTCAAAAATCGAGGTCTGGAACGATTTTGAGGTTTTCCTCCAAAAGATTTATTCCTGACACCAAAATATCTAATACATGAATTTAGGGTCTCCAGTTGTCCTTAGGAAAGCATCAAGCGGATGCTCTTCTCCGTGCACGAAGAATAGAGACACCCTTTTTCCCTTTGACCCAGAGTTTTATACACAATTTGCAAAAAGAAGGTTGGATCAAAATAAGAGGTTGGATCTTCTCCCTGGAGATGCATTTTCCCACCGTCCGCCTTTTCCCTTTCGCAGGTGCCTCTGTTCCTCGTTAACTCCTTATCAGCTCTCCGTTCACTCCCACCTGCACACATTTGTTTCAAAGCAGCATACTCCCTATATAAACTAACCTTGTATGCTGGGAGAAAATATCCTATCATTCATTCACACAATCATAAAAATGTCTGCAAAGTTTAAACCATGAAAAACCCTTTTGTTTAAGTATTCAATGTCTACCAAGTTTATCACTTTTAACACTAAACGTTCATACTGGTTAATACTGAATTATTATGACACACACATAAGTATTTGTTTATTTAGACTTCATTTCTTCATTCCCCCTCTTGGCCTCCAGAGGAGGCCACATTCAAGCTGTAACTGCAAAAATGGTTATGACAGTGCTGCAAAACGATTAAAATGGCACACAAAAGCCCTTCTAGTAAAACAGGGTTAAAATAAACTGTCGTGGGTGGAATCAACATCTGTGTAAATTAAATTGCCTCTTAGTAAAGATTTATATGGAGCTTTTAACCCCCTTATTTTCAACACCCAAAAGATTTTTTGTGTTAGTAATTTTGATTTATTTGTTAGTTACACTCAATAAATGCATTTAAAAGGACCCAAAAGTTAATCATTCGTCAAACATGTCTCAAAAAATACCACATACACCTGCTGTTTTGGCCAAGAGCATGTTAAGAGCAATCCTGTCCTGGAAGGTCATCAGTAAGTATGCGTCAGCTGTTTTTTCATAGCTTCAAAGTCTGCTTGTGTATAATAATTTAGTCTTTTTAGGTTATAATGTACATAATGAATTCTGTCAACATTCTAGGGACGTTTATCATACTTGATTCTTACCACACCACCACCATGTCCACACGGCTCTGAGGGGAAAAATTTGTCACGTGCACAACATCAGAACACCAAGATTGATTTACCTGTCCTAATTTATGAGCTCCACCTGTGGAAATGTTGAAATTGCCAGGAGCCTAAATTGCCAGAAATTGCCAGTCAATCAAAAAATAGGTTTTCTTTTCAAAGCCGGAACCAAAGGATACACTCTGTCCCATCTGGTGCAGTTGGGGTTCTGTGGATTGGTGTTATTCATTAAATCAACAGTACAATCTGAATCCAGGGGTCCTGGGACCACCTTAAGTAGTTGGCAGCCTTTTCTGCTAAACCACTGTCCACATCCTCATTTTGCACGCTTACCACCAGTTCTCCCATCCTTTCCCAGTTGTCGCTGTACCTTCCTGAAATCCCTTCAAAGTTAATTGGAATTGTAACAATTGTACTAGTACTTTGTGGTTTTGTTACTCTTACCCCTTGGTCGTATGCCCACAGCCTGATTCCTGGTACTCCAGACCAGCCCGCCACCATCTTTTTGGCCGCTTCACCCGTGTCTCGCCTGTGTCTAATAAGGTGTTTTATATTGGCGTGTGTGTGTGGTTACCTTCATCTGGGTGTGTCTCATTACCTTGGGTTCAGTTTGTCCATGAGGCTTCTTCAAACATTAAAATCAAAACAAAAAAATATATACAAGCAATACAAAGAAAATTCCCAATGCTAGCCTCCCCCTCTTGGACCTGGGGAAACCCAGGTTCTGCAATCAGAGGGCATGGTGGGGGTAAAAAGCAGTTAAACAATAATGAAACAGTAAAAAATGAAATAGAAGAATTGAAGAAAAAATGAATTAAAAAAGAAAAAAGTCACTTTTTGTCTTCTGCAGGTCTTAGCATGAAAAAGTGATATCAGTGAAGCTATAAACGCAAGTGAACATTTCTGGATCCTTTGGTGGGTCATTGCAGGCAGGACCTGCTACCTGTGAAGAGATTTTGGAGACAAGGGAGTGCAATTATGACCGGTATGGCTTACATGGCAGGTCTGGAAGTGGCATCTCCTGCAGGGGTGGATGGCAGCTGCAGGACCTGGCATCAGGCGACGTGTGAAGAGCTTATATGGAGAGAAACCTGTGGTTCGGTTCAGACTCTGTCTAACAGTTAAAAGAGCTAATGGGAGAGCCTGAACCAATTTCATTTTGCTGGTTGCACACGTTAGCCATTTTTTTCTACAAATTTCTATGCATGTGTTCAATTTTACCCTGGCCCCAGCTTTTTAAGAAATGTGTTTTGAAGTAGGCGCCATTGTCAGACCTGATTAATGCTGGGAAACAATTAACTGGAATATAAAGATTAACCAATGATTTTATTACTGAGGTAGAGTCTTTGCATGCGCATGGATGGGCGTCTGGCCATCCAATGAAACAATCAACAATCACCAATAGAAACCTCTTACCATAGGCTGTGTCCAGCATGTCTGTGTAAACAATGGAGATCTCTGCCAACAACATCCATCAGTAAATAGGTTTCTTCCTATCACTAAAAGTTCTGTCTGTAAGTCAAATCTGGCTTTCATGTCATGTCTGACCCTGTATTTATATAATACCCTGTATTCACACCAATGTTTCTCACCTGTTGTTCCAATACCATGTGTCATATTTATACATTGATGAGTATATTGAATGTGAGGTGCTGTGAGTTCCTTTAGCATCCTGGTCTGTCTGAGTGTTGATAGGGTGAATGCAGTGGAGGCCACATATGCTAAAATGGAGTGTTCCGTTAAAATGATAAGTGGATGTCCCCTGATGATGTGTGCTGTTTTCTTAATTAGTGTTGCTAATCCCGCTGCATATTGTGTGCAGGGTGGCTGTCTGGTTTCCAGTGAATCTAAAGGAGCACTGCAATATATGAACACCTTTCTGACCGTCTGAGGTTTGAGATGTTTCAAAATGGAAGATCTGTGTTCCGCTGACATTGCAGAACCTTGGGCAGAAACAGTGCATCCTAGTTAAGTGACAGACTTTCTGCAGCACTGCAGCTTTTCATGGACATTTTGAAGCCACAGGCCAATAATCTTCTCAGAAATATGGTCGAGGCCTGTAAACACGTCTCTGCTGTAGGTGTTGCCAAAAGCAGGTCGTCAACGTACTGCACCAATAAACAGTCTTCAGGAAGAATTACAGTTTCTAATATTGTCTTTAAAGCCTGATTGAAAATGCCTGGACTACACTTAAACCCTTGTGGTAGTCTTTGGTACTGCAACTTGCAACCCTTATATTAAAAAGCAAAATATTTCCTGCTTTCAGGTGCCAAAGGGAGACAGAAAAAAGCATTTGCCAGATCTACAACAGTGAACCATTTATAGTTTGGGCCCAGTGAGGTCAAAATGCAATAAGGATCAGGAACTGGGAAAACTGGTGTCTTTGTAGCTTCATTAAGTCTCTTCCATGCTTTCATTGGCTTCTTTTGGCCAGGGGTACTGCTTTCTATATACAGGTTGTCGTTCATCTATGTATAAAATAAAATATTTACAAAAAACCAAGGTCAAAAAGACCTTTAGACCAGAGATCTTCTGGTAAATGGTCCAGCATAACTTTAGCCATCTCATGATCTGAATGTTCACAGCCGTGGTCACGTGTTAATACTTTATGTTCTAAAATACAGAGGTCTTTCGCAGTTACATTTATTCTATAAGCTTTACTGGAAGGAGAATAATGCATCTGCGGGACATCCGAGCTGAACCAGTCCTGTAGAGCGCTAAGACGTTTCACCATTGGACCTAACTCCCTAGCATCTTTCCCTGGAGCTAAGGCCAAAGAAATGTGAGGCACAGCCGTGTCCTTCATTTTATACCATGTTAATTGTTTATCAGTTAATTTACAGTGAGCCGCTACCCCCTCTTCACCTATGTACATGTGGGTAGACATAACACGCCATTCAGACTCCTCAATTTCCCTAAACAGTTCCCTGTACACTTCATCACCTTCTCTATCATAATACAGAGTAAAATGTAGAGGGTCAATGGGAGTACGGTATGGAGCCAGAGATCGTATCCAAGGCTTCCACGCCTGGAAGACAGAATGAACCCCAGTCTGTTTTGTTTGCATTTCAGGTTCCAAAAGAGCCCAATATATGTCAGCTGAAGGCTCAGGAAGCGGTTGTAAAGGTTGAACCAACCATTGTCCATGTGTATATATTCCAGGTGAACAGTTCATCTCATGTCCATTAGGGAACCTGATGTGTAATCCCTCGGGTCCACACAGAATAGTCACATTGGTCTTTTGCAAAAGGTCTCTGCCCAGTAAGTTCACTTGCATCCCAGGTGAGTGGATGTAAGAATGTCTGAGTGTCTGTCCAGCCACACACGTCTGCAAAGGTGTGATGAAAGGCCATGTTTGCCACTGTAGTTTTTGACCAGCTTGAAAAGAACCAGGAGGATGTTGCTGCCATGGTCTGGGGTTGCCACCTCTGAAGCCACCACCTCGCCCTCTCATAGGGGGTGGGGCCTCAGCGGAGTTCCATCTTGTATGAGGACACTCCTTCACCCAGTGATCCGTGGCTCCACAGTTGAAGCAACCATCATTAGGTGGTGGGACAGACCAGAATCCACCTCTCCAGCATATCAGCCTCTTCTACTCCCCCTAACACCAACACCGCCACGCATTGGTCCTTGCCACATCACACTTTTTTTTTTTTTTTATCATCCTTCTTCATTTGTGTTGTATCTGTTCAGGCTTTAGCCAGTTGTAATTTTAATAGCTGCACTTCCATATCCTTCAACTGCGTCTCATCTTTCTGCTCATTATCAACGTGTTTCTTCAGAGCATGAGTAACATGCCTCTGAAATCTGTCTTGTGGCCTCAGAAACAGATCTGGGTTTTGCTCGAGTTTGTCCTTTACAGGCCCAGGAAGCCCCACCAGCAAAGCTGTTCTAAAAATTAATTCTGTTTCTGGGGATTTGGAGGGATGTTTACTTGTTTGAGATGTCCACAGGTTCGTGCAATCTGAATAATGTGTCACTGGGTCCAAACTTGGTTTCCATGGCAACACTTAAGGTGCTGCATTCAAAGGTCTCGGGAAGAATTCCTGAATAGTATCATAAAGCTGAGGACCCACCTGTTCCAACGGCGTACCATTAGGATACGCAGAGGTCCCAGCCACAGTCTTAATCTGTGCAGCCTCATGTGAGGAACAACAGGATCCCATTATCTGTCTTATGTCCCCCAAAGCCAGCTGTTGTCCTGCCATGACTGAGTGTAACTTCAGCCAGGCCTGTCCTCCCAGGCACATCCTAGCAAGTTGGTCAATCAGGACCCGCAAATCACAAATCCTCAGAGTTCATACCCCTGTAATCTGTTACCCCATGTTTCCCTCATTGGCATTTGTGTAGTATGTGTGATCTTAAAGAATATGAGTGTCATGGGATGGGATGTTATCCTGCTCTGCGTTTATCTTTTGTGGTTTTCTTAACTTTACAGTGTAATGCTGCCCGTAAAAGAGCTGTGTTTCCCTGTGCTGACCAAGCATCTGCAGATTCACATTCCTGTTCTCCTTGTAACCTTTGTAGCAAAACTCTTTCTAGTCTTCAATCTCTTTTTCTCTCTTTCTTGTTTTAACTAAGTTCACGTGCAATGAGCTTTGGCAAATCCATTCCTCCTGCATTTCCCTTCTCATCAGTGTGCATATGTCCTGAGCTGTCATTCTCTGCTCTACGTCTGCTCACCACCCCTCCCTCTGCACTAGGTGTGTGTGTGTTGTCACTCCTGTGTGTGTGTGCGTGTGTGTGTGTGTGTGTGTGTGTGTGTGTGTGTGTGTGTGTGTGTGTGTGTGTGTGATGATCAACCTTAGCTAGAGAGAAGCGCGGCGGCCCCTCCTGTATGTGTGTGTGTCTGTGGTTGTACTCGGTGACACAGCAGCCTGCCCCCCCTGAGGATGGGCTCGGCGACCCTCCTCTTTTTCCTATGGTAGCAGTCAAAATCAAACCAATGACTAATTGATCAATGAAATATATATCTCTGTCTGACGTTTCACTTCTATCTCTCCTCCTCTGGTAGACACACCCACTGTCCGCGCGTTCCCAGCCGGAATGCTCGGACACGAGCTCTGCAACCTCTGCTTCTCATGCAGCCTTTTTTTTTGTACTCTCTCTTTTTTGCTGTTCTGAATCTCTTCTCTGCGCTGCTCTGACTCTTTGAATCAATCTCCGACACATGTCAACTCTTCCTGCTTCTTATGCTTCATCCATTTTCTTCTGCATTTTTTGTCTAGTTCCCCATTTTTTTTTATCTTTAATTTTCTTTCTCAGATTGTTCACTGTTTCCAACTCTTTATTCACAAGTCTGTAAAAACTTAGTCAAGCCATGCCAACCTCCTTTCACTGTCTCCTTACTCTGTCCTATGTTCACTTTCCTGAGTTTCCTCAACTTGTCTTTTACTCTTTTTTTTTTTTGTTCCATTGTATTCAACATCTGCTGTTCCAACACCATATACATTACATCAGGAAAGAGGATGGAGCTGCAGTCTCCACACTCTTTGCACTCTCGATCAGATTCACCTTGCATTCTTACCGCACACACTCAACACACTCAGTCACTCTTATTAAAATTATTAATTTACTGTCCAATTAGAATTGTATAATATTGCCTACTAATTTTGTTATCTAATTTTGATTAAAAATTAAATTTTAACTTTTCAAATTTAGGGGGTGGATTAAACCTTGTTCTTCAGACCTTGTTCTACTTGATTTTAACCTTTACCGTCACGCGCTTTGGGATTAAAATCCAGGTCTTACGCAGGACTTCTGGAGTTTTAATCTTTGATCCTAAATCTAAAAGGTGCCAACTCTCCCTCTCGTAGGGTAAAGTTTCACCAAACCCTCCCCAAAGAGTGCCGACTCTATCTCTCGTGGGACTTGAGTTTTGCTCTTTCCACCCCAAAGGGATCGCCGTCCCTTTTACCTTTACCATCTGTTTTTGGGGACCCTAACTCCCCAAGGTATACAGAAACCTCAGTGTTTCACCGCGTCCGGCTAAACGTCAGTCTACGACGGGTCACTACGGCGGGACCGCATCCCCCGTTTTACCTTTACCTTTACTTTTCCTTATCCTCTCCTGCCTGCAGACATTTGTTTCAAAGCAGCATACTCCCTATTTGAACTAACCTTGTATGCTGTGAGAAAATATCCTATCATTCATTCACACAATCATAAAAATGTCTGCAAAGTTTAAACCATGAAAAACCCTTTTGTTTAAGTATTCAATGTCTACCACGTTGATCACTTTTAACACTAAACGTTCATACTGGTTAATACTGAATTATTATGACACACACATAAGTATTTGTTTATTAAGACTTCATTTCTTCATTAGTTAAAGAATGATTCTGTTTTAAATCCATAGACATATTTTCACTTTATTGTTATTACTGTTTTTATAGTCAATGTTTTCAACTTCTCAACTTTTGGTTTTTAATTTTACTAATGCTTTACACAATATAGGCCTTTTTGCAAATTACCTAAATACAGAGAAGGGCAATGACCTAAAACAGTTTACTGTCCAACAGAAAACAGATGATAAAAAACAGGACTCATTTCAGTGTACTAATATTATTGATATCAACATATTTGAGAATAATAAACGGTATTTGCATTAAGGAACAAATTAAGTATTTCATAAAAAGGTGTTCATTATTTTCTTTAGATTGTATGTCACAAAACTTGCATGTGATTTTAGTGCATTAAATACACAACAAATTACCATACAATATAATACATTTTTGAGAAAAAAAGATTACTTAAAACATTTGTCAGTACAACTATCTATCATGTTTAACTAACTGACTGAGTTCGAAACAACTGCACCAATTTTCAGGGTAAATGCTCTTTTGTTAACTTAATTTTCCTGTTGTTTTTATATAATATATATAATATATAGTATGTTTTGATATAATAGTAGGGTCCGTAGGGCGGCTGGGCACTCACTCAGAGATAGGGGCTCTGTCACCCAGGAGGAGCTCGAAGTAGAGCTGCTGCTCCTCCACATCGAGAAGAGCCAGTTGTGGTGGCTCGGGCATTTGGTTCGGATGCCCCCTGGACGCCTCCCTAGGGAGGTGTTCTGGGCATGTCCCACTGGGAGGAGGCCCCGGGGAAGACCCAGGACACGCTGGAGAGACTATGTCTCTCGGCTGGCCTGGGTACGACTCAGGGTCCCCCCAGAGGAGCTGGAGGAAGTGGCCGGGGAACGGGAAGTCTGGGCATCTTTACTTAGACTGCTGCCCCCGAGACCCGGTTTAACGTCAGGTTCATCTGCAGCTGGGCGCCTCTCATCTTTGTGGGTTTTTTCCTCCTTTAAAGCAATAAAAGTAATAACAGTCCATAGTTTTTTATTCAATGTTTAATTCATATTGAGATAAATCCACTGTGCCAGCTCGAGATATTAGTTTAGAGTTTGAAAGTTTTTGCTTTCATTAACAGAATTGTTAAGAGTCAGCTGAACAAACATGTATATATTTGATCTAGTGTAAACACAGCAATCATTCATTCTCTTGAGCTGAACATTGTCTTCCCTTGCTCAGTTGAGGTTTGTACGTGATCTTGATCATAATTGTTGTAACACTACAAATGGAAGCAAATGTGAAGAAAAAGAAAAAGCCGTTTGAAGAATTGAGTTGTCATTTTATCGTCACCTGATGTCACCTGATGCAGCTACATTGTGAAAATGAAAAAACATTCCCGTTATTTACTTTTATTTTGAAATGAGTCGCGTTTGCTTCCATAACCACAGGCCTGCTGCTTATCCAGCAACACCTTAGAATAATAATATGTTTTACATTAAAACATTTCTAATAAAATTAATGCACAACTAAAATTAACAATAACAAAAGCACAAATTCCGTTTTGAGATCGCCCTTAAGAAAAAAAAAAAGAACTTTCGTTTGGGATATGATGACAACTTCCGTTCAACATCCATCGGTCCATCCTCCATGTTACCTGCAGCAGGGTACTCTGAAATATGTAGGAATAACATCAGAATTTATTTTGTCTGAGCCAGTGGCAAACTTAGCAGTTTGGGGGGCCCGGGCAAACAATAAGATGGATCCCTCTGCAGTAATTGTATTAATCATTTCTTTCTTTTCTTTTTTTTAATCCCAACCTTAGCCAGGGTGAAACGTCTGTAATATATGTCATTTCTTTCATCAGGTTCACTAAATAAGGCAAAAGACACAAAGATACTTTAATTTTGGAACAAATCAAAACCCTATGGAGTGGCATCAATAAAAAATAACTTTAAAATGCTTCTCAAAATGACAATGTTCTGCCTCTCTTTTTGCATTTCCCCTCATTTTCTGTCTCTTCTCATTCTTGACTATCTTTATTATCTTCTTTAGTTCCTCTGATTCTTTTCTTTTTTCTGTTTGTGGCTACACTGTTCCTCTCTGTCTGTGTGGTGAACATTTCAGAATCATTCAGTTCAAAAAGCGTGAGTGCAGAGCGGACTATGGATTGAACCTTGGCTGGGCGGTTCAGTTCCACCGTAAACTCATATTTTGCGTCACGCTCACGCCATTCGATTCAGAAGATCTCTGTATCAGATCACTGTAAATAAATAAAATGTACTCATCAAACAACTGTCAAAAAAATGTTAAAATATACTTAATAAATAATATAACTTAAAAACTGTTTACTTTCCCTTTTGTATAACTTATTGAAACATACGTAGAACATTAATGACAAATTCTGAGTAAATTTGTTCTGTCCTGTAAAATTTAACAATGACAATAGTTAAAAATATATATAAACAGAAAGACAGTTGGGTATTCTGATCGTACTGACTTTTTTAATTTTCTTTTTTTGTTTGTTGTTACTGCCGCAACAGACGGCTGCCCGTTAGCATACTTTAGCTCCAGGTTAGCTCAGCCATTTTGGTTTCTTTATCCTCTTACTATCAACTAATTTTAGCAGACATGTTTTTATTTTACACAGAATGAGTGGAGTCGTACGTCTGCTGCGTCTTGCTAGGCTGTTTTCCACTTCTTCGTATTAAATTGACCCTCTGCTGCACTGTTTACATGATCGCCTGTTGGAGCCTGACAACCATAAAATGCGGCTGGAGAGAGCTAACAGGAGAAATTCGTTTTCAAGACAAGGACAAGTCGTTTTCAAAACAGACATGTGAAACGTAAAACTACAGGTTGTCTTCATATTTTTTCTGCAAAGTTGTGCACAAAATATAAATGTGTGCACAACTTTGTATTTATGAATACAACTTTTTCTTTATGAATACGTTTCTTTTTGACACCTATCTTACCTCATACCCTCCCCTCAGCACCGCTCGATGTGCCTGCAGCAACTCTCTCTCCTCTTCTCTTTTTCTATGGAGGTTTAGGAAGGACAAAATTAAATAAATATTACCGACATGAAATCATTAAATAAAAGTGTCTTTAAATATTTAACATTGTAAGTAAATATTTAAAATTGGAAATCAATAAACATTTAAATATATGTGTCATTAAAATATTAAAATTGCCATTAAAAAGCACTTTTAAACATTTAATGACATATTTATTTATTTCATTTTCCAATGTGTTCTGAAAAAGACACATTGAAATAAACATTTTTAATATAAAATACATGTCAATAATTATTTAAAATTGTAATTAAATATTTAAAATTAGAAATCTATAAATAAATGTAATTAATGATATGTGTCATTAAAATATTAAAATTGCCATTAAAAAGCACTTTTAAACATTTAATCACATATTTATTTATTTCATTTTCCAATGTGTTCTGAAAAAGACACATTGAAATAAACATTTTTAATATAAAATACATGTCAATAATTATTTAAAATTGGCATTCAATATTTAAAATTAGAAATCAATAAATAAATGTAATTAATGATATGTGGCATTAAAATATTTAAATTGCCATTAAAACGCACATTTAAACATTTAATAACATATTTATTTATTTCATTGTCCAGTGTGGGCTAATATAGACAAATTGAAATAAATATTTTTACTTTGAAATAAATAAATACAAGTGTCATTAATTATTTAATTTTTAAAATTGTCATTAAATAATTAAATGTGTCATTAAATGTGTCAATATTTCATTAAAATTCAATTTTTAGTGATTTAATGACAAATTTATTTATTTCATGATTTAATGCCACATTTCACAATCTGGGTCACACCATTTCATTACGTTGTCTGTCAAACTGTCCCATCAAACTCAGTGGGCGTGGTTAACTCAGATCATCTGTGCTCCGTTTCTCTGGTCTGGTCTAAACTTTATGGAGGCTTCAGTGACGGAAACTTTTGTGATCTTGTTTAGTGGCTTAGAGAAAATGTACAGTAAAAGCAGGATTCCTCATCTCATAAAACAGGACGGCAGCGCCTCTCTCCCGAGCGCTGGTCACCAGTCACGATTTTCTGTACTTGTTATGTCCGGAGCCTAACCTGGCCACTCATGGGCGAAGGCAGGGGACATCCCTGGACAGGTCGCCAGTCTGTCGCAGGGGCCACAATCACACACTCAAATCCACACCAAGGGGCAATTTAGAGTGACCAATTAACCTACGAAGCATGTTTTTGGACAGTTGGAGGAAGCCGGAGTCCCCGCAGGGCTGCAGTGGTTAGCACTCTTGCTTCAAAGCAAGAAAGCCCCCAGTTCAAGTCCCGGCTGGGGGACTTGAAACAGGGTCACAATTGGGGGAACTTTCTGTTTGGAGTTTGCACATATTCTTCCTGTGAATGCTTGGGTGTTCTCTTCTTAATCTAGTTAGATTGTAGAAATAAAAATCAATTCATTTATTAAGCTGATTAATTGTTACACCTCTTCTCGGTCTATACAAAAAACAGAGTAAAAGTCACGATATAAATTTACCTAGTCACAATTGTATTTAAGTACATTTTCAAGGTAAAATATTCTCTACAATTGCCAAACATTTTACTTTGACTGGTTTGAGTGCTCTTACTCACCTAATTTGGGCTTATTGTTATTTTATTTATTTTCATATTTATTGGGCCAGTATTATGAACAAATTTCTATCAGATTAAATCACCAGGATTAGATCCTGTTCTGCCTTTAATCTGTATTAAAACCCTCTGTCTGGTATTTCAAAACTTTGGAGTGAATCCTGGATCAGTTTGATTGTGAAAATGAGAAATATTCTGATTCCAGCTAAGAGCAGGATCTGAGGCTGATCCTGTGTCTGTTTCTTCTTTTAAAATGTGTTTAACCCCCCCCAAAAAAAAGAGGAAATATAATTTTTTTGTAATCCACACACATAGGCTAAGTACCTTTTTTTTAACAAGAACAATTGGTAATGCATAAAGACTACTACTCCCTCTGATGACTTGACTTTGCAGGAGCTGCTGAATGTGAGCTCGGACTAAATCATTCTGGGAGGGGGGAATGTGCCTGTAAGGTTGTCTAACTGGTGTGTCATCCAGTAATGGAATCTCATGTCTAATCAAATTAGTACCACCAATATCTAAATCACCCCTGACAAAAACAATTGTACTTCAAGAGTAACTGTGGCTCATTCCTTCTCCTTTCCCTCCCAATTTTCAAATTTTGGCAGCTTTAACTTTGTGTTGTTCACACTGGTGTTGTGAACATCGTGGTTAGATACAAAAGCAACACAACTCTGAGAGTACACAGAAATTTGTACATGGTGATCAGCTGACACAACAGTGACTGAACAGTAATAATAATAACAGCAATAATCCTTTAAGGTGTGAGCCACACATCTAGCTTTTTTCTTTTCGGCTTTAAGTAAAGAAGAAACCAACAATCCCTCTGGGAGGCTGCCCTCCTCTGGACCCAGGGGTTCAACTAACAAATCAATCAGTTGGTGTTTAGGTATGTGAGGACAGGTAACTGGCACCTAACATAAACTGCCAGCAGAGACATAAAGAGGTTTCTTACTCTGGACTCTGATAGGATTTGGGTCTGGGGAGTTGGTTATGGCCTCCATCATTGACAGTATCTGAGAGCCCACCTCCATCCCTGTGGAGCAGACTGAATCACTGGCGACTCCCACAGATCAGCGCCATGTTTCCTGCACAGTTCTGCATAAAGGGGTTGAGGACGTTCATTCCCAGCACCCAAGGAGCATGAGCTTTTTTTCTGTTTCATATAGCTGTCTAAAGGGTCTTCAACAATCAATACTCCCTACCGAGAAATCAACATACCCAACACAATAATGTCAACCTCCATGTAACCAAGGTGTGGTATTTTGAACCCATTTGCAGATTTTAGTCCCAATCAGCCACATTCTTTAAGTTCTTTGTCAGACAGACGAGAAAAATTACCTTTGAAAAACTCTCTTTTATGGTTATAACAATAGAGCCACAATCCAACAGGGACTTAGTCTTTATCCCCACAAAATTGACCTCCCCTTCCAAGCACTCACCAATTAGATTACACCAATTTGGATGTGCAATTTTATCAGAAGAGCCTTGCAAGTCTCCCGCTAATGTTTGGCTTTCCACACTGGCAGGTGTTTGTTTTTTGGATGGCTATTGTGACTGGGTCTGGGGGTCATTATTCTCAGCTTTAGCAGATGAAGGATAATTACATCGTAAAAACATTTTTTGAAAGCAAAAGAAAAAAAGCTTTTAAAAGCAAATTCTAAATGTTTTCATTTGCAAATTATGAAGTTTTGTCCTGAAGACTTAACATTTTGTTTGCAATTTAGAAAATTGTCAAAGTCAATGTATGACTAAATTTATTTATAGACTTGACCTGAGCTTCCTCTTTTGTACATACTTAAGCAAGGCAAGTTTCTTTGAGTAGTACATTTCATGTACAAGACAATTCAAAGTTCTTTACATAAAACATGAAAGAAAGAGGGGAAAAAAATCAAGAACAATTAAAACATCAATGGTGTGATCATTACAATAAAATTTAAGGAAAGTTAAAAATAAGTTAATTTAAAACAAGCATTGATAAGCAGTGCAGATGTAAACTTTTGAATACAAATTAATAAAATGCAGCTGAGAACACGTGGGTCTTTAACTTGGATTTAAATACACTGAGTATTTCAGCTGATCTGAGGCTTTCTGGATGTCTGTTCCAGATCTGTGGAGCATAGAAGCTGAATGCAGATTCTCCATGTTTAGTTTGGACTCTAGGAACTGACAAAAGACTGGATCCAGATGAGCGGAGAGTTCTGGCTGGTAAATACTGGGTCAGGAGGTCAGTCATGTACTTTGGTGAAAATCCATTCAAAGCTTTATAAACCAGTAGCATAACCTTAAAGTCTATTCTCTGGCAGACAGGCAGCCAGTGTAAAGACCTCAGAACTGGACTGATGAGGTCTACTTTTTTGGTTCCTGTGAGAACACGAGTAGCTGAGTTCTGAATAAACTATAGTTTCCTGATTGATTTTTTTTGGTCGTCCTGTGAAAACACTGTTACAGTGGTCTAGTCAACTAAAGATGAAAGCATGAACTAGTTTTTCCAGGTCCTGCTTAAACGTCAGATCTTTAATCCTTGAAATATTTTTGTGATGATAGTAGGCTGATTTTGTCACTGCCTTTATGTGTTTATCAAAATGTAGGTCTGTGTTCGTCATACACACTGACTTTCTGACCTGGTTGGTGGTGTTAAGATGTATAGATTGAAGCTCTGTAGTGACTTCCAATCGTTTTTCTTTAGCCCCAAAGACAATTACCTCAGTTTTGTTTGTGTTTAATTGAAGTAAGTTGTGACATACCCAGTCATTAATGTCCTCAGTGCATTTACCAAGAGCCTGTACAGGGCCTCGGTCTCCCGGTGTCATTGTAATATATATCTGAGTGTCATTTGCATAGCTATGGTAACTAATGCTGTTGTTGCTGTTGTTCTTTATAACCTGGGCCAGTGGGAGCATGTAGATGTTAAATAGAAGTGGCCCCAAGATGGAGCCTTGAGGAACTCCACATGTAGTTTCTGTTGGCTCTGAAGTTACCGACTGACACAAAATATTTCCAGTTTTCCAAGTACGTTTTGAACCAGTTTAGTACTGGCCCAGTAAGACCCACCCAGTTTTCTAGTCGTTTGAATAATTTAGCGCTGTCGACTGTATCAAATGCTGCACTGAGATCCAATAAAACTAGCACTGAAATATTTCCACTGTCTGTATTCAAACGTATATCATTAGTCACTTTGGTCAGAGCCGTCTCAGTGCTGTGGTGCTGTCTGAAGCCTGACTGGAAGACATCATAGCAGTTGTTCCTTATTAAGAATTCATTTAACTGATGAAAAACAGCTTTTTCGATTTTCTTACCCAGGACACATAGAAAAAGCACTTCTTTTTATTGATCAATATTTACATTCAAGATTTATTGCATTTTATGTTTTGACTTCCATGAGAGTATCGCTACCTCTTGATCTCCATTTAAAGCACTGGCTTCTGCTCCTCACCCCCGTTTTTCCTCTTTGTTCCAGGAATTGGGAAAACTGCCTTTTCCACTACTGCTCCACTGTCATGGAATAGCGTTTAGAACTCTGCAACTGCAGGAACACATCCCCCTAAGTTGCTTTAAAACAAGGCTTTCTGAGTGTGTAACTGAGGAATGTACATGCTATTCTTGAGCTGATATTAAATATGTTTTATTTTTTTTTGTTTGTTTCTTTATGTGTGTTTATGTGCCAATGGTTCTTGGCCAGATCTCTCTCGAAAATGAGATTTTGAGAAAATTTGGCAAGGTAGAAATGTATACAAAAAAAATAAACAGCATAAAGTACTAAAAATTAACAGATTTTTTTTTTTTGTAAGTGACCATTGTATAAGTGTAATAATGCCCTTTAAAGTGTGCATTATTAGATATTAACGCAGAGGCCTGAACCGTCTGACGAAGAAGAGAATGTGAGAAAAAGCAAAGCAGATCCTCTGGTTGGATTTAGGAGGCGTAGATCAGTGTCCGCAGATTTCTTTTTTCAACTAGTGAAAGTCAAAGCGCAACTGAAGCAGAAACTTAAAAAGGAAACTTTGAAATTGCAAAAAGTATTTAAGAACAATAACAACGCTTTTATTGTCTAAATTATTAAATAAAACCATAAGCAGTAGATAGATGCACAAAGGCTGGTAAGTTTTTTTTAAGCAAATCGATTTCTTCAGTAAATAACCATAACTTTTTGTGTAGTTGTCAAAAACGACAGCTTTTTAATTTTTGCCAAAACATGTTTTTATATGGTCATTATGATATATCACATATTCAAACAGAACCCCTTTTTTGTTAAACTGGCTAAATTAAATTCAATTAAATTTCTCAACTTGAACAAAACTAAATCTGAGAAAACAAAAAACAGGGCTTCTGAAGTCTCATTTGTAGGTGTTAAAATTAAAAAATAAAATTTAAAAAGACAAATTAGTTAGACGTAACATTCAGTGATAACATTGGACAAATAAAATGTTCACTTATTTATTCACATTTTACAGTGGTTATTCTGCATGTTACATCACTGCAGAACAGTGACATAAGAAGGCAAAAACAAGAGAGATGACAAAGATATCCTGAAGTTTGAAGACTGATTGTCTCATAAGGAGAACTGCTTGTGAGTGAACACCAGGAGGGCAGAAACATTGTCTAGATTCCTTCTAAAAGCTGATTAAACTCCAATACTAACTTATCAGACACAGACTTGAGGTCCATACAGGATAAGCAGATATTTATTCCAAAGGAGAGACAACAGCAAACTCAGAAAAACAAGTAGAATTTCTCAATATATAGTGTTAAAACAACAGCAACAACATTTATATAAAGGTAAGGGAATTTTGTATCTAATCCTCCTCTTACTTCTAGAAATACTCTGCTGCATGAATAATCAAGATGCTCCTATTAAATTCTCAACATAGAACTTAATGTGGTTTAAACCAATCAGAGAAACATCTGATACTGATTCATGCAAAAATCTGCAACTGAATGGGAATGGAACAGGCAAAAGTGCTTTTCACAACTAGATTATTTTTTTTCTGAAGGACCTAAAACACCAACAGATTTCAATGTCATGCAATGCATTTATTAAAAGTGAAAATCATCTACTGACTATAATGTGATGGCTGCCAGACTAACAGAAACAGATCTACTTTGTTTCCAGAATACAGATCTGCTGTTCCAAAACGAGTTCTACTTTTTCTCAAAACTGACGCCTGCAGCTGACTAAGTTAAAGCTGTCACGTAGACACAGTGAGAACAAGAAGAGAACCAAAGCGACTCAGAATTTGCTTCCACCAAACTCTTGTAAGTGCACAGTTATGCTACAACATTCCAGTCATCAGACTCGGGAAAGTCTGTCTGCACGAATTGCTCCCAGAAGTGATCCATTACGGTGCTTGGCATAAATTCATCATCACCCACCAAATAAATGGTTCTGATGTTCAGAAGTATAATCAGACTCCCTGCAGCATCTGCAGAGAAGAAAAAGGTATGATCACATATCCATCCATGCATTTTCCAAAGCCCTTTTGGGGTCATGGGGTTGCTGGAGCCTATCCAAGCTGAAGTTGCTGATGGGCAAAGTTGGTGTTTACCCTGGACACCTCTTCTGTCTATCAAAGCCACAAGGCCCAGCTGGGGTTTGAACCAGCGCCTGTGAGGCGAACCACTGCACCTCTATGCATCCCACATATCCAAAGGCAAATGTAAAGCTGACAGGAATTTCAGATCAACCATGTTAAGAAAAGGACTCAGCCCTGTTACCATATCAAACAGTGATGCTGAGAGAACTTCATGAACACCTTTCTCCTTAGAGCACTGACAGCATTCTCTACAAGACTTTTACATATGAAGCTGACCAGCTCAGCTTGGGTTCTGGTTCAGTTAAACTTTCGCTTACACACAACTTTGCATCTAATTTTGAGGGATGTTTGATCTGAGATGAATTTTACACATGTTGACTTACCCCAGTCCCTGAAATGACTTTGTTTCCCCTTAAAGGGCCCATACTCTGCAAAAATAAAGTTTTCTGAGCTTTTAGGTGTATTAAAATGTTAATTCCTTACAAAAAACAACCCCATCATAGCGATATTTTGCATTCACATATGGTAAATGGTGTATACTTATATAGCACTTTTCCAAAGGCCCCAAAGATATTGCTTGAAGACCCAAAGCACTTTACGCACGCACGTGCTGATGGTGGCTCTGCTGCCGAACACTGTCGCCAGCCTTCCATCAGAGCCAATATGGGGTTCAGTGTCTTGCCCAAGGACACTTCAACACATGGGCGGGAAAGGCGGGAATTGAACCTGCAATCCTTCGATCACAGGCTGACTGCCCTTTCCACTGCACCACGGCCACCCCGTATCTCCAATTCTCAAGAATGGAACAGCCCCTTATAGAAAGAGTCTGCGCTGCCAGGATTGCCCCCAGGCTAACCCTCTTTCTCTGCAGAGCTAAAATAAATAAATAAAGCTATTTATTTATGACATTAAAAGTCCAGTCTGTAGTCAGCCACAGTCAACAGTGTGAACTACTGACTTGAAAAAACAAACAAACATTCCTTGATAGTCAGTTACTGAAACACATGCAGTCCCAGTCATGAGAGACAGACATCTGCTCAGCAAATACCAAGAGGCACCAACCGTGGGGGGGCTGAGCAGAAACATCCATGCTGTGTTGACTGCTGTCTTCAGGGTGCGAGTGTGACATGTTTTTTTCAGCCACCAAGTTCAGTAAAAGTTGTGACAAAGGCACATCTCTGAAGGTCACCTGGGGAAATAAAGGAGGAAAACAGGGTGGAGAGCAGAGGCTGTCAATCAGTAAATGACAGCATCTGTGGCTCAAAAGCCAGCCTGGGCCTTACGGCGTTGAGAAAAAAGCTGCTGCTCTCATGACTTGCCTTGTCCAGAGCATACGCTGAGCCCACAGGTATGTTGTTACCAATGATCCACTCGAGCCAGCATTCTGGAGCCTGGAAAACCTTCCCTTCACTCATCATGGAACCGTCCGCCAACACATATGAAAGGTGATGTTTACCCTGCAAGAGTACAAAGATTAGGACAAACATTTCCCTGTCCTTTCCTCCCACAAAGCTTCTGCAGGTACTACAGTCTGTTTACATTTGATAGGTTCATGAAGGAACATTATTTAAGAATGTAAGCAAAATTAAAATATGTCAGGACTTTGGGTTTCTATCATCAGAGTTATTTGGAGGTCTGACCTTCCACAGCAGCTGCAGAGCACTTCCAGGCGCTAGTGCCCCCCCCTGTATGAGCAGACAAAGGGGTTTGCTGCTGTCTTTGGCCCTGCTCTGCATCAGAACGTTCTGTCCTTTCATCTTGACCTGCTGCAGGAATGTTTCTGGTGGTTGAGTTTTCTGGCAGATACTGGTTCTGTCCCACTGCAGGCCATGATGGGGAGGGGCTTTCCTTCCCCGGGTTAACAGACAGCTCAAAGGTCTACCCCTTTCATCCTGTTCACCTTCTTGATCCTTGCTAAATTCTCCAGTTGTGTGACCCATCCTCTCTCTGGCTACAGTGCTGCACTGATCTGTCAGAGGCGGACCTTGAAGTGCAGTTTTTGCAACAACAAAGGTCTCTTCCAGATGCAACTGCTTCTGCAGAACCTCCACCAAAGTCTTCTGACATGATGCCAAGGAGAGAAGATGAGTCCTAAGCACATGGTGCTGAAAGGAGTAGGATACTTTTCTGCAAAGACAAAAATTAGTTTTTGTAAACTGTCAGAGGAGAGAGCATGCTAACAAAGAATAGCACTGTAAGACTGCAAAAAAGAAAAAAAAAAAAAAACGTTATCTTCAAACCTTCAAAAGAGTTTGAGTCAAATAAAGATTGTGCGTTTGCTGAAGTTACAAGATCAGTTTGAATTCGGGGTGTAATGATTTATTTAGCCATGATTCGATATTTGTGGTTGGCGATTTGATTCCCTTTTATATATTGGTTCATTTTGAACGATCTGATTGGATCCAATTCTCTGACCTAAAATGGATCCAGAACATCTTTATCCAAAACTTCAACCAGTGTGACTCAGAGATCAATACCTGCTACTGAACAGCGCAGGGGAAGTTTTCCAGATTCTTGTGTTTCTTCAAGATAATAAAGTGTGAGTTAAATATGTGTACAAACAAAGAAGTAAACAAGAATGAATGTCGAATCCATTCATATTTTAGTTTGATAGAGTTCAGCCCACTGTTGTTTTTCCACATCAGAATAATCCAAAGAACATTATTAGAACATTCTAGCACACTGTATGGTCACATGTCTGCGCTAAATTCAAAGTGTTTCCACACATTGCACTGTTGATCAGTTTTTGCTGAATCACGTGTGTTGGCCGCTGTGATGGTACTTGGTTGTTTTTATGTTATAGTAAATTTAGATTCAATTTTTGGTTTATCTGACTTAGAAATGATTTTTTAATGGTGTAGGTCATTTGAGTCTTCCTAAGACAGATCGATCTGGTTGGATTGCAGGAACAGAAATCAATTCAACTAATTGTTACGCTCCTAGTTTCAACTCACCCCTTTATTCTGCCAGCAGATGCTATTCTGAGTGCAGATGCATTGAAGGCAAACATGCTAAATGTTTATTTACTACTGGGCTTGTATGCAACCTGAACAGTAACGTGTGTCACAGGTACCTGAGAACCTGACCACTCAGAAGAAGAGATGTATGTATCAGTAGGGGTTGGGTTTAAATAGACCAATGGGGAGGAGTGAGAGATGACGTTTGTGTCCTTTTTTTTTTAGAGTTCTCTAGAAACAGTAGAAACTGAGTTTTGGAATAGGTTCCCTTTAAAGTATTTAGAAAAGGAAAACCGGGGGAGAAAAAATAGCTATTCTTCTTCAAGTATCTACAGTATCACTTTGGCTGAATGGGCACTTGATTTTCAAAGTTTACCCTAAAGTTATTGGAAAATAAATGTGTGAGCCATCATACTTTCCTGCCAAAAGAAAAACTGTCCACGTTTCTAAACTCACTGAAATCTTTTGTATAGGGAGTCTTTCTCCAGACGCTGCTTGAAGAGGATGTCCTTCAGCACAGACTGAATCTGCATGAAAGCTTCCTGAAATCTGTCTGAATACAACAAAATGGTTGAACAAACAAATGCAGCCGCCACAAATACGCCTGCAGTTCCTTTCATTTAGCTTACCAACACTGTTAATCCCCGTCAAAGGCCAGGCAGACATTTCTCTTTGTTTCCCCATCAGCTTTTCCAAAGTCACTCTTATGCCAACTGAAATACTCAACTATATAAATAAAAGTACAAATTAATAAAAACGAAAATTAACAAAAAAAACTGCCAGTAGGTTGCATTGTGCCGAGTGTGAAATTTGGTGGAGGAGGAATGATGGTGTGGGGTTGTTTTTCAGGACTTGGCCCCTTAGTTCCAGAGAAAAGAACTCAGAATGCTTCAGGGTTTCAAAACATTTCGGACAACTCCATGCTCCCAACCTTGTGGGAACAGTTTGAAGCGGCTGCTTCCTCTTCCAACATGACTGTGCACAAAGCAAAGACATGGATGACAGAGTCTGGTGAGGATGAACTGGACTGGCCTGCAGATTCCTGACCTGAACCCCATAGAACACCTTTGAGATGAATCAGAGCAGAGACTGAGATCCAGACCTTCTCCACTGACGTCAGTGTGTGACTTTTTCAATCCACTTTTGGAATAATGGTCAAAAATTCCTTTAAACACACTCCTCAACCTTGTGGACAGACTTCCCAAAAGAGTTGAAGCTGTAAAAGCTGCAAAAGGTGAACCCACATCATATTGAACTGTATGGGTTAGGAATGGGATGGTACTTCCATGTGTGAGTCACGGCAGGTGAGCCAATACCTTTGGTAGTATAGTGTACTTCTTAAGAAAATAAACAGGCCTTTTGATTTTGGCTAAAAACTATATAATCATAAAAGACCACTAGGAATTATTTTACAATAGATAAAATTATAGTTGGAGAGGAACTTTACAGAACGTTCAAAATTATTATCCAAATGGTATTTTTTTTAAATCATTTTTCTAAATACTCAATGCAAATGACAGTCAGCATAAGTCACAAACCATTAGAGTAAATATTAAATGTCATCAAACAAACACCCTTAAGATAACAGTATTTTTCCCCAAAAAAACTTCAAATGCATAGTTCCACATTATTACACACAACAGAGTTCCACAACATTTGATACATTCTAAAGAACTGAAACAGTCATTTGTTGAATTTGCTGCATTAGAAGGTCATATTTACTGAAATCAAAAACATCTTCATTGCTCAACTTCCATTTGAACATAGGACCTTTATTTTGTAGCAGCTTCACAATTCCTGCATCCATTGAACTTGTGAGTTTTTGAAGAGTTTCTGCTTGAATTTCTCTGCCTTATTGTTTCTCCCATGGTTTTTGTTATGTTTAAGTTTGTTTATTAAATGTTTTAGGTTCTGCCACCAAGCCTGGTCTCCTGCATTCTGGGTCCTCCACCACCAGTTCTGCGACACACTACATTGATAAGTTCCCTTTGATTAGAAATAGATTAGAAAATAATATATTTGTATCATAAGCAAATGAGTTTTAAAAGTTTTGAAACACTGAATATAAAATGTATGTAAATATTGAATTGGACTGTGGATTCAAATCAAGAACACTAAGTACAAATGTAGGAAATAACTTACATTAGGAGCGATGATATTCATCAGGTGAAGGTTGTTTGGGCCTTCACCTGGTTCCCTGACCCGCTGGTGATTTGGATCAGCGCGGCAAGGTCCTGAGGACACTGCATCTGAAACAAAACTCCTTCAGTTGACTGAAAAAAGCAAAGCGGTGAATATAAAACTGAACAAACCACAGCAGGATAATCTTAACTCATTATAAAGCATTTCAATCCTGACACTTTTTACAGATGGCAAAAAAAGGTTTATCCAAGTGTTACAAGAAAATAATGCTCTTAAAACAACCCAGAGTTTAAGAGGAGGAGGTTAATGTTCTCGAGTAAAGAGGATGCACTTCAGCAGGCAGGTAAAAGCTTCCAACATTTGATGAGCTCATCATATCAGTGTCCACCCTAACAGGAACAAACAGGCAGCACTACGAGGATGATTTTTTATTCCTAAAGCATGCAACAGCCTGACCTGCTACACAAGAAGCTGCAGAAACTGGAACATGCCGTCACATTCTCCCTGATTCCAGACTGAACGACACAATGCAGTTTGTGAAACTCAGCAGAATCTCACTGGACAATGCTCACTTTTCACTTACTCTTCTGTCTTATTCTTTACTTTTCTGCTCCCCCCTTTAGGATTGTCCAAAGAGAATATTCCACCTCCATCTAACTCTCTCCTCTGTATCGTCCTCTTTCACATCAACCACCCTCATGCCCTCCTCCTCTACATCCATAGACCTTCTCTTTGCCTCTTGTAGCTTTAATGCAGAGGTGCAGTCTCTGCTGAATGCTGCATTTCGGTCTGGTAACTGACACTAAAAGTGACAAACAGAGAGCTGAACCCTGGAGTGAAAAGGCCCAAAGCAGCATACACCTAGAGGATCCAGGGACACAATGTACAATTATTGCAAGAGGATGTGGACAGACATGCATTACGGGTGACAGCACCAGAGGCCCACAATGCCCCAGCGACCCCTTTCTACCTGACACACTCAACAACTTCTATGTACACTTCCAGGACTCCAACACCCACCTTAATTACCAGAGTCACCAAGTGAAGACAACCCCCTCCCAACATGACACCCAGAAGGAGGACCCTCCAGAATAGGGATCTCCAACCCTGTTCCTTATGAGCTACTGCCCTGCTTGTTTTGCAGTTAACCCTGTTGATCAGGTGTGTTCAGTCAATCAGAAACTGGGCTGATTCAATCCAGCTAATCAGTAACTATTAAAGCAGGGTTAGCTGCAAAACAAGCAGGATAGCACGAGGAACTAGGTTGGAGATGCCTGCTCCAAAGAATCAATTCTCATCAATCAACTGGACCTGACATCTTCCCTGGACGGGTACTGAAGGGCTGTGCACACCTTTTCACAAAGGTGCTGACAAACATTTTCAACATTTCTCTTAAACAGGCAGTGGTCCCCTCCTGCTTGAAGACCACCACAATCATACCCCTCCTCAAAACATCCTCAGTGATAACAATAAAAATGTTTTCTGTATTGTGTGTTTAGCATGAACTGTCTTCCAATTCATAACAATTTTGAATATGTTATTTCTGTGGTTCTATTATGTCATATCAAAATATATCATACGTTTAAAGTTTTATTCATATAGAACCTTTTCTCAGACAGAAGTCACAAGGGGCTTCACAAGTTAGAAAATAAATAAAAAACAAAAACTTCAGAGGTTAAAAACAAAACAAAAAAAAACAAAAACACGTACCACATAAAACAAAACAATATCTTTTTGTAGCCTTTATATATCTATTTTTTAAACAATACGTCATAGCAGTAATAGATGAACGTGTTAGTCGTCATTTTTTTCTTTAATGTCAAACAAAACTGTCTCATTTTAGGGCCATTTGCACCAATAACTTGATGTACCTCAAGTAAAACGCAAACTTAGAGAAACACTGCATTCATGTGGTGTTAAAATATTCAGAAAAATGAAAAACAAGAAATCTTCTAGCACTACATGAATACACTTTCTGCACCTAAACAATGGTCAACTTGTTTGTAGTGCACCACCTATGAGACTCCAGCATTACAGGGAAAATAAAACATTAATAAGGATTATCCAAATAATTTATTCCAGATTGGTGGGTCAGGTTAAGTAGCTGCAGCTCCACGGACATCTCACAGTTTGCGCAAAACTTCACCAATAAAACTGAGAAGCTGCACAGTGTCCTGCAGGTCTGAGCTCTCATCAAGTGGTAATGAAACATAAAGTTACATTTTTTTGTTTTCTGCTGCAGCTGGGCATATTTGTGCATTACCTTTTCACCAGTACAGTCTCCCCTTGTTTATTGCAGGAGTTACGTTCAAAAAATAACTCTTCATAAGTGAAATCAATAAAACTCCTCACTATACACCTTACCCTCTTTTCTCAGAAAACATTTTCACCCTTTTCTCTTTTGTTTAAACTCTCAAAGTTCAAATTAAAATAAATCCAGGATTATATAAGAAAAACAAAAATCTGATTGCGATCACAGAGATCGACTGACAAGGTCTCCTGCCAATCAGGACACACAACAGGGTGCACTGCTAAAAAAATAAAAAAGCAGCAACAGCTGAATCCCTCTAAAATGATCAACGAGACTGCAAAGGTGAATTGATTTGTAGAAAGGGAACACTGTACTCTGTTCTATTGACAGGGATTTTTTGGGGGGGTTCAGATAGCAGCACAGACTGCAGAAGGGTGGAATTAAATGTCACGCTCTATGTGGGTCTTGATCGCGTGGCCAGATTGACCAAAAACAACCAAAAAAAAATCATATGTCTCTGATATTGTTCAGCGGGCTGGGCCAAATGTGGAGGTAGGCCGTATCTGGCCTGCAGGCTGTAGTTTTCCACTCCTGCTCTTCACACATGGTCAAAAAGCCCCGTTTCATTAAGTTCTAACGTTGCTCCCCTTTGCCTTTGCTTAGAACCGTGTCTGATCTGCAGGAAAATAAAAACAAAAAAGAATCAAATGAATTGGAAATCGTTAAAAAAAATCTGTATAAAATGTACTTTTATATAAGTTATATAGATGATACTTTGTAACCAGGACATTGAAAAACCTTTCCTCTTTTATTGATTTTACATTTGAATTATTTTTCCCTCGACATGATTGAAAACAATTCCATTACACCTTTGCTCTGTGGCAGACAGCCATCAAAGTGATGGGTGGTTGTTCAAAGAGGTCCCTACTTTCTTTACATGAAGGATAACATTTACTGAATTGACAAGTGGTTAATGTTTGTGATGTTTTGAAAAATTTAACCTGCTTAAAAAATAAATGCATGTTGTAAAGATCTGACACATATTTTCTTTTGCTTTACTTGCATAATAGACATCAACATGAACAGAAGAGATTGGTCACTTAAAAATGTTTTTAAAAATGTATTTTTTTCATTGAATCACACATTTCAGCAGGAGTCATCTACAAATTTCACAATTAAAAAATGTTCTGCCTTAAATTGTAAAAGTTGAATTGTCTTTGTTTATAAGTCCACTCACCCCGACAAGATGCCGGGCTAGAGATGATTATATCCCAGCCAAAAAGGCCAAGTGGGCCCTATATGGTTTAAAAGTGGGGCGAATATGTGGGTTTGCCTGCAGTTTCTGTGGTGGCCCCACCTGTGTTTGCTCACATTGGCTCTGCTGCCCAGGGACCGGCAGCCTGGGCAGCAACCCTGCTAGCTCTACCGGCCCCTGGATGGAGGCCATCGTTTGCTCTGCCGGACTGGTTGTCTGGCTAGCGTTTTTAAGACAGGCTACTGAATGCCCACTTAAGTCAAAATGGGCAAACACAGGTGGGGCCACCACAAAAAGTGCAGACACACCCAATTGGGACCCACATATTCGGCTCACTTTTAAACCATATGGGGCCCATTTGGCCTTGCTGGCTGGGATGAGGCAAGCACATAAAATGAAAATCACAAGACAATAACCAAAAACATAAACATTTACAACTCTGTTAAAAATTAAATGTCATCCAGGAAATCTTAATAATTCCATTAACAAAATTAAGCTGTCAATGCATGCTAAAATAAAACTAGAATACATTCCTCAAAATAATTGAATTTAAACCTACTACTTAAATCCCACAGCTCCTACCATAACATAATGTAACATACCTTTTTGCCCATGTTTTTAACTTACACTGATAACAAATGCACTTTATAAGTACTGTATTTTACTAATAACTTTTGTACCCTCCAAAGGACTTTTTACATATATTGCCTTCAAAATCACTGTCTCTTTGTTGCACCTCACCTTAACATTATATATTGTAAATATCCTAAAGCAGAGGTGGGCAAATTTTTTGACCCGTGGGCCACAAAGGGTTCTCAAATTTAATAGAATGACCGGACCAGGAGCAGATGCGTGGAGCGTTTCGGTAATTCATCTTGTAAGAAAGAAAGAAATAACATGGAGTCTGGACGAACCATGCTTTAATTTTGATTGAAAATTAATATATATATATATATATATATATTTATTTTAAAACATAACTTTTTAAGTATTTATTTTAAAACTGTGGCTTTTGGTCTAATTTTAGAGCCATTTGCACCAATAACTTGTAAAACACAAACTTAAGTCCAGTATTACAGAATGAAAGCAAAGATCTGATCGTTATCAAAGATTTAAGTAGATTTGGAAGGCTGCCATCTCAAATAGACACAGTACAGAGGAGATTGACTGACAAGGTCTGCAGCCAGTCAGGACACAGATTGTTTTATACTGTAACCTAATTTACTGGCGTGTGCTTCTGATCTCTTGGCCATGTTACCCTTGAAAAAGAGATTCTGACCTCAATGGATTTCACCTGGTTGAATAAAGGTTAAATTAATAACAATGAAAAAAAACTCATAACTAGCTCATAAAAACAACATTCTAATGAAAATAACTGAAAATGAATTGAAAAACATATCATTCACAAACACTTTCAATTGTTTTTGCAGAATAATAAACAAATGTTTTTTTGTTTTTTTTTAAACCACAATTAACTGTGTAACGTACTTACCAAAGTATCTACAGTTTCCTAATCAAACATGGAGCCGTCTGTAAACCGACAAAAAAAAATACAAGAGAAATGTTACAACTCATAACAAATGTCTTAACTTTATGCAAATAAGAGATTTTGTTTTGCTGCAATCCCTCAAGTTTTGGGTTTCTTAACTATGTAGCTAAAGCAGAGTGAAAGTAGCTGTTTTTCTACAGTGAGAAGGTCACATAAAGTCTCTTGTGTCCTGTTGGAGTAGACTGCAAGTTTTGAGTGTCTTCATAGTTTCACTTTTACTATTTCCCTGTTTTACTATTATGACCTTAATATATAAAAGAAAATAACATCAATGAAAATACAGAGAAAATGTCAGTGTTTTTAACGTAAAAAAATCATAATTTTTATGAAAGATATAAAAGTGAATACATTTTGAAAATAATTTAATTGAATTTACTGGAGATAACAGAAACAATCATAATATATGTATATTTATGGTTTATTTTTAGATGAAAATTTCTAATTTAAAATATAAAGTAATTTTTTAGTACTTACCGGTAAAACGATAACAGAGGACTCCCAGAAAGTGTGTTAGAACAGTTTACAGCACAGCAACAGAACACAAACCAAAATAGATTAATGCTGAAGCTGAAATGGATGAAACAAGCTAAACACGGAGCTCTGTTCCCAGAATCCACCAGTTTATGATCTGACAATCATAAAGCCACGCCCGTTCATGAAGCAAAAATAAACGCAGTTTTAAAGAAAAAGACAGTCTTTAAATGTGCAACCATTGATGAAATTAAAAAATTCAGTACCTGACATTAAATGGGTTTATTTGAGGGGTGAAAATGACGATTTTAATAAGTGTCAATGGAAAATAGCTCACTGTTACGAACAAGCTCTCTGGTCATTTTAAGTACTGCAACATTTTGTTGGTTCCTGGTTGGCGTCAACCCTCGCCTGCAAGAGTTCCTGCTTGGTACCAACACACCAACAAGGAAAACCAACACTACCTTCACCCACTTAGAGAACAAGGGCTCCTATGTTTGTCTGCTCTTTGTAGACTTCCCCTCAGCTTTTAATACATTTATCCCACAAACCCTCATTCACAAACTAAACTTGCTTGGACTGAGATCCACCTTGTGGGTCCTGGACTTCCTAATATACAGCACGAGCTCCCTCCAGGGCTGTGTGCTGAGTCAACTCCTGTTCACCTGGCTCCCACACGACTGCTCAGCGAATCACCTGAGCTGTCTGACTGTGAAGTTTGCAGTTTGAGTTTGAGATTGTTTTTGGTCAAATAACTTGTAAGAGGACAGAATGACTGTGCAGAGGTGAAATATAGAACAAAAAGAAAGCAGTTTAATGAAGGGGTGAACTTCTGCAGCTACAGCTGTCAACACTTTGAGAGCTTTTATATGTGAAAGGCGCTAACAGAAGTACCCCATGATTATTGTGAAAGCAAAAACAATATTTATTCAGAGTTTTCTTGGTGAGGTTTTCTAACAGATGCGCATGGACCTCAAAATGAAAAAGGCTGCAGTTCAGATCTACAGGCCGACCCTGCTCCTCAACTCTGCTTTATGATGGTTAAACAGAGTAAATTGATTCTTGATAGCTACGGTAAGTAATTATTTACATGCAGCTATGTTGTTTACATGAGTGGACTTTTAAAATGTTAGAATATTCATTAATATTCATTCCTTAGTTTACATAACCTGTAAGGGAGCATGAGGCTCACCTGATGCTGTCTGGTGATTCCTACGAGTTCCCTCCTCTTTTGCAGGAGCAGCTGTGAAGGTCAGCAGCAGCTCCTTCATCTCTTCATTTTCTGTCATCCCAAAAGCACTGATGCCGCCAGCATTCCTGTCATTGGGGTTCGATCCGCTCTCAAGGAGCATCTTCACCACCTACAGGCACAAGCATCTGTCCCATGAGGAGGGGGACCAGTCCTCTTGAACCTGCTCAGTGTGTTTTTGACACTTAACACTCTCATGGCAGCACATCTACATGATGAAGCTGAAAACTTGTGAAGAATATGTCTTAAAAACACAGAAAACCTTCTTGCAGCAGACTGTGTTTGTGTGGCCCTCAGCCTGACTCTGCCTAAAGGTCAGTGGATCCAAACCTTGGTTGTCTTGCATACATCTTCAATTTATCAGACTTGTGCTGTTGATTCTTTAGAAGAATTGGTCAAGCAAATGCAAATTACTGATGATTAAATGGAAAACTTCCTAAAAAAAGATCAAAAAGACTGATATGATTCCACGTGACAGCTACGTTGCTTATTTTTTAAATAGCAAAGTTCTTGAAGTATAATAGAATGTACAACTGCAAAAAAAGAGGAAAACATTTTTTGTCATTTTTACCTGCATTGTTCTGTAAGATTCTATATCTACTATCTGACAGATGTTTTTTGAGAATTTAATCCCAAGTCTGACTTTCTTTGAACTAGGGATGTCGCAATGAAGTTATTTTGGCCCGATCTGATTCACTCATTTGATTTTGAGTACCTGCCAATACAGAGTCCCAATCCAATACTTTTTAAAGACATTTAAAAATGAGCAGAAGAAAAACAAACAGATCTCGGTTGTATCTCACTTTTATTTTATTAACCTTATTTGTTTTTTTTAACCCATAAACTGAGCACTTCTGTGAAGTACTTTGAACAATCAAGTAAATATAGTAGGAGCTATTGAACATTTTTAAATCAGATGTGATTCATTTCTCCACTAAAAATTCTAAGAAATAAAAAACAATCACTTCCTTCCAATATTGTTGCATGATAGTCAGTATTCATAAATTACTCATATCATTGTAACTATGTATTCTTTTCTGTTGCTTTAAAAACATTATTGATTTTCTTTTTTTTTTTTAATCACTTTTCCCTGGAGCATGCACTTTGTGGACAATCCCCTGTAGGTCCTTGTTTAAGTTAAGAGAAAATGAAAGAGATGCTTGCTGTCAGTGTTTGGATCCTGGAAATCCAAATTTGTGAATATCTTCTGCTAACTTTACCAAACTGTTTTAATTATGCACCTCCTGCTCAAACTGGTTCCCTACTCTGCTGCGCTTTAGGGCAATAGCATCTTGATATGCAGACTTCTAATAAAGTATTTATCCATAATAATAAGCTTGAAATATATGGCACTGACTAAAATAATAGTAATAAAGTAAATATCCTATTCCTGTTTAGCAAACGCAATCAAGCAACAACTACAGACAAAAACACAACTAAAAACACGGGAAAAAGCCTTTTTCAAAGGAGTAAATACAATCTGTTTGAATTTGGTGATTTAAGGCAGTAGGAAAAATAATCCTGTGATTTGCCTTTTTTATCCCCAAGGAATCCTTTTTTCAAAAGTACTATTTTTTTAGTTAACATTGAACTAATATTACATTTTCTTTTTTTATATGAAATTAAACTCCCTTCCATTATGTAAAGCCCTAACCCTATAAAACCCTTGTTGGTGGTTTCTACTTTATTTTTCACATACTTTCTGGATCACTGAGGAAAGACGGTCAAAGACTCACAACAGACAGAGATTAAAGAATCTCAAACACCACAGACATGTGAGTAAAAACCTGATAGTGCCCAGCACAGACAGCGTCATGCAGAGGCGTCACGCCCCCACACCTGGCGTTGATGTTAGCTCCTGCCTTCAGGAGCTCCTTCACCACAGTCACATGGCCCATGGCAGCAGCCTCGTGCAACGCTGTCCAGCCTGACAAACGAGTGGCATCAATGACAGCTGAATGACCAACAAACACCGCCAAGATTAACACAAACTCAGGGACCTGCATAATCCTCCGTGTTGACGCTGATCCCGGCCTGGATGAGCATCCTGACTTCTGCCAGGCTGCTCTTCTTGCATGCTTTGTGAAGTAGCGTCTCCCCAGTGCTGTCTCTCTTGTGGAGCGTACGCTGGTTTAAGGTTTTCAAAGGTTTACAGACTTTTTCTTTGAAGATGACAGAAAAATCATGACAAATTACAAGTAATAAACTATCAGGGATCACCATAATTTTCTAAATAGCTCACCAAATTCTGCTGACTCTTCAAAGTCTGCCTCACACTGCTTTGTCCTGCAAGACTCTTCCTTCTGATGAGTGTTGACATCTTTTGGGTTTCTCACAGTATTGTTTTGTGCATATGTGATGGGACAGTGTGAACCTGAGTGTGTAGTCATATCCACAGTGGCGCTTGTGACATGGCATGCAGTGAGATCACGCAGCAAACTCACAGAGTCGTCATCTGAGCAAGACGACTGTCCATCATCCATCTGCTCCATAACTACAACACAACCCAAACACAGAGGTCAGATGATCAACTCATGATGTGGATCAACTCCTTAGTCGATAGTTATTCTGAAACTAAACTGGCAACAGTTTTTTGTTGTTTTGATTCACTTTCATAAAAGTAGTTTCAAGACAACTTTTTGCGCTTCACAAAGACAACTTTACAGGTTTGATTCATGTGATATTTATCACTATTTTAGGTCTGATTGAAAGAATTAAATAAATGTCTCAAAACAAAAAGTGTTCTTATTTTTATAAACAAAAATGCATTTTGAAATTTTTGCAGTTATGTTTGGCATTTAAAAACAAAAGAACAACTTTTAATACGCCTGTGCTGAATTTTTTTCTTGGCCGCACGGACCCAGAGGAAGGGTTAAGGTTAGGGTTGAACCACCAAATGGTTCTAGAGTGCGGCTGTTTCTGCAGCTCACCGCTCCTCCGGGTGTTGTGCCCTGGAGGCGTTCCTTCTCCCTCGTCAAGCACCACACCTGTTCCTGATCATCACCACCTGTTCATCATCACCATGGTTTTTTAAGCAGCGTCAAACCTTCAGCCACTGTCAGATCGTTATGCCGCTTGTGTGTCAGTCTGCCTGCCCTTACGTCATCTCGGCCAGCCGGCCCCGCTCTGTCAGCTCAGCCCGCCAGCCTGTCAGCCCCGCTCCGACAGCTAAGCTTTCCTGCCTGCCTGCCTACCTGCCCACCCTGTCATCCTGCTCCACTATTCACCTATTCAATAAACACACCTTTTCATCCTTTAAGACGTGTCTGCTCTTGGGTTCCACCCACCTCCTTGGTCACAATACCGGGGGAGGATTCAAATGCGGAGAACACAGCGTAAAAAAACAACCTACTAAAATTACCCAAAAAATGTGAGGTAACAATCTGGATCAAATTACATTCACTTACATTTATTTGTTAAAGACTGCCTGAAGTATTATATTAAGTACAACCCAAAATAATAAAGTTGAATGACACATTTTTTAAAACAAACTGCATACCTAATTACCATCTTTAAGAAAAGCTGTTTTTAGACAAATGTTTAGCCAACCCGTACACATTGCAAATATGTAATTATGATTCGTTTAATAGTTTAAACTTATTCTTCTAACAAGGTTACATGTATCTAAATATATATTTTGTAATATAATAAGTATAACAAGAGTAATTCTAACCAAAATTTTCAGCCAAACGTTAAGACATTGCAGATGGACAAGTGTTTCTTTATCAAATCATTTAGAAAAATACTGATTTCAACACATGAAACAAACTTTGATATTGTATAAAACTTAGAAACAATCAAACTGAGTACTACTGACTCAAATTTTGAAGTTACAATTTAATCATTAAAATCATGTTATGGTTATCAGATCAGATGTTTACATGGATATTATACATGACAAAGATGCAGTCAAATGGAGTAATGCTAACCTATATATAGTTGTTAAATACTAAGCATTTTAAGAATGTTATTGTTTTTAATGTAACATGATTAAAACAAACATTTTTGCACAAATTATGTCTATATGATATATGACTAAAACACAATGAAACTGAATAAACCAGATTTAGCAGTTAAATATGAAACATTTAATTGTATTATTCCTAATTTTATGTGCTTACAATACTATTATGAGGTCATGTCCTTATGGGACATCAAGGTTAAGGCAGTGACTCTACATTGTGGAGTTGTTCCGAATGACACCACTTAATTGCACATATACAAACACCACTATTTACCATATCAGTAAGTCATCTATTACTGAGAAGATGCAGTATCCAGATGTACAGCCAAATCCACAGAGGAAGATTAAAGCTGGATTTGAATCCTGTGCACACCCTACTCTGATGCTGTAGCACTAACCCCAGCGCCACCATACATCTCTTTTGGTATGAGTGAATATCCTCATTAAAAATATACTGCATTTAAAGTTAGGATTGAAAATGTGAGTCAATTTATAGTGTATTTGGTCATCTGTCAGTTCAGTTCCCCTCCTTTATTTTACATTTATTAAATTTTGGGGTCTTTACCCAGGCTACAAAGTTTCGGACCACACCTTTCTGTGGGCAACAGAACTTGCGCATGCATCTCTGCTCTCATTGGTTGCGTGTTTTGTTTGTAGTTACCATATTAACAGCTTACGCATTGTAGTCAGGGACAGTCATTTTCCCCATATACTTTTTTTGGTTTTCCTTTAATTCGAATAATCAAAAAGCGAAATGTATCATAAATCCCCAGCAATAGAGGATTGAAGAACGGCGTTTTGACCATCAAAAACAGTTTTTTGCACATGTTATAAAGTAGCATGTAATTCACGGTGTCCTGTGTTGTCCCAAGACGAGCGTAAGAAGTGGCGTTTTATTGCATCCAAAACGCTGTTCCAGCACGTTCAAAACTGTGTGTCAAAAATGCCTTTTGTTGAGTCACATACAGGCGTAAAAAATGCCATTATGTTTGAATAAAAAGACTAAGGCCAAAAACATGTCACAGTTGATTCAAAACCTAAGGATCACTGGCAAGCCTGGAAATTTATATTAAACTCCAGACAGACGGCCATGCATGAAGTGCAGGGTGTAGAGGTCAAGTTATCATGAAAAATTTGTTCATCCATGAATTTTTCACAATTTTTAAATAGGAATCAAGTGTTTTTGTTGTAACAGCATGTTGGTTGGGTAATTTGATGACTTCAAAAAACATTTGTATTAATTTAGTTTACAAAGAAAGCTTGCTTTAATACTTTAATACTTACTTTAATTAATGGAAATATGCATTTGTTAGAAAAAAAAAAAGAAGAAGAAGCACTAACTACAATTAAAACAATACTGTCGCTAAAAGTCAGCAAAAGAAAAAGATAAAAAGCATGAAGTGTCCGCTGTGCATTCCCCAGAGTCTACCTCCAAATTCCTGCACAGGAAAATACAAAGTGCTGCTGTCTTCGTTACTAGGCTATAGCAGCTAATTAGGAGATACTCTTGGCCTTTAGCCTTTTTATTCAAACAAACCAGCGTTTTTGACACCTATATGTGACGCAACAGAACGGCTTTTTGGACGCACGGTTTTGACCATGCTAGAACGCATAGTTTTGTATAACATAAAACACCACTTTTTAGGCCCCTCTTGGAACAACACAAGACGGCGTAAATTACGTGCTACTTTTAAAACGTGCGTAATAAACTACGCTTTAGATAGCTAAATAGCTTTTCCTGACAATTCATGATACATTTCACTTGCCATAGCCTGCAATTGGATGCACACCCACTTGGGCTGGATCTCCATAACACAGCGTTGAGAAGCCGAGTCCCTGAACTACCAGGACGGCAAAGCTCTCCCAAAGGTGGGGCGCAGATGAGAAAGCACTCCAACCAGACCGTAACAGACGAAAGAGAACATGATGTCATCTCGCTTGCGCAGACTGTTTAAAAATTTGGTTGAAAATGTTCTGTGCATTCATGTCACATTTGTACTTCACCATTTCATATTTATTTTGCAAATGAGCTGTTATACTTTACAGGATTTGTTTAATTCCTAAACTTAAATTTGATGTTTTCTGTGTTGTAATTGCTGATAACAATAATTGAGTTCTGTAATTCATTTTCATTACTAACTATTATCCATGACTACATTTTATTTATTTATTATTTAGATGTCTTATAATTGCACCACTACAAGGTTTGTCACATATGGTTTATGCACGGACAATTATTAAGACATAAAAAATGATAACAAAGAAATATTTTTAATTTAGTGTTCTGGGGGGTTATTTTACCTAAGAAACATGATATGTTTTACTGCATTGTCTCAGCCTTGTTGTCACCACTAAAAGCAACAGGCTAGTGAGGTTAACATTGGCCCAATATCATTACTTTTTCCTGCTGCCTAAAATAATTAAACCATTTCTAAATACTTAAATTATACAATGACTACAACCCTCATGAGGAAGCGTTTTCATTGCACACTTCACGCCCCTAAGAGCGTGACAGCTAACGAGACTTTAAGTTTTATTTGAAATACGTGCGGCCAAAAACAAAATCCAGGCTCTTAAAGTACGTGCGGGCAATGCAGCAATGTTCAGATTGGCTGCACGTATTAGAAGTGGTCAACATGAATTTTCATAACTTTTTGTGCGGATCGCACGTAAATACGTGCGATTAACATCAGTCTTAATTTAAAATTAAAAACTGCAAATATATTTTGAATAATAGCAACAATACAGACCAAAATAACACATTGGATCTTAAAAAAACGCATTTTGGGATAAACGCTAAGCTAACGTTACATGAGGTTTTATAGATGGGCGAACATCTCTGCGAGAGTTGCAGTGACAAGTCGAAATGCTAGTATGGAGTTAAAAACAAAACTACCGGCGTTTTTCAAAATATAATTACCTGGAAAATGATCTTCGCCTCTGCTCTGTAGTCTGGAGTAAGCTCAGTGCTAGTTCTTTGACTTTATGGCGGTTTTTCTCAGTGCCACAGGGACACTTGTACGCATGCGTAGTTTAGCACTGCAGCCGTCACCGTCAATGCGAGATTCTTACGAGATTTACGGTAGCAGGGATGCAACCGCTGGAAAAATGCGGGGAATCTGTGGAGCTTCCGGAAAATTAGATGAGACCTCCTGGTAATGCAGTCATTGTCTGAAAGCAAACAGAGTATGTTGTTGTAATTCTTTATTATATTTTACTATTTTTCTTATTCTTATTTTTCTTATTCAGATTATTATTTTTTTTTCCCATTATTTTTTGGGATCGCTACTTCTCCTACAATTTGTACGATATTACAATGATTTAAATTGTAGTTTGTAAAACTCAATTGGGAGCACAGTGAGATTACTTTTGGTACACATCTGTACTATGGTTTATTTATTATGAATATTTTTATGACATTTTTGTCCCATAGGAAATTAATTGAAAAAATGTTGAAGGCTTATATCTCAAAAAGTACTGAACATAATACTATTAGATTTTGTGACATATAACTACATTAGTTGCTTTACATGCTGTAATAATTGTAGCTCTATTGCGCCACCAGGTGGTCAGTGGTGGTACAAAACGCGTTTTGGCCTAGGCCTCGCATACCGTTTGAGGAAAATTAAAGCTTTTTTTCCCCTTGGGTTCCTTGGATCTCCGAGAAACTTTTTGTAATTGGGACCGCCCACGTCCGTCTAACTAAATTTTTTGCTTTTTACGATTGTTCGTGAAACACATTTTTGGCTCCCTATTCTACATACTTTTGTCAAAGTTTACAAAACTCTGCACTTACCCTATTTGGAGTACCCCGAATCCAAAGGTGCTACTCATTTTGCACAGTGATTTACCGTTTTCGTACAGTACGTGATGGAAATTAGTAGGGTGTGGTCAGAAACTTTACAAAGCTTCAAATCCTTTATAGTAAACCTAATCCTCACCAAAATTATTCTATAACTTCCTTAGCATGTGCTTAGTTGTTGCACAATGTTTTGTAACGATTGCCCAATAGGCTGCCAAAGCGTTTAGTGCAATATCTCCAACGCTGCTTTAGCTAAATTGCTCAGACTTTGTACTTTGGATGTAATTAGGGTCCTGTAACACATATAAAAAATTGGCCTTTTTGCACCACCTAGTGGGGACTTAGAGGGGAATTTCACATTCAGGAAAAGCCCTTTATTCTCCTAAACAGTTGCAGATATCAACATGCAACCACTTGTAGTTTGTAAAGGTTCGTAGTGAGATCATTGGTTTACAATTTCGTACTATTCAGTGACATGATTGATTTTATATAAATTTCTAAAGATAAATGTTTTGCCATAGGAAATGAATGGAACCCACTTTTGGAGACCCATATCTTGAAAAGTACAATGCCCAATGCTATGAAACTGATACTGTAGAGAAATGTATCCATGCTGTAAGACTTCTGGCTCAATTGCGCCACCTGGTGGTAAGTTGAAGAAAAAAAGTGTTTGGGCTTTAATGTTCCAGAGCAAAAGCCACAGGAAAATGATCCCCAATGATTTTTGTTCCCCAATGATTCACTGGATACTAGAATGATATTGAATATGTATCAGCCATCTGTACCTCATAATATTTTTTTCGCAATTCATGATTTTTCGGAAAACACTTTTTTGAGTCTTTATGCCACATAGTTTTTACATTGTTTGCACATTTCTGCATCTTTCTTATTTGGACTACCGCAAGTCCAATGGTAACACCCATTTTGCAGAATTCCACACGGTTTTTGCACAACACATTTTGAGTGGCTGTCAAATTTGCAACCCTGTAGCTTCTTAACAAATTTACATAACTTTACCAAATTGTACAGACTGCTTCCTCCGTTACAAATGAGTAAGTGCAAGAGCATTTATAACGAAGTTTTCATAGGTGGCGCTACAACATATTCCAATGTGTTTCCACTTTTATCTCCAAAAATCATTGACCAAACTCCATGAAACTTTACGTGCCAGTTGTTTGTAAGGTCTTTAACACTTCCAGCTTTTACATGTTTCATAACAGTATTTGCTTTCAGCAAACAGATGCAATTTCTTAAAGGAATTGCAAATCTAGTGTTACTTCTTCCCCAAGAAGAAGTTCCCAGTTCAAGTCCTGGCTGGGAGACTTGAAACAGTGTCACCAATAGGGGACCTTTCTGTGTGGAGTTTGCATGTTCTCCTAGTGCATGCGTGGGTTTTCTCCGGGGACTCCAGCTTCCCCAAAAAACATGCTTCATAGGTTAATTGGTTACTCTAAATTGTCCCTAGGTGTGGATGGGAGTGTGTATGGGTGTGTGACTGTGGCCCCTGTGACAGACTGGCAACCAATCCAGGTCCCCTGCCTTCGCCCATGAGTAGCCGGGTTAGGCTCCGGCAGCCCTGTGACTCCAAAAGGGATAAAGCAGTTCAGAAAATGAATGCATGGAGAACTACCTCTCAAATGTTCACACACACAGCCCAAAAATATGAAGCGTTCACCTGCACATGCAAATGTTTGGTTCGCTCATGGATCAGATTATCAGATTGCTCAGCTGGTGTCAGTCAAACAAACAACTAGAAATGTCAATGTCCTTTAAATGCAGCTCTGAAGACACAAACCATTGACTGTAGTTTTTAATTAAAGAAATAGTTAGTATAGAATTACAAATACTATACATTGTACAATGTAAACACCTTTGAACAGAGAATATTACAAACACTCAAACAAACCATATCTTGTACAAATATTGACTGTTTTTAATGTATTTTTGTTAGTTGAGTCACTTATAAGGTTAATGTAGAAAACAAAGTAATTGTAAAGTCTAATAAAGCAGATCTCTGGTTACTATAGTAACATATAAGAATGTAACATTTTTCTACTATGATCAATATATTTACTATAAATGGGAATCTTCTTTAATTGCTTCCTAAAGAAACAAAATATGATGTTTTTTCCATTTTAAAGTGAAGTCCTTATGAAAAGGATCGACAACATAACTACTGAAGTCTTTTCAAAAAGTCCTTGAATGTGAACCGATCCGGAAGAGGTGATGGACAGTCTCTGCGTGGTCTCCACAAAAAGAGCAATTAGTTTCATGTCCCACTCATTTACACATATAGGGACAGTTTAGAGCAACCAATTAGTCCATGAAGCATGCTTTTGGATTGTGGGAGGAACCTAGACTGGAGAAAACATATGCATGCACTGGGACAACATGCAAATTCACAAAGAAAGGTCCCAGATGAGATTGGAACTGGCGGCTTCTTGCTGTGAGGAAAGACGTTTTGTTGTTGGTTTTTTATGTGCAAAATATTTATTGTTCCATATAATTAATTTATGAGGTGAGAGATTGTGTTTGTAGATTAGAGACCATGATAGCAGAACCTGCCTGTTGAATGCCAAAAGTTTTGATGGAATCTTATCTATATTTTAACTACAGCCTAATATAAAATTTAGGCCATCTTTGAGGAGTCAGCGCTCTGCCTCTAATTTAAAAAAAATAGACACTGTGCCTCTTTGCTTGATACTCAACATGAAGGTGTTGTATTGGGGGGGTAAACCACCTAATACTTCCTTAGGGTGGCTGTTTCTGTCTCTCCCCACTCCCCCAGGGGATGGGATGGGTCAAATGACAAACAAAGTTCATGCACCTAGGAGCGTGAACACTTGTTTAGACTAATTTGGCATTTAGCCATTATTTGAGCTATATGCCAGCTGTTTTTGCTAAATTCGTTTAGTTGAATAAATGAGCCTTAACGCACATGCTCACTCTGTTGAAATGATGCCTCAGGACTGGATGTAAATGCCTTTGACCCCATGACATATTTTTGACAGTTTGTTAACAAGAGAAATTTGTTTTCAAGACAAGCAAGAGTCATATTCAAAACAAAGACAAATCAAATTCAAAACAGACTTGTCTAATGTTAAAATAAATGTATTTATATTTTTTATGCAAAATTGTGCACAAAGTCTTTATGTTTATGAATACGTTTTTTATTGGCAGTTTCCTAACCTCATGGAGTTCAGCTTCAGAAGGAACCCATTGAGATTTCCTTCAGTCAGTCCCAGCCCTGATTTGCCGCAGATGCTGAACATTAAACAGTTGGACTTTACTCTGATGAATCATCTCACACCAAGAGGAGTTGTTGAAAAAATCCTTCTGTAAAGTATTGTTAATGGTGAATGAGAGAGGAAGGTCACAGAAGTCCTCAAAGAAAAAGGTTAGCTTAGAAGAGGAGCAGAGAGCAGACAGGCATGTGGGGACCAAGACTAAATACAGGCCATTTTGTGCTCTATGGTTTGGATTGTTTGTCTTTTATTTTGGTTATTTTTCTGTTTTCTGAGGAATTGAGGATAAATGTTCTGGTTCCATTTTAAAGAAGGAAAAGATGAGGAGAAAATATAGAAGAATAAAGCTGATGAGTCACAATGGATTTATGGTAAAGAGTGGAGGAAGCTAGACTGAGGTCAGAAGACCTCAAAGAAAATAGGAACCAAAGTTCATAAAGTTTGGAGTCCATTCTCATGTTTACAGAAACACCAGGAGATCATCAGAGAGGCTTCATAGAATCTGCTTTTCTGAGTGTGAATTCAGCTTCCTTAAGGAGCAAATAAGGAGTAAAAAAACTTTGAATGGGTTTGTTCATTTTAACACAAAGAGTAAATTGTGGTAAAACATGGAATAATTTTATCAAGAAACAGATTTGGTCTGATATAATTGTTTTCTTTGTTGTGTTCTGAATGTTTGTTATATGTTTTGTTGTTTTGGATTTGCAGAAGCAAGACGCTGTTAAACATCAGAACATTTATCAGAGAAACGACTGAAGAATGTTGATCACTGATTATTGAATTACCATGACGTGAGGGTGGTGTCATGTCTTATGTGAGCTGGGTGGATGGATGGAGGAGCTGGGGAGGGCTGTTCCTTTTACATTGTGTATTTGGTTGAACCTCTAAGTTTTTAATGGTTTTTATTATTTTTATTATTTATTTATTTTGTATGTAAAGAGGTTTGGGTTTCAGTTGAAGGAAAGGCAAATACATAAAGTTTGAGATTGAGAAACAAGGTTGGTGACCCCTGATTTAGAGTGACCAATGAACCTATGAAGCATGTTTTTGGATGGTGGGAGGAAGCTGGAGTCCCTGGAGAAAACCCAAGCATGCATGGGGAGAACATGCAAACTCCACACAGAAGGTTCCCCTATTGGTGTTCAATTGGTCAAGTGTGGAACTGGCGAACAGGAAACCAAGGTTCTATTCCCAGGGTGCACAACGAGCTCCATCCAGTGTGGGTCCTTGGTTTCCCTGGGCCTCCCGATACCCTAACCCAGGGGTGGGCATACCCGCAGCTTGATATGTTAACCTGATCTTCAGTTGATGATTTTTTTGGGTGCTGGTTCTATCAATCTGACCCACATGGTATTCTGATGACCTGGTTCTGGTTGAGATCCTACTCTTCAAAGAGATAGTTCCCCTGGTGCTAAGTTCACACCGTCTTCGGGAACGTGCTTTCAAATGGCAACTTCGAATGAAATGTCTATGTAGACGCGCATAGATGTGTATTTCGGGTTCTGTGTTCAAAACACCCACATTCACACAAAGTTAGTTTTTAATGACCATTTTCAGGCACTATGTACAAAACATGCAGCAATTGAAAGTACACTAAAGGTTAAAGCAGTTGAACTTTCACCAATCAGGGACCTGGATTTGTAATGATGTATGAATGACATCTTTTTTTAAAAATGTATCATATAGGAGAAATGAATAATTGCATTTGGTTCCTGGACGGAATTCCACTTCAAATGAAGGAAGTAAATGTTTGTCGCTGGAAAGTGGAAATCACTGTAAGAACAGTAATAAAATTGATTCTTTCAATCATACATTTTGATTAAATTATACATATATGTCTGAAAGTACTTCATTTTTCAGTAAAACATAATTGTTGGACTGGTTTATTATTCAAACGTAATATGTTTTAAAATGGATCAATTTCCTGTATTTGTTTGTTTGGCATTTTTTTGTATTTGATTTGATGCTATGATCTATGAAGCTCCATCAAACAGTCTGCTCTGTCAACTGTCTGCAAACCCATCAAAAATCCTAACTTTTTTAGCATACAATTTTTCTTTAATGCAAACTTGACCTGTTTTTGAGAATGAATTAATACAGTCACAAAGAAAGACAGGCATGAAATCACAGCTTCTCCTCCAACATTTCAGTTCATGTTTTCTTGCAATGTCCAGCAGAGCAAAGTCTGAGTCTCAACAATCTTTCCATTTTCATGTCTTTCGAGTCAAACATGTCAAATGTTTTGGTCTTCCACCAGGCAGATGTGTGATCAAAGTCCAGACTGAGGGCCCCGTCAGTCCACCTCCTCAATGGTGGGCCCCTGGCTGTGGGCCCCCGCCTGCTCTCTGCAGGAAGCGGTAGGCCTCCCTCCCTGATACAGCTTGCTGATGATGGGACTGCACACCTTCTCCAGCTCTTTCTGCTGGTGCTGGTACTCGTCTTTGTCGGCCAGCTGGTTGTTCTCCAGCCAGGCGATGGTCTGGTCGCACTTGTCCAGCACCTTCTTCCTGTCCTCCTCACTGATTTTGTCCTTCAAGCTCTCGTCCTGCGCACTGCTCTTCAGGTTAAAGGCCAAGGACTCCAAGGAGTTCTTGGCAGCGATTTTGTCCCTCTGCTCCTCATCCTCGGCTTTGTACTTCTCGGCCTCCTGCACCATCTTCTCGATGTCTTCTTTGCTCAGGCGTCCTTTATCGTTGGTGATGGTGATCTTGTTCTCCTTGCCGGTGCTTTTGTCCACTGCAGACACGTTTAAGATGCCGTTAGCATCGATGTCGAAGGTGACCTAAATCTGCGGGACCCCTCGTGGAGCAGGTGGGATTTCTGTCAGCTCAAACTTGCCCAGCAGGTTGTTGTCCTTGGTCATGGCTCTCTCGCCTTCGTAGACCTGGATCAGGACCCCGGGCTGGTTGTCGGCGTAGGTGCTGAACACCTGGGTCTGTTTGGTGGGGATGGTGGTGTTGCGTTTGATCAGGGCCGTCATGACTCCTCCGGCCGTCTCGATGCCCAGGGACAGAGGCGCCACGTCTAGCAGCAGCAGGTCCTGAACGTTGCCCGTTGTGTCACCTGACAGGATGGTGGCCTGCACGGCTGCGCCGTCAGCCACTGCCTCGTCTGGGTTGATGCTCTTGTTCAGCTCCCGGCCGTTGAAGAAGTCCTGTATGAGTTTCTGGATTTTGGGGATTCGGGTGGAACCTCCCACCAGGACCACATCATGGATCTGCCCCTTGTCCATCTTGGCGTACCTCAGGGCTTTCTCCTCTGGTTCCAGCGTTCCCCTGAAAAGATCGGAGCACAGCTCCTCAAAGCGAGCTCTGGTGATGGTGGTATAGAAGTCGATGACCTCAAACAGAGACTCGATTTCCACGTTGGCTTGGGAGCTGGAGGACAGGGTCCTCTTGGCCCTCTCGCAGGCTGTGCGCAGCCTCCTCAAGGCTCTCTTGTTCTGGCTGATGTCCTTCTTGTGTTTCCTCTTGAACTCCTCCAGAAAGTGGTTGACCATGCGGTTGTCAAAGTCCTCTCCACCCAGGTGAGTGTCTCCGGCCGTTACCTTCACCTCAAAGATGCCGTCTTCAATGGTCAGGACAGACACGTCAAAGGTACCACCTCCGAGGTCAAAGATCAACACATTTCTCTCTCCCGACTTGCCCTTGTCCAGACCGTAGGCGATGGCGGCCGCCGTGGGCTCGTTGATTATCCTCTGGACATTGAGTCCTCCGATGACACCTGCGTCTTTGGTGGCCTGTCGCTGGGAGTCGTTGAAGTACGCCGGCACTGTGATGACGGCGTTAGACACCTTGTGGCCCAGGTAGGCCCCGGCTGTCTCCTTCATCTTCACCAGGACCATGGAGGAGATCTCCTCGGGGAAGAAGGTCTTTTTCTCTCCTTTGTACTCCACCTGGATTTTGGGCTTCCCCCCTTCTGAAACCACATTGAAAGGCCAGTGCTTCATGTCAGCCTGCACCACCAACTCATCAAACCTTCACCCAATCAGCCTCTTGGCATCAAACACCGTGTTGCTGGGGTTCAGAGCCACCTGGTTCTTGGCTGCGTCACCAATCAGCCTCTCCGTGTCGGTGAAGGCCACGTAGCTGGGGGTGGTCCTGTTGCCCTGGTCGTTGGCAATAATTTCCACTTTTCCATGCTGGAAAACGCCCACACAGGAGTAGGTGGTGCCCAGGTCGATGCCGATTGACACCGTCTTTGTTGCAGACATCTTTGCTGGGATGACTTTGTGCTAGAAAGACACACAGACACAGAAGAGAGGAAACGTTACAAGCAGGAACTTCTACAGCAGCTCTGACAACTGCTGATGCTTCCACAGAGTCTAGAAATAACCTGGTCCCAGCATCAGAGCTCGGATTTCATCTAGATTCTAGAAGGAGGATTCACTCAGTTATGGCTCACACTTGTCTGCTCTGCTCTCTAATCTGTCAAGCTGGCACATCAGGCCTTTCTTCTTCTAGTTCCAGCTACTAAACAGCTTCTAAGCTTTTATCGTTCACACTACAGCAAGAAAGCTGGATTCTCATTAAAAACTTCTTCCAATAAAAATCTCTCTTTTTCTCCTGATCAGGATCAATAGTTTGTATCAACGCTTTCCTCCACTTTCTTTAGAAAGAATGAAATAAATCCTTACAGTTCAGTGTTGATTGAGTGATCTGTGAAGAGGAAGAATCTTCTCCTTCTTCTCTGGATCTTCTCTGAGCTCTGATCTCTTTCTCTGGCTATGCTCTCGGATCAGCCGCTTTATATCAGTAAAAGCTCACAGTCTGGGTGCTTCTAGACGCTTCACCAACAAAACGCTCAAGTCTGAGGGAAACTAGAGAGCCGTTTCCGGTTTGGACCTTCAAAATAAGATGTTTCCCGTTTAGGCGTCTTATTGTGAAACTGGATTAGTACAACGTGACGCAGCTTCACCAGAACTTTCTGGACTCAACGAGAGAGGAAGGGAAGCTTTACGTTCACGTTCATTCAAACTTTTTAGAAAAATAATAAACACTTTTCTTGGTCACAAAAAGGTAAAAACCGGTATAAAATATTAGCGATGTGGTGATTGAACATTTTTACATTTGTGTTTCACAAAAAATAAAAATAAAAAACAAACAGAAGCCAAAAAAAAAAAAAGAAGAAACATCAAAAGACACGGGGTTGAAATGTAACTGATCCCATGACCCATTGGGTTTTTTACCTGTGGCTTTTACATACAGACATGTCAAATATACCATCAACCTCTTGGTTTTATGAAGCATTTATTTATTGAACATATAGGTGCTGAATATGTATTGTCTAAACATACACATTTATATTTACACTTTTTAAAAACTGATTTAAATCTAAAAAAAGAGAAACATACAATAATCAAAAGATGTAATAACACATTGCTGTTTATTGTATACCATTGTAAAGCATCGATTGTTTACAATGCAACAAATTCACACAGAAAGTCACTACAGAAATAATGAGATGTAATGATTGAAAAAACAACAGAAAAACTTGCATAAAAGGAAATAATTGTCTCATAATTATATAAAAAATCTTCCAACAGCATTGTACATCTTCTATTCATCAAATACAAAGTTAGCAGTGACCTTCTGGAAACGTCTTTAGTTGTCCAAAGCCTGCTGTAGTACTGCGTTCCTCCAGCAGACAGAGCACCAACCACACAGTAAAGCCATGTGCAGCAACTTCCGGCAGCTCTGAAGGAGTTTTTTGTGGTAAGGAAACTGTCAACAAGAACCGTATTCCTAAAGACAAAGTTGTATTCATAAAGAGAAAGTTTATTCCTAAAGTCAAAGTTGTTCAAATTATTCCTTTGTGTGCAACTTTGCAGAATTATAAAACTTGAGATAAGACTACACTTTTAATTATTAGTAGTAGTGTGTTTTTGTGAGAGAATAATCAAATGAAACTTTATACATAAATGAAATAACTGTTTTGTCTTAAAATGCACAAATTATTTTTCCATAGAATGGTTTGGCTAATGGAGAAGTAGAAATGTAATTTGGCTGGTAGACTTTGAATGTTAATGGCCACCCTGACTAGTAACCAAAAAAGTTCGTTTACAGCCCTGTCTGAATAATAAAATGTAATCGTCTGTGTAGAAAAGTGAAAACTTGTACCGAGTCCTTTCATGGCCTTCTTCAGAGCTTTTCCATCCTCTTCTGCATTAAAGGTTGCTTTGGGCTTTACCGTTCCCCCTTCTCCTCCCTAAAGTCAGATGAACACGAACATTTAGAGTATCCATTTTTCATAATTAGTTACTTAGGATCACAGAGATTAATTATCAAGGTTTCATATCAAGGTCTACTTTTGCAGTAATAAATGATGGAGCCTCTACAAGACTTTTCAAATTGTTCTGATGATTTTTGGTTGGAAGGTTATCATAAAAACTCACATGCAAATCAAAGTGTTAAAATAGAACTTGTTTTACCCATAAGGATCCCATGATGAAAGCCGAATGTGCTGTCAAACATTGAAGACATTTTTAAAAGGTGTAGAAACTTCTGGGCTTTAAAGACTTCAGGGTCAAAACTAAATCTTCTGCAATCATAAAAAACACAAGTATACACCAAGATAGAACTCAGAGACAGGATTAGGTTCTTCAAGTTAAAACTTTACAGAGGATCTTTTTGCAAACTACTGTTGAGTATTTCTAGTTTCTGACAAACTGATGTTTGACAGATGTCCGGAGCCTTTATTAACAGCAGTTATACATTTGGCCTTGAAACTTTCCATTAATGCAGTTCTACGTGTTTTCTTTCTTCATGATAACGAAAGTAAGGCTTGGCCCTGGGCTGCAAGGTGCCCTAGGCGAACAAATATTTTTGCCCCTCCCCCACGCGCACATACAAACATTCCCTCACGCTCCACACGAACGTTACCCCCCCCTGACAAAAACAGTGTAACTGCCTGGACTATGTGGCAATAAGAATGTATTTTTTTAACTATAAAATAAAATGTATTTTATATAATAACCACTTATGATTATTATTTAAAACAACACTTTTCTAAATTGGGCTTGATCAGGCTACTTTCGAATTGGGAGGCAGGAGCACGGACCACTAGGCCATTACACATTAGACATAAAGAGACTTGGTAGGTATTAATAAAGGTATCTGCAGTATGTAAGATTAAAGGGTCTCAATTCTTAAAGGTTTAAAGATAGAAAAAAAGATATTACCAGTTAATTTGTCTTTTTTGACCAAAAACGAAAATATTCTTTGACCGAAATGCAGGGGAGAGGATTGAATTTTCAAACAATTTAATGTAAATAAAACAGACAAACCTCTTCTTTGAGCCTGTTTTTCCTCCTCTTCCTTCCTTTTTTTGACCTTACAGCTGTGCCTTAGGGGTTGTTTTGCTACTTTTTTATCCTCAAAGTTTTTAAGAAGCACTAACAGCGGCATCATCGACCCCGTACCCCCCCTCCTGCTCCCATAGCTTAGACAGCAGCAGCTCAGGTAAGGAGGGGCGCTGCACCGGAAAAAGTTAATGATTAAGTTAAACTATTGAGTTAGTTATTCATGTTTTAAATTATTTCTTTTTTTAAATTCTAAACTAAACGAGTTGTGTGTCCAACTGTAATGAACTTTATAAAAAATTTCAGAAATTAAAAAAAAAAACCCTTAGCCAATCGTTGTCATTTGGTGCCCCCTCCAGCAGATGGTGCCCTAGGCAGCTGCCTAGTTTGTGGAAAGAGCTGCTCCTTGTGATGGAAGGCCTGCACCAAGTTGGGAGTGTGGGTATGTAGGTGGGTGGGTGTCTGCTTCCAGACATGAGTTGTTCGAAAACATGGTCCCTTCTGCAAATCATAGATTTCTCAGGGTGTCACTGTTTTTAATTTGCAGGACAATGTATTATTGGACAACTATAAACATAAGCAGATCTAAGTTTAATGGAGAGTGATAGGCAGATAATCACTTTTTTCTTAAGTATTTTAAGTCACATCGTTGTAGTTACTGCAACTCGGCAACTGCATCTGCAAGCAAAGAAAACATCTACCTGGATCTGGATCTTTGCCTGCACTGAAGGGCTTTCTGCAACAACTTCCGATTCCCTGGAAACACTGCTGAAAAGAAAGCTAGTCGCACCTGTTTTTGGTGAAAGTGATGCATTCAAGGACATTGCGTACATTTCACAATAACTAAAAATCAAAGCAGTTGAGTGGGGATCAGACAAAGAGGGGTTCACAGACCCCTTCATGAGGAAAACCTTCAAAGATTCAGTTATGTCGCCTGGATTAGCGTAACTGTGCCTCACCCTGGAGCTAGGCCTGGGGTTGGTGCTCGCAGGCGAGTTCCTGGTGGCCGGGGCTCCTGCCACGGGCCCCGGTCGGGTAAATCCCGAAGGATCGATGTGGGATTACTCCCCAGTGGGCCCACCACTTGCAGGAGGCCTCAGAAAGGGCTGTTGCAATGTGGTTTGGGTGGCAGTTAAAGGCAAGAGCCTCAGCAGCCTAAACCCTGGTCATGGAACTTGGATTTTAGGATATGTAATGTCACCTCTCTGGGAGGAAAGGAGCCTGAGCTTGTACGAGAGGTCGAGAGGTACCGGCTAGATATAGTTGGGCTCACCTCTACACACACTCTGGGCTCTGAAACTCAGTCTCTCAAGAGGGGTTGAACGCTCTACCATTCTGGAGTTGCACATGGTGAGAGGCGGCGGGCTGGGGTGGGATAACTCGTCCCCCAGCTAAACCCCCAGCTTAGCCGCAAAGTGTTGGAGTTCACCTCAGTGGATGAGAGAGTTGCATCCCTCCGCCTTTGGGTGGGGAACAGGTCTCTGACTGTGGTTTCGGCTTCAGGGCCAAACAGCAGTTTGGAGTACCCAGCTTTCTTGGTGTCTCTCAGAGGGGTACTGAAAGCGCCCCAATGGGGGACTCATTGTCCTCCTGGGTGACTTCAATGCCAACGTGAGCAATGACAGTAGCACCTGGAGTGGTGTGATTGGTAGGAACGGCTTCCCTGATCTTAACCCAAGCGGTGTATTGTTGTTGGACTTCTGTGCTCGTCATAGTTTGTCCATAACAAACACCATGTTTGAGCACAAGGGTGTCCATCAATACACATTACATCAGGACACCCTCGGCAGGAGATCTATGATCGACTTTGTAGTTGTCTGAGGCAACCTTCGCCCGTGTGTCTTGGACACTCGGGGCATAGCTGTCCACTGATCACTACCTGGTGGTGAGTTAGATTAGTTGGCGGGGAAGGAGGCTGGAAAGACTTGGCAGACCCAAAAGTACTGTGAGGGTCTGCTGGGAACGTCTGACTGAGCCCATCAGGAAAGTTTTTAACTCCCACATCCGGTAGAGCTTCAAACAGATACCAAGGGAGACTGGTAACATCAACCTCCTTTGTCTCTTTTGCTGTTCGGAGCTGTGGTAGCAAGGTATCGAACCCGTTGGTGGACACCGGAAGTAAGGGATGCCGTCAAGCTGAAGGAGTCCTATCGGGTCTTGCTGGCTTGTGGGACTCCAGAGGCAGCTGACAGGTATCGGCAGTCTAAGCGAGCTGTGGCTCAGACTGTAGTGGAGACAAAAACTCGGTCCTGGGAGGAGTTTGGTGAGGCCATGGAGAAGAAATATCGGTTGGCCTCCAAGAGGATCTGGCAAACTGTCCGGCGCCTCAGGAGGGAAAAGCAGTTTTCTGCAGGCATAGTTTTCAGTGCATGTGGGGAGCTGCTGACTTTGACTGGGGACATTGTCGGGCGGTGGAAGGAATACTTCGAGGATCTCCTCAATCCTGCTGACATGCCTTCTCTTGAGGAAGCATAGCCTTGGGCTGCAGCTGTTCATTACCCAAGCTGAAGTCACAGAGGTAGTTAGCAAGGTGGCAAGGCACTGGGAGTGGACGAGGTCCACCTCAAGTCTCTGGATGCTGTGGGAATGTCTTGGTTAGCACGTCTTTGCAGGATTGTGTGGCAGTTTGGAACTGTACCACTGGACTGGCAGACAGGAGTGGTGGTTCCCCTTCTCAAGAAGGGGGACCGGAGGGTGTGTTCCAACTACTGCGGTATCACACTCCTCAGCCTCCCTGGAGAGGAGAGTCCGGCCGATAGTCGAACTTCAGATCCAAGAACAACAATATGCTTTCCGTCCTGGTCATGGAACTGTGGATCAACTCTACAACCTGTCTAGGGTGCTGGAGGGTTCGTGGAAGTTCGCTCATCCTGTCCATATGTGTTTTGTGAATTTGGAGAAGGCGTTTGACCGTGTGCCTCATGGTGACCTGTGGAGGGTGCTCTGGGAGTATGGGGTCAGGGGAGCCTTACTCAGGGCTGTCCGGTCTCTGTATGGCCAGAGCAGGAGCTTGGTCCCCATAGCCAGCAGTAAGTCAGATCTTCATGTTGGACTCCGGTAGGGCTGCCCTTTGTCACCAGTTCTGTTCATAGTCTATATGGACAGAATTTCTAGGCATAGCCAGGGTCTGGAGGGGGTTTGGTTTGGGAACCACAGGATTTCCTATCTGCTCTTTTCAGATGATGTTGTCCAGTTGGCTTCATCGAGCCAGGAGCTTCAGCATGCATTGGAACGGTTTGCAGCCAAGTGTGGCTGGGAATGGCTGAGATGAGGGTCAGCACCGCTAAGTCTGAGGTCGTGGCTTTTGACCGGAGAAAGGTGGTTTGTCCTCTCTGGGTGGGTGGAGTGCTCCTTCCCCAAGTGGAGGAGTTTAAGTATCTTGGGGTCTTGTTCACAAGTGAGGGAAGATCGGAGCATGAGATCGACAGGCGGATTGGGGCTGTGTCCACCGCCTAACGGTCACTGTACCAGTCCGTCGTGGTAAAGAGAGAGCTAAGCCAGTAAGCAAGGCTCTCAATTTACCGGTTGATTTACGCCCCAATACTCACCTATGGAAATGAGCTCTGGGACTTGACCGAAAGAACGAGGTCCCAGATACAAGCGGCTGAAATGAGCTTCCTCCGTAGGGTGGCTGGGCACTCACTTAGAGATAGGGTGAGAAGCTCTGTCACCCGGGAGGAGGTCGGAGTAGAGCCGCTGCTCCTCCACATTGAGAGGAGCAAGTTGAGGTGGCTCAGGCATCTGGTTCGGATGCCACCTGGGCGCCTCCTTCGGGAGGTGTTCCGGGCATGTCCTACAGGGCGGAGGCCCCAGGGACAAACCTGGACATGCTGGAGAGACTATGTCTCTTGGCTGGTCTGGGTACGACTCGGGGTCCCCCCCAGAGGAGCTGGAGGAAGTGGCCGGAGAGAGGGAAGTCTGGGCATCTTTACTTAGACTGCTGCCCCTGCGACCCGGTCCCGGCTGGATAAGCGGAAGAAAATAGATGGATGGATAAAAATCAAAGCAAACTTTTGAAGAGATTACTTGCTGATCTGTTTAAAATACATAAATCCATGTCTTAAAGCCAAAATCTTTTTTTTCCACATGCAGCTTTAATGTGCTGGACTTCAGAAATGCCAAGATCCTATTTGTAAAATATTTAGACATAATTTTGTCTGGATCATTTTTGAGATTAGAGAACAGAATAAATCACTTCAAGGTTTTTTTTATTTGAGATAAAGTTTATTATTAAAAAAGGCACCAGATATAGACAGGAATCGTATTGATAGTATTGATTTATCCCCACAAATTAATAGCACTTAAAATATAATGTCCTCTCCCACAGTCCCCATGTTCTAATTTTACAGCACACAGTTGAAGGAGGTAGGGATCAAAGAAAAAGACAAAGTGATCACAAGTGATGTCATTTTGTTATTGCAGTGCTTTCAAATCAGTGTACAAAAACAACAAATCAAAGTAACTTAAACTCCTACGTACATTAGTTGTCCAACTGTAACGTCACGAATAAGAATACATATATGAACTAAAATAATTTGAGAAGTCCATATCTTTAGGCAGAACAGAAACAGCTTTGATCATGTCTAGTAGTGGTTATCTTCATTTGAACAGCAGTAAGGCTAAGACTACACTTGCATATCCTAAAAGGCCACCGCGCCGCAGCGTAAATGCCACTTTTCCAGCTAAATCAGCAGGTGGCTGCCCGGTGGCCTTTGTAACTGGGTGGCAGCAGTCACATTTTCACGCGCCGGGCAGTAGCAGCTGAGGTTTTAAGAAAGAGTTCAAATTGAGTGGCCGCCGGATTATTATTATTTTATTATTTTTTTTTTTTACATCGGGCAGTGGCCACTCGAGCGCAGGTTGTGGGATAATTTTTATTTTAATCTTTTTTTAACCAGGTTGAACCCTTTGAGATCAGGATCTCTTTTACAATGGTGACCTGGAGGCAAAGAGGGTTAAGTGCCTTCCCAAGGACACAACGGTTGGTTGAAGGGAGTGGGAATCAAACCGCCAATCTTTCAATCATTGGCTGACCTGCTCGACCACCTGAACTACTGCCTGATGGGAGGGTCTCCAAGACCCCGAAAGTTGTCTGATGATAGGACGATTTCAGACTGCCACCCTCCACCCACCCCCTGCCACTGCCCCACTGCCATCATTTCGATTTGTTTGAGAATTACACGATTATAAAATACATGATTGCGCAAGTGTGCAGGGAACATTGGACAGCTGCCATCCAGAGACATTTACACATCGTCCAGTGAGAGCTGCTTCCAGCTAGTGATCAGGCTGCCACTGCCCTGTGGCAGCCCAGCTTTTGTAATGACGTCATTCTCACCTGATTGACACCCACCGGACTGTCGCCAACTGCATTCGTGACCAAGCCAATGATTTAAAATATCGGGCGTCAGAAGCTAATCTTTAAAATACTGTCAATGCCTCCCCATCGCGCGGTGGCAGTTGTATATGTAACTGTAGTATAACGCAGTCACTACCTAGTTCATCTCTTTCCAAACAGAGGATGTCAGACTCCTCAAAAACAAACTTTGGATAATCCACTTTGAGTCTCAGGAGAAAGATACTCCATGGCACTTCAGACTGGCAGCTATCAGAGAGCTGACAATATATAAACATACAATAATGTGGTCATCTGTTTGATAACCACGACAGTACATGTGTCTATAAGGCTTAAAATACATTTGAAACAGAGCTCCTGCTCCTGACTTGACAAGAAAAGATGAGTAATCGCACTTAAAGGCTTTTGGATTTTTTTTCCTGCTCACATTTGTACTAAAGCCTAAAAAGGATTAATCTCATTTAACATTTTATAACTTTACATTCTTCTCAGCTGAACTTCTTACATTTGAGAACAGACGATGAGATAGAGAGACCTTTCTTCTGAGAATTCATCCGAAAGGCAGATAGCTCTTTATTTGTTCTACGGCCACTTTTGTTTGCTCAAACCAACAAGAGTTTGAGAAATTCAGAGAATAATTTCTCTCTCAGTGAAATGCTGCCTGTGAGGTCACAGTGTTTTACATTAAGTGTGAAAGGCTGATTGTAGTGATCCTGCAGTAGCAGCAGCTGCTGCCTTTCAGCAGGATGTTTGTAGGAAGGAGGTTCACTGCTTTCAGAGCCACATAACGGAGCTGAACATGAAGTGGAGTCGCCTGATGCCGCTCAGATGTTTGCCTGGATAGTTTGTGGATTCCTGATGTATCCTGAACGTCATTCTTCCTTTTCCAAAGTGGCCCATGAATCCGTGGACCTCCTCTTACAGGAGATGAAACTTTCTGGTAGGAAATCCTTCAAGCTGGAGTTCTCCGTCACTCCTGCCTTAGACCTCGGTGCCATCGTTCAGGTTGTTGTGGAGCTTCACCTCTAGGTTGACCTGTTTCACTTTAGCCTTACTGCTGGGTTCCTGGTTGCAGTTGATGTTGATATTTCTCACTGAGCAGTACTTACTGCTGAAGTTCTTCTCCACACACTTGTCCATGCACACCTCCATCTTGGTGTTGAGGGGATACTCTTGGTAGGTTTTTTGGAAGCTCTTCGTCTTGGCTGAGTGGCGGCACCAGCGAAACAGGAAACAGGAAGCCAGCAGGGCCAGGACCAGCAGGGTGATGGCTGCCACTCCACCGCCCACTGAGCTGCCTAAGTGGGCGTTGAAGGTGGCAGAAGGAAGCTCCTCCAGGTGAAGAGACTTCATGTTGGTGCCATTCTTCACCTGATCACCCTCATTGTCATAGATGAGTGACTCGTCCACCGTCAGCCGCCCATTACGGTCTACCAGGTCACGTTTAGAGCGGCTCAACTGAGAGGTCACTGAGCGTTGAATTCTGGGATTGGAGCGTGACTCTGGGCTGATCACATAGATCACCTGCAGGTACCACTGGTGCCCCGCCTCCACCTGTCAGTTAAAGATAAGAAAGTAGAAAGCAGCTGAGTTTGCTCTAACTCACCAAACGCGGAAACACTTAAACATAAACAACTCTGATTTGGTTAAAAAAGTTGGCCTGAGATGTCTTCTACAGTGTAACAAAAAGTGTTTATCCTGTTCAGCAAGTCACACATTTTTAGATGTGGTTATCTGCTGCAGAAGATAAAGGTTCATGTTTGACGGTCAGAACTGCTTTCCTGCTTTCAAAGGGTTTGTGCTAATGTTAGTGATGCATCTGCCCTAACACAGCTGGGCTGTGATGGACACAAAGGGTGAAGGAGGATGTGGGAGTGTCAGGAGAAAACCCACACATGCACAAGGAGAACATGCAAACTCCACAAAGAGAGGACCCAGCCAGGATTCAAACCAGGGCCTTGACATAAAAACGGCTTATAGAGGCTTATAGTCCAGAAAATACGGTAGTTTTCCCAGTGTCTCAGAAAAACTGCAGCATGACTACATTTATAGCAAAAGTTAGGAGCTAAAAGGCCTTTTTACTGACATGATCCAACAGTTTTTGGGAAATACTTTGGTCAGTATAGCAGAGCATTAAAACTGAACATTGATTACATTAGTGCTTGTAAATCTTTCATCCTCTAGTGATCAGGAAAGTATGTGTGACCTTCTGTGGTCAGCCAGATCTGCATGAAAATGTGACATTTTAATAGACACATAAAAGAGTCTGTCATATAAACTAATGAATCTCCAAGTATTTCACTGAGCGCACCTTAAAGGGTTAGGGCCCTGTATTTCATCGACTCGCCTTCACAATTGGACTTATCTGGTTTTGAAGCTAAAGAGGGTCAGTGAAAAAGTTCAGCTTTGTCTAACTCAACACAGAAAGACCTGACAGAAACTTGATTCCTCCCACCTTGTAAAGCGCATCCACCTTCATGGTGAAGCCATCAACCCCTGGCATGGTTGTCATGGACTGCAGCGCTGGCACGTCTGAGGCAAATTCTGCCTCAAAAGGAACATCATGGAAAAGCTTGTCGCGAATGTCCGGCTGTTTCCGATCCTGCAGGAGCAACAAGGACAGAAGATGATCAGAACAAAAGGAGGAAATGAAGATGAGCTTTTGGATGTGGAGCAGTCAGAACAGATGTTGATGGTTTAGGGCCATTCTGACCTGTTTCATAGCTCAGAATCTAGAAGAAAAGCAGGAATGCTGGTTGATGAGGAAAAAAATGAAACCCCTCTCAGATTTCAGAAACAAAGACTACAGCTCAGAAACCCCAGGGCGAGGTCACCTGTGGAACAACCTGCCCGGGGATGTAAGGGCTTCATCCACTGTGGAAGTTTTTAAGAAAAGACTTTAAACTCATCTTTTTTGCTTAGCTGTTAAGTAGCTTATATATGTTTTTATGTTTTAATTTGATTTTATGGACGTCTCTACCAGCTTGCTTTTGTATCACGTGCATGTGTGTTGGAGGTCTTTTGTTAGGATTATTCTTTATACTTTTGAATATTGAACTTTGAGGTCTTCTGCATCAGGAAAGGTGCTCTATAAAGTTGATTTGGATTTAAAAAAACGAAACCTGAACCAGGACCGGTTGTGTGTGAAATGAAACATGCAGGATTGCACTTTTTCATCAGCTTCACTGTCCAAAAGCACAACCGTCTGCTGCTCAGTTTAACCTTATGATCCTTTAGCCAGATTCTAGTTTCATTTCGTTTTAAAAACAGAAATCTAAGTCTTCCTCAACACCCTACTTCAACTGTTACATTGAATATTTATCTACTCAATGTTCAAGATTTTGTTTCTCTCATTTTTAAAAGCAGCAGCTTATCTAAATGCTGAAAAAAGCAGACTGGCTTTAAGCCCTCTGCTGTTGCACTGAACCAATGGAGTGCACTTACTAAGGAGCTTAAGACTGTAAAAGTAAATAAAACACACATGAAATGAAAGATTATGCAAAAGCTAACGAGTTTGTTTGGTAAGTTTTCTTTCTGAAATTTGGTTTTGGTGAGGAGTTTTTTTGTTGTCTGAATACTGTCTGCAGGCCTGTTTTTTTCCAAAATGTCATGTTAATTAGAAAAGAGTTTATATTTTTTGTTTTTGTTATTAATGTCCAAATAAAGTCAGAGTCACTGTTAGAAACCAGTTCTGGTCACGGTTCTCCAGAACTGGACTTAGACAATTCTCTTTCAGTTTAAGAGCAGCCTGAGCAGACAGGTGAAATGGTATTAAAATGAATTCTAAAGTGAACATAAACCCACAGAAGGAAAGGCTGCAGCTAAGCTCACCTTTATAACTGTCACCACAGAGACTCACCTACACTGAGATTCCTCCAGGTGCATCTAAAGAGTTTTTTATAATCAAAGTTTTTGTTAGTTTTAGCAGGAGTATCAGAAGAGTTTGTGTATACCAGAAGCAGGAAGCGATGTTTCAGATGTTTGTTGGGCTGAATGCAGCCATACTGTGGCCCCTCGTTGTACAGCGTTCCTGTGGGGTCAAAGAAGGGAACGTATCCGTCTCGGCCTGTACACAGATAAACCTTCTCCAGCTGCAGTTTGTACGCTGCATTCAGATTTTGCTCTGGGTTCCACATCACTCTGCCATAAAGTGTCTGGCCTGCAAGGAGCACCAAAGTTAAAATGGGAGTTCATGTCACACAGTAACATCACATCCCACATTCCCAACGTACCCATGGAGAAGGCTCCCTTGTAGTCCATCTCAGCCATAGAGACATCAGCAGAGGCTGGATTCATGAGGAAAACCTTGTCGTTGTTGCACAGCTGGAACTCTGTGTTGAGGGAGTAAACCACAGGAACGGGCCGGTTGGTCTGCTGGAAGGCGATTGGAACCAAAAACCTTTCAGACAAAAAATGAGTAAGGTCAAGACTGAAATGAGTTGTTCCCTCAAGGCGGCAGACTGAAGACCCTTGAGTACACAAAGAACAATGGCTCATTACTGGGTTATTTCAAACAACTAAAGCAAAAAAAGACATTAAAATAAGAATTCATAGATATATCAAATCTATTTAGGATTTCAGTTCATAAGTTGTCTGGAAAATAAGGAAAATAAAAGAAAATGTTCCTATTTTCTTGATATTTTATTTACTTCTAATCATAAATATATTTGCATGTATCTGTACAGTACACAGACATGACAAACTGAATCCATTAAAGATAATGTTTGTCAAACTTTTATTACATGCTTGAAAGGGTGTGTAAAGAAGCAAGCTTATAACATCTCACTTGTGTGTTTAACAACCTTTTTTTTTTTTACATAGTTAGTATAATACGGCTCTGAACATCTATTTAGTTATTTATACTTTGTTAGTCCAAGTGCAGTACACATATGTTTGTTGTATGAAAGAACAACTGTTTGCCACTGCCATACTTCTCTGGGGCATGTGCTGTACAGGACAAGGCTTTGTCGCCAAGATCGATCCAGGACTGAGTGGGCTGGACGGTGCAGGGAATCAGGAAGACCGTGTACTCTCCGGAGTAGTCCTTCCTGATGAGGAGCACAGATGGTTTCAAATCATGATGAAAAAATGCGTTATTTTTCCCTCATCTAGAGAAAATGAGTCGTTTATGTGGCAGAGTGCTGAAAACTAGAAACGTGACGTACATCTATACACAGTAGGTGGCAGCATTGGACTTTGGTTTCCAGCTAGGAAACCTCTAGGTTCTAAATCTGATTTAATTTGAGCTTCAATGAGCAGTTTAGACTGTTAACACTTTGCCAAAATAATGCTCTCAGATAAGGCATTATCTGTTTTTTTGTCTTTGTATCAGATTTTTGTAAAATCAGATTAAAAATCAGATTACAGATGTTGGCTCGCTCATTCTCCAAAAATGTTGATGTTAACTGTAGGTGGTAGTACGCCTACGTGATTTGGGTTAATTATTGGACCACATATGCTCCCTGCATTCCTCTCTAATCTATTTAAAGAACATTGGGATTTATTTAATCTCTTGGAGCAGATTGTGTCTAAAGGGCTGAAGGATGTATTAGCTGGAACATGATAAAAATTCATCTTACTGGCCTCTGTACTCAGAGTAAACCTCCTTCAGCAGTGCTGTGCATTTTTTTCCCAGCAGGAAAAATGTCTAACATCATTGTTCAGTCTATATATTTTGACAAGATATGATATTTGAAGTGATTCTCCAGTTTCTTCCCTTTGAAAGTTAAATGCTGAGTTTGTTCTGGATGTACTCTTTGAATAAGTAGATTTCTTGTACAGAAAGAATTTTCTTGCTAGATATGAAACAACCAAAGGGATCATTTACAACATCATTCTAAAATATTTGATTTCTCTGAACTCAAATAAACCTGATACTTTTCCAAAAACCATTTAAATAATTGCAACATTTACTAAATGTTTTAAGTGGAATATAGAACATAATGACTTCATTGTGTGATATGGATTATGATCCACCATGTAGTTCAAGCTCTGCAGCTGAATCAGACCTGCTATAGGAGCTGGTGGCTCTCCAGAGCTGGTACGGGGAGTCAAAGGTCTGAGCGCTCCAAAGCAGCTTCATGTCGAACTCCATGCCTCCCAGGTGGTCAGGAGCCATCAGGCGGGACTTGTGTCCTGGCAGAGTGTGGTGCTCAGGGACAAACTGGCCTGCAGGGGAGACGGGGACTTAAACAGACCTGTAATGCTGCTGTAATGAAACATTGCATTATTACTGTACTGCAGAGTTACATTGCAATGTTACTGTAATGCCCCCTACCATGTAACTAGCATGACTGCATTGAAACTGGATATCACTGTAAATTCACCGTAGTATAGCTAAATTTGTGTTGTAATGTAATGTGATAACATTAATTAAAACTATGTTTAACAGCAATGTCACTGCAGTTTCACTGTGCTGTTTTAGTCATGGAAATAAAGTGTAAAGCAATGCAAGCAATTTCACTTAAATGAAACTGTAACATTACTGCTACGCCCCTGTAGTGTGAATTCAACTGTAATATAGCTACAATTTTACCATGACTATTTTTATCTTTTAATGGTAATGATGACTGGTGATGTAATGTAACAGTAATGTTAATGTAATGTAGTTGTACCATTACAGTAGTTTTCTTTTAACATTATTGGAATGAATGGGATCTTTTTCTAAAACAACAGTGAAGACATTGCAAAGTAATTGTAATGTAACTGTAATGTAACTAATATTACTGTTAGGTCAGTATAGCATTATGGTAATGTCTGCATTATAACAGCAATTTAAGAAAAATGTTATTTTATTGTAATCAAATTTAATTTTTTAACATAACTAGTAAGTTATATTAATTTTGTCTGAAAAGACTCAAGATAGTTACATATAATGTAACATCACATGTATTGTTATGACGATGCTTATGCAACATTACTTTGATGTTTCTGTAACATTGGTGTTAAGTCAGTTTGATGTTACGGCGATGTAACTACCATAACTATTATCTTACTTACATTTTTTTGTAATAAAATCAGAACTTAAAAAATATGTGATTGGCATAACGCCTAAAAGTAACTGTTGTGTGAGTAACATTAATGTACTACTTCTTTTCTTTTTCCTCCCTTTCACCTCCCATCCACCCTCACGTCCTCCTTCACTGCATCCATGAACCCCCTCGTTTGTCAGAAATCAATCTATGTAGAATGCACTAATAATCCTATTCCTTTACCCTTTAAATTGGTTTGCCATTTTTCAAATGAAATAATGAGCAGTTTTGCACCAAACAGAATAATTTCTGAAGCCTGATGGTATAGGGCTGCTGAGAGCTGACCTCTGAATTTGGCATGAGTTTTAAACTCAATGACCAGTCGTCCATCCTCTCTGATGAAGATGCGGATGATCTGCAGCCTGGCTGAGAGCACACTGTCAGTCTGGATACCTGCAGGCATCAAGCATCACACCAAAAAAGCAGAAATTAGAAAAGGAAAACTACTCAGTCTTTGCTAAGTCTATATTTAAGAGAACAAAATAATTTTAACTACGTTAATATTCCATGATAATATTTACATCAGAAGCTTTAAGCATGACAGCATAGATCCATATGCCTCACTTTGACCAAACTTGAACCAAAAATTAACCTTCAGCAGTTTGGATTAAAACTGGTGGTAGAATAGATGTGTAAATTAGAAACCAAAAATTCATTTCTGTAGTCTGTTTTCCATGGATAAGGAGAGCAAACAACAACTTTCAACTAGAGAGACTCTGGAGCTAAAATGTTATTGTAAAAATATCCACCAGTTTTCCATCCATAGACTAAAAATAGACATGGTGTTTTCATTGCTTTTTGATACAAAAATCCAACGGCCAGTGTCTCAAAAAGAACAAAGAAGCAAAATATCTTAAAATAAAGAAATGCAGTTTTGAACAAAAGTATTTTTAAATGAAATTATACAATTTCAGGGAAATGCTACCAGGTAACTCCTTGTATCTCTTCTCAAAAGAAACAATGAGCTTCAAGAACATGAAGCTAAATTTACTAAGATTCCTGGAAAACGCTTGGTAAGATTTGTAGTTTTGCAGATGTGTTTCTCTAAAACTGCTAACTCAAAGAAAATAGTCAAATGGAGATTTAAAAAGTGTAATTTATTTTCTTCAACTCTGGATTAGTCATGTTTCAATGTCTTTGAAATGAGATGTTACATTGATGCAGTCATATTTCATAAAATCTCCTTTCACAAACCTCATGAAAACATTGAAGAATGAGACCAGAGGAAGCGTTCTCCGGAATGAAGTGGAGCATAAAACATTTTTGTTTTGTTTCTTTCAAAAAAGGTAATTTGACTAAAATCCAGTTAGTTTTTTTTGTATAAATTCAGAATCTGATGTCCTGACTGACCATTGTGATTCCATACTGACCCGTTCTCCAGAGAACTGTGTCGTAAAAGAAAGAGAACTCCATTTCGGTGTGGTGCTCCAGAGAGGCCCAGCCGCGTGGTGCCGTCACATAGATGTACGACACGTGCAGGGGAACATGGACAGTCAGGAAAGACTGAGCTGAGTCCCGGACCTGCAAAGACAGCAGCGTTCTTTAACTGGGGTTTCTTGCCGGGACAAGATCAGGTTAGCATCAGACTGATGGCTGGAACTGAAAGCTCTGCTTTAAGCTGGAACGTATTGTAACAAAAAAATGATCTTTTTATAAATTGCGCTAAAGTTTAACGACTCAGTTCAGCCAAAAAATAAAAGCCAAATCGCCATTTTTCTTTGCCTTTCAGTGGTTCCCTTTCAAGGGCTGCTCAGCAAATCAACAGCCTCCATCTACATCCTCACTCATGACCTCCTTCTCTAAATCCACCCATGATTTCTATATATATAAAAATCATGATTTCTATTTATGTAAATGGTGTGGTAGCTGAAATCAACATCACTCAAATTTCTTACAAAAATTAATTTACTTGAAACGTTTATTTATTTTAATTTTTCTAACTGATAATTATTCCAGTTTTGATGCTAAACATCAGACATACATTCTTTTCCTTATTTTGTGTTTTTATTTATCTTAAATGGAGTTGGTACATCTTAGTGTTTTTTCTTTCTTTTTGTTTTTTGCTGAAATAACTTATCATAAACCAATCCAACATGAAAGTTTTTTTGAATGTGCATAATTGATCTGGTTTTAGTTTGATGTCACATGTTCTTCCTTACACAACCGTTGGCATTTACCCAGACAGTACAGTGCTTCCCATGTGTCAGCTGTAGATCCAAATAAGAGTTAAAAAAAAGTCTAACATTGAAATTTTACAACATTGGTGTCAAAACCTGGAGCACAGAAACAGCTAATGTAACTGAACATGAGCTGTGGATGTACAGGACACATGGACACCTCCATCCTTTGTAGCAGGTATTACATACCTGGAAGTCTGCAGTGACTGAGCCCCCACACACATCAATGAGCTCTGTCATGTCATAGTAGGCGTCAAAAGTCCAGATGCAGCTTTTCAGGTTCAGGTGCTTGTAGAGCCGGATGGTCTTGGCCTCACGGACGTTGGGGTTAAACTGGTGGGGGCGGTCAAAGCCTGGTCCCAGAGAGAGGCTGTCATAGGAGACATCATCCAGGAAGCCTGTCTCTGAAGAAGATTGTTTTGTTTACAAACAGGATGAAACATGGCCGCCATATCTCACTCTGCCATGCATGCTTCAGCTCCAAGGCTTTCAGAGGAGGCGTTCCTCCAAAACACAAAGAGAAGCCAGAACAAGAGAACGTCTCCTCCTGCTTGAATAATGTGTGCTATTGTCACAGAAACCCCTTTCTAGCAAACATGAACTGGGTCTGGTTCAGAGTGCTGTCATGAACACGGGGCCAAATCACAGCTACCTTGCTTGATAAAAAAAAAACAAAATTGGAATAACTGAACCACAGACAGTATACAGTGAGAACTGGACTGATTATCCCCTCCCCCTTTGTGTTCCAAACAGGAAGTACCGGCTGGACCCAGAAAGTCAAAATCCCGCAGACTTCAATGGAGATAAACAGCTGTTACTCGGTCATCATGTTTGTCAGAATTCTAGTGCTGGTATCTCTTTTTAACATGTTCTTGCTAAACCTAATTATTTTCATGATCTCTTTTCTTTATTGCAAGTTTTAAAGTTATAAACTGAGGTCTCAGTAAAAGCATGTGGCGTCTGCTGGCCCCCACTTCCAACGTTCGAAACGTTTGATTGAAAGATTCCCCTGAGCCTGTTTTCAGGGAAACGGGTGTGACTTTCCAACAAGCTCACTCCTGATTAGAGAGAGTGGTTGCCATAGAAATGATGACTCAGACAGACTCGGACCAATCGCTGCTTACTGCATTTTTCACCGTTTAAGTTCAGAGCGGCTGATCAGAAAACTCTGATGACCCAGCATTCCAGCAGCATTTAAACGCATCACTTACGCACGAATCTGGGAGACGTGAAAAGAGTCTCAAATCAGATTTGTGTGTAAATGTGGTTTTGTGTGTGCGTAACAAGTGATTCGTGCATATTTTTTAAAGATTTGTTAGTTTGAAGCTGTCGTAATTTGAAGTTGTGCATGTGTACATTGTACTTTGTATTTTTTAATATTTTGTAATTTTTGAACTCATGCACAAAATGTATTTCATGAGTTACAAATCAAGAATTACGCACGCACAAATCCAAAGTTACGCACAAATCAAGAATTATGCACGCACAAATCCAAAGTTACGCACAAATCAAGAATTATGCACGCACAAATCCAAAGTTACGCACAAATCAAGAATTATGCACGCACAAACCTAAAGTTACGCACAAATCAAGAATTATGCACGCACAAACCTAAAGTTACGCACAAATCAAGGATTACGCAGGCACAAATCCAAAGTTATGCACAAATCAAAATTACACACACACAAATCGAACTGATACTAATTTCTCTCCATACAAATAGAGGACTCATACAGTTGTGCGTGTCGTGTCAAGGTCACGCACAGCTTTCTTTGGATCTGTGCACAGATTTTCATTCTCTACCACTATGCTTAACAGCGGGTTTGAGATGTTTTTGCAAATAAACTTTAAAGCCCCACTTTGGTCATCTTTTGATCTATTTTCAAAGTGTTCCCAGGGGTCTTTTAGCTATGATCATGCTTTTTTTAGGCAAAATCTAAAAACCTGTGTCGTTTCCTAAGACATAGTTTCTGCAGAGCAGCAAGAGTTCATTAGAAATTTACCAATGAGTTGTGGCCTGTTGGCCTGCACTTTTTTCCCCATCATCCTTTTGTCTGCAGTCTCTCCTGCTAGCTTACAGCTCCTCACAACCCCAACCTAACATTGCTGGTGCAACAGAACTGGCAACAATTTCGTAGCTAGTCGTACGGTTCTGAGCCAGATTCCAACTCAGACGAGGAAAACATAGACAAACATGAATATATTTGTCTCTAAGTGGATACTGAATGGAGCAGAGAAGGGAGCTTGTGGCTGATTGTAGTTTGTATGTAACAACTACAAGCGGTTTCCGACAGTCTTTTCTTCTGCTCCTGACTCACCACAGTTTGAGTAAATACTAAGAAATGCAGTTTTAAACTTCATTTTCTTTATGTCCTCCATCATGAGAAAAATGCAACAAGAAGATGTTAAAAACACCACAAATACCATTTTCATTGGAGTGGATCTTTAACTGGTTTCTATTTTTGCATCAGTCAGAGGAATTTCTCTGTCTTGGTGACTTACAGGTCACAGGTCATTACAGGTCATTCCTCAGTCATAGTGGTGCAGGAACAAACCAGGTGTGTTTGTGTAAGTGTGCAGCATGAAACCACTGACCGGAGAGGCCTTGCAGTTCTTTGACGGTGACCAGATTTGAGCAGACATGCTGCTGCCTGTAGATCGACTCCGACAGCAAGAAATGTAAGTTGTGCAGAGGTATGGTGGACACCAGGGGGAGCATGCCATCTTGATGAGGGATCTGCACTGAGATATGTATCCTGAACAGAAACATAAAGCAAGCTTTTACATAAGTCAGAAGGCATGTTGGCTGTCCATGCTTCTCCTGCTTCCACTAACCGGTTAGGATGTTCCTTGTGCTTCACATCCAGGTATTTTAGTGTGGCAATGAAGGACTGAGCCTGGAAGCCTCTGGCAGTTCCTGTGGTCACAGGAGTGTGGCAAATTGAGCCCTCTGTGCTGATTTTGGCGATGTTGCTTCGAAGGGGGGTTCCCAAATGACCTGCTTTATCCCGGGCCTGAGCCACACAGCGGACGTGGAAGCGGCGGCTGAAATAAATACTGTCTAGGACCTGACAGAACAGCAGAGGAATCAGGACCAAGCTACGCAGAAATGAAGATGCCACAACCAGAATGATCAACTATGTAAACTAACATTTCCTGAGTCAAATTTGTAAAATACACAATTAATTTATAGCTTTATTTTGTTTTATCTTGTATTTATTTAAAAGGTCCAAACATTTTCAAATTACCATATTTTTCGCACCAATACACACTCAAAATCGACAGTGTGCCTAGTAATCTGGTGTGCCTTTTCTGTGTACCAAAATCTGTAAAAATGTTCTGGTGCTCCGCTCAATTGACTGTCAGACCATTTCTCACTGACTCAAGAGCGGCACAGATGAGTGCGTTGAACGTATTTTGAGGGACAAAGGTGGGTCACAGACAGAGATTCTGGCACGCCATGCTCCTGGGAAACAATGTGGCTGGAGGTAAAGTTATGGCACATCTCAGGTTACTGCAGAAACCCATCTTAGTGCAAAACATAAAGAGCAGCACAGCATTTCAGAGCATAAGATTTAGCTGGCCTGCGCCATTACGCCCGTGCAGTCCCGAAAACATGCGGATGATGTGTCTGACAGCGTTCCTTTGTCTGTTCGTTCGGGATATGATCATGTTCCTACGTCATGTGCTAAAATTGACAGTTCGCCTCGTTTTTATTATTCATGGCCCATGTAACGAGCACCGCAGAAGCCTTTTCCATGTGAGATCAGCCGGAGTGCCATGTGCACCCATCCAGCCAGACTTCACACGTGTTTTTCCAGTTTATTTGCTGCACGTCACTCTCCGCAAGAGTTACTCAGATTCAGCCCTGCTGAATAAACGTTTGATCAAACTCCACAAGGTTTTCAACAAGCCTTAAGAGAAAGATTTCCGGTGCTCCCGCATGACAAGAGCAATAGAGCAATTGTCTTTGTTCGTGGGAGAGATGGAAGGAGACTGGGAGGCAGCGCCGGGCGAGTTCCACCTCCATATGTCAATGGATTGTGGACATCTGGGCTAAAGTCTATGCTTTGACTGTTGTCCGAGCTTTTAATATGCCGGCGGCATAATTGCTGAACAACCACCTGGCAATGAGACCATCTCTGACAACGAAACAACAATGAGAGGAAAGTCGGCAGGTTTGATTCCGCAGCTGTTTAATTCAAACACTAAAGATGCTTTGAGTGGATTGTTAAATAATTGAATAAAGCTCATCTAAACTCACTGTTTTGCTTCCGTTACCTTTTTTTGAGCTTTATAATATGTACCTCATGTATTGTTAAATACAGAAATAGACCCCCTAATTAAAACTGTGCCTTATAATACAGGACGCCTTATGGTGCGGAAAATAATCCGGTATTTGAAGTCTGAAGTCTTTCAAGATGCAAAGATTTTAGATTCAAGTACAAAATGAACCAAAGTTCTATGATTTTAGTTTTCTTAGATTTGTTTTCTTGATACTCTGTGTCGATACTGAAGATTTTTGGCTTGGTGGTTAAGGTTCTGCCTCTGAATCTTTCTCAGCTTCACTTTCCAATCATCTTAGTTGTTATCCACCCTGATTTGTTAGTCAGATCCTCTGTCTTTTTTCTTCTTGGTTTTTAGGTTGACGTCGTGTCACTTTCAGTGACATCATACTTAAGTTCTCGGTTATGTTTAGTCACAAAATCAGTTGACGTTCATATTCTGTGTTTGGATCTTTCACAGCAGCTCTGTGCCCTTCAAAAGAAATTTAAAGTCATACCTTATGGTTGACGCTGGTGTAGGGCGTGGTGTCAGTCACAGTCTCAAAGGGGGAGCGTGCCCCACTGGTGTCGGTGGGTGCTGCCACCTCCCAGGAGAAGTGAACTTGTGTTTGGTTGATCCCTGCTTCCTCACAGCGCTCCTTCATCACTGAGTACTTTGGGTAGTGGGAGTCACAGGGTGTGACACATACCAGAGGGTAACCTGGAGGAGGCGTCCTCTTACTGCCCTCTTTAGTAACCTCCTGTACATGATCATAGTCAGCCAGAGAAACCACCTAACAAGGGGTTGGGGGGAGGGGTCGAAATGCACAACTGTTTAAGTAAAAACTGCAAAAGATTGGATGTTGTTTTATGAAGAAAGAAGTTAATCTATTTCTCTGTCATGTTTCATACAATAGGCGGGGCAGGAAGGATAAGACTGCCTGTAGCCTCTTGGTCCAAGATGGTCACTGTTGCCATTGAGATCTCCCCAAGCACTGCTTCCACAGGGTCATCAGGGCCAAGAACAAGGGAGAAGGACTCATGCCACTCCCTGTCCTCATTAGACAAAACCTCTACTTTAAACAGGATGTGGTCCATTCCTGCCAGACCATGCAAGCAAGTAAGAAGATCAGTCTTTGCTCATCCCAGAACCTTTCCCAGATCTGTCAGAGCATCTTAAGCACCAACCTGGAATAAATTTGAGAACTCGGCTCTTTGGGTTGTAGTCAATTCCGGATTGAGCTGAGCCGTCACGGGTGCTGCAGCGGATTTTGGATGTTCGATCCAGATCACCCTGGCGGATCACCTTGATGCTGAGAACCTCGACACCATCAGGACCAAGGGGCTCTCTGACCTGGAATGATCCCTGCTCGAACTGAATGGTGGGAGCTGGAGAAAAGGGTTGGAAAAGAACAAGAACCAGAGGCTCTTTTCCATCAGTTTCATCCCCACACAAAGAAACCAAATCCAAAACCCAAGAACATAGAGCAGAAGAAACATAGCCAGGAAGGACTTGGATCTTTGCTTAGAAGGCTATTCTAAAGTTCCTTGAACCTTTGTTGCTTGTTACAATAACACATTTTTACTGCGTACCATCTTCATCATTGGTGATAGTAATGGTGATGATGTCATTACGGCCCACCATGGCCCCGCTCCAGTGGTCACCCAGAGGTGTACCCAGATGAAGCTGGAAGTCCTCATCAGGCTCGAAAACAGAGTCATCGTTGATGCGAAGGGTGCAGTTTTTCACCTGGAAGACAGAGAGGAAAGGTTCCAGTGGACCAGGGCTACAGTCTTTATGTTACAAGGATGAATGGTAACATGTTATAATAACTACCTGTTTTAGACAGTTATCATAACCCTACTTCTAACCCTAACCCTACATTTATGAATCTTTAACAAACTGCTAACTGTTATTTAATAAGTCATTTGTAACTCAATAACCAACAGTTTAATAATGATTTGTTCGGGTAGTTATTATAAAGTGTTACAGATGGAATACATGAATCAATGAGAAACAACTGCTAACAAAAAAAGGATTAAAATATAAATGAATAAGAACTAATCTTACAGTTAAACCGTGTCATAGCACTGAGTCACAGACTGCCACTTCTTAAATGATGAAGTAAGTTTTCCACCTTTTCTCCTTTTAGGAAAGTGATTCTTGACTCATCGGTGTTCCTTCTTTCCTCAAAGTCGTCCATCACTGCAGCAGACATGGTTCGGGTAAAGCAGCGCACAGACGACCTGAAGGACAGGTCACCAGTCCGGATAATGGGGATGTGGAGGACACCGTCTTTCTCCTTCACAGTGTATACACTCTTCTCAAATTGCATGCTGGGAACTGAAACAGAAAACAACTCTTAATCTAGCTTCTGGAAACATTAAGGGTTCCAAGTGTTAAAAGACTTAAACTCATGGGCTACAATTTACCAACAGCAAAAGATAGTTACAATTTTTTAAACTTTTACACCTTTATCCTCTAAATAACCTGATTTCATATATGCCACACAACTCAGACCACCTGTAATGTTGTTAATTATGAAGGTGTATCTGAGAGAAGTGGAATCTTAGAAGTTAAGATGAGCAGAGACTTAGCATTCTGTTAAAGGCTCACACCAACGAACATGGTGTTTGTGGTGTTTTTACCAGGGTCAGGAGAACATAAGGAAAATGAAAACTGCATTTCGGAGTATTTCTTCATTCAAATGGTGAGAAGGTGTGAGAAGGTTCTAGTTTTTATGTACAAACTACAATCAGCAGGCCACAAGCTCCCTGCTCCAGTCCATTCTGATGCAGACAAATAGATCCATGTACGTCTTTGTTTTCCTCGTCTGAGCTGGGATGGGAAATGAGAGGAGGTTTACTTTCTTTCCAAAAAGTCCCGCCCACAATTAAGAGGTAAATTTCTGAAGTACTTCTGCAGAAAGTATGTCCTAGAAAACCACACAGGTTGTTTGATTTTGCCTAAAAGTACAATCATAAGTATAATCATAGCTAAAAGATCAAACAATCTATAGGACTAGACTAGTGGGACTTAAAAGATTCTTTTAAAATGTTGTGGAATATTTTTAAAACAGCACTTCTTTAAAAACCTCAGCACCTAAAGAGAAGAACATCATGAAATGACCAAGAGGAACTGGAGAAATCTCTGTGCATCAGAAACATGTCTGTGGTCTTTTGTTTTCAGTGCATCACTTATGGACATGTCAGTGACATTTCCAAAGGTCCAGGAAATTTGTGGATAAAACTAAAGCTCTGTCCAGTGTTGGGAAAGTTCCTTTAAAGAGCAACTGACTACTTTACTTTAGTCACTGGATTAATTTATAATTAAATTACTTTACTCGATCCCCAATTTGAACTTAATTCAAGTCTCGTTACTTTATTTTAATTTTTTTTTTATTTCTAAAATGAATAAAGCTAGCATAAACAAGATCCCCTGGTAAAATCCACAAAATAAAAACATAGAGGCTCCACAAGGGCAATCAGTTCTCATTATTATTATGCACATGAGAAAATGTACATGGTACAAAGCCTACATAGTGTGTAGACACGTTGCTCATTGACACTATGGCAGTGGAAAGCAGTTCATCTCCAGGGCAGAACTTGTTTGAAATAAACTGGAAAGACTTCAAATATCTCCAGTTGCTGAATGCTCCTATGAACATGCCCTTTTTTCTGCTCTCTTCATCTTACTTTGACCAATCTCTGCATTGGCGTGCATGCGTCGGTTTTCCGTTTTATTTTTTTATTATTATCAGTTTGTTTTATTTAACTAAAAGAAAATGTCAGAGTCAACTGTTTGAACAAGTTAATTAGTTTTATTAGTTGCCAATGGTTTCACTGCACCAAAATGTGAGTAATGAAGTAATGAGGGTTTTTGTTGTCTAGTGATTGTAATTTAATTAGTGATCAGTGTTACTCTGTTACTGACAAAAGCCATTAAATGACAGTGATTTTTTACTTTGTAATTCATTTCCCCCAACACTGGCTCTATCAACATCAAGGAGGCCATCTTTGAACTTGACCCAGAAGAACAGTGGTGTCCTGTGGACACAAACTCTTTTCAAATGGACTGTTCAAAGTACGGCAGAGTTTGGTGGTCACACGAGTCCAAATGTGATTTTGATGGTAATCATTGACATTGTGTCATAGGAGTTAAAGAGTGGAAGTGGGTAAACGTGTTTCAGGGGAGGCCTTTAGTGTTTCTGCACTAAGACACAGAACTGCAGCTTTAAAGCTGAATGTCTCACCCTGCAGTCTGAACTGATCTGCTGGAATCCACAGCTCTTAGGTGGAGCAGGGACGTCTAACTCCAGGACTGTAAGCCTGTGGTCCTTCATTTCCATATATCCCAGCAATTAGTTCAGACATGCATGAGACCAAATTCAACATAGTGAGTGCACTCACTGTCCTGGAAGGCGTCGCTGATGACCACGCTGGCTTCATATGGCTCCTGGAGGACAGCACCCTGAGGGGAACTGAGAAACACCACAAAGGACTCGGCCCCCTCAATGGTGGGGCTCTGGATGTCATCCATGATGGTCAGGCTGCAAGTCTATAACATGCAGAATGTAGAGCTTTAGTTGGGCTCTAAAAGCCAAAATAAACCATTGTTCATCTAATGTGTCTAATCTCTAAAGCCCAGGAAGTTTCTCTTCAGCCTCTATCAGATGCAGCGGTGTCTGCAGACATCAGAATGTTGTGAACAAAGAAACACACCTCCTCAGTTTTTCCTGCTTTAAACTCCACCTTCTTGGAACTGGGGATGTAATCAACCCCTGGGCTGGCTGAGGGGGGTTCTGAGGGTCTGGTGGCACACCACACAGAAGTCACAGAGAACAGGTCACTGCCGTGTCGCAGCACTGGTATCTCAATGGTGCCTGCAAAGTGAGGATAAAATGAAGAGAGGGTGGAAAATGGCAAATTATCATGGGTTCTGTTTTGCTGGTAGCAGAGTTTATGCTCCTGACATAATGACAACCAGCTTTGTTTGACATTCAAAGACTTTCACTTCTTTCTCATTTTACAGTCGTTTAAATTTAGAGGCTAAAAGCAGCAAAAGACATTGAGAAAATGAATTTTTCAGCAACTAATGACAGTGTTGGGTGTGGACAGTGTGCAGAACATGAAAAACCACAAAGTCAGCAGACGAAACTGGACAGAGGTGTAAAGGTGAAAGACAAAGTGCCCTGTCTTTAGAAACCGTGGGGCAAAAGTCTGATTTCGTGTTTTTCTCTGTGTGGCTGTCACATGTATAGACTTTCACAGCAGTCAGGAGGTTCACGTGCAGTGACTCGTCTCTTCATCTCATTGATACCAAATCTTCCAAACACAGAGGTTTAAAGTTTCATACCAGCGTCCTCGCTGAAAGTAAATGTAGCGTTTCCCAGTGACACCGTTGATGCGTCGTTGGGTCCATCGATGACCACTTTGGCCACAACCACATCTCCCACTCGAGCGTTATCCGATACATCTGACAGCACCAGCTCAAACTCTTCCGACAGCTCATACTCGCTGTCATCAATGAGCTTCACATCACAGGTGGACATGCTGACGCCGGGCCCAAGGATGACACGGCTGTCCGTGCTCATGCCACGGCTCTTGTAGTCAGAGCCGGACTCCAGAGCATGAAGGCTGCTGCCCCGAGCAGACCGGGCCACAGTGTAGCAAATGGCAGATACGGTTCTGGAGGTGTCACCTGAAAGGACGCAAAAAGAGGAGCATGTGACTTTTTTGAGTCTGACTGCTAAAAGCAATCAAAGTTTGTTATCCTACTTTTTTCTTATGTTTTATCATATTCTATTCTGCTGCGTTTTTGTTTCGTTACTCTTTCCAAACAAAACAAGCTATCAAGATACAACCATTTGTTTGTAAAGCTCTAGTGAGATTGGTGACCAACTAATTTTGGTACATTAGTTCCTTTGGAAAACTTTATTCGAATTAAAAAAAACAAAGCTTTCCTATTGAAGGTTTGAAACTCAAAAACTACTTTGGGTAATGTTTTGTAATTTGGTGATCAGTAACTTCAGAATTTTCTACCTAAGCTGTTTCAAAGGCTGGCTTAATAGCTCCACATTTTGTCAGATGCAGTACAAGACATGTTTTGGTCTTTTTCTTCCATACCAAGAATGGAAGCTTCCAGCTGTTAAAAAAAGTTGTTTTCCTCTGATTCCTTGGATGTTAGAAAAACATTGTTAAAATTGGACCATGAACTTCTGTTGTCCTCCTTTTCCCATCATGTTAGATTTAAAATATTGGTGTTTGTCCTAATTAGACCGACACAAATTCAATGAGACCTTTTTGCATAACTCCTTACAGTTTTCCTAGAAAAACAAACTGTAAATTAGAGAAGGTTGGTTGTTGACTTTACGATGCTACAACTCCTCAAACACATCAACCCACCCTGACTGAATTTTAAACAATACTTCCTTCCTTTTGGCCCAGTGGTCTAGTAAAACAAGTTTTTTAACACCACCTTGTGGCTTCTTATGAAGGATTTTCTAATGGTATCTGTTTTGATTGTATTTACTAAAGGATAAGTCTTGGAGACATAATTTCTTGCTCATAGGAACTTTCTGAAAGATTGTCACCTCACTAAGACATCATCAACTGGCAATTTGTATATTTAGAAAAACTTTCCTTTTTCTTGCTCCTTATACAGTACTAGTAGATGCAGCGAGTGATTAATAAAAGCATTGCTTCCAGCAATCAGATGTCATTTCTTCTGAAAGTTGTACCACTTTAAAAGATGACAGAGCTCTGTAATGTTCATCAAAGAACAACTGTGAGGGACAGAATGTAAAAACACTACAGAGGAAATTCTGTTGTGTCATTTTTTAAAGAATTTGTTTGTAGAATAGAGAAGAAAATAAGTATTTACTTCCTACAGACAAGATTTCTGCTCCTCACAGACCTGTTATTTCTTTTGTTATCATTGAGTTTTCTTGCTCCGGCCTGAGGATTGCTGCGCTTGTTTTGTTCGTGTCTAAAGCTGAGGAAAGAGTCAAAGCCGCTGCGTTTGGACACTTCCACTGAAAACTACAAAGGATAACGCACACAAATGCACTGAAATCTAAATCAAACTGGCTTCTCTTTGCTGTCTCGCAGACCTTTGCATGTTTTATTCTTAATACAGCGCACTGTGTTCTGCATCCTGATTGGCTGTTGACCTTGTCAATCAACCTCCTCCCTGCCATGTCTCCAGTGCAGAATGCGTTCAGGTTTTCAAATCTACATAAATCTTTGGTCGTGAGCGGGTCTTTGTTTTCATTCTAAAACTGGACTCATTTCTCAACGCAGGTTTAAACTTTAAGAGTTTAAACAAGAAAAAAGTGACAAAATGTTCAAGTCTGCTTATTGTTATTTTATTGGTTTATTTCACAGGGCCAGAGCACATTAAAAGCATAACCGTTTGCCAGAATTAGCGCAAAGGCTTTTTTTCATCTAGGTTTCCTGGACAGATGTTTAAAATGACAACCTAAAACATCAAATCAACAATAAAAAAAGGACCATGAAATACATAAAATACATAAAATACAAAGATAAAACAATCAATGATGGTGTATACAAACATTAAAAAAACATTACAAATGATCAAAATTGATACAAAAATACTGTAAAATCTACAGTTAAAATGATACCAATTAATTAATGTTGACAAGTTTGCTGTGTTACAAGCCAGTTCTTTATGTACCTTTTAAAATCACTGTTTAAGCTCATTTCTATAATGCTGTGAGGGACAGCATTCCACTGCTGTGCAGCTATTGTTGAAAAGGCGCTCTGACCGAAGGCACTTCTCCATCGAGGCAGCCTCCACGACAAGCCCCATTTGTCACTCTTTCACAGCAAGATCTTATTTTAACAAACTAGTTTAGTGGGGGCGACGACAAACCGTGAATTGTTTTACAGATTAAACAGAGGATTTTATCAAAAATGACATTTCCCCAACTCAACAGTTATATATATTTTTTAAATGGTACAATGATATCACAGTGTTTTTTTTTTTTCAATGTTATGATTGTCTATTTTTAAAGCGACTCTATGGATTTTAGTGTTGTTTTACTGGCTCGCAACCAGTTTGTGAGACAATAGGTTCCTTATGAGAAAACCATTGCTGTAACCATCTAATTGCTGTATCTTCCTAAATTATAATGAAATCCCCTAAAATTACAGTTTCCAAGGTAATGCAAGTTTATTTGTTTAGCACATTTTATGTACAAGACAATTCAAAGTGCTTTACAAAAAACAATCAAAAGAAATATTAAAGATGTGATCATTAAAATAAGAATTAACCAAAGTTGAAAAGAACTGAATTTAAAACATGCATAGATAAACGGTACGGATGTAAACCTTTGAATACAAACTACTGTATTTTCTGGACTATAAGCTGCTACTTTTCTCCATGGTTTTGAACCCTGAGGCTTATACCATGGTGCGGCTATTCTGTGGATTTTTCTTCCCCTCTAGACAGCAGATGGCTGGCGCCGTAAACAGCTACGACCTACACCTTCAGTACAAGATGACCATGATCTGTTTTCTGAGGTTCTAGTCGGTCTTTCATTTGTGTGTCCTTAAAATAACAACCCAAATGTCTGATCGCGTCAATTGCTGCGTTTCCATGACACAGACGTGCAAAACTTTATCGACAAAAAAATAAAAATAAAATAAAAGCAATTATGCGTATGGGGCGCCGTTTGTAAACCGGTGTAGTAAAATTTTAACAGCAATATATTTGATTATTTAGCCTCTTTTATGAGAAAGAAAATCAGTTTGGTTTTTCAAATGTGTTATTTCACCGTTTAATTCATGTATTTATAAATGTTACATTTACTTGCTTAATATTTAGTTAGAAAACTAAATATTTAATTTTAAAGTTAAATATTTATATTATAATTATATATTTAACTTGCAAATTAAATGTTTAGAGCTGACCTAAATATTTAGTTTCCAAAATTTATTTATTTAGGTTTTGTAACTAAATCTTTGTTTGATTGACAAATATTAAAGTCTAATTTAAATGTTTAGATTACAGCTAAATGTTTAGTTTGGAGCTAAATGTTTAGTTTGGAGCTAAATGTTTAGTTTGCAGCTAAAAGTTTAGATTATAATGCAAATTAACTTGCCGATAAGCGGAAGTGGCCTACCAAAATAAAAGCTGGATTTTTGCTCCATCTAATGCAGGCTAATGCAGATGTAGTAGAATGCTAATGTGTGATTGTTAGTAGTGTAATGGGCGGCCTTATAACTAGAAGTTTTATATGTCTTGTAAATAAGCTTCTTGTAAATAATAAAAAAGACTACTGCCTAAATTGTGCATTATTTAAAATTATAACACATTTCTTGGCCTAGCTGCGTGCATACCTGTTCTCTCCACAGGGGCAGCGAAGAAGCCGCTGCTCTCGTTGACGTGGTAGGTCTTCTTGTCAAACTGCAGAGTGGGTTCGTCCTCTGTGTCATTGATGTTAACTGCAGCACGAATGTTTTTGCCCAGCAGTGCATACACTGGCATGGTCAATTCCACGTGAAAGCTCTCCATTCCCTCAAACAGCTTGTCGTCGTTGATGATGATGTTGCACACCTTTGTGTCCTCACGCTCATCGAACTGAACCTATGGAGTGAACTGGATTAGGAGGAGTTTATAGAAATGTACATCTGTGTCTGTGCAGCTCATGTACCTGTCCAGCATACTCCACATAATCCTGCCGGTCCAGACGGGATCCAGTACCACTGCTTGAAACAGCGCTGCCTTGTTCAGTTCGGCAAAGCACAATGGCATACTGGTTGAGGTTGCCGGTACGCTTCACGGTCACAGCTACGGTGCCAGCCTTCTCACTCACATTGTAGCTGAAGGTAAACCAGACGAGAAGGCATGTTTGAGAGCCAGCATGGTTTTGCTGCTTGAGCTTTCTTTCAGCTGAGATGAACACACACCTCTTATGCTCAAAGCTGATGAGGGACCACTGGATGTGGAAGACATTGCTACTGACCACATTAGGTTTGCTGTCTTTGACCAGAAACTTGAAGTTGTCCATTGTCTCCAGGATGTTCTCCTCATGCAGCACATAACGGATCAAACCTAGGTTGATATCAGCTACAAAGAGCCAGGAACACAAAATTAGTCTCCATGTGCTCCTTGATTGCTCCATGCCTGGCATGACCTGGTACTGTATGTGCTATTCAGATATGTGCATTAAGATTTAACACATGACCAAATCATCTGTCTCTGCTTGCTACATCTCAGTTAGATTGGCTGCAAAATTTTTTGCACAACTTTCACAGAGATACAGCAAGATGACAGGAGAGAAAAGTGACAGTGGAGACAACGAAAGAGTGGAAGCTTAAATCCTAATTCATCCAAATCTCTGGAAAGCAGGTTTTCTTCAGTCCTAACAGTCTTTGTGGCTTTTGGTATGTCATGGCCATGGTTCAGTCCTGCTCCTTCACCCCAAACCTTCCTTTTTCTCCATTCTAATTTCATTCTCCTGTGCTGAGTAATTCCTGTGTGCTTCATCTGCGTTCACACTCATTGAGCTGCTCAGTTTCACTTCCACACTGCCAGCCCGATGAGTCTTTTCATTTTCTAGGAAGTCATAGCTCTGTCATATTTAGTCTTCTCATGGTTTCTGACTCTTCTGGCCTTGACTACAAGTGTCAGCCTGTCCCTAGTGATGGGCAGAAGCATGCTTCATGAAGCTTCATTTGCTTATGGACGACATCTAGTGGGCACAAAAAGTGTCAGCCTTGATACAGGGTTTGCGGAAGCTCTTCCTCCACTACTCGACATGCACCTCAAAGCCTCGAGACAGAACGTCACATCCCTATTATGCATCAGCGATGGAGGCAGGGCTTCCTTGTAAGAATTTTGGAGCACCAACACCAGGGTGGTCCTGCCTCACAAACACCACACACTGGCTGAGGCTGTAGCATAAGCAAGCTTAGCAAAGAAAAAGATACTAGAAGCTATGATCTCAGAGTTTGGATTTTTCACAAGGACCTGACCTGATGGACATTGATCAGCACTCAGATCACAACATATAAAACAAGGAAACAGGAACCACGATGATTTGAGTACATGCCAGTTTCGGTTAATCATTTGAAAAGGACATGATAATGGTAGCAAGAAACTAAGGTTTTAGCCTGACATGATGAAGAGGGCACTGCTGGGGTCTACCTTGTGTGAAGGTGCTGATGGGGCTTCCTGGTCTCAGTTTGCTCTCCAGGAAGCCTTGCTTTGGCGCTGTGGTCACCTCGTACACCAGTTGTCCATCCTCTGTGTCAGGGTCCATGGTCAGCAGCTCCTTCTTGGTGATCAGGTTGGTGGCCTAACCAACATTAAGCAGAAATTCACATCAGCATCCTTTTACCAACATCATCAATGCTCTTCCTCTCATTGTGTCCAAACCATCTCGATCTGCTTCCTGGCATATATCAACAAAACATCGACCATGATCTGTTCTTCTGATGGATTCAATCCTGATCCTGGTCACTCCCAAAGAGAACCTATCAACCATCACCACAGCAAATAAGAAGAAACTCAAATCTGATGCTTGGTGCAGACCCACCTCTACCTGGAACTCCTCTACTTCACCTACAGAACATCTCACCACTACCTTCCGGCTCTCATTCATGTTTTGAACGTCTCTTTTTGAACGTTTTGAACGTGTTCTTCTCTGTCACTCCAAACTTATTCATCCAAACCACAACTCCTCTCTCTGTAATATGTGATGGACTTTCTCTAGATCTATAAAAACACAATGCAGCTCTTTCTGACCATCTCTTTACTTGCAGCTTCATTGTTTGACTCATCAGCTTTATCTCTCAGAAATTTTCAGAATTCCCCACGTCTTCCTTCTTCAAAATTGACACCAGAACATTTCTATTTCATTTTTCACATATCCTCTCACTCTCCATGATCTTGTTAAACATTCCAGTCAGAGACTTTTATCATCTCTCCTAGACACTTCCATATTTCCACAGGTTTGTTGTCTGGAACAACTGTCTTTCTATTCTTCTCTTCTTCCTCACATCATCCCTATTGATCTTTACTCCTTCCTGCTCCACAACAGTCCCCTCTTCTATTCTGAGCTCTCTATTATTTTCTTCATCCATTAGTTGTTCAAAGCTCTTCTTCCCTCTTTGCATCATACTTGTAAAACCTGAAAACACATTTCCATCCCTGATTCTGTGTCTCAAATGTACAGATCCACCTCTGTTTTTTTCTTTTTTTTAACTTGTCCTGTCCAACAGCTGATCAAACATATGAGCTAATGGCGTCTTGTGTTGGACAGACTTTACTCTTAAAATTGGGGTCCATAAGTCTTCTGACACACGAGGTGTATATTTGTATAAAACCCTTTTGTAATTTAAGCTAAACTTTACTTATATCAATTATGTTTGTATCCTTTTTTGTTGGACCGGATGGAAAAGAAGAAGGGGGAAGAAGAGAGCGAGATGTTGGCGTGGTGGTGTTAGAATCTTAAAACAACAGGCAACAAGATGCTGGAAGTTTATAATCACCATGTGGGAATGTTTGTCTAAAATGGGCGGGGCCTGTCCACACACTTAGATGGCCACCAAAACACTCATGTTAGACGACACGTCATGTACCTGCCATCTTTAACACCTGCTGTCTCTTTCATCTTTTATGTGTTTTTCTTTAGACTTTTAGATTTCTTTCCTAGAGCTCAGCTATATTTGCATTTGCCTCTACCACCAATATCTCTACTTTTGTTGAGTCATATTTTATTTTGGAGTGACTTACGGAAAGACGCCACGACGCCACGGAGGCTGCACTTCGAAAATCAGTTCTTTTCCACTGTTAATCTGGACTGCAAATATTACAGTATAGATGACCTTAAAAACTCTGTTAACCCTGAAGGAAGACTGTCAATCATCCACTTTAACAGCAGAAGCATGTACACTAACTTTGGAGACATCAAGGACTATCTACAGAATCTGGGATGTTCCTTTAACATCATAACCATATCAGAAACTTGGTTCAACAAAGACTGATTTTGAATTGGAAAACTATGAACTTCATTATGTGAACAGAGTAAATAAAAAAGGAGGAGGAGTTGCAATCTATGTGCAGAAAAATATGAAGTTTATAGTAATTGATCAAATGTCAGTTGCAGTGGATGGAATACTGGAATGTATTACAATCGAAATCTGTAATGAATCAGGGAAGAATGTCATTATAAGCTGTATCTACAGGTCACCAGGGTCAAGCCTAGAAGTGTTCAGTGACTGGATGGAAAAACTGTATCATTCTCAACATAACAAAACTTTCTTTATTTGTGGAGATCTAAATATAGATCTGATAAACTCCAGCAAACATAAAGCAACAGATGACTTTATCAGCAGAATGTACAGTATGAGTTTCTATCCAACCATAACAAGACCCAGCAGAATTACTGCTCACAGAGCTGCTCTTATTGATAATATATTTACTAATAATATAGAAAACACTCATATGAGTGAACTCATGATATGCGACATAACTGATCATTTACCAGTTTTCACACTATTTCATATCAACGTGGCAACAAAGAAAATAATAGAAGAACCAGTTTACAAAAGGTTAAGGAATGAAAAAACAATGACCTCAATGACTTATCCAGACAGAACTGGAACTCTGTGTACAGAGACAAAGATGTGGACACCGCTTATGAATGCTTTTTAGAAAATTTAGCTGACTCTACAACAAAAACTGTCCAATTCATCAATTCAAGAACAAATTTGCTAAATGTCCTTTGTTAACTACTGGTCTACAAAATGCTTGTAAAAAGAAAAATAATTTCTATAAAAAATTCTTAAAACAAAGGTCAAGAGAAAGTGAACAGAGATACAAGTCTTACAAAAATAAACTGACTGAAATAACACGGCACAGTAAAAAAGTGTACTACAATAATCTACTGAATGAAAATAAAAACAACGTGAAGAGAGTTTGGGAAATATTAAACAGTATCATTAAAAAAGGGAGAAAAAAGCGAACATATCCAGATTACTTTACAGATGAGAAGGGTCAAAGCTATACTAGTAATGAAGCAGCAAACAGTTTGAACAACTATTTTGTAAACGTGGGTTCAGAGTTGGCAGCAGAAATTCTAAAGTGCAAAACCAGCAAAGTAAATATTCCACCATCACAAGGATCCCAAACTCAAACTTTCTCTCTGAAGTGAACGAAAATGATCTGATATCGATTGTTAACCAATTCAAGAGTAAAAACTCAGCAGATTGTGATGATATTGATATGACGGTAGTGAAGAAGGTCATTAACAACATCGCTAAGCCTCTAACATACATATGTAACTTATCACTACAAACCGGGAAATTCCCAAACAAAATGAAAATTGCAAAAGCGATTCCTTTTTATAAGAGCTGAGATAAACGCCTTTTTACAAACCATAGACCCGTTTCTCTCCTTCCACAATTCTTCAAAATTTTAGAAAAGATATGTAATGATAAATTAGCTACATTTATAGATAAACACAACATTATAAATGAAAACCAAAATGGTTTTAGAGAAAACAGATCAACCTCAATGGCTATAATTGAAGCTGTTGAGGAAATCACAAATGCTCTGGAGAAAAAGAAATTTGCAGCTGGAATTTTCATTGATTTAAAAAAAGCATTTGACTCTCAATCATGACATCCTACTAGATAAACTGGAAGGGTTTGGGATAAGAGGACTAGCGCTAAGTTGGGTCAAAAGCTATTTAACGGGAAGAAAACAATTTGTCAAGATGAATGAATTTACATCAAAGACCAAGGAGATAAGTTGTGGTGTCCCGCAAGGATCAGTTCTAGGCCCGCTGCTATACAATATTTACATAAATGATATATTCAATGTTTGAAAACTTTTAAAACTAATTCTATTTGCTGATGACACAAATATATTTTACTCAACAGACAATCAAAGGGAACTTATCCATGTGGTAAACACAGAGTTGAACAAAATAAAATCATGGATGGATTACAATAAACTATCTTTGAACCTTAAAAAAACCAAAGTGATGTTTTTTGGTAATTACAAGGCCAATACAGAGCTCTCAGTTAGAATAAATAACGTCTTAATAGAAAACGTCACAGAAATCAAATTCTTGGGGATTGTAATCGATAACAACTTAAGCTGGAAGCTACACATCAGACACATACAAACTAAAGTTTCAAAAAGTATTTTAATCATAAATAAATCTAAATATATATTAGAATACAACTGTAGATACACTGCTCCTTAATATTACCATATTTCACCTATTGTATAGAAGTTTGGTGTAATAATTATAAAAGTTCACTACATCCTCTCTTTTTACTTCAAAAACGAGCCATCAGAATTGTACATAAAGCCGGCTTTCTTGATCACACAAACAATTTATTTTATCAATCCAGACTTTTAAAACTGTATGATCTTGTTGATTTTTGCACTGCCCAAATTCTACATAGAGCCAGTGGAAAAACATTACCATTGAATATCCAAAAACAGTTCTTAGAAAACGAAGGAGGCTATAAACTGAGGGGGTGTAGGAACTTCAAGATCAAATTGATAAGGACCACAAAAAAAAAGTTTCTGTGTGTCTGTGTGCGGCTCTAAACTTTGGAACGGGTTAAGTAATGAGCTCAAACAATGTTCAAACATCCAAAAATTCAAGAAAATGTACATAGAAACTCTAATCTCACAATATGAACATAAGAAGCGTTAAAGATCAACTGGTGTTTGAATAATTTCAAATATGTGGACGTGTGAACTTGAATGTGCTGAAATATTTGTTTTTTTAAATCACTACCTATGATTATTAAATTGTGTAATGTGCAATAATGATCACTAAAATGTTACTTGAAAGGTAATCACAATCTATTGATGAACTACCGATTTTCTTTACTTGATCTGGAAATATGTACCAATGATTACTAGATCAATGTAATTAGCGTTCTTACAATAATCAAAGTTTATTACATATTGATTACCTAAAGTGTGAATCAATAATGTTTCTGATTGGAACCGGATTATGAAAACTATGCAAGACTATGAAATGAAGAAACTATGTAGGGGTGGGATTATATATAAATTTGCTTCTTCCCACTCATTTTCAAGCAATTAATCAAGCTCTACTAGACTTCAGTTATTTATCACTATACTTAACATATGTTACAAATGTGACTTAAGTGCGTTGTTTTTGTTTGTTCATTTTTCATTGGTTTCTTTTTTGTTTGTTTTTTTCTTTTCTTTCTTTCCTCTCAATCAATGCATTTCATTGTCTTAATAATGAGTTTGATAATTTTGTGGAATTATTTTCGTGTATTGTCCAACTTATGCTTGAAATAAAAATAAACAAATCAAATCAAAATCAAAAGATGTTACAAACATACCTGTCGGCTCCAATAGTCTTCACATAGAAACTTGTCAACGTGTAAAGTACACATGTAAAGTATTTTATTCTGTCACGTTTACTGTTTTTGCAAAGGTGACACCAGTGTTCAGGTGAGTGTCTATATTTTGCTGAGGTGGATGATGGAATGTTAAAAAAGAAAAAAGGAGGGAGGGTTCCCGTTAATCCCCCCACCAAGACCCCCTCTGATCTCCACCTCTATTAAAACAAACACTTTAAATGCACATCATCAGGCCCATCTAAGAATCTTTGATTCTTCATTATGGTGTTAAACAGATGAGTAGACATCTGAACCCAGTCGTATCAGAACAAAACAGAAACCTGAACCTTAGAGTCCATGTACTCTAGCCACTGCAGACCCAGGTTTGTGACGATGCGTGGTGTCCCATCATCAACCGGCAAAATTTCAATCTTGAACTTCTGAGGAGCAGCTGTCACAATCTAAAAAAAAAAAAGATAAGAGACTAACATTCAATTCCAATACAAGCAAATTGTAAACGTATTTTTCACTGATTAATTGGTCAGTTTCTAAAATACAGATGAGAAAAACAAAACAAAGACAGAATGACATAAAAGTAGAACTAGAGAAAGAAAATATATGAAAAGGCACATATGCGAGAAGAGGGAGGTCAGAAATACACCAGACTCTCCCAAGCATGTCTAGGCTGGTCAATTTTTTACAGTATGACATCAGGAAACAAACAGAAAGGTGGAAGCCACCTTTAGCACACCAACGAGCAAGAAGCAAACCAATTTAACAAACATTTTATTAAAATAGAACAAACATGTTCTGTATTAAAAAAAATATGGAATATGTTAAAACAAAACAACAAGAAATTTGTCTTTTTCCAAAGGACTTAATAAAACCAAAACGAGTAAATGCACCAATTTAAGTCATTTTCTTTAGATTTCCCATCACCTTACCAAACACAACTACACACCCTAAACACTGAGACTAACCTCTTTGCCTCCTTCCTCCACCATGAAGAGTAGGTTGGTACTATCAGTTAATGTGAAGGTAAATCGGTCCTTGAGGGAGTTGGAGCCATCATGGTTGTAGCTGATGCGGTTTTGATAGATGTCATCCATAGTAAAGCTGCTGGTTTGTCTGTAGTGCTGGCCGTTGTTTGTGCGTTCAACTGTGCCATGGCGAGGAGGCTGGACGATGGTGAAGGTGATGAAGTTAGCCTGGACAAGACCCAGTAAAAAAGAAAAATAAACACAATGACATATTTTAAAGAGTGGGCAGAGAGTGTTCTGGGTAAGACAAGACATTCTCCCGTCTGGGGATGAGAATGTCTCGGAGTCCCTCGAGAGAAGCTGGAGGATCTTGCTGATTGGAACTCTGGGAATCTTTGCTGAGTCTGGTGTTCCTGCAACCCAATCCCAGATGTGCGGAAGTCAATGGATGGGTGGAAAGGGCATAAAAGGTTGTAAATACTTTCCATACCAAAGGACTCCTGTATCATCTGCCTGATAGCAGGAAGATGGAGCAGTGATTTGGGGGTGAGATGAACACAAGCTGACCACTGAATAAAAGTGTCTGAAATAAATATTATGCCCATCATTATTTAACTCTGGCATTAAAAAACACCCCAAATCACTGAAATGGCATAAGACTTATCATGTGAAAGTTTTTTGTCCTCCCCCGTCCCTCTGCAGGAATGGTATATTCCAGTGAACAGCGAGTCAAGAGACTCAGAGGCGGAGCAGAGGCAGTGGGGCTAGATTGTTAGTGATATTTTTGATAGTTTGATTGATATATTTTTTGTTTTTTTTTACTTTGTAAAATATGCTTTAGGCTATTGGACATAATTGAGGCTGGGTTTGGGATAGTTTGGCAACTTGTAGTCCTTTTTAAAACATTTTTACCAGGAAGGTGCGGTTGGGGGTTCAATAAATGCAATTTCTATGATTCTAATCATTTTTATCCTGAAAATCTCTGTATTTTGCATTTTTCCTGTTCAATTTCAGCACGAGGCAGCGAGCTTTGCTGCATGGAGATTACACAATCGCATGGGAAGTGGATTTAATTGTCCCTTTAGTTTACTTAACGTATGTTAGTGATGTAATGCTTTTAAAACATTTTTAATATTCTTAACATTATTAAGTGTCCTCCTTTTCATTTGATTGGTAATGTATTTCACATTTGTCTGTCATTTATTTAGTGTTTAAATCTGAAGTGAAGACCACTAAAAAGACAAAATGAGAAAGGCAGGAAAACAACTGAGCTTTATGTGATATTAATATAGAAATAATATAATAATAATTTGTTTAATAATGCATGTTTACATTTTGGGAGAATTTCTGCTGTTGGTGCTGCAAAAAATTCCCAACAACGAATAATTTGTCCTAATATTTTATAAATAAAATACTATAATTAAATCAATCTTTAATATGTTTCACAAAGAAGATTTCCTTACATTTTACCCCACCTATATTTGTGAAAACTAAAAAATACAAGAACAATTTCCACTTTTGTTCATGATAGGAAATTAAGTTATACTAGAACATTAGATTTTTGATTTCTTTCCTTTGTTTTTGGATATATTCTTTAAAAATAACTGAAATAATAAATAATGGTTAATTATTAATGAATCACTGATTAACATTTTCAGTGTTTTTTTTCCTGGGTCTGGGGATTTTTAGATTACGTCTGGGCTGGAAACCCCTTAACTGCCTGAAAACACTGGGATAGTTTGAATGATGATATGAAGAGGTTTTTGAAAAAGCGGTAAAATGAAGCATACTTCTCTGAGTGGCTGTAAAAAGCAGAAAAGGCAAAGAGAAGACAGACAAAAAAGAAAAATAGATCAAATGAAGTCAAAAAGAAAATAAAGAAAGTCAAGAATGAAAAAACAGACAGAGAGAGAAACAAAAAGTTCTTATTTTGAAAATATGTCTATGTTTTTTAATTGATGCCACTTCATGTAGATAGGCTACTGTTCTGTTCCTTCATTCAGGTATTTTTATTTCTTTTGCCTTCTCTAGTAAAACCTAACATATTACAGAAAAGACAGATGATTGTCATTTTTTTCATACTAGGAAGTGAGTGATTAATAAATTAGAACCTTTAATAAATGTAATGTTTTTTACAAGTATAAATAATGTATATAAAACACATTTCTTTAACATGTAAAAGTGATTTCAGTTTTTAAATGCTCATCGAAAAATTTGGATTCTGGACATTCATGCTGCCTTGAAGTGGACCAATAAGGAGGTTTTTTGACATCTTACCATAAAAAGACTTAAAAAAAAATTCAACCGCTGCTGAGAGCTGTTATTCGCCTGGGGCCCCGAAACTGATTGTGTCAAACTGCAGCCTGAATAAAAAGAGGGGTTTCCGATTTGTCCTAAAACATAGTGGGGAAGGGGGGTCAAAGTTAAGTTTCCAGAATTCTGTGTGAATATGCGTCTGTGTGTTTAAGTGTGGTTGCTCAATGTGTGACATTGCAAACATGGTCCAACACAAGAATGGACACCTGCATGAAGCATTTCAGTGAGCTTTAGGAAGTGGAGAATGTGAATAAAAAATGACTAAATGTGAGGAATCAGTGTCCTACCTCTGTGTCCACATCAGTGGCTTTCAGCTCAAACTCTGTGATAGTCTTCCTCACACCCTCCTGCACCCTCATGCCTGAGATCTGAAGCAGAGGCAGGGAGTCGTCCACTGGCTTGATGGTGATGTAGAAGGTCTGAGCCACCTGAAGACATCCAGGACTTTGTTTTGTTGATCTGTTTTAACCTTTCAGCAGGTAAATGTTTCCCAGCATGCTCTCCAACCCTTACTTAGACCTGACAGTATATTGTCTCACTCACTTCATTTGTTCCGTCAGACACAGTGAAGGAGAACTGCTCTGCATGCTTCTCCTCTTCACTGGTGTGGACGTACTGGATGCTGCGTGATACTAGATCTGCCTGTGTGAATGAGCTGATCCTGGTGCCTGAAGAGAAAAGAATAGGCTGGTTAATATAAAAAAAGACTTTTCCTTCTTCCACAGTTTCCTGTTGTCAGAAGCATGCTGGTTCAGATTGAAATCAGATTAAAATCTTTGTTGCAGCTAGAAATAGATAGTCTATATTTGCAGAGGGTCATTAAAGAAAGTAACTAGTTCTTAGTTCACTAATTAAAAAAAGAAATTAGATGATTGTGAGGATTTGACTGCTTTTACATGTCACAAACAATATAATTTTGTCTACATATTCACATGAGAGGTGTGGATGTGAGTGGGCATGGGTGTGTGATTGTGGCCCCTGAGACAGACAGCAACATTTTCAGGGGTGTCCCCTGCCTTCACCCATGAGTAGCCGGGTTAGGCTCCGGCAGCCCCGTGACCCCGAAAGAGATAAAGTGGCTTGGAAAATGAATGAATGTACATGAGATTAATTTGAGATGGACTCTACTTTGATGAAGTGCAATATTCAGGAACTCATAGTGGATGCTAAGAGAGCAGAGAAAGCTAAGTTTGAGGCCCTTTAAGATCAGCATGACAGATCATTACTTTTGGCACTTATAATGCAACACATTCTCACTTCCAAGTTGTCACAAATTAATGCATGGGTGAGGACCCCTCTGACGTGCCTGCTGTTCTGAATAAATCAGGGTTTGTTGGACACCGTACTGAACGAGGACCAAACCTCTGGAAATGTCCAGTACTGGTACCCTAGCCCGGTACCACATCCGGAACCTATACTAATCCGCATCTGGTACTGATCCACGTCCGGTACCGGATTAAGATTAAGTCTGGGGTACTGGTGCAGTCTGGTACTGGACCAGTACCGGATTGCGGCCTGGAAGTTGGAGAGCCTTGATTTTATTGGACCAAAGCGTACATTTTTGACATGGAGGGGTCTCTACACGCCTCAATATGTGACGACTTGGACGTGAGAATGGGTTGATTAATGCTAGACTCTGTACTGGCAGAATCTCGTGTTTGTCTTTCATTAGGTTCTTAACCTGTTCCTACGTCTAAGGTGGTGTGAAGGTGCAACACAAGTAATTTAAACAAAATCAAACCAAAATCAGGATATAGGGGCTTTTTGGCCCTTATGGCTTATCATACTTGCTCACCCTCCTGACTTCACTGACTAATCTAAAGCTGCAGCTGGATCTGAAGTATTTAAGCTCCAATCCTCCATCTACACTGCCAGTTTGTTGTATTGTAGCGCCCAACGTTAAGTGGGTTGATCTGTTCTGTGTTATCATAGGTGCTCCTCAGTAGATCAATGTGATTGGAAGAGTAGTTTACCATCACCAAGTATGAATGAGGTGTGAATGAACAATGGATACACACTTAGTGCTTTGAGCATCTGGAAAAGCGCAGATAAATCCAATCTATTATTACTCTAATAAGAAAAACAGTATTATTATTAATGTGTTTTAACCAAAGCAGCTTTATCTTCCTGTTCCGATTGGATCCTGTTGTAAATTGTCACATATTCCGCTGTTTCATCATCTAAACTAAATGCTGCACAGGTGAAGTGGGTGGGGGGTTGTTCTGGAGAGAAATAAGTTAGTAAGTTTGTACGTGCGTAATTCTTGATTTGTGTGTAACTTTGGATTTGTGCGTGTAATTCTTAACTTGTAACTCATACAATGCACTTTGTGCATATGTACAAAAATTCCAAAACAACAAAAAAATACAAAATCCAATTGACACATGCACAACTTAAAAGAACAACAGTTTGAAACTAACTACACTCCCAAATCTTTAAAAAATTGTGAACAAATTGCTTGCTACGCACACACAAAACTGCATTTACGCACACATCTGATGTGAGACTCTTGTCACATCTCCCAGATTCGTGCGTAAGTGATGCGTTTAAATGCTGCTGGAATGCTGGAATGTCAAAGTTTTATCAGTCGCTTTGACCTTCGATTGTGAATAATATCTGGTGAAATTTGACATTTGCCCACTATCTTAAACAGATAATCCAGCTGATTATTCCAAAAAAGTCTAAATAAGCATTTTTACGCACGCACAAATCCAAAGTTAGGTTAGTTCCAAGTAGAGAACTACACAAGCAAAAATCGGAGGGATAAGTATTTCTCTCCATATGTTGTGTCTCGCGTCGTGTGTGTTTTGTTTGCCTTGGTACAGAAGGTAAAGAAAAAGAGGACAAAACAAATGCACCACAAGAAGAGCTAATAAACAGGATTAAGTTTACACAAACATTTACTCTCCTTGTGGTGATTAACCTCTAACTTTTACTCGCCATAGAGGAGAAAATGCTCAAGATTGGCGAGTGTTAATTTCTGACCCTTTAAAATAGACGTCTATTGCAATAGGCTCATTTTACTATGGAGAAAAAGTACTATAGCAATATCGATAGCCATTATAGCTCAGCCCTACTTTCAGTTGAAACCCTGCTGCTAGCTGGGCCGACCACATGGAGCCGGTGGAAGGCTTAGATGGAGAGCAGGTGCATCCAATGAACCTGGGAAAGCCACCGCTCTAGCTGGACGCGCTCTGAGGACGACAATGTTCTGGACATCGGCTTACATGGTTTGTTGCATAACAACATAAATGACCCCTAAAAATAATGCTAAAATCATCCAAAAAGCGATGCAGTTTTGTAATTTACTAAATCTGTGTACAAAATCTTGAAGTTGCACTTCTTTACACTTCAGCAGTGTGATATGACCAGCCAGTAAACTATGGTACAAGACAGCAGCTCTGACGCTTTCAGTGGAGCCATAAGATGCGTCCTACCAGGATTGGCTGCATGTTCCAGGTGACCCAGACTTGTCTGCTTGGTGATGCGATAGATGAGCTCGCTCGGATCGCTGTCCTGGTCACTGGCTGACAGCTGCATGGTGGTTAGTTTCTTCATCGAATTCTCATCCAGTTCCAGACCTTTGTTGACCATCACAGATGGGGGGAGACGATCCTCTGCATGACAGAGAAGAAAGTTTGCCCGACAACAAAAACAAATTCTTTCTAAAGTGTTCAACAATTTGCTGCTTTAGGAGGTCGTATTTACTGAAATCTAAAGCGATTCTAATCAAAAACATCTTCATTGCTCAACTTCCATTTGAACATAGGACTCTTATTTTGTAGCAGCTTCACAATTCTTGCATCCATTGAACTTGTGTGTTTTTGGAGAGTTTCTGCCTGAATGTCTTTGCAGGACGTCAGAATCTTGCTATTCTGATTTTTTGTATCAACAGCAACAAAGAAAGCTTGTTTTGATATTTTTAATAGTTTGTCAATAAAACGTGTATTTGTAATATAAAAAAGGAAGAACAAAAAGAAGAAGAAAAGCAAAAAAGAAACTGACAATACTTAGAATAATCCTGTCGCAAAAGTCAGCAAAACAAAAAGATAAACACGAGGATCTGCTGTGTTTGCCCAGGAGTCAATCCCACATGAGAAAAATATAAAGTGTAGCTGCCTATACTACAGCAGACAACTATAACAAGCTTTCGGCCTTAGCCTTTTTAACTACATTATTAACGCCCCTATTAAAACAATAAAAATGGCGCTTTGGAAGTGCAGCTTTAGAAGCGCTAGAACAGCATTTTGGACGTGCAGTGATTTACCTCAATCTTGGGACAACACTAGACAGAGAAAATTACGTGCTAATTTTAAAATGTGTATAAAAGCGAGGTATTTGATGGCCATTACATCGTTCATAATGCTGCTTTTCCTGACGATTTATGATCTTTTTCGCTCATCATATCTCACCAGCTGCTTTATCGAGTATTTGAAGTTTTATTTTCTCACCAAAGAAACGTTTAAAACTCACACAGAAAAAATTAATTATAGAATTGACATGTTTAAAAATTATCTGATTTTTAATAAAATTTCATTTTATAAATACATTTTTAAGCTATATTTTGCAGGTGCCTTCCTCCCCTGACTGCACACCACTGTCTTTGTCAGGATTGTGAACTTTGGTCTGGGTTTTGTCAGTTATGTTATGATTTTTGGTCATGTTCTGTGTTGAATTGTCCCTTAGTCAGACCGGTTTCAGGATCATGATCCACATCTGTCTTAAGTTCTGTTATTTGCCCTCAGCCTGAGTAACTGGCCATCTGCTCTGCCACCCTTTGTGTTTATCCATGGGTTTTTGTCATGTTTCACTTTGTTTATTAAATGTTTTAGGTTTCTGTTCCAAGCCAGGTCTCCTGCATTTTGGGTCTTCCATCACCAGTTCCCGACAGCCTTGCATTATTATCATCATGTTGTCTCCCCTCCTCTCACACTTATTCGGCTTAAGTGTGTTTGATTAACACACTTGAAAAAGTAACAAACAACCCTGATTGTAAAAGAAAAGCATGTCCATCACAAGAGACTTTCAGCTGTGATCATTTGTGATCATTTACATACAGAACAAAAATAAAAATAAAAAATGATGCTATCTGGAGAAGTATGAAAGTATGAAGTATGAAAATGACAATGACATATCAATAAGCAAAATTAAACAAGAGAAAACAAAATCAGTTATTAAGTAGAAAAGAACAAAGTTCGGTTGTGTGGTACGCTTTGGGGTTATGGATTTCTTTGACGGTATTATAAAATTGGTGTAATTCAGACATGCAACCAAAGAAATTAGGAGAATGTTTTCGAATTCTGCATTTGTGTAAATAAAATTTGGTTTTCAAGAGCAGTAAAACGACAGTATTTTCTATGGGTTTTTTTTTCAAAGGAAAAGCAAGTAATTATATCATCAAAATCTATGACACAATTGATTTTAAATTTATTGTTTATGAATCGTTCCAATTGTTTCCAAAGTTTAAAAGAAAATGCACAGGTATAGAAAAGGTGGAGGATTGATTCAGGGAAGTTGCTGCAAAAACTACATTTGAAATCAATGTCTGAAAATTTGGCTATGTACATATTTGTTGGATAAATATTATGTAAGATTTTTTTATGTATTTCTATGACTTTATTATTGATGCAACATTTTTCAGATAAAATCCAAGCTTTATTCCACTTAATATTTCCAAATATATTATTTCGATAAATAAACACCTCTAGGTATGGTGTTCCTTTTTTCACAGAATGTGTTACGGATATGTTTGTTATTGCATTTTATATTTAGAATATCAATTCCATTAATTGTCAAAGGAGGGTCTATTTTACTTATAGTTTGAAAAAACAGGTGAGAGGTCATTAGTTGAAGTAAACCAGAGGGGATTGCTTTCATTACACTATTAAATTATTTTTCTTTTTGTTACCGGAAAAGTTTTGGTATACAAAAAGCTTTCATAGTTTAGAAGGTTCCCATTCATATCAAAAAGATCAGAAACATAAATCCTTTTTCTTTCCAATTTGCTTTAAATATAGATTTGTTTTTAATGGTTATATCTTCATTGTTCCAATCATGGTTTTATGTGGAGAAAAATTACGAGAATAACATTACTTCCAAGCTAGTAAAGCTTGTTGATAGAATTTTGAAAGCTTAATGGGGATTTTATTGATGTCATAGTTACATTTCAACAGAAATTAAAGTCCACCAATTTTATTAAAAATAATATTGGGAATAAAGTACCAAATTGAATCTGCATATTTAATACAATTCTTAATCCAATTAATTTTAAATGTAAAATTTAGATCAGAAAATTGATACATTCATATCCTCCTTTGCTTAAGGGTGCATAAAGCAGTTAGTTTTGGAGGTAATGCCGTTTATTCTTCCATACAAAATTAACTAGCAGTTTATTTCTTTGGAGGTTGAGTCTGAAACAGCAAAAGATAATGCAGGATAAACTACTCTGGATATTCCTTCGGCTTTAGTTAAGAGGATAAATTCATAATAAATTCATTATTTCCTGCATTTTTTTTTCATTTCTAAAAGAGAAGTTTAGTTTTTGTCTAGAAGATGCATCTTTGGTTATATTATTTCCCTAAATAAGTTACGACAATTTTGACAGGAATATTTTTTTTTTTTTAAACTTTATTTTATGTATTTTTTTGTGTTCTTTTTGTTGGACCAGACGGAAAAGGAAAGGGGGAAAAGGAGAGAGTTGGGGGGGGGGGGGTGATAGATAATGGATTATAGAAGTCAGAGAAGGACTACTGGGAAGGGAAGGTAGGGTTATTAATCTACTGGCAACAAAATGCTGGATCGTATACCCATTGCAATAGTGAGTATTGGTCTACAATGGGCCGGGCCTGTCCACACACTCAGCTGTTACATACCTGCCGGCTCCAAGAGTGTTCACAAACTTGTCCACATCCAGTTCGCACGCACACTTGTGTATTCCAACCAACACATGTAAAGCATTACATTCTATCACGCACACTATTTGAGGGTGCAAAGGTGAGCCGGCGCCTGTGCTCAGGTGAATGTTATGTTAAGATGAAGTGGATGATGGAATGCACAAAAAAGGAGGAAGAACCCGCCGCCATCCCCACACCAAGACCCCCGCCGAGGCGGCAGCGCCGACCAGGGCCCACACCCGCACCCATATGGTGGGGTCAACGGAGGAGATCCACTCGCCCGGCAGCCCAGCCAAGCACCCAAACCAGGGCCAGCAGGACAGCCACACGGGCCCCCAACACCCGAGCGCAGTGAGACATGGAAGCGCAGAGCGCAAGGCCCAGCCCAGCCAGGAGAGCAGCCCTCCCACCGCACCAGGTGGCCCAGCGCGGGGCCCCACCCCCCAGAGCCCCCCCACCCCAGACAAGCCGCCCACCACCACCCAGGAGCCCCGAGCACCCCCCCACCCCAGCCCCGGGTACGAGCCGGGGCCCCCCACGGGAGACCCGCTCAAAGCCCCAGGCAGCTGCGGAGATCCAGAAGAGAGCACGCTGGGGGTCAGTTACCCCCATCCAGAGGAGGGATGACCAAGAGAAGTGGGGGTCCCCGAAGGTGTACATTGCCTGACCAGGCTCTCCTAATATTGTGACCCAGAAGGGGTCCCGAGGGTAAGGACCAGAACCCGCACCACAAGGACACAGACGCCCTCCAGGCTCAGATGGAATATGATCCCCCGCTCATGGACTTGCCAGAGGACTAAGGGATCCCTCTCCCTGCGCGGGGAGGGGGCCGCCGGGCCCAGGAGACCGACACCCAAGAGACAAGGCCGCCGCAGCTGAAGACCCTGCTCCCCCCACCAGGGATGGGGTAGGGGACAGAAGATCAGTAGTCCCACCTTCCTTGTGTAATGTATTTGTGTGTGCATTGAGGTGTTTCTTGTGGTTGAAGGGTGTGTGTAATAAAGGGTGCAGTTAAAATTGGCGAGCAGGGCACTGAGGACATCTCCTGATTGCTTACAGGGATGTCCAATCGTCCTCTCACCAAGGAGCCCTAAATGTCTACAGTGCAATTAAAATTGGAGGGTAGAGCACTTAGAGGACATCTCCTGCTTGCTGGCAGTGATGATTTGATTGAAGAATTGATTTGAAATGATCAGAAATAGAGGGAATGTGTTCTCTGAGGTTTCTGAAAAATGATTGACAGTATTCTGCATTATATTTTGATTTGTACAGTTCTTCATAAAAAGATTCTGCATGTTTTGATATCTCTGTTGGATCAGTGCAAACACAATTGTCAATCTGGAAATAGTATTTCTTTTGTAGTTCCTTTTTTCTAATATTGTATTTTTTTCCCAATTTTCTTGCCATTTTGCTCTAGATCTTATGAAGGCACCTTTTGCAGCCTCAATGTATAAATTATCTACATCATTTTGAAGTTGGGTTAGCTACATCTTTTCATGATGAATTTTATGTAATAAAGCTTGCAGCGTATTCATTACCATATTTTCTTTTACCCGTTTATTTTTTAAAACAGCTTTGCTGCGTTCAGTTGCTATAATTCGAACTTTGAATTTGAAATATTCCCATCTTTGCTTAGCACTCATTCTTTGGGCTTCAAATATTTGTTTTGCATTTTGTTTAACTAAGTTTTGAAAAGACTCATCCTCCAGCAATTTATTATTTAATTTCCAGTATCCTTTATTGTGGTTTTGTATTATTGATCCATGTAGTTGCAGGGATAGCATTTTATGATCTGAAAAAGGAGCATAACAGTGGGAAGCATCAGTTATAAATTGCCTACAATTACTCGATGTTAACCATAAATCTAGTCTAGATTGAGTAGTTTTACTTGAGTTGTTCCAGGTAAATTCTTTACTATTAGGATTAAAAAAGCGCCAAACATCGATAAGCGATAATTTGTCAATGAAGAAAGCTGTAGATTTAAATGGTGAATTTTGAATTCTTTCTGGGAACCTGTTCATAATATCGTCTGGGGCATCATTAAAGTCTCCACCAATAATTAAGAATGCATCATCATATTTATTTAGAAAGGTCTGTATACTATTGTAGAAATCAGCAGATAATAGCTTTGCCTGAGAAGAAGTATTATGACCATATATGTTACAAATAATAAAAAAAGAATTATCCAACTTAAGAACCATTGTAATCCATCCATCATCTTCAGAACATTTTTTTTTCTTAGAAATCGCCTGTAAATTTACTAAAGAGCACAGCAACACCCGCTGAATGGTGTGATCCATGTGGAAAAAAAGAACAAATCACCCCACTGAGATTTCCAAAATTTTGTATCCAGGTCATCTGAGTGAGTTTCTTGCAAAAAAATAATATTTGCACCAGTTCTTCTGATAAAAAGAAATAAAGCTTTTCTCTTGGTAATGTCTCTGAGTCCCCTAACATTTAACGAAATTATTTTCAAGGAATAAAACTTAAAATCCGTCATTTGAACAATCCTTATATGACTAAACAGGAAAATCCTATTTTATCACATCTTCCTAAAAAGGTGAACCAATACATGATAACTTCACACAAACGTATCTTCCTTTTGGTAAAACAAAAAAAATCTACATTGTGACAGAATAACTTGCGTCAGACTATAAAAAATAATCTCTTGTTAAAGTTTAACATTTTTTTTACTTTTTTTTAAAAAAATCTAGTTTAGACTGAGAAACCCCAAAAATATTGAAATGACTGATATGTAAAATATGAATCACATGGAAAAGGCAAGCGGTGACTTCCACCAGAGAGAGCCAACTAAACCTGCATTCAAGGCATCTGCAGGTCGCAGAACAGATTATTCAGTGAAGAAGAAAACATTCTCTTCAGAAAAATCTGAGGTGTGAGGAAGACCTACCAAGTATGCTGATGAAGAAGGACTGATCGATCAGTTTGTTGCCTTCAGGATCGACCAGGTTAAACATAAAGGACAGGCCGCCCCCCTTCTCTCCTTTCTCGTGGCGGTACTGCAACACACCTGCAAAGACACGGTGTCCAAGTCAGATCTATGATTTTACTTTGTAAGCCTCACTGGACAAATGGGACACCATCACACTGCAGCTCCACCCATCCAAGCAACAACAATCCACAGCGAGAGCATCTGCCCTTTGGCTAAGAAGAAATGAGAATAATTAGGAGAAATTCTTGGTAATTCTTTTTTTTCTTCACAAAGCAGCTCAGGCTGCTCAGAACTATCCTTTTCCTCAGAGAGTAGAATCAGAATGCTTTCTAACGTCTCACTAGACGTAAAGACCAAACTGTTTTTAACCTTGATATTTTTAATCCTTGATGCAAATGTATGTCAGTATGTAGGACAGTAAGATATTAGGCAGTAAGAGAACAATGCAAAAGAAGAAGAGGACAGATATGACAGTTTTCATAAAGAATAAATGATGAGAAAGAATTTTAAAAAAATAGTTAAAAGATTTCCAACAGGACGCAACAGGGTCAGGTTGCCATGTGCACTTGACTCAGAGAGAACAAAAGCGGTAAAACCAACAGAAGGATGCAAAGCAGAGGAAACATTTATGATATATGCAGGAAATGATGTGAGAACACTACACTATTCCAAACTCTTAAGACAAAAAACGATGAGTAATTGAACAAAGCAAAGGTTAACAAACAAAAAACACAAACCTGTGTTGATGTCCTCCTGGGTGAAGCTCTGAACTGGACCTTGGACAGAAACCGCCTCCACTCGGCCGTTCCTGCTTAGCAGCAGTTTGCCAGCTGGCAAGTCTTTGGTCAGGATGTAACGCAGCTTTGTGCTGTCTGAGTCGATGTCTGAGCCTTTCAGGTTTTGTTCTGTGATTCCAGAAGAAGATCCTGAAAACACACCCACAGTTCAGTAGTCTTACCATGATCCGCTTTAGTGTCTTTTAGGTAAAACAGACAGTTTTGGATTTGCATTCACAGCAAAAATCATGCCCCCATAGCTCACATCCACAGCTTTGAAAGCTCTTCTTCTTTTAAGTCATTAGCAAAAAGCAACACCTCATTTCATGGTTGAAGACAATGCTTGCCCTACTGAGCTAATGCATTCATTCGTTATTTTTTCTGTACCTTTTTGTCCCTTTCGGGTCATGGGGTTGTTGGAGCCTAACCTGGCCACTCATGGGCAAAGGCAGGGGACACCCCTGGACAGGTTGCCTGTCGCAGGGGCCACTGTCACACACCCATGAGAGAGAATTTAGAGTGTCCAATGAACCTATGAAGCATGTTTTTGGATGGTGGAGTCTGGAGTCCCTGGAAAAAACCCATGCATGCACGGGGAGAACATGCAAACTCCACACATTAAGGTCCCCCACTGGTGACACTGTTTCAAGTCCCCCAGCTGGGACTTGAACTGGAAACCTTCTTGCTGTGAGGCAAGAGCTCTAACCACTGCGCCACTGTACAGCCTGCACTAATGCAGCACCAAAAAAAAAAAAAAAAAAAAAAAAAAATTATAATAATATTCATACCAGGGATTAAACTGAGCATGTGCAAGGGGAATCACATGACCCTGATGTTCCTGATTGGAGAAACTGTAAGTGTTACAACTAACTGGTTTTATAACTGGACTGAAAGTTGATTTTTGTTTTTGCTGGTACTATAACAAATTACTTCAATGTAAATCTTTTTAATAGCAGTAAATGCAGATTAGGGGTGTAATGAATAATCCATGAATTGATTTATCCAGCTAGATTGATCTGTCTGATGTAAGTTTTTAATTGAATAAAATCAAACTATAACATTATAAAATTGTTTCAAATGAAATAAATTGATGATGATCGATCTTAGATCTTAGATCTTAGTTTTTTTTTTTTTTTTCCCCACAACTTTAAAACGACCAAATGCATCACAGTGGACAACACAGATGTGATGCAGCAAAAACTGATCAACCATCATTCCAGTCCAATGTGTGGAAACACTTTGACTTTACAAAGTCACGTGACCATACAGTGTGCTAGAATGTTCTAATAATGTTTTTTTGGATTATTCTGATGTGGAAAAACAACAGTAGACTGAACTTTATCAAACTAAAATGTGAATGGATTTGACATTAATTCTTGTTTACTTGTTTGTTTGTACACATATTTCATTTACACTTCATTATCTTACAAGAAAGTTAAGAATCTGGAAAACTTCCCCTGCGCTGTTTAGTAGCAGGTTTTTATCTTTGAGTCAAACTGTTTAAATTTTTTTAAAACGATGTTCTGGATCCATTTTAAGTCAGTGAATGAGATCATTCAAAATGAACCAATATTGACTATGAATCGTATCAGCAACCACAAATTATTAAATTAATCAAACTGTTGTTAAAATGAATCTAATGTAAAGAGTAATGCATATAAATGCGGTTGAGAGTAAATCTAAACTGTAAATAAAGCTGTAGACGGGGCTTTATGGAAAAAATATTTAATTGACTATTGTCCTGAAGAGCTTAATAAATGCAGGAAAGGCATTTTCTTCTTTCTCATTTTCTTCTTCTCTTATTTTAGCTTGTACATCTTCATCCTCACTTGCAATCTTCCTCTTGAACAATTTCCCTACACTGTTTTATTTTATGGGGTAAGGAATCTATCAAAAGGAAACAAAGTCATAAAGACAAAGTAAAGCAAAAATTAATTCTTTGCGCACAACAAAACATGAATATGAAAATAAAAGCAGGCAGTTGAGGGATCCCCGTCTCTCTGCTGCTGCTGCTCTGCTGCCTGTCCGCCAGCCAGTAGTGACGTGGAAGCGGGGAGGATCCCCGTTTAGCCAGACAGCTTTTTTTCCCGGGACAGGCGGGGCCCGAATATATTGGTTCACAGGCTGGAGTGCACTCATTCCAGCCCGTGGACCTGTCCAGATGTACCTTTGCCTTAGGCCAATAGTGGCCAGGATAGGCTACAGAGTCTTTCGCCGTGACTCCTAAACGGATTGATGGTTAGGAAAATGGATGGAAAAAAACAAAAACAGCCAAGCTAACTCAGAGCTAAATGGCAGCTTACTGTAGCAATAGATAAAAAGGAAAAGAAAGAAAAATCAGAGAAAAGTTAGGTAGTCTGATTCAATTGAAATTTGTTTTGTTTTTCTATTGCTGAATCAGTCGGATGTCAGTTAGCCTACTTTAGCTCTGAGTTTGCTGTTTTTGTTCTGTTATTTTTGTTGTTTACACCTAATAAGTGGAGTGGTATGACTGTTGCTCCTTTTTGGGTGTTTTCCACCACTTCTGGGTCTGAAACTATCCGCTGGTGCATTGTTTACATGATCAGATGCTGTCTCCTGGAAACCACAAAATGAAGCCGGAGATTGCTGTATTATGATCCACTTTATTCCATTTTCAACAGATCTATGGCTATCAAGATCATTTTCCTATTACAGGATCAATAACGTCCAAAAAAAGTTCTTATCTTAGTTTATTCAATAAACCTCAACACGCATGTGCAATTTCAACTCTCGATGTTTTGGGGTTTAATGTTTATGCCTGGAACCCTGTGACATCTTTTTGACAGGAGAAATTCTTATTTAAGACAAGCAAAAGTCATATCCAAAGCAAAGACAAATCCTTTTCAAAACACACATGTTAAAAGTAAAACTAAATGTTGTATTCATATTTTTCTGCAAAGTTGTGAGCAAAGTATCAGTTTTGTGCATTTACAACTTTGTCTTTATGATTACATTTTTTTTTTTTAAGATTCCTTACCTCATACTTTTTTTCAATTACTTTTCAAATATTTTTTGTCTTTGCTGCATGCTTCAGTTCTACCATTGCACTAGGTTTTGTCTTGAAGTACCAATCCACATAGCGTTCAGAAAATTGTACGACTTATTTATAGTTTTTCCTGTCTTTTGCAAACCAACCAACTTCCAGCTTACACAGCAAAATGCCTATGTGACAGTAAATGAATTGAGCGTCCCCAGACAACAAATCAAACGAACCCTGTACGATGAATTCTCCGGGAAATAAATCACCCTGTAAGACGCACATGCCTTATGTTTGTTTAGGGAAGCGACAGGATTGGCGGATAACGTGATGGGAGAGAGGACGTAAATCTATTGATATATGCATGTAGCCATGATAAGACACTAAAAACCACACTGACACTAAGATGATTAGATAAAGTGCAGTTTTAGCTGCATTTAGGATAAAAGATTATATATCAATAAATCAATATGTAATTTGACGCTCTGAATACAAACTCACTTTATTTATTCTTTGTTTCTCTTTTGTTTCCTGTGATTTTAACATTGAGTTCTTGGTTAAACTTTAGCATTATAATTTTATTAAAGAGCAAAACAGCAGGTTTTTCCAAACTTTTCTTAATAGCTTTACAAAGTCAGAAGATGTTCACGAGCTCTGATAAGTATTGTCTGGTCACTTTCTGTGCTTTCTCACCTGCTGGAAGCTGCAAGCCTCTGTTCACAGTCATCCGAGGCCCCTCGTTCCGTCTTGCGTCCATGGTGAAGTGCAGGCGGCCTGTGCGGGTGTGGACTCCATCTGTGAGGGTGAAACCCATTTCATCGGAACCTCCACTGACACTGTCTGGTGTGTAGACCACCAGCTGGTCCAGAATGTCCTGGTAAGTGAAGGTGGAGCCCTGAGACAGCACACGGCCATTCTCCAACGGTTGTGAGTAGAACTGCCGTCTGCGCAGTTTTCCTGAGAAAACAAAAGACCAATGAACCTCTGAGGTGGGGGGTGGGTGCTTGAGATACTTTGAGTGAGGTCAAGCTGGCTCAGCTCAACAATCCCAAGGCGCAATGAGAAGCAATATCTCTGCAGGTTGTGGTTATTCCATTGGCTCCCTTTTTTGGCTTCAGCAGTGGTGGCACAGGGCTGCACCATGGTGCAGTGGCTAGTGCTCTTCCCTCATTGCAAGAAAGTCCGTTTCACGTCCCAGCTGGGATCTTTCTGTTTTGAGTTTGCATGTTCTCTCCATGCATGCAGAAGTTTTTTTTCTGGTGACTCCGGCTTCCTCACACCGTCCAAAAACATGCTTCATAGGTTAACTGGATACCCTAAATTGTCCCTAGGTGTGTATGGGTGTGTGTGGCCCTGCAACTTGGCTTCACTTGGGCGAAGGCACCTCCCTGTCCAGGGTGTACACCGCCCAAGTGCAGCCAGGTTAGGCTCAGGCAGCCCCACGACCCCGAAAAGGATAAAACGGGTTTAGAAAATGGATGGATGAATGGAGGGATGGACAGTGGTGGCACAGAGTGATTAGAGTGGAGCTAGACACTGCAGTCAGATGACTGAATAAAAACTCCAAAATAATAATGAAAAAAAAAAATCATCTAATGGCTAGCAGCATGAACCAAGTGGATCTTAACTGTGTGTGTGTGTGTGTGTGTGTGTGTGTGTGTGTGTGTCACTGGTTCAAGACCTGAAACAGACTAGATTAAACCAGACACCAGAGAGTCAGATCTGTCCATTGAAGAGCTGCCCTTTTAACCAATTATCAAGAAGGCCAGAAGTGGAGGAAATCTCAGCTTCTGCTTTTTCAGAACCAAAAGTTGAGTTACTTCCAGATTGCTTTTTGAATATTTGTATTCTAAAGCCTTTAGTTTAGACTTCTGAAGTGTAGAAAATGATCTGATTTCCTTGCTTTCATGTCCAAAATTTAGCAGTTTCTGAACCTCTTCTATCAGTTTTGGTTTTTAAGACTTTCATTCTGACCCTGTTTTTTGGGACACATCAGTATTTGCTCTTTTAAGGAACTATCCTTTAAGGAGCGAAAATCTTCTTACCATAGGTGGGAATCCTGATGATGGTGAAGATAATCTCGCTCTCTGGTATGTCTTTAGCAAGGACGCTCAGAGAAGAGTTGGTAATGATGACTCCAGACTTTTCCTCCACATGGATACTGTTGGCTGACATTATCAGCTCACTGTTCTCTTTACTCTGTTGTGGGGGGAAAATTATGTTTAATCCTGCATATATCACTACTGTTTCACTCATAAGCAAACACATTGTATGACAACAGTTCCAAACACACACAGTCAGCTTCATCCTTTCTGTCTGAAGTCTAAATCAACAAAAACAAGGTAGTGAGGGAGCCGCTGTGCAGCTGTGCAGTGACTTCTCCTGCAGATCAGACAGACGGTTGAAGGAGAATGAGAGGGTCATCTACTGGACCATCTCCAAAACATTCAGCAGCAAATTTATGACCGTTTAAGGTCTCATTAATACAACAGTGAAACACAAGGAAGGCGTTTGCCACCCTTGTCTGACAAAACGTGTGAAGAGTGCTTCTGCAGATCAAAAGGCCCAAACTCCTCAGGAGGAAGAACAGGGGGACTGCTCTTTCTTGTACAGCATGTCTGTATTAGGGGCCAATTCATCTTCTCATCCTCAAAAGCAGTCTGACGGGTGAGGTCCAATGCTGCCGCAGCATCCTCCCTCAGCCAAATGTAAACAACAATGGCAACAATGTGAGAGACATCGCACACTTCAAAACATAGCAGATGTTCATTCACTGTCACATGCCAAGGGTTACACCCCCTGTTTGGGTGCAGAACCAGCCCCCTGCATTTGGATTTACCACAACTCCTCACTTACCAGTCAGCATAGAAAAATAAAGAGCTGCAGCTGAAGCTTAGCCTTTAGGGAGGGAGGGTCTTTTTATAATAATTCAAACAATTAATGCATTTATTCAAAGTGAAGTTCCGACAGAAAAAAGTCAGATAAAAGGCACAGATCATCGTGGTGGGCCGTCTACAGAGCGGGGGTGTGGTTTGGGGTGTAAAAACACAATCAAGGAGAGAAAGGCAGAGAGCAGATGACAAGTCAGGATGGACATGTCAAAGTCATTGTAGAAGTGGAGAAGTACAGGGAGTTGAACCATCCCCAGCACATGTTCTACAAAGTCTACAATGTTCTAAATAACCACAGCTGAGCAGAAGCGCCTGTCGACAGTTGCAGAAAAATACACGTCTGGTGTGATTTGCAAGTGAAAATGGATACGGTGCACACTCTGTTCCGCGTGCAGCGTGAACTTAGCCTTAGTCTTACCTGGATGTGTATCTCCACATTAAATGCCTCTGTCTGGCTTTGCCCGTCACTGATGTAAAAGCTAAAGACGTCCTGCTGGGTGTGAGGGTTCCTCTGGTTGTCGTGAACGTAGAAGATATGCTCGGACAACAGATCCTCCACAGAAAAAGGTGAGTCTGGCGTGATGATCTGAGAGCCCCCAAATAAGCTGCCTGCAGCACAAGTCAACAGAATCACATCTTAAGAAAGCTCTTGCAAAAGTATAAGAACAAAAGTCCTGATGTTAAACTTTAGTAGATTTCATAGCCAAAAAGCCAATTTGGCAACTCCTTTCAACTGTGTGATTTACATTAACAGGATAAATATTGTTTATTTAGTAACTGTTATGACCCCAACATGGCCCAGGTCTAGGAGTTGAAAAAAAGGGGTCGCAACACAAAGAAAAATAGACAAGAACTAAAAGGTTATTAAATGTTATTAAATAATACAGTTTATTAAATGAAAAAGACACCGTGTCCTGAAAAACAGAAGGGAAAATAATTAGAGTGCTGGTTTTTAAAACAAAATGACAAACCAAAGGGAATTGGAACCTTGGCCAAAAATAATAAAAAGGTCAGGGAGACAGCTGAGCCAGCCATACTGACCGTTGGAGTCAGCAGCTCCCTGCTAAGTGCTGCCTAACCACAACTACCTGTAACAGAAAACAGAAACAAAGCCTGCACACTAAGACTCCCTAAGGTCCCAAACCCAAATTAAAATAACAAAACCCAACAGTATAAGACTGTTGGGGGGAAGAGAAAAAACCCTAAACCCACAGCCCACTGCCCCCTGCCGTGGCTTCCTCTGTCTTAAATAGCCGGCAGGTGCTGATCAAGACAATTGGCTTCACCTGCCAGGTGAGCAGAATGACAGAGGATGGAAGGCAGCAGCAGGAGGACGTAACAGTAACAAATAATGCTGGTTGATCCTAAGTTTAACATACACAAAAAAAAAACCAAAATTAGATCAATTAGAAATAAGAACAACAAATAGCAAAATGTTACAGTTAGCATTTTATTAAGTAAAAAGGTAAAGAAACATGATTATCTTTTTATTTAGCGTGTCATTGTTTGTTTGGGGCACTAATGACGTCTTCCTTTTAGTCTCTTCCTGCCGTTGATGGCAGAAGCTCAAATAATTCAGCCATAGTTTGTGTGAAGCTCACCTCTCCTTGTGTTTTCAATGAAGCCGTATTTGGGGGGACTGATGAGCCAAACGAGAAGGTCCTTTCTGGGCGTGTCCTCACCACCTACTGAGATGTGATTGGTGGAGAGCTGCAAACGCCCACCCTCCTGTACCTGACCGTAGATGTGACAGAAATAGTAAAAAAGCTCTGCAGAGTAGACAGCTGTCAGTGTGTCTGGAACAACTGCCAGGGTCAATGTGACCCTCGGTTTAAGTTCCTCTGTCTGAGTTTGGTTTGACACCGTAAATGGAAAAAGATTTCATTTATTGAGAAAAATAAGAAAAGGATCAGTAACTCTCCTTTCAGAACACATTCAGTCTCTTCATTAAGTCAGTGATGTTTCTGAGAAATTGGAAAGGTTTAACCACATCACTTTTTTGTTTTCAAGGATGTTTTTCTGTTACGTCAGTCCTCGCTCAGCCACCCCCCAATGTGTGTGTGCGCGCGTGTGTGTGTGAGTGTGTGTGTGTGTGTGCGTGTGTGTGTACGTATAGGACAGATACCTTGATGTCGCTGTGCACAGTGACCAGCGGAGGCTGCCGCAGCGTGGGAGTGATGGTTATTGTGAACATCTGATTGTCAAGGCGATTGTTGTGCTCATCGTGAACAAAGAAGTGAAAGACGTCTGTCAACGGCTGCTTTCCAGTCTCCACTGATGTGACATACCTGTTTATGTAGACACAGGGGCACAAAAATGTCTCAGCTTTTCTCCACTTTTTCATTTCACATGATCAGGTTTTGACTTACTTCTATGTGAAAGCAAAAGATTTGGTTTAAAATGATTTTCCCAAAAAAAACAGCTGATCCTCTTAGAAACTGAAATCCATTCCAGCTCAATCTTTTCTAATCGAACTGAATTCTCTCTTGTATTCCTAATTTCACTGAACCACACCAGAGAATCATTCACCTTTCACAGTGTTCTTCACGTCCTACCTAAACTTGTGGTTAATAACTTTGCCTTTGAATGTAATGTAGATTAGTTCCAGGAAATTCTTTTTTTTTCTTAGGTGAGGAGAGATATGAGGTAAAAACAACCTGAAAGACTCCACCTATTCCTGGTTTGCTTGAAGTTCAAGAAAAAGTGATCTTCACCAACTCAAGCTGGAATCAGAGAACTGAATGCTGACTGCAGGTTTAACCTGAAAACTTCATTTTTTATCAACTCATTGACACAAGTCCAACAAATCCTAGAGGCACCTGAACTAACCAGCAGAGCATCAATGTTCAGACTCTTACCTTCAGCAGCCTCACGGGATTTAAAAAGATATGTCTGGACCTGCTTCTTTGCTCATTACAGATCTTCTCAGCAGCCCTCATCTGTCCCACCCCCAGCCCCATCTGGCTTTTGCACACCTTCACTCAATGTAAAGGAGCAGGATGTTCTTTAAACCATCCATCATCATCTGCCCACAGACTCTGACCCTCAGCAGAGAACAGATCCACAGAGGAGGCCATTGCTATAGCTCTCCACACTGTGCTTCTGCAGCAGTCAATCAACAGTACTCCTGTTGATGGAAGATGTGAGCAAGGGGAAAAAGACAGATGATATGGGGCAGCCATGGTGCAGTGGTAGGGTGGTTGACCTCTGATAGAATGCAGGTTCGATTGCTGCCTTTCCCACCCATGTGTTGGGCAAGGCATGTGTCCTCGGGCAAGGCACTAAACCCCACATTTCTCCTGGTGGTTATAGGTTGGTGCCAGTATTCAGCAGTGGAACCGCTATCAGTGTGTGAATGAGTGAATTAAACTGTGACAGTAAAGCAATTGGCCCTTTAAGGAAGGTAGAAAAACCTTCCTTAAGAGAATATGTCATTTACCATAAAGAGCAGGGGTCCCAGGACAGAGCCCTGGGGTATGCCTGTGGTGATGACAATTGTAGAGGAAGTAAATGTCTAGTTAAATAGACTAAATATGGCTCCAAATGCCCCCAGGAGCAAAACCAGTTGAAGGGAGTGTTTGTGATACCAGTGGTGGATGGGCTCAGATCAAGCAGGAGAATGATGGAAAGTGAACCAGAATCCACTCAGCTTTTTGCTGGAAATGTGTGTATGGAGTTGAGTAGCAACAGTTCTTTTAAGGATTTTAGAAATGAATGGAAGATTTGAAATGAGATTGAATTTACTGAGGTCAGTGGGATTGAAATCCAGGTTTATTTAGTGTAGGGGTGACAGATGGTTCTTTGAAAGAATGGGGGACATTTCCAGTCTGGAAGGAAGCCTGGATGATGCTGGTGATAAGAGGGAACAGTGAAGGGAGAGTAGCCTTGACCACTGGAAATGGGTCAAGCGAATGTTTTCGAGCTTTTAGATTTTTGGATGAGTTTTTAGATTTGGCTGATTGATGGTAGATCAAATGCTCAAAGTGAACAGTGAGTGAGTAATGGAATTTACGGGGTGGGGGTTGGGAACAAGGATAGGTATAAGCTGCTGGTGGATAAACCCAATTTTAGAAGTGAAAAAGAATGCAATGGTATTGCAGAAATCTGATGAGTACAGGTGAGGAGAAAGTAGATTTTGAGGTTTTGTTATCTTTAAGAGTACAGAGAAGAGGGCCTTTGAATTTCATTTGCTTGAATTTATTAAGCTGGAGTGATTTGTAGATTTGATGCTGTTTTGTTTCATTTAACCAATAGACAATGTCAGAGTAATAATTACATAGTAAAAAAAATTGCCCCTCTCACCCTCCTCGGGTAGTCCCTCACCCCAAGCTGGGGTTTTCTACCAGAGGCCTGGGAGCTTGAGGTTCATGCAGTATCTTAGCTGTTCTTACCACGGTGCTTTTCTGGACTGAGATGTCCGAGGTCTTTCCAGGGATCTGCTGTAACCACTCTTCTAGTTTGGGGGTTACAGCCCTGAGTCCTCCAATTACAACGAGCACCAATGTCACCTTCATCTTCCAAGCTTTCTCCAGTTCTTCTTTGAGTCCCTGGTATTTCTCCAGTTTCTCATGTTCCTTCTTCTTGATGTTATCATCTCTTGGTACTGACACATTCACCACAACAGCTTTCCTCTGTTCTTTATCCACCACTACAATGTCTGGTTAGTTCGTCATTACCATCCTGTCCATCTGTATCTGGAAGTCCTACAACATCTTTGCTCTCTCATTCTCTACCACTTTCTGAGGTGTTTCCCAATTTGACTTTGGGGTTTCCAGTTCATATTCTGCACACATATTCCTGTATACTATTCCAGCCACTTGGTTGTGGCGCTCCATGTATACTTTCCCCGCCAGCATCTTACACCCTGCAGTTATGTGCTGGATTGTTTCAGGCTCCTCTTTACACAGCCTACACATTGGGTCTTGTCTGGTGTGGTAGATCTGAGCCTCTATCGCTCAGGTGTTCAGGGCTAGTTCCTGAGGATGAGCGCTTCTGTGCGGTCCTGTAGCCCAGCCCTTTCTAGTCATTGGTAGGACTTCTTTATATCAGCCACTTCAGTTATGGTTCAGGGGTTCATCCCATGCAGGGGCTTGTCCTCCCATGAGCATCTGTCCTCCAACACTGCATCCATTGCCTGAGACATGTCTGACACACTGTTGGGGCCTTGAGTTTGTTGTATTCATGCATCTTGGATGTTTTATCCTGGATAGTGGCTTCCACGCTCAATAGTCCTCAGCCTCCTTCCTTGTGGCTAACATACAGTCTCAGGGTGCTGGATTTGGGGTGAAACCCTCCATGTATGGTGAGGAGCTTTTGTGTTTTAACATCTGTGGTCTGTATCTCTTCCTTTGACCATCTGATTATTCCTGCAGGGTATCTGATGACTGGCAGTGCATAACTGTTTATTGCCGGGGTCTTGTTCTTGCCATTGAGTTGGCTTCTCAGGACTTGCCTTACTGGTCGCCAACGCACTGTGGCAGTTGTGTTTGTGTCCGCAGAAGTAGCAGGAGTTATTCAATTAAGGTGGTTGTAAAGGAAGTCACTCTGGTGACTCTGCAGCTTTGACAAAAATCATTTCTTCAGCAATAAATGTGTTCTGAAAACATTTTTGAAAACTTTTTATAGGACCTAAAACCTGCAGAAAATGATTCTTAAAGCTAGAGTATGCTTTTATTTCTGTCTTCTGGCTCTGACGAGGAGAAAAACATCTCAAAACCTCTCTGTCCACATGCATCATGCTATTTGCAAAAACTTGGAAAAGAATGCGCTAATGCCCATGAAGGGACTGCAAATCAATTCTTTCCTCTGAGCATCTTTGCCATCACCTACCTGATTCTGTGCATGTTGATGTCCTCCACAGTAAAGGACGAGTACTCCCTTAACTCCTGGGGCTCCTGCTTGGCTTGGCTCTTGGTCAAGATGCCGTACATTGGAGCAGACACCAGGTGAAGGAAGATCTGCTCATCCGAGGAGGTGTCGTCCTGATCAACACAAACAGAGAGTTCTCAACCTTGTGGCTGCTTACACTGTACTGCAGCAGCAGCTTTTTAGAAAGATGAAACCTCCAGAACAATTAAGTTAGAGAAAGAAACTTGCTGCATCAAACAACATAGATACTGCAGACTGAAAAATCATCATATGCAGGAGAATCCCCTGGATGAGTCAGCTCTCATATGTTATGTAACAGAACCCCATAAAACAATGTTTATGAAGGAACAGGAAACTTCTCCAGACCTGCTGCTCCAACAAATCATCCAAATAAGCTCCAGAAAGAAACATGTTGCATTGGTTTGCATTAGGAGATACCAGGGACCCCTCCTCTCCTTATGCAGTTTTTAAAGAAGTCTGCAGAGGTGGACCAGTCCAGTCCAGACCTACAGGCCATTTCACACAGTCATTATGTACAATTTGCACATTTTACACATTTGTAATTTGGTTCTTTTGTAATACATGTATGATATAGGTAATTTATAAATTTGTCTGGCGTTCGCCATTCGTCGATGTGAGCAGATGTCCGTTTAGGGTTTCGGTCTTTACGTGAATTCGGTTTTGAGCTGTTCAAAATTCTTGGTCGGTTAAGAATTACGCAGTTTATGCTCACTTCTTTCTTGGTTTTGTCGTGCTTCATTTAAGATACATCTGTAAAAATTTAATATAAAGAACCACAACTTATCTGAATTTTTATGACGTATATTCAAGTATGACCAATTTTAATTTGTGCAATATGCACAAAATATACGTAGTGGCTGTGTGAGGTGACCTTCACTCTCTGCTTTGAGCCCTCAGTGATGGTCTGTTAGGGCCCCTGTGCAGAGAGATGGGAAGGTGCTGCACTTGTAGCTCACACCTCTGCAAGGAAGGCTGGAGCTTTCTAGACTTACATGTTGCTGGGGTCAAAGCTGAATCTTTATTGAGGAAGCCTTAAAGATCCACTTCACTAAAATCTGTGTTTCTGGTGATTTTAGCATGTTCTGGTAGCATTTTTCTCATGTATCAAATAATTTTAGATTAAAACTGTGTTTCTGAATATTTCTTTTACAAAATATTCAAGATAAAATTCATTAATGTTTTTATGATTTGTAAATCTGTGTGTATTATAAATTTGAAATACATTATTTTTATTGTAAGTTTTTGATAAGCTATATTATTATTATTATTATTATTATTATTATTTACCAATTCTTATTGATAAGGCTTTTTTTTGTTGATGTTGTTGAGCTATTACAACAATACAATATCCCTGATGGAATGAATAATGTACCTATCTATCTAAATTAGGATGAATCAGGGGCAAATGAAAAAAAAGAATTTGAAAAATCGACAATTGAAACAGGTGTGTCAAAGTCTCCCTACTCCTCTCCATTCTGATCCATCTACTTTCAGACAAATACATCAATTAATGTCTTCATTTTCATTGTAAGAGCTGCTATCTGGCTCTAAACTGTATGGCTGGATAGCTCCAATACTGCTCATCAATTATTGTTGCACCCCTAATATTATCTTGGAGGGGTGTAAGGAGGGAGTAGAGAGTACAAGCAATGGGATGATGGGATACCAGCTGAAGCTTACTTCAGGCCATCAGAGGTGAATTTCTAATAATCTCCTGCAGCTCTGCAAAAACTATGCCATAGAAAAAGGCATGTTTTTCTATTTTGCCTAAAAACAGCACACTAATTGTAGACATAATTAAAAAACCACTGGGATGATAGTAGTTGGACTTAAAACACTTTAGTTACTGCAGCAAACTGGACATCATTCCCCACTTCGCTTCAGTTTTTGAATGTTGGTCCTGCTGTTGTTTGGCAGATTCTTGCTCACACACCCCAGACTTTTAAGAGTTACATCACATTCTTCCTTAAGAAACAGAAGGTCTGGACAAGGCATGTAGTTTCCTTCAGTCTGTAACTCACACTATAGGAAAGCTGGGAACGTCTGATCACTGTGCTGCTCTTCTCGCCCACTTCCAGCATCATAGAGGCTGTGGCGTCCCGCTGTGGCCCAAGGCCACCATCACTCAGCACCTGCACCTGCACCACAGTCGTTGCCATGGAAATGCCATCACTAACTGAAAAGGTCATGGAGTCATCTTCAGCAGAGAGTCCAGCATGGCGGTACAGAAGAATGTTGCGGGTGACATCGTTGAAGCTAAAGGTGTCACCTGAGGAGGGTCACGAGAGGAGGCTGGTTATTTTCGGTGCCACCTGGAGTCTCTGAAGCTTCAGGAGTGAAAGAGGATAGCAACCTGCTCAGAGGCAAAGCTGCTCAAAACTCATGTCAGTCTGACTTTAGCTCTGGCATAAGGGAACAAGATGGAAACCTTCAAAGATTTGTCAATAAAACTTCTGTAAGATGATAACAAAAGCTCATGAAGACTCTGAATACCTGCCCAGAAGACATGATGCTTTCATGGGTCAGGCTGTATTGTAAAAATGGAATCTCTATTTTTGAGTATGTTCTATTCAAATCAACATTATACAACTGATGTAGACACTCCATAACCTGATAGGTAACATTTCACTTAGGTGAAATGATTAAATGTTTGTGCAAGACCCATCTGAGATGAAGAAAAGCTAGCTAAAAGGAAACTTGCACATGGTTGGACAGAACGTCAAAGTCCAGTGAAGAGGGTTGGACTTCAGAGGCTTCTGCTTTGCTGCTCTGTGTTAATTTTGTGGTGTTAGGAACTGATGGTCTTTGAATGTGTGTGTGAGCCGTTTTACCCTGGGTCACGGGGGTTTCATGCTTCGTTCTCATCAGCTGTCCTTGGGTCGGACCCTCCACCAGCTCAAATTCCAGCTCATCGGGAGGCGTGTCAGAATCACTCACAGCCAGATGCTGCCCACCTACAAACACACCCACACACTTAGACTCTTCCCAGATCACTGGAGCTCCAAAGAGCCAGCTGAGTTCTGTTGTGATTACCTATGCTGGCTTGCCCCCCAAGGCTGACCACTAGAACCGGATCCAGAACCTGAAATACTGGCGGCTGCTGGTGGTTTGAAAGCAGCAGGATGGCAAAATCCATCTCAGGGGTGTTATGTTCCCCATCTGACACTGAAAAACATATATCAAAGGTCATGGTTTTTGTCTTGGGTCTTTTTTTTTATCTTGAATTTGATATTTGGTTTATGTGTAGATTGGCTCTGGCTCAGGCTTACCTTGAGCCTGTCAAAGCTGCTGAGTCATCAGTTTAAAGAACTGCTTTTAAAGTTTTGTTGTTGTCAATCTGTTTATTTATATAACTGTTTTGTGATTAAAAAAGAAAAACTGAAATATCACATGGTCCTAAGTATTCTGACCTTTTGCTGTGACACTCATATATTTAACTCAGGTGCTGTCCATTTCTTCTGACCATCCCTGAGATAGTTTTACACCTTTATTTGAGTCCAGCTGTGTTTGATTCTACTGATTGGACTTGATTAAGAAACCTGTCTATATAAGATCTTACAGCTCTCAGTGCATGTCAGAGCAAATGAGAATCATGAGGTCAAAGGAACTGCCTGAAGAGCTAAGAGACAGAATTGTGGTAAGGTACAGATCTGACCAAGATTACAGAACATATCTGCTTCACTTAAGGTTCCTAAGAGCACAGTGGCCTCTATTATCCTTAAATAGAAGATGTTCTGGATGACCAGAACCCTTCCTAGAGCTGGTTGTCTGGCCAAACTGAGCTACCTGTCCAATACACTCCCAACAGTGAAACATGGTGGTGGCAGCATCATGGGGGGGTGGGGGGGTGAGGGGTGGGGTGACTGCAGGGACAGGATGACTGGTTGCAATTGAGGGAAAGATGAAGTACAGGGTTATCCTGGACCAGAACCTTCTCCAGAGTGCTCAGGACCTCAGACTGGGCCGAAGGTTCACCTTCCAGCAGGACAATGACCCTAAACACAGCTAAAATAACCATGGTGGCTTCACAACAACTCTGTGACTGTTCTTGAATGGTCCAGCCAGAGCCCTAACTTAAACCCAATTGAGCATCTCTGGAGAGACCTGAAAATGGCTGTTCACCAACATTTACCATCCAACCTGACAGAACTGGAGAGGATCTGCAAGGAGGAATGGCAGAGGATCCCCAAATCCAGGAGTGAAAAACGTATTGCATCTTTCCCAAAAAAACTCATGGCTGTATTAGATCAAAAGGATGCTGCTACTAAATACTGAGCAAAAGGTCTGAATACTTAGGACCATGTGATATTTCACTTTTTTTTTTAAATAAATTTACAAAAATATTAATAACTGTTTTTTTTGTCAATATGGGGTGCTGTTTAAACATTGAGGAAAAAATGAACTAAAATGATATTAGCAAATGGCTGCAATATAAAAAAGAGTAAAAAAGGGGGGGTCTGAATATTTTACTGAATGCTGTAGCTATTATCCTTGCAGTACCTATAACCTTGTCTCTGAATTGTCAAGTATATCCGGAATGCGCTCTGTTTTTAGATAAAGGTTATCTACCAGTTTCAAACACTCAATTGTTAGCCTGATGCCCCTGACTAGGTTTCACAAATGTTTTTTCGAAGCCCTTTACCATGAAAGAATGAGCTGCTCTCAGGAGCTCAGTCAATTCCAGCGGGGAGTCATAGGATGACACCTGAGCAACAAATCCAGTCGTGAAATTTCCTTTATCCTAAATATTTCTCAGTCAACTGTCAGCCCATGGCCGAGCAGCTGCATCAAAGCCACACATCACCAAGTGCAATGCAAAGCGCCGGATGCAGTGGTGTAAAGCACGCCATCACTGGACTGTAGAGCAGTGGAGACGCCTTCTCTGGAGAGATGAATCAAACTCTTCCATCTGGTAATCTGATGGACGAGTCTGGGTTTGGAGGTTGCAGGAGAACGGTACATTTCAGACTGCATTGTGCCAAGTATGAAATTTGGTGGAGGAGGAATGATGGTTTGGGCTTGTTTTGTAGAACTTGGTCTCTTAGTTCCAGAGAAAGAAACTCTGAATGCTTCAGGATTCCAAAATATTTCGGACAACTCAATGCTCCCAACCTTGTGGGAACAGTTTGAAGCGGCTGCTTCCTCTTCCAACATGACTGTGCACAAAGCAAAGACATGGATGACAGAGTCTGGTGAGGATGAACTGGACTGGCCTGCAGATTCCTGACCTGAACCCCATAGAACACCTTTGAAATGAATCAGAGCAGAGACTGAGATCCAGACCTTCAACACCAACATCAGAGTGTGACCTTATCAATGTGCTTTCGGAAGAATGGTAAAATATTCCAATGAGCACAGTCCTCAACCTTGTGGACTGACTTCCCAAAAGAGTTGAAGCTGTAAAAGCTGCAAAAGGTGGGCGGACATCAGACTGAACTCTATGGGTTAGGAATGGGATGGAACTTCATTTCATGTGTGAGTCACGGCAGGTGAGCCAATACTTTTGGTAGTATAGTGTATATAAAATATTAATAAAAGAAAGGATGAAAAGACTTAGCAAAAAAGAAAAGTGATGAAAAATACAAGCATATTTTACAAATAACAAAGACCAGACTAAAGAAGGGAAACAAAAAGCAAGAGAAGTCAAAGATGTACAAGAAACAGAAAGAGAATATATTTGCAGCAGCTGAAAGCCTTCACTTATAGAGTCTAGATCATAAAAACACTTTAAAGTGGGAAAACTAAAATAATAAAAGCAGCAAAGGAGAAAATGGAAAGAAACATAGAGTGGGAAGACGGTGAGAATTAGAGGTGGAGAAGACAAACACCTCCTCCCCTATTCTGCTTTTACCTGTGAAATAAACACTCAGTGACTCCGGCAGACCTGTGGGATCAAAAGCAGAAACAGATTTAACTGAGCGGGGAAACCTGTAAAACAGCTGAAAACCTGAAGCAATACTGCAGACAGAATGTGACTGTAATGTCTTAGGCCTGAAAGTGAAAGTATAATTTCCTAAGCAGCTTTCTCACTGTTCTTAAATCAAAGCAAAACTTTTCTGCTCCATTTCTAACATCCAACAGTTGTCTTGTGCTGGTAAATCACAGCACATTGGAGCTTAGAGAAACGAGAACTAAATAAAACAAATGTCATTTTAACTCATTCTACACACATGTACACAACCATGTTGGTCAAGAAGAACAACCCACTGGGCACAGACACATCTATGAGATATCTAAACCATGGCTTTTTACCTGGCTGGGGGGAACGTACTTTGTCACCGGCCAGCGGCGGCATGGTAGGGGATCCCCGCTTAGCCGGGCAGTGTATTACATGTTTTTAATGTTTTCCTTTGGTTTTTAAATTTACATCTGATGAGTAAGTGGCATGTCTGCTACTTCCTTTTAGCTGTTTTCACTACTCCTGGTTCTCAAACGATCCGATGCAGCACTGTTTACACAATCAGCTGCTGTAGACTGACAACCACAAAATGAGGTCGGACATCACTGTATTTTGATTGGTTTATTCTATTTTCAACAGAGCTTTGGCTATCAAGATAATATCCCCTCATGAGATCAAAAACATTATAAAAATCTTGTTTTTTAAATTAGTTTAATAGAATTTAATAGAAAACTAAAAAGAACAACACAGATACGTATTTGAAAACAATCAATGTTCCAGGACTCAATGTTTACCCCGAAGTTTCAGAGATTTTTAACAGTTCATTAACAGGAGAAATTTGTATTCAAGACAAAAAAGTCGTGTTCAAAAGAGACATGTTAAACATAAAACTAAATGGTGTACTCACATTTTTTTCCTGCATGTTTGTGCACAAATTTGTATCTATGAAAACGACTTTGTCTTGATGAATACATCTATTATTGACAGCTATTTTACCTCATAGATTAGACTCAGAGTTTTGAAAATTGTTTGTCAACAGTAAATTGTGTTTTCGGTTAAGACCAGATAGTGATGTTTTTGAAAAAAAGAGTTAAAGCTGTAGATGGGCAGGTTTAGAGAATGGTATGAGAGGATCGTATTGGAGCGTTTAGGAAACACTGTAAAAGAGCTGCATGTGGCTCTGCAGCCTCAGGTTGCAGTAAGACCCATCAAACTTGTTTTTGACCACATTTTGATGTTGTACTTTGAAGCTGATTAGATGTCATTTCGACATCAATTGCCCACTGGTCTATACAGTGGCTTGCAAAAGTATTCACACAACTTGAACTTTTTCACATTTTATCACATTATGACCACAAAAAAAGATAATTTGTTAGATTTCTGTGTGAAAGAACAACACAGAGTGCCACACACTTGTAGAGTGGAAAGAAAATTATATAAGAGTTCAATTTTATTTTTACAAATAAAAAACTGACAAAACTATCCAGCCCCCTGAGTCAATACTTTGTGGAACCCCCTATTACTACAATTCCAGCTGCAAGTCTTTTGGGGTTTGTCTCTACCAGCTTTACACATCTAGAAAATGAAATATTTGTCCATTCTTCCTGAAAAACAATTCAAGATGAGTCAGATTAGATGGAGAGCGTTTGTGAACAGCAGTTTTCAGATCTTTCCACAGATTCTGGATTGGATTTAGGTCTGGACTTTGACTGGAACATTCCAACACATGAATCCGTTTCATTTGAAGTCATTCCATTGTAGCTTTGGCTTTATGTTTAGGGTGATTGTCCTGTTGGAAGGTGAATCTCTGCTCCAGTCTCAAGTGTTGTTCAGACTTCAACAGGTTTTCCTCCAATATTGCTCTGGATTTGGCTCCATCCATCTTCTCATCAACTCTAACCGAACGACTGATGGTTGTTCTATGGACAGATTCCTCCACCTGAGCTGAAGATTTCTGCAGTTCATCCAGAGTCACCATGGACCTCCTGGCTGCATCTCTGATCAGTGTCTCCTTGTTCAGTCTGTTAGTTTAGGTGGACGATCATGTCTAGGTAGGTTTGCAGTTGTGTCATACTCTTTCCATTTGTGGATGATGGACTGAACAGTGGTTCATGGGATCTTCAAAGTTTGGGAAATCTTTTTCTAGCCTAACTCTGCTTTAAATTTCTCCACAACTTTCTCCCTGATCTGTCTGGTGTGTTCCTTACACTTCATGATGCTGTTTTCTCCCCAATATTCTCCTGACAAACCCCAGAGACTGTCACAAAACAGCTGGATTTGTTTACTGAGATTAAATGACACGCAGATGGACTCTACTATTAAGTCAACATTTGATCAGTCATCAATCATCAAGCAACTTCTGAAGACAATTGATGCACTCAGAGAAAACAGGGCTGAATACTTTTGCACACTGCACTTTTCAGTTTTTTATGTGTAAAAAAATTGAATTTTCTTTCCACTTCACAACTGTGTGCCACACTTTGTTGGACTTTCACATAAAATTTTGCTAAAATATATTTATCTTTGTGGTAATAATTTGAGAAAATGTGGAGAAGTTCAAGGGGTTCGAATACTTTTGCAAACCACTGTAGTTGGAATGTATTTCTTCTGTAGATCTTCATGTACTGAGACACCATCACAAGAGTGTCATGATGACATGATTATGCTTTGCAAATTTTTCTTCTGTGGACAACAAAAGGTCTGAAATGATGGATCATTTTTCAAAAAACCAGGATAGAAGTGTTTGCCATGGCGTGTCTGCCATACCAATGAAGGAGTACTGGTAGAGCTCCTGGAGGTGAGCTGGAGCTGGGGGAGGCCGGTAAATGATCTTTCCATTGTCCACGTCAGCCTGTGTGAAATGCCTCACTGCTGTGTATGGTCTGTCCCGGTGCTCAATGGCCCCTGAAACATACAACACAAAAGGAGGGACTTAATGTTGGGTATTTGGTATTGAAAAAAACGTTACTAAAATTGCCAGAACGCCAGCTCAGAGCTAGCTATAACAACCTCCCAATTGGAAGATGAAAACAGAACCCCAATAAATAAATTTTCTTTGAGCAAACCACTGTGGCAAGCAGCACCCAAGGCCCTTCAATCCCATATCATACTTTTTTGTACTGTGCTTCTTTCTTTGCGGGGTCTTTTTCCATGTCTATGCTCTTCCCCAACTACATCACAGAGCAGATACATGCTTTCTTTTGGCCACCACTCTTTCTCCTCATGTGTTTCCCTTTTATCCACATTTAGAAATAGAGAAAACTTCATTGTACTTGTTCTTGTTAAAGGCAGTAAAGGTTTTTCATTAAACCAGACCAAATGTGCAAGAAATATGATCCCAAGCTCAAAATGGGGAACATCTCTGAAAGTGGTAGAGAATGAGATGAGACTGACAGGATGAGAAAAACAAACCAACCAGACATTGCGGTGGTGAATAAAAAATGAAGGAAAGCCGTTGTGGTGTATGTGGCTTCATTTCGATGGACCCGGAGGTAAGGCATTTTCATATATGTGATGTCACACTCAGTCCAGTTTTCTTATACAATGCGTTTTACACGATTGCAGCTACAGTATGCCTGTTCCTCAAACTCTGGAATCTGGGATTTTAAAGAAAAAAAATTGTAGGAAGCTTCCTTTCTAAGATGTAACTGTACTGAAATTTCACTGTTTCAAGAATAATCAATAAAGAAAAACGAGCAAACTTTTCTTTTCACAGCAAATCCAAGCCTGCTGTTTTTTGTTAGTAGTTCAACAAGTTAAGAACTCAAAACATTCACTCAGAGAAAAATGAAAAGAAAAGAGCTTTGCAAGATCTGCACATCAATGTGAGATCAGAGATCCAGTAAATTGTTCTTTCTTGTTAAAAATGTCTTCTGTCAGATTTGTCCCTTTATTAGCTGATGAAGCACTGTCCAGTGCTGGAATGAACATGTTTAGCGCCAAACAGAGTTTTTCATTGGAAAAAAGAAAGTGGATCATGAGCTTGTTCAAAGCAGTGTAAAAAGCCAGTGATGGCATCACTTTGTGTACACTTTGAGTGGGAGGTTGCTGCTGAAAATGTGCTTTTCTCCTGATCTTTCCTGAGACAAATCTGATGTGCCTTTTAGATGTTAAAGATGTGCATGGAAGCTGTTTTGGAGTAGAAACATTTCCCTGGACTCTAATGACAAAAATGTTACAGCATGAGTGATGGTGAAGGGTATGTTTATGTTGGGGGGGTTACTGCACCTTGTGCTGGCAGGAGAGGTTTGGTGATGTTGTACAGAAGCTTCTCGCTGGAAGTCTCAGTGTCAGTGAAAGACAAGGCTAAAGGTGTTATCTCTGTGACACGATCCTCCAGAGCCTACACACACACACACACAATCACACGCACGCAAAACACATACACAAATGAACAAACATGATTTAAAATATATTTAAAATAGTATGTGAATTCATTGCAGAAAAATCTGTGATTAGTCACACACAAAAGAAGAATGGTAGTGTTACATTACAGATCCAGACTGTAACTAAATAGACATGACTGTCCACTCATCATTTTTAAATGTTTCCGTTTCATCAACTGCAAAGAGCCACCGCAGATGGCAGATGGAAAAGAAGACTCTTCAAGTTTTAATTTGTCCAAGGACACATCAAGGGCATTATCAATCCATTTTGTTTCATCTCGGTTCTACATTTCTGCCTGTCAGACATTCCTATCAGCAGAAAATGATTCAGAAGGCTTCAAATCACCACTTGCAAAAAGATATGAGAAGACCCAAAGCCCTAGAAACCCTTCCTTATTCTGCTTTATTAATCACAACTAATTTGTGTCTACAGTGCATGGATGGTTTCTTACTGTGATCTGTAGGTCGCAGTCAGGGGCCAGTTGTGGGAACCCTGGAGTTTGAGGTAGGACACTGATGGTAAAAGTATGGGGATCGCTGTGTGGAAGAGGGGCAACATCTGTGGACACCTGCAGACATACATATGCACATTAATTATAGACAAAAGTTATCTACTTACATAAAAAGCCCACAGAGTTGATGTAGATGCAGCGTGTGCCCCCTTCTCTGTGATTTTTCATCAAAAGTTTGTTGTTTTTATCTGTAGCCTGACATGATTCTCTGGTGTTTTGCTGCAATAGCACACACAAGTGTTACAATCTGCTGTGCTTGTTCTCAATGAAGCTGCTTCAAGTCTAATGCTCCAACACTTTAACTCTATGTTGGAAGACCTGCTTCCACATAACCCACATGGAAAAGAAACTCAAACTACAAAGGTGCACATTACTCTAATCTGCTCCCTGTTCCTGTGTGATCACTCTGCTTGTTGGTTTGCCAGGGACTGTGAGTGAAAGCCGTCTGTCAGTGACTGTTGTCCTCTGAGTATCATGAAAGTGCAGCAGCAACACAATGACAAACATTTTACACACCTGCTGAAGCCAAAACGTGCTTAGTTAAGGAGGGGATAAGTATCTTTCAAGCCCTACCATCACATTAGAATTTTAAGCAAATCCGTATCAAATGTTGCAGTTTTTAAAAAGACTACTGCCTTTCATACATGGTGCAATTGTCCCTGACTCCTGTGTTTAAGTCAGTTTTACACCTAACATGAAGATAGTTTTTAAGTCTCATTTCAAATTTCTGTTAATACACAGACACGCACACACACACACACACACACACACACACACACAAGCTATGGAAGCCTGAAATGTCCAACGGAAAGTTGCGAAGTGTAATTATTTAGCATTAACAAAAATTAACGCTTTCATTTTTTTAAATTAATCCTGTGCATCTCCAGCCCTAGTATGTGTATATATTTATATGCATATATATGTATAAATATGTTATTATATATATATAGATGCAAATTGCTGCTTTACCCACAGCATTTTAAGTGCATCCAAGGCTGGATTTTGTTGTTGGCCGCTTGTATTTAAAGTCCCAATATCTGTCATTCACTTAGGTGCGTTTTCCATATTTGATCTATCCTCTGGTGGAGCAGGGAGCTGCACACATCCAAAAAGGCAAAGTTTTCCTTCCTGAAACACCAAACACCCAGAACTGACAAAACTCTACCATGTGCTGTATGATCACATGACTTCTGGAGATGAAATGTAGTGACATTAGAACATTTAAAACCCGTACAACAGAACTTTTAACCGAACTTCGAAGTGACTTTCAGACTGCTGGTTCTACTCCCAGCTGATGAGGAGCCTCTGCCTTCTTCAAAGAGCGGCAGCGGCGGGCTCGAACCGTCACCTCACCTGTCAGACTGCTTTACCTGACACTGACAATGACATTGACAGAAATGTAGAAAAGCTCTGCTGTGGAGGAATGAAATTTAAATTTAAATCCTTTTTGCCTTTTATTTTGAGGGTTTCTGCCAGAAAGACAAATGATTTATAGTGACTCTTGGTAGCTGCAAAAGACATCTTGTTAACTCCAAATACTCCACTATTTTCATGTAAAACAGCACAACCGGAAATGATTGAGCGGTCAAGGGCCAAACGTGGAAGTAGGTTGTGCATAGAGCCCTTTAGCAGATCTTCCAGGATTTTGATGCAGTTATATTTGCCCGCAGCAGCAGTCCCTGACTGCAAGGACCATATTGCTTTGCAGTTGTAAACATTTCTGTGCCTTTGAGTCAAAATTTGACCCTTGCCACATGCGCGATAAGTCACAATAATGTGCACACACCTAGTAGAAATTGAAAATGAATTTCTGGCATAGTGAATGGGAATTGGGAAGTAACAGAGAACAAGACTGTGTCTTTGTAGATCTGGAGAAAGCTTAGGACAGGAACTGTGGTATTGTATTTGGAAGTCTGGTGTGCCAGAGAAGTAAGTTAGAGAAGTGCAGGACATATATAAGGGCTGGAAGACAGTGGTGAGCTGTGCTGTAGGAGTGCCAGATGAGTAGTGTGATAAAAACTCTTTTGAGTTTCAGCTCAAATGAAAGGAGATATGTGCAAAACTCTGGTAAGAGCAGCAGTGTTGTTTGGGATAGAAATAGAGGTACTGAGGAAAAGACAGAAAGCAGAACTGGAGGCAGCAGAGATGAAGATGCTGAGGCTCTCTGGTGTCCAGCCAAATAAGCATGGTATGTTGGTAAACATGCCTGAATGCAGCCCTCGAGGCCTGGAGTCATTTATCCTGATATAGACTGACTGCTGTACGAAGAACAAGGGGATTTACTAGCTCGGCCTGAGTGGAGAGAGGTACAGATATCGTCTCTGACCTGGAACTGGAAGGAGTCGCTGTTGTGACCAGAGCCAAAGTGATGGTACCAGACGGTTCCATCGTTCACATCCTGCTGAGTGAAAGAGGTTGTACGCGTGAAGCCTCGCTCATCCACCAGGGAGGGGTGCCAGCCATCTGGTGGACCATCAGCAGGCATGGACACCAAAACCACCTCACCTGGAGGGAGGGATGAAGATGATGTTACATCCTTTCACACCTGAGGTTAGCATCAAGTAACCGCACACACATTTTTACGCAGTAACATATGAATGGAAACTTGTACCATATCTTGGTTGTCCTTCTGCAGCCAGGATGCTGTAGACAAGCTCATCAGTGCTGACTCCTTTATACTCTGCATGGAGATACTTCTTGTCAAGCTGCACCATCCCCCCTTTCCGTACCCAGGTTTTTGGATGAGAGAGTATGTGAGACTGCAGAAACAAACACAAAGAGTCACATGGCAACAATTTACATCAAAGTCTGCACAAAAGCTGTTTTCCAAAGTGATTCACTGCAGCAAATAATCCTGCTTCATTTTAAGGAACGTCTGCGGAAAACTTAGCTTTGTGAGTCCAGTGTATCTGCTGCCACTGCACTTACCAAAAACTTTAGTTTCAACTGCCCTAACAGGTGCACACGAGTAAACAATGGTCAAACTTGTGTGGACACGTGGGTGGCCAGCGGGACGTTTTAATGACCCACTCCAATGAATATTCTGTTTTTGGTGTGGAAATTAGTGCTGGCTTACTCAGCGTCAACAGTCCACAACTTATCTGCAAATTACTAGCTTGGTAGAGTGTGGTGTAAGGACACAGTACACGCTACATCATCCGTACATCACAACAGCATGTAACTAACATTGTCCTTACAAATTTCATGACACAATTACCACATGCATGACAATTGCATGTTTCAGTTTCATAACGTTCTTTAAGGTGGTCGTACAAGACATAAGGGAACTGTTAGATTTGCAAAACATTTTGCAGAAGCCGTACGGTCTAAAATCTTTTAGTATTTTTAACATTAAACTTACAGTCGCTGCTTGAGATTCATGGGGAGTTTATTCCAAACAGCAACATCCTCCGTGACACCATACAATACTACTAGCACTACTAATTGTTATCGCACCATAAATATGTTGTGATAACAAAAACTATGCTGAAGATCTATGGACTAAAGCTGAATTAAAAGCAAGCGTGAGCTGGTCAGATTTTTCCAATCATGTGAATAACATCCTGTCATTTCTGCATTGGATGAACATCAGTTTTACATGTATTTTTGAAAACCACAGCCAAATCTTAGACAGAAAATGCTGACAGGTGAAGAAGAACAGAGTTCTCTAAAGATAAGACGCAAGATTATTAAAAACAGTAAGAAAATGCCCTTATTCATTTGTTTACTTGTTTAAGAAACAAACTCGGTGAACGTCTCTGATCTTTCTTACAGGCACTGTCTAGCTTTTTTCAAACTGGTACGAAGAGAAGTAACTGTGTAGAAGATGTAGCTTTGGATATGTTTTTGCTATTTGAATGTTAAAATTTAACACAAACAATTGTCCTGAACTGACTGACCTTTAGCTGTTTAGTGAGCATCCACAGCTATGATTGGCGTTGATACATTTTTAATAATTGAAGTTATGTAATCTTAAAAATAAGAAGGATTGCCTCATTTTTTGGGAGGAGGTTGAATCACAGATAATTTTTTAAAGGTGTGCTTAAATTAACTGTAGTGTATTTTTTCTTTGTCTAACCCAAAAAAAAAGTTAATCTGTTTGTCATTAGCTGTCTCTGCAGGGCACTCTCAGATCCTTTATAAAGTAAACTCAAAAATGGTATTGAACATGCTCGCCATTTCAGTGTTTTCCATAAAAGATGAAAAAGTTTGTAAAGAGTAAAAAAAACTAGCTTGTTGTGTGGGACACAGCCCAGTGCAGATTATGGCCTGAAAATCATTCTTTAACCTAAACTCAGTTAATATGAGTTTATAATGAGTAAGTGAGGTTTGCATGGTAATTGCAGGATCTAGTTCAGTTGCTGTGGTTCAGTATTTTTCGTCCAAATAAATTTAGGTGGTGATGAAGGACAAAAGTCTGTCCACCTGCCTTACCTTCTGAGTGACATGGACCTGCAGCAGGATGTTCTTGTAGCTATGGCCATCATTGACTTGTAGGACTATAATGTCCTCCACATGCTCAGAGCCATCATGGAGGTACTGGATCTGCTCCCATGTCAGCTCCTCCAGCTTGAACTTACTAAGTCCACGATCGCTGTGGAGACGGGTTAGCCGTCCATGACGAGGCGGTGCGAGGACCATGACCAAAACATCAGCGGGGTTGTCTGGGTCTTCAACATGCAGAACCAACTTAGAAATAGTTGCCCGGCTGCCACGACCCCCCACAGACAGAGGAGCGAGGGTCAGTACCCTGGGAGGCTAGGGGTTCACAGGACAGAAAAAAGAAAACCTTTTAGTGACACCTGACAGATTTGAGCTAAACCTAAAAAGATTTAAAAAAATAAAATAAAAACGAACAAACAAATAAAAAGAGCAGTCAAATTTGACCCCTTCCGTTCTCCAGGGTTTAAGTCAAGATATGTAGAGTAGACTGACATCTGAGTGTTTTTTTTCAGTCGATTCACTCATACAACGCGTATAGTATGGGATTTCTCGCCCTCATGTGTCTGGCTGAAAACACCTCTATTCGTGCCTTTATAGCAGTTGATGTATGAGGTGCGAGGTGGGCAGTCCTGACCCTGCTTATGCTACGGTCACATATGCAACTGCCACCGCGTGATGGAACGGCATCCGCAGCATCTGCTGCAGCCTGATTTTCTTTAAAAACGTTGGCATAGTCATGAATGCAGACAGTGGCAGTCAGGCCGTCAGTCATGCAAGAATGACATCTTTCAGAAATCAGGCAACAGCTAGGCGGAGGCAGTCAGATCACTGGCAGCAGCTCTGATTAGACGATGTGTAAATGTCTGCAGATGGCATTCCTTTATTTTAAGTGCCGCCGGCCGCCAGCCGCACAGGGGTATATAAAAAGAGGGTCATTCTGCACCACTGGTCATTCACAACACTGTGAAAGAAAGGACCAGCACAAGGCCCACTCCATCTGCCTGGGAATTGTCCACACTTGGAGAGCTATGATGCAGCCTGATGCCGGGGAGTTGTGTCGCCTTTTGTGGTGCTTCGGAAAGGCGTTTGAAGTTTGTAGAGAAGGCGCTGTGAAAAACTTTTATGGCACACCAGGACCCCTTGCTGTCAAAGGACCTGGTTCCATTCGAATATTCCAACAGGTTTTCAGTTGAAGCCCTGCTGCTAGCTGGGCAGACCACCTGGAGTTGAGAGAGCAGGTGCAGCATGGGAACCTCTGGCAGCCACCGCTCCAACTGGATGCGCGCTTAGACGTCAGTCTTCTGGACATTGGCCTCGACTTGCAAGGTTTTTCGTAAAGCGATCATGATGTTTTCCTGTTGGGTCATTGCACTGCTGCTGTGTCTGCTTCCAAGCATGATTCTTTGTTCCCATGCTTGTACCACCACGCAGCAGGGTAGTTAGAAGTGGAGTGGTCTTCTTCCCACTCCCACCTGAACACCCACAACAGCATCACCCACATGCCATAAGTGCGTGTTACATATATATATATATATATATATATATATATATATATATATATATATATATATATTTAAAATACTTTGCAATACACTTACCACACGCACAACAATTGTTTTCCAATTTTGTGACCCATATGGGTCATGTCACTAAGGCTTTAAAGAACTAAAGACAGTTTTATTCAAGTTAGAAAGTCAGGCAATGTAAAGGTTCTCAAAAATGTTTTTGACATGTAAAACTGTGAGATTGCAGTGACAAAAAGCACAATTGAACTAATCTTGAGTTTTACAATTTAACTTTACTATCAGACAAGGGTTCCAGCAAAAAAACAGGTAGCTAACATGTTAAACACTAAGAAGCAGCAATTCCACATGCCTGGTAAAAAGAAAGAGAAAGTAGCGCCCCCTGGTAGGACCATAAAGAGCAAATGAAGAAAGGGTACATGTACCTGCATAGACACTGCGTGAACATGAATGGTTGCCGCCTGAGAAAACTTCTGGGGGGCAGCAACCTGTAAGGAGAACTCACCAGTCCTACACAAACAAACACAAAATGAACACAAAGTTTTACATAAAATCTTGAACAAAGAGGCCTCAGATAGTAAAAATAGTAAACGGCGTATGGTAAACGGCGTATGGTAAACGGCGTATGCTTGTACAGCGCTTTTCCACCTTCCTTGGAGGCCCAAATCGCTTTACAGTCACAGTCCCATTCACACACTGATGGCAGCTGCGCTGCCGAACACTGATGCCAACCTTCCATCAGTGGCAATGTGGGGTTCAGTGTTTTGCCCAAGGACACTTAAACACATTTCTGGGAAAGGTGGGAATCGAACCTGCAATCTTTCGATCAGAGGCAGACCGCCCCACCGCTGCACCACAGTAAAAAGGTTATACTTCCCTGCTTTCATAAGTCATGCTGACATGACAGGGCGACAGCCTCAGAGAGGACAACATAGTGAGGAGGTAAACAGAGTCACAAACACACACCTGCACTCACTCAATACACACAAGACCCTGTAACCTCAACATAGTAAACAGAACGTTATTGCCCACAACCCCCATGGGACAGATTTAAGAACTCCAGACTAAGTTTATGTGGTGACTGGAAGGAAACAAGGGTCAGAGCGTTCCGCTGCTGAGGTGATGCTGGACCTCCCACATATTCAGAAGACAGTTTCTGAGCACACAACTGGAGAAAGAGTTATTAGGATTATTTATTCAAATTGTTGTGAATCAGGAGCAGATAAAAAATGCAGTTTGAAAAAGCTTGTATTAGTAACTTACAAACTACAATCGGTGGGCCACAAGTTGCCTGCTCCGCTCCTTTCTGATGCATTCACTTGCAGACAAATAGATCCATGAATGTTTTTGTTTTCCTGTCTTTGTTTTGAGCTGAAACCTGGCTCTAAACTGTCAGGCTTGATACCTCCAAAACTGCTCACCATTTTTGCTGCACCGCTATCGTTATGTTGATGTTGTAAGCGGCTGTAAGCTTAAATTTAAACTTAAACAAATGCTGACAACACCAGATGAACATTTCAGGATCTATAGAACGTCCACTGGTGTGAACGTTCCTTTTCTCTTTGAAGCATCATCAATCTCTGTATCAAAAATCCTCTTTGCTTTCATACCAAGGATTTTCCTGGAACCATGTGCACCTTTCTGTCTTTGCTCAATCATCAATGTTCATACCAGTTCTTCTAATTTGTCACTCGCTTTACTTCTCCACCAGGAAATCGGTTTGCTCCTTCTTTTCCTGCAGCTGTCTTCTCAATATCACCCATCTCTGCGCCGTTCTGATCCACCCCAAAAAAGTGGTGCAGTTTCCTTACTGGAATATTCTGTGGCGTATGCCACCGCAGGAAGTTGAAACACTTAATGGAATGATCCATCTCTACACCGGCTCACAACAAAAATGCCACAAACACACTGGGCAGGCATATGCACTACTGTGAACTGTGCACAAGCACCGGCGGGGAGTGGGAGAGGTACTTAAGGAGCCCGGCCCTGGCACTGGCGTCTAAAGGAACAAACACCTGTTAGACTGCATTTATTGGAGACTAGTATCTATTAGTGTCACGAGTCAGCGCTCTGTCTCCTCCTCTGGTTACCAGCGGGAGTCGTTTCCAGAGTACTGACTGCACTCAATCTCCCAGCAACCCCAGCGCACACTACCCAGATGCCACTCAGCTGTCACTCATCAGCTAATCAGCCACAGGACGCTTAAGAACTGCTCAGGACCACGCTCAATGTGAAGGATTGTTTGTACTGTTCAGGCTGCATATAAAGCAGTTTATCCTGATCTGATCACCTGTTTACCTCACCCTGCTTCGTATCAGATTCTGTCCTTTGCCGCCTGCCCTGGATTCTGACTCTGATTTAGCTTTGTGGACTTTTATCTGAGCTTTGCTCCTGTCTATGGTCGGTCTGTGAGAAAGTACTCAATCCAGGAACAGATGAGAGGGTGCATTCAGAGGTCAGAGAGTTTGGTCATCAGAATATCCGGGATGATTGTATTGAATGCTGAGATGAAGTCAACAAAGGGTATTGTAGCAGAGGTGGTCTTGCATTTGTTCTTGTTGGCTATGTGCTAACTATTTGGATCACTGTTTAGTTTTCCTGCATCCCTGGGTGGTCAAGAAGATCCAGAGGACTCACCTCTAAGCTCTAGAAACCATTTAGTCATTCTGCGGGGTCATTAGATATTAAATCTCTTTGTTGAGTCTCTCTTTGAGTTATCCCATATTCCTCACAAAGGGTTATGAGAGGTCAACCAGACAGCATTTGTTTGTAGCTCTGAATCCATCCCCCTCCGCTATCCTGCATTTGAAATATACGGCTGTAATATAGAGATTTAATCCTATTTAAAGGTTTGCCTTTTTCTGCCTCTTACTATAATTGTTTCAAGCTGCACAACAATTTCTGAATTGAGACTGATCAACACAACGAATGCCATCCTTTGTGCTTGCAGGTAAAGCCATAATGACAGGAAACATTTTTTGCCTGTATGGGGAGGACATGTTTACCATCATATTTTTACTTGACATAAATTTTAGGGAATATATAGGCTGAAAAAAATTGTTCTAGACCAGGTCCACTTAAGTTGTTTTGGATCAAATCCTGAAGTTTGGTCTGTAGAGTAGAAACTCAATTAATCTCGAAGGAAATTCAAAATGGTCTGTATTCAGACTGGTATCTACCAGAGATTTCTGTTTCAGACCAAAGCTTGTAAACAAGACAATGTGACTAAAGATCTCTTCAGTCATTGGACAGGAACTACAAGGTAGGTCAAAACAACAAGAGAAAGTCGATCTCGATGCAAGGCTTTAAAGTCCTCATCAGGATGGTTAACCTGTAAAAACTTTATATGTCGATTACCAGTTTTGAACGTCAGGAACAACTTGTTTTTAATTGCTACTGTTGTACGGCAGAGGAATGCTGCAAGTTACTGGCAAGAAGACGTGCCGTGTGTGCTTTAACTCAGAGGATGCTAGCAGCTGCAGTACTGAAGAGATGGTTGTGAAGGTACGACAAAGTGTTTATGACATAAAGATTGTCGTGGAAAACAGTGAGAAGCAATCTATATCACGCTAAACATTGTTTTAACCAGCCTGCATTCACCCAATTACATTTCAATCAGTTGCTGTGTCTCATTGGTGAACTACAAGCGCTAAGGTCACTTTTAGGATGCTGTCACAGCAGAGTGTGCCATGTAACGAGACACAGAAAAGCATCTAAGTGTTTTCAGATGTGTTAAAATAAACGTTCTACCAAGTAAACAGTTTTTTCTTCTTTGATAACACAACAATCAATGCCTTAGGTTTGTCCACGGCTCACCAGTCGCCTCATTCCGAATCTGTTTACATCACGTGATTTCCGGCAACGGTGGGCATTTTGGTCCAGTTATTCAGCTCCCAGAGCGCTTTGTATTCAGACTGAGGAATCTCAGTCTGAGTCCGATTAGAAACGAACCAAGACAACCTCGAAAGATGGGCCAGAGAGCAGTTCCTGGTCCCAGACTGAACATTTGTTTCAGATTATCAGGGGAAATGAACTCTGGCTCACTTTAAGCGGACCAAATGTGTCCAGTCTGAATATAGCTTTAGTTTCTGTAATGCCAAAAACAATGGTTTATCAATGAGAAAGCAGCTGCCACTTTTACTCAACTTTCTACATTTATAACATTAAAAACTTTAATTTTAGCATTAGCTTAAAATGAACTAAGAGTTAAACAAAAAGTATCAAATGTGTTATTTTGCTGAATGTAAACAGACAGTACTGAAGGATCAAGAACTTCTGCATCGCTATCATTGATCAAGAAACTAAAAATAAAATCAGGAAAAACCTCTGTGGTCACTAACCTGGCCTTATCCTTGTGGTGTCTGAACCAAACCTGGCCCAGTCTGAGCTGTGTCCATGCGAAGGTGTCACCTTTCTTCAGTTCTTGCCCACTTGTCCCAACCTCATCCATAAACAGGGCCAGGCGTCCATTTGTAGGAGGGTCAACGAGCTGTAGAACGAGCCCTTCATAAGGAACGTCTGCCTCCCTCAACTGCAGCAGGCTGGGCAGCAGCGGGGTTGACCCATCCAGGGGAACCAGCAGTGAACTGTTCACATCAAGCGTGGGGCTGTGGGTGTTCACTGAGGAGAGGGAGCAATGAGAACCCAAATCACTTCTCTTCCTCTTCTTCAAGTAAGCTTTTAGTGCCAAATGGTCTTCATCATGATGCCATAGCTTAGTGGTCATCAACCTTTTTGGGTTTTTTTTTTGAGGATTTTTACCACGGCCCGGGTGTGTGTGTGTGTGTGTGTGTGTGTGGGCGTGTGTGGGCGTGTGTGGGCGTGTGTGTGTGTGTGTGTGAGTGTGTGTGTGTGTGTGTGTGTGTGGGAGTGTGTGTGGGCGTGTGGTGTGTGGCGTGTGTGTGTGGGCGTGTGTGCGTGTGTGGGCGTGTGTGCGTGTGTGGGCGTGTGGTGCGTGTGTGTGTGTGTGCGTGCGTGTGTGTGTGGGCGTGCGTGTGTGTGTGGGCGTGTGTGTGTGTGTGCGTGTGTGTGTGTGGGCGTGTGTGTGTGGGCGTGTGTGTGTGGGCGTGTGTGTGTGTGTGCGTGTGTGTGTGTGTGTGGGCGTGTGGTGTGTGGGCGTGTGTGTGTGGGCGTGTGTGTGTGGGCGTGTGTGTGTGGGCGTGTGTGTGTGTGGGCGTGCATGTGTGGGCAATGACGAAGAGACAGTTTACTTGAATAAGAACATGTGCTTTAAACTTAATAGCAAACAGTTCTGACAAGAGATTTGATCATCATTTCCCTCAGTCATCTGACATGTGCATTTTTGATTAAAAACAAAAAGCATAAACATCATTAAGGTCTCTTAACTTAGTGTTGTAAGGAGTAGTTAAACACAAGGTTTTTTATGATTATAAGACCATCTAATTAAACAAAAAAGCTGAAATACAGTAACAAAATGTAACAAAACATATCCATTATTTATACTTAATAAGAAACAAATCAGATTACTGATTTGGACAGCTCCGACCCCCCCCCCACCCCCTCGCTGCAGCACTGATTCTTTTTTTTTTTTCATGGAGGTACTTGCTGAAATTGGGTGTTCACAACTTATGTGAATGTATCATCTGAATGATGAGCTTGTTTGAGCTTTTATGCGAATGTATTCTTTTGTGAAAATCAAATCTCTTTGTAAACAGGCACGCTGTGCTGGAATCACCTGTTACCATAAATCCATACTTTAATCAGTATTCCTGGTAAGGAGTGGTAAGTGGTAAGGACTCCAATGTTTCTTTAATTTTTGTCTTGAAGTTGTATCCTGTTCTTCTGTCTGTTCCTGCATGTATCCCATTTGCAAAGAAAGGTTCCACAAACAACTGTTATTGTGTTGTTTATATAGTACGTCTTACTGACACTTTATTAACTCTGTTAACACAGACACGCTATTATCGGCTGAAGCGGCAGCAGCAGTCTGTCACATCTCCTCAGAGTAAAACGCGCTCACTTCTTCTCTTTTTGCCTCGCCAACATATGAAAAATAAAAGCGATCAAATGGAGAGAATGACTCCAAGCCGTGTGTCTGTCATTCTTTCATGTGTTATTAAGATTTACCATTGCCTGTAAGGAAGACAATATATGATATACAGTGTTGCATTCTTTTATTTTTTTGGACGCTGTAATCCAGTCAGGAGAAGCTCTCTGTTATTGAGAAAAACATAAATCCTGGTCCTGGGGGGTCTGCCTGCGCTGGATGGGCGGCCCGTCTGCACCCGGGGGCTGGGATCACTCCTTCTCCGGCCCTGGGACGGGGTGGGGCAACCCTCTTGGGGCCTGCGTTTGCCCCAGGAAAAGCCTACCATGGCGGGGTCTGGGGGGAGCGGGCCAGTGAGAGGGGATGTTCATGGGTAAGAGGGGGGGTCCCTTGAGGCTTCCTCGGGCCTGCTGTTACCTGACCAGGGGCAGTGCTGGGGGGGGGGCTTGTGCCTGGGGGCTGGCCCCCTCTTGGCTCCTCTCTCTTTGTGTGGGGTAGGGGGCCTGGGGGGTTGGCTTTCGGGCGGTGGGGCCTCTGCCCTGAGGAGACTTGGGAGAGGCGGGGGGACGGTTGTTTCACCATCGGGGGTCAGTCTGGTAGCTGTCCCCGACCTCCCCTCCTTCCTCATACGAACACTTATCAGGTTGGAAGGGGGCCTTCATGCGGAATACCTCGAGGGGCCGAGCCACTTGGCAGTGGTCCCCCCTCTCCGCACAGTTTCGCCCCCTTCTCTTGGTTTTAAATGCACCTTAGACACGTAGGACCCTTGGTGGGGGGGTGCTAGGACATCACTGCCAGCAAGCAGGAGATGTCCTCATAGTGCTCTACCCTCCAATTTTAACTGCACCGTAGACATTTAGGGTTCCTTGGTGAGAGGGTGATTGGACATCCCTGTAAGCAATCAGGAGATGTCCCCAGTGCCCTGCTCGCCAATTTTAACTGCACCCTTTATTACACACACCCTTCAACCACAAGAAACACACCTCAACACACACAGAAACACAAATGCATTACACAAGGAAGGTGGGACCACTGATCTTCTGTTCCCTACCCCATCCCCGGTGGCGGGAACAGGACCTTCAGCAGCGGCGGCCTCGTCTCTTGGGTGTCGGCCTCCTGGGCCCGGCGGCCCCCTCCCCACGCAGGTAGAGGGATCCCTCAGTTCTCTGGCAAGTCCATGAGTGGGGGATCATATTCCATCTGAGCCTTGAGGATGTCTCTGTCCTTGTGGTGTGGGTTCTGGTCCTTACCCTCGGGTGCCGGGCCCCTTCTAACTCACAACATAGGAGAGCCTGGTCAGGCTACGTACTCCTTTGGGGACCCCCACCTCTCTTGGTCATCCCTCCTCTAGGTGGGGGTAGCTGACCCCCGCCGTGCTCTCTTCTGGATCTCCGCAACTGCCTGGAGCTTCGGAGCGGGTCTCCCTTGGGGGGCCCTGGCTCGTACCCGGGGCTGGGGTGGGGGGATGCTCAGAACTCCTGGGTGGTGGTGGGCGGCTTGTCTGGGGTGCCGGGGCTCTTGGGGGTGGGGCCCCGCGCCGGGGCGCCGGGCAGGGCCGCCCGGCGCGGTGCGAGGGCTGCTCTCCTGGCTGGGCTGGGCCTTGCGCTCTGCGCTTCCGTACCTCACTGCGCTCGGGTGTTGGGGGCCCATATGGTGGTCCTGCGGGCCCTGGTCTGGGTGCTTGGCCGGGCTGCCTGGTAGGCGGATCTCCTCCATTGACCCCACAGTATGGGTGCGGGAGCGGGCCCTGGTCGGTGCTGCTGCCTCGGCGAGGGTCTTGGTGTGGGGATGTCTGGGAGCTCTCCCTCCTTTTTTTTTCTTTTCATTCCTTCATCCACTTCAGCTTAACATAACATTCACCTGAGCACAGGCGTCGGCTCACCTTTGCACCTTCAAATAGTGTGCCTGTCAGAATGTAATGCTTTACATGTGTTGGTTGGTTTGCAAAAGTGTGTGTGTGAACTGGATGTGGACAAGTTTCTGAACACTCTTGGAGCTGGCAAGTATGTTTGTAACAGCTGAGTGTGTGGACAGGCCCCGCCCACTTTAGACCAACATTCACTATTGTAATGGGTATAGGCTCCAGCATTTTATTGCCTTTATTCCCTTTCCATTAGTCATCCCCTTAAATCTATAATGGGCACTAAACCAGTTGGAATTAACACATACTTGAGGACATTGTGGTTTTCAGGCTTTAACCCTTTAACACTAGAGATGTCGCTGGTGACCCCTAAATATCACACACTGAACAAACTGCTTAAACCAACAGATTCTGATGTGGAGAAAAGCCACTTTCCATATTGGCACTGTTATGCAACATATTCCTAACATAAAGTGCTGCATAACTGCTCAAAGCTGCTTTTCTCCTTAACAGAATCAGCTGGTTTGTGTTGATTGCGTATGCACTTCACTAATGTAAAGTGTTGCATATCAGCGCAAAGCTGATTTTCCCCTGGAATTGTGTTAATTGCATAAATGATTGAAAAGTTCTAGTAATCCAAAGAATGACATGGGGATTGTTAAGGGTTCGGCAGCATCATTCGCTTTGACTTGACTCTGAAAGCTGGCACCTCAGACGGGCAGAGTGAACCTGTAAGCTTAAATCAGCCGGAAGAAGAGCATGCATTTGACCAGCAGCTTCAACTGCACATTTACATTTCAAACCTCCACAGACTCATGCATTATGTGGCTGTGGGATTTCACTGATGTCTTCACCACTTTGAACTTTGGTTAGCTATCCAGTTGCCAAGCAACAGGCTGTGTATTTTATGTGACGTCTTCAGGTCAAATGCATCTTTTATGAGTCCATCTAAATCAGGAATAAGCAAACTCCAGGCGTCGAGGGCCGCATTCCTGCATGATTTCCAGATATCCAAGTCCTACTCATGACTGATTACCTGCTTCAGGTTTGTCCAGCCAATTAGAACTTGACAGAGCATAGTATGTTGGAAAACATGCAGGAATGCGGCCCTCGAGGCCTGGAGTTGCCCATCCCTGATCAAAATGTCATTTGCACTCATCCTTGTACAGACACAGAAGGCTATAAAGGCGAACATTTGTTTTTACAGTCGGTGAAAAAAGTACAGAAAAACTGTCTGATTTAACTGATTCTTGTTCTCAAAACTCATTTCAGTGAACTGAATGAATGCTGATAAAAAGTAATTTCAGACTCCTCCAATGGTGAGTCCATTTCCTGGCTGCAGAGCTAGAAGACAAAGATGGAAAAGAAAGTTTTGAAGCAAATGAAAGCTCACCACGGCAGACTCTGGTTCTCCGGTCGGGATAATACCCATGTCCACAGTCAGGGGTGCAATAGCCCTCCATGAGGTACATCTGATTAGCACATGCTCGACAGCGGCCGACCCCATCACACAGCACACAATCCGACGAACAGGCTGACGAGGATGGAGATTAGACAGCATCATCATTTTTTTACATTGGCTCTTTTGTCACTATTTTCATTTCTCATGTTTTACCAGAAAGTTTTCTTTTAATGTTTGTTTTTAAGAATCTTAAAATGGACCTGAAGAAGAAGATGAGCCAGAATTTTTTGACTCAGTCTGAACATTTTTGTCTGATACTTTTTTGGTTTTCTTAAAGAGTAACTGAATGTAGCTAAAAACCATGAGGGTAAAAAAAAACATGTTACCTCTAGATATATTCACAAAAAGCCAAAGAAGCTGTAGTTTCAAATTATTTGTTTAGGTTTTACTGATAAAAAGGGTTTATCTACTGAACTCCGCTGTTTGCAACAGTAGGACATTGATTGGAGATTTCCATTGAAGCGTCTGGAACTTTGCTGTTAACAGACGTTTGTTAAAGCTGCAATTTTAGATTTTTTTACTTTTTTCTTTCCCTCTTGAACTCTACACGGTACAACGGAAACAGCCCATTTGTGCATATGCCAAACTTTTTTTAGAGCACACACTTTCACTGAGATAAGTTCAAGATCAGGAAAAGATAAAAAAAAAATACCTAAAAGTTGTTAGTATTTTAGAGGAGAGAAGGTACAGTGACTTGCAAAAGTATTCATTCCCCTTGAACTTCTCCACATTTTCTCACATTATGACCACAAACATATATTTTATTGGAATTTTATGTAAAAGAACAACGCAAAGTAGCACAATTGTAAAGTGGAAAGAAAATTATGTTTTTTTTTTAAATAAACTGAGAAGTGCAGGGTGCAAAAGTATTCAGCCGATACTTTGTTGAACCCCTTTTTGCTGTGTTAGATTTCCTCCACACATAGAGCTTTGCTATATGACCAGAGCTCCTTCTTCCACACGTTTACTGGGTCACTCACATGGTTTATAGCAAACTGCAAACGGGACTTCTTGTGGTTTTCTTTCAACAATGACTTTCTTTTTGCCACTCTTCCATAAAGTCCAGATGTGTGCAGTGAACGACTGATGGTTGTTCTATGGACAGATTCCTCCACCTGAGCTGAAGATTTCTGCAGTTCATCCAGAGTCACCATGGACCTCCTGGCTGCATCTCTGATCAGTGTCTCCTTGTTCAGTCTGTTAGTTTAGGTGGACGATCATGTCTAGGTAGGTTTGCAGTTGTGTCATACTCTTTCCATTTGTGGATGATGGACTGAACAGTGGTTCATGGGATCTTCAAAGTTTGGGAAATCTTTTTCTAGCCTAACTCTGCTTTAAATTTCTCTACACTTTCTCCCTGATCTGTCTGGTGTGTTCCTTACACTTCATGACGCTGTTTTCTCCCCAATATTCTCTTGACAAACCCCAGAGACTGTCACAAAACAGCTGGATTTGTATACTGAGATTAAATGACACACTAGTGGACTCTATTAAGTCATGAAGTCAACATTTGATCAGTCATTCATCAAGCAACTTCTGACGACAATTGATGCACTCAGAGAAAAGGGGCCGAATACTTTTGCACACTGCACTTTTCAGTTTTTTATGTGTAAAAAGCATTAAACTCTTTACTCTTTAATAATAATCTCCTTAATGATTTTCTTTCCACTTCACAAGTGAGTGCCATTTTGTGTTGGTCTTTAACATAAAATTTCGCTAAAATATATCTGTTTGTGGTCATAATATGAGAAACTGTGGAGAAGTTCATGGGGTTTGAATACTTTTGCAAGTCACTGTACATTTCCTGAAGGCTCCACAACGAAGTGCACCCAACACGCCACCAATGTGACAAAGAGTCATAAAGTGGCACAAGCAGATTCACAACAAAAAAACTACACATTTACATAAAAGGTGAAAGTAAACAAAGAAGTCACAGCTGTTGAAGGAAGTAAGTCAACTTCTTGAGAGTAAACAGCTTGATATGAAAAGCTTCGTTTTTCTCGCTTTCTAAAGCAAATTCATTTTTCACATTTTTTAGGTTCCTTCATTCAGCTTTTTATTGGCTTTTATCATACCACTTTCTTTGTACCACAAAAAGTCACCAAAATGTCCTTTTCCACAACTGAACACAAAAGATGACACATTCTTACACTTGCAAACTTTGGAGGAGGAATCAAGGAAGTGGTTCCTGCCACATTCAAGCACACACTGTCCCTCCTGGATGGCGTAAGGACGCTGGCATTCTTGGCACTGTCCAGGCCCCTGACATCGCAGACAGTGATCGTCACAGCCTGAAATCAGCAGACACAGTCAAACTTATCAACCTTCAAATGCAAGCTTCTTTTAAAATGTTCAAAGTGTTCTGGCAAAGATTTTCCAGGAGAAAGACGTTGATTGGAGTCATTTCTGGTATGATCTTTACTAATTCATGTAAAGGGTGTTTTAGGGCTCAGCTTTAATCTGAATAAAACAAATTATCTCAGAAAATGAACTTTAACAGTGTGAAGTGCAAAAAGAGCCAGGATAAATAAGTAGGTGCATCTTTGGAAGCAACTGGTGCTTGCCATGTGAATCTGGACTGACCGAGACATCTGTCTCCATCCTGATAAGAGCCAGATGAACAGTCCTGTGTGCACACTCCATCCTGCAGCACATATCCCTGCATGCACTGCAGGCAGTCGGTGCGCAGAGGACCTTTACAGGCATTGCAGCTCCAGTCGCACTCTGCAAAGAGGTAAAGACAGGAGGGCAGGAATGTGAGAAAGCATGGGTGTGCAGTACAAATGCAACAAGTGTGGGACAAATTAAAAGGGGAAAAGAAACAGCAATGAATTTGACAGGAAAAGCTTCATTCACTTCACAAATGCACAAGTTTCTTGAGCCATTTGGTGTCAAGGTTTTGTTAGGTCGTTGAAGATCGGGGGCATACAAAGACACAAAATAGTCATGTCTCATCCTCTTTATCTATTTACAGAAACTCTGCAGCTTTTCTTGTCTCTTTCCTTAATCAAAATGATTGATCTGAGATGATTCTTTTCTTCCATGCTGTGAATATTTCTGTGTGTGGAGGATAGTTTTCATTAAACTCAATCAAAAGCAGTATCAAGGGCTGCTAATCAGTGGAAAAAAGTTTGTACACAATGTGGACATGTACATTCTTGCACATGCATGAAAGCTGCTATGTTCTGAATATGGTAAACACCATTTGAAGCATACAAACTTTCTTTGAAATAAACAGCTAGATGACAAAAACTATCTTAAGTGATATATGTGTTCTTTATGTTTCAACCTTCCATCCATTCATGAGTCAATACTACATTCACTGACCTGCAGAGAAATCTCATGTGACGGACAGGGGCTTGTTCCTGATCTTTTGTTATAGAAAGTTTGGGCCATTTGACTTCTTTTCTTTATTTTTCTTAATCAGAAAACATACCAGGACAGATGAGACTTCAAAACTAAAAAGACAAAACTTTTCTAAAAGGTTTTGCAGCTTTTCATGGAGAAGGATAAAATATATGTCAAATCTGTTGCCATGTAACAAAAACATGTTTGTCTTGGTAAATATAGTTACATTTAAATACGTTTAAAAAATAAATCTACATATAATTTAAAGTGACAATTCTCTTATTTTTTTGTTAACTTTGAGAAAAACAAACGGTTTTGTTAAGCTTCAACTTCTGCAGTTATCACAAACGGGCAGAAGGCTGTTTCCAAGTGCAGCAGGTTTATTGGCTCATACAGGAGCAAAAGCTCAGACTAAACTAAATCAAGGTTAGAATCCAGGCAATAGTGAGGGTAGCGGCAAAGAGACAGAGTGACAGACCGCAAGGGTCGGTTACACAGAAGATCAGCTCCAACAATAATGCTGCTTCATATGCAGGCAGAACGGTGCAAACAACACTTCACACTGAGCGTGGCCCTGAGCAGTGCTTAGTGTGCTGTGACTGATTAGCTCATGAGTGACAGCTGTTCTGGGGCCTATGCGCTGGGGTTGCTGGGAGACTGAGTGCAGACAGTACTCTGGAAATGGCTCCTGCCGGTGACCTCACACCCACACGCACACATCTATTTATGTGCTTGCTTATGTTTGTGTGTTTGAGTATATATATATATATATGTCTGCATATGCATGCGTTTGTGCGTGCATGCTTGTGTGTACCAGTGACCTGCACTGTTTGTTGCTGGTGAGGCATTGGTTCTTTCATAGTCTCATTTACAAACATACAAATCTTAGCTACTGATTGTGTTTCATGTGAGCATTCTTTAATAAATGTAACAGACTGTTCAGTGTCCTAGTATTGTCTTGTACTGTGCATGTGCAACTACAGTAACAGCAGTGTGAGGTAGGAAGACTGTGTGACAGACTTAGAAAAAAAAAGACAATAAACTGGAGTGTCTTGCAAAGTGACGCCTGTCTTGGAGTTCCGCTCTATGGTCAGTAACTCCACACCACCCAATGCTGAACCAAAAACAGTTGGCTGTATAACAGGTTCATACTGGACCAAGAAAGAATGTAAGATGTATAATGGTTTAGTGTCACTGCTTCTTTGAATGCATAGCAGCTGACAGGAGCGATGATGATCAACACAGTTTGTGTTCTTGTCCTCATACGTGCCTCAAGTGCTTCATAGATTTAATGAAATATTGACACTTTTATTTAACAATTAACGGTTTATATATGTATTTAATATTGTCTCTTCTGGACCTCCATAAAAGTTATGTATAGACTTTATTTTCCTATTATCATCCTAACTGCTGTCATCTAACCCGTGATTAGACTCTGACCTACATTGAAATCTCCTGTGCTGAAGTTTTTCTGTGCGCGATTTGGAGAAAAAGAGGTTGCACCATCAGATGAACAAGCAGTGTCCAGAAAGCAGTTGGAGATTAGTACCATAACTTCTAAACTCAAAAACTCTCCACTGACCCTCCCATTTCTGCAGCGAGAAGATTAAATAGTGTTGATAACTCCTGACCCTCATCCTTTAGATTTCCAGGACAGCCCAGTTCTTGAATAAAAGGTGGAGGTCATGCAGACATCTTTAGAGCTGCGTTGGCAGATGGACTGAGGTTGTCAGTAGAAATCATACTTCACTCCTGACTCTTTTTATGGAATAACTTTGACAGTCGAAATGATGCTTTCTCCATTCAAGCCACATTGAAGTTACATTTCCCCATGACCAAAACTGTAGCTTCTTATCCTGTCTGTGCTTCTGTAGTGGGCTTCATTTAAAAAAAAAATTCCCAATGTATTGGTGCATAATGATTGGTTCTGGGGCTCTTTTTTTTTTTTTTTTTTTTTTTTTTTACATTATTTGATAAAAATAATCAAGCTTGAAGATTTACATTTTGATGAGAATAGTGATACAAAGAAGTTTTAAAAAGCACATTTTTTAAGGCTCTGACATAAAAATTCAAGACTTTCTTAATGCTTTTAAAGGTATTATAGCCAAATTCATAAATTCAAAACTTTTTAGACTTTTTAAGACCTCGCAGGAACCATGTGTATAAGAGTTCAACATGTTTTTTGATTATGAAGTATGTCTACAAGTTTGCATTTTGTTGAGCAGCTTCTAAATAGTTTTGTTGATTAAAATTTCAGACAGTCAGTCATGATTTGGCACAGATCAGATGGACTGGACACAGATGGATGTTTGCAAGGTGTTTACATAACTCGAACTGTCTCATACTGTTTGTTGCCTGTTTATTGGTCTGAGAACGACAGAAGATAAAGACTTTTTCTGTCCTGTTTTACAGCACAGCTGTGGCATATTTCTGCAGGCAGAGTGATCTGTGCAGAAAATGGAACCAGAATGATCATAGCAGGCAAATAATCAGCACTTTGGGATTAAAAAGACACTGGTGCATTTTTTTGAAGAATATTCCCATAAAATCCCTTTTTGCTTGATGCTTAAAATAATTTTTGGCCAAGCTCCATCTAAACCACTCTGGAAATCAGGTTCAGCTGTTTGTAGATAATATCTACATGGCAAATTAATTTGACATACAGCAGTGACATGGTGATTGTTGTGACTCTGTTGCAAAACACAAAGTCCATCGAGTGTGTCTGTTACTCGCACACACAGATGCTCCTGCGTGAAAACAAAAGCCACACTTTTGTGGCTGAAGGCAGAAGACTTTGATGAATAGGACTGATGAAAGTTCAAAGATGGAGCAAAGCAAGGAACACTTCCCTCTGGCAAATCCAATCAAATGCCAGCTGAAAGCAGAAAACAGCCCCTTGTCAAACTCATCACTTCATCCTCTCAGCTAAACACACAGTGAGTCTGCGGATTAGAACTAACCATTGGGAAAAAGATATTAGCTCACAGATATGACTGTTTCTGGTTTTCTACAGGGAGAAAAGCACTCCAGATGCACTTTAGTATCAGAGAATCATCTTGTCCTGTTCTGGTGTGTCACAAATGAGATGACGTGAGCTTTGGACATCCTGTCGTAATAAAAGTGAGAGTGTTAAAGACTGATTGTTAACCGGCTTCCATCTCTCCACTCCAAAACAGCCAAAAGTCAAAACATAGATAAGAAGTAATCAACTGCACAAACCCTTTTTGAACAGCCTGACTGGAAGAAAGGGTTAACCAAGATGATTAGCAACTTCCCAGATGGATTAGCAGCATTTCCCAAGATAATCTGGAGAAAAAGGCTGCGAGACACTCCAGAATGGAGCTAATGTTAATAATAGCATTTTGCATGGAAATGAAATGTAAAAGTGCAATGATTGACACAAAAGTAAAGGAGCAACTAAAGTCAATGGGCCTGAAGCTAAATAAAGTCAGTCCCTGCTGAGTAAAAAACAGCTTTAGCAAAACATGACAAATCAGCCTCCTGTTACCTCGGGGTGTACTGGAGCTGAACCATGATCAACAGCTGCAGGTCATCCCGCTCCTGACCCTTTATCTCAAGTACACAGCTTTCAGAATTCAGCCTATGGGAACACAGCACTCTTAGCTCTGCTTGAAACTCTTGTGTGATGTTTGGAAAAAAGGGAACTCAACAAACATAAATGTCTTTCACTGTGACACACTGGCTCTACATCTTTGCTTCATATGTGTTTGAGAAACAGAAGCTTCTGTTTCTGATGGAAGCAGAAGTTCATACATGTCAACTCTGCCAAAGAAAAGGGACTCTTTCATTTATGTTAACAGAGATTCTAGGAGGTATTATTAGTTAAAGTTTTCTTCGTTGGATGTTTGCAAATCTAAAAGTTTGCACTGACTGAAGGACTTTGGGTAGACAGCAGTTTACTCATTTCATAAAGAATGCTTAGAAGTGTTGTCTAGTCATGGAGACAGGATCCTACCTTGGCAGACACGGGTTGTGGTGTTGAGGTAGTACTGATGGGCACAGCTGTCATACTGGCATTCTCCAAACAGCAGCACCTTTGTGGGGTCACGGCAGGACGTACAGACTCCGCCCATGTCGCATGACAGACACTGGCTGTCACATGCTGTACAGTAAAACAAGGTCATAAAATAAATCAGAACTATTGATGCAATTCAGACTTTTGAAATGTTTCACACATCTGCTTGGTATAATCAGTTTTTCTCTTTTATCTTATTCTATAAGCCAAACACAGATCACCTAAGACCTTGCAGTCTTCAGCTTACCCTGGCAGGTTTGATGACCATTGTCATAATAACCCAAAGGGCATTTGGGAGCACACAGACCCGAAGGTAACAGAACGCCATAAGGGGGACAGGAAGTACAAAAGAGAGGCCCCGCGCCATTGCAGGTTTCACATGATGGATGACATTCTGGAAAAAATGACAGCTTACATTTTATCAGTCAAAGAGAAGGAGTGTACTGGTTGATATGTTAGAAGATAAACTAACAATGAAATTACAAACGAGTTCAAAGCAGCAGTTGAACAAAATAAAAAACAAACAAATTGATATCAGGGCAGCTTTTTAGGATTTTCTAAGAGTTTGGTGTTGAATTATTTTGGTTCACTTCAAAATTCATCTCTTCAGTCGGGTTAAAATAGAACAAGAAGCTACTGAACATGGTTTATAGATATTTATTCTATGGAGAAATTAAGTCTGTTTTGAATTGACTGTTTTACATCCAGCTCCTGTCTGACCTCTGACCCACTGCGAGCTTAAAAGAAGACAGGAACAAAAAAGTCCTTACTGATGCAGGCTCCATGGAGGCCAAAGTGACCAGCAGGGCAGACAGAGACGCAGTGATCCCCCAGAAGCCAGTTTCCTTCTGATGTACACCACAGACAGAGGCTGCCGACTCTGGTCTGCAGGTCTGCTGTGCAGCGCTGGCAGCCTGTGCTGCACCCTGTGCGACAAACACAAAAAAAGGCATTCCCCTCTCAGTTAATCACACTGAGTTTTTTTCTGTCACAAAGCTGTCTGTTTCCTTTACTGGGCTCACAAGTAATATTTTCTCTCTTTTGAAACTGAAGCAAGCAGACAGGGATCTGATTATGCTTCTTGCTCTGATTTAGAAAAGCTGTGGACCTGTAACAGAGTTAATGATTTTAATTTATGCAAACATTAGACAGTTTGGACACAGACATGATTTGGTGTGAAGGGAATTGTATAGGTTCAGCAAGATTCTAAAGAAATGTTATCCTTCACACCCACTCTCTCTTTCCTCAAACCCCCTTTAGATTATGCTCAGCAAGGCTGCATGTGAGGTGTGAAAAATTTGTAGAACGAAAGCAACCATCTTCAGAATTCTTAATTCTGCCTGACGTGTTTTCTGTCCGAGCAGAGTTGAGTCAGAGATGGGGACAGAAATCCGGGTTTACAGAAATCGGATTACAGCTCCCCACCCCCCCCACTCATAGTTAGTAGTTGGATTAAAGTTTTGTTTTTCCACTCATAGCTAGTGGTTTGGATTGGTTTGGGGACCAAACAGGCTTCATTAAAAGGCTTCAAACCCAAGATCGAATCTTTGGCTCAAGCAATCAGGGAAGTCTGTCAGGATCCTGGTCGCCTCCCCCACACACCTGGCTTCGATCTGCTCACCTGCACCCCATTGCCTCTTCAGCCTGGAGCCTTCTTTATGGACCTCCGTGCCCTTCAGCCTGTGTCAGTCCGTCTGCTTCATGCGGAATACAACGCCTCCACAAACCTTCCACGGCAAACCAACCCGGACTCCAGATCACGGCTGTCACCTCCACCTTCCTTCAGACCAGCGGCTCACCCTCCACCCAAGCAAAGCAACCAACTGTCCTGAACTCTCCATCAGGACTGGTACATAATAAACCGCTTTTTCAAACTTACTTCAGTCTCAAGCCTGCTATTGGGTCCAGCCCCCCTCACCCCTGACACAAAGCCCTCAAAGGAGTTAACTACTGTGAGGAGGAAGAACACATTCTTGGGTTTTTTGTTAATGTCATTCTTTTTCTAGAGACACGTATCCCTGTCTTAATCAATCTATTGGAAACTTTTGTTTTTTGCTAGATATTAGATTTTTTGCTAATATGGTTTTTGCTGTAAATACAAGCTTAACTTGACAAAGACACAAATTCAAACTTTTCATTTATCCAGAACCATACAACTGTGCTTTGTGCACCGAAGCCCTGGAATGCGTAACCACTGAGCATTCTGCAGGCATCTTCACTGCCCATTTTCAAAACATTTCTTAAAACCTATTTTTATCGCCAGTCTTTTGACACGGCATGAGACTCTGCTCTGCTGTTTTCTGCTCTGGTGTTTTTTTATGTCAGATACAAAGAAATAGGACCAATCTGAACTGGTGAAACTGCCTTTCATTGGGTATGGGTTCAAGGATAGAGAACATAGAGATGAGTGTCCTTTCCCAGATCTGAACTTTTTCCAATCTTTGCCTTTAGTTATCACAGAAGAGAGGGATTTTTTTTTTTGTTTGTTCTTAATTCAAAAAATTGGAATTTTCTGGCAATTAGTTAATGATTTAAGCTTTACAGGGTTAAATAAACACAAAGGAGGTTTGTCGCTACCAAATCTTCAGGAATCTTTTCATCCTGTGCAGTATTGACATATAATTTGCTGGTGTGATGATGACTTTATATCCAAATGGAAAAATGTGGAACACTCATATAGGGCAGGGAAATGCATACCTTAAATTGAGATAGACGTGAAAGCCTTAAATATACAATGGGGCAAAAAAATATTTAGTCAGCCAAAACTGCAAGTTCTCCTTCTTAAACAGTTAACACAGTTATATCTCAACTATGATAGATAAAATAAAAAAACATTCAGAAAATCATATCTATTTTTATTAATTTGTAAATTATGGTAGGTATGGGTCACCTACAAACAAGCAAGATTTCTGTCTCTCACAGACCTGTAAGTTCTTCTGTAAGAGGGTCATCTGTCCTCCACTCATTACCTGTACTAATACCACCTGTTTGAACTGGTTTTCTATATAAAAGACACCTGTCCACAACAGTCACACTTCAAACTCCACTATGGCCAAGACTACAGAGCTGTCTAAGGACACCAGAAACAAAATTGACCAGCACCGGGCTGGGAAGACTGAATCTGCAACAGGTAAGCAGCTTGGTGTGAAGACAACAACTGTGAGAGCAATTATTAGGAAATGGAAGACATACAAGACCACTGATAATCTCCCTCCATCCATAAGATATCACTCCATGGGTTCAAAAGTCAAAATGATCACAAGAATGGTGAGCAAAAATCCTAGATTCACATGGGGGGGACCTAGTGAGTGACCTGCAGAGAGCTGGGACCAAAGTAACAAAGGCTACCATCAGTAACACTACGCCACCAGGGACTAAGATCCTGCAGTCCCAGACGTGTCCCTCTGCTAAAGCCAGTACATGTGCAGGCCCATCTAAAATTTGTTAGAGAACATTCGGATGATCCAGAAGAGGATTGGGAGAATGTCCTATGGTCAGATGAAACCAAAATAGAACTTTTTTGTAAGAACTCTACTCGTTGTGTTTGGAGGAGAAAGAATGCTGAGTTGTATCCAAAGAACACCATACCTACTGTAAAGCATGGTGGACATAAAAGTGGACATTGAGTGAAGGATTTTTTTTTTTTAAAAGGACAGATTTCTATTTGTTCACAGAGTTCAATAGGAAACCTGTTTGCTTGGTTTGTACTCAACAAGTGGTGGTACTCAAGGAATTTAATCTGAAGTGCCATAATGAGACAAGGCACAGCGAAAAATACAATAACGTAAGCGGGGAACTGAGAAAACAAAAGATAAATGAATTCTAGCTGGACTGAAGAAAGAGTAGTCTGTCTGTTTTCACCCGGAACAAAGAGGATAGTGATGCCGCTGTTAAAGCAAGCTACCTGATGGCTAGCCAAATCGCATCATTATCCAAGCCGTACTGTGAGGGTGAGCTAATCAAACATACATGCTAAAGGCTACAGAAATTTTGTGTCCGGAGAAACTACAAGCCTTTGCCAACATCAGCCTTTCAAGGAATTGTTTTGCAGAAAGAATTTCAGAACTATTGACAGACTTGGACAATCAACTGAAAGTGTGGAGTCAATTCTTGCATTTTCTGTCGTCTCCATTGATGAGAGCACTGATTTTACTGGTATCGCTCTACTGGCCATATTTGTTTGTGGCATTGATGAGACTTTGTCACAGAGGAGTTTCTGGAGTTGGGGCCTATGCTAAACACCACCACAACTGAAGACATTTTCTGCGCTGTCGTTGGTGCACTGGACAGCGTAGGTGTGGACTGGTCTCCGGCTGTCAGCCTGGCTACTGATGGTGTGCCCTCAGTGGTTGGGAAAAAGCCAGGTGTTGTGACAAATTTCAAAGGGAAGGTTAGAGCCACAAATGGAGGTGGAGATTTTTGAAAATTTCACTGTATTTTGCACCAGGAATCATTGTGCTGCAATATACTGACAATGGTTCACATCAAGGAGGTTGTCATTTGCACTTTTAATTTATCTGAGCCTGAGGTTAGAATCATCGTCAATTTGACTGCTTTCTTAGCACCCATGGTCTGCCATACCACACAGAAGTGAGGTGGTCACGGTCCTGTGCTGAAGAATTACTTTGAGTTACGTGAAGAAATTGGACAGTTTATGACGATAAAAGGCAAACCAGTCATAGAATCACAATGCAACCAATGACTGCTGGACCTAGGATTCATGGTTGATATTAGAGAGGACTTGAACAATCTGAATAAAAACTTGCAAGGGCGCAGAAAAATTGTCACACCATCTTATGATAACATACATACATTCAAATTAAAGCTGACGTTGTGGGAGATGCAACTTGCAAACAGTAACCTTGTTCATTTTCCCTGTATAAGACGTGGATTAAGCCTAACCTGCTGCTGCAGGATACTGTACAAGGAGAAAATCACAGGATTGCTGAGGGAGTTTGAGAGTCGACTCAAGTCTTCAATGAACTCGAGACAGAATTTGCAGTTTTTCCATGCCTTTCACGGTCAAAGCTTCTGATGTCCCCACAGACATGCAACTTGAAATAATAGTTACATTAAAGAACAAATTTGCAACTGTGAGCTTGAACATATTATATCAGCTTCTCCTGCCAAGATACCCAGAATTAACAGCACTGACTGCAAAAATCCTTTTCAGGTTTGGGGCCTTTGTAAGAGTTTTTTTCAATAATGAACATTAATAACACAAAGCTGCGCTTAAAGCTAACACACAAGCACTTGAATGACATTATGAAGTTGGCAGTTACTCAGGACATAGTACCTGACACTGATGCACTTGTACTGGCTCAAAGATCTGAAGATTCAGTAACCGAAAGAGAGCATGACTACATTCTGTGAAATGCACAAGTTAAACTGAGGCTTCGTGTTGGTTTGTAAGTCTCATGTTGTTCCAAATATTAAAATGCATTGCATTAAAAACTGTTAAATATCTATCAGCTATTATCAGAATATAGAGTTTTCTGATCCGGCGCCCTTGGGATCAAGGTACGTTGTACATGGCCCCTGGTTCAAAATGAGTACGACACCCCTGTTGTAAAGGAAAGAATTACTGGGGCCATGTATTGTCAGATTTTGAATAAAAACCTCCTTCCCTCAGCAGGGGCATTAAAGATGAAACATGGCTGAGTCTTTCATTAAGTGCCCGGGTAACGAAGGTCCTGGAGTGGTCTAGCCTGTCTCCAGATCTCAACCCCATTGACAATCTTTGGAGGGTGTTTAAAATCTGTGTTGACCAGCTACAGCCCCAAAACATCACTGCTCCAGAGGAGATCTGCATGGAGGAATGGGCCAAAATACCAGCAACAGTTTGTGAAAACCTTGAGAAGACTTCCAGAAAATGTTTGACTGCAATCATTGCCAACAAAGGGTATAAAACAAAGTATTGAGATGAACTTGTGTCATTGACCAAATACGTATTTTCCACTGTAATTTAATTTAATTTAATTCTTTAAAAGTCAAACAAAGTGGTTTCCTGAATTTCTTTTCTGATTTTGTCTCTCATCGTTGAGGTATACCTACGCAAAAAATGACGGGCCTCTCTCATCTTTTAAGTGGGAGAATCTGCACAATTGGTGGCTGATTAAATACTTTTTTGCCTCACTGTAGCTTAACCAAATGGGAAAGGTCACATCATTTCCAATTGGACATAACGGACCAAGAAATGTAAGAATCGCACCAAAAAGACACAATGGCAATGTGCTCATTTTAAGTTTTTGCAGATAAGAAATTACTTTGACAAAGAAATAGCAAGAAAGACAAATATAGCTGAAGACGGAATAGTTAGAACCATTGATTAAACCTACAATTCAAAAAACCCTGAATCACATGCACACTCTACAAAAACCTCATTGTCCAAAAGAATATGGGAAACAGAACTGGATAAAAACATATCAGAAGATGGTTGGCTTCAAATTTGGCAAACTCAGAAAACCTCCGCTTCACAGATATGGAAACATCATTTTTGGGAAAAATACAATCACATAATTTAAAATACCCCAAAACACAAAACAAGCAAAGGCAATCCAATGTTTTCCACTCTCCCAGCCCTTTTTTTTGCTCTGTTTTATTTTGCTGATCTGTTTTTATGTCTTCCTGCATTTCACTATCCTCTCCAGCATATGTGTAGGTCTTAATTGTGTTTAAAACAAGGTATTGAAAGGAATGTTTAAAAAAAAAGAAAAAAAAAGAAAACAAAGCTCTAGCATCAGAAAGGGAGCCATTTTTCAACATGGTCCAGAAAAAGTGTTTGCAGAAACAGGGTCTTTATAAATGCAGAGTTTCAAAGTGGTACAGAGTTCTGTGGTCATCACAAAACTATGTGTAGGAAGGGGAAGTTGTGTGCAGCAGATCCCTGCAATTTGTTGACATTTCAGTCCAGAGAACACACGTTTTTAAAAAAAAATACAGGATGATATATCTTGCAACATACATAAATGATAAAGCACTTCTAAAAAAACAAGTCATGCTTTTATAAACATGTTAGAGTACTGATACTGTATAAATACAAGCAGAAAGCATTCATTTTAGTGCAAAGGATGCTGCTTTCTGGGGTCAAGTCCATCCTCACACGTCTGTGTATCAAAAATCTAAATAGGCGTGAATTTACACAGGTTTATCAAGTATATTCCACTGCAAGACAGACATTTTTATTTCATTGCACTGAATAAATGGAAAAAAAATAAATCTAATGACCAAAAGTGAATTGAACTAGCTGTCTTCCAGGCCTTATGGTCAGGTCCTAAAATGTGATCTAATGTCTTTTTTTGTTTAAAGGTCTGATATCAATCAATCAATCAATCAATCAACCAACCAACCAACCAACCAATCAATCAAACCTTATTTTAAAAAAAAGCGCTTCCCATAGTTGCACAACTCGAAGCGTTTTATAATTAAAAACACAAACAGATAATAAATAAATCAATAAATAGATAGAAACCCAATCCATCCTTTACCCATCCTCCTCCCTCCATTAGCACCCACAAACAATGAATACTGATTCAAAAGGAAACTTAAGGCCTGGCTCTGCTGTGAGGAAACAGTATTTTGGGAATCTCTTCATACCAGGACCCAGCTCAGCCACAGGAAGATAGATATATGTGTGTGCATTTCAAAAAGTAACCTCAAAGATTGTTTTATTTGCTTGTAGGAAAATGTTTTATTTTAAGATTTGATTTCTTCACATGGCATCTGACCAGGTGCTGCTCTTCTGAGTCAGCTTCAAAAGGAAGAAGGTGAAAAGCAGAATGAGGAAGCCCGTCATCTAACGCTCATATATTTAAATTACTGTGGGATGAATTTAAAAGACAGTGTCATTTTAATTGTTTCTTTCTGTATTTCCTGCAAAGTACTGCAACAAACTGAGTTATTTAATGAAACTTACTAAGAAATCAAGACTGCAGATCTTGAAAACATTTCAAAGTAAACAAAATAAGTGCAAATTGCCCAGTTTTTTAGATTTTAATATCAGGAATTTTGATTTTACATTGCAAGTTCATGTTTATATTGAACTGAACCCCAACTGAAATGATCGATGCAAGAGTCGGAGGTTATGTTGCCTTCACAATTAAACCCTGGCCGCTGCATTTAAGAGAACACTCGATTAAATGAAAGTATACAAAAGTGCTTGACTGGCAACACACTGACAATTACGCTCAGAAAGACTTACTGTGGCACTCCCCACTGATGGTTTCCAAGAAAAACCCCTCCTGGCAGCTTGTTCTGCAGTAGCCACTGTGGAGGGAGGCCAGTGGAGGGCAGGAAATGCAGTCAGCCTGGGATGGACCAGAGCAGGTCTGACAGGATGGATGGCATGCTGGGAAAGGAGAAGAAGAATGGAAAGACATACATTTACTTTATGTTAAAGCATTGACTTATATTGATTATCTAGTTAATCTTAGATTAGCCACCAGTTTCAGGAGGTGCTTGTAATGGTTGCTGACAGCTGATAACAACTGATAAATGATCTAAAAATATCCCTCTGACAAAAATATCACAGAAAATACATGAATAAAATGTAAATCTCTGATTGTTTTAGCTGGAAAAAAGGGAACTTAAATGTTCCGCATTTATGAAGGCAGATGAAGATAATTTCTAGACACACTGAGAATGTATTTTGACCTGCTATGTTTTATTAGTAATGCATTTGAGAAAAAGCTAAGCTAAACAGCTGACACCGATGAGGATAATGAGGACGTGCTTCTAGGCAACTGTTGAAGCTCTTTACCATATAGTTTCATTTAACAAAAAGTTGAAGGTTCATTCTGATAAGTCAGACGCCTGAAAGACAAGAGACCCTGAAAGCAAAAATGATCTTAATGCAGGCAGGGATCCTACCTATGCAGGAGTAAAAAGAGTTATAGTTCTAGGAAAGAGCTCACAGAAAGTAGACCATGCTGAGCAAATAGATTTTATGTCCTGTGGGGCTTTATTGCTGTTGTAAAATATATTATGGGGTTGCTTTTATTTTGAAAGGCTCCTCTTCCACAGGGTTGCAGCATGAAACACTGTGTGAAAGCCCAGTTCACTAGACTTAACCTCTTTTGATGACTCAAATTTCCATGGAATATACCATTCCAAATAATTCAGTTCCTCTACAGTCAGACAGACTATCATTTTTTCTTTATGACAAAAGTGGTTACCTGAGGATATTTTGGCATTAAAATTTGAATTAAATTCAATGTTTAATTTTCTAACCAACTGTTAAGAAAATGTACATACAGTGGTTTGCAAAAGTATTCACACCACTTGAACTTCTCAACATTTTCTCACATTATGACCGCAAACATAAATATATTTTATTGGAATTTTATCTGAAAGACCAACACAAAGTGCCACACACTTGTGAAGTGGAAAGAAAATTATATAAGACATTTTTTTACAAATAAAAAACTAAAAGTGCAGTGTGCAAAACTATTCAGCCCCCTGAGTCAATACTTTGTGGAACCCCATTTTATTCCAATTTCAGCTGCAAGTCTTTTGGGGTTTGTCTCTACCAACTTTACACATCTAGAGACTGAAATATTTGTCCATTCTTCCTGCAAAACAATTCAAGATGAGTCAGATTAGATGGAGAGCGTTTGTGAACAGCAGTTTTCAGATCTTTCCACAGATTCTGGATTGGATTTAGGTCTGGACTTTGACTGGAACATTCCAACACATGAATCCGTTTCATTTGAAGTCATTCCATTGTAGCTTTGGCTTTATGTTTAGGGTGGTTGTCCTGTTGGAAGGTGAATCTCTGCTCCAGTCTCAAGTGTTGTTCAGACTTCAACAGGTTTTCCTCCAATATTGCTCTGGATTTGGCTCCATCCATCTTCTCATCAACTCTAACCAGATTCCCTGTCCCTGCTGAAGAGAAGCAGCCCCAGAGCATGATGCTGCCACTACCATGTTTGACAGTGGGTATGGTGTGTTCAGAGTGTTAGATTTGCTCCACACATAGAGCTTCAAAGTTCCATTTTGGTCTCATCTGACCAGAGCTCCTTCTTCCACACGTTTACTGGGTCACTCACATGGTTTGGCAAACTGCAAACGGGACTTCTTGTGGTTTTCTTTCAACAATGACTTTCTTTTTGCCACTCTTCCATAAAGTCCAGATGTGTGCAGTGAACGACTGATGGTTGTTCTATGGACAGATTCCTCCACCTGAGCTGAAGATTTCTGCAGTTCATCCAGAGTCACCATGGACCTCCTGGCTGCATCTCTGATCAGTGTCTCCTTGTTCAGTCTGTTAGTTTAGGTGGACGATCATGTCTAGGTAGCTTTGCAGTTGTGTCATACTCTTTCCATTTGTGGATGATGGACTGAACAGTGGTTCATGGGATCTTCAAAGTTTGGGAAATCTTTTTCTAGCCTAACTCTGCTTTAAATTTCTCCACAACTTTCTCCCTGATCTGTCTGGTGTGTTCCTTACACTTCATGATGCTGTTTTCTCCCCAATATTCTCCTGACAAACCCCAGAGACTGTCACAAAACAGCTGGATTTGTATACTGAGATTAAATGACACACTGGTGGACTCTATTAAGTCATGAAGTCAACATTTGATCAGTCATCAATCATCAAGCAACTTCTGAAGACAATTGATGCACTCAGAGAAAAGGGATCTGAATTCCAATAAAAAATACATTTATGTTTGTGGTCATAATATGAGAAAATGTGAGGAAGTTCAAGGGGTGTGAATACTTCTGCATACCACTGTACATTTATCGAACACCATTATTTGAGTTTGTTAGTTTAATTCATATTATCATACCAAATTATAGTTCATGGAAATGCTAGCCATTTTAGATGTTCGGTTTAATTCATACTATCATAATTTCTAGTTTACAGTTTAGAAAAATATTAAACATTATTTGTCAAAGCTTCTTTTCCAAATGTGCACACCTGAGGCTGTACCCTGCTGCTGAAGTCTTTAAAACAAACCTAGCTTACACATTAGCTCTTGGGACCTCAAGGACACAAGGAAAGACATGCAGTTTCTGGGAAGACAGTAAATCTATGCATTTAAATATTGAAAACATAATAAAGAGACACAAAATAATAAACAAAACATAAATAAATATGTAATAAAAATGAATAAATACATACAGTATAATAATACATATGTGTGTCATCATAACTGTTTAAATACTTGTGCATTTACAAATGCACCTTCAGTGTGCTGATTCTAATGGAACTATTCCTCTGTTACTCATTAGGCAAGTAAGCACTGTAAAAGTCAAGTTTTTGACTCTGAATCTTTTATGCGTTTGGAGACTTATGTACAAACTAACACTGTTCTTTTTACAGTTCTTGTTTCAGAAAAATTTCCTGACACCAACTTTAGGGCAGGATATTCTCCAATCTTCCATAGAAGGTTCAGGAAAAATTTGTGCTGAAATATGTGGAAAATTTGATTGATTACACAGAGACGAGCTGCAAGAGACTGCGTGTCTTTATCAGTGGTTCCTCTTGATTGGATTTTAGTGACTGCTTTCTGCATTCTCAATTTCTGAAAATTGTATTTCTTAAGTAATAACTACATGTTATGAATTGATGCGTCAAGAATTGCTGACCCTCCACTCAAGTAAAAGAGCCAGTTAAGGAGCTGGACATGTCCTAGAGGGAGGCCCAGCAGCAGACCCATATCATACGGTATCTGCATGTCAGGGAATGGCTCAGTCTTCCTGCAATAGGAAGAGGAGGTAGAAAAGGGAAGGTTAAGCTTCCTTAGACTGCTGGACTAGAAGTCCAGGCTGCAGAGTGAATCATTGTTGCTTGTTCACTGCAGGGATTACATCCAAAATCCTTTCATATTGTCTGTGGATCATTTATATAATCTACCTTTATGCTCAGTTGTGTTGTTTTGGATTGTCGGTTTTGCTCGATTAGATGTTTTTTTTCCCTTCATGAAAGTTTGTTCGACAAGTTTATGCAACATTTTAAATTAACTTAGAAGAAGTCATGGGATTAATGGGGTTTTGTACAAACCCCTTAGAACAAAAACCATGGCATAGAACGGGCAATTTTTGTGATTGTGAACCTATCTAAAAATGCATGTGTGTCACCTTGGCACTGGTTTTCCAGCATGAAGAAGCCTTGAGGGCAGGAGAAGAGGCAGCCTCCCTCGTGCAGGCTGAGCGGAGGGGAACAGGAAGAACAGTTTTCTGCAGATGGCCCTGTGCAGTCCAGGCAGGATGGATGACAGTCTGAAAACGACCCACACCACAGATAAATGTTATGCCTGAAACAAAAGCTATTTTAAATAACAAACTGTTATTTTTTTCATGTATACAGAAAAAGTCCATAACTGTGATTGAGCCTAATCTCTGTCAGTCCTTCAGTCTTTGAGAGATGCATATTGTTCTTCTTGCTTTATAGTTTTTATTTAGCTCCTTTAGCTGGAGCTGTTGTAATGCTCCAAAGAGGATGTCAGCCTGATTTGACCAACTAAAATCAGTGTCAGAGCCTTAGAGTCCCTGGATCTATTAATTAATTAACTATTGAGCTTCTTACAGCCTGAATAGCATAATTTAACCTACAAAAACCTGTCTTAGAAAAACTAGAGTTCAGGCCCACGTGTGTTCAGAATTTTGAAGTCAGTACATATGAGTATGATACCAATGCAGGTACACGCCCTGAAAATCATTCACCTGTTCACATAAGACAAGTGAGTAATGAAACTATCTTCAGTTTTCTGTTTTTTATTAAAAAGCAGAACCCAAAAGGTCAAGAGGTGTGTGTGGGGGGTATGTGTGCGTGTGTGTATGTGTGTGTGTGTGTGTGGGTGTGTGTGTGTGCGTGTCTCAGTTGTGAACCCCTATAAGACGACATGGTGTGGCACTACTCAATAACCTGGACTTCAATGCAATTCAGACACATGCTCACTACTGTTTTTTTTTAAATGCCAAGTATGGCATCACCCATTTCCTGAATGGAAAAACCTAGTAAGTACAAACATTTTACAAAGGCTATGAATCCAGTGTGTTCTGGTGATCATAACATTTGCAAAAAATACATTTACATACATTTTTCAAATGACATCCTTCGAATGTAATGTATTGTGGTCTATATTTGTCAATCTAGTGAGCACTTTGGTTTTTTGCAGAGACTTTGCTGCTGGATTTTGGAATAGTAGATTCAGACACCTCATTGTAAACTCCTGACTAATGCTCTACATAGTACACAAAGTTGTGAGTAAATTCAGACACAACGAGTTACCAACCTTTCACTGCTGCTTACGCACAATCTTTTTCTACTAAAATGGAGTCTTGTCATTCACAGTGGGGCAAAAAAGTATTTAGGCAGCCAATTGTGCAAGTTCTCTCACTTAAAAAGATGAGAGAGGCCTGTCATTTTCATCATAGGTATATCTCATCTCTTAGAGAGAAAAAGAAAAAAAAATCCAGAAAACCACATTATCTTATTTTTAAAGATTTTATTTGTAAAATATGGTGGAAAATAAGTATTTGGTCACCTACAAACAAGCACAATTTCTGTCTCTCAGACCTGTAACTTCTTCTGTAAGAGGATCCTCTGTCCTCCACTCGTTACCTGTAGTAATGGCACCTGTTTGAAATGGTTAACTATAAAAAAGACACCTGTCCACAACCTCCACACTCCAAACTCCACTATAGCAAAGAAGTTTCAAAACAATATTACTAAGTATCTACCTCCCCTCAAATACTGTGTAGATTTTAACTATAACTTTAGTGAACTGCTGTTTATGATTTGTGTTGATTTTGACTGCATAAATATTGTTGGAGATTTTAACATCCATGTTGACAACTTTCAGAACAAATTACACAGAATTTTGGGTTGACTCAACATGTAATAGAGCCCACACACAACATAGGGCATTTTTTGATTTTCTTGGTCTGAACATTTTCAAGATTACTGGATATGATTTAGGTCTGTCTAATCACTGCTGTGTTTTCTTTGAAAGCACAATTCCAGTACACACAAATGTTGTGAGGAGGGAGGGAGGAGATCACAAAACGATATAAAACTGAAAATATTAGAAAGATGTTCAACCAGATTTTCTCTCTTACACCACCCCTCTCAGGGGGTTCAAACAATGGACTTGTCAATAGCTTTAATGCTATTGTGTAAAATATCATGGATAGTATTGCTCCCAGAAAGGTGAGGGTGATTTCTGCCAGGAAAAAAATCTCCACTGAGAAATTCCATACTCATAAAGAATGGAAAAAGAGATTCTCTGAAATCTGAACGCAGATGGAGAAAGACTACACTGCAGGTTGATTGCGACATCTATAAAGAGAAACTTCACTTTTATAATTTACAACTGAGAAGTGCAAAGAAGTCCTATTTCTGACATCTACGGTGGGGATCGAAAGTTTGGTCACCCCTGGTAAAATGTCTTATTATTGTGCAAAAACAACCCAAGGAAAGATTGAAAAATCCCCTAAAGGCATACGTTTACAGATGAGACATACTTTTTTGGACATATATATGTCCAAAAAATGTAACTTTATCTGCATCATTCACCCTTTAAAATAACGGCAAACAAAATAATGGTTAATTGAAAGAATGTCCCATCTGTAAACTGATGCCTTTAGGAGATTTTTGTTGGAGTTCACCCCGGTGGACGAGAGAATTGTGTCCTTTCGGGTAGGGGACAGGTCTCTGACGAAATCACCAGTGTGATTTCGGCCTACAGGTTAAACAGCAGTTTGGAGTACCCGGCTTTCTTGGTGTCTCTCAAAGGGGTACTGGAAAGTTCCTCAACGGGGGACTCCATCTTCCTTTCTGGGGGACTTCAATGCCCACGTGGGCAACGACAGTGGCACCTGGAGGGGCGTGATGGTAGGAATGGCTTCCCTGATCTGAACCTGAGCTATGTTTTGTTTATGGACTTGTGTGCTGGTCATAGTTTGTTTATGACCATTTGAGAAAGACTACTAGAGAAAGTAGTTATGGAACAACTAAATTTTTATTTGGAACAATAAAACATCTTGGATATCTTCCAGTCAGGTTTTAAGAAAAACCATTCCACAGAAACAGCTCTTTTAAAGGTTTTTAATGATGTGCTAATGGCAGCAGATTCTGGCCAGTTCTCTGTCTTGGTGCTTCTGGACCTCAAATCTGCATTTGACACTGTTGATCACAACATTATGATTGCACGTCTTCAAGGTGATTATGGTCTGTCTGGGTCTGTTTTAGATTGGTTTGTCTCATATCTCAGTGGAAGAACTTTCAACATCAGTGTAGGTTCAATAACCTCTGAAATGGAAAAAGTTTCTTGTGGTGTTCCCCAGGGTTCAGTTCTAGGGCACACCATATTTAATTTTGCGGACCCCAGAAATTACTTACCACAATGCTTTTTTTCTCTAAAATCTCACTCTTAAAAGATCCATAAATTGATTTAAAAAGTGATGTGGGGATGGGATCTAAAAAACAGATCATTGGATTGACTTGGGCTGTAGCTAAGAACGTTGTAGCTGTTAGCTGAAAACGCTGAATCAAGTAGCCTAAAAACTGAAAAAATGTCTAATTTAGCCAAAAAAGTTAGCATAGTGCTGAAACAAAAATAATAGTCAAATGTCAAATTAGCTTTAAAAACTCCAGTCGTTACCAAATTAGCCAAAAAAGTAGCATGTAGCTAAAATATTAGCTAAGTGCCAAAACAAACAAACAAAGACAGAGAGAGCCAGCTTAGTGCTAAAAAAAAACAGTTTAATGTCAAAATAGCTCAAAACCTTAGTAGATGCCAAAACATCTGAAAAAGTTAGAATGTTGCTTAACTATTAGCTAAATTTGTAATTAGCTTAACCTGCAAAAATGTCTTATTTTGCCAAAGTAGCTAGCATATTACTAAATTAATAGCTAAATGCCAAATTAGCCTAAAGAACCTCAGTAGATGACAAATTACATCTGTACAACTGTAAAAAGTTCAATAATCTCATACAAATTTAATTTAATTCAGACATGTGTAGTTAAGTGGATCTGTTATAAATTTCAAGTTAAAAGGTAAAAGCCCCATTTGTTGTCATACTCTTAAGTAGCGGTGTTTACACAGATGCACAAAACTTTATAGACATTTTAGAATTGTGGAAAAGATTTTGCAACAACACTGTTTCCATTAATTCATAATAATCTGAGTAAACCTAATCCAGCTCATGGAATAAGTAATTCCAAACCATGGTCTAAAATGAGAACTAAAGTAGTTTTCTTTTAAGTATATTCACAAAAAGGGAGCATTTGAGTGACGTCACGGCTTCTTGAGCGAGCGTGCAGTATAGCTATACCATACAAAAATAAACGTTCTAATAAGAAGCTGTACAATTTTTTTTGTTTGATAACATAAGATCCAGTTAAACTTCTGTCATGGCTACAGCGCTCCTCATCATCTGCCAAAAAGGAAAAGTATGCGCAGGCCATGGAGCAGCAAGGGTAACCTCTCCTCCTGGGTGAGACCGCTTACTGATAAGGGGATTTTGAGGAAATCTTGGTTGGTGATTTTACAGAGGAGCTGTGGCTCCAACAATTACATTGTTTAGCCTTGCTGACAGTCGCAGAATTTAATCCTAGTTTGCCTTCCTGGTATTCTGACTCTTTGCTTGTTTCATTGTTCTCCTGCATATCTCATGTGTTTTTACCTTCGCCTGAACGTTTGCATATGGATCCAAACGCCTCAGGTTCATCATTACAGATTTGAGTAATGAGTTTTTACTGCCCGCATGTAAAATCGTTTTCGGAGGGGCAGAGTTTGAACAAAATGAATCCACGAAGAGAGTCGATGTCATCTTACTCTGACACACTGCTCCACTATACTGCCTGGTCCCAACTGTTGATCCTTTTGCATAGTCTTTCATTCATAACTGAAAACTGACTCAAAGATGAAATGTTGACTTTTACCTGCGATATGTCAAAGACCATAAAGAGTTTTAAAAAGATAAATACAAGTTCAAGAGCCCACAGTTTGCTGAATAGTTTAAAATTTGAATGGTTTCTGTAGCAGAAAGTTTTCTTGAGTTCTATAGTTTTGAAGAGAGTTTTTAGTTAAAAAAGGGGGATATGAAGATTCCATAAGCCATTTTCAATGGAGCTAAAAAAGCGGTAGTTGGTGGAAAAGGTTAAAAAGTTGAAGAGTAATGAAGTTGAAACTTTTGAGCACCTATCTCCCAAAAGAGCTGAATATTTTGATAGCTGAATAGGTGAAGGAGTTGTAGAGCTACGAATGTGTCCAGCTAAAAGTGTACAAAAAAAAATGTATGCTAGACAGCAGTCACACAATAAACAAACTTAAACATGACTAAAGCCTGGGAGACACAAAAAGGTGAAAAGACAGAACAAAACAGATGACCTGACAAGGATGAACTGAAAACCAGACACATAAATGCACTGAGTGCAGTTAACTGACATGACGACAGCTGTGCCTCATAATGAATCAGAAACTGGTGTGTGACAAAGGGCCACTCAGAACATGACCAACTATAACAAAACCCAAACTAAACCACAGAATCACCACAAGGTATCTTTTTATTGCCACTTTGTCAATGCAAAACCTCATTTCAGGCTAGCGCAGGCATCCATTGGAACTTTACATGTGTTTTTTTTTCAAACCGGAGCCCAGCTAAGAACCTACTGGGGGTAGATTTGTGGGAGTTTAAACCGGTTTTATTTAATTTTATTTGAGTTTAACCTCATTACATAAAAGAGGCCATTGAGCAGGATTAGTGCTCTTCCAGAGCACCTGCTCCATCTTTGGCTCTGGAAAATCAGTGGGAGTTTGTGAACTCACCTCTGCATGTATGCGTTTCATCCAGGAATCTGTGTGCTGCACATCCTGCCATGCAGATGCCGCTCTCCAGGTGGACGGATGCTGGCTGCAGCACTTCCTCTGCCTTCCGGCAGCGGAGGCAGTCCGAGGCCAGAGGTCCCACACAGGAACGGCAGGAGGGGTGACAATCTAGGCATTAAGGACAAGAGTCAGCCAAAGAAGGAAGATAATTTTTCAGATAATGTGAGCACTCACTTTGGCAGGTGCTGTGCTGGTTGTACAGTCCCTCCCCACAGGCCTCCACACACTGACCCTGGTGAAGAAGCAATCCACTTTGACAAGATGTGCACTGGGACATGGAAGGGCCCCAGCAAGAGGCGCAGGAGCTGTAGCAGACTGACAACAAAGAAGAACTTAAACCTAGGACAGACACCTGTCGTTTCTACAGACAGATCTGCTCACCTCTGCATCTGCTGTGGTCATCTTGGTAATGCCGAAGTGGACATTGAGTAATGCATTTCCCATGATGCAAAGCAGCTCCTGGATGGCAGCTCATGCATTTTGGGTTGTTGGGGAAACAGGAGTTGCAGGATGAGTCACAAGCTGTGAACGACAACGTAACTGTGTGATGCTACATCCAAATGTTTCAAGATAAAACCTAATTTTTTTTTAAAGGGTTCACATTACAAACAACAGTGATCCCATAAAAAGGAAGAGGGAAGTTAACAGCTCTCAGGTCACACAGAATGTTAAACGAGAGCTCTGAACAAAATCTGGAAGGATTTGACTTTTTTAGAAAAAACCCCAGGTTCAAACATTTTCTGTCTGTCAGGGAAAGAAAAGCCCCCGAAAGCCCAGAGGGTGTTTTGGTGTTTTTTTTTGTGTGCTGCTCAATCTACCCTCACCCAGGCGAAGAGGCTGTTTATTCTCTCCTTACCTCCCAAGAATAGAAACTATGCATATTGATGCAGGGTCTGTTTCCTTGGTTTGCATTAGATTCTCATTAGTCTAAGAGAGAACTGCTAATTATTGTCAGTTTTCCCTTTTTTTGTTTTTTTGTCAGCTCTGCTTGTTGCTGACTTTTCAGTTTGAGACCAATGAAGAAGAATGTGGTAAAAAGCCCCCGAGGGATGTAAGAAGAACAAAACAAGTCTAAACAAACCCTCGCCTCCATTTCCTCACCAATGGTCAACCTGTGCCTGTTTGAGGTTTCTGACATCCATGTACTCTGTAATGCCAAATCTACCAAATATAGCTATCTTTGTGGGACTGCAGAGCAAACATCTAATGGAAAGCATGAGAAACGTCTGCTGTTTCTCTTTTTGAACAAGTTTCTACCATCTCTAGTAAAAACAAGATATTACCAGGCTTTGCCTAGCATCTAACATTCATTTTTATCCACAGTTTATATTTAAGAGCACATCTAATTTGAGTCCAATCTAAGGAAAAACCCAAATGCTGCCTTAAGAGGGCAGAAAACAGAGCAGCTTCACCAACAATGCAGTTGTTTGTGCACAGCATGTGACTCGTACTATCCTGCAGCGATGGGACCAAGTCAATGTTTTGTAAGTCACAAGTAACTCTCAAGTTTTTGTCCTCAAAAAGCAGTCAAGCCCAAAGTCGAGTCAAAAGTCCTACCATTGAATGTTCAAGTCATTTCAACAACAGAGTAATATTATTCACAGACCATGTGTGCTATTAGGAACTGTACTTATTTATCAACATTTTATAAGCACATTGGGTAAATGTCTTCTGCATCTCCACTTCAAAAATCTACAATTATTTCTCTACAACAAAAACCCACTTTAACACGTTTGTAATTATGGTACCCGGAGATAGAAGAGAATCAAGGTAAAGTCTGGATATGAAATCCCATCACCACAGACCAGTTTGTGACTGATGAGACACTGACTCTTTCAGAATCAGATTTACAAGAAAATGAACAGAAATATATTTACTGACTACTGATTGTGTTTCATATCTCATATCAGCATCTTTTTATAAACATACAGATACATATTGGACTGAAGAAGAATGTTGAATGTATAGCAGTTCAGCAAAACTCTAAAAAACAAAAAAAAATGAATATGAGTAAACTAGTTACTAGGAATAGTAACTTTTAGTTTAATGTTTCTGTTGTGAAAATGATTTGTCTCTGTTTTGAATACGATTTATCTTTGTCCTGAATGCAACATTTCCCCCGTTAACTTACTTTAAAAACACGTCACAGAGCCTGAATTTCACTGTGGACTTACAGCAGCAACAGAAAAGTTGAATAAAAGTGTTTTGGTGACAGCTCTGTTGTTACACACTCATGCTATCATGCTATGATGATTTGCATAATGCACTGTTACATGTGTGTATATGTAATCCCAGACAGTTTTGTCTGAGGTAAGAACAGAATTTAAATGTCCAAAGTGGTAGAATTTCTTCTTAAACAGTGTTCTATGTTGACAACTATTTTTTATTTAAATGTTACCCATTAACCAGGTGGGGGTGTCAGATAAACTTCCTAAAGTTTCACAGATGCATATTTTTTCTTGAATATTATTGCTCAGAACAAAAAGTGTGCACATTTTACCATAGCAAACACCATGTTGGCTGTAGAACCCGGCACCACAGTCTGCGACGCACTGCCCATCCCTCAGCAGAGCAGCTGGGTCCAAACACGAGGTACAATCCTGCAGACCCGGGCCGAGGCACTCAGCACAGGACTCATGGCAGCCTGGAGGATGAGGAGGACACAAACACACTTGTGTGTAGGCCGCAGCTTTTTTAAAAACTGAAAAACACAACAGTGTGACTCCTACAGAATCAATCAATAACCTTCAGATTTTTCTTTTGAACAGGTATTCTAATTTAATGTGAAGTATATGTGGTTAAAATATGGATATATGCCAACAAATATTCATGCAGAGGTTTAGAAATTGTTCCCAAAAAACAAATTTGAATTTTGATACGTAAAGTTGATTCTAGCTCCACATGCAATTCTACAAAAACTTCAAATGATGTGATGCCAAAGGATGTAAAGCCCAAAGATGTGCTGCCTTTTGACACCACTAGAGAGGAAGAATCTCATCCTCTTCCAGGAAGTCCTGCCTTCAGGTATGCAGTTCCTTCTGTATTACTGTGGCTGTAGAAGACATCGTTCTCTATGTGCCTGGCCCGACACAAACACCTCCACTTTCTCTTTCTTTCATTTCTTTCTAAAAGAAGGACTCAGCCAGGAAATTTGCCCTAACTATATCTCCTTCTCACAGATTTTTTTCACACTAAATAAGAACAAAAGTCCAAATAAAAGCTAAATGAAGTGGTTTAAATTTTTTTCTGTAGGTGGATGAATGTGTCTCTTTTAACAGCATGGGGTTTGTGTCATCGATAGCAGGTGATTCTGAAAATCACAGCCCAACAAACATTTACTCTTTTGAGAATGAAGGCCAACCTTTAAAAGAACACCATAGATTTTAATGTTCAACCTTTTATCTGTTGGCTATGGACAGATGGGAAATTTGTTTCCCTAAAAGCTTATAAAATTAACAGCTGAAATACAACATAAACATAAATAAGAATAGAAGTGTATATAAACATTTTAAAAGGGTAAAAATACAATGTAAATATACATAAGCAATAGAAACAATAACAATGAGTAAAACCTAATGTAAATAGAACAGTAATAATAGATAAACATTGCAAGTGGATAAAAATACAATATAAAGCAAAAACAGTAGAGGTAGATAAACCCAGTAAAAACATTATTTAAAACCTGTTGACATTTATGGTGGATTGACTGACTGACAAAAATTCTATTTTCATTTGAAACTAAACTGGAGGCCAGCTGAGAAATCCATTCAAAGTGTTCCTCTAACTTCTGAGAAACAGAAATCTGGATGCAGCTTCTATTTTAGTTTTGTGAATCACAGGGACCTGACAGCCACTTGGAGAACTTTTAAATAGACATTTGAGGAAGTTTTATTTCATAGGTGTTGAAAATGTTTTTACTGTAAATTGCAGCAACATAAATGAAAGACGGAGGAACTGAAGATTCAAGTCTCTGCTGTGATGGACAGACTGACAGGCATTGTCATCATCACTGCTCTCTATTTGTTGCTCCCACCATGCTCCCTGCTCTGACTGTTTCTCCTCTCAAATTTCATTTCAACCTTGAGATTCACTTTGAGTTTCTCATCATGTCTCCATCGTTTTTTTAAGGCTTCCCTCCAATACAACATGCATGCACGTGTCTCTCTGAAGCTGACTGGATCTTGAATGAGCTCTGTTTCACGTCAGAGGAAAGCTGCCTGGTAGAAAATCACTGAATCTTTTCTGATTTATTGAGTCCTATAAAGGGTCTTTTAGCAAAAGATATTCGAGTCACTCACACATACACACCCTCTGCCAAAACGGTTCCAGCCAACAAGAGAATCACACATCCTTTACCCCATCACTTAGATGTGCTAGTCATTGAAAGAGCGTGAGGTTTCAGATGAACAGATGCAATTGGGGAAAGCAATTGATTTTTCAGGCAAATTATCAGCAAATGTAATCCTGGCAAACCAGTCACCTAAAAGCTTCTTCTGCATAAAGCAGGACAGACTGAGATGAATCCACATTCACAGGATGCAGCAGATAATCACCTGGAGAGAACACAATTACTGTGGCTCACTTCCCAAACCTCCATCCACAAATTAGATGAGACAAGAGAATTAAACTAAGCATTTTAGATAAATGGGCAGGTAAATAAAACACAGGATATCAAAATGAAACATTAACAAAATCTGTGACTAGAAGAATGAAATGAAAGATGACATGATTTTTTTTGCTCATTAAAGAATGGTACATGGACGCAAACAGAGCAAAGGCAGAAAAGAAAATGTGTAACAGCCTGAAGGTTTTCCTGTGAGCTCATAATTCAACATAAAAACCTGAACATGCAAACCACAAATTGAGGATTAACTTTAGATTAAGGGAGAGAATCTGAAAGGATAATGTTTCATATTAATTGTTCCTTTTTAGGACACTCACGAATGAGAACCTGGAAGTCCGAAAAATAAATAACAGGAAGGAAAGCTGCATGATGCTGTCACAAATCTCAAAGTGAGAAACAAATGGAAACAGGCTTATTTCATTTTTGCAGATGAAAACCAACATAATACTCAGCTCCTCTGTAAGATCAAATAAAACAGCTTTCAAAATGTAGTTTGTTCCCAGTTGTGCTCATGGAGTCATACTTCTCACTGCACAAACCTCCAAAGTAAATCATTAAAATAAATTACAGTCTTTGAAAAGTGAGTAATTAACCTAAACAAAGTAATTAATTACCATGTCTACAATTACATTTCTTAAAAAAAAAAAAAAAAAGATTTTTAGGAGTGGAAATGTAAGATGCATCAATGAAATGTTTGCAGCATCAGTGTCACTGACTGTATAAAAATGCTGAACGCGATGCGTGCGGCACAGGTGGCCGGTTTCAATATTAAGTCAGTAGTATAGATCTGAGGTTCTGCGGCGCCATTTGAGCAGCTGGTGCATCGCAAAGGTCTGGCAACAGCGCAGTGCGAATTAAGCAGCGGGTGCAGCAGGCTAGAGTGAAAAACAATCTGAACTCTGAGAATGTCGCCACATCGTGTCAACCAATCAGGGACTCAACTTTGGGCACATGACGTTTTCAGTGACAGCAGTAGAACACACATCCAATATGTTGTATCGGATCTCCAGAACTTCCATTCATTTTCTTAACCTGATGTATTCCTTTACCAGAGAACTTCTAAATCAGGGGTGATCACACTTTTTTGGTATGTGAGCTACTTCAAACTCATAAAAGAATGTGAAGTTTTCATTTTTAAGTTCTCAAACATACAACCAACATGTTGTTACAACAGAAACACATAATTCCTGTTTAAAAACCATGAAAAATCAATAGATGAACAAATCCTTTTGTGACAACCCGAGTGAGCCCTTCACTCAGCATTGTGTGGGTAGATGTCTTTAGTATGTGACAAACACTAGGTTTAGTCACTGTGAATAACGATAGGTTTAGTCCTATGTCTAGTCTTTTTCATAATCGAAAGACCTCGGGTTCAAAACCTACATCTGTCATGGGTAGTTCATTGAATCTTTTTTTCAAATGACTGAATTAACACACATTGCAATAAAGATAAATCTAAAACATCAGGATATTGCTTTAGATTTTAAACGTCATTAGAATGTCTTTTTTCAAAATATTTCAGAATTTTATTTTTTTCTACTGATACTCATTTTGGTTTTAATGTGAAACACCAGACAGACATTTATGCAACAAAAGGAAGTCTTAAGGACAGCAATCACAAATCAACTGTGGTTTTTGTGTTTTATTGCGGTATTTAAAAGTTCACTTCCACCGTAATTGCATTTATTTCTCTGGGACAGTGCACATTAAATGCAGCTAGTTTTCATCTGTTCAGATGTTAAAATTGTCTACCTGCAAAGCTAAAGACATACAATAAAAGCACAAATGTGAGAAAATCAATTAAAATACCTATTGATAAAAAAATACCTACATCACAAAACATTAAAAATAATGTCAAAGACATAATAGCACAGATCATGCTAAGTGGGAGAGGCATAATAAAATTCAACTGAATGTTAAGCACGACCCCAGGTTTCTGTCCTCGTTCAGTCTCACTGCAGATCAGCGTTCTTTCTTTCTCTCAGACAGCTTGGCCTGCCTGCAGCCACCTGGTCTCGCCAACAATCCAGGCGAGTCATCTTAAACTGGTAAATAAACCATGGGTGCTCATTTCATGCTCATTAAGTAGATCCTGGGACATCAAAAATAAATAACCAAAGATCAACACTGTATTAAAAAAAAACCCTTCAGCAAATAATTATCCTCATCATAAAGTACGTCACTTGATTGGCAGAATGGCCAGTCAAACATCCTCTGATTCAGTACATACGTCACTACACATGCTTCATTACATTGAGTTTACATTCTGCTCACCAACAGCAGAAAGCATCTGCCGGCTTGGCTGCACGGGGGCCCCGGCGGAGGATTACTCCGGCCCGCTGGAGTTTATGAGGCCTAGACCGGCCCGCGTGCCTCCTCGTTTGGAAGACAAAGATGTCCCCTCTGACCCAGCCGTCCTGCCTGCTGCCGGTTCAGCGGTTCCAAGAGATTCAAGGCCGCGCAGGCAGCAGAGCTGGCCAAGAACCGCTGTTCACTCAGCTGTGGTTAAGCCAGCTGAGCCCCCCCACATCTCCACAGTTTATAACATGAAACACAATTATTGTTGTTTTCTGTTTTCATAATAAAACACCTTATCTGTTCTAATTATGTATTACTACACACAACTATTTGACAAAGAATGATCATACAATTAGTAGAAAATGAGCCCATCAACCTTGATAAGATCTACAATCACTGGAGAAGTGAGGACAGATGGCAAAATCAGGAAAATTTGAAGTCCCCAAGCAGCAGACTGTCACTTATTTATAAAGAATTTATAAAGGGTAATAATTAAGAAGTACATTTGAGAAATAATTTATGAGTAATACAATGGCAAATTAAAAATGGTTCACGATTTAAAGTGAAAAAAATGTCTGTTCTAAAAGGTGTACATGTTTCACATTATCCAAACCATGACCCCTGCCCACAGTGTGACCTTTGCCCAGAACAGAGCGTGAGCCCCGCCCAGACTACAGCGTGACCCCTGCCCAGACCGCAGTGGACCCTCGCCCAGACCCCAGCGTGACCCCCGCCCAGAACACAGCGTGACTCCCGCCCAGACCACAGCGTGACCCCCGCCCAGACCCCAGCGTGACCCCCGCCCAGAACACAGTGTGACCCCGGCCCAGACCACAGCGTGAGCCCCGCCCAGACTACAGCGTGACCCCTGCCCAGACCCCAGCGTGACCCCCGCCCAGAACACAGCGTGACCCCCGCCCAGAACACAGCGTGACCCCCGCCCAGACCACAGCGTGACCCCCGCCCAGACCCCAGCGTGACCCCCGCCCAGAACACAGCGTGACCCCGGCCCAGACCACAGCGTGACCCCCGCCCGGAACACAGCATGACACCCGCCCGGAACGCAGCGTGACCACCGCCCAGACCACAGCGTGACCCCCGCCAAGACGTGTCACGCCATGTGTTGCCATGTGAATACAGGTGCCATGTGTATTCTAAATACCTCCCATAAACAGCTTTAGAAACTTGCGTAGCTGCAAGGAAACACAAGACTTCTGAACACGTAAGCCTGAAATGTGCGTTTTCCACCTGTTTACATAACTTATCATTTGAAGTGACCGCTTGAACACACGTTGCTGTGGGTGGTGTGATCGCAGCTTTAGATGTTTATTGATTCCTTTTTTAATTACTTTTGTTTATTTATTTCATCATAGATACATTTCAACTGTGAGAGACAGAATGGGGGGAATTAATACCCCTGTGCTCACCTGTGCTCTTCTATCACGTGTCTGAGCCTTCCACAGCTGTTCTTTGTTTTATTCCAGCTTTTCCAAATTCTACAACAGTCCATGCATTTGCTAAGCCCTTCATTTCACTAGTTTGCAGGATCCAATCCAAAAACCAAAAACCAAAAACCAATAGGAAAAAGGTGTGTACTGCACTGGGATTTCATAATACTGCCTAAAACGTGCAAAACAAAAAGAAAAAATAAGGTTTGTAATGATGATAAAGGTTGGTATTTAGAAATAATAAATGTCTCAGCTTTGTGAAGCTGATCTGGTTTCTTCTGTCAATAATGATCTGTCTGTTCTGGAGAAGGTTGTTCTCAGGTGTCTGGACAGGTTCTTGTGGAGTCAGTTCTGTTTGAAACTCTTTTCTTTCAGATTCTTAATTCTGCTTCATATTATCATTAACAGGAAAAAGTTTCTGATTTTTCTCCTTTTTCCAGTCTAACTCATTTCTTATGTTTTGTGTTGCTCTCTCCCTTGTGTGCATCTCCTTCATATGCGAGCTTTGTGCAACCCCCAGAGCATGTGATATCAGCGCTTTGACTGCATGGTGGATCTGGCAGACACGTATTGATCAGTCACAAGCGAGTTGAAGAGAAAATAAAGCAAGGGAGGATTTGTAACACAACTTAATAAATAATAATGAGCAGCAGCTCTGTGTCCTGAACTAATGGGAGAAAATAAAGTCCATTTTTTTCTTCTGCTGCAGATGGACATATATCCATGACGGTGTTCCCTCGTTTGTTGTAGTAGTTACTTTCTAAAAAGAGCTCATGAAGGTGAAATCCGTGAGTTAAGATTACAGATGTTTACCTCCTCACTGCACACTTTACACTTTTCTCAGACAGACATGAACATTTTCACTCTTTTCTCTCTTGTTTAAACTCTCAAAGTTCAAACCTTTGTAGAAAAATAAATCCAGTATTATAGAATGAAGACAAAGATCTGATCACTATGAAAGATTTATGGAGATCTGGAGAACTGCGCTTTTCTGCTCAGCATGGAGAAGATTGATAAACAAAGTCTCCAGCCAATCAGGACACAGAACAAAGGACACAGGTGCGCTGTTTGAAAAGAAGCTAGCTGCCTACCTCTCCATGTTTAGTAAAAAAAACAATCAACAAGACAGAGGCAGAAAGCAGTTGGCAACAAGTCCAGATGGACGATGTAAAACTAATTGAAGAGGTAAAGTACAGGGAGCTGTATGATCCCAGCATGTTTTATAAGGACAACATTAAAAAAGACAATTGTTGGGAGGCAGCAATCTGATCAGCAAGTAAGTACAGTCTATTGTTGGAATCAAACGGTGTCTCACACATTCTGCACGAAATCAAAGGTCCATAGATTGTGAAATACATTGCCTCTATGGATTAAATAGTAGGCCTAGTCAACATAGTCATTACTATTTTAGAATATTAACTTACCCATGATGACAAAAAAAAAAAAAAAAAGCTTTAAAAAGCTCCGTTGCCCATCGCAAGAAAATAAGTGTCTGGTGGGATTTGCAAGTGAAAGCAGATACTGCGCACACTGTTTTGCGTTTAGTGTGAACCTGGTGTTGGACACAATCTGGATTCAGAGTTATAAGAAGATTACATTTTTCAATGAGGGAAAGTTCAATTTCTCCTCATCTGGAACACTGATGGCCCTCCCTCTTACCTTTAGTCTGTTCCAGCAATGGGAAACTTGTGTGAGGCACAGTTCTTGCAGGACTTAACCAACCAAACAAGAAACAGAAACAGCGTAGGCTGGAGTAAACTATTTTGTATGTGTCTATTTTCATTTGTCATAGCAGTTACTGTTGGTGTTTTCTAAGGTCACATGACAACCATACTTACGGTGACACTGGGTGCCATTGTTTTGGTATGACCCAAGAGGACAGAACTCCAGACACAGACTGCTGTCCATGCTCAGCAGGGGCCGCTGGGAGCTGCAGGTCTGGCAGTCCCACCTGCTCCAGCAGGTGGCACAAAAGGGTGGACAGGCTAGATGGGTAAAAGAAAAAAAAATGAAATGCTGCAAAACTTCTCTCTCAACTGGAGCTCAGTCAACACAGCAATGGTGTAGATTCACAACATTCAGAATATAAGCCGTCATTTAATGCTTATGAGGTTTTACAGTGCTTATAAAGGTTTAGGTCAGGCTAAAATCCTGACGTAAAACCTTATTTTTCTTGTGCCTCCTCACTCCAAACAACCAACTTTAGTAAATGATTACTTAAGCCATTACTAAAAAATCCACTCCAATGAAAATTGTGTTTTTGGTGTTTTTAACATGTTATTGCAGCAACTTTCTGGTGATAGAGAACTAAAATAAATTATTTAAGATTCAAACTGCATTTCTGAGTATTTCTTTATTCAAATCCTTATCGATCAAGAGCAGATGAATACCTGTGGGTTTGAAAAAGCTCTGGTTTGTGATGCAGCAAATGCAACGGGCAAGCCCAAGTTTCTCTGCTCTGCTACCATTCTGATGCATGTACTTGCAAACAAAAAGATTCATTAACGTCTGAGTTTACCTCATCTGTGCTGGCATCTGGATCAAAACTGTACAGCTGGATAGCTCTGATATTGCTTGCAGTTTTTTTTCTACTCTAATATAAGCTTGGGCTTGTGAGGAGCAATAAGCGAGCGGGAGAGAGTGTAAATAAAGCCGAATACTAACTTCCATGCAAACAGTCTCGCCCAAGAGGCAAATTTCTAGGGAGCTCCTGCTGTTCTGCAGAAAATATGACTTATATTAAAAAAAACTACAACATTTTTTGATTTTGGCTAAAAATTGTATAATTATAATTAAAGGACCACTCGGAACAATTTACAATTGAAAAAAAACATAGTTGGAGTGGGACTTCAAGACTTTACATCTAATAACAACTAACATGTTTATACATACATAACACAAATACATAGGGAAACTTTTATGAATGCTTTGTTATGCATTAAGTAAGGTTGAATAATAAACAATAGGTAACTGCTAACTAATGCATTAAATAATACACTTAGTAATGCAAATGAATGTAAAGAAGTCTTTGTCAACACAATTATTTATAGTTAAATAATGCTTCATTATGCAATAACTAACATTACAAAAGGGTGTATTTTTAAAGCGTTACCCTATTTTCAACATATGTGTTGGCATCTATTTTTTAGCTTCCACAGTTTTCAAAATACCATGCATGGTTGACTTCACTTTACCTGACATTGGAAAACACTTCCGAAATGATCTGACAAACTGAAAACATGTTCAAACCTATTGATTTGATTGTTCAAAGATGCTGGAATCATAGCTTGTAATTTGGACGACACTTTCATTGACATAAATACAGGCTTTTGAAGATCAAATGATCCATTTTAATTAAGGGGCTTGCTTTTAAAGCATGAACTATCCATTTTGAGCAGTTGACTTTGCATTCAGAAAAAGGGACTCACTTTTGCAGGTTTTCTACCATGTTTTGCAGTTTTCACTAAATGTTTTGAAAAACGTCTAAGCAATGGTGAAAACTTTAAAACTTTAGAAATGCACTAAAGCCACTGAGAAAAACTATAAAACCAGGTTATAGATAGATATTGTCATTTTGACAATGTACAGTACAATGAAATGCTTCCTGGTCCGTGCCACACTTAGACATTAGTACAATTTATGGTAAAAACTTACACAAAAAAAGACCCAGATTAATTTAAATGTTTCCTAGTCATATTTATTGCAGTTGAGTAGAAGCTTTTCTGAAATGTTTTTGTCCTTGCTCTACTTGACCTGTAGCCTTTGCCTGAAGGCAACAGATCAAACAGGGAGTGTTCAGGGTGTGAAGTGTCTTTGATTATGTTCTTTGTACTGTTGAGGCAGGGGGGCATGTGGGGTGTTTTCCATGGAGGGGAGTAGACAGCCAACAATCTTTTGATCTGTGTTGATGACCCGCTGGAGAGCTTTCCTCTGAGCCACTGTATTTGCTGAACCAAGTGCATATGCAGTAGGTTAGCACACTTTCTATAGAAGCACGCTAAAAAGTCACCAGCAGTCGTTGGTTGATGTTATCTTCCTGAGTAACCTCAGGCAGTCCAACTTCTGTGCGATGTGTGATGTCCCACTCTGACTGTCTGTGACCGGAGAGGAAGCTGCTGATCCACAGGCAGTATTTTCAGCGATCAGATGCGGTTTCTTTAAAAGAATCAGGATTCCAATTAAACTTCTTTTCTTGAATTCAGTCATTGCTTTAAACATCCGTGATGGACAGCGGTGCACGATGACAGTTACCCCTTTCTTACTGTGTGTAGATAATTAATATCAAGGTTTTTGAGCATCTTTATGTTTTGTTTTTGTTATTCAAGCATTTCTTTGTGGTTTGTTTCTTTCTAGAATAAACTTAAGTTCTCATTTCCTTTACATCCATATATTTGTCCTCTGTGCATTTAACCGTCTGTATTCACCAGTGTTTGTCATCATGAACATCGTAGTTTTTGTATACAGTCCTTTTTGCTACTTTTGCTTCTCTCTGTTATTTTTTGTTTTATTTTGTTGTTTGATAGCTCTGAATAATCTTTTTACGTTAAGTCAGCTTTCTTCCCACCAGACATCATCTGACACTGGGATTTTATTCCGTTATCCGTATTTCTTTTTCCATGATGTATTATTTTTACTAACATGAAGCATCTAACTGTCTTCATGCTCAGTGTTTTTCCTACATTAGAACATATATTTGTAGACATTTTTTCATCAAATGTGTGAAAAAAATTTGTTTCTTGGTTGTTTTTGAAAAACAGACGTCTGTCTCTTCTCCGGAAAATCAATCTATGTTTTTGCTTTTGCTCTTCCGTAATGTTTGCTGTACTTGAGTCAAGCTGACAGCTTCCAGCTGAAACTTCCTCTAAATCTGTAACTTACAGGAACAATCTCACTCAGAAAAACTTGGATGTTCCTCTATTTAACTATAAGTACTGGTGTGGTTGATTGCTTAGGAAAAGTGTCACAGGCAGTTCATGTGAAAATCCAAACAGAAATGAACTCTTTTCACACGGATGATTTCATTTTCCTTAAAAACTCCTGTAACAAATCGTGAGCATTCACCACTGATCACTGGTGATCAGCCAGTCCACTGTTCCCACTGACCTACTTACTGTTAAGTCAGCACTTGCTCAGTGAGCTCTCATTTCTCACTATGAAATCAGCACTTGTTTGCTTTAATAAGTTGTTAGAAAATGTATAGAAGTGATCACGTTTCTGCTCTTCTTATGTTTGTACTTCATTTCTGTTCCATAAAAGGGAACAGAAAGGTGCTGTGCTTAAATTGTTTGCAGGCTGCTGAACCCAGATGACCCAGCATTCTGTGAAGCTGTACACATGCTTATTAAAAATGTTTTATGTGTTAGCCATTCTGCCTGACTGTACACAGCTGCAAGATGACTCCAATCTGCATCAAGGCATCCTGCTCAAAACTCCTTCAAAGTGTTGTCACGGGAACTCGATAAAGAAGTCCTTGTTTGGTTAGGATAATATGGTGTTGTGCAAACTGTATAGTGTGAGAAGTTGCATGTGTCTGTAACAGTTTCATGTAAGAGTTGGATCATTTACCACAGGTAAAGCACACGTTTGGATACTTAAAAATAGAAACTAGAATGTCTGCAGAATGAAACAGCATTTTTACCTTCACAAACTTGTCCTTCAGCGTGGAAGCCAGCTGGGCAGATGGACAGACAGTGGCCGAGATGCAGGTAGGCTTTAGGGTCCCTGCAGCTCTCACAGTTATCCGGAGTGTTCAAACATGACAGACAGTCTTCATGGCACTGAACTGAAAAAAACCAACACAACAGACGCATTTTTCTTTGAAAAAAATATCTGTGGTAATTATAAAGGAAAGACCTGCGTGATCAAGGTGGGTCACCATTTTTATTTTTTTATTCATTGCCGAACTAAACTGGTGCTGGGCTTCAAGTGAGCGGGAGAGAGTGTACACAAATAGATGATCGGAAATGACTGCACCAACAGTCCCACCCACAACTCAGAGGAGAATTTCTGATGAACTGATGAAACTGTCCTAGAAAATTATGTTTTTGTTTTTTTTTATTTACATATTTAAAAAAGACCACCGGGAACCCTTTTACAACAAATCAAAACATATATGGAGGGCAACTTCTTGTCAATTGCCAGTCAAACTGTCAGTCAATAGGAAGCATTTTAAGTTTTTAGACTAGGGTCTCGTCTGGGTGTGGCCACTGTAAAGATGGTGGTTCAGAGATGGTTAGTCTGGGATTGGATGTGTCTGGTTCCCCCATTGTTCTGGTGGACTAGAGAGAGGACATTACCCCTGATCTCCTATCGGTCCCTGCCAGTACTGACACTGACTGACCAAGAGTTGACTTCAACATGACCAGTACTCTGACCGACTCTATCCTCCCTGACTACAGACACACAGGGCCCAACAGTGACTGTAGACCTGTACAACCAGGGACTGCACATCCCGTACCAGGACACTTTGTTTCTAGACCAAGTTCAGTAATTAAACCTGTGACCAGACTTATACAGACTATGGTACAGAAACCCGTGTGGATGTAAACCACAGTTTGTGTGGTTTTCTTTGTTTTCATCTGCTGTTGATGCTTATGTTTTATGATATATATTTGTGTTCCAGTGTGATAGGGTGCATCTCTGGATTCTGAAAGGGTTGACAAACTTGATCAACCTGTTTACTTCTTTTAATCTGTTCATTCAGGTAGTTTTTTTATTCTGATTCTAGGATTTGATCCTTGGGATACTGGTTTTTGTTTCTTTGCAGAAAACTGTTTTTATGACAGTGTGATGTCATGGAACTCCTCTTCACTAATATTAAAACTGGTCATTTTCTACACTTTAAAAAACTGAGTTTAAAAATGTTTGCACAGAAAGTGACCCTGTCCAACATCTTGATCTTCAGCAGCTGGCAGGCTTCACATCTAATCTTCTGCAGACTTTCAAAGCACACTTTAGAGAATTCCACGAGAACAATTGTCTTTATAAATTCATCACCGGCCCACACAAGTGTGCAGTGGAAAGCGCCAACCTGAGTTACATCCCTGGTGTCTCTGTCAGAGATCTTGAGCTACAAGTTGCTGACCTGAAGGCCTCAGACAAGTGGGTGAATACGTTTAAGTCACTGAATGAAGGCCTGGAAAGACTTGTGCAACTTTACTTGCTCGACTTGTTTTACTTTTAAAATGTGTTTTCACTTACTGAACGTGGTCGCTTGGTGAACATATCTCTGGGGGGGTAGCTGAGATCCTTCACCTTTCTGCCTCCAGTTCACTCAGCAGCAAAAGGGGGTAAGCCCTGCTTACTCGAGTATGTTCACAAAGCATTTGACCAGTGTAGAACTATGTTTTTTCTTCTTCTGAGTTTGACATATCCAAGAAAAATTGAAGAAAAAATTATTTTGCCTGCAAAAAAGGGGTCAACATCTTTTCTCAAAGATTCTGGATTCTAAATAAGCTGGGCAACCAGCTTATTTATGTATAAGCTGGGCAACCAGCTTATTTAGTGTTGGAAACCCTCCGTTTGAGCCAATCAAAAAAGTTTATATAAATTTCTTTCATATAAAACTTCTCTACTTTTGGCTTTCACCTCTGCAAAGCATAACGGAGATCCCACTCTCTGCTCACTCTATGTGCACACTTTGCAGCAGATAGGTCCAAAGTCACTTTGCACCTCAATCCTGCATATTTACTGAAAGCGATCCCATTAGAGTACAACTCTACGGTGATTAAATTTTTGAGCTTTTTTCCTCAAGCCTTTGCATCTGAAGAGTCACAGTTTTTTTGTCGTATGTGTTACATATATAGACCCCACTCAAGAAACAGGTTTATCTGATCAGTTGTTTGTGTGCTTTGCTAATCCTGCTAGGGGCAGAGTTTTCTCAAAGCAGAAACTTCAAACATTGGATTGTTGAAGATATCGGTTTACCTTACTGCAGTAGAGACAGGCTACTTCCTGGGCCCTGTTTCGGGGATCCCGTGTGAGTGACATCCATGCTGCGGTAAGCTGTGATAAGCCTCACACTTTTAGACGGTTTTACTGTTTGGATGTGACATTCCCTAAGGTGGCTCACAATGTCCTTGCAGCATCAGGACTTAACAAGTCTTAATAGTGCTGTAGTTTAATAGCTGTCTGCAGGGCATGTATACATGCGTTGTACCCTATTCTTCTCCTTTAGGGAATAGAAGTTATAGTCATAGCTTTTCATGTTTCCGCCCTTTACTCCTTTTTTGTGATATTTGCATCTAAAATAAGAAGGATGAGCTTGTTTGAGCATTTATGTGAAGGGGTGAAACTCAGGGAAGGGAGGAAAAAAAAAAGAAGTAAAGAACGGTTCCAAGCCGACTGCGAGTCATTTGTTTGTTTTAATGATCTGTTCAGCTTGTCCATGAACACCACAACTCTAATGAATTTGAGTTTGTAAGTTTGTGTTTGACATAAATAGTATAACTGTGTATGTAAGTGGTTGTAATTGTGTTTCGTGCGCTGCACATATATTCTTGTGCACTGAGAATGTGTGAGAAGTGCTCAATTGTGCAAGAATGCCCCAGGCTACGATGTGCATTTATGGCCATGCCAACAATTTTCAGAAAAATTGGGCGGCAGCAGCTAATTGTGAAGATTCTGCCGATGCCTCCCCATAGTGTGATGGCAGTTTTATATGTGACCGCAGCTTTAGGGAACAGGATGGAGAGTCAGAGTGAACGTACCCTGCTGACAGTCGGGGCAGCACTGGCCTTCTTTGATGATGGCTAAGGTGCCTGGAGGGCAGGTGGGACAGGTGCTCAGAAAACAAGTCACCTGAGCATCTCTGCACTCGCAGTCACGACAGCTGCCATCAGTCCAACGAGCCGAGTCCTGAAAGAGGAGAGCCTGGTCTTAAAGAGGCCTGAATACAGGTAAGGCTAATGCCGATATTCATTTCTAACATTGATATGTGGCTTTAAAGAGAAGGTCACAATGACAGTACAGAGGGGTTGAAAATAAGCCTTGCTGGGTTTTAAACTGACAAAAAACAACTACAGGAGCAGGCGAAAACAGAAACAAAAAATCTACTCAGGAAATTCATCAACCAAACCTTGTTGTGAATAACAAAACCTATCTGGAATGGAATTTTACAATAACCTCTTTTTCACTGATCAAGTATTTCCTGCATTTCAAAAATCTGTTCTGTGTTCAGAAAAATCCTTGTTTTTAGGAGCTTTTCTCGTGTGCTGCATAGAGAGCAAGCAAATAATGAAAACCTAAAATTAGTTCTGAAAAGAAAATATTTCACAATTGCTCTATTTTAATTCTACATTTTCATGTTTGAACAGAACAAAAACCATTGAATGAAAAAAAATCTCTCAAAGGTTCTGCATCTTTGTTTCGCGCCACATCTGAAAGCACAATGTATTAGGATTTCTGAAGCTGTTTCCTCTGAGAAGAAGAAAGCGACTACAGACAGCATCAAAAGGGTAGTTTGTGGTTATGTGTTTGCCAGTTCCTTTTGTATAACATATCCCAAAACCAGTAAAGTCTGCATGTCCATGTGCATCAGCAGAAACAAACAAGGAGGGAGGGGTAACCCTTTATCCCAACATATCAACCCGTCCTTTTGCTCAAAGAGAGGTGATTGCCTAAAATAAAATTAAGATTTTGTACTCTTTACAATACGCATTTCACATAAACCTGCTAGTCTTTGAGGAGTCACTTCGGCAGCATGTGAACTGGATACAATGAACTGGATTCATGATTTATCATCAGGCCCAGAAACAAAAGGAAAACACCTCCTCATTCCAGTCAAATTAGTTAGCATTAAATTACATGAACCCAAGTTGAAACATGAAAGGAAAACTGCATGGATCTTTTTTTTGTTATCACATTTTGAGCAGTAATTTTTTTCTATGAAAATTATTGCTATTGGTGCACTAAATTGTCTGGAAACAGAATCTGAAGCAATCACAGAAAAGCAATTGAAATCTTAACTACTTTCTGAGTATGCACTGTTGATCTCTTCTTGTCTGCTGGTGAAATCTTTTTGTCAGTAAACTGGAAGAGCAAAAAATAATCATAAAGGCCCGAAAAGATAAAACATGCCAAATAGGAAGGGCTTTGTGAAACTTTACAAGATTTAGGCTATAGGTATAAAAAATTGCTTTCCAATCTAACTGAGCCTGTATGATCTATTAATCTCTGCCCAAATGCCACAGTTAATCCACTGGAGTGTTAATCCTCTGTGTTTGTATTTTTGCAGAGAGACTAGAGCAGATTTATTAGCGTCTGTGGCTGTTTACAGAGCAGCTTCCTCTGCACTCCTGTCATCACCTCTCTGAATAGTCTACAGAATACACATGTCTTTGTGTCTCCCACACAAATCAGGTTTCCTGCTAGACTTTACAGAAAAAATCAACACAAAGTGGTGAAAGTACCTTGTAGGATTTCCCTTTATGCACGCAGTGAGCTTTCCGTTGTGAGCACTCAGGGCAGCACTTTCCCGACAGGTGTACAAGCTCCAATTCCTGCGAAGGTTTGAGAGTAGTTAAAATTCATCAGCCAGTTATCGTGTGTGATTATAATGCAGTGTGCAGGAATTGGGTTATGTTTACCTCCCTGATTTGTAGCAAAGGTTCTGTTTGAAGCATTTTCACATCACTACTGACACTGCAACCCTGAGACTGAAATATTGTCACTAAAAGCCAAACCTGCTGCTGTGTGAATCCCAGATGATCTCTGAGGTGTGTTGTGGGATTGTTGTTCAACCCACAGTCAGTCATGTTCATCATAATTATTTAGCTTGTGTTTCTGTTCATATCAGGTTTTAGTTTACACCCTTCTGTGTTAGACCATAGAGTCACCTGTCTGAAGGAATTTCTAGCATCCTTTCATGTCTCCTCAGTAAAACATCTGAACATCAATAAACGTTCTGATTATTTTTGGGTGGCATATTTGTGTAAAACTGAAGGGTCTAAAATATATAACATTTTTCTGAATAATTGGCCTAACACCCTTACATAAATCTCTTTTTCATCTTCTTTCTTCCCAGTTTTCTTCAGGATTCTCTGCCATACTACCATGTTGTCCTGTTCAGCATCAAAATGCAGCTCATTAGAAGATTAGCAGCTTCAAATCATTCACATCCTGCCTGCCTGATCTGTATGACAGTGCACTCCAGCAGTTTGGACCAAATCATAACAAACAGCAATATTCCTAACTCATCATTGCTGTTTCTTTAATCTGAATCTAAGATGTGTGTCTGATTTTACCAATTTGCAGAGACAGTCAGGTAAGTTCATTTTAATCAGTTGCCTGAAGATGGAGTTTGGGTGCCCATGTTGGCTGTGGGGACCTGTTGCACTAACATATAATGCGTTTAAAAGAGACATCCATTTTTTCATTAGGCTCATAAGACTGTTTAAGACTTTTCCCCACAATATAACCAGCTGTGTGAATTGTAGATTAGATATAGTAGAGACAATTGTTTTGGAGATGGAATTTGAAGAAAAGAAGAGAAACTCTCTCAGGCACAGAAATAGATTAGATCAAGTTTTTCATAAAATAGAATTCATGGAAATATTTGCAAATCTAAGCTAAAGTTCCCAATGCAGGGACAGATGAATGCTAATGAATCACTTTCTCTGCTTACGGTCTCTTTCTTTCTTTGAAATAGTGGTTATAACATGTCCATGTTTTAAGTGCATTTATTGAAAAATAATATTACAGTCAAATTGTTCTACTTTAAAGAACAGCAAACTTTCCCTACTTTTTTTTCTCCTGCTGGGTCTCATTTTACTCAGTGAGGGACAAATAAATGAATTTTTTTTGTTTGATGTATATATATATATATACATAGTTATTTTAGTTTGAGTTTGGACCTTGGTAGTCTTAATTTGCAGGCTTTGTTTGTTTGTTTTCATTAGTTGTGTTAGTTGTGGTTAGGCAGCCCTTAGCAGGGAGCTGCTGACTTCAACGGTTAACATGGCTGGGTTGGCTTTCTGAGTGCTGACATATTTGACGTTTCAGATGGTGGAACTTGTAGTCTGTAGTCAAGAAAGCAGTGAAAAAACATCTCTTCATGAGAAAAAATGCAAACTCACAAACTGTTAAAAATGCAGAAAACATTGATTGATTTATCCTCAGCATGTGAGAACTCTGCTGCTTGGAATTCAAATCTGTCTAAACATGAGATCACAAAGGAGATGGTTTCTCACTAAACATCTTTGTACATCACCACAGGATTTTAAAATTGATCAAGTTCAACAGATAAAGTCAGTCCATGTTGTGGAATAAAAATCTGAAGCTAATCTGCAACAGAACAATGGAAATGAAGGCATGGTAGAGATGGGGTCAAATGGCTCATCATCATTAAAGTATGATGAGAGAAATCCTGAAGAAGCTGAAACAAAGAAGCAGAACTCCTTTGTCTGAAAATGCCTTTTACCTCCACTAACAGTCCAGAACATGTTCAAACACAACATTGAAATGACCCAAAGAAGGTTTGTAGATATTCAATGTTAACATTCAGCATCAAAATCTATTTTTAATGACCTTGTTTTATTGTTTTACCTGGGGGCATTCGATGCGTCCACACTCAACTGTCCTACAGAGGACCTTCCCCTGGTTACACATACAGAACTCGCAGCCTGTGGTATTCCACATGTCTCCTTGGTAATGGACGGCATCCTGGTACAGGCAGCTTCCCTTGGCAGGAACGCACTCCTCACAGCACTGAGCTACACGCCTCACTTTGGCCTGACCCTGCAAAGACAAATGGTGACCTTTAGAAAGGGTTTAGTTTTTACATTCAGTGAGGCCTGCAAACAAAGATGAGACCAGTCAAAAAAAAAAAAATCCAAGGAGCTTAAAAGGTACTGTGGTGCAAAGAAAGAGAAAAACTATGATGGAAAGGTTTGTGCTGCATGGGTAAGAAAAACTGAAAACAGTCTTTCTAGAAAAAAAAAACTCCATCAGACCTTATCTGACAGAATGTGGGATTGTCACCTATAGGTTCAGGCTCTGTGTTAACAAATGATACTAGTGTGTAAATGCACGTGTGCAGCGCCTGCACCAAACCATCATACATTCTGGAAAAAGTGCAGCAGCTCAGACAAAGCACTGATCTGCTGTCATCTTTGAGCGCTGCCATCAACTGCTGGATGTTAATATTTCCAGCAGACAGTTTTGCTTTAAAAACGGAGAAGAAGGAACACGTTCACAGGGCTCGGACCAGTGGACAGAGCAAGTTGAATTCACACATGTATGACTTTCTTAATGAAAGCTTGTTTTGGAGGAGAGAACATGTTTCCATGTGTTACATCAACACAAATATGTTTATGTTTTGAATCCTATACTCTCACTGACTGATGATGACATTTCCTGAAAGCATTGTTCATTCTGGCCATAACAAAAATCTTGTGAGTTACTCACAGATTTTAAACATTTTAAAAGTAAAAAAAAAAAAAAACTCTAACAAATGAAGAACTGATGGATGAAGAAAATATTAGAGAGTGAAGTGTGGAGGACATTGAAGACCTGAAAAGTGTAAACGCAGTAGATTCTGAAAACATAACTGTGGAGGTATAAAAGAGAAGTGGCAGTAAAGTTTCTGAATGGTTTATCTAACAAGATCTTGGAGAGTGAGAGGATTTCTGAGTCCCACAGTGAAGTTACTGTAAGCTACACTGTATGGTTTCATGCAGAGAAAGATCAGATGAGAAATGTGCTGTTGATGTGACAGAACAGTTCATGGTGGAGGTGGAGTGAAGAGAATGCAGGGGAGAAGATTAGATGCAAGGTGAATGATTTACTGTGGCAACCCTTAAATGGAACAGAAGGCAAAAAAGATTTAAAGCAAAGATTTAAAGTTCAATTTGAACTGAGGGTGATACAATGAAGCTTGATGTTCATGCCTATCACCCTGGAGAGTTTGGATAGCTCAATTGGTTAAGTGTGGTTCCAACACATGGAAAATCAGGGTTTGATTCCTATGGCACATAATGAGCTTCATTCAAGACCCTTTACACTACTGCCTAACTATATAGCCACAAGAGGGCCCAAACTGGGTCTCCCTGTGACTGTCCCCAGCCCAGATAAAATATAGGGTTGTGTCAGCAAGGGCATCCGTCGTAAAAAATTCTGAAAACCAAACTACAAACCAATTGTGCAAGTCAGTGAATAGGCTGCGGCGACCCCTGAGGAGATAAACCAAAAGGAGAACAAACAAACCTCTGGGATCAGAAAAGGTTGATAGAGTTATTCCCAAACTCCAATATATGCCAAGAAACGGTCAGTGAGAACTCCAGAAATCTTTCAGTGCTTGCTGATGCAAATAACTCAACAGGCAAGACCAATCCTGATCAGATCCGCATGTGCCAACTGTACATGTGGCTTTCCTGGATCCTGAAAATGTTGCAGAAAATAAATAGTTTCTTTTACATGGTCATGTCTTATTCAGGATATGACCTCATCCAAATGAGACCTACATAAAGATGAAATACATGACTGCGGACTGACCAAAAGCACACTGAGGTAGTGGGACTGGGAGGATGCACATGGTAAGTGATCATCTCTCCACCAGCCTCTTGTTTCTACCCTCTCTGCTCACCTTAAAAACACCTTCAAACCCAAGCTCCCTCATCCAGATCTGTATCTGTCACTGCGAAACACCATTTAGTGGTCTTTGGTGCAGAAGAACACAGAGAAGCTCATCCATGGAGAAGTAAAGCTCTGCTGCAAAACTGCCTCTCTAACAACCTTCAGAAATGATCAAGCCTGAACTCTGCTACAGCTTCATAGACACCAGATGATAATAGTGAAAAAAATACTGTCTATGTCCTGATATCTTTGAAGCTGAGACGTTTTTCCCATGTCTCTAAATCTTTTTGGGGGCGTCTGCTGTGGCACAGACGTTGAATGGTCAACATCTGATTGGAATGTAGATTTGGTTACTGGCTCGCCTGCCCAAATGTCATAGTGTCAATCAGTGTGTGAATGTGTGTGCGAATAGGACTGCGACTATGACGCACTTTGGACCTTCAATGAGACAGAAAAGCGCTATTGTCAGCATCCGGTCATCCGGTTCCCTCTTTGGCCAGCAGAGGGAGCCAACGCCAGAATACTAACAGCCTCAGTTCTCAAACACTCCAACTCCCAGCATGCATCGGACCTCAGCCATCTTGTCTGCACCAGCTGCTTCTCATCAGCTCATCACCACCACTACAGTTATGCTTGCTCACCTCTCTGTTCCATGCATAGTCTTGAACCTCCTAGTGACTGTTCAGTCTAAGGATTCCCTGTATCTGCCTGCCAGTGTGGTTTTTGAACCTTTGTCTGTTTCCTTCGTCTCCCGCCTTGGTCCCTACTTTGACCCTCGCCTGTCTCGATCACGCCTTGCCTTGTCCTCCTGTGCTGTTCATTAAACTCTGTTTGCATATGGATCCACACACCTCAGTCTCGTCCTTACAGCTATATAGAATATACTGGTGGCACATGATGGACAGCCGCCATCCAGAAACATTTACACATCATCCAGTCAGAGCTGCTGCCGGCCGGATACAGCTGCCACTGACCTATGGCCGCCAAGCTGTTGATCAATTTCATAAAGGCGTCATTACCACCTGACTGTCGGGCGCCGGACTGCCGCCATCTGCAGTCTTGACAACGCCAACAATTTACAATATATCAGCAGCTAATCTTGAAGAGTCTGCCAATGCCTCCACACAGTGCAGTGGCAGCTGTTTAAGTTACCACAGTGGAAATGAGGCCAATTCAGTCGCCATTTTTCCAAGGTATGGGCACCACTATGTTGGAATAAGATGACGTTAGAGAGCAGTGACTGGTCTAATGTTTCAAACACAAGACCACATGCTTTCACAGAGGCATCTGAGTGGTCAGTTTATGACTTGAGTAACTTGCAATACATAAAAAAATATAATGAAAAAATATGATTAGCAGGAACGGTCATTCTAGCAAACATAATGACTGAGTAATAACAGTTTATTTCTCCAGAGAAGTCTATGGGATTTTGGCCTCTTGGAGCCAACAGGTACTTCCTGTTTGGAACACCAGAGGGGAGGGGTCACTCTGTTCAGTTCTCTATACATAGTTATTGATTTTGACCAGAATAAGCGACTCACCTTGTTACAATTACTTTGGTGGCAGGTGGTTGTGTGGCATTTTGACTTCCCCCTTTCACATACACATGTGGTGCAGCTGTCCTTCTGCCACTGCTCGCCATGCTGCAGAAACATATAGAAACACATGACCACACACTGGCAGGGATGCTCATTTCATTCCACTGAGTGTGTTACTTTTCTTTAAGAAGATGCTGTGCAGACAGAATACACATGACAAACTTAAATAAATGTAAAATCTGCTTTACATTGTTCTTGAACAGACTTCCAACATCTGAGCTGAGCTCAAAGAACAGAAAAGCAAATATTACATTAATATTTACTCAGTGTGTGTACCTTATCATGAAAGATCTACTAAACTTTTAAAAAATTAATAGTTTTTTTTTTTTTTTTTTTACTTGTTCTGTCTAGCAGCTGAGCAAACAGATCAGAGCTGAAGGCCTTTTGTATTGGACAGATTTTACTGTTACAAAAGGGGGTTATAAATCTTCTGACACACAAGGTATGTACAGTGCTCAGCATAAATGAGAACACCCTCTTTACAAAGTACTAACTTAATCAGTAGCGGGATGAACAAAAGAACAATTTCCAAACTTTCCACAAGGATGAGCTTTATTGAACACTTATTTAACTCCAAAGATTAGATTACAAAATCTTCAGTTTAACTCAAATTGGTTGAAGCAAAAATCAATACACCCTGCATCAAAAACTGCTACATCTAGCATTTTGTGTGAGCATTGTGGTTTTGAAGGACAATACCAAGTATTCCAGACATATTGCAACATCTAATTTTTTTTTCCAGAATAACCTCTTTTAGGGCCTGGATGCTGGATGGAGAGAGATGCTCAACTGTTGCTTCAGAATTCCCCACGTCTTGGATTGGATTCAGATTAGGAGACATACTTGGCCATTCAATCCTCTTCACCCTGGTCTTCTTCAGAAATGCAACAGAAGCTTTCCATTGGATCATTGTCGTGTTGGAAAAGTGCACGACGACCGGGTGATGAAGTGAAGGAGTGATGGCAGCATCTCCTCCTTCAGTACAGAGCAGTACAATGTTGAGTTAATGATACCATCAATGAAATGCAGCTCCAACACTAGCAGCCCCACATAAAGACACTACCACCGCCGTGTTTCACTAGAGGCACCATGCATTTTTCTTTGAAATCCTCACCTTTGTGACCATTAGTTCCAAAAACAGTGGTCTTTGTCTCATCACTTCAGACTTTAGAGTCCCAGTAGTCTTCCTCTTTTTCAGCATGGGCTCTAGCAAATTCTAGGCGTACTTTTTTTTGCATGGGCTTCAGGAGAGTCTTCCTTCGTGGATAAAATCACCATGCATGTCATTACATGCATGGTGATTTTGCTCAACCCTTCTCTTCAGAAGACGCTCCTGTTCTTCAGTGTGTTCTTCAGTCTGTTCTTCAGTCTGTTCTTCAGTCTGTTCTTCAGTCTGTTCTTCAGTTTGTTCTTCAGTCTGTTCTTCAGTGTGTTCTTCAGTCTGTTCTTCAGTCTGTTCTTCAGTCTGTTCTTCAGTCTGTTCTTCCACGTGTTCTTCAGCCTGTTCTTCAGTTTGTTCTTCAGTCTGTTCTTCAGTGTGTTCTTCAGTGTGTTCTTCAGTGTGTCCTTCAGTGTGTTCTTCAGTCTGTTCTTCAGTCTGTTCTTCAGTCTGTTCTTCCACGTGTTCTTCCACGTGTTCTTCAGCCTGTTCTTCAGTTTGTTCTTCAGTCTGTTCTTCAGTTTGTTCTTCAGTTTGTTCTTCAGTGTGTTCTTCAGTGTGTTCTTCAGTTTGTTCTTCAGTTTGTTCTTCAGTGTGTTCTTCAGTCTGTTCTTCAGTCTGTTCTTCAGTCTGTTCTTCAGTTTGTTCTTCAGTGTGTTCTTCAGTGTGTTCTTCAGTCTGTTCTTCAGTCTGTTCTTCAGTCTGTTCTTCCACGTGTTCTTCAGCCTGTTCTTCAGCCTGTTCTTCAGTCTGTTCTTCAGTGTGTTCTTCAGTTTGTTCTTCAGTGTGTTCTTCAGTGTGTTCTTCAGTCTGTTCTTCAGTCTGTTCTTCAGTCTGTTCTTCCACGTGTTCTTCAGCCTGTTCTTCAGTTTGTTCTTCAGTTTGTTCTTCAGTCTGTTCTTCAGTCTGTTCTTCAGTGTGTTCTTCAGTTTGTTCTTCAGTGTGTTCTTCAGTGTGTTCTTCAGTCTGTTCTTCAGTGTGTTCTTCAGTCTGTTCTTCAGTCTGTTCTTCCACGTGTTCTTCAGCCTGTTCTTCAGTTTGTTCTTCAGTCTGTTCTTCAGTGTGTTCTTCAGTCTGTTCTTCAGTGTGTTCTTCAGTCTGTTCTTCAGTCTGTTCTTCAGTCTGTTCTTCAGTGTGTTCTTCAGTCTGTTCTTCAGTGTGTTCTTCAGTCTGTTCTTCAGTCTGTTCTTCAGTCTGTTCTTCAGTCTGTTCTTCAGTTTGTTCTTCAGTTTGTTCTTCAGTGTGTTCTTCAGTCTGTTCTTCAGTCTGTTCTTCAGTTTGTTCTTCAGTTTGTTCTTCAGTTTGTTCTTCAGTCTGTTCTTCAGTCTGTTCTTCAGTCTGTTCTTCAGTGTGTTCTTCAGTCTGTTCTTCAGACCCTGCACTAATCCCTTATACATTTGCAAAGAAACATTTCACCAACAACTTTGTGTTGCAAGCTGCCGGACTACTTTCAGCGCTCAAGCTACTGAAATGTAACCGAGAGAATTCTGTCATCTTCAAAAACCAGGAGATTTTTCAGAATAAAAGATCTCCTGTTATGGTTTTGTTTCTTTTTTCTTTCATTGTGGTTGTTTTGTGCTAATTTTGTCCTTTTGTTTTGTTTCTACAGAGCAGTGTGTGGCAGGGGGCGTGGCTATCTCTCATCCTGGGGCTTCCTCCTTGCACACCTGCTCCTCATCATCCTTTCCCCGTCTATTTAAGCAAGTTCTTGGCTGCTTCTCTCTGCTGGATTATTCTTTATGTTTTGGGTTTGAATAAACAGTTTCTTTAATTCCCCTGGCTCTGCTCTGGGATCTGCTTCTGTATCCTGACATCTTGTAGTGACTTTGCTCAAATAGCTCAAAGGTGTAGCTGAGAGAATCCACTTATTTTTCAAAATAAGAGCTTGTCGAGGCACAAAAAAAACAAAAACAGGTATAATGAATTATTTCCTCTGCAGCCCGGTCCCAATTGATCCACGACCAGTACCGCTCCGCAGCCCAGTGGTTGGGAACCACTGATTTACAGCATGTAAGCACAGAACACACTTGCATTCAACATGACATTTAGTGTCTTGCCCATGAACACTTCAGCACACATCATAGGCATACCTGGTGCTGTTTTCCAGCAGACAGACACACATTGTGTATGTTGGACACGCATTGTGGACAGCAGCGACCTGGCTGGATCACCAAGTTCTCATGCTGAGGAAAGATAAAACTGTCAATGTCAGAATATTGCATCAGTTTGTGAATATTTAGCAGTTTGTGAAACAAAAACCTTCAGAACCATATAGGACATGATCCCTAAAATCTCTGATTTTCATCTGAACAACTGGAGGTGAGGAGGCTGCATCTCTGAACTCTGTTACACCTACATAGCTCAGCAGAAGTCAGAAATTTGACTTTTGCATGACAATGATGGCAAAATTTGGGGACCTGCTACATGTGGGAAACGCCCATTACATTAGTCGCGTTTCCATTACTTCTGAAATTGAATTTGTGATACTAAATTCACTTCATGGAAACACCACAATGTCAAAAAAACTTGCACTTATTGAAAAAACTTCTAGGGCTTGGAGATGTTTTTTTTTTTTTTTTGAATGAAATGCGCTTCTTGGAATGAGTGGCTGCGCTGAGCGCTGCACAGCGGGCGCTACGAGGGCTCCCGCAGTAGCTCTTTAAAAGTTGGGTGTCAAACAGGATTGTTGGAGTCACAGCTCCTCTGTTAAATCAACCAAGATTTCATCCAAATCGCCGCTCCCACCCGGGAGAAGCGATTCCGCTTGCAGCTCCTGCTCAGAAGTCTCCTTTGACAGATGATGAGCGCTGGAGCCGTGACAGAAATCTGAATGGACCTTATGTTATCGAACAGAAAAAAGGGTCCAACTGGTCACTTGCTAGAATGGTTCTTGTTTTTAACAGCGCTGAACAGGCTTCTCTCGTGCGTCTGTTTACATTTCTATTCATTATCAACGGTCTAGCTACACTGCACGCGTCCAAGCAGGCTTTGGGCATCACCCAAAGCTCCCTTTATGTCAATCAACTCAAAACAAAACTAGTTCTCATCCATGCCCGTGGTTTCGAAGGATTTATGGCGTGTGTTGGTTTGTGTTTATTTGCGTAATTGCTTTTATTTAATTATTTTTTGTCGATAAAGTTTTGCGCGTCTGTGTCATGGAAGCGCAGCTATTGACGCGATCAGACATTTGGGTTGTTATTTTATGAATGAAAGACAGACTAGAACCTCAGAAAACAGATCATGGTCATCTTGTACTGGAGGTGTAGGTCGTAGCTGTTTACGGCGCCAGCCATCTGCTGTCTAGAGGGGAAGAAAAATCCACAGAATAGCCGCACCATGGTATAAGCCTCGGTTCAAAACCATGGAGAAAAGTAGCAGCTTATAGTCCAGAAAATACAGTAGTTTAATAGAAAGAAATACATTTCCCCGTCTAAAATAATTTCTTAAAAGAAAAATTCAAAACAGCAAGACCTTAACAAAGACCTCCTTATCACCATACTTTGTTGTGTCAGCTCAAGCATTTACATCTGCTTAACAACAGCATCCTATGCTGTCCACAGGAGGGGTTATTGACTTCTGAACCAGGACGCTCCACCAGAACCAGAACATTTCAAGAACCAGACATTCTCTTATTTACTTTCCTCCTGTTTAAATTCGAGAGATAAAATCTCCACAATTGTTTGACCAAAGAAATGAAAATGTTCTTGTTTTGTGATTTTTGATTTCTGAGTCAAGTTTTTCTATTTAAAAATTAAAAGAATTCAAACGATAAAAGTGAGAAAAGATGAATGTGCTTTAGTCTGCAGCCTGAGAAAAACCAGCTGAATTAGGGACATGCTGTGTGTCTATCTGCAGTGTGGGCACTCACAGGACTGCAGATCGTCTGCTGACATTCCACCACTGAACACTGGGCCTTGCCTTCCCTACACACACATCTGGAGCAGAGACTGGGCGTCCACTCCTCACCGTTCTGGTAGGTGGTGCCTTCCCAGAAGCAGGACTCTGACACACAGCCCAGAACAAACATGTAAAATAAAATCAGGTGACAGGCAATGTACTGAAGTTTCAAGCATGAACGCCAAGTATTGCTGCTGCAACTTTCTCTTGAAACCAAGCAAGAAGCGTTTCTTTGACATAATATCAACAGCACACAGTTAGAAAACAGAAATACTAGCGAAATGTGACCCTTCTACCGATGATGGAAGTCAGACAAATTCCACCTTTATGGTTATTCCTGAGCAAACCATGATTAGAAAGCAGCTGTTGTGTTGCAGTTGCAGCTTCAACTTTATCTTACAACTCTGTTGTTTTTTATAAAGTTCCCCATTTGGACAAAAACTGTGTTTTATTTAACAGGATGCCTTCAAAACTATGACAGCAAGGAAAACGGCACTTTACTTTAAGTGTATTCTATCCCTTTGCTGTGCTTATGCAAGTTGTATACATGTAAAATAATAATTTGCTAAATGATGGATGTTACCACAAAAAGACAAGTTTTTTTCCAAACATTTTTAATATTTGAGATTGCATGTTTTGTGATGAATTTTATGCTTAACAGTGAAAAAAGGAAGTGAAATGGACTCAGGGCCTATTTGGTGATTCTGGCGTGGAAAAGTACTTTGTGATGAGTTCTGTGGTCGTTCTTCTGAGTAAGTTTTTGCATTTTTGTTTTGTGAAGATTTCAAAAAGCAGTTCTTCAGCAAAATGTCTGAGACTCACAATAAAGACAGTGTCTGCTTTTATCAAGGATAAAGCTATTGCCAATTTTGGTATAGTTTAATTTCACATAAATCTTTCTTCTCATTTATAACTAACCTAAGTTTTTTTTCTATTTGTCTAAAGCTTCTTGTTGTTGTGTTTGACTTTAGAACCCCACAGGACTGTCTTCTTTTAAATGTTTGATGCTGAATTTTGTGTTGTGAAGGTTTTCTCCATCAAGCTGGGATTTGTGCAAGTGGAAGTGGTCAGAAGGATGAAAGTGTAGAAAACACCAGTGTCAAGTCTAAAGTTCTGTTCTGCAGATGAATGACACCAAAGACAATAACATACCATAAAATAAGAAATAAGCTTTAATAGAATTGATTACAAAATAATGCAGTAAAAGAATGTTATGGGTGTGGGATCTGGGAATTCTCTCTCACCTCCACTGCGGCCACACTTTGGGCAGCACTCAGCAAGCGGTATGATCAAACTTTGGTTCCTAGGACAGCTGATGTGGGGGCAGGGGAGCGCTCTGCAGGAGACACTCCCTCTGGAGCAAACACAGACCGAACAGGGAGAAGGGCTCCACTGGCTGTCATGCTGGGAGAGGCAGAGAATAGACACATGTTGAAGTGAAGGATCTCTGTCTGTAGAATATATTATGAGGCTGGTGGACCGACTGCAGAACATCAGGAGAACCAGACTGACAAGGAGAGAAAGGGTGGGTTGAAGACAACAATGACTCCAGAATGAAGGGTATTATACCATCTTCCAGGAGGATAATGACATTAAATTATCTCAGACTGAAATAGTTTATTTCACACAAATTCAGGGCACAAAGGACAATAAACACAAAAGTACACATATACATCACAGCTATTTTAATGATAATTTATAAATTATTAGTAAAAATGTTATTAATATCATGACATTATAATTGCTCCTAATTATAGACATTTTTACATAAAGTACACAAACACTACACATTGACTCCACTGAACATGATGATTATAAAATAATTTAATTATTTGCTTGAAAGGGTGTGGAAATAAAACAAACTTACACCCTGTTAGGATTTACCTAACCATTTCCCCATCTATCTAAAGTTAAACTTTGAAAAGCTCTCAAGTTCAAGTTAAGTCCAAGTGCAGATTACTGAGTAATGAAGATGAAGTACCTAATGAATAGCATCAAAGCATGACAACAGTATTGTGTAACTGTGGTTGTTACAAGTGAAGTACAAGTGATGCTTTACTTACTCCATAAGTGATTCCCTGATACAGGCAGGACTCCTGGGACAAGGAGACACACTCTGGACAGCACTTATTGGGGAAGATCCTCAGCTGTTGACCCTTTAACACACACAATCGCACGCCTCAAAATGACACAACTTGACACAACAGACTACCATAAAAAATTTTTTTGAACAAGCTGGAAGGTTCAGGTAAAAATGAAGATGACCCCATGCAGCTTCCATCCATCCATCAGAATGGATTAGAACAAGAAACTGCGGCTAGAACACACAGACTCACCAAAACAGGACAACAAATAACAGGAGTTTATATAATGTAATTTCTGCAGACAAAAATTGGGTACTTAAGTACAAATCTACCTGTAATTCATTTTAGATACTAACTAATATCTATGACTACATTGTATAATATTTTGATGTTTTATAAATCACACCACTACAAACTGTGTTTCACATGCTTTATGAATAGACACTTTTCTTTTTATTTATTTATATTTTTTGCTTCCAGACATTCACATTACTCAGAAGAAACCGCCAAAAACAACACACGCCGAAAGTTTGCGATAGAACAAAGTCTACACAAGGAAGTTAACCATCCCCCTCTCACTTAAAAACATATATTTAGACAACACTGAACAAATGTTAAATCGCAGGTGTGCTCCTTCAAACTTGAAACATTTAACAATGAAGCAACATACTGTATTTTCTTAACTTTTTTAGTTTGCAAGAGTTCTTTGAAGCTACTCATTTCTAACCTGAGCCTTTTTTCTGTCACTTGTGTTGTAGATTTGAGGGCATGAAACATGGATTGGTTATCAGTGACACAGATAAGAGGCAGTTCATATCAGGTTTTCCAGTTGTCAGTTCTGAAAATAGTGTAGTCAAAAACATTGTGTTGTCAATCTCATCTGACAATGCAAGGATTTCACCTGCCAGTGTACTTCTCACTACACGTCTGATTTTCTTTGATTGCCGGAACAGAGGGGAGAATTTTCCAGTTTTTCCCATGAGCGTAATGAAAGCTCCTTCCTGTGAACCTCCATCTGGGAGATTAGAGGCATCACTGAAAACGACTAAACTCAAATCCCTGCTGTCCAACTGTTGAAATTTAAGTGTGACTTTCTCTGGCTTGAGTTTCTGAATCACTTTGTTAACAACATCTATACACTGAACTGTGGCATTTTCAATTTTGGATACCAGATTACAAACATCAAACATCATATCTGGTCTTGTTTGCTTTCCAACCCACAAAATCTGTCCTATCTTGGACCTGAGTTGTTTTTTTTCCATCTCATTTAGTGTGGAATCTCTCTGTACAGCTCGGGTCGGCTGAAAATGAACTGGCTGGAGATTTACAATGTAACTGTGTTGATGTAATTGTACTGTACCACTCACAGCACAATGTAAATAACAACCTATTGAAATCATCCAAAAATATGAGGTAACAATCTGGATCAAATTACATTAACCTGCATTTATTTGTTAAAGACTGCCTGAAGTATTATATTAAGTACAACCCAAAATAATAAAGTTGAATGGCACATTTTTTAAAACAAACTGCATACCTAATTACCATCTTTAAAGAAAGCCGTTTTTAGACAAATGTTTTAGTCAACCTGTACACATTGCAAATACGTAAGAGTGATTCATTTAATAGTTGAAATGTATTCCTCTAACAAGGTTACATGTATCTAAATATATATTTTGTAATAAGTCACAATATTTAAGTAATTCTAACCATAAAATGCCAGCCAAACATTAGACATTGCAGATGGATGAGTGTTTATTTATCAAATCATTTAGAAAAATTTTTATTTCTGAGGCCTGACACCAAGTATGTCAGGCTCCACCTCCGACCACAGGAGGGAGCCCTTTCCTGAATAAAGATGCCCCACGTCTCCACCAGCTGTGTCTCATCTACTCATCAGCATCACCATATTTATGCCCCGTCTGGACTTTGCTCAGTGCAAAGTATTGTTTTGCCCAGCATTCAATTCCGAGCGTTCCCTCTATGTCCTCTATCTTCTCTAGTTTTGAGCCTTGCCCTTTTTTCTCGTCGTTCTGCCTCGCTGTCAGGAGGCAACGCTCTGTCTCCCCCTCTGGTCATCAGCCAGAGCAATCCTGACTGCAGCCATCTCCACTCCTGGTCCTCATCGTTTCATCAGCCACCAAGACTTTTAAGCATGGCTCGGTGTGAAGTATTGCCCGTGTCATTCTGCCAGCATACCAAGCAAGTGATTTGTTCTGACCCCCTGTTACCTGACCCTGCTTCGTTCCTGATTCTGCTCCTCGCTGCCCTGACCTTCTACCTGATCCTGGACTCCGACTTAGCTCTCTGGACTTATAGTGCAGCCTGGATGCTTCCTGTCTTACTTTGCCTATTAAACCTGCTGCAAGTGGAACCTGCTGTCTGCCCGTTTTTGTGACACTCGCCCTTCGTTTCTGACTCCTGCCTCGTCTCTTACTCTGTCCTGTCTTTGCCCCTGACTCTTTAATAAACTCCTGCCTGCAAATTGATCCGTGTATTCATCACACTTGGATATTCTACAGGACTAACACCAAAATAAACTGTGTACTGCTGACTCAAATTTTGAAGTTACATATTAAACATTAAAATCATGTTATGGTAATCAGGTCAAATGTTCTAAAACATATTTTTTAGCCCAACTTATGTTTACTTATATATGGATGACAAAGACACAATCAAATGGAGTAATGCTAAACCAAATATAGCTGATAAATACTAAACATTTTAATGGTGTTATTGTTTTTAATTCAGCATGCTTAAACAAATGTTATTTGTTCACGTGTTCATGGGACATCAAGGTTAAGGCAGTGACTCTACATTGTGGAGTTGTTTCGAATGACATCACTTAATTGCACATATACAAACACCACTATTTACCATATCAGTAAGTCATCTATTACTGAGAAGATGCAGTATCCAGATGTACAGCCAAATCCACAGAGGAAGATTAAAGCTGGATTTGAATCCTGTGCACACCCTACTCTGATGCTGTAGCACTAACCCCAGCGCCACCATACATCTCTTTTGGTATGAGTGAATATCCTCATTAAAAATATACTGCATTTAAAGTTAGGATTGAAAATGTGAGTCAATTTATAGTGTATTTGGTCATCTGTCAATTCAGTTCCCCTCATTTATATTAAATGTATAAAACGTTGGGGTCTTTATCCAGGCTACAGTCTTGGACAAGACTTTTCTGTGAGAAACAGCACATGTGTGTGGATCATTTTGTTTGAGGTTACTGTATTAACAGCTCATGGATTAAAGTCAGGGATAGTTTTTATGGTATTCCCTTAATTCAAATAATCAACAAGCGAAATGTATCACAAATTGCCAGCGAAAGAGGAGTAAAGAATGGCGTTTTGGCCATCAAAAGCACAGTTTTTTATTAACCTTTTTAAGTAGCATTTAATTTACGGCATCCTGTGTTGTGTCAAGGCGGGCGTAAAAAGTGGAGTTTTATTTCATCCACAAATCTGTTTTAGTGCATTCAAAACCACGCGTCAAAAACACAGATTTGTTCAGTCACATATGGATGTAAAAAAACGCTGTTATGTTTGAATAAAAAGACTAAGGCAGAGAACATGTCTTGCTGTTTAGAAAGCAGTACTTTGTGTTTGTGTGGAAATTGTGAGTTCAACCCCCAGGCACATAAGGTGGATTCTTCTTGGTTATTATCTTTTTCTTTTGTTTTGACAAGATTTATTTGTGTCAACATTTAAAGTAATGTGTGCTGAGTTTTACAAAAGCTAAAATAAAATAGAATCAATGAAATATCAAAGCTGTGCAATAGGATAACAGCTGTGACATTCAAACCCATGTACTTTGGATAACAAAATTACAAGATATGTGTAACTAGTTCTCACCACACTGGATCACTGGCAAGCCTGGGAGTGTTTGTTAGTCAAGAAAGACAGCCACCTAGAATTTGCTGTGGGCAAAGCTTTGGTTATCATGAAAAATGTGTTCATCCATAAATCTTTCACAATTTTCAAAAAGGAATCAAATAGGAAGGTGTTTTTGTAGCTTGTTGCTTTGGTAAGTTAATTTATTCATTTTCCAAACCGTCTTTTCCCTTTCGGGGTTGCGAGGTTGCCTGGGCCTAACCTGGCAACTCATGGGCGAAGGCAGGGGACACCCCTGAACTGGTCGCCAGTGCAGGGGCCACAATCGCACACCCATGCACATTCACATCCACACCGTGGGACAATTTAGAGTAACCAATTAACCTTTGAAGCATGTTTTTGGATGGTGGGAGGGAGCCAGAGTCCTCGGAGAAAACCCATGCATGCACGAGGAGAACATGCAAACTCCACACAGTAAGGTCCCCCATTGATGACACTGTTTCAAGTCCCCCAGCCAGGACTTGAACCAGGAACCTTCTTGCTGTGAGGCAAGAGTGCAAACCACTGTGCCACAGTGCAGCCCAGGTAAGTTAATGACTAAAAAAAAAAAACGTTTTGTCACCGACAAAACAGCTTGCTTTGATAGTTTTAATAGTTTATCAATGAAACACAAATTTGCGCAAAAAAAAAGAAAAAAATCTTTTTTTATTTTCTTCCTTTATCTGAAAATTTGTTAAATATCTGCAACGAAATATTTTACCTTGTTGAAGTCACAGTGAGGGTTTGAACACTGGATCTGCCTGCAAATGGTCACGTTACTGTAGCAGGTGCACTCCTGGCAAGAATGTGGCCTCCATGATGTGTTTGTCTGTTAACAAAAATGAAAACACAGAAGAAACCTTTTCAGAAATGACTTCATTAAACATGGGGTCAATACTTAACACTTTTCTACTTTCCTTGAAAAACAATAATAAGGTTGATATAATACGTTAAAGGCCTGACTTAGAACCGCCAGAAGTGATGTGGGGTTCAGTGTCTTGTCCAAGGACACTTCAACACATGAGAAGGCAAATCGGGATCCAAACCTCTGATCTTCTAAATATAGATCGATGCAAATGGATGTATCAGAATGAAGTGGAACTGGAAGGCTTTGGCTTGCAATAGTAACTTGTACATCACACCAAAGAGCTTTTCCCAACAATATTTCTTAACAATTATATAACATATTAAAAACAACAAAAACAATTAATCCTCCGTTAGTTTCATGTTCCCAGATATATCATCCTGTTCATTTATCCAAGGACGTTTGCAAGTGAGGATCAAAGTGTACAAATTTAAAATTAGTAGAGAAGAGGAATAAAATGAGAAAGAAGGAGGTGTATTTCCTTCATTTATCAAATTCTTTAGTACATTAATCAGTTAAAATATCGTAAGATTAACATCCTTAGATTTCCTTCGATGCGACCAACTCTGGCCCCCGGATAACACCTGGCTGTAGCTGCCGTGAGCTTCACATGTCTGATTTCAGAGGAACAAATGACCAAAGTTGACGCTTCAGTGGGTGTGTTGCTGACTGAGGAGAATCTTTTATGTTCCGGGATCTTCGGGAGCTCTAAGTTTTGGTCTTTTGCACTATGCGTTCTTCCCTCCAGTACAAACCAATCCTGTGGAAAACCCATTCAGAGCAAAGTGTAAACTTGACTCTTTAGAATCCCATCCTTCAGTTTAGATTTGAATTCACTTTCATGTAAAAATGTTTGATGAATATTAATATCCATCAGTTGCAATATGTGGATTTATAAAATAGTTTTACTAATTGTTTACATTACAAATACTAAGCATGCACTTCTAGTTCCTGAACCAAACAAGTGGCAGAAGAAAAGTAAAAGATCAGAAGTTTAAAATGTACTAGAATCCAAAAATCACAGTTTATGGATGAAGGTGAAAATGGGAATGTCTGTGTGAATATAAGGGACTTGCATGATCAAATGCTTCATGCCTAAACGTCAGTCCTTCCTGATTTCCCATTTTGTTTGAATCCCACTGATGGCTGACTGCAGAAAAATTAACAAGATAGAAATGTTATTGGACTTGCTGTACAAAAACAGCTTGTTATTTTTGGATATTTGGAGGGACAGTCTGCATGGTTTTAGGCATCTGGGGAGGAGACTGACACATCTGAGAATGTGCAGCTCCAGCTCTATATACTTGAATTTTCCTGCCAGGCTGCTGGACATACTTTGGAAGTTTTGACACCCGTTGATTCGACATTCCCCCAATATCACAGGTCAAATTAGAGGAGCCTCTGCTGCAGCATGACATGACTGGCTGACTGGCCTACTAGCAGCTATAAATCCAGCTGCCTGCCCCCACCCCAAGCCTGCAATAGGTTTTGGATCATCAAACAGGCAACCTGGAAAAAAACGGAGTCAGGAATGGAGATGCTTGTAATAAACCTCAGTCATTCACAGAAAAACAAAAGAAAACAAGTTTATTTAAAAAAAAAAAATTATCTTTAAGCATCCAACTCCATCTGCTGACCAATCGAGAAGGGTAACAAGTGAAGCTGAACACAAGGAACACCTAAATCTTTGCTTAGGATTTCTTTTTAAGTGTAGTAAAAAAAACAACAACAACTTCAACAACAACAAAAAAACTATTACTAAAACATTTCACAAAAAATAAAGTTTGGTTTCACTACAGATGAGGTTCACTGTATACAAGTATGCGTTTAATTCAACCATAGAGTATACAACAGAACCCCTGGTATTAAAATCCATCTTGTCCAATAAAAGAATGATTCTCTGTTTTACCTTCCAAGATATCTTATAAATCCAAGCACACAGGTTTATCCAAATTCATATCTTATTCATATCATATGTTAATTCATATCTGATAAATTTCTGCTAATCTGTGTCCATCTAATCCCTCTTAGAGAAATATTAACAAACCAAACAATTTCTGAGCATCAAGGAAGATCAACTACCTGCCGTATCTGGGCTACAGAGAAATCCTTTCATTTGACTTCATTAGTGCCCAGGGCTGAGTCATTCATTCTAAGTTTTGATCAGTTCTTTTGTACAGTGTTTCCTTGTGTCTCTGGCATTCCTTACAGACTCACATGTCCAAGTTTTCCTGTGCGCTTTTATAACACATGTATAAATCCATCCATTCTGCTAGGGTCTTGTTGGACTCAGTGTTTGACACTGCATTTAAATGTCTCACCTCTAACTTAAAAAATGACCCAACAAGAGCATAGTTTGAACACAGCACAGCTGAAATTGTGCAGATGCAACAGTGAGGCATCTTCTGCTTGTGGAAAATGCCTTTGGGGTTGTGGGAATTCTCCTGAAAGTCTTTGGCCCTCGTGACTCCCGTGAGCACACTGAATAATTCAGTGGCTCTCTGCACAGACACGGTCCAAGTCATGTCAGATGATGTGGGAACTCAAACAGCAGAAACCCAAGCATTCCTGAATCTCTGACTTCCACTTTTGGAGGATGTGAAAATTGTAACCTTAGGTTAATTTTAGGGATGTGTTGATGTACCGTTTTTTGGTCCCGATCTGATTTGATTTTCAGCATCTGCTGATTTTGAGTTCCAATCTGATACAAATTTCATGAACAGATTCAGGTTGTCCTACAATTTTTTTTATTAACCTTATTTTGTCATTTAAATGTTGTAAATGGCATATACTTGTATAGTGCTTTTCTACTTTCCTTAAAGGCCAAAAGCACTTTACCATCACAGTCCCATTCACACACACATTCACACACTTATGGCGGCTTTCCTGCCAAACACTGGCACCAACCTTCCACCAGAGGCAATGTAGGGTTCAGTGTCTTGCCCAAGGACACTTCAACACATGGGAAGGCAAGGCAGCAATCGAACTTGCAATTTTCCGATCAAAGGGTTGACCGTCGTACCGCTGCACTATAGCCGTCCCTACTAAAACTGACAGCAAGTGACTCTATTGGTTTGGACCTTAAACAGAGTACTTCTGTGAATAACTTCAACGATAGTACAACTATTAACTGGGAAAATGTGTGAACTATTATCTAGTAAATATAGGTGATAATTACTTGTGTTGTGTCAGCCCGTCTTTTTACTGCTTTACTTCTGGTACTCATTTTTTGATTTTGATTTGATTTGAAATGTTTTATTTCAAGCAGACAAGATGTACAAGACATGTGTAACACAATCAACACCCACAAAGATTTGCAACAGTAGTCATGTCAAACATAGGATAACTAGACATCAGAAAATTGACTGCTTGAAAGGGAGTGGAAGGAAGCGAACTTATATAATCCCACCCTGACTCAACCATACCATTTACTTTACATTAGATATCAACCGGTTCGTAATAATCAGGTCTTTACACTGTTCTGACAGTATACAGGTAATTAAACATCCTTGAGTAACAATAAGTCATACTGCTTTGCATGTAAGTAGAACACTATTTTAGACTTGATTGGAGCTTATGCAAAAATAATAATAATAGAGAATAATGATCAAATTTTTTTTTTAAGTTTCATCATAAAAAAATCAGTGATGTGAATAAATCAAAAATGATAATAAAAACAATAATAGTCATTAAAGAAAAAAGTAAAGAATAAACAAAGAAAAAACAAAACAAAAAGATCAAAATCAGAAAATATCAAGTAGATTCTGACTATCTTCATCAGACAAGTCATTTCTTCAGATCAAGTATAGAAAGAGGCAACAATAAATCATTTGTGTCTGAAAGATCATTTACTTTAATCAGATGTAGAAAATCAATAAGTGCAGGTTGTTTCATTAGTAGATCCTTTGACATTAATCACATTTCAGGGAACTATGTCAAGTGATATGATTCATGCACTTGCAACAGCTGTCCTTCAGGTTAGAACAGAGTTTATAAAGTTCTACTCGTTGTTATGACTGCAGACTTTGTGTTGTCTGCAGGGCAGAAATCACTGCTGAAAATCAGGTCAAAGTTGATCTAAGAGTCAGTGGTAAAATCCCGGGCGCCATATTTTCTTGAAATCATTTTTTATTCTTATTTCGATTCAAATAAAGGCTTAGACATCCGTGACCACACACTTCTCAAAGTCTTTCTTGTTGGTGATGACCACAGCCTTGGTCAAGTCAGGTGGACCGAGCGGTTTCACATAGATCCTGGAATTCTCTGGATCTGTTTTTTCCGCTTCAGGAGTCGGGCATGCTTAGCCAACAATGCGTTATGTTTCGATAAGTGATCATTAATGAAACTCTCCGAACCTTTTAGCAGTTTTCTTTGCTTCATCAGAGCAATTTTGTGCTTCTGATTCACAAACCTGATAAGGATCGCTGTTTTATCTGATTCCTTTCTCCTGGGAAGCGGGTGGGAGATCTCGATTTCATTCAAATCCAAGGAAATCCCTTTAGAAGTGAGGAATCATCCGACTTGAGCTTCAACAGATTCGGCTGTTTAGCGGCTCCGCTAGCATCCGTGCTAACGTAAGCTGCTCCAGACTTGGCTCTTGAGTTGAAATCCCATAAGAATTGTTATTCATTCTTAGTTGTTGATCCGCGTCGTTCTGTCTTCTATCCATGAGGTCAAGCCGATTATCCTGTTGTTCATTTCGTACTTTTTCTTATCGGAATTCCTGCACGAGTGCCAGCAGAGGTGTTAGCTTAGCCTCCAATGCCAACAGTGGAGTTAACTTGGCCTCCATAGCCAGCAATGGAGCTAGCTTGGCCTCCATAGCCAGCAATGGAGTTAGCTTGGCTTGGATGTCCGCTTGTTTGGCTTGGATATCTGCCAATACAGCTTTAAGTTCTGCCAGTTCAGCTTTAGGTGCCATGTTCAGCCCTCTCTGTAGCAGAATATCTGCTATTTAATATAAAGAATATATAAAAAACGCTCCAAAAAACGTCAGGAATCATGATCCGAAGAAACCCTTGTGTGCAGTTGTGAACCGGAACCAGAAATCTGACATTCTGAATTCTATACATCATACATTCTATACATCATGTATAACAGAAATGTAACTTTGTTTGAAAGAAGATTGCGGGTGGCTAAAATGAATTCCAACATAAAGAAACTTAAATGAGCTCTATGTTGGCGCTTTTTTTTTTTTTTCCTGCGAGGGAGGACGCCATTTCCGGGTGAGCGTAACCAGCGTTTGGTCTTTGCTGCGAGGGAGGACGTCATTTTCGGGTGAGCATAACCACCGTTTGGTCTTTGCTGCCCTTGTCATTGAGAGTCAGCTTTGTTAATATCTAACTTAGTGTTATCTTGTTTGGTATTCAAACATCATAAGTGTCCTCTTTAGCATTCTAGTGAGTAACTACTGTGTTAGCCACTGCTGTCTAAGCAGTTTGCGACATAGTTTCTTCCCCTTAGCCAAACACCGCTAGCCTTTGATAAGTGCTAGCATGGCTTCCACCTCATCTGCTTTCACTCCTCTGTCCTGCTCCATGTGCAAAATGTTCAGTGAAGATCCTGCCTCCTTTAGTGAAGATAGTGGCAGATGTGTTAAGTGTAGCCTTATTTTAGACTTGGAGGCCAGTTTAGAGTAGTTAGAGGCGCGGCTACTCACATCGGATGCTAAGCCTGTTAGCCAGATTATTACCCCCAGTGCAGCTCGCAATACCGGAACGAAACTGCCGAGCACTAAAGCCCCTCCCGGGCAACAGCCGGGGAGAACCCAGGATGGATTTGTACCGGTGGGAAAGAAGCATGGTGCTAAATGTAAACACTTAGAGCTACCGAAGCTCCCGCTACATAATACGTTTTTTCCCCTCGGCAACACGCCAGATGAACTGTCAACTCTAGTCACCGGCTTCTCTGAAGTTAGACACGTGAAGCTCCAAAAGGCCACAGTCAGGTGTTATCCGGGAGCCAGAGTTGGTGACATAGAAGGACACCTTAGAATGTTAGCTCAGAGTAAACCCAGGTTCGGTCAAGTTGTGATTCACGCAGGCGGTAATGACGCACGACGGAGACAATCAGAAGTTCTTAAATGAAACGTTGAGTCTGTGTGTAAACTTGCTAAGTCGATGTCGTTTTCTCTGGTCCCCTCCCGAACCTAGTCAGTGATGACATGTACAGCCGCTTTTCATCATTTAACCTCTCCTCTCATGCGTAGAGATGGCATCCATCCCACTTTTGATGGCGCCGCTCTTCTTTCTAGGAAAATTTCTGCTAGCATTAACCGTACAACCTGACAACCCAGGGACAGGTTCTGGGCACAGAGCAGCAGTTTAAAACTCTCCTCTGACTTCCCTTTAGCGCTGGTGAGTTATGTACAGCAGCTCCTAGCTTTAGCTTATGTCCTGAAAGGCAAGTGAAAGGAGTGAAATACAGAAACCTAAAAGTAGCAGCTACTTATACTCTCGATAACGACAAGCAAAATCATGATGTCATTAAATGTGGCTTACTAAACATTAGATCCATTTCTTCCAAGTCCCTTTTAGTCAATGAGTTAATCAATGATAACAAAGTTAGCATGCTGGCCCTAACAGAAACCTGGCTCCAACAGGATGACTATGTTAGGTTGAATGAAGCAACCCACCTTAATTATAATAATTATCAGAAATCCAGGACTTCTGGGAAAGGAGATGGGTTAGCAGTAATATCACAGTCTAGCTTACTTACTAACATTAAAGCCAAACACATTTATAGTTCCTTTGAAAACATAGTATTGTCTATAAATCACTCAAACAGGAAAACTACAAAATCTGTTTTATTCATAATTATTTATCGTCCTCCTGGCCTGTACTCTGAATTTTTAACTGAGTTTGCAGAATTTCTATCAACTATTGTTTTAGATTCTGATAAAATAATAATAGTAGGGGATTTTAACATTCATGTTGATGACTCTAGTGACTGTCTAGGACATGCTTTCTCAGCTTTATTAGATAATGTTGGTTTCACACAAAATGTAAAGGAACCCACTCACACGAGCACGCCCTGGACCTTGTTTTAACTCATGGTATAGAGATCAGCCAGCTGAGTGTGCTCCCTCATTACCCCATACTCTCAAATCACTTTCTAATCACCTTTCAGTTTGTTATAGAGAATTCCACCGCTCCAATAAATAAAGAACAGCTCAGAAGAACATTGACTGATCGTTCTGTATTTGAATTTAAACTTACAGTCCAAACAATATTTAGTAGCATGCTGAGCATAAACTCTGAAGGCAGCTCCCATAGTTTCAGTCCCAGAAAAAATGATAAATTTGTTGATGATTTCATGGAGGCCCTCAGGAGAACACTTGATGTCATTGGTCCTTTGAAACCAAAACTGTTTAGACAAAACCGAGTATCACCGTGGTACAACGCTGAAACACGTTCCCTTAAACAAGTAACTCGTAAGTTAGAAACAGAATGGCGCAGATCCGGCTCAGAGCAGTCTCTGAATAGCTGGAAATATAGCCTTTTAAATTATAAAAAATATCTGCGTAAAGCAAGAACCCAATACTATTCAGCTTTAATAGCACAGAATGAAAATAATCTGAGATTTCTTTTTAGTACTATAGCCAGACTGACCAGCAGTCACAGCTCAGTGGAACCACATATTCCTGCTACTCTCAGCTCTGAGGAATTTCTTTCATTCTTCGATTGTAAAATCCTAAATATTAGACAAAAGCTGAACAAAGTTATCCCTACTATCAGCCCAGAGCAGGCTAAAACAGTACAAACAAAGACATCTATAGAAACCTCTGTCACATTAGATTGCTTCACTGCTGTAGATCTAGCAGAATTAACATCACTTATTAAATGCTCAAAAAGCTCAACTTGTCTTTTAGACCCAATCCCCACTAAGCTTTTTAAAGAAACCTTCCCCTCAATTAATGAATCAATTTTAACTATTATAAATACTTCCATAGAAATAGGTTATGTGCCACAGTCTTTCAAATATGCAGTTGTTAAACCTCTTAACCACTTACATGGACAATAGCCTCTTTGAAGATTTCCAGTCAGAGTTCAGACCTCACCATAGCACTGAAACTTCACTAGTTAGAGTCACTAATGACTTGTTACTGGTCACAGAAAAGGGACTAATCTCTATTCTGGTCCTGCTAGAGCTTAGCCTTTGATACTATAGACCACAGCATCTTACTCCAGAGACTAGAGCATGACATGGCTCTACTCACTCCTACTCACTCTTCGTCCACCTCCTACACCCTCCCCCCCTTCCTCTCTCCCCTACCCTAACCCGGGTCTGTATCCTTCACCCCCCACCCCCATCCCTACCCTAACCTGGGTCTGTATCCTTCTCCCACCCCCAATCCCCCCTTCCTATCTCCCCTACCCTAACCAGGCTCTGTATCCTTCTCCCATCCCCACTCCCCCCACCTGCAATCTTCATTACATCACTTGCCATCTGCCATTGCATTATTTTTATTTTGTTTATCAAGCCTCTGTTTGGTACAGTGCGATTCACGTGTTGTCCCTCTTTCCCACTCCCTAACGGGGGAGCGGGAGAGATTTCTGATTCCGGGTGGATCGTCTGTGCTCCTGTCTTTGGCCGTGACCTCGTCTAACCTGTACTCCTGTCTTTGGCCGTGACCTCGCCTCGCCTGTACTCCTGTCTTCGGCTGTGATCTCGTCTCGCCTCGCCTCTGCTCCTGTCTTTGGCTGTGACCTCGTCTCACCTGTACTCCTGTCTTTGGCCGTGACCTCGCCTCGCCTGTACTCCTGTCTTCGGCCGTGATCTCGCCTCGCCTGTGCTCCTGTCTTTGGCTGTGACCTCGCTTTTGACTATATCCGCTCCTGTCTTTGGCCGTGACCTTGCCTCTGGCTCGTCCAGCAAACCCAGTTGTTTCCACAACTCCTACTGGATGAAGCCCATCTGATAGACTATTCAAACATGTTGTTGTTTACTTAAATATCTAGTTGTTATCTTAACTTATAGCTGTTTATCTAGACGTGTTTATCTATTAGACATATACTTGTTATTCAACCATGTAGTTATAGAATGAATTAAGCTCAATTTTCTTTATTAGTTCTAGCGCATCACCTGTCCATCCGGGGTTGAGGATCTCTCCTTCATGTGGGCAACCCTGAGGTTTCTTCGTCCCCCACACAAAGTGAAGGCTGAGGCTGTGATTGAAACCTTAAGCCAGACTGATAAATCAGCACATACTTGTTGCCAGAGAGCCTGGACAGGTGTACAGAACCACAGAGCATGCATGTAATTGTCAGGTAAATTACTATCACAATGCTCACAAATGTCTGAGTTTTTGAGACCCATCTTGAACATCCTCTGTCCAGTATAGTACATTCCGAGAAGAGTTTTAAATTGGATTAGTTGTAGCTTTGAACTTTTTGTTAGTTTGAAGGTACTTAGACACATTTCTGACCAGAAGCTTGTGTCTGTACATCTCTGCCTAAGTCTGCATCCCATTTTGTTGTTGGAATTGAGACTTCATTATCTAGGTTGCATCAGAGTTTGTATATTTTGGAGGGAGTTTTAGTCACTGAAAAATTTATCATAGAGGTAACTAGTTCTGGTAATCCTATTTAATTATCACTGTATTTAAACATGCATGTTGCATGTTTTTGCATGTTCTCCACATGCATGCGTGGGTTTTCTCCGAGGACTCTGGCTTCCTCCCACTGTCCAAAAACATGCTTCATAGCTTAATTGGTCACTCTAAATTGTCCCTAGGTGTGGATGTGAGTGGGTATGGGTGTGTGATTGTGGCCCCTGCGACAGACTCGCGGCCAGTCCAGGGGTGTCCCCTGCCTTCGCCCACGAGTAGCTGGATTAGGCACCGGCAACCCCGTGACCCCGAAAGGGATAAAACGGTTTGGAAAATGAATGAATGAATGTATTTAAACATTTTAGTAAACATTTTAGTAGAGGAGTTGTAGGTTCAAACTCATCAGGATCCCAAAGACTATAAAATCCCTCCTGCCTGACACCCAGTATTATAGGCTGGACTGAGGAAATTAACCACCCAATGGTTCCTGAGGGTAGATGTAACTGGAGTTCCCTTAGGGGAGTGGCGGGCAAATGTTGATAACTATTTTCATACACCCAGGTATGTGACAACTGATGGGTCTAATCCTCTTTGGAAATTTACAGGCTGGAACCCTTGAGATAATTCACAAAAGAGTCAGTTTTCCTTGTTCTCATTCTGCATGTATGTAAAGGCATTACCACAAACTCAGCTAGAGTGAGTCCACTCCTCCATAGGAACTTGTTTATAAAAACTTAATTATGACAACAGATCTCAAGATTTATTAAAAAAAATCAGCACCCTAAAGAAGACTGAAACCATAGACAGTTGTCAAATAATAAAAGGTCAAACGACTCTCAAGAGAGCCAATGTAAGGTGGGAGAAATGAGAGATTCATTTTATTCATTTTTTATGGAATCACATTTTCTTAATTCTACCATAGTGCCAGAAGACACAATGGTTGGTTGATTGATTGCTTGTTTTTTTACATGTTGTTTTAGGATCAAACAGAAGGAAGTGGACATTAGCTCTTACTTTTTTGGAATCTTTAAAAGCTCAGAAAGTTTAATTTCAATTTGTAAAGGTTTTGGAATTTGAAAAGCTGTTCAGGAAGCAGGAGATCATAAATTGAAATATGCTCCCAGCAGTCCTTCTGGCTATAAAATCCTCAGACTAACCACTCATCACAAAGCATTCACACTTGTTCCAGTTTAGCTTTTCTAAGAGAGGAAGTAATCTCAGAATGGTGCTTTATTGTTAAATGCTGCAGAAAACTGAGCCTAAAAGTTCTCAGCTACGATTACCTAAAACTCATTTTTCAACTGTCAGCCTCCAAGTTGGATTCCCATTCTCAGATCCACAGTCAGCTATGAGACTGGTGCAGTAACAGAAAGTGCATGAAGATCCTTCAAATCCTTCAGCACACAAAATAATTTTTCACAAATCAATGATTCCAATACTAAGAAGAGGCTCTTCTAAACCACAGAATTAAAAACTGATGGTACTCTGTGTCTGCACGGACAACATGCTGCTGCCTTGTTGCCACATTGGCTGTGTTGATGGTTCTTTTCTTCTCTCTGTGCCTGTAAACATTAAAACTGATTTTTTTTGTTTGTCACTCATCAGAATTTTTAGACGTTTTTGGCTATTCAGTTCTGCTAACTGTGTGCCCGGTCTGTTTGCTGATATTGGACCTGCAGCTGAGCCTTGGGCCTTGTGGGTCTTGGACAGTCCTTATTTAGCCAACCTCTGTGAGGACGGCGTCATTCTGCCTCCAGCTCCGATTATTTTGGTGGCAGACAAAGCAGCTGCAGCTGGGCGCCGTAGGGACAACGCCAAGCTATTTTGGCTTTTTCTGTAACTGAATATCAGGCTTGAAGGATGCAACCCTGCTTTGAGTAACATGCAGGAAGGTATGAATGTGCGTTCATAAAAAGTTTACATGAGACCAGGAGCAGCATCAGCAGCCCTAGCAACTGCAAAAGTTGGCAAAGCAACCCCTTAGCCACACCAAATATGTAAACCTCGGTCTAATACTTTATGGAAACAAATTTCATTGTGAACAATTTATTGCATGTCGTTGCTTTTCATTTAATGTTTCTCATGTTTGTCTATCATTTATTTTGTGTTAAAATGTGACATAAAACCACACTGTTGGGACAAACTGTAGAATAAAGCAGCCAATATCAACATATGCATTATGGTTTTTATAAGAAGTTTGTCTTCAATATTGTTTGGATTGCTCAGAAAAGTTCCTATTTTTTTTTGGTGTGGTAAATTAGAACAGTCTGAAGCAAATGTTTGTCTGTTCGTAAAAATGCTTTGTCTGTGTGTAAGACGTCATCTTACACATTTGTTTGACAACTACAAAATCTTTTTACAGACAGACAATTTTTTTCTACAAGTGCTAAACATTTTACACACACACAGTTACAGTTACAAAACTTTTTTTACAGACTTTAAAAATACTTTAGCAACAAATCTAACTTTATAAAACAGCCAGAGTTGGCTGCTGCTTTGAAAAGTTAAGAGGTACAGTATGCTGCAGCTTAGCATGCTTTTCTAAAAAGCACAATTTTCAGCCCCACGGTCGAGCACATCAAGCAAAAGTGCTTTGGAGCCAAGTTTCAACACATTCTGTCGGAGCAGCATTTTGAGTGCACTAAACTAAATGACAGAGAGAAATAAAACCTGTCTGACATGCCGCCAGAGATTTCAGGAAAGAAAATCTGAAGACAACTAAAGACCAATGGTGGTAAGACAAGTAATTTTTCATTTTTGTTTAAATATTTGGCCTCCAAATAATCCAATAAAACAGAAATCAACCACACATTTAAGGAGACATTTTTTTTAATTTAGCAAAACTTTAGCAACAAATCTAATTGCAACAAAACAACCAATCAGCAGCCTTTTTCTGTGCTTGCATGGATCTGCCGATCAGAAGCATGGTAGGAGAACAAAAGCAAAATATGTCTTCACCTTCTGTTTGTTTGAGATGCTGTTTTGAAGGATTGTATGCCTTGATATTTTGTGAAAAAAATCCCAACATAAATCCTGATTCATCGTGTATTTCCTTTTAACACAGGAACATTTTCTGTGCTTACTTTTTTTTCACAGATGCCTGCCAGCTTTAGCAAGTCTGACTTTTAAGGTGGGATGGATAAAAAAGATGTCTCGTTACAGACAGAATTTTTTTTCTAAGTACAAAACATTTTTACACACAAATCTCGTACTACAACCACAAACCTTTTCTACAGATGGACATTTTTTTTCCACAGTTACAAAGCATTTTTACTGATGCACAAATCATTACAATTACAAAACAGTTTTACTGACAGACCATACTTAAACAACAAATCTAACTTCATAAAAGCAGTCTTTCTGAGCTGAGACCTGTGCATGCTGGACTCATGCCTCTCTGACTGTCTGACAGGTTTGTGTGTCTCCGTTCAACATCTCCACACTAAAGTAAATTGATGTTTAGGATCCAGCTCCTTGATTTTGGTTAAATCATCACTCAAACTGTTCCACATGCCAGCTTCTGATGACCACTCATTTTTCTTCTGCCCTGGAGAGGGAAGGCAATCCGATCTGTGCATTCAGCAGAAACTGAGCAGCTATGAAAGCAGAGTGCAACTAAACAACTTGTGAGACCCACGTTTATTACAGCATACAGAATGGTTTCATTGAAAAAGCTTGACAAAAACAAACTTGATCTTTAACTTATTGCTTTCACATTACAATAAAACAAGGTTCAACAACAAATGTTCCACTAAACCAGCTAATCACACTGATTGGTAGTAAGTCTTGTCCCGCTCTTGTCAGTTGCTGCGTCACAAACCCAAGCTTTTTCAAATCGCACGTTTTCATCTGATCCTAATTTATCACGATTTGAATACAGAAATACTCAGGAACACAGCTTTAATCTTAAATCTCCATCAGAAAAAATGCTGCAATGTTTAAAATACCAAAAACACTGTTTTTATTTCAGTGGGTCTTTAACCTTCCTGAACAGTCCCAATAACAACAAAAGTGCTCCTTCAGGAAGCACCAACCTTTGAATATCAGGATTAGCAACAAAAACAAGTTAAGACTTCCACTTGAACAATCAAAGAATTCTAAAGAGCGTTTTGTTGGACTTGCCTTTTTTATCAATATGAATATAAATATCCATTTCCCCGCCTTTATTTTGATAGCAACAAATAGAACACATGGCTTCCAACACTTCCTGTGCTCCAGGAATCTCCAGGACCCTTAACCCCTTATGTTTGACATGACAAGCTGTCATACTTAAGAGGATCTGGACCCCATTTCTGCCACCTGATCTCTAAGCCATTGCCTTAATGCTGCGCAAAAGCCCCAAATCCAATGAAAAACCAAACAACAATGCTCCCCCCCCTTGTTTCCGTGGCACAGTGCCCCATGATCACCTGTTCCATTCCAGTGCTCCATTAAGTGAGGCGCACATCCCTACAGGTCAGAGGTCAGGCAAGATGACATGTCTGTCTAGCTTCTCAAACAGCTGGCCTGCATTCTGCAGCTGATGTTTGCTTGCAAGGCTTTGCTTTGTGTAATTCTGTGGTTTTGAGCGTTTCAGGTAAACATTGTGACAATTATACAATTAAACCCTTAACCCACTGCATTTTGTAAATAAATGCTGCTCTTTACAGCCATTTTAAAACAAATGAAACAGAAATGAGGATTTCTTTTCCTTAATGTGGTTTTCTGCTTACCTGTTTTTCTGCTGACCTGTGTTTCTGTGTTCGCTCATGTTTAAAGACCCACTTCAATGAAGATTGTGTTTTTGTTGTTTTTTTTTTTTTTACATGTTCTAGCAGTATTTTTCTCATGATGGAGGACATATATAAAAAAAAAAAAAAGATTAAAAGTGAGTTTCTGAGTTTTTCTTTAAGAAAGCAGTTTGAAGCTCTCAGTTGTGACATACAAATTAAAATGGGTGGGCCACAAACTCCCTGTACTGCTCCATTCTGATCCATCGACTTGCAGACAAATAGATTCATCTGGAATGGATAGTTCCAATATTGTTCGTCATTTTTGCTTGGGGCTGTGTAGGGCTTTAAGCTAGCGGGAGAGAGTGTAACAAAATGATGATGGGACATAAGCTGAGGCTTGCTCTGTGCCACCAGTCCCACCCACAAGTCAAAAGTGAATTTCTGAAGAACTGCTCAGCTACGCGCTAACGTAGATGAGCAGCGACAGTAGTAGTAACGTCTGAACATGAAGACACTATTTTTTCATTTCTCTCCGATTGGAGAATTAAATGTAGGGATAGGGGGGAGCCGTAGGGGTAGGGAAACAATTTGGATTCTGCCCATGTTTATGGTAGGACACTGCTGCTCTGCTGCTAGTTCTTCCTCAACATCTAAATCAACCTGTAAGAGCTGTCTCTTAAAAACTCTTATCAGCAGGATCAGAGCCACTATGGCATTGATTGCAGCTTTTCTAGTGACTCATCAGAGGAGCAAACAAAGAAAGTAGAAAACTACTGTCTCGGGTCCCCTGGGCCTGCACCTTTACTGCACATCTTTCTGCCATTTGTTAGGCCTATTTATTTTCTCACATTCTAGAGAGATGAATGACTGAGTCCACTAATGATAGGCAACAACTACCTCATGTCTTTTTTTTCAGTGAATCTCACCTTGTCATTATGGCCCCGGCAACTACAGCAGAGTCAAGTTTGGGGGTGCACGGGTCCAGGTGTTACACAGAAACATCCATGACTCTCAGTCTTACATGCCCCTGCCCTGAAGCTTTCTGAAACATGTCTGCAACATAAACTGGATTAATATGGAACATCTGTACTTACAACTGAATTTACAGACGATCACACATCACTGCTGCTAGAGTGGGAGTTGGAATCCTTTCTTACGACCTCTCAATCTTTTCACAAGTTTTGGTTTAAGCTTTTTGTTTTGAACTTTTCTTTTGAGATTTACTTCCACACACTTGGTGTAGAAGTAGCCAAACAAAAGCCAAAAGATAGATAGTGTACATATAAAATATCTCTAAAAAAGACACCATGAATGTATAGAGCACAGAAGTCATTTTGATTAACCATTATGATGGCTCAGAAGAACCATGTTAGATCAATATTCTACAAAACCAAACTCTTCTAAAGATCCTTCAGAGTTTAGATGAGAAAACATTTTTATATGTATGGTGTAAAATGATCACCTTACAAAAGGCAATGGGCAAATGTGAAGCATGGAAGTGTGAGTGTGCTGATAAGAGTCTGTGTATGCAAAAAAACGTTTTCAAATATTTCAGCTCAACTCACTGTCAAAAAAAAGTGATTTTGGATGATTCAAATGCAGAAGACTCAGTCATATTCACAAAAACCTGAAGTATTTCTGAAAACAAATAATAGGGTTAGGGTTAGGATCCAGCTCAGAGATGTTGGCCCAGAACCAACAATCATATAGTCTTTTTCATATCAAGCAATAATGATACACGTATGTCACGACGTAAACCAAATAACTATATCAAATTTGAATGCTCTGTGGCGCATTAGAGAAATGTGTAATCATCATCATGTTGTATAGTTTTTAATATTTATGTCTTATCATACTTCAAACATAACAGATGCACTGAAGGAACATGATGCAGCAGTTTCTTTCCACAGAAAAATAAAGAAAGGCGTAAATATTACAAACTAAGCTGAAAATTGAAAGTTTAAAAAGAACAATATAACATAACACTAAACTGTGGGGTTATGGACTCAGGACTATGGTTGTTTTTTGTTTGTACGTTTCCTGGTTTGGTTTGTTTTGTTGATGGTGCCTGTTTCCTGTGTTTCACATGTCTTTCAGGTCTCTTGACTCTCCCCTCCTTTTGTGTTCTCTCCCTCCCTAATGTGGCACACATGTTGCCACTTGTCCCGTCATCTCCTTCTGGTTATAAGTCCTCGTCTCCCTTGCACTGTTTGTTGTGTGGTTTTGGTAGCTTCATGAGTTCGTGTTCAGCTTTCGGTACCCTGGCTTGAATAAAGCTGAGACTTTTTTTCATTTACGAGTGCCGTCTGCATTTGTGTCCTCACGTCAACCCTGACATAAACTACTTGATCAGTTTCATTTAAAAACAAAACATTAATTCTACAAATAAATTCTAATGTTTAAGTTGGTAGTTTAGACTGTGGCTACTGTGAAGGTCTGAACTTTGTTGTTTTTCAAACATGCTGAGAAAACAAGGATAGATTTAGTGAAGACTTTCTAATTCTGCCTTCATTGCATTTTATATTAAATCCTAACAAAAAAAACCTGAAAACAGTAGAATGTTTTGGGTTGTTGTCATTATATATCATTACTGAACTCAACAGGTCACAGTTTTCAGTGTAACACAGACACAGACACAATGCTACACAGATGCTGCTAAAACAGTGGATTCAATTCTGTTATTATTAGAAAATACAGCTTTTATGAATGTCCTATGAATTAAGCTGGTTGTTTTTGTCCGCCGCGTCTTAAAAGCCAGTTTGTGAAAATACTGTCTGACTTAAACCAGTCCGTGATCACACAAGACAGCTAGTTAGCACCATAACATGAGCGGCTACCAAGCTAGCATCATAGTATTACAACAGCACTTTTTCTAAATCAACACATTTTATTAATCTGTCTGTTACTGTTTTAAGTGAAGCAGCTTTATCCTCCAGTTCTAAATGGATCCTGTTATAAATGGCCACATGTTTCGCTGTTTCATCAGCTAAACTAAATGCTGCACAGGTGAAGTGACTGCAGCTGTAAGGTGTTGTGTTTCACGTCGTGTGTGTTTTGCTTACCTTGCGTGCAGACAATGGAGGAGAAGAGGACAAAAGAAATTTATCAGAAGAAGAGCTAATAAACATGACTACATTTACACAAACATTTACTCTCTATGTGGTGACTAACACTAACTTTTATTCGCCAAAGAGGGGTCAAATACTCATGACTGGCGAGTGTTAATTTCAGACCTTTTAAAATAAAAGTGTATTACGATAGACTTATTTTACTATCAAGAAAAAATGCTATCGTGATATCGATAGCTATCGTTTTATCGCCCAACCCTATTTTGCAACATGAAGTCTCGAGACTAACAGTGGTGAGAAGATTAAAACAAAACCATTTTCATGACAGCTGCAAAGATGAAAACAGTTCAAAACTAAACAGATATTGAATGATCTGACAGCAGCAGACAGCTGCCTGAGTGAAGATGATCCATGCCAAAAGGGTGGATGAAGCCTGAATCAAAAAAGAGTAACAGCACAAAGAACTGGAGCATTCCTCACAACAAAGAGCAGCAACCAAATGGCTGCTCAGAAAATGGAGACAGACAGGTAAAGATGATGATGAACGCTTGGTGCCAGACTTTTCTCTTTCAACAAATTGTGCAGAAGAAAAACTGCAAACCTCCATCTCTGAGAGAGCGCTGCATGTGTCCACATGTCAGCAGACCACAGGATGCATTTTTCATTTAAAATATGGGTGGCTTCAGAGTGCATGTTGCTGAAATCCAATAGTACAAGAAAACAAAGTCTGGAAAAAGGTACTGAGGCAGTTACACTTAGAGCACACATAAGGTTCTCTTAAAAGTACTTTTTATGATTTTTTCTGTTTTCTGCCACATTATGATTTTCTCAAATAGTCTTGCATCTTGCTCACTGGAGGTTTGAAGTCTTCTTCTTCTTTAGGATAAAGGCACAGTTAACCGTCAAAGGGATAGAAGCTAAGAGGAAAAAAAGATAAACACAAATAGCTGGATTCAGAGTAAACATTTGGTAGTTGCTTTGCTTTATGACTCCTGCCTTTTACTTTTAGACATCAAGAGCGAAGAGTGAGTCTTTCATATTAGAGACATCCACGCTGATCTACACCAGAGCTGGTTTCCTCTGATGGTCATCCTGGTTTGGCAGGTGTTAAATTTAGCAAGAACCTCAGTTTGGACTAAACAAAAGAACTCTAGGTCTTTTGAAAACAAGGATCTATTTTTTTTTAACTTGAAGATGAACTGTGGTGTGATTTAATTCAGTATGAAAGTAAATTGACTTCTCTTGTATGGCGTTACATCTCTACCATTAATCGAAGGGTGCGTATTTGAAAACTGAGCGCGCAAAGCTCTCACCGCACACGCTCAGTTTGTTTTCGCCCTAACTGAGGGCGCGCGCAGAGCTCCGACCAGAAATTTCGGCCAATCAGCTCAACCAGAAAGGTTACCGCCCCCTGAGTGACAAAAACGCTGAACCCTGAAACTGAGCGGGCGCAAATAAAAACGGAGCGCACACAGTGAGAGCTCTGCTCGCCCGCTCAGTTAGGGCAAAAAAAGATTTTAAATTTTTAAATTCCATTACCGGTATTCTTATTTATAATCTATAACTATTATCATGTTCTCAAATATGAAAAACAAGGGTCCAACCGTTTACTTGCTTGAATGCTCTAATTTAACTCTAAGAACTAAGAACGTGTCTTAAATTGCTGTCAGCTCCTCTGTGGGTGCCTGTGTGTGTTTGTTACAGCACAAGCAGCATCGCTGAGGTGACATCCTCAATGTGCGACTGTAGTTCCTAACAGAACTGGATGGTTTGTTCTTGTTTTTTCTTTTCCCTAATTGTGTAAAATTGAAAAAAACACAGCTGGTGTAAAAGTAAAGGTTGAAATCTGTTCTGTTAAAGGGCTTATATCATGCTATTCTTAAGCCTTTCAGAGAAAACTATACACATATATATGAAAATATATTATGCTTGGCACATAAAAGAACATTTTTTTAGGTTATTTTTGCGAGTTCTTTACGTAAATGGAAGGAAGGCAACTCGATGTCTGAGGCACTGCCGACATGACGTCATCCTAGACCCGGCCTTGGCAGCATGTGTGATGGCTGTGGAGGCTCTGTGTTGTTTTTTCCCCTCACTTCCTTGTTTACAGAGCATGTGAGTGGCAGGGGGTGTGTCCAACCACTCCAGAGACACCTGCACTCAATCCTCTCATCAGCTGCACCTCACTTAAACCAGTCTACCCACCACCACTGTTTGCCAGATGATTCCGTCAGGTTGTCCATGTGGATTCTACTCTTGCCAAGCGCCATTCCTGCCCAGTTGGATTACTCCCTGCCTCCATTTTTGATTTTTGGCTGCTGCAAAATAACTCTGTTACACCTTCTTCGACACTCTGCGTCGGGGTTCTCCTTCGCACCCATAACAGAATCATCTGGCCACAATGAACCCTGCAGAGGCTGAACAACTGAACCGGACTCTAGCTGAAACCGAGAGGATCAAGCAGGCGATTGCGTCTCAGGGAGCTCTTGTGGGACAGCAGGGCCAAGCCATTCAGTCTGTGATGAACACCATCCAAGATCTCTCAGAAGGCGTAAACCAGCTAGGGAAACGACTGACGGAGGTTACGACCCAACTCGCCTCTCTGACTTCACCTCGACCAGTTCCGGCCCCAGACTCCGCTGATGCTCCTCTTCCGGCTCCTTCAGCATCTGCTCCTGCACCCTTCCAGGCTGCACAGCCCCGTGAACCTTTTATTCCGACTCCCAACCGGTATTCAGGTGAAATAGGGTCATGTAACCAGTTTCTACATCAGTGTACTTTAGTTTTTGATCAGCAGCCACTCACCTACTCCACGCATCAGTCCAGAGTAGCTTTTATCATGAGCCTTCTTTCTGGAAAAGCATCAGCCTGGGCTGTAGCGCTAGCCAACAGTCACTCACCAGTTTGTAACACCCTTAACTCATTTACAGCTGAGATGATGAAGGTCTTTGACCATCCACTACAGGGAAAAGAAGCGGGTAATAGGTTACTGTCCTTGCACCAGGGTTCTGGTTCAGTTTCCTCCTACTCTATTGATTTCCGTATACTGGCCACTGAGTGCCAGTGGGATGACAAAGCCCTCCAGACCATTTTTTCCAGGGCCTTAGTGAAGAGGTTAAAGACCAACTGGCTGCCAGAGATGAGGTGGGTTCATTAGAGGACTTAATTTCCCTCTCGATAAGGCTCGATAACCGCCTTCGCGAGAGACTCAGGGAGAGAGCAGACAGGGTCATTTCCCCCGTTACTGGTTCCTGGCCCAGGATTCCCAGCCGACCCGGGCTTCCTGCTCCTCCTCTGCCTGAGTTGGTCTCCACCGCTTCACCACCTGAGGAGCCCATGCAGCTTGGTGGTATGCGGCTTCCTCCGGAGGAACGTCAACGTCGTCGTCGCCAAGGTCTCTGTTTTTATTGTGGCCAGGCAGGCCACATGCTGCCCAGTTGCCCTGTTCGGCCAAAAGGTCAGGCTTGCCAGCCTCGGGAGGGGCGCTGGTGAGCCAGACCCCCATCAAGCCCTCCAAGCGCTTCCAATTAAGAGGGACTATTTCTCTCAATGCAACCTGTATTCCTGTCTTTGCCCTGGTGGACTCTGGTGCAGATGACAATTTTATCGACTCTGAGTTTGTGTCTAGGGCCAACATCCCATCAGAATTGCTTCCTGAGCCTAAAGAGGTCCTGGCCTTAGATGGTAGAGTGATGTCCCGAATAACTCACCGTACAGTACCTCTGTCCTTGCTGATTTCTGGGAATCACCATGAGCTTATTTCACTCTACATCATTCCCTCACCTTCTGCTCCCCTCGTTCTGGGACTTCCCTGGCTCATCCTCCACAACCCTCACATGGACTGGTCAAGTCAATCCATTGTTAATTGGAGTTTATTTTGCCACTCTCACTGTTTGCGTGCAGCTGTTCCCACTCCCAGGATGGACATGCCATCTCCTCCCAAGCCAGTGGACTTGTCGTCAGTCCCTCCAGCGTACCATGACCTCCAGGAGGTTTTTTCCAAGGACCGTGCCTCTTCCTTGCCCCCACATAGGCCTTATGACTGTTCCATAGACCTAATCCCCGGTGCTCCACTGCCATCTAGCAAGCTGTACAAACTGTCAATACCGGAAAGAGAGGCTATGGAGACGTACATTACAGAGAGTTTGGCTGCCGGACTCATTCGGCCCTCCTCTTCTCCTGTGGGGGCCGGTTTCTTTTTCGTGGACAAGAAGGACAAGTCTCTGCGCCCTTGTATTGACTTTAGGGGCTTAAATGATATTACTGTCAAAAACAAATATCCCCTGCCTCTCCTTGACTCGGCATTCAGCTCTTTAAACCAGGCAACTGTGTTCACCAAGTTGGACCTCCGTAATGCTTATCACTTGGTGAGGATTAAAGAGGGGGATGAGTGGAAAACGGCATTTAACACGCCGTTGGGACATTTCGAATACCTCGTTATGCCATTTGGACTTACTAATGCTCCCGCTGTTTTTCAGGCACTCATTAATGACGTGTTACGTGACATGCTGAATAGATTTGTGTTTGTGTATTTGGACGATATTTTGATTTTCTCCTGCACTGAGAGTGAGCACGTTCAGCATGTCAGACTTGTTTTGCAGCGGTTGTTAGAAAATAGACTTTATGTTAAGGCCGAGAAATGTGCTTTTCACGTGTCCTCTGTTAGTTTTTTGGGTTTTGTGTTGGGGGAGGGACAGCTAGAGCCTGATCTGTCCAAGGTCAAAGTCGTGGCGGAGTGGCCGACACCTGCTACCAGGAAGCAACTTCAGAGGTTTTTAGGATTTGCTAACTTTTACCGGAGATTCATTCGGAACTACAGCAGAGTAGCCTCTCCCCTTACCAGACTTACCTCAGTACAGGTCCCGTTTTCCTGGTCACCTGAAGCGAACAAGGCTTTTGTCAAGTTGAAGCACCTGTTCTGTTCTGCTCCTGTGTTGTGCCACCCTGTTCCTACAGCTCAATACGTGGTGGAGGTGGATGCCTCGGAGACTGGAGTTGGAGCCGTCCTGTCCCAGCGATCTGCCTCTGACCAGAAGCTGCACCCCTGCGCCTTCTTCTCTCGGCGTCTCACTCCTGCCGAGAGGAACTACGATGTGGGGAATCGGGAACTGTTGGCGGTGGTCTTGGCGCTCAAGGAGTGGAGACACTGGCTGGAGGGTGCTTCTCAACCATTTCTGGTATGGTCGGATCACAAGAACTTGTCCTACATCCGTTCTGCTCGCAGGCTCAACTCTCGTCAAGCTCGGTGGGCCCTGTTCCTGGGCCGCTTCAATTTCACACTCACCTACCGCCCTGGATCCAAGAATGGGAAGCCCGACTCCCTCTCTTGTCAGTTTGACCAATCTACTGGTGCTGAGCCTGGGGAGGACACCATTGTGCCCTTTTCATGTGTGGTAGGAGCTGCCAGCTGGGCGGTAGAGAAGGTCGTGCAGGAGGCTCAGAAGAACCTCCCCATCCCACCTACGTGTCCTGCCGGTCTCCTATTCGTGCCCCCGTCTGCCAGGTCTGCTGTGCTGCAGTGGGGTCACAACTCTACACTTGCATGCCACCCTGGGGTCCACCGCACGCTGTTCCTGCTGCAACAGCGCTTCTGGTGGCCGTCCATGATACCTGACACCCGGGAATTTGTCTCTGCCTGCTCCATTTGTGCCCGCAACAAGCCGTCTCATCGTCCCCCTGCCGGACTGCTTCATTCACTTCCGACGCCTCATCGCCCTTGGTCGCACATTGCTGTGGACTTCGTTACTGGACTTCCCCCGTCAGAGGGTAACACCGCCATTCTGACAGTTGTTGACCGTTTTTCTAAGTCTGCCCATTTTATTGCCCTTGCTAAGCTGCCTACGGCGTTCGAGACCGCTAATCTCCTGGTTCAGCATGTTTTTAGGCTTCATGGACTTCCTCAGGACATTGTTTCCGACAGGGGTCCCCAGTTCACTTCCCGGGTCTGGGGGGCTTTCTGTAGGGCCATCGGGGCTACACTCAGTTTGTCATCTGGTTATCACCCGCAATCAAATGGTCAGACGGAACGGGCGAACCAGGACCTGGAGGCTGCCATCCGTTGTGTGGCGGCCGATCACCCTGCTTCCTGGTCTACTCACCTGGATTGGATTGAATATGCCCACAACACCTTGGTCTCTTCGGCCACAGGCATGTCTCCATTCATGGCATCTAACGGCTACCAGCCTCCCCTTTTCCCAACACAGGAGACGGCAGTGGCGGTGCCTTCTATTCAGGTGCACCTGAGAAGAGCTCGTCGGGTCTGGCGTGGGGTCAGGGCTGCGCTGGGTCGTACGGCAGAGCGCAAACCGGAGGCTGGCAGACTGTCATCGTGTTCCAGCCCCTGACTACAAGCCTGGACAACGGGTCTGGCTCTCCACACGTGACCTTCCTCTGCAGTGTGAGTCTCGGAAGTTGTCTCCCAGGTATATTGGTCCCTTTGAGATTGACCGTGTCCTGAACCCTGCTGCTGTCCGATTGAAGCTGCCTGCTTCTTTGAAAGTGCACCCATCCTTCCACGTCTCCCTCCTGAAGCCCGTCTCGGACAGTGCTCTCGGCCCTCCGGCCATGCCCCCTCCGCCCCCCCCTGCTCATTGATGATCACCCAGCCTATGCCGTTCGCCGCCTGTTGGATGTTCGGCGGCGGGGGGCGCGGGTGGCAGTACTTGGTGGATTGGGAGGGGTTTGGTCCGGAGGAGCGCTCCTGGATTTCTCGTTCCCTGATCTTGTCCCCAGCTCTTCTGCACGACTTTTATGTCCGGTACCCGCACAAGCCTGGAAGGCCGCCGGGTGGCGTCCATTGAGGGGGTGGTACTGTGATGGCTGTGGAGGCTCTGTGTTGTTTTTTTCCCCTCACTTCCTTGTTTTCAGAGCATGTGAGTGGCAGGGGGTGTGTCCAACCACTCCAGAGACACCTGCACTCAATCCTCTCATCAACTGCACCTCACTTAAACCAGTCTACCCACCACCACTGTTTGCCAGATGATTCCGTCAGGTTGTCCATGTGGATTCTACTCTTGCCAAGCGCCATTCCTGCCCAGTTGGATTACTCCCTGCCTCCATTTTTGATTTTTGGCTGCTGCAAAATAAATCTGTTACACCTTCTTCGACACTCTGCGTCGGGGTTCTCCTTCGCACCCTTAACAGCATGTCTGCGTTTCTCCTACAAAAACAAACAACATCCAAACTTTTGCAAACATGGATCTGCATACTCTATATCTACCTTAAGTAGCCCAGGTATTCTTTCCAAAAATTTGCCAGCCAGCCCAATGTTTTTTAGAGACCCGCACCTGTTGGAGACCGTCATTTATTCCATCACAGAAAGGATGGTGAGGGCTTATGCAATGCAATGTTAATTGCAGTTAAATTCATTCAAAGAAGGCAGACAACACCAAATGAACATTTCAGGATTTATCGAAACACAAGAACATTGGATTATGTTAGCACTGGCTGGGAATGTTTCTTTTCTCTGGGAAGCATCATCCACCTCCGTGTCAAAAATCCTCTTCGTTTTCATGCCAATCATTGTCCTGGAAACACACACACCTTTCCACCTTTGCTCAATAATCTATGTTCAAACCAGTTCTTCTAATTTGCTGTTCACTTTCTTTGCACCTCCACTAGACAATTGTTTGCTTGTTACTCTTTTTTACTCTTCTCAATATCATCCATCTGCTTGCACCATTTTCAGGTATATTTAGGATCCACTGCAAAATCTGATGCGGATTTCTCATCGAAATGTTCTTTGGCGCATGCCACCGCACAAAGTTTAACCGGTAAATCAAATTAGCGTGTCTTGGCCATCACTACACTGGTGTCTAACAGTAATGAACATCCATTTGACTGGGCGGCTATTGGAGACAGGCGTCAATTAGAGACGGGCAAGAACAGATGGCTTTGATAGTTGAGCTCTTAGGACCATTGAGAACATCAAGTGGTCCCAATATGTATCTAAGGGTAAATTATAACTGAACATATTTGTTTCGCTTAAAGTGTCTTCTTGCCATTAGCCATCTTGCAGACTTACTCCGTCATACCAAATTAACAAGAAAATTGTTGTTCCTGACATTCACAACTGGTAATCGAAATATTGCATTTTAATAAGTTAACCATCCCGATGAGGATTTTAAGCGCTGCACCTCCAACTTTCCCTTGTTGTTTTGACCTGCTTCGTAGTTCCTGGCCAATGATTGAAGAGATCTTGAGTCAAATGGATTCGTTTACAAGCTTTGGTCCTAACCTCTTCGAGGTCAACCAATAGTCCTTCTCCATGGCCTCACCAAACTCCTCCCGGGACCGAGTTTTTGCCTTCACTACAGCCTAAGCCGCAGCTCGCTTAGAACTGCAGATGACTGTCAGCTGCCTCTGGAGTCCCACAAGCTAGCCAGACCCGATAGGACTCCTTCTTCAGTTTGACAGCATCCCTTTCTTCCGGTGTACAACACCGGGTTTGGGGGTTGCTGCCACGACAGGCACCAGAGACCTTGCAACCACAGCTACAAACAGCAGCAGCGACAATGGAGGTGGAGAACAAGGTCCATCCAGACTCAATGTTACCAGCCTCCCTCGGTACCTGTTTGAAGCTCTCCCGGATGTGGGAATTAAAGACTTCCCTGACGGAGGGCTCAGCCAGATGTTCCTAGCAGACCCTCACAGTACGTTTGGGTCTTCCAAGTCTTTCCGGCCTCCTTCTCCGCCAACGAATCAAACTCACCACCAGGTAGTGATCAGTGGACAGCTCTGGCCCTGTCTTTGCCCGAGTGTCCAAGACACATGGCTGAAGGTCACCTGAAACGGCTATTAAGTCGATCATAGATCTCCTGCCAAGGGTGTCCTGAGGCTATGTGTATTGATGGACACTCTTGTGCTCAAACATAGTGTTTGTTATGGACAAACTATGACAAGCACAGAAGTCCAACAATAAAACAGCGCTCTGGTTCAGATCAAGGAAGCCATTCCTACCAATCACGCCCCCCCAGGTGCTTCTGTCGTTGCCCATGAGAACGATGGACGATGCACTTTTCAGTGGCCTCGAAGAGGTTAGGGCAAACTGTCTGGCACCTCAGGAGGGGGAAGCAGTTTTCTGCAGGCATGGTTTTCAGTGCAGGTGTGGAGCTGCTGACTTCGACTGGGGACATTGCCGGGCGGTGGAAGGAATACTCAGAGGATCTCCTTAATCCTGCTGACATGCCTTCTCTTGAGCAAGTAGAGGTTGAGAGCCTTGTGGTGGGGATGTTCATTACCCAAGCTGAAGTCACTGAGGTAAGGCACCAGGAGTGGATGAGGTCCACACTGAGTACCTCAAGTCTCTGGATGCTGTGGGAGTGTCTAGGCTAACACCTCTCTGCAGCATCGTGTGGCAGTCGGGAACTGTACCACTGGACTGGCAGACAGGGGTGGTGGTTCCCCTTTTCAAGAAGGGGGACTGGAGGGTGTGTTCCAACTACAGGGGAATCACACTCCTCAGCCTCCCTGGGAAAGTCTTTGCCAGGGTACTGGAGAGGAGAGCCAATCGTCGAACCTCAGATCTAAGAACAACAATGTGGTTTCCGTCCTGGTCGTGGAACTGTCGATCAGCTCTACACCCTGTTTAGGGTGCCGGAATGGATGTGTGGCTTTGGTCCGAAACAGAAATGCGCACACACACTAACAAAGCATTAAGAGCCCGAATAAGCCAGCCCCAAGCATCCTGCCTTATTGCGCAATGCCCCACCAGAAGGTTCGTCCATGTTTTCCATTTTCTTTCTTATCCTCCTACAGTTTTGCTTAACGGTGTCAGCGTCGTAGCGTGGCAACAGCCCTGGCACGGAGTGCACTACTTTCTTTGTGTGGCTTAAAAAGACGTGGCACTATCTTCTCTTTCTTTCCTCATTGCTTTGTCTGCTCCAGCAAGTGTGTGCTCATAGGCTACTCATGCGGCATGCGCTCTTCAGGTGCATTCACACCCAACACGATTTGCGAATTTACAATTTCAATGTAAAGTCAATGGTATGGATGCAAATAGAGGTTCTGCGGTGTGAATTGAGCAGCTGGCATGGTGCGAAAGTCTGGAAACAGCGCAAATTGAGCGGTATGGCACGAACTGACAGCTGGCCAGAGATTAAAAAAAAATCTGAACTCTGGGGAGATGGCTGCGTCTCCTCAATCAAGCAGGGACTTAACTTCGGGAATGTGACGAAAACATTGAATATTTTATTCTTGTTTTTATTTTTGCCCTCTCGAGTTAATGCACCACAGTAAGCATTTGAACTCACTCAGAGAGAGACTGAAATACTGCAGAAGTGGCCATTAATCAAACACAATAGCAGTAGATGAGCCTGCTGGGAGACTAAATGTTTTCATGAACCCAAACATGGAGGTGTGATCATCAATGTTTTTGTAAAGCTCTTCGAAATAAATAAACCGGATCTCTATACATCATCTATGTCTCCCATGCATCATAAATGAGACAAACAGACGCCACTCTATGTAGCAATAAGGATAAAAACATTAGCTGCTAGCTCCATATAGCAATCAAGCTAAAAGAATTAGCTACTAGCTCCTTCCACACGCGGCAGAGGTGGTGAGCTTAGGGAAGACATTTTTGGCCACGCAGCAAGCAGAGAATTGTCCACGTGGCGAAGAAGGGGTGAATGCACTTTTATACACACAGCCATGACAGTGACAGCAAACGCATGTGTATGGCAGAGTGGCTGTGAGCAAAAAGGTCCAAAGTGTGTCTGTATTTTCTAAAGCAGATGCAGACAGTACGCACTGTTTTAAATGTAACAAGAACATGGCTGTCAGGCCGTTTAACACAAATAACCTTTCCAAACGCGAGCTAAAATACACCAGATTCTCGCAGAGAGGTCTGCAGCATTTGAATGTCCAATAGAAACGTCTAGCGCCACTATTGCACAGATGTGCATGTGGAGCAAGTGACTTAAGTGTTGTCAAAGATAAGAGCAGGAAATTTGAATAAAAAGGAGAGGAAAATGAATGAGAGCACCAGCAGTGTAGAAAAAAATGATCATATGTTAACAGGATGAAAATTCAAATTGTGCCTCAATAATAATAAGTTATCTGACATAGAATGTGAAATTAATCAAAATACAACATTATGTATATTTATTGTCATTATTCCACTGTTAATTCGTCAAATGAGGGCATTTGATGTACTCTGCTTTTAGGTTTTGCACTGTTTATTTAAGTTGTTACTTTGAACTAATGTTATTACAAAAACACATTAGTATTTATTGATAAGTTGATTTTAGTGTTGCAAAAGATATTAAATTAATATATTTTGTTTTAATATGTTCTAAAAAGGTTTCAGGGAAAATAGTTTGTCTTCTCCCTCCTTATTTTCACACAGAAAAGTATCAATAGGAATGGCAGACTGATAAGCAGAATCGATAAGGAAAGTACAGCTAAAATCAATGATACCAGTCCCTACTTACAACACGGAAAACCCTAGTTTGTCTGGTCGGCTCTACGCATGGGGAAGGGGCATTGCTCCCCTCTACAGGAGCCTTGATGATGATGATGCTCAGAGCGCAGGTTTTTAAAGGAATGCTCAGAAATGCATGAATAGATCAAAATACCACTTTGCAACATTAAATACACTAAACAGCTCAGAAAATTTGATTTTGCATGGTGTAGGCACTTTAATAAGACTTCATAAAGCAACTTTTCTGTTGTTATTTTATCCTTTATTACGTCATACTGTCGCTAATTTAAATTGAAATACCTCCAAATTGGGCGTTTTGTAGCCATTATTGGGTTAAATTAAAATTACTTAAGTTAATTACAGGTTATGATTGATTAATCCCAAAAAGAAATTTATCACAAGGCAGCACTAGACAAAAGCACCAAAAACCTGATTTTTGTTCATGCAGAAGCAGAGCTGTCTAAAATGCCTTATGTAAAGGGAATGTGACCAAACAATGTGCTTCTGTTATCAGAGGTCATCATAATTTTCTGTCATAGACCTTCTCATCTCTCATCTCTCATCTGAGGAAGCCAGAAAAGCAGAAGATTGAAGAGATGGAGGGGGGCCTGTAGAAAGCTAGAATAATGATTCCTGTGACAAGAAAACCACAGGACTGCTTCCAGAGGCAGCACAAGTTAAGAGGGCTGATATGGCCAGGACGAAGGGCTGGTTTCTGCTCCAATGAGCTGCAAGTAACTCTTATGTGGGAACTTTCAATGGTTTGCTGCAGAGCTTCATTCCTCCATGCTGAATCAGATTGGGACCCTCTGCTACAGATCAGCAGCTGCTGCATCTGAGTGAAATAAAGATCAAAACTTTAAAAAAACACCTGTGGGCACATTTACAATACGGTGTGGCAAAAATCTGTTTTTTAGTTTGGTTGCATCCCCTCAGCTGTTTGCTTGGCATTAGGATTGCATTTGTGTTTTTGAGTCCTGCACATTGTAAACCAAATTGACCAACATTTCAGAAAGTGTGAGGTCTTTTCTGGACACGCTCTTCCAGTTGGTGCTTTGTCTTTGTTTCTAAACAAAAGTTCACGCCGAGAAAATCCTCACGGAGGTAGAAACATCAATAAATATGTGACAGCCCACCGAAGTTCAATGAAGTAAGATATTTCTGACATAAATAAAAGAAAAAAGTCAAGTTAAAACCCATTCCACCTTTTTCAAAAGGGAAGAAAAACCTGTCTCCCACTGTTTTTTGTTCAGTATTCAAACTAAAGGATGAGATTCTGAATGCAGACAAGTTGTTCTTCTAGGTTCTTCTTCTTGTTGTTTTTTTTTGCGACCGTAAAAGGAAACCCAGAGACCCAAGGATATGGTAACCGAAAATACTTCCGTCACATTCCAGGTAAGAATCAGTTTAATGATCTTTTTTTCCGTCAAATGTCTCTGACGATGTTATTTTGTTAGAGGTTTTGCTTTGACAAGTAACTGTTGTGAACTGAAACTCGGGGATGCACAAGAGGAACCCGAAAACCGTTTCTGTTGTCGGTAATAACCTTGTTAAGGGCCTCCACGAAACAAGGAGGCATTAAAGTTGCATGTTCATCAACTTCATCATGAGGAGAATTAAAATGTCAGATTTTACATGCAGCTATTTATTGAGTTTATTAAACCCCTTTTGTAATTATATATGTCAAAATATTGACTGTAAATACAATAAAATGCAATAATCAGTTGTGTCTAATCTTTTTTGAACCACACAAGTTAACGTAGCTGCAGCGCCCCAAAGTGTGGAATGTGCTGCTAGCTAGGAAGAGCTAGCATCAGACACGGGTGTAGTTCCAGGAGTCAGTGACACAAACAGAGCTTTGTTTGATTAATTTAGGATAAGAAACGTGAAATATATGAAATCGTTGTTGTGGAATCATTTTTCAACCGACAAGTAATAATTATTGTCAGAAATATGGATTTAAATTCTGGCAGGGGAAACTATTTTTTTCATAACAGCTGCAGCAGAGAAAATCCAGGAAGTATCCAGAGCCATTTCTTCAGATTCTAACATGACATGTTGTTGTGATCTCTAGCAATGACAGAGCACTGATTCAGTGAAAGTTTTCTTCTTATTTTAAAAATTCACAGAATTATTCTTGAAATATTCTAAAAGGAATGGTTTTTGATTGTGGCAGTGAATCATTTATCTTAATTATTTTGATTGTAATCAGTACTGTGTGTAAACTTGTGTTTAAAAAAACTCCTAAAATAGATTACAACTAAATAATGTGATTTTTTTTTTGCATAACTGCAACATCACCAATAATAAAATAGGAAGATGCACTCATTATGTCTTTTTTTCCAATATTTAGGAGTTGGTGTTTACTGGCTCCATGTTTACCATTTGAAGTTTAAAGTTTTATTAAAACAGTTACTGTTGACAATTTCAAAGCTGTTTAGAAATGTCTCTTCTTGCTGGTAAAACTGAATACTGACATGAGTGTTATAATGGATATAAAATAAACAACATGGTTTCATGGCAGAGCAGAATATTTATTACAAACTTAACATGAATAGGTTTTTCAACAACAGAAACAAAGAGACAATTAAGGGTTTTGTTTTGTGGCTTCTATATGCATTCAAATATTACATTTTTTAATCAGCATTTACTCAGCATGCCTGTCAGTAACATTTATTAGATGAAGAAATGCATCTGGAAAAAGTCTAATTGTTAAATTCTGTATCAGAAAGAGTCGTGTCAGGTAAAGTCTGTCCACGTTGCTGCTCAGCATCATATCTGCCGTGCTCTGAGAAAGGATCCCCTGCAGATGAAGATACCTCGGTAACAGACCCCAGCTCCTGCTAATGCATTCTTGCAGCTTCCTCTGCACTGGAATCCCAGCTCCACTGAAATCCCTGGAAAAAGAAAACCCAGCAGCTGTAGTTGGTCTTTTATTCAGGAATCAAGCTCAGCAAAATGAAGAGAAAACAGGCTATACTAGAAAAGCATTAGAGAGGGGTCAAAACACTTAAACCTGATTCAAATACAGTCTTTGGGTCAAACATGATAGTTTTCCTCTGCCTACAATCTAAAATGTTCTGTTCTGACTCTTTGATTTGCTATTTAATTATGATTTTTTAAATTTATTTTCAATATATATTATTTTGCACATGACTGTCTTATGATTATGGTAAAATATTACATAGATAAATGCAGATACAGTAAACCCCCCAGTATTACATTGTGTATTATTCATAAAATAAATACACTTTTAAGGGTCATTCTTACCTTATCTATGGTTGATGCAACTACAACTTCAAGTTGTCCGTCCATCATGTCTTTTTCTCTGGAGCTGGAGCTTCAAACAGAATCTTATCCTCGACATTTCTGAAATCTCTGCATGCGTTTGACTTTTCTGAAAGCACTCTGTCACTAAACCTGAACATTCTTCTAAATTTGCCATATAAGCATCCGCAGCTCGCATTGTGTGTCCTCAATGAAGCACTTAAAAAAAACTACTTCCGGTTGACCTAGACTTTCCAGACGAAATTGCGAAAAACGAAACTGAATGCTTGTTTTTCCGTTTGCTCCATTTTCGATTTAATACACAAATCGGTAAAACGATTCGTATTTTCGTTTTTTTCAATTTTGATTTAGAGACGAAAAAATGAAAAACGATCGGTTTTTCATTTTTTCGTTTTTGATTTTAAATTGAAAAAACGAATGAACGAACGATACACGGATTAATAACAAGCGTTCAATTTCGTTTTTTGCAATTTCATCTGAAAAGTCTGGGTCAACCGGAAGTAGTTTTTTTTTTTAAGTGCTTTATTGAGGACACACAATGTGAGCTGCGGATGCTAATATGGTTAATTTAAAAGAATGTTCAGGTTTAGTGACAGAGTGCTTTCAAAAAATCAAACGCATGCAGAGATTTCAGAAATGTGAATGAGAAGATTCTGTTTGAAGCTCCAGCTCCAGAGAAAAAGACATATGACAGACGCACAACTTGAAGTTGCACTTGCGTCACCCAAAGATAAGGTAAGAATGAATCTTAAACTTTTATTTATTTTATGAAGGATACACAATGTAATACTGGGGGGTTTTCCATATCTGTATTTATGTATGTAATATTTTACCATAAATCATAAAATTGACCCAGTCATGTGCAAAATAATATATATTGAAAATAAATAAATACAATTATAATTACAATAAATCAAAGAGTCATATACTTAGAACACAACATTTTAGATTGTAGCCAGAGGAATACTACAGTGTTTGACTGAATTTGAATCAGGTTTGGGTCTTTTGACCCCTCCCTGATGCTTTTCTAGTATAGCCTGTTTTCTCCTCATTTTGCTGAGCTTGTTTCCTGAATAAAAGACCAACTGCTGGGTTTTCTCAGGGATTTCAGTGGAGCTGGAGTCCATTGCCAAGAAAGCAGCATGTATGAGCAGGAGCTGGGGTCTGTTACCGAGGAATCTTCTTCTGCAGAGGATCTTTTCTCTTTCTCTTAACTCAACATCGTATTTGATGTTTTATCGGAGTTCACTGCAGGTGTCAGATGTTCAAATGTCATTTTCAATGTATTTTAATGTTTTTTCACATATTAACTTATTTATTGATTTAAATGTTAAAGATATATTTAGCAACACTGATCCCATATAATTACTGTATGAATCACAGAATCATACAGGCTTGCTGGGGCCTTTTCTAGTCTTGTGGGGGCCCTAGGGTAGATGATGGTTAAGGGCCTCAATTTTGTAAACTTTAGTGAAGAGATTCCTAACCCATTTGGTCTACTAAGACAGCTCTATGTAAGAAAAAAAAACACTATAAATGACTACAAGGGTGGGAAAAAAATCCTCTTTATCTCAATAAATAGAAGAGATTCAATAAACTTGCAATTTTACTTAAAACAACAAATGTACACTTAAAATACTGCTTGACTATCGTAGTCTCACACTTATAACACCACCTCCTAATAACAGAGTTTTTTGTAGCAGTTATGGTGCTTTGTCCTCAAAATGTCTGCTTTCTGGCTTTTTTTTTTTTTTGCAAAGTCATCAAGCTAATTCTGTTTTATCTTTTCCTCACTAGTTCTTTGAATAAAGGGATGCTAAAAGCTTATACAATCTCCTTTTTTGGAGGAAGGGGAAATAATCTGAATTGTCTCTCATCAGTCCTGAATAAATGAGAGAATAAATTGGCCAGTCATTTGCATCTACAGGTTTAGTAAAAACAGGCCAATATCCATGTACATTTGCAGATGATACCTTTATGCCAGACAGGTCCTCAGAAACCTTCATGGTCAGGATGTTCCTCAGATCCCTCTGGATCAATGTCTTATCTCCAAATATTTTAGAATTGCTCCTGCAGAGACAAAGCTCATTAGATTATTGGAAAATAATGAGTGCATCTTCCTATTTTATTATTGGTGATGTTGCAGTAATGCCGAAAAATTCACATTAATTAGTTTTAATAAATCTATTTTAGGAGTAAACACAAGTTTACACACAGTACTGATTACAATAAAATAATGCTGATTAAGATAAACGATGCACTGCCACAAACAAAAACATTCTTGTTAGAATATTTCAAGAATAATTCTGTGAATTTTTAAAATAAGAATAAAACTTTCACTGAATCAGTGCTCTGTCATTGGTAAGTATCACAACATGTCATGTTAGAATCTGAAGAAATGGCTCTGGATACTTTCTGGATTTTCTCTGCTACAGAAGTTATGAAAAAATACTTTCCCCTGCCAGAATTTACATCCATATTTCTGACAATAATTATTAATTTTTGGTTGACAAATGATTCCACAAAAACAGTTTCCTATATACGTCACATTTCTTATACAAAATTAACCAAACAAAGCTCAGTTTGTGTCACTGATCCCTGGAACTACACTGGTGTCTGACGCTAGCTCTAGCTACCTAGCAGCACATTCCACACTTTGGAGGCGCTTCAGCTACGTTAACCTGTGTGGTTCAAAAAAGATTAGACACAACTGATTATTGAATTTTATTGTATTTACAGTCAATATTCTGACATATATAATTACATAAGGCGTTTAATAAACTCAATAAATAGCTGCATGTAAAATCTGACATTTTAATTCTCCTTATGTTGAAGTTGATGAACATGTAACTTTAATGCCTCCTTGTTGCGTGGTGGCCCTTTACAACGTTAAAAACCGACAACAGGAACGGTTGGTTTCTTTTGTGCATCCCAGAGTTTCAGTTTTTAACAGTTACTTGTCAAAGCAAAACTTCTAACAAAGTAACATCGTCAGAGACACGTGACGGAAAAAAAGATCATAAAACTGATTCTTACCTGGAAACTGACGGAAGTATTTTCGGTTATCATATCCTTGGATCTCTGGGTTTCCTTTAACGGTCACAAAACAACAATATAAGATCTTTTTCCTTTGTTGAAATACAACTGATAGCACGAGCAGTGGATTAACTTTCAAAATAAAACTCCACGCAAACTACTTCCGGTTGACCACGACTTTTTAGACGAAATTGCGAAAAACGAAATTGAACGCTTGTTATTCCGTTGGCTCTATTTTCGAATTAATACACAAGTCGGAAAAGGAAAAAACTAGTCATTTTTGGTTTTAAGACAAAAAAAGATTAATTTTTTGTTTTTGATTTTAAATTGAAAAAATGAATGAACAAACGATGCACGGATTGATGTAGATCTGATGACATGTTTTTTATTTCCTGTTTTGAGGAGAGAAAGGCACCCTATTAACTTTTAAGGCATCCTTTTTTCCTGCATCAGTGCCATTTTCTGAAAAAGTAAAGCCTTGTTTCCGCTGAGTAGTCCGGTATGGCATTTTGAGCATTTCCATTGTAAAATGGACCTATGAAACAGTACCAAACTGTAGCTCTTGGGACCCCAACTGGGGTTCAATGGTTGTAGGTCCATTGAAAAGTGGAACAGTTGGGGCAGAGCCGCTGTAGCCACCCATTGATTAGCAGAAAGTGGTGACGACAGTAGAAGGCGTCAATATAGCGCTCATTTAAGCTAACATTTCTTTATGGTGATATTCATCTTAGCCGCCCACAATCTTCTTCAAACAACATTAAGTTACTGCTATACACGATGTACCAGAAGTAAGTCAATAAAAAGATGAGATGCTGGATGACCTCCATTGTTGTTGCTTTTCTAGTCATCACACTACAATGATGCAATGACACCACGCATGCGCCCTGAAAAAAATCGCTCAGTGGGAGTGAGGCTCAACTGAGTGGAAACGCTTGCCAGAATTAACTGGACTGTACTGTACCACTCCTTACCGGACCGCTCAGTGGAAACGAGGATAGAGAGGTCTCACAGCAAGTTGACATCTCCAAATAATACATTCCATTCAAAAACAAAAAAAGGAAAGCTGATAACCACAGTGTGACTTGTAATGAAACCAGTCCAGACATGTTCTGAACCAAAGAGCTCAGAAAAAAACAAAGAACTAAAGGCCAAAGATCTTTAAACAGTCAAGAGAAAAAATTACCCCAGACAAGAACTGTCCTGCATCCCTTCATCAACAGCCAGGCAACAGCCAGGCAACCGTAATCAAACACAAGTCAAGAAAAAGGGGTTCCGGAAGACACCTTTTGCTGTTCCACTCACTCCTGGATGAAGGTGATGACAAGGCTGCTAGACAGATTTACTAACCCTGCAAATGCTTTACATGCAGTAAGTATGTTTAAGAAAGTTTAACCCCCCCCCCCCCAAAAAAAACAAAACAAAAACAAAAACAAAAAAAAAACAAAAAAAGCGTTTATCAGCTGCTTCAAAACTTCTGCATTTTATCTGCTGATCTTAGTTGGGGGGGGCTTATGCAGACAAACTTTAGCAGCTTTTGGGGTCAAAATGAGGCAGAAACAATCTTTGTTTTCTGCCAAGGAGACAGAAGGGGGGATTACTCACCCTAAGGCTGGTCTGGCTTTTAACATTTTACCCTGAGAGAAAATATCCATCTCCTGATCTCATCACAAGCTCTATCTGAAAGCCCACAATCCCACTGGGCCTCCTCTAGATGAGCCTTTTTATCACACTGCACTTGGGGGGGGGTTGTCTGCTAAATAAGTGAACGATTGACTTACATTTCTGACGAACATTACAAAAAAAATACTATCAAGCAGATGTGCTTTCAGCAGTTTATCCAAGAGAAGATCAAACCTGCTAGCACATACTGTCACAACATCTACTTTGATTAAGCAGCTCGTAAACATTTTCATTTAAAAACCCGCTCTGAAGAAAATTGTGTTTTTGGTGTTTTTAACATGTTCTTGTAACAATTTTCTCATGATGGAGGAAATATATAAAAGATTTTGAGATGAAAACAGTGTTTATGGGTATTTCTTTATTCAAAGTGTGATGGATGGATCAGGAGCAGAAGAGAGCAGCAGTTTGAAAAAGCTCAAGTTTGTGACGAAAGAGCGATGTGGTGCCAAAGTATCCCTTCTCTGTGCCATTTCCGACACATCCACTTGCAGACAAATAGATCCATTAACATTTAAATTGTCTTCCTCTGAACTGTTATCTGGCTCAAAACTGTTGGACTGCATAGCTCTAATATAGCTCCCTGCTTATTTGCTACACAACTGTTAGCTCGGGCTTGTGAGGGTCTGTAAGCTAGCGAGAGGGAGTGTATGCTGGGATATCAACATAGGCTAATTTCCACATCAACAGTACCACCCACAACCCAGAGGTGAATTTCTAATAAGCTTCTGTTGCTCTGCAGAAACTGTCTGAAAAAAGACACAGGTTTTTTTCTTTGTTACTAAAACCTGTATATTCTAATTAAAAGACCACTATGGAGAGGGACTTTAAAGAACAGGCTGGGCTGTATGACTGACCAACTGACTGGGTTTTCAAAAATTCATGACTAAGTTTCAGACATGGAAGATCAGAGCTTAAATCTGATCTACATAAACTCCATGGAGCTCTTTGGTTCTGGATTTCTGGAGTTTTCATCAGCTGATCCTGAAAATGTACCTATTCTTTGAGCGTTAATTGTACCGGGAAAGAGCAGGCAAATGTAACTCATGGTTCTGGGATCTGCAACATGTGTGAACATGGCCAGGAGCGAGGGGACAAAAGCTTGGCTGCTGTTAAACCCCCCACACACCCACCCTGTCAACACACTTCGCCAAGAGCCTGCAGGCACAGACAGATAGACAAGCAGACGTACAAACGGGCTTTGGGCTGCATGCTGGAATTCACAGAAACAGCTGCTTTAAATGTCGAGTTAGAAGGCCAATGTCAGGCAAAATCAAAATTTGTGAGCTTTTAAGTATTTTAATGTTAATTCCTTGTGACAAAAAACCCCAAAGCAGAATTTTAATCCATTCACACATCTCTGAGCATTCATCTAAAATCCTGCTCTGTGGGCACTAGCCCCTGTCAGTCCACAAAAACCAGAGGGTTCTCACATTCATACATATGAACGTGGGGAACAGCCCCATCCAGGAGGCATCTGTGCTGCCAGCACCACCACTGCTTCGTGAAAGAAACGCAGACACGCTGCCGAGGCCGGCTCTAGGATGACGTGGGGAAATGGGGGACACCCACAAGGAGCGAAAGGCGGAGCCTCAGAGATTGTGTTGTCTTACTTCCAGGTAGGAAAAGAGCTTCGGAAAATACCTCATATTTCATTAAAAATTCTTTCTTTAGTGTTTTATATATATGGATATAATTTACTCCGAAACGTTTAAAATTGCATGATACAGGCCCTTTAAGCTACGTTAAGTGGGACACCAAAGACCCTTAGTGGTGACCCAATGAAGGCAATGAAGGTCGTATGGCCTGTAGTCCGTGGGGAGAGCGTTGGATTTGCCTTGTTAGGCAATTAGCTGAGCAGCTGAGTGTTTGACAAAGGTTCTACCACTTCAGCTCGGTCCTTCATTTCTCTGCATGTCTCCAGGGAGCGGCTTGAGAAGAAAAAAGGGTTTAGTTCCAGTACAGCAAACACAGAGAGCTCTCCTTTAGTCTGAGAAACATCACTGAAGCATGGAATAGATGGCATGAACCAGCGGGGCTCAAATAAAAAAAATCAAAGTTTCCTGAACAATAAAGCGGGATCTTCCTTTAATTAAAGATTTTAATTAAAGCTATTATGATTTAGTTTGCCTCTTAGTTTCTGTTCGTAGCTTTAATGCACTTTATTCAATGAACAACGTTCTTCAAACAACATTAAAATCCTGTTATACGCCATACCAGAAGTACTGTGTTCCCCCACATATTCGCGTTTCTTTATTCGCAGTTTCACTTACTTGCAATTTTTTTTCAGTCACATGACTCTTATGGTTCATCACAAAAACTCCGACAACTCAAGATGCTTGTATGAAGCTTTATGTCTGAAGGAGGTGCTGAGGTGTATCTGTACAGCGGAGCCCTCTTGGGAGTGCTACCCACTCCTGATGGCATCAATTGACTCAGAAGAAGAACAAATTCGGATATGCTGAAGAAGATAACTGCAGAGGATAATAATTATCCAGAGCAGGTATTTATTAGGACTAACTTATTGACATGGGGTTTCTGTGTTTTTATGTTATGTCCTGCATCCCTAGACATTAAGTGCATAACAAGGCTGTTTCTACGAAACACGGGCCTTTAACTCCCTCCAAAGACATTCGACATTCGAGCTGGAGACTGGCCAGACCACTTAGGAACCTTGAAATGCTTCTTACAAAGACACTCCTTGGTTGCTTGGGTGTTGTGTTTGGGATCAACATCATGCTGGAAGACCAGCTGTGTTTCATCGTCATAACGCTTGCTTATAGAAGGAGGTCTTCACTCAAAATCTCATCATTCACCACCTTCATTCTTTCCTTTAAACTGAACAGTCATCATGATCTCTTTGCAGAAAAATCATCCCCATAGCATGATATTTTCACCCCCATGCTTCACAGTAGGCACTGTGATCTTCGGATGCAATCTAGCATTCTTTCTCCTCTAGTTTTATTTTGGTTTCATCAGATCATTTAACATTCTCCTATTCCTCTTCCAGATCATCCAGATGCTCGCTAGCAAACTTCAGAAAGGCCTGCTACATTTAGCAATATTGGGAATAAACAGCCTTTTATTTTCTCAATTTTACTTTTAGAACCTTGTTGGTTAAGGCCCATTCATTCTATGTTTTAATAATGAAAAATATTCTGTTGTGGGAATCAATGTTGATGAATCTCTTTAAAAACAAATATTTTTTAATTTACCAAACAAAAGCACCATAAATTTCTAAGTCATACTCTTAAAAAAAAGGAGGGAAACATTGTTTTGGTACAGTCTTGGAATATATCATGACACATACCATATTGTGAGACACCTATCTGGATACACACCCCTAGTACTGGCTTACGCAGGGGGACACATCTGCAGGATAAGTCTGGCAGCAAAGTCTGCAGATGGTAGCCTTTGTTGATCAGCTTCCTGCAGGTCATTCATGAGATTCCCCCATATGGTTCTGTGATTTTTGTTCACTATTCATGTTATCGTTTTGACCCCATGGAGCGAGGTCTAGCTTGGAGGCCCAGATCAAAGGAAATTGTTTATATTCTTATATATAATCCACATACATGGTTTTGCCATGTCTGAGTTTATATTTTTAAGTGAATATTTATTTAATCTTTTAGTGTCTGCAACAAAGCCTGGTCTCCTGCATTCGGGTCATTCTCTCCACCATTTTTTGATCCGTACCTGTATTTTGAAGTAATTAGAAATAGTTTTTATAGGGTCAAATTTGGATCAGTTTAAAAGTGAATGAAAACACAGATTGTAAATGTAAAAAAAAAAGATTTTTGATCATTTCAAAACAATTTAACACATTGTAAACTTCAAGGAATTATTGAAAATGTGAAGAAAAAAATTTAAACCTAATTTAACTTCAACTTAAACTGAAAATTTGAAAAAAAAAATTTAAACTTGAAAGTGATATTAAAATATAAAAAAATGAATTTGAAACTTGAATGTAAAAAACTTTCAACCTTTAACTGCTTCCACCCTAAACTGTGGGCGAGAACACCTTCATGTCTTGAGAAACAAAGGTTTACAAAGGTAAACAATCATCTCAATCAAAACATTCTCTTTGAACCCTTTCAATCCAGTTTTCGCCCCCTTCACCACATTGAACCTGCCCTCTTAGCAGTTGATTCTGTACTCATCACCCTCCTTATCCAGCTTGACTTGAAATCAGCATTTGACACAATTTCTCACTCCATCATCTTTCACAGACTTTCATCTCTTGGTATAGAGTCCACCACCTCTACTGGTTTCATCAATCTCACTTCTCAAGTTGGACTCAGTTTATCCAACTGAAATCCTTCAATCTCAATTCTCATCCAATTTCTCTGGTGTTCCTCAAGGTTCTGAATGCGTGGCATGTCAAAGGTCCTGGCTAATACATGGTAAGATGTGCCAGACGCCAGCCAGGAAAGGAACACCAGGACCTCAGTCTCCTGTGCCCACACCAGAGCGTGAGGAACCCAAAGCTGCTCCACCAGATTCCCTATGGTCCAGTGGGTCAACCCATAATCTGGTCTGGTGTCAGACTGACCGTAAGCATAGAGGGTCAGGACAGGGACCTTTATATTGGCAAAGCAGGAGAGATGTGGAAGACCCTGTAAAAAGTAATAATCATTTTATTTGTAAAATTAGCTTTTAATTTTGTAATGTTTCTATTTATTATGATGGCTTACATTTATTTTAGAAAGTATTTATGAATGCTGGAAAATCTCATGCTATTTATTTGTTTGGATTTTCATGTTAATTTTTAAATATGAAAGTTCGTATTTTTGTTTAAAACAAGTGTCTGTAAATCTTTTTGTAAATAAAATGATTTCAAACACTTTGTGCTGAAGGCTGATATGGTTTGACTATAAAGAAAAACCCTACACTTTCTCTGAATTCACAAGAGTGTAACAGGTAATTATAATATATAATAATCAGCATCAAATTATAATCCAATGTTGGAAAAGATTGTTAAACTCTTGTCCAACAGCTAGTGCAACCCTGAGCAAAGTAATCTGAGACGTCTGCTCCAACTTGCCTCTGTGCTTCATTTCAGCTCATTTTCAGTTTGATCAAACTAAGAACAGTTGAATTATTGCCAACAGGGACATGGAAAGATTCCTATTGGAAGATATTTTCAATAAAGTACAAGAAAGAAGTACAGAAAAAGTGCTGCCTTGCACGAGCGGAATAAAAAAGTGTGGTGCAGAATTGAAAATAAACATTGCGATTGACTAGTCATTTGTCGGTTACTTTCTCAACAAAAACAGTAAGTTTCTTCACAAAAATGTATGCAATTTTATTTTTTTATAAACCTGCCAGGTTGTTTTTATCATCAGAACACATTACATTAATTCATTTGAAAAATGAATGAATAAGAACAGAGTACATTCATAAATTGTCTTTGTAATATGTTCACATTTATTAAGTTTTTACTTCGGCAAACCGGTGACGTAATAATTGGCAAATGAAAAAAAAAAAAGTTAGTTAGCCTCCAGACCAGGTGGTGGCGGTAATGCAACCATTCTGTTGTTTGTCAACCGCCATATAAAGAACAAAGATTTGTGAGTTAAAATATCTGAACATTGGTGACATCACTGCGTCGCATCAACCAATCAGAGACTCAGTTTAGGACACATGATCTGTTAAGTGACTCGATCACTGGGTGAAAAACATGAAGGATCAATCCAAGTGTTCTCATCATGAACTTCATCCATTTTCTTAAACCGCTGTATCACTCTGGGAGCCGGGGGCTTCCTGTCCCGGCTACTGTTGGCCAAAGGCAGGGTACACCCTGGACAAGGCGCCAGTTTGTTGCAGGGCCCATGGTGCTGGAGCAAGCACGCCTGCTATGCCGGCCACCAGGAGGTTAACTGGCGGCCAGACAGAGAGTTGCTGGAGGCAGCGTGCTCGGATCCCCTGAGCTTTATGATATTTTTCTTATTTCCATAGAGACAATAATAATGACAATCTTTTTTATTCCTCCAAACTTTATCCTTGTTTTTATTTTTCCCTTCTTTTTTTAGTGCTGGACAGCAACTATTCAAACTGGTTCATTTGTCAAATAAAAAAAATGTTGGTTATTCATTAATTAGATCTTTATTTCATTTATTTACATGCAGGCGATACAAGAATTATTACAATTTTATAAATGAAGAGGACCAGAAAAAAGAAACATTTATTTTATTAACCCTATCTTTAATTTCTTTAAAACAATAAATGAAAAGCTTAAGTAATCTTAACCAAAAAAGCATGCCAACATTTGATTAAAATATTAAACAAAAGAATGAATTGTATTGAAATACATGCAAAAAAATGAGGCAATTCTGAGGTTTTCTTTTGAATACAGTACACTACACATTAAAGCTTTTTTTTTTACATACAAACAATAACTTTTTGCAACATTAAGGTAAAAATATAACCCTCAAAAAATATTTTGTAAAGAGTCGAGAACCGGCTCTATTGTAAAAAGCTGGTTCTTTTCTGAGAGTCAAATCGAAAGAATTGTCTCCCGAAAGAATGAAAGAGCTCTTCACTGGATGTCACAACATCCTCTTGGGGAATCATGGGAAATCATGTCCCAATAGGTTCAAAGTCCCACCCCCCTGTAAAATTAGGCTCAGCTCAGCAGTAAAAACTTGAAGTCTGAATTAAACTGTAAATTCAGGACTGTAAGAGAAGAAGGAGCGAAACAAAAAAAAGGTGGAAAAAACAATGCAGGACTTGCTACAACTAAACATTATTCTACGCTTCGTAACAGTTTTAGGTTTAAAATTTTATTTTTATTTTTATTCAAGTTCCAAATTTAGAGATTTTTTTTTCAAATATTCAATATTTATTTCAAGCTTAAAATATATTTTATTTACAATTTACAATTTTATTTTTCAAATTTTCAACAATTCACTTTACGTAATTTGACCCCATGCAGTTTATCTAAACAGGTGAGATAAGTGGGTTGAATCACATTTTAAAAATCCTGTTTGAAGATATTGATGAAGTTGGTGAACTTCAACTTCAGCAACACTATCTCATCAAATTTGCTGATGATACCACAGTGGTGAAGCTCAGCTCTGGGGCGGATGAGTCCGCCTACCGAGACGAGGTGGAGCGTCTCTGTCTGCACATGTAAGATAAGCTTAAGTCTTGAAGCATATTAATCAAGAAATGCAGTGTGTGTGTGTGTGTGTGTGTTTTAAAAACAGAAGACTCTTTGTGCTCACTATGTTTTCCCAGCGCCTAGTGGTTACTCCTTCGAAATCTTTTTACTCCTAAAAATTCCTCTTTTATCTCTTCATGCCAACAGACAGTTGTGAATTGTGTGAACCACCTTGACCTTTTTCTGAATAAAAGCAGCAAGGCAGGAGAAGAGCGAGAGAGAGATCTTTGGAAGCTTCTGCGCATGCAGAACTCTGTTGAACGTTTTTTTCTCCTGCTACAGCTGGGAAAAAGAAACTTACTCTCTTCATTTGTGTGAACCCTGGTTCTTATGGATTTTTTTAGTTCAAAGACTGTGCTTTAAACCCAACATTTCTCTGGTGCAGAAACCCGGGACCCAATACCTGGACTTACGTTCGACGCGGGACGAAGGAGGCCAAGAATCTGTCGACAGCGCGGTCGCCTTCAGGCTGCGGGCCGGATCCCTGCCCCTGCACCAGACAGCAGTTCCAGTGACGGGTCCCCCATTCAAACTAAACGAACCAGGTCTCCACAACTGAAGGTAATAAATCGTTTTTGCTCTCCTAAAATTTAAATAAATTATTGGAAACAATAAATTAAAACGAAAAGCAAAAATTACACGGAAATGAACTAAATTAATTAACATAAGGATCCATTAAAATAAGGTAAGTGACCAGGGGTCACAAGGAAACTGGGTTTCCAAAGTAAAAAGGTCAAGTCAGGGACTGACCACTAAAAGTAAAGTCCGGCATTACTAAAAAATAAGAAGTGACCAGGGGTCACAAGGAAACTGGGTTTCTAAGAAAAAGGTCACGTCAGGGACTGGCCATAATGTAAATCTGGGATTTACAATAAAATAATAATAATAATAATAATAATAAAATATAACAGCAATATAGACAAACAAAAGGAGTGAATGTGTATGAATGTGAATAAAGATTAAGAGTAAAAGGAACACCACACAAAAATACACCGTAGGAGTTAACAAAAAAGAAATTAGAAATAATAAACAAAAATAAGAAATAAAAGTAGACTAAATAAAATAATTTTAAGAACTTAAATAGACAAACAACGTCATAATGGGCCAACAACAAGTAAAAGAGTTAAAAGAACACCCAGATGTCAGATTTATGACTGCCTGTAAGCCAGGTAGCTGTGATTTTCTGGAAGAATGGGTGAAAAAATATGATTTTAAACCCCAACTAAAAGACAGAGAAGAAATAGTACGCGTCAATAAATATCTGAGAGAAAAGAAAAATGACAAATTAAAGAAAGGAAAAAATCCAGGCTCCCTGGATCAACAACTTCTGGCAATGATTGACCGGTTGGAGCAAAGCAGGAAAAGATTTGAAAGACATTGAAAGAAAGAAAGAGATGAAGAAGTTAAAAAGAGCCATAGTTGCTGCATTGAAAATAAAGGAAGAAACTGCAGCCACACAGAGACAAAGAGGAAGTAGTGCGGAGGACCGTCAGCAACAGACTGAGAGAGAAGAGGAAGGAACAGAAGGCGGAACTCAAAGGGGAGGAGCCCCCAGGGGAAGGCACACACCAGTGCAAACAAGAAGCAAAACGCATGCAGCTGTGGAAGACGAGGGGGGAGCAGGCTCACTATATCCATCAATGGCCGATCTCCTCTCAACACCCTTGTCACCACCACTGACCTCTTCTCCTGGCAGCACCCCAAGCTCCATGAGTTCAACCCCGATCAGGAGACTCAACCCAGATGAAGCAGAGGTCTACCCTATGTTTGCAGTCGCAAACCCAGCACACGGAGTAGATGACAACCAACCCCCAACCATCCTCATTCACAGACCCTGGACCCAAGGAGAATACGCAGAGGCCTGCAAAGGCCTGGGTGATGTGGAAAATGACCCCATCACATGGACACAAAACTTTCTGGATATGCTGAACGGCTATCACCTGAATGGCCCTGAAACAGAGACAGCCCTCAAATTATCTCTGGGCCACCGCTGGGGCAGAGTCAGAGGCGATTGGAATGCCAAAGATGGAAATGGGACCCCACACCCTGCTGGATCTCAAACCCTGAGACAGCAGACTGACTCCCTGCTGGACAGAGTCCGCAACACCTTCAAAAAGGCCCCTGATTATGGAAAAATCTGACAATGCAGGCAAAAGCCAAATGAACCTGCCAGAGAGTATGTGGACCGCCTGGAACCAGTGTTCAAGCAGAACAGCGGCCTCCAATATGACCCAGCTCCGGAGGGCCCCTTCTAGACTTAGCTAAAACACCACATACTGGATGGACTGCGAGAACCCTTGAGTGGCTTCATCAAAAAACACAATGTCACCTGGAGAACGATGACAGTTGAAGGAATGGTGGACTGGGCCACACATGCTGAGGAACTCCAGAGGAAAAAGAAAGCTGCCGCTACCAAAGTCCTTTCCCTCACCTCTGATCTTGAGGGACTGCACCTGACCACCACCCCCCCACCTGCTGGAGTGTTTTGGCAGAACAAAGGGCGGGGCAGAGGAAGAGATTGGACCCAGTGGCTTCAGCCTTGCCACCTTGTGTCCAAGCAGTTTGTGCTGCAGCCATGGCAGTGCAGGCATCTGCAGAACTCATCCTATTCCATCGAATGACCCTCCTTGTGACCCATGCAGTGGACATGCTACTCACTCAAACAAAGATGGCTTTTCTCTCACCTGCCAGACACCTAAGCATCACTGCTACACTGATGTCTCAACCACACCTAACAATTCAGAGGTGCAACACTCTTAACCCAGCTACTCTACTCCCCACCTCTGAAGATGGAGACCCACACAGTTGTCACGAAAGAACCGAAGTATGCTGTAAACCCCGTCCAGACCTACAACACACGCCACTTCCAACAGGACAGATCGTGTTCGTAGACGGATCATCCTCAAAGACCCTGGATGGCTCCAATCACACTGGCTACGCAGTGGTATACCACAACACCACCCTCAAGTCAGGAAAACTTCCAGGCAACTGGTCAGCCCAAGCAGCAGAGCTGGTAGCTCTGACTGAAGCCTGCAAACTTTTCAAAGACCAAGACGTTACCATCTACACTGACAGCCAATATGCACATTCCACACTGCACATCTTTGCAGCCCAGTGGGCCAGAAGAGGAATGAGGACCTCTTCCGGAAAGACTGTGCAACATGCCGACCTCCTCCAGGACCTCCTACACGCTGTACTACTCCCACACAAGATTGCTGTGTGCAAATGCCAAGCACACACCAAAGCACAAGACCCTATCTCAGTGGGAAACCCCAAAGCTGATGCAGCTGCTAAAATAGCTGCAAGAGAAACCCAAGTCCTCCTCCAACAGGATGACACAACCCCACCGGACACTGTTGACTTGAAACCCTGTCTGCCCCGTAGTCTATTTTCAACTATAGCTAAACTGAGCCATGGGTTAACCCATGTCTCAACAGGGGGGATGATGAAAATAGTGGGGGACACTTTCCACCCTTGCAAAGGACTTCAAACCTACTTAAAAAACTTTTGTAGGAGCTGCCTGACATGCAGCAGACACAATGCCCAAGGCAACATCAGACCAAAAAGAGGGAAATGTCCTTCAGGGACATACCCGTTTGAAATAGTCCACATGGACTTCATTGAACTAACAAAAAGCCAAAACTACAAATACTGTCTAGTAATAGTAGACTCTAACCAAATGCGTAGAACTAGTACCATCAAAACATCCAGATGCACTAACAGTAGCTAAAGCATTCTGTAAACACATCATTCCAGAACATGGCATCCCAAGGGTGATCTGGAGTGATAATGGATCACACTTTGTAAATGATGTAGTGAAAAATATGGCCAACCACTTAGGAATAGAACTAAAAAACCACTGTGCATACCACCCTCAAAGTGCAGGCTTAGTTGAAAGAACAAACGGAACAGTTAAACTAAGGCTAAGAAAAACTGTGGAAGAAACAAAGAAACCATGGCCTGAATGCTTAGCTCTGGACAAAACATACATGAGAATAACTCCATCACCAACAGGGCTAACCCCTTTTGAGACAGTGCATGGTAGACCTTTCCACTTACCCTTGTGGGAGGGAAAGGGGTTTCAAGAACAGGAAGGACAGTTAGATCCCTTAACCGAATGGCTTTGCAAGCTATTCGCACAGAGACCAGTCCAAAGAGCAAATGATCTGCCTGTTTCTTCTCTTTCCCCCCAACAGGAACCACTGAGGCCTGGTGACCTGATCCTGCTGAAGGTGGTGAAAAGAAAGAACTGGACTAGCCCAAAATGGGACGGGCCATTCAGAATCCAGATCACCACCCCCACAGCAGTCAAAATTGCTAAAAGAGACACTTGGATCCATCAGTCTCACTGCAAAAAGGTCTACGAGCAAAGATGAAGAATCTCAGAGCCGCTATGTCACAAGACCCTGTGGTTAAGCCCGGATGACTGGACTGGTTTTTCACCGGCTCATGGCAGCAAGTCATCCTGAAGGCTATTTTACCCTTTGTGTTTGTGTTTGTAATGATCATCCTCACCTTAGCCATGTGTTCATGTTGTGTGATCCCCCTTCTAAAGAGAACCATGAGAAATGTTTTTCTGACCAAGATTTATCATTATAACCAAATTCCCCTGCAAGAGTGGTCAGAGGAAGCTGACCCCATACTCATTCCCTTGCCAACAGATGACCCCAATTAAATGTTATTTTCATTGTTGACTGTGTTTCTTCCCTACAGGTCCAGGCCATGAAGGCTATCGCTCCAAGCGGAGGGTAGGAAGGGAATTTTCCCTAAGAATTGCGCATTTAGGGTTTTTCGCCCTTCCCTGAGATCTAACCCTGTTGTGTTTTACCCTATGATTCCCCCCTCCTAGACCAACACCTGTGGACGGAGAGGGGATGATGTTTTAAAAACCCACAACAGGGGGGAAATGTAAGATAAGCTTAAGTCTTGAAGTATATTAATCAAGAAATGCGGTGTGTGTGTGTGTTTTAAAAACAGAAGACTCTGTTTTTAACACACGCGCCTAGTGGTTACTCCTTCAGCAGATGTATGGATGTGTGTGTCTGAATGTATCTATTTGGTTTTATGTTATTTTATATATTCATAAATGCACCAGAAGAGAACTGCACTGCACAAATTTTTGTTGTACAATGTACAATGACAATAAAGTTATTCATTCATTATTTATTTATTCATCCAACTTAAAATAGTGAATTCTCACTTTTTCTTTTTTTATTCACAGTACAATTTATGTATTTAGATTATGTCTGATGTCTTAGATAAGAGATGTTTGGGGTTTCTGCACGATTTAAAGATTTTATACAACATTAATAATGATTATCACAACTTCATTTTGCATCCTTTTTTAAATTCCAAATTCTGATTGTAACCACTGTAAATATTTTTGTATACTTTTCCAAACATGGTGAGAGTCAAGTTTACTACCAACAAATGTCAACCTGATGTCACTTTGAATCATGAACACTTTGTGTTTTAATTGAAGAAATGTTCTGAATTGAAGCATGCATTGTTCATATTAAAATAGAGAGATGACGCTGCCATTTGCTCCTCCCACATCCTCCATTTCTTATAGCAGGGTTCAGAAAGAGATCTGTCTTTGAAAAATGTAACTTTTGAAAGTGGTTGGCAAATAAAAAAGATTGTTTCTAAGCACATTTCTTTATTAGTGAAATGCTTCTCTTTTGTTTGATGCAGCTAAGAAATGAAACTGTTCTTTGCTTATATTAAAGGAAAACGCAGAGATGAAAGCTAAGAAAAAAAGGATTGTTTCTGTTTATTCAAGGTTTTCTCTCTGCAAATAAATAACCTTCCAAACAACTAAGAAACTGCTGGTGTAGTCGAGAAGCAAGACAAACATACAAGCAGCTTCAAAACCAGCTCCAAGTAAGTGTAAGCTCGTCCTATCTGAGGCATATTTAATTCTTCAGATGTAGAAAGGCTATCAGAAGATCCTAAATATCATCTATTTTTGAACATAAGTGAGCTTTGGACTTGCTAAACAAAAAATGTGACAAATTACTCATTGTTCTTCTTCAAACATTTTTTTGTTTCTACTTCAAAGTAACTCACACTTTCACCATATTACTTTTCGACCTGTGTATCCTGCTGGGGGTGTTCACAGCTGAATCCTGTTTAGTTGATTGTGTTTGTCTATTTAAGTCTTTGTGTTTCAGTTCTAAATGTTTATTCATATTTTTTTAAGTTGTGCAAGTTTGAAGTTTGAATTTGTGCAGAACTTTGTCTTTACGAATACATTTCTATTTGACTGTTACAGTATGTTACCCCATACTTCTCTACCTGTTCGCTGCTTTCACTACTATTACAATATCGTCTGCAAACATGGTAGTCCATGGTGATTCCTGTCTAACCTCATCTATCAGCCTGTCCATCGCCATTGTAAACAGGAAGGGATTGAGAGCTGATCTCTGATGTAATCCCACCTCCACCTTAAACTCCTGTCACTCCTACAGCACACCTCATCACTGTCCTACAGCCCTCATACATGTCCTGCACTGCTTCTCTGTCACTCCAGACTTCCTCATACAATACCATAATTCCTCTCTGGACACTCTGTCATTAGCTTTCTCCAGATCTACAAAGACACAGTCTAGCTGTCTCTGACCTTCTCTGTACTTCTCTATCAATATCCTCAAAGCAAATATTGCATCTGTAGAGCTCTTTCTTGGCGTGGCACCGTATAATTCATAATAAATAAGTATTTGAACCTTCTTGCTGGAAAGACTTTCTCCTTTGTGGTAATACCCCTCTTATCAAGCACACAGGTCAGATATTTCTTGGTGGGCAAATTTCTGCACATTTCAAGAGGAATTATGGTCCACTCTTCATTACAAATGATTTCTGAATCATTTAGATTTGTGTGGCAGTTTCTTGGTTACTCTGAACTTCAGCTCTCTCCATAGGTTTTCTATAGGATTGAGGTCCAGAGATTGACTGGTCGCTCCATGACCTTGATCTGATCTGATCTTCTTCAGTCATTCATTTGTTGTCTTGGCTGTTTGTTTTGGGTCATGATCCTGTTGGAAGACCCATCCACCAACCATTTTAAGCATCATGGTGGAGGGAAGAAGGTTCTGACTCAGGATTGAACTATTGGGACACAAAGTATTTCCAATGGTTTTCTTGGTGACTGTGGTTCCAGATGCTTTGGGATCATCAACTGAGTCCTGAACCTACCATTAGGATGACAGATTGTGGGCAAACCTACAAATACAATAAGGGATCTAATACTTATTTCCTCCACAGCAGTTCTGCATTCATTAAGACTTTTCTGTACAATGGAGAAAACAATGTCAGGTTACAATTTAGTTTTGGGGATGGTGACAATAAATGTAGTCTTGTTACAAATTAATTTTAAAAGGGAATAACTGTAGGTTAACTGAAAATGTGTTGCATTACTGATCAGAAGATCCCAGGTCGCCTTGCCATCCCATGTGTCAAAGTGTTTTTTCTATGGGCTTGCTGCGAACCACAAGTCGCAGCAAACACTTTCACAACCTGCAAGGGTAAGTAAGGATAAAGCAGGTGAGACTCAGGCACGTCGGGAAAATATTTTATTTTTTTCTACTCACTCAAACCCAGTGCACTGAGCATTGACCATGTGATATTTCAGTTTTTCTTTTATTAAATCTACAAAAATTCTGTGTTTTTTAGGCGTTGTGACAGTTCTAATTCTGGAGGTTCAGCAAGTCAGATCAGAAGCTGAAGGTTGATGAGGAAGACTCAGGGAGGCCTGCACACATCGCTTCTTGGATCTGTCCTCATCTGTCCATGAAGTGTAGGTGTTCCTTACTTTGAACTGCAAAAAAGGCTTTTTTCCACAACTGTGTTCAGACATGTTGAGACATTCTACCTGTTCCCTCCAATCTTATTTTTTCTTCCACATGCTCCCCCTCCTCCTCTTCCTCCTTTCCCACTCCTCCTCCCTCCTAAACAGCATTCAGCATTTCAATGTTCACATCCTGGCCTCAATAATTATCTGGTTTCAAAGACAGGCATCACAGGAGCGGATGTGTTGTTCTGTTGTTACAGGAATGCAGGTATGTTCCAGCTTTGCTGTAATTAGCTGGAACAAAGAGAGACACCCTTCCACCCCCCCACCCCCTCAATCCCACCTGGGAGACACGGCTCAACTGTTTAAGAGGGATTACCAGTTGCAAGGACACCAGTGCTGCTCAGCTCACAGTGTGCTGAAGCAAATTCTCACTTCTGTTTAGAATTTTAATTAAAAAAAAGAATTATCTTTAGGGTTGAAGTTTCACCTCTTTTTTTTGTTTCATCTGTCTTCCCCCAGGATTGAAAATATGCTCTTCTAACATACAGACTACATTTTATTGTAACCCTCTAGAAGGGAATGGAAACCCACCATTAATGAACACATTGGAAAGAAGAAGGTGAGAAGACGCTTACCATCTTGTCAAAAACTGTGAGCATCTCTGGAAAGGTTTTTTACGCAGCTTTGATGCTTACAAGTGAAGAAAATGCCTTGTTTTCTTCTTCAACAAAGTACCCAGTGCAATGTTGACCCCCCCCAACAACAGAGTCACTTCATAAGTAAGGCAGTTTTGTTGGTCACTTTCATTGAAAAATTGCGTATCTTATTTATGTTGTGTAAGTTCAAAGAAGTTGTTATATGAGGTTATAATACCGTAAACTGCATGAAGTGAAACATGATAAATTGAGGCAGATGTAGAAGAAGCATTAATGAAACACTGCAGTTTAAAGGATAAACTGACGCTTTCTGAACAAAATCAAAGCAGCAGAGATGTGAGGTCTGAAGCATCCAGAAGGTCTAAGATGCTGGTCTTCATACGCTGGTTTTGAAAAGCATGAAAAGCATTCATTCAAGCCCAAATTGTTGCCTCCTGTTCAAATGAGCCTTTGGTTTCAGAAGAAAAAGATCAGACCTTATTCATCCAGAGCTACCAGAGGACATTCATCAAAGTCATTTTCCAGACCATTGCCAAAGAACACTGGACAGCTCAACCCCTCCCAAGACGTCAAAATCCTAAACACTTCTATTGAGAAATAATTATACATTTTTCTTAACAATTTTTTGGTAACACTTTATAATAACTAGCCAGACAAATCATCATTAAACTGTTAGTTATTGAGTTATAAAGGTTAACAGTTTCTTAAGATTTATAAATGTAGGATTAGGGTGAGAATTGGGCCCAATCCAAATTCTTCCCTTCACCCTACCACTCAATTTGTAGGGGCCTTTGTAGTGAAAGTGGTTTCCAAAAATAGCTTTTTGAAGGCTACCCTCGAGGCGGAGGGATACAAAACCCTCAAAAACAGAAAAAGAAGCTATGCCATGGATGAGAAGCGCTTTCACGTGGATGCGCTCTAAAGCACAGAAGTTCACATTTAAATGTAAGTAATGACTTTTTGTTTTAACATGATCTTTTTAAAGTTTTTAAACCGCTGTTGTCATGTATATTCAAGCGCTGGAAGCTCTGCGCTAACGTAGCTAACCAGCGAATATTGGTGACGTTACCAAGTGGTAGTGACATCCGAATTTGGAAACACTGTTTTTCCAAAACTTAAATGTAGGGGAAGGGAGAAGTGGTAGGGCGAAAAGAAGAATAGGGATTGGGCCTTGAGGGTTAGGGTTAGTTGGAAATGTTCCTCATTTACTAACTGTTAGTAAATAAGGAATAGCTACAACTTTAAAAAAAGGTCTTAACAAATCCTTAACAAACTGTAAACTGTTATTTAACAAGTCATTTATAACTCAATAACAGTTTAAAAATGACTTGTTAACTGGCTATAACGGATAGTTATAATAAAGTGTTAACTTTTTTTCTTTTCCTATTTTTTTAAACACATTTATTCTTTATTGCAAATAATTCAAGTTCTAAACTGGCCAATCAGATGCCTCACTTAAAGCATGTGGCACCCGCTGGCCCCCGCCTTCAATGTTTGATTGACAGCTTCTCCCTAGCCTGCTTTGAGTGGAAGGGGTATGGACTTTGAACAAACTCACTCATGATTGGCGAGTGTACTTTCCCTACAAAAGTGACTCGGACCAATCACTGTTGACTGGTTTCAAAATGGTGGTGGACATATCAGGAAGCAATAGAAACGGGTTGGACTTCATTACACCATGGCCGGGGGATAAGCATTTTCTATGGGTGACGTCAACACCTCCCTTTGTCCAGTGATAATATACGGTCTATGATTCACTCAAAGCATCCAGCATGCATTGTGCTGAAGATGCACCTGCTACTCTCAGACCACAGGTCTGCTGCAATCCCACCAATAATATGGACTGCTTCTCTACACAGGCACTCACTGTGAGCCATGCTAACATGAGAGAATCCACATGAATAACTCTCTGACGTGGTAACAATCAGCTTCTATTTACAGAGCAAATGTCAAGAGAAGGACCTACCATGTGCACCAATCCCTCGAAGACACAAACTCCTGGAATGAAAGAAAGACAACAGTTATAGTTATCACTTTTGCTTACGACAGTGAAGATGTGGTTTACATGGATTATGCTAATTTGTCAGTGTAATTTCTGCAAATGTTCAGATTAATTTGTAGCCTAACAAAAGAATAGGGTGTGGTCAATTTCCTTTAATGAAAGATACTGATAGTTGTAATCCCTTTGTGTTCTGAGCTGAGAAGTGCAGAGACCTGAGGGTGATTAAACCTAAGCAGGATAGAAAACAGATTATCTGATGTGAGTTCAGACAAAAAACATTTTTCTGTCTTAAAGATAAAAAGACAGGAACTTATTTGACAGTTATTGAAACCATCCTCCCGCCTCTGTCATTTATTCTCACTATTCAACATCAGATAACTGCAGCAGCCTCATCCAGGCCTAGAAGTAGTGCTCTGGCCAGCACTCCCGGGTTGAGAGTGGTGTCAACCACGAACAGCATTAAAAACCTAAAAACTCACCCACAGTCAGTAATTTTTTCTGTGATTTCTAAAAACACGACAGTCTGTCTCAGAGAAATTGTACTTTTTCAGTCAATTTATATGGCGTCATAAGTTCATTTGACAACAAATTGGACAGGAATTTTTGGTAACATTTAGTGCTTTTGAGATTCAGCGTCAACATAAATGAAAACTGATAGTCATGAAAAGATGAAATATGGCTTTCTTTTGTTTACCACTTTACTTAGATGGTGAAAATGACAGACAAAAAGATAACGGTCAAACACAGAACAATCTCTGTTGAAACAGCGGCATGCACTTTTCTGCCACAAACATGTAGAATAGGGAGGCTATGAGACTGCAGGAGGAGAAACTGGCCTCCCTTAACATCCAGCCTCAATGTGCTAAAACCAAGGGCGGAGTGGGTAATCGGGAGAGTCGCTTCATTCACGGGCCGATCGGTCATAGAATGTGAGTGAATCTTTGCAAGGCTGTTTGCACCAGCAGTTTGGGAGCTACCACTTGTCACAGACACCCCTTTGCATTGCTCACAGTTGGCTGAGTCCAGCAGAACACGTCTTACCAAAAGTCGAGGCAGGACAGAGAAGCAAAGGCCCGATGGCTGTTTAGCGTGCGTGAAAATGGAAAGCCAATGGAAGGAGGGCCAAACTTGTCTCAGATTTTGCTTGACTTGATCCTAAAAACTTTGCTGAGATAAAGCTTCATGGACTCGCCAGCTCAACACTTACAGAAATAAGTAAAAGTCTGCTTAGGTTTGATGAAAGAGCCACAAAAAGCATTTTACAAACAGAACTGTGCAGTCTAACATCCCAGTGGGATGGGCTCAGAAAGTCCCATTTGGAGGATTTCACTGACAGGACGGCCGTGAGCGCCGAGGTGAAGCAGACATGGAACTTGAGAGCAGGACCTGTTCTTCTTGCAGAAATTGTGTTATATGTCTTCACCATATTCTGACAATGTTCATTGACCATGACAAAATAATAAAAATGGTTGCAGAAACAAGCACACTTCTTTGGCGGTTACTTATGCTGTTGATTCTGGAATCTGGAGTAATTCTGTATGTATGGTTATCCATGCACGGTTATGTTTTTTCAAATAATAATAATAAGTTCAATTGAGCCATTGTTTACATAATCATACTGTGAAATATTTCTGTTCAACCACAACTTTTTTTAGTTTAATTATTTGTTTGTAATTTATTATTATTTTCAGTTTTGTCATTAAACATTTTTATGATGTGCTAAATTCTTGCCTCATTTTTCATTTGGCTAAAAATGGGATGGTCTTGACCATGAAACAACCCTGGCTAAAACCTCCAATGAATACAATTGTTTTTCTTTCTTCAAGTTTCTTTACATTTATTTAGATAACAAAATTGTCTTCAATCAACAGTTCAAAGTTCAAGCTTGCTGAGTTTTAGACATTTGGACCAGTTGTTACTGGAAGATCAGCCTCAAAGCTAAGACGGAAAAACAGATCAGAGTCTGTAAATCCTTCAAGGACTTGATGTGAGAATGAACTGTCACGTGTTTCTCACCGCAGAACATGAAGAATACTCAACAATGAAGAGGTTTAGGCCGTGACTGCTCTGGGAGATCATTTACCTGCAGCCTGTGAGCTTCTATCTAAAGTTCAACCTTCTTCGGGTTTGTCTTTAAGGTTTGACTTTGGGCGCTGGCAGAATCCGGTTTGATTTTCCATCCTGGCGCCTCGTGTTTCTGCTGCTTTTACCGGGCTAAATGAAGCCAGTCTAAAATAAAACCCTGCCCTGCAGCTTCAGAGAAGTTCTAACGTTGGACGTTAGCACGTCACCGGGGGACGGGGTGCGTGAGGAAGACCTCAGCCAGATGATGAAGTCCGTTTTGCTCTTCAGAATGAGACCAGCTGTACTTGCTAATGTTGAAAATAAAGTTTTGTTGAAAAAGTAGTTCACCTGCCCCACCACCACCACCCAAACACGCACTGCACCCTCCGCCCGCGAACAAGACATTTAAATCCGAGCAATTGGTGCGTGCGTGTTTGGCCGTGAGCGCGCTCGCTGCAGCAGACAGCTGCTGACCCCCAAAACTGCCTGGAGAAAAGGACAGAAAACAGACTAACCGTGGACCCAACCGGAAACGGCGAGGAGCCCGGCCAGAGCGCCCACCAGCGTCCACCATCTACTCATGTTTGGAGCCGAAGCCGCGTCCAACCGGGACCCGGAGAGCTGCGGGAAGCCGGGGTCTTTCTGTTCGCCTCTAACCGCCTCTAAAGCGGTGATCTCTGCGCATCCTTAGTCCTGAAACGCCGACGGAGAGGCAGTGTGGAGGACGGAGCGCCGGCTGCGGCTGTGAGCGCAGCGCTGCGGGGCTGGAATGCGGCGCAGCGCCGTAACCTGAATAAGAACCCCCACCACCCCCGCGCGGGCACACACACATGCACACACACACATACACACAAACACGCACACACACACAAACACGCACACACACATGCACACACACACATACACACAAACACGCACACACACATGCACACAAACACACACAGATTTGTCAGTGGACTTGGAAATTTAACTTATTTTATGTTTCAAAAATGCAAATATGCCTGGCGTTCCAAAGAGGAAGCTAAAATTCCAGACTTCTACAGAGACATTAACAACTATTGCTCAGTCATTGTGTTTGTCAGAATAAGTATTCTTACGCTGATATTTTTTCACCTCATACTTTCTGCTGGAATTCGGCTTTTTGTTTTATATTATTTCTCAGTGTTTCACTCCAAGAGTCTTTCTCAACTGATCTCTTGGAGAAAAAGAGACGTTTTCAATATCAAAAGATAAACCCAGTCCAGCTGACTCTTTTTTCTTTCTTTGATGGAATGGACCTGGATGTTGTCAATCTACACAGACATGTCTTTACTATGGTCTCAGGCTGAGTTTTAGTTTAGAAATTTGAGTTTTTCAGATGCATCTTCAGTGTCACACTGAAGTTATGGAGAATATCCAGGATCACTTCATGCCAAATAACATTTGGTAAAAATGATGGACAAACGTCACCATCCAATCAGTGATGTCCCATAATACCTACCTTTTCTGGGTTTCATTTTCAAACATTTCAGTTTGATTTGTGGAAATTGTTCTTTTTTTCCTAAAATGTTTCATTTTTATCTTGTTTCATGGTTTTGGAATTGTATTTTAGTTTCTGGAATTTTGATTTGATTTCTAAAATGTCATGCTGCTTTTTCATCATTTGTTTTTCTTTTTAAATTTTTGTTGTGATCTTTAACATGTTCTTGCATTGAGTTGAGGTGATTTGAACCTCAGGGCCACCGTAGTTATCACTCACCTGAAAGATCTGTTATTACAAGGTCAGACCATAACATGCTCAGAGAACCACAGACGGGTTCAGTGTCACGTCTGACAAGCTTCAGTCAGCATGAAGTTTGAGACCAAACGTTTGGAATGTTTTGTCCTTGCTGTTCCTAATTAGCATCAGATTTCTGTAGAAAGAAGCCCTGCTAACTCCCACTTTCAACATTTGTTGAAATGTTTTAATTCAGTCAAATGTTTTAGTTTTTCCTGAAATTCCTTTATTTCTTTGATAATGTTCTGATTTTGTTTTTCCTATTTTTGAACGGGGCTGCACGGTGGGGCAGTGGTTAGCACTCTTGCCTCACAGCAAGAAGGTTTCCAGTTCAAGTCCTGGCTGGGGGACGCTGAAATAGTGTCACCAATGGGGGACCTGTCTGTGTGGAGTTTGCATGTTCTCCCTGTGCATCCGTGGGTTTTCTCCAGGGACTCTGGCTTCCTCCCACCATCCAAAAACATGCTTCATAGGTTCATTGGCCACTCTAATATGAGTGTGCATGGGTGTGTGGTTGTGGCCCCTGCAACAGATTGGCAACCTGTCCAGGGGTGCCCATGTGTGGCTGGGTTAGGCTCCAGCAGCCCTGTGATAAAACAGTTTAGAAAATAAAAGGAAGAACTTCAGATTTGGCTTGAAAATTGACTTGTTGCTGCTTCCTCCTCATGATATGGCTCTTTCTCACAGGTTCTCTCCAGATCCATCAGCTCTTTTTCAATGGAGTTATTGTCATAACTGATGGAAGTGATTGCTTTACTTCTGCTTTACTTCCCAACATTGCAATCTAGAAGGGCTTATGAGAAGAAACCTTCACACCAGATTTTTACATCTAAATTGATTATAAAGTCTCAGTAAAGAAATCTCAGCATTTTGGACCCACTTGAACTCAAAAAATCCTCACATTTCTATGTACACAGTTTAAAAGAATAAAGGGAACACAGCAAAAACACATCTTATAATTGAACAAATTAAATATTATTTTTAAATGCCCTATTATTAAAGGTGCACTCACACCAAATGCGATTCGCCAGGCCAGTTCGCGTGCACTGCCCCTCCTTCACCGCGCAGAGAATTTGCTGCACGTCGCGTGGCCAAAAATGTGTTCCTTGAGCTCACCACCTCAGCCGCGTTTGGAGGAGCTAGCAGCTAATGTTATTAGCCTGGTTGCTACATGGCGCTACCAGCTAATGTTTGTAGCCTGATTGCTTCATGGAGCGGCATCTGTTAATCTCTTTTATAATGCATGGGAGACACATGATGTTTAGAGGTCTATCAGGTTTATTTATTCCAAGAGCTCTACAAAAACATCAGTGATCACGTCTCCATGTTTGGTCTCCCGGTAGCTCCAGTGAGTTTCTCTCCTGCTGCTGTGTCTGATTGACAGCCGCTTCTGCGGTGTGTCAGTGTCTGACCGAGTTCAAATGCTTACTGTCGCTCATTAACACGAGAGGACCAAAATAAAACAAGAATAAAATGAGAGGACCTTTTTGTATTATCAGTGCAAATGAGAAAAATATCATAGAGTTCAGGAGGTCTGAGCAAACTGCTTTCCCATCCAGCAGCCCTCTGTCTGGCCGTGAGCTCCTCTCCCGGGATCTTGCATAGTGAGCGTGTCCACTACAGCTCCATAGGTCCTGCAACAGATTCTCTAGAGTGAACCAGCCTTTGCCCAACAGTAACCGGGATGGGATCTGGATACCCCGCTGCCGAGAAAGGGATCCAGCATGTTAAGAAAACTTCAGAACAATGGATGGATCCACCATATTGGATGTTTTCTCCCCCGCTGACACTGAAATCGTCAGTTTATTTGGGTTTTCTGTTTTGATATCTTATGTTTATGTACGCAATTGGAGATTTTTTTTTCTTTTATAAATAAGCTTACAGTTTAAAATCAGTATTGTGGTCTGTGATAAATTTTTCTTTTTTTTGGTCTATTCAACTGCTTCGCAGAATCTAGAGTAGTTCTGATCCAACTCAGCATTAGAGGTGCCATCCATCCATCCATACACCCACTAATGCAAAATGGACTAGGTCTAGCTCCAGAGAGCAAAAACTAACCAACAAGGGACAGGAAATGTTTGAGCAAGAAGCAAGAAAAGGTGAAAAAAACATTTATCAAGACCTAAACCTCTTGGAAAGAGACAGCAAAACAAACGAGCCAAACTTAAAACATTTTGCTTAGCTGAGGACTTGGATGCGACCCACGGTTCACCAAAATTACAAACCCATCCCAAGAAATAAGATGTCTACCCCAGATATTGTTAATAAAATGAATGCATGCAATGCTATAACAATGGACATTTGTGATCTTATCAATAAACCCTTAGAAAATACAAATGATGCATTCAATGACCAACTGAAAAAGGAGAGAGTAAGGATGTTTTTGACTAAAGACAAGTACGGATCTTCGAAAATCTTCGGAAATACAGAGACTGACCTCAGGGACCTCAGGGAACTCTGATTCATACTCAAGAACAACCTCAAGATCTAGCAGATGTGCAGATGCTGAAGCGGACCTCACGGCTAAACTTGAGCAGGCAAAGGCGGTGCAACAAATGCATGAACAACAAACTAAACTAAATAGATTGGAGAGAAAACTGAAACTCAAAGAAGCACAAATGCTAGCAGAAATGAAACTTAGACTACAGGAGGAGTAAACAAAAATGCAACTACACAAGCAGAAGGCAAAATTAAAGAAGCACCTGCAACAGTTAGAGCATACGACACTTATGATGCCCTTGACAATCTTAACCCTGAATCAAACCACAGAAAACAACACGGCAGCCAAAATGACCTCTTCCAAAATACACGAAATCCTCAAGCCATTCCCTTTAACCTCAGCACACATCTTGTGAGGCACCAAGTAGCACAGAAGGGACTAACTTCACACAAGGACTTGCAAGCTTGCTCATCTCAAGCCGTTTAGCAATGGCCGAACCCACAGTGTTTACTGGAGATCCCTTAAAGCAGGGGTCGCCAACCCGGTGCCCGCGGGCACCGAGTCGCCCGCAGTGACGATATCAGTCGCCTGCAAGCCAGTTCTAAAAAAATACTTAGTCACGAACTATCACTGTCTAAAATTTGATTAAATTGTGTTACCATTCTTTTTTAATTGCATTTACAGTTATGTAAACTAAAAACAAAAAGTATAAGAAATATATAAAAACCTGAAAAAAAAAAGAAAAATCATAAAGTAGCAGAGTTCGCTAATATGAGAACTTTGACGTCGAATGGGGCAGAGGTCAGTCTAGCGTGCATGACAAACTCAGCCTTGGTCTTGAACGTTGCGGAGTTGAGAAGACGAAAGCGGTTTCTACCCACATAAACATGGCGGAAAAAAGGAAGAAAACGTATTATTTTCACAGTGAATGGGAGGAAGAATTCTTTTTTACTAATGTGAAAGAAAACTGTGTGTGTCTCATTTGCGGTGCTACTGTGGCGACGGCAAAGCGGCACAACGTGGAGAGACACTTCAGCACTTGTCACAAAAGCTACCATGCTAACTACCCACCCGGCAGCGCACTTCGGAAAGAAAAGGCCCGCGAGTTAAAGGCAGCTTTGGCCAAGCAACAGTCTTTTTTTACGAGGCAGGTGAAAAACTCTGAAAAAGCAACCGAAGCCTCTTTTAAAGCTACACATTTTTGATAAAGAAGAAGAAGGCATTTTCAGACGGGGAGGTTCTCAAAGAAGCAATGATCATTATTGCTAACACTGTACTTAAAGATGAGAAGAATGCAAGCAATATCCTGTCCACTCTCTCCGATGTCCAGCTGGGGGCGAACTCGATGGCTCGAAGGGTGTCTGCTATGTCTGGGAACTTGACGGAACAGCTGGACCGGGATCTGGCTAAGTGCAGGTGGTTTAGCATCCAGTGCGACGAGTCTGTGGACAACAGCAGTACCGCGCAGCTGATGATCTTTATACGGATGGTATTTGATTATTTCTCTACAAAAGAAGAACTCCTGACACTACTGCCCCTGAAGACAACTACGAGGGGAGTTGACATTTATAACGCAGTGAAGAGTTTTTTCACTGAGAAAAACTTACCAACGGAAAAGCTGGTATCGGTGACTACAGACGGAGCTCCTGCTATGACCGGCCGGCATATAGGTTTCATCGCACACTGTAAAGGTGACACAGACTTCCCACCATTTCTACATTACCACTGCATTATTCACCAGCAGGCAATATGTGCAAAAGTTACCGGCTTTGAGCACGTGATGACTACCGTGGTGAAGATTATAAACAGCATACGCTCCAACGCTAAACAGCACAGAACATTTAAGGTGCTATTGGAGGAGCTGTCAGCTGAATATGGAGACCTGTTACTGCACACAGAAATCCGATGGCTGAGCAGGGGACGTGTTTTGAAACGTTTTTTGTCGCTTTTGGATGAAATCAAAGAGTTCAAAGGTGAAGACATCTCTCTGCTGGAGGACATTGAGAGGAAACTGGAACTTGCATTTTTAACTGACATCACTGGGAAACTAAACCTTTTGAACTGTGAGCTGCAGGGCAAAGGTAAAACTGTTGCTGACATGATAAGTTCTGTCAATGCATTTAAAACCAAGATGAGCATTTTCTCCATGCATTTACAGACAAAAAAAGTGCTGCACTTTCCCTCTGTGCAGTCAGTGCTGAAAGACAATGCTTCTGCATCTGAGACTTTTGACAAAGCTGCAGAAAAGTACTCTCAAGTCATAAACAGACTTGGGCAAGAGTTTGAGAAGAGGTTTTGTGACTTTGATCAGCTTGAGCCATGTGTGTCATTCATTTCCAATCCTTTCATGCAAGTGGATACAACATGCATTGCTGAGCAACTAAGTGCAATGTTCAACTTGGATGTTGTTCAGGTGGAGATGGAAATTGTAACCTTGCAAAATGACCTCCACCTCAAAGCCAACCAGGCTGCACCAGACCTTTGGTGCCTTGCAGATACTGAAAAGTACAGTGATGTGTGCACAGCAGCCATGAAGGTTGCCAGCATGTTTGGTTCAACCTATCTGTGTGAATCAGCCTTTTCTGACATGAACTTCATTAAGAACAAACACAGAATACGCCTCACTGATGCACATCTGCAAGAGTCACTGAGAGTTGCAGTGTAAACTTACATCCCAGATTACAGTACACTGGTGAAGAGCATGCAATGCCAGGCTTCCCACTAACAGGCAAAGAAACAAATGACAGATGTTGTAGGTGTCAACATGTCAGTTCCATAGCAAAGATAGATTTAAAATACAGAAAAACTGTTACAGATATGTTACAAAGTTTAACAGACACGATGATTTGTTTTAATGGCTGCAAATGTATTTGATTGTCAGGATTGCAGATATGAGGAAATCATTTTGTTACCTAAGTGAAACGATCTCTGCTGTAAGAGAGCCTGGCATCCCGAAAGCACTTCTGCACTATGAACGGACAATATATATCAGCACATACAGACATATATCAACAAAAAATAAAGAGCGAAACGCTCTCACCAGCTGTCTGTATAGATGTGGCCGTTCTTAGCGCTCAGGTTGATTGTATTTGTATTTGATGTATATAATTAGTACAAATGTGATAAGTGAGTTGAGTGAATGAGTTCATGATTTGATAAAAACTGATAGTCTTGAAAAATTGGACGTGATTTCCTGCAAAATGTTGTGGAAGTTATCATTTAAAAAAGGAAACAATTGGAAGGTAAATAAGAAATAAAATATTGCATGTTGAAGTTTATCTGTTTCTTACCTTGTTGAATCATTTTGAATCTTTATTGATGAATTATTAATCATTAACAATCAGTGTCTTCATGTAGAATGTCATTAATATAAAATTAAAGGTGAACTGTGCAACTTTCTTCTTTCAGAAGTGTGTTATCAAAGTGGTAGCCCTTTGCATTACTCAGTGCTCTTGAAATAGCTCTCAGTTTCAAAAAGGTTGGCGACCCCTGCCTTAAAGTATGTAGATTGGAAGATCTCCTTCATGGCGTTGAGTGGCTCCAAATCATTTCCTGCATGTGAAAAAATGTACCTGAAGAGGTATCTTGCAGATGACGCATGCCAGGCAGTGGAAGGTTTCTTCTACAGAAACTCAGAAGATGCTTATTGAAGAAGAGAAGCAGTTTCCAGTTCAATAAAACTTAACACTTAACTTAATTTGCTTTATTCATTTGAAATGCTTGGTGATTAAAATTTTGAATGAATTTGTAGTTTGCATTGCATACTTTTTTCACAGAGGTTGAAATGATTTCATAGGACCAAACTGCTCTTTGGAGAGAATTACAGTTGGAGATGCATGCCAGCAGAAGTGTCAACAGGAATGTGGGATTGTTAAACCAGCTCTTGTGGAGGATGGGATTCACAGACCAGTGGAAAAAACAGTTCATCTGGGGACAGAGTCCACAAAAAACTACAAGTGAGGAAGGAGGCGCGAAGGACCAATCGAAATGAAGACCCAGACTCATAATCATTGTGTTTAAAATGATGGGTCAAGGGTCACTTCTAAAACTACCTGACTGGATTGTGCGGTGATGGAGTTGCACCACAAAAATCACAAATATTCCTTGACTAGAATTCTCAGCCGCCGTCACCTCAGTAAGGTTAAGCAACCTGTTAAAGACCGAGCTCAACATGTCAGTTGTTCTTCTAGACAGACTTGCAAGTTGTCTTAGCCTACATCAACAACGAAGCACAAAGATTTAATGTGTTAGTCGCGAATCGTGCCCAGTTCATAAGAGAAACTACAGATCCATCTCAGTGGCTTCATGTTGATACAAGCCAAAATCCAACTGACTACGCTTGAAGAGGTCAGGAGCAGAAGACCTTTCTTCTACTAACTGGTTGCATGGACATTAATTTCTTTGGAACCCACATGTGCTCATTAACCTCCATCACCAGAGCCAACAACTTCAGTCAGCTTATCAGCGCCAGATCAGGCACTTAGCACCACGTAGACCAATTTTTCATCTTTTGCTTTACTCCTCCAGGTGCATGTACACCGGCCACGTCGACTGGCATGCAGGTGAACACTTTCAATGAAAAGTCAATGGAAACGCTAGCATATCAGAATTCTTGACCATTGCGTCTGGAATGCATGTTTGTGCGCTCTGCTAAGCAAGTTTTTAAGTTGTGTTACGATCTCTCTGTGGGATTTGCATCACTTTGACTTTTTCACTCGGAGCCTCGACCTATTGTAACTTTTTTCTTTCGTCTACCGTAAATTTTCCAACCATTAACGCAATTAACGTAATTCCAACGGATTCTGAAGTGGAGTAAACAAGCATTGCACTGATATGCAGTACTTTACTGTATATATGATATGCAGTTGTGAAGTGTTTGTGTGTTTGCGAGAGACATTGTTGGAGGCCGTTATCGCTGCTGCAGCTTCATCTGCCTGTAATTTGTTTTCTCTAAATCTCATTAAATCAGCTGCAGTAGCCTGGTTCCCCCAAAGCAGCTAATGAATTGTGGAACTTATTTCTCAGTCTCTCATGAAATGTTATCTGAAATGGATCTGGCGATAGGTGTTTAATTGGCTGTGTTCATTTAAAGCATGGCCTTATAAAGACAGCTTGATTCAGCAGTGCTCCGGACACTAGTGTCTTCTTGCACCCCCACCCACCCCCCCAAGCAACAGAAGCACAGATGACTAGAGCATTGGGCTCAGTGAACTACTTTTTTTTTTTAAACTGTTTGCTTTGGGTTATCCAGCAAAGGTTGAAGATGTAGTGTCTGTCACAGCTGGAAAGCTGCTGAAGGATGCCAGACTCAGACTGATCTCACCATAGCTCTGTTCTTTCTGTGGGGGCACACATGGGGTGAGAAGCTGCAGTAGTTTTGTGCACAAATCACTGGTGGTTTAGAGTTGTGTGCATGCACCTGGATGCATGCACGCAGGCACACACACCCACAGATAAAATATTAAAGCACACCCAACAGAGAACCCATGTTACTGCGTTCCATATTTAAAGCTCTTAAAAAATACTTCTCTGTGAAGACTTCAGACAAAGCTGGATCCCTACATGAGCTCGGAAACTCTGCCCCCTGGTGTTCATCCTTAAGTCACAGGGCCAGGACGAGCCATCTAGAGCCGCAAAACGTCCGAGTGCATTAGCGTTCACACAAAAAGTGTGTGTATAATCTTATCCTTATTCTAGTTATTGTTTTAAAATGAAGAAAGAAAATTGTTGACACAAAGATGGTTCATACTGGTAAAATTGTAACTGATTTTATTCATAAATATCCCTAAATAGGACAGATAAAATTATTTAATAATTCATTTCTTAAGAATACACACTGACACAATTATTGGTTGATCAATAATCAACTATTCTGGTCTTCAAGTAAAAACATACACATTACAATAATAACATTCCGTCATTCATCTTCATTACCCCTTTTGAAGTCATGGTGCTGCCAGAGCCTAACTCATGGGTGAAGGTAGGGGACACCCCTGGACAGGTTGCCAGTCAGCCGCATGGCCAATGCTAATATTTATATCTTATTTTGAATATGTATTTTATTTGACATTGTTTTTAATTGAGCTTTTAGAATTTTAGCTGTTGATCATGCTTTGAATGATTTGTCTGTTCGGCGCAGGAAAAACATGTTTCCGTTCGTCCATTATAACACTGAACCTGACGGATGCAACATCGTGTCATTCCTGAGCTATTACCCTTTTCAGGTAGCAACACTCGTGAACTTGTATATTATGTCTGTCTTTATGTTCTCTGTGTTTTAGACTCTAAATACGAATGTTTTTAAGTAACTGCATTAGCATTAGTTAAATGTTACTCATCACAGGTTTTTTCTTGTTACCTTCATCACTGTAGGTTTACAGTAGCTGTAGCTGCTATGGTTGTGTGCAATGATAAGCTCTGAGAGAGGATGTGTTTTGTGATAAAATCACTGTGATCCCCTGTTGTATTCTTTTGTATAGTTAAGATAGCAATGTTAATAATGTATATTGTCTAAAGCATTAGCCTGGTTATAATGGATAAATATAAGACTATTTTAATTCCTGTTTGTAAATGTACAAGATTAGGTAATAATACCGATTGTTTGCCCTGTACAGGGTGCAGGATCAGTTTTCACTAATAATTTGGCAGATGATAGGGTTTAATTTAGTTCTATCTAATATTCTGTAATATATAAATACCACTGTGTTACTGCAAATATTGTTTATGTGAAACATAATATTTAGAAACAGGGACAAATGATGAGAAATTGCAAAGCAGGAGCTTTATTGAGTTCAACTTTCACCACAAGCTGCAGATGTCTCAATTGCCCCCCTCCTGTCCCATGTTTGGTATAACATCCTGGTATTGGAACCAAACAGCCTCACTGGTGTGACTGGCCATGATTGCCCGCTCGATGAAGGGCCCTGAGTAAATGGAGTGAGAGAAAATGTGTAATGATAGGTTAGGGAAACACACTTATCTACATTTAACTCAGGAGGTCCTCATATGAAACCACCTGCTGTGGGACTCTGGGCTTCATTGCTCCAATACAACAGAGGACTTCAGAATCATGCGGATTCCAGGCTAAACAACACTCTTACCATTTGACAGTGATCAAGGCTGAGAGGAGATGGAGGAGACTGTTTCCCTAAATACAGTTCTGAGACCAAATCCCTCTATTTTTCTATCATCACCTCCACAAACAATCCCAGTTATTTTATACACACTCCTTGGTATAGTGTATTCTCTTCTTTTGCATGCAAGTCTTCCTCCTGCTGTGTTTGAGTATATTGAGTTGATCTCCCCCTCAACTCCACTTTCACTCAAATGACTAAAAACCATCATTCTCCGGATCAGTTCTGACTTCAGAGACACAGTAATCACTTTTCCAAGGTTTATGAATTTAAATCATTTAGATTTTCAATTAGAACAGAAACTATTGAAAATAAACATACACCTTTCTTTTCAGACAAACATTACTGAGAGTGACCCTTTAATTTTTTTCTGAATTTTAAAGTAAACATACAGAAACTGGAGTTAAATGCAGCTTTGCTCTGAACACAATAGGAACACGAATGAGCTTTCAGATTAAAAAAAAAAAAAAAAAGTGATTTCTCATATTTAGAGGTCTGAGCACATACCTGCACTGGCTGGTCGGTGCGAACAAACATCTATCAGAATTGTCTGCAGGTTGGCAAAGATGTGCTCGCTGGGCATGTTGAGCTTCCCAAACAGAAAAAGATGGAAACTGAGGCAAGAAGCATTTTCTAATGTCTGCAGTACAATTAGCTATCAAGTTCAACACAAAGACACATGCACAGATGTAAACAAAGGCCTGACCCTTCACCCCTGTACCGTGGCTATCTGCGTCCGAACGTAGCAATCGCTCTCCACCAGGTATTCATGTCCTGTTTTAAACAGCTCCAGCGTCTTGGGAATGTTGGTGCTAACGGTTCCTAAGAGCAAACAGAAAGCACCTAAGAGAGGGTCTTAACTACTGTGTCTATCAATGAAATCCTTCAGTTTCTCCTCTTGGGGAGGCTCTTGCAGCAGACTGAAGCACTACAGCTCAGTATGAACTGCAGAGACCAAAGACTTTTCAAAAGTGTCAGCTCGCTGCTCACCCCTTTTGCTCTTTGGAAATTTCTTCCTGAGTTTGTTCTTCAGCGGTAATAGTTTGGGGAGGATTTCAGGAACAGCGATATAGAAGTCAGCTGAGATCTCATCATCCAGGACCTGGAGGTGATGGAAACCAATTTCAGTTAGTCTAAAGTGAAACACAGAAAAACAACAGACAAATAAAACCTGTAAACAGCAGCCATCTGCTGTGTGCTTACAGAAATCATGCAGAGTTTTTACAGATGCGCGTCTCACATTTCACAGATGTTTGACATCTTAATTCCTTCAAATTCTTAATTTTATATACATTTACTAAAAACTAATTAAATCTCTGATTTTAGAGTTATGTTATGAGACAGACATTATTTGAACTGAACAGCAAACACTTGAAAAGGCAAAAAAAAAATAAAAATACCCGAAAAACCCCCATAACAACTGGAAATAGGCGTGGCCACACCTGTTCTTTTCCAAGATAAACCCAATTTTGTGTTTTGGAACTCAATACTAACTAACCACTATCAGTGCAGACACAAACTGCAAACAGTATCCAAATCAGAATTTCCTTTGTTGTCACAGTACGCACAACCAAATTAAGATGGTCCTGTGTTTAAAAGAATATTTAAAGTCAGGATTACAAATAGAAATCTATTCTAAATATAAAATGTAACATGTACATTCTGTGTCACAGATGTATAATAGAGTGTGCTGATGACCATACACTCACAGGCCACTACATTAGGTCCACCTCGTTAGTACCCGGTAGGACCCTCTTTTGCCTTCAGAACTGCCTTAATCCTTGGTGGTAAAGATTCAACAAGGTACTGAAAACATTCCTCAGAGAGTTTGGTCCATGTTGACATTATAGCATCACATAGTTGCTGCAGATTTGTCGTCTGCACATCCATGATGCAAATCTCCCGTTCCTACACTACATCCCAAAGGTGCTCTATTGGGTTGAGATCTGCTGACTGTGGAGGTCATTTGAGTTCAAGAAACCAGTCTGAGATGATTCCAGCTGCTGAAAGTTGCCAGAACATGGGTACACTCTGGTCATGAAGAGATGGACATGGTCAGGAACAATACTCAGCTAGGCTGAGGCGTTGTAACCATGCTCGGTTGGTACTAAGGAATCCAGAGTGTACCAAGAAAATATCCCCCATACCATTACACCACCAGCCTGAACCGTTGACACAAGGTAGGATGGATCAATGCTTTCATGTTGATCATGCTAAATACTGACTCGACCGTCTGAATGTTGCAGCAGAAATGGAGACTCATCAGACCAGACAACATTTTTTCAATCTTCTGTTGTCCAGTATTGGTGAGTCTGTGTGAATTGTAGCCTCAGTTTTCTGTTCTTAGCTAACAAGAGTGGTACTCTGTGTGTTCTTCGCTGCTGTAGCCCGTCTGCCTAAAGGTTGGAGATGTTGTGCATTCAGAGATGTTTTTCTACAGACCTTAGATGTAAGCAGTGGTTATTTGAGTTACTGTTGCCTTTCTGTCAGCTGGAACCAGTCTGGCCATTCTCCTCTGACCTCTGGCATCAACAAGGCATTTCCACCCACAGAACTGCTGCTCACTGGATATTTTCTCTTTTTCTGACCGAGATGGTTGTGGGTGAAAATCCTAGTAGATCAGAAGTTTCTGAGATACTCAGACCAGCCCGTCTGGTACCAACAACCATTACCCCAAGTAAAATGTTGTCTTATTGTGCATAAAGAAGCCATGGAAAGATTGAAAAATCCCCTAAATGCATCAGTTTAAAGATGAGATATTCTTTTAATATGTCAAAAAAAAATTAAGCATTATTTCCATAATTTATACGTTCAAAATAACAGAAAACAAAATATTATTTTACACAATTTTAAAATTTGCGTAATTTATGTGATTTTTCAAAAAACTCTTTGTGCACTTTCTGCAATTTTAAGTTTTTTTTAGCAACTTTATCATTATGCAAATAGCTTTAGCTTTAGGTTGATATCTAATGTTAAGTAAATGGTATTGTCGAGTCGGGTTGGGATTATATAAGTTCACTTCCTTCAACTCTCTTCCAAGCAGTCAATCTTCTGATGCCCAGTTATCCTATGTTTGACATGATTACTGATGCAAATCTTTGTTGATTGATTGACTGACACGTGTTATTCTTGTCTGCTTGAAATAAACCATTTCCAATTCCGATTCCGATTTGAGCAGATCACCTGCTGAATGAGCTCCACTCCCCCGGCAGTGGCCGCGCCGTTTTCCTGGGCCTCTCTGGCTTGAATTAGATCCTGCAGAGAAAGGAAGAGGCTCTCAATCGCAAAAGTTATGAAATAGCTCTCATCAAATGTAGATTAAAGAAACACAACACAATTACCTCGGTAAAAACTAAAACTCTGTTCATTGCTGTCTTGAAGGGGTGAGGTAGGTGCACCGTGCTAACAAAGGGGTCAATCTTTTTCTGTTAAGAGAAAACAAATGAGTCTTATTGCTGTTGTAAACGCTCAGCATTCAGATGGGATTTATAGTGAGGCAAAAACGTACTCATCAGTCGCTGCTTCTGAAAGTTGTCCCACTTCAAAAGACATGAGGTCTATAATGTTCATCAAATAAACACTTCAACTATAACAGAGTGTGAAGAAAGAGTGCAGGAAATCACACTGTCTGATTTTTAATGAACTTATTTAGATTATTGTGCAAAAAACAAACAATAATCCTGTTCCTTCTTCTGTAGGAAGATTTTTTTATCCTCCACTTGTTATCTGTATTCATGTCACCTGTTTGAAAGTTATCAGGTGTGTAAATTTGTTCTTTGCATTTGACCAGTACCCTGGGAGAGCAGTGAGCTGCAGACACAGCTGCACTCAGATATCATTTGGTGATTGAACCCCCCAATTCAACCCTTAAATGTTGAGTGTCAAGCAGGGAGGGATTGGATCCCATTTTTAGAGTGTTTGGTTTGACGGCCTGGATTTGAACTCAAAACATTCCAGTCTTAGAGCAGACACTCTACCACAAGGCCACTGAGCTGGTTTGAACTGGTTATCTGTATAAAAACATCTGTCCACACACTAACAGTCAGACTGCAACCTCTCCACCATGACCAAGACCAAAGAGGGCAGAAAGACCAAAAGACGCCAAGGACAAAACTATAGACTTGAACAAAACTGGAATCAGAAGAGTTTAAAGAGAAGAGATCAACTGTTGGAGTAATTAGCAGGAAATAGAATAAATACAGAAGTTAAATTTCAAGAACACCATACCTTCTGTGGAAACGTCATACTTTAGGGCTACTGAGGAATGAAATAAATAATTTTGAGAGAAAACTTCCATCCATCAGCAAGAGCACTGAAGATGAAGTGTAGCTGGATCTTGCAGCATGACACTGATCCCAAACACATCCCCCGGCAACAAAGAAATGGCTTCCTAAACAGCATTTCAAGGTTCTGGAGTGTTCTAATCAAACGTTGAACCTCAATCCTATCAAAAATCTGTTGAGTTAAAATTCTGTGTTGCCCTGCAACAGATCCAATACATCAGTTATTCCATATAGTCCAACACATAAATCTATTATTGTATGTATATAATAAAGGCAGAAGTAAGCATGATCAGAAAACCCCAGGAGCTTTGGACCTGAAACAGTCAGATGTTGTCAGACAGAAAACAGAGAATTGAATCTGTAATCTGTTTCCACTATACCACAGATTCCAATCACAGTCTCCCCATTCTATTAAAGAATTAAAAAAAAATTAAAATAAAAACGCAAAGGGAATATCTTGCAATTACCTTCTTCTCCAATTTCATGTCCAGCTTCAAATCAATGTAAACTGGCTGATTGTGAGGAGTGAAGTCCAACACTTGGAATCTCTTCAGCATGTTGATGGCATCAGCTGCTCCGTATGAGGTCCTGGGATAGTGCCTCAAGATGAACACATCATCCACAGAAACCCACGCTGTTTTACCAAAGGGCTTGTGTCTGTCTTTGTCATCAATGGTCCTCCTTTCCTTCTTTACTTCCTCCACTCCCCCTTTTTTGTCTTTCTTCGCTGCCCTGAAAATCAACATGTTAAAGCATGCAGAGTTCACCTAATCACAGACAGTCTGCTGTGGCAGCTGGGACCATTTCTTACAAACTTACTTACTTGACCGAGGTAAAAGTCCTGACGGGAAAGTTCCTTGCTGCAGATTGTGACAGACCGGTGCAGATGGGGGCACTAGTACTCTTCAGCTGACTCGTACATGCTGTTGTCATTGTCCAGGCAGAAACGGGAACAGATTCAGGAAAAGAACAAAGTTTTAGCTCTTCCTTCATTTGCCCTGATGCTAAGGAACAATTTCCATCTGTCTGCCGTGTCCAGACCTCAGTCTATACAAATGACTTCCCTTCTGTATATGTTTCTCTAAAGCTCTTAACATTCTGTAGTATTTCCGACACCACTGCTTCCTCCTGTGTCCTGCTTCTCCTGACAATTTGCTTCAATGTCTTCTCTTAATTTAGCCTGACCTTCTTTGGACCTTTAGCAATCCAATCTGCTTTCTCTTGGTCTTTATTTGTGTAGCACATTTCTAACACATTGGACTTCGAACCACTTTGGAGAGATACAAAAGCTTTTGCAGCACAGGAAATTGTAATGACATTAAAACGCATAAAAAACCGGGGGACTGCAGCATTTTCAACAACTGTTTATTTAGAACACTTCTTCTAGTTTTTAAGCAACTGTTGAGATGAAGGCAAAGTTGAGGAACGTTATTTGGTTCTGATCCGAGGCTTTACAGAAAAGATCTCAGAATTTCTGGATTTGTGAAGTACCAATAGATCTTTTTTGTCATTTTCTCATTTCATTTTTGGGTTCCACAGCACCTACACTCAAATTAGGCCAGCAGCTGCTCAAAAACAGTTCTGTGACCGGTATCCAGTGTGAAGCTGTTTACATTCTTCAGTCGTTTTATTTGCCCTCTTGATAAAAATGTCGTTTTAAAACAATTTCCAAAAGGTTTGAAGTCAATTAGAAATTAAAGCCGTGAGCGTCGTTGGAAAGGCCCCAGGCGCGATCTGCCCTCAGCGCCCGCCTCTACACCCACCGCCACTCTCGCCGCCCACCTCTACACGCCACCGCCGCCTCTGCTGTTTACCTTTGACCACAACGCACGCCTGAACACCCCCCCCCCTTCTTTATTTAAAAAGCTCTTTTTTTTTACATTTCTTTAACTGACAAGCTTTTTCAAAACAGAGGCTTTTCTGTTGGTTTTATCTCCATAGCATGTTTTGGTCACCCAGAAATACACTGAAGAGATTGACATCACTTTCAGAAGAATCGACAAAAGTAAACTTTTGGATTTCCTTTGCAACCGGGTCCACCTTTGACCAGAACTTACTTGCTAAGTAACACTTAATAACCACCACTCCTGACTTCCCCTTTTCACTTTCTGTCAGGCTGGTCTTAGCTGTACGTGAGAAATTGATGAAAAAAGAACTTTTTTCAAAACGGCGGATTTTCTGTTGGTTTCATCTCTATAGCAGCCATTTTATGTTTGGGTCGAACTACACCGAACAGATTGACATCACTTTCAGAAGAATCGTCAAAAGTAAACCTTTGAATTTTCTTAGCAACAAAGATTATTTGCTAGCGTAACCGGTTTTATAATATTATGTCCAGCTCTACTCAGGGCTCAACATATTGATATATACATGACATATTTTCACAATATACCGTCAAAAAATGTGAGTAATAGGAGAACACCACTTTTGCAAGCTCGCTACACACACGGCATTAAAAATCTATAACTTCTAATTCCAAGATTTTTTCCACCTTTGCCTCCCAATGATAACCAAGAACTTACGAGATTATCGATGAAAATCCCTAAAATGAGTTTTTGTTTATAACTGGTATTAAATATGCTTTTTTTTTAATTCAAGATATCGGCCTCTTCCCAAGGTCAAAAATCAAGGAAACTCCAGGGGTTGTTGTCGTCGACGAAAAAGAATGGACATATCATCAACAAGATGGCGTGTTGAATGGCAGCTTGAGATAGAGGCTGGTCAAACTTTGTCCCAAACTTCGATTCTGCACCTTTTTAAATATCAATTTGACCACAAAATGCACCCTCAAAACAGAACGAAGCCGAATAATATGAAAAAAACTGTCCGAAAGCAGTCTGAAAGGAGTAACTGAACAAGTATCATAGGAGGAAGACGAAATGTATATCGGCTATGTTAAAGAAGGTAGCATGGATAAACGAAAAGACATCGGGTCTGCTCCGATAAGTCCAAAAAGCAGGATGAGAACGAAGAGGAAGTCGTCAACCTGACCATTTTCAAAACCATTCAGAGCATGGAAAAAGATGTGGAGGAATTCAAAGAAAAAGATGCACAGACTAGCTCTATGGTAGCTGCGCTGAGTGAAGTGGTCCAGTTTAATGCAGAAGAAGTCAAAAAATGTAAAGGTAAAGACAAAGAAACTGGAAATTCAATTTCACCTCCTTAAAAAAGAAAACGCTGAACTGAAACAGAGACTGAAGGAACAAGACAGGTACAAGATGCAATGGTGCTTAAAGATTAAAGGTTTGCCAGAGAAGAAAGACGAGAACAACAAAGTAGACCATCCAACTTTTCAAGCGTATTGCTCCGGACATAGACCTGCGCCGGCTTGAGGATGAGATGTTGTACACAGAGTGGGGAAGAAGGAAGATAACCGAAGCAGAGGTGGTGCTGTTCACCCAGAGGCTGGTCAAAGAGAAAGGATTCCCCCGTGTGCAGTGACAGTGGTGTTCACTTCTACACGATGATGCCGCTGGAGGTCAGGGAGGATGGAAGAAGCTGTGGCTGCAGGTGGAGCAGGCGTGGTGGGAGGGAAAGCACGCATCTTACCGAGGGCCCCACGCTTTCATCGAGGGTAAAAAGATTGGCTAAAGACCGATGGCTTTGAAATGTTAAATGAGTGAAAAGGTTTTTTAGGGACTGCCAATAGTTACAGAGGAAGAAAAAAACATTTTTTTGTCCAATCAGTGATAATTTTATATTCGTTCTAGGATGTTCAACTGGTCAATTTCCCTTTCTTTGTTAAATGTGAAGGGTCTTAGAGACTTGGTTAAAAGAAAAGCTTTATTTTTGTTTGATAAAGTGCAAAAAAAAAGTCGATGTTTGCTTCTACAAGAAACACATTCACGTGATGGAGATGAAAGGTTTTGGACTAACGTGGGGAGATAAAAACATTAGTCATGGAACCAACAGGTCAGCTGGTGTAGCCATTTGCTTGTATAAATTTCCAGGTGAAATCATCACTCACAGGCGGGATAATGCAGGTCACTGGCTGATCGCAGTCCTGAAAATTGATAATTTTTTTTATATTGGTAAATGTTTAAATTGAATTATTCTAAATAATAAAAGTGATCATAACATATATATATTTATGATTTAAAAATGTCAAATATACAGTCGTTTTTTACTACTTACCGGAGAAAAGATAACAGAGGACTCCCAGAAAGTGTGTTAGAACAGTTTACAGCACCAGAACACAAACCAAAATATAGCTTTAGCATTAAGCTAAAGCTAACACGGAGCAGACAAGCTAAACACAGAAGCTCTTTTCCCAGAATCCACCGCGATCATAATCTGTCAATCATAAAGTCGCGCCCCCTCATTAAACTAAAATGAAAGATGTTTATAAATAAAAACAACAACAACAACAAAAAAAACTTAGAAAAAATTCACTCCCCTCAGAGTTGTCATGAAACAAATAGGCAACCATTAATGAAATAAAAAGTAACTACCAGGCATTAAATAAAATATTAAATATTTGATGGGTGAAAATGACGATTTTAACATGGGAGTCGATGGAAAATTGCTTAGTCTAAGCACCAGCCTCTCTGGTCAATTGTGGTACTGCAACATTTTGTGACTTCCTGGTTGGCTTCACCTCCAGCCAGCTAGTGTAGCCTCTTGGTCATTTTAGACTTAAGCTAGCAGGATGAATGTGAAATTTTGCGAAAATCGCCAAAACAAAATGTTTGTTCGTACTTGAAAATCACCAAATCTCAGATTTTGACACAAAAGTGCCTCAAAGCCATGTGTTGTGTGGCCATCCCATGATCATTTCAGAACTTTCTTTGAATATCCCCAACACATGTATAGGGGTTTCGTTAGTGGATTCAAATCTTTTTTGTCTGTGCTGAGTCAGCAGTTTTTTTGTAGACATTTTTTTTTTGTTTACGGCGGCTACAATTTTAACACTGTCATATCACAATGTTATATTGTTTTGTTTAGCTTAAGCTACCAAACTTTTGGATACCCTTTTTACGACATTCCGATAAAAAATGTGCAAGCTAGATAAGATCGTAGAAGTGACGAGCTTTAGTGGTGTTTGTAGACCCCGGCTGGATGTGAAACGTGAAAAATCGCAGGGTCACATACTTTGCTACAAAATAGCCGTTAAGCCATGGGTCATGCGGGGCATCCCATGGTAATTTAAAAAAAGTTCAGTTGAATGTCCCCGACAGATGTCTTTTCTAAAATTTCTAAACTATATATATATAAAAAAGGTTGGCTCCTCTTACGTTTTTCGGCCCATTCATTTTTTAACGGTTTCGCCCGCCGTGATGTCATCGTCTAAGGTGTGTGTGTTCGAAGTTTACCATGCCAGAAATCTGGTCCTAGGTGTGTGCACATTTTGTGACCTTTCGCGCAAGTGGCGGGTGTTAGATTTGGACTCAAAAGCGCAGAAATATTTAAAATTGCGAAAACAATATAACCTTTGAAGTTAGGGACTGCTGCTGAGGACAATAATATTCACACGCGTTGACATGTAACTGTTTCGTGTTAAAATAAAATCACGAGTAAGCTCACTGAGACGATGCACAACGGTTCCTTTTTTTCCCTTTCCAGGCTTTACAGTAAGTCATGGCCTGCTGCCTCAGCCAAATCATCTAAACAGTGTTAAATGCAGAACTGAAAGGCTTAAAAACGTATTTGATATGATTAGAAAACCTGACCTTTCCGTAGAGTGTTCCGGAAAGCAGCCATGTTTGTTCCTGCTGGAGCGGGTCCGTACGAAAACAAAAACATTTTTTTGTTCCGCGCCACAGCACCATCTTTACTTAAAAACATGGGGATGTTTTCACATCACCCATAGAAGAACGCGAACCTTCCCAAAGGACAACCGAGGATGCAACCTAAAAATGTATATGTGTTATACATTATTATTAATGTTTCAGTTTAATGAATCAAGACATTTCACACTTTACCAATTTATCACATTTCTGATTCAACTACACGCAGTTTTGATTTCAATGCTAAAATAATAAACACACACCTTAATATTATCGTAAACTGCGGCGCTGCAGTTACTTTGATGATCGTAACGCGCGCTGCTGAGACTCGTCCACAAGCATGAGCGGAAGTTGCGTTTGTTGTTTTCACGTCTGTTTCCGAGACGTTCTGAGTCCGGACAAATTAGGCAGCTGTTTATGCATGTCTCCTCAAGTCCATGCAGTACGGCGTCTTTACCACCCCCGAATGAAGGTAAGAGAGTCTACTGTTTTCACCACTCGCGTTGTTCCTCGGAGAAACAGCTCGAGTTCTTGACGCCGCTCGTCTCCCCGGCTGTCCGAGTGGGCAGCTCCTGTTGGTGTGCCTGAGAGCGCTGTTTGGTTGACGCGCTTGTATCGTCGTGTCTGCGTGAATTTCCTGTCCACGGAGTATTTTAACATCAAAATTACACTTGTCTACCCTAAACTCAGGCGTGACGGACATTACTTCAAACTTCCCATGAAAAGGCCCATGATCTACTTTCCTTCACTTGGGACTTGGGACTATTTTGGGTAGTCGCCTGTCAGCGTGCAGCTGGCACTTTTCCTTTCTGTACTGTAGCTTTACTTTACTGTAGCCCGGGTATTGTCTGGTGTCTGGGAGAACATTTCCGGACTAATTAGTTCTAAATGTGACGACTGTCAAAACGATGATATTTTCCGTGGAGCAGCACTTGTGCGCGCGCGTCGTCTAGCGTGTGTGACGCGAAAGGAATGCAGCAGGCCACATGTGCTGCTGCGGTAAACAGCTTATGTAAGCATCCTCTAAGCTTGTTCTTCAGACCGCTTCTACACTATTAATACGTATAAGTTACGCGCGCCTGGCATGCATTCAGCTGACAGCAGTGAAGTTAAGATAGCATGCAGCCTCCTGCTGCTGCTGGATCTCGGCTTGGGAGCAGAAATGCATGGCTGCAGTGTTGAGTTCAAGGCACACCACCTAAGACCGTGCACTGCATTTTTGGCAAGTAATGTTTCTGGATTTGCTTCAGGTTCATTTCCAAAAAAATGTCTGTGTTCTGGAAATCAAAAGCGGTGACATCAAAAATTGAGTCACATTCAGTTTGATATGTGGGGAAACGGCTATAATGTACTGGATCAAATGTGCATTTGTGAAAGTCAGTGCTGGAGTTGTGCTCGTTTGGAGTTGAGCTAGGAGGTAACATGTTTTTTTTTTTTTTTTTTTTTCACTCATCCTTTAAACCTGATTCATTTGAGAGTGTGGCACAGAAAGCTGGCGTCTTTCTCAAACACTTCTGCTCCATTGATTTTTCGTTAAGGGTATCACATTACTTATGTCATTGTACCTGAGAACATTCAGAGTTCAGCTTCTTTTATTTCACTAAATGAAAACAACTCATTATTTTCTTGAAATTCCAACATCACCAAAAAGCCACCCGACTCAAACTTTTTAAAATTGAAAAACCAATGTAACTTAAATGTAAGATGTCAGTAGCGATGTGCTTGAACTCATTTATTGTTGTGTGTTTGTCTTTGAGGTTAAATATGTAAAGCAGAAGTTTCTTCTGTGTTTTTCAGAGTAACAGGTATGCCAAAGGAAAAATATGATCCTCCAGATCCCCGCAGATGTTACACCATCATGTCAGCTGAGGAGGCAGCCAGTGGAAAGAAGTCTCACTGGACTGAACTGGAAATTTCTGGTTAGTTTAACTGACTCATCTTATACCTACGTCCACTGTCCAACAATGCAATACATAACAAACTACAGAAACCAGGAAAGAATAATGAACATAACAGGATACAGTCAAGAATATAATTATTAAATCTGACAGCAGACTTGCACATTTCATTTAAAGCAATAAAATAAATAGAGCTGTCAAATGATCGTGTCATGATTAATTTATTACAGACATTTTAGCGCAGTTGTTTAAATTGCGTTAATCTCTTGCTTCTTTGAAGTCCATTCATGTCTGATGATGCACACCTGGAAGGGCATTACCCCCAAATACCATGGTCATTTACAAAAAAATCAGATCACCGTGTGACATAGACCAGTGAGAACAAACCCTCCCAGGAAGAGTCTGCGCTGCAAGCCTTGGCCCCAAGCTAACGCACACACCCATTTTCTCAGCAGAGCTAAAGGTGATAAGCAAAACATTTTCATTTTAAATGCACAATACTGTATATCTTCCAATCGTGTCCTGTCACCAATAAATGCCAGGTTTAACAAGTGTTCATTGCTTTAGACGCCGGGCTCCTTTAACACGCACACACACACAGAGACACGCACACACACCCACCCTCGGTCCAGTCAGTGCAGTTGTACAGACACTGAGGATATGTGTGTTGTGAGCCAGTGTAGCGATGGCCAGGATTACTAAAGGCGGTATACACATCCATCTTTGCAGAAATTTGGATGTTTGTTTTCGTGGGAGAAACGCAGACAGATGATGATGGCTGATGAGGCCGGCCCTAGGATTACATCATGAAATGTTTGGCACCCAGACGGAGCGGCAGCCAAAGCCTCAGAGATCGAGTCGTTTTACTTCTGGGTAGGAAAAAACTTGCGAAAATAAGTAATTTGTCATAAATAATTTGTTCTTTAGTGTGCAAAAGATAATATATAATTATATTTATTAAAATAATTACAAAAAGCATGGTATAGGCCCTTTAAACACAGCATCATATTGCCTCTACCTGCATGTTTTTGTCCAGATGATGATGCAAAAGTTTGTTATAAATAAACAAAGTCCAAATTGTTCAATTCCTCCAATGTCACAACCTCGTGTCTCATCTCCTCCTTCCTATATCCTTTTTCTCTTTCTCTTCTGCTGCATCTCAGATTTCAAAAGGATCAATTTCACCATAAAGGTTAAAGGAAAATATTAAATCATTCATTTCTTTTCTACTGTTTTGCTGTTGTGAGAACCTATGAAATAAAGTATGTCCATACATGCATGATGACATTGTATTTTGTGGTCATTATTTTTTTGATTCCTTAGAAAAGTGTTCCTACTGTTTCTTTGATGTTTTTATTTTGAGCACTCTGTACCTGATGGTTTTTTTATGGCCCACAGCAACCGTCCCTGTCTGCAAGGACGATATTGTTTTCGCAGTTAGATACATTTCTGGTCTTTGGAGTGAAAATTTAACGCCCACCACATGCACTAAAAGTCACCAAAATTTGCACACACCTAGGACCCGGTGAAAATAAATTTTGGGAATAGTGAATAAGATGACATCATGGCGAGCAAACCGTAAAAAAATCAATGGGCTGAAATTTACTTATTAAGCCAAATAAATATTTCAAAATACACAAAGGAAACCAGATTACACATGTCGGGGATATCCAAAGTAAGTTTTGAAATTACTATGGGATGGCCACATTACCTATGGCTTGGCAGCCTTTTTGTGGCAAATTGTGAGATTTGGCAATAATCAACTTTTTACACAATATGGGAAAACAACACTTTTGTTTTTTATGATTCTCACAAAACTTCACACACAAGCCACCAGTTTAAGTCTACAACAACACAGAAGTTTCATTGACCTTTAACCTTGGGAAGAAGCCGCCATCTTCAATTTAAAAAAAAAAAAAAGCACTTTTAGTACCAGCCACAAACGAAAACTTGTCTTAAGGATTTTTATCGATCATCACCTAATTTGTTGAGCATCTTTGGAAAGCTAATGTGGAAAAAATGTTGGAATTTGAAGTTTAGTTCTATAGCGTTTTTCTACCTTTGCTTTAAGACCCAACGTTCTTTACAGTCACAGTTCCATTTACCCACACTCACAGACTATGGCATCTCCATTGACTACTGGTTGGTACTAGTCTTGGTACTAGTCTTAGTACCAACTTCAACAACCAAGAGCAACGTGGTTGATATAAGTGGAAACCAAACCTGCTATCCTCCAACGAGAGGTTGACCTCTTATGCTATGCACCATGGCCCTACACCACACAAAAGAACACTGATTTAAAGAGAGTGATCACATAACTCTGAAGAGTGAGCAGCGAAAGAACTGTGAGCTTCAGACTGACCCTTACTTTTGTTCTGTTGTCAGGGAGGGTGAGGAGTCTGAGCAGCTCTCTTTGGGAGCTAACCCATCTGACGGCACTACATATCAACGATAACAACCTGACTCGCATTCCCCCTGACATCGCAAAGCTGCCCAACCTGGTTTACCTGAACCTGTCATCCAATAAGCTCCGCGGTCTGCCCTCTGAACTGGGCAACATGGTTTCTCTCAGGTACACGTCTGATTCATGCATTGCATAAAGCAGGAGAAGATTGAGGGTCATAGGTGGTTGCTGCATTCTTGGTCCAGAAATCACCAAAGTGAATGTCTACAGGGTTAAGGGCTTTCCTGAAGAAAATGTCTCCAGCTTCCAGCTGTCATGTTTGGGCTGTTCTTACGTACTTTGATTTGAAAGATGAATCACTTTAGATCATACAAGCTTCACAGATAAATAAAATCTCATGCCCAGAGAGCAGAGAAATAGGGGTGTGTGGCCTGAATACAGTCAGTCTGTTTATGTGAAAACAAAAACCAGATTACTGGGAGTAACTGGATAATTGTTTTGATCAAATGTGATGTGTTTACATTCTCTTCAGAAATGTAGGAATAGATGATATATATGTATATATATATGTATATATATATATGTATGCCCTTTTCAGAGCTTGTGTTCAGTGTTCGAAGCCTCAGACACACCAAGCACCTCGAGCTGTGCAATGTATCAGAATTACTTTAAAAAAAAAAAAACAAGTTTGATGTGTTTTTATACTTCTATGATGACAGTTCACACAGAGCAGATGTGGTTCTTGTTGATTAATGCTGAACTTCAGACCACTGAAACATTTAGGGCTAAACTATAGTGTTAACCCCCCTCTTCGTCAGATCATTGACAGCTTCTTGTCTCCTCCCCATCAGGGAATTACTCTTAAATAACAATCTTTTACGAGTTCTGCCATATGAGCTTGGGAGGCTTTTCCAGCTGCAAATTCTTGGTCTAAAAGGTAAGATTTTTATTTTACTGCTCTTTGAAAGCACTACAATAAAATCATGGCCAAGTGCCTGTTTATTATGAATCTCCTCTTCTCAGGGAATCCTTTGTCCCAGGACATCCTGAACCTCTACCAGGAGTCCGATGGAACCAGGAAGCTTTTGAACTACATGCTGGATAATCTAGCAGGTAAATGACTCCCCAAATGTCACATAACTACTCTGCTCTTTGTCAGAAATCATGCATGTACAGCAAGGTGTCAGTGGTAAACCTGAGGACAGCAGGTGTGATTTAGCAACTTCTCTGCTCCCAGTATCAATAAGAACTTCTTACTCTTTCTCTACTGTGCAGTTCATCCTGAGCAGCTTCCTCAAAGAGCCTGGATCACCCTTAAGGAACGAGACCAAACGACCCCCTCAGGTGAGGTTTGCTGCCCCATGCAGTTTACACTGAGCAGCTACATGACTCAGAACTACTATGACTATTACAGTATTTTGAAAGAAATAAACTGACCTTTCCGAGGTGTGATCAGACCTAAGGATAGGTGATATATCGGTGCCGGGATCGGTATCAGCGATATTTACAGAATTTGAGATCATCTGTATCAGCCCGATATTAAAAATTCCACCGATATATCCCCTTGTTTCTCTTTTTCTTTGACCAGTGGTTACAGGAGAAGAAGCGCTCTGTTTAGCACAGGCTTGCTCCCCTTCCCACCACCTTATGTGTCTTGCGCCAGATGCTACACGCACACAGGAAGAAGTCACATTCTAACTCCCAGCTCATCATTTATGGACGTATGGTTCAGGCCCCCTCCGTGTCACATTTTGACGTTTGGGGTGACTCCATTGTTTTTCGACGTGCTTCCTGTTCCCATTAAATCAAGGGTCCTCAACCCCCTGGCCTCGAACTGATCCGAGAGGTTCTTGGTACCGGGCCGCAGACTTGCATACACTTACTTTGATTCTTTACATGTTTTTATTTACTGACTTTGAAGGAAGTTTTATTTTGGAAAACTACCAGGTTCTATTCACCACATCCACTTGTCTTACCGCATTGTGTGACATAAAGCGACTGCTCGCTGTGCTAGCCAAGTTAAAAGCCCAAAGCTGAACTTCAGGCTGAGATGGCTGACTGAGCGGACGGCTTTCGCTGAGCTCTTGCCTTTTGCCCCATTTTTCAACGCGGATGTCAGCTGAGATTGAACGTCCTTGCTAAGAGAGAGTTGCCCTCTGTTTGAGTGTGGTTTGGAAAACTTTCATTGGAATTTTACTCTAATGGCTTCAACGAAAGCTGACTCGAAGCTAGCTACACCGCAGCCGCTGACCATGTGCGAGCATGACTTTTCCCAGATGGACATCACTTGAATTGAATTGAATTGAATTGAATTGAATTGAATTGAATTGAAAGGATTTATTTCAAGCAGACAAGATATACAAGACATGTGTAACACAATCAACACCCACAAAGATTTGCAACAGTAATCATGTCAAACATAGGATAACTAGACATCAGAAAATTGACTGCTTGAAAGGGAGTGGGAGGAAGCGAACTTATATAATCCCACCCTGACTTTACATTAGATATCAACCGGTTTGTAACTAATTATCAGGTATTTATACTGTACTGACAGTATTCAGGTAATTAAACATCCTTGAGTAACAATAAGTTATACTGCTTTGCATGTGAGTAGAACACTATTTTAAACTTGATTGAAGCATATACAAAAATAATAATAATACAGAATAATCATAAAATATATATATATATTTATTTATTTATTTATTTATTTATTTATTTATTTCTTTTTAAGAATAGTTTTAAGAATAGTTTCATCATAAAAAAATCAATGATGTGAATAAATTAAAAATGATTAATTAAAGAAAAAAGTAAAGAATAAACAAAGACAAAACAAAAAGATCAAAATCAGTAAATATCAAGTAGATGCTGGCTATCTTCATCAGACAAGTCATTTCTTCAGATCAAGTATAGAAAGAGGCAACAATAAATCATTTGTGTCTGAAAGATCATTTACTTTAATCAGATGTAGAAAATCGATAAGTGCAGGTTGTTTCATTAGTAGATTCTTTGACATTAATCACATTTCAGGGAAATATGTCAAGTAATATGATTCATGCCATCAGCCAAGATGGTAATCCTGCGTTCTGCTCCTGATTAACAGCCGTCCTTCAGGTTAGAACAGAGTTTATAAAGTTCTACTCGTTGTTATGACTGCAGACTTTGTGTTTTCTGCAGGGCAGAAATCACTGCTGAAAATCAGGTCAAAGTTGATCTAAGAGTCAGTGGTAAAATCCCGGGCGCCATATTTTCTTGAAATCATTTTTTATTCTTATTTCGATTCAAATAAAGGCTTAGACATCCGTGACCACACACTTCTCAAAGTCTTTCTTGTGGTGATGACCACAGCCTTGGTCAAGTCAGGTGGACCGAGCGGTTTCACATAGATCCTGGAATTCTCTGGATCTGTTTTTTCCGCTTCAGGAGTCGGGCATGCTTAGCCAACAATGCGTTATGTTTCGATAAGTCATCATTAATGAAAATCTCTGAACCTTTTAGCAGTTTTCTTTGCTTCATCAGAGCAATTTTGTGCTTCTGATTCACAAACCTGATGAGGATCACTGGTTTATCTGACTCATTTCTCCTGGGAAGCGGGTGGCAGATTTCGATTTCATTCAAATCCAAGGAAATCCCTTTAGAAGTGAGGAATCATCCGACTTGAGCTTCAACAGATTCGGCTTTTTTCATAGCGGCTCCGCTAGCATCCGTGCTAACGTTAGCTGCTCCAGACTTGGCTCTTGGTTTGAGTTGAAATCCCGTAAGAATGATGTTATTCATTCTTAGTTGTTGATCCGCGTCGTTCTGTCTTCTATCCATGAGGTCAAGCCGATTATCCTGTTGTTCATTTTGTACTTTTTCTTGACGGAATACCTGCACGAGTGCCAGCAGAGGTGTTATCTTAGCCTCCAATACCAACAGTGGAGTTAACTTGGCCTCCATAGCCAGCAATGGAGTTCGCTTGGCTTGGATGTCCGCTTGTTTGGCTTGGATATCTACCAATACAGCTTTAAGTTCTGCCAGTTCAGCTTTAGGTGCCATGTTCAGCTCTCTCTGTAGCAGAATATCTGCTATGTAATATAAAGAATATATAAAAAACGCTCCAAAAAACGTCAGGAATCGAGAGCCGAAGAAACCCCTCGTGTGCCTTCGTGTGACCCGGAACCAGAACCACTTCCAACATGAAAAGGAGACCACCAACAACTCATACAAAATCTTCAGGTGAAAGCGGGACAGGAGTCTACTTTGGCTGCAATTGAAAAACTAACCTCCAAAATTAATGACTTTGGAAACTAGCTTCGAGAAAACTCTCTAATGGTGGCAAATATCTTCTGGCTAGTCTGCAAGAAAACTAACTGCAAGAAAAAGATGGACAAAGAGATGCCATGGATTATAAAAAAGAACCAAGAGCTAAAGGGAAAAAGTTACAGAACTGGAGAGATATAAAGGAAGATGGAACCAACAAATTCACAGTCTGAAAGTAAAAGATGTTGAGAACATCCGAGAAGTTATGGTTGGAATCCTGTTCAAGATCGCACTCCAGTAGGCAGAAACAATGGAGGACGCTGCTCATCGGCTGAGGAGGAAGGAAGACATCACCAGATGATCTTACAGTTTGAAGAGAGCAAGTAAGCAACCTGAAGAAGAGCCTTCGACTTCAGAGATAAATAAATCTGCTGTTTGCAAATAAAATCAGGAGTCTTCCTTGATATATGGAGACAGTTGTTTCCACATACCAAGCTGCTCTGTCGAAAAGGCAACGACTGACTCTCGAATGTTTGTCCTGCAGCTGTGACCGATGGTCAATATTTGCTGATACCAATATTTAAGCTAGTTGGTCACACAGTACTAATATTTGATGAAATATTTATTTTCTTGTTGAGTGAACACTATATAAGTGGGTCAAATCATGTGATGTGTTTATTAACAGAGATGAACAGACTTCCCGGAAATCAACGCTCCGACGCGATCAGATGTCATTTTAGGAACACACAAATGAAAAACCATCTACAGCTTCAAACATTTTTCCTTTTCTGATTGCTTTTTTCCGCAGATTGCTGAAAACTTTGTGAAACATATTTATTAGCCTTCAAGTAATTAAGACTCAAATGGGAATCAGAAGAAGAATTTATGCTTTGGTTGTGCTTTTTCTGATCAAAATAATTATCTGTTGTAACTAATATCTTCAGTTGTTACAGGGCTGTAGATTATATTTTTGCACTAGTTTCACCCGTGCGCCTATCTTCTTTGTCTTCTTTTGTTCCATTTTTTGGACCACATTGCATTTAACTCAGCAGTTATAGATGATCTTTTTGCTTTTTAATTTCTGTCAATGTCAGCATGAATGACATGAATGATTAGCTTATAAACTAGTTAAAATAAAGGACTTTATTTGCTTGTGATTAGTACAATGCATATCCAGTATCAAATCATGCATAGGTATGTGTTGAACTAATACATTTCTTTGATGGCACAGCTGTATTTCAGGCACTTCATGCCAAATAAGTTTCTGATGCACAAATGTCATCATCCAATCATTGGTGTCCCATAAAATCTACTTTTTTCCAGTTTCTTCTGTGTTTCAGTTATTAACTTTTTTTTCATTTTGATATTTAGAAATAATTTTGTTTTCCGAAATGTTTCATTTCTTAGTTTTTTATTTTTTTGTTTTTTTTAGTAGTGTTTTGGTTTCTGGAATTTTGTTTATATTTATAGAATGCAATGTTTTTGGAAATGTTTATTTGGTTTTTCTAAATTGTTGTTTTGACCATTAATGCTTTTGCGTTGAAGTGATTTTCACTTCACAGCTGCCATTGTTAGCTGACTTGTTTGTTGTACATGGATGTGTTCGTTTTGGAAAAGTATAAACATAGATACAAACTCAGTATCAAGTCTCAGATCACAGGAACATGTGCAAAAATAATTATGAGCAGCTGTCATTAAACAGACTGAACTTGTGCACGCACACGTGCGCTCTATGCCGCTTATGGATTTTTTAGCACTAATCTAGCTGCACATTTACCAACTTAACAGGAAGTAAATAACCATAGAGACCGTCCAAAGAAAAGCAAGAATTGACACAAACTCATTGAAATCATCAACACACGCTTCAGAGACCCAAAACATCAAAGAAAAGTCATTCTTCTCTCAGCTATCACAGCGGCACGCACACAAAGCAGGGCAGATGATGTCATCACTTCCCTAATGAGCAAGTATCTGAGAACCAGAACTAAACTTAAGGGAAACGTATTAACAACATTTATAACTGAGTCTTTTGTGCACATAACAGCTGGCCGCATTGGTGCGACCATGCTTTTCATGTTTTAGGCGCGCTATTGAAAAATGAGCAGATGCTCGTTAAAAAAGGAAAAAAAGTGCAGTACACTCATAAAATTAATATTTGGTGTCAATCGTCACAAATGTAGTGCATAGAAAAGCAAACGACAACGCAATACTTTTTGGATCCTTTTCTTGGTGTATCGGTTGGGCAGCCTTGTATTACTGACTAGTTAGAATTTTCATGTGAAAAGTAATATAACTGTCAGATGTCCGTCATTCCTGCCTAAAAATGTATTACAATGAAAGTCGTCTTAAACTGTTGTATTTCTCTTGTGCTTCATTCTCTCTGCAGCTGTGTTCACAGTCATGTGCTACAATGTGCTGTGTGACAAATATGCCACAAGGCAGCTGTACGGTTACTGCCCTTCCTGGGCCTTGAATTGGGAGTACAGGAAGAAAGGCATCATGGAGGAAATCACCAACTGTGATGCAGACATCATCAGCCTACAGGTAAAGAAAAGAGGAAATGATGATGAAGGAGTGAGAGGCTGCTCGTTCTAAAAGCTGTGAACTTCCTAAGCCTGGACTGCTACAAGCTTCGCCTTTTGCATGGACAATAAACAATGTGGAATCTCTGACAGTGCTGGATTGCTGTCACCTTTGTAGAAAATCATAAAGGATTGCATCATCAAGACATCCAAGGGCTTGCTGTAGTCTGAGAGTACAAAGAATAGTCTGCTGCCCAGGATCTATTTAGTTTTTCTCTTTTAATCTAGTAATGATGCAGCCCCAGCCCAATGAAAGTCTGCTCAAAAATGACTTGGTGGTCTCTACTACAATATCTGAATGATCTATAGCAACGGGTTGAGACACTTTCTGGCAGGAAATAGTCTCTGATGTCATCCTGCAGAGTGCAGACATCTTCTCAGTCCTAACCATAGTCCTGCAATATATCTTCCAATAGTAGCCAGGGCATTTATTAAAAAAAAATTGTCGGCCGACCCGTCGTTTATTAGAAACCAGTGTCTATTGGAGACCGCCGTTTATTCCATCACAGACAGAATGGTGATGGTTAATGGGTTAATTTTGTGTAAAATTTGATCACAAAATGGAGAAAAATACAGATGAACATTTCAGGATTCACTTAAATGAGAACATTGTATTCTGTTCTGATTAGCACTGGCTGTGAACGACAATCTCTATCAAAAATCCCCTTTACTTTCATGCCGATCATTTTCCTGGAGACACGAGCACCTTTTCCTTTGCTCAGTAAGCCATGTTCAAACCAGTTCTTCTAATTTGTTGCTGCTTTGTCTGCTCACCAGTCGGTTTGCTCCTTTTCTTTCTGCAGCCGTCTCCGCGCTTTCACCCGTCTGCTTGCGCCATTCTCGGATAGTTTTGAGATTTATCTCAAAATGTGGTTCAGATTCCTCACGAGAATGTTCTTTGGACAATTCCACCACAAAAACTTTAAACAAAATTGAATTTGCCATGCTGCATTGGCTCACAACATAAATGCCACAGACCCCCAGCCTCTTCCAGACTGAGAATGCTGCATGTGTGCAGGGGGGGTGGATGGTCTTAAGGTAAGGCCGGTCACTATTAGAGACCGGCATCTAAGCCAGAGCTCACACCGGCATCTGCGGTCCGGAATCTGCGGTCCGGCCCCTGCAGTCCGGCCCCTGCGGTATGGCCCCTGCGGTATGGCCCCTGCGGTACGGCCTCTGCAGTCCGGCCCCTGCGGTCCGGCCTCTGGAGTCTGGCCTCTGCGGTCCGGCATCTGCGGTACGGCCTCTGCGGTCTGGCCTCTGCGGTCTGGCCTCTGCGGTCCGGCCTCTGGAGTCTGGCCTCTGCAGTCCGGCCCCTGTGGTATGGACCCTGCGGTACGGCCTCTGCAGTCCGGCCCCTGCGGTCCGGCCTCTGGAGTCTGGCCTCTGCGGTCCGGCATCTGCGGTCCGGTTTCTGCAGCGCTCCTTATGGTGCGGCTGAGGTGCGGACGTTTTTCCAAAATAAAACCTATTTTTTTGCTGCGCTCAGATTAGAAAGTTAACTAAAGTATGCCCACAAAGAAAAAGAAGTGTTTGAACAATGATGGTTTGTTTACTATGACGTCATATTTAAATGGCAGGTTCTTGTCAGAACCAACGTGAGTTCAGAGGTTCGCGAGGTTGGCAGCAGAGGCTCCTTGCAGAAGTACCACAAGCAATCCATAGTCAGTGTGAGCTACCAACTGTACCGAGACCGCACGGGAGCCGGACCGCTGGATGTATGAGCACGGGTTAATACAACTAACACCTGTTAGACCCGATGGTTATTGGAGACCGGCCATTATTGTAAATATCAGGTAGTCAATAATTTTTATTGCCCCCCCCTCCACACACACACATTTTCTTGGTTATTTCTGTTATGTTTGTGACTTAAAAGAAAGTATATTCTTAGCAAAAGAGTAAACTGGAACAGCAGGACAGAAGACTCTGCACTTCAGAAGAAACAGCTGCAGTTTTGAGTTGTATGGAAGTAGCTCTTCCAGGCTGGCTGTCACCTGCTGTCATGTTTGGGAGTTTTTAAAAATCACCTTATGCTATGTAAAAGATTCTCTCTTTTGTCTTTCTTGCATAAAGCTGCTGAACTCTTCTGCTGCTGCCACCTACTGTACACTTGGGTTACTGGCTTGAGTAAAATGTATCCAGCTTTTCTGAAAGATACATCTCCTCAGTCACATGGACATCTAAACCAAATTATTCCATAGTGACCCGTACTCTGAATTTTTAACTGAGTTTGCAGAATTTCTATCAACTATTGTTTTAGATTCTGATAAAATAATAATAGTAGGGGATTTTAACATTCATGTTGATGGCTCTAGTGACTGTCTAGGACATGCTTTCTCAGCTTTATTAGATAATGTTGGTTTAACACAAAATGTAAAGGAACCCACTCACTGTCACAAGCACGCCCTGGACCTTGTTTTAACTCATGGTATAGAGATCAGCCAGCTGAGTGTGCTCCCTCATTACACCATACTCTCAAATCACTTTCTAATCACCTTTCAGTTTGTTCTAGAGAATTCCACCGCTCCAATAAATAAAGAACAGCTCAGAAGAACATTGACTGATCGTTCTGTATCTGAATTTAAACTTACAGTCCAACAAATATTTGGTAACATGCTGAGCAAACACTCTGAGAGCAGCCCCCATAGTTTCAGTCCCAGAAAAATTGATCAGTTTGTTGATGACTCCATGGAGGCCTTCACGAGAACACTTGATGTTGTTGCTTCTTTGAAATCAAAACTATTTAGACAAAACCGAGTATCACCGTGGTACAACGCTGAAACACGTTCTCTTAAACAAGTAACTCGTAAGTTAGAAACAGAATGGCGCCAATCCGGCTCAGAACAGTCTCTGAATAGCTGGAAATATAGCCTTTTAAATTATAAAAAATCTCTGCGTAAAGCAAGAACCCAATACTATTCAGCTTTAATAGCACAGAATGAAAATAATCTGAGATTTCTTTTTAGTACTATAGCCAGACTGACCAGCAGTCACAGCTCAGTGGAACCACATATTCCTGCTACTCTCAGCTCTGAGGAATTTCTTTCATTCTTCGATTGTAAAATCCTAAATATTAGACAAAAGCTGAACAAAGTTATCCCTACTGTCAGCCCAGAGCAGGCTAAAACAGTAGAAACAAAGGCATCTATAGAAACCTCTGTAACATTAGACTGCGTCACTGCTGTAGATCAAGCAGAATTAACATCACTTATTACATCCTCCAAAAGCTCAACTTGTCGTTTAGACTCAATCCCCACTAAGCTTTTTAAAGAAACATTCGCCTCAGTTAATGAATCAATTTTAACTATTATAAATACTTCCATAGAAACAGGTTATGTGCCACAGTCTTTTAAATATGCAGTTGTTAAACCTCTTCTGAAAAAGCCCAGTTTAGATCCTGGCATTCTGGCCAATTATAGACCAATATCAAATCTCCCCTTTATCTCAAATATATTAGAAAGAGTTGTAGTTAAACATCTATACTGCCACCTACAGGACAATAGCCTCTTTGAAGATTTCCAGTCAGGGTTCAGATCTCACCATAGCATTGAAACTTCACTAGTTAGAGTCACTAATGACTTGTTACTGGCCACAGAAAAGGGACTAATCTCTATTCTGGTCCTGTTAGATTTTAGTGCAGCTTTTGACACTATAGACCACAGCATCTTACTCCAGAGACTAGAGCATGACATAGGGATCAGAGGATTTGCCCTTCAATGGTTTAAATCCTATCTGATAGGTACCAGTTTGTTCATGTAAATGGACATTCCTCCCATTATAGTTGAGTTAGCCATGGAGTCCCACAGGGCTCAGTTCTAGGACCCATCCTGTTTATGCTTTACATGCTGCCTCTAGGGAATATAATCAGGAAACATGGGATTAATTATCACTGTTATGCGGATGATACACAGTTGTATCTATCCATTAAACCCGACCAGAATGACCGCTTAGAGAAACTTAGTGCCTGCATTAGTGACATCAAGATTTGGATGACAGTTATTTACCTCCTCTTAAACCCAGAAAAAACTGAGGTCATTATACTAGGTCCGAAATACCTCAGAGATACCCTACCTGTTCAGATGGTCTCCCTGGATGGTGTCGATATAGCCTCCAATCCCACAGTTAGAAACCTGGGGGTTTTATTTGACCAGGATTTATAATTTAAGGCTCACATATCACAGGCTTGTAAAACTGCATTTTTTCATCTACGCAATATTTCTAGGATCAGAAACATATTATCTAGAAGCGATGCTGAGAAACTCATCCATGTTGTTACGTCTAGGCTGGATTGCTGTAACTCTTTGCTAGCAGCGTGTCCTAAAAGTTCTTTAAAAAGTCTTCAGCTTGTTCAAAATGCAGCTGCTAGATTGTTAGCAGGAACCAGCAGAAGAGAACACATTACTCCTGTATTTGCTTCACTTCACTGGCTACCAGTTAAATCTAGAATCAAGTTCAAAATCCTCCTGCTAACCTATAAGGCCTTGAATGGGATGGCCCCATCCTATATTAAAGATCTCATTGTGCCTTACCAACGAAACAGAACACTTCGCTCACAAAATGCAGGACTGCTTGTGATTCCTAGAATTTCTAAAAGCACAGTTGGAGGTAGAGCTTTTAGCCACCAAGCTCCTGTTTTATGGAATAAGCTCCCAGCTCATGTAAAAGAGGCTGACACAGTTTCTAAATTGTGAGACTTAAAACATTCCTCTTTGGAAAGGATTATTGCCAGGCTATCTAGCAATCAGAGAATATTTAACTTACTGCTGCCCTACCTCACCTACTGGAATGAAGTTTACCACACTGGCTCTACTCGCTCCTACTCACTCTTCATCCGCCTCCTACACCCTACCCCCCTTCCTCTCTCCTCTACCCTAACCAGGGTCTGTATCCTTCTCCCACCCCCAATCCCCCCACCTGCAATCTTCATTACATCACTTGCCATCTGTCATTGCATTATTTTATTTTGTTTATCAAGCCTCTGTTTGGTGCAGTGCGATTCACATGTTGTCCCTCTTTCCCACTCCCCTACGGCGGAGCGGGAGAGATTTCTGATTCCAGGTAGATCGTCTGCACTCCTATCTTTGGCCGTGACCTTGCCTTTGGCTCTTCCTACTCCTGTCTTTGGCCGGGACCTTGCCTTTGGCTATTCCTGCTCCTGTCTTTGGCCGTGACCTCGCCTCGCCTGTACTCCTGTCTTTGGCCGTTACCTCGCCTGTGCTCCTGTCTTTGGCCGTGACCTCACCTCGCCTGTACTCCTGTCTTTGGCCGTGACCTCGCCTGTGCTGCTGTCTTTGGCTGTGACCTCACCTCGCCTGTGCTCCTGTATTTGGCTGTGACCTCGCCTGTGCTCCTTTCTTTGGCCGTGACCTCACCTCGCCTGTACTCCTGTCTTTGGCTGTGACCTCGCCTGTGCTCCTGTCTTTGGCCGTGACCTCGCCTGTGCTCCTGTCTTTGGCCGTGACCTCGCCTGTGCTCCTATCTTTGGCCGTGGCCTCGCCTCGCCTGTGCTCCTGTCTTTGGCCGTGACCTTGCCTCTGGCTCCTCCAGCAAACCCAGCTGTTTCCACAACTCCTACTGGATGAAGCCCATCTGCTACTCTATTCAAACATGTCGTTGTTTATTTAAATATTTAGCTGTTATATTAACTTGTAGCTGACGTGTTTGTTTTTTTAGACATATACTTGTTATTCAACCATGTAGTTACAGAATGAATTAAGCTCACTTTTCTTTATTAGTTCTAGCACATCACCTGTCCATCCGGGGTTGAGGATCTCTCCTTCATGTGGGCAACCCTGAGGTTTCTTAGTAACCCACCCCCCCACCCCACCCCCAAAAGAAAAAAGGATAGAGTTTTTTTTTTTATGAGTTATTCCTCAACGTGAAAGAAGGTGTAAAGACAGAGATGTTTGTTCAGCTTAGTTTGTTTAACAACCAGCTATTGTTTACTTTTGCATGATTGATGTTCTTTTGTTGTTTCTTGCAGTATTCTGATATCAGTCCAATGAGATGGCTGTGGCTGTGATATTGGGCTATATAAATAAAATTGAATTGAATTGAATTTAAACTCCAAAATATGCTCGTTTCTGTCTGTGTCCACAGGAGGTGGAGACAGAGCAGTACTACACATTCTTTTTGGAAAGACTAAATGCTCGTGGCTATGACGGCTACTTCTGTCCCAAATCTCGTGCCAAACTGGTCTCTGAACAAGAGCGGAAGCACGTGGATGGCTGCGCTGTGTTCTTCAAGACGCAAAAGTAAGTCTGTTCTTTGTGTTGTCAGAATTTTGTCATTAGCAAATCATAAAAATGTGATTTTCCTGTCTGATTTAAACAAGTCAAACATCCAAAAGTCTTTTTTTCCCTATGTTTCTGCAGGTTTACTTTGATTCAAAAGCACACTGTGGAGTTCAATCAAGTAGCCATGGCCAACTCTGAGGGCTCGGAGGTCATGCTGAACAGAGTGATGACCAAAGACAACATTGGAGTGGCTGTTCTGCTGGAGGTCAACAAAGACCTATTCTCTTGTGGTAAGAACTGACTGCTACTCCCTGCTGTCCACTGAGTAGTGTTTTACTCCTCACCAGAGCTGATTTCCTCTGAAAATCCTTTTCATATTGTTGTAAAAGCTCACCTGAGCTCAGATTTAGCTCAAACGTGTGTGAATGCAGACCATCTAAAGTCGGGAAAAGGTCTTAGCTCACGGTATGTCCACCAGGGCTGGACAAGTAATTTTGCAGTGTATTTGCTGAAGCACTGTTCTAACAGCAGGGTTGCCATTGTTTTCTGATCTAATTGCACACGCGAGGGAATTGGGGTTGTAGAGAAAGTGCCTATTTGTCTCCCTATGCTTCACCTTTATTGCCTCTATAGAGTTCAGCATTACCTGAATGGACATAGGGAGAACACACTGTCAGCAATGTGCAAGCGAGACACGAACTGCTCCAAAGCTTAATGACAGGTCATCTTAAAACTATTCTAATAATAAGATTAATTACTAACATCAGTAATAATCGGAAGTTGTGTCTCCTACTAGTTTTAAAGCAAACTGTTTTAACTTTGTTGAGTTTGTAGAACAAAAGGGCAGAGTTTTTTGATGTGTCACCATTGGATTCAATTCAATTTACTGGTTTATTTTAAGCATTAATTGTAGACGATACAAGAAAAAAAATCCCACAATCAAACTCATTACAGAAATAATGAAATGCATTGATTAAAAAAACAAACTTAAACAAAGACTCACTTAAGTCACATTTGATTAATTAAAAATAGTGATTATTAATTAAGGTGGCATAGAACTTGATTTATTTCTTGCAAAAGAGTGGGGGGAAAAGCAAAATTAGATAATCCCACCCCTAATGAATTATTTCATTTGATAGTTTTACATAGTTTTCATAAACAGGTTCTGATGAGATCAAGTGCAGATTTTTTCAAGCAACAAAGATGAATGCTTATTGAGTATTGATTATTCTCATCAAAACATTATTAACATGATTTCAGTAAACTGTAACATCAATCACACATCATGTAACAGATATGTAGTTAATGATGATCATCAGAATACAATTTCATATTAATCCAGAAATCCTCCCTTCACATTGCAAATTAAGTTTTAAAGTAACAATAGAATGATTGTTTATTATCCTCTGAAACACCCATTACATTTTTTTTAGTAAATATTAATGATTCACACTTTAGGTAACCAATATGGAATAGTCATTGATTATCATTAGATCACAAATAATCTTATCCAGTAATCATTGCTACATGTTGCTGATCAACTGATTGATATTGATTATAACTGAAATATATCAGTAATCATTATTGCACATTACACAGTGTAAAACTCATTATTTGTTATTAAAAGATCTTTGATTATTTCACCGCATTCAAATTCACACATCCACGCATTTGAAATTCAATCTAACACACCAATCTTTTGTTTGAAATGAAAATTTTCTGCTGCCACTAAGGCATACTTTTTTGCTGCATCACATGTGTGCTGTTCGTTGTAATGTTACTTAACCCGGGCTCACACCACCTGCTGTCCGGCTCCCGTGCGGCTGCAGAGCGGTCTCGGTACAGTTGGTAGCTCACACTGACTATGGATTGCTTGTGGTACTTCTGCAAGGAGCCTCTGCTGCCAACCTTGCGAACCTCTGAACTCACGTAGGTTCTGACGAGAACCTGCCATTTAAATATGACGTCATAGTAAACAAACCGTCATTTTTCAAACACTTCTTTTTCTTTGTGACTCGCCTTCAATCAATGGACTTACGAAGGTGGGCATACTTTTGTTAACTTTCTTATCTGAGTGTGGATGTCCATATTACACAAACTCACCATCAAGTCCAACAGCTCAGCCCAGACTGTCTTTTTTGTAGTTATCCTTATAAAAGAATGTGTTGGATCATAAAGGAGGGGCAGTTCTGGATCTCTGATAAGCTCTCGTTGTCCATGGTGTAATATGACCAAAATGACCTTCTACCACACTCTTTGAGACCCCCGTGTCAGCAGAGATGATGTAATGTTTACAACAAGGTGAAAACAGCGAATACAGCGAAAACATATTTTATTTTGAAAAATGTCTCAACTTCACAATAAAGTGCTACGGTTCAGCTGCGGCGTCCCAAAAAAATTTGAAGCCAACGAAATGGATACGGAGCGCCGCAGAGACCGGACCGGATGTAGTGTGAGTGCCTCTTGCACTTTTCCTGTTACGTAAAGGCTCCAGCGTCTGCACCTCAGCCGCACTGGAGCTAGACAGCATGCGGTGTGAGCCCAGGCTTAGTCATTTTAAAGTTTTAGTAAAATAAAACTAATGTGCCCTAATCTAAATGGTTTTTTTTCCCAGATCAATTCATTTAATTTTGAAACAGTTTTTAATGGTATAGGTCAATTTAATTCTTTCTACAACTTGCCTCAGACAGATCTGGTTGAGTTGGTGGAATTAATATCAATACATCGATTAAGTCTATTTATTTATTGTCATTTGTCATTTCGAATGTTTTTATATGTTCTCCAGATGATTAGATTGTATGTAGCCAAAGTTGTTCTCAGTGGAGTGGAATATATTTTTTCAAATTTGTAATCAGTTTGTTAATTTTTAGTTTTTTAAATGAACTCTGATCCTGATCGCACATTTACTTTGTTTCCTTCCTCTCTCTACCTGCTTTCCTGAGATCCACACTCTTTACTTTGTCTTAGGCTTAAAGCCCCCACATGAGAAGCAGCTGGTCCTGGTGGCCAACGCCCACATGCACTGGGACCCAGAGTACTCAGACGTGAAGCTGATACAGACCATGATGTTTTTATCGGAGCTGAAGAGTATTGCTGAGAGGGCCTCCAGTTCCTTAAATGCCGCCTTGCCAGCCTCTGACCAGTCCACCATCCCCATCGTTCTCTGTGCTGACCTCAACTCGCTGCCTGATTCTGGTAGAGCCTCTGACAGACATTTTCATTCTCAGTATATGCGGCTGATGTTCTTCTGAACAAACAGCTGTGGCTGCATTTTCAGTCACAGTAATAGCGGTTTGTTCAGCAGTGTACAGTTGTTCTCAGAAGTTTACATTTTCTGCAAGAAATTATTAATTCTAGGATATTTTTTAGAGACTATGAACGATATCACAAACATTTTTATCCACTCATAGACAGTGATTGAATGAAGCCATTTATTGCCTAACAACAGTGTGAACTCTTTTTAGGTCATAAAGACAACAGAAACTTCCCAAATTATGCAATTCAAAATTTTACATATCACAGCTTTTCATCACTGCCTCCTTTTGCATCAATAGCAGCTTGAAGTGTCTTGCAGTTGTTGTGGGTGAGGTTCTTTATTTTCCCATTCTTCTTGGCAGAAAGCCTCAAGTTCCTTTAAATTCTTGGACTGTCTTGCTTGAACTGCTTGTCTGAGATCTCACCAGAGTGACTCAATAATATGACTTTCTTGGTGTCTTCCCTTTAAAACGGCAGTGGTGAGAATTCCTTTGAAGAATTTAGATCCCAATAACTTTAATAATTATTGATCAGCATCTAATTTATCATTTTTAAGTAAACTGTTTGAATCCAATTAAATTAGAAATGACATTTTTGAGAAGTATCAATCTGGTTTTAGGACAAACCACAGCACAGACAGCGCTTGTTCATTCATTCATTCTCTGAACCGCTTTATCCCTTTCGGGGTCACGGGGCTGCCGGAGCCTAACCCGGCTACTCATGGGCGAAGGCAGGGGACACCCCTGGACTGGTCGCCAGTCTGTCGCAGGGGCACAGCGCTTGTTGAAATGGTAAATGACATTGGATGCAACCTGGACTTTCAGAAACTCTCAGTCCTGGTACTACTGGATCTCAGTGTTGCATTTGACACAGTACATCTTAATATTTTACTTAACAGGCTTTTCTGGAGTGGTTTTGTTTCTGTCTCACAGAATCGAAGATTTTATGCAGGTTTGGATACATGCTCCTCAAAGATCTTGAAATCATTGGCCAAGATGCAAGACCTACTTCCGCCTTTGGTTCTTGACCACTCAATCATTTCTAGTTGTGTTGTTTACATGGAAACAGCGGAGTATTTTGATTTAACAAAATGTCTTTTGGAGCTACCCAGAGTCCCTATAAATCATGTTAAGCGTGTTGTTCATCTTTCTAGCAATCACCTCGAAATAAAATGCAAAAAGAATGTAAATTTTATGTGTCATCCTGCATAGCAAACTTTAAAGGTAATTTGCTAAGGCTGATGTTATTCGCATATATTTGCATATGACCAGCTCAAAAACTTATTGTTGGCAATACGTAATAGGTGAAGCCAATATGCAGATTGCTGGATTGCCACATGTATTTTAAGTGCGTCCAAGGCTAAATGTTGTTACTAGTTGTACATAATGTTAAAGTCCAGTTAGCTGGCACTCACCCAGAGGGCGGTGATCATCAGACACAGCCACCCTTGGGAACCATTTGGTATACTAACCATAACCGTAATCCTTACCTTAACTTTCCTCCAGGGCTGTGAGGCCAAAAAAAAAAAAGTACTCAACAAAAAATAAGTGCAAATAGTCACTTTCATTCGGGCCAATGCTAACTAGCATGAAAGACGTATGTAATAGTCGACATCTTTATATTAGTTGTGTTTTAATTTCTCAGCAGCAGAGCCTTTCTACGTCACTGTCGATGTAATTTTCAGTGTCAGGTAAAGCAGTCGGACAGGCGAGATGTCGGTTAGAGCAGTGGTCCCCAACCACTGGGCGGTCCGTGGATCAATTGCCCAAATCAGTAATCTGATTTGTTTCTAAATGAGTATAAATAATAGATTTGTTGGTTACATTTTGTCACTGTGTTTACATTTTTTTAATGAGATGATCTTAAAGTAAGTTAAAGTAAAAAAGACTTGTTTTTTTACCATTCTTGACACAACACTAAATTAAGAGGCCTTAAGCATGTTTATGTTTTTATCAATCCTCCAAAATGAACACGTCAGATGACTGAGTGAAATGAAGATCAAGTCTATTGTCAGAACTGTTTATTATTAAGTTTAAACACATGTTCTTATTCAAGTAAACTGTTTCTTTGTCATTGCACACACACACAACCCACGCCCGGACCACAGTAAAAATCCTCATAGAATGACTGGTCTGCAGCCAAAAAGAGGTTAGGGGCCACTGGGTTAAAACACATTTCTGCCGCTCAATGAAGAAGGCAGAGGTTCCTCATCAGCTGGGAGTAGAACCAGCGGTCTGAAAGTCACTTCAAAGTTCGGTTAAGCGTTCAAAGTTTTGTTGAACTGGTTTTTAAATGTTTTAACGTCGCTGTGTTTCATCTCCAGAAATCATGTGATCCTACAGTACATGGAAGCATTTTGTGGGTATTGTGTGTTTGTTTTTTCAGGAAGGCAAACTTTGCCTTTTTGGTTGTCTGCAACTCCCTACTCCACCAGAGGATAGATCAAATACGGAGAACACATTTCATTTTAACTTTAAGTATAATTTTAAATACCTGCGGCCAACAACAAAATCCAGCCTTGGATGCACTTAAAATGCTGTGGGTAAAGAAGCAATGTACATCTTTGCTGCACGTATTTGTATGTGGCCGAAGTGAACTTCCATCCCTTTTTATGCCGGTCACACTCAAATATGTGCGAATAACATCGGCCATGTAACATGTAACCAAAATTAGACAATACCAGGAATAGTACACAGAGATTTGCTAAGTGGAGGCATACAGTTAGCCACAACCGGAAATAAAAGAGCGGTCTTATTTTAAAACGGAAATACGTTGCAATGCAAGGGTCTGTTGGGAGCCGAGAAACTCCAAGACCTTTTGTGCACCCACCTTGATAACAGACAAACAAGTCACAGGTGAGGATGGTTACCTTTAGTTGCCATTTTAACCTCTTTGTATAAGTTTGTGTGTATGTTTTTATGACAGTCATCAGGGTACGTAAACTATTTAGGAAGTTTCTGTTGCTCTTATGATTTAAAAGGTTAAATAGATTCTTTTTAACAATGAAGGGCTTCACCCAACCACTAACTATGAGTGGAAAAAAAGTTTTTGTGTTATCATTCAATGAAAAATGACTGAGAAATCATATTTCTTGCAGGGTATGTGTATTTAAGAGCACAACTGTATTTAGCTGCAGCAGCATATTTGGATGTGGCTGCATTCTTTGGTGCATGCTCAGTTGCATCCTCTGGATTAACCCTTTATCACCAGCGATATCGCCGGTGACACCTAAATAACACATTTTCTTAGGGCCTGGTCACACCGCCCGAACTTTGCTGGAGTGTTCCTGGAGCGGGAAAAAAATCCCTCACCACTCGTGACTGTTCATCCCCGTTAAAGCAACGCCGCATATGCTCGACCACCGCTGATGTTCCTGAGGGTCCCTCCCACCGCTCTGAATGTTTTGAGCTGCACAAAATGTTGCAGCGGTGAGAAGAGGTCCATTATCCGCTCCGGCAAAGTTCAGCCCTGCTCCACCGACACCCAGTCAAAGTTTGGCTCCGCTAGACACAAGTTCGTGGACGCTTGGTTCCACTAGACCAACGCAGACATCTTGAACGCTGGACCACTTTGCTTCACCAGTGTTGCACTGGCGGCAACTAAACGTTGCTCAAATGTCAGTGGAGCGGTCATTAGCGTCTTATGAGCGGACACGGTGTTGCTGGAACACTGTTGAAGCAGCAATCCATGGCAGCGATAAACTTTGATGATTCGTTGTTATAGTGGACCTCGAGCGGGACTGGGAACTGGCTAAAAATATGGGGAGAAATGAACATCGAATTAGCCCAAAAACTGCATCACCATGGATCCTGAGAGACACCCGCATGCGCAAAACGCCTTATACCTACACTGAAGCAACCAACGGTACATCAACGCTCGCTATAGCTCACTGCTGCTAAACCAATGCTAAAGCTACGCCGCCTTCAGCGGTGCATCGCTACACCAACACCTGTGTGTTTGATTTTTTTTCCCCATTTTGTGCACGGTGAAGAAGCATTGTCAAAATTTTGAGCCGCTCCAGGTATTTTCCAGCAAAGTTCGGGTGGTGTGACCAAGCCCTAAGACATACACACGTGGACAAAATTGTTGGTACCCCTCAGTTAAAGAAGGAAAAACCCACAATTCTCACTGAAATCACTTGAAACTTACAAAAGTAACAATAAATAAAAATGTATTGAAAATTAAATAATCAAAATCAGCCATCACTTTTGAATTGCTGATTAACATAATTATTAAAAAAAAAAAACTAATAAAACAGGCCTGGACAAAAATGATGGTACCTCTATAAAAGATTGAAAACTATTTGACCAGACTGACATGATTAACTCAGGTGTGTCCTTTAATTGACATCACAGGTGTTACCAAACTCATAATCAGTCAGTCTGCCTATTTAAAGGGAGACAAGTAGTCACTCTGCTGTTTGGTGAAAAGGTGTGTACCACACTGAACATGGACAACAGAAAGCAAAGGAGAGAATTGTCCCAGGACATCCGAAACAAAATTATAGATAAACATCTTAAAGGTAAAGGCTATAAGACCATCTCTAAACAGCTTGAACTTCCTGTGACAACAGTGGCTCATATTATTCAGAAGTTCAAGACCCACGGGACAGTAGCCAACCTCTCTGGACGTGGCCGCAAGAGGAAAATTGATGACAAATTGTATCCAAAGAGCCCAGAACAACCTCCAAAGAAATTAAAGGTGAACTCCAAGGCCAAGGTACATCAGTGTCAGATCGCACCATTCGTCGTTGTTTGAGCCAAAGTGGACTTCATGGGAGACGACCAAGGAGGACACCACTGCTGAAAAACAATCATAAAAAAGCCAGATTGGAATTTGCAAAAATGCATGTTGACAGCTGCAGAACGCTCATTGACAAATACAGAAATCGCTTCATTGCAGTGATTGCCTCAAAAGGTTGTGCAACAAAATATTAAGTTATGGGTACCATCATCTTTGTCCAGGCTTGTTTCATTAGTTTTTTTTTAAATAATTATGTTAATCAGCAATTCAAAAGTGATGGCTGATTTTTATTATTTAATTTTCAACAAATTTTTATTTATTGTTGCTTTTGTAAGTTTCAAGTGATTTCAGTGAGAATTGTGGGTTTTTCCTTCTTTAACTGAGGGGTACCAACAATTTTGTCCACGTGTGTAGAGTAAATCTTTGACTATACTCACAGTCACTGTGAATCAGCTGATTCTGACGTGGAGAAAAACAGCTTTTCATTTCAGCTTTGCAACACATTACTAATAATTATCATAATTATTGTACTTAAATTAAAAGGGAACAGTGCAAAAAAAAAAAAAACGATTACACATCATTAAGACAGCCAGAATTAGCCAAAGGCTAGTTTTCCCTTTTATTCCCATAGCTATTATACTAAAGAAATCACAAATACAAATGTAAAATAACACAAATTACACATACAAACACTTTTACACATGAATAAAATCTCACATCCCAGCAAATCACAACATTTAATCCCAGTATCAAAACAGGCTTAGCTTTTAGTTTTGGCTGCTGTGGATGTTGATGAGCCACAATTTCAATGTTTTTGATGAGGCCTTGTAGGTTAAAAACAGTTTATCTCTTCAGGTCCTTGTCTCACAAACCTGTGCTCCTTTCTGACCAGGCTGATTTACTGAAAGTGCTCCTGCACAGATAAATTTGACCGTTACTTCTAACAAACCCTTCAGTATCATGCCCCAGGCTGTTTCTATGACTGACCACTTCTGCCAGAAGATCTGAGACACCTAATGCAGTTATCAATTTCAAAACCAGTTTTATGTTGGGAAATGTGGGAAGACTGTCCCATTTAAAGGGGTAATTTTGTGGTAAAATCTGTCACAAAATGCAGACAACACCAGTGGATGAACATTTCAGGATTTATTAAAATGATGAGAACATTGTATTCTGTTCTGATTAGCACTGGCTGTGAATGTTTCTTTTCTCTTTAAAGCATCAACAATCTCCGTATCAAAAATCCTCTTCGCTTTCATGCCAATCATTTTCCTGGAAACACGCACACCTTTTCGTCTTTGCTCAATAATACATGCTCAAACCAGTTACTCTGATTCGTCACTCGCTGCACCTCCACCACCTTGTTTTCTGCAGCTGTCTTCTCAATAACACCATGTGCTTGCACCATTCTCAGTTAGGTTTAGGAGCCCCCCCAAAATGTGGTGCAAATTCATGTCACCGCACGGAATTGAGGCACTAAATCAAATGAGCATTTCTTAGCCATCACTACACTGGCTCACAAAAGTGAGCCATGCACCCCCGGTGTCTGCACAGATGTCCGTGAAGTGCGCAACTTAAAAAAGCCAAGCCGCTATTAGAGACTGGCGTCTAAAAACGTTGAAGGACAGATGGTGGTTGATTTTGCACAAAAAGATGGAAATGGCTAAACCGAAGACATTCTATGAGAAAGAAGCAGGAACACAGGGTGACCTCTAAGAGTGGAGTCAGAAGCACACCGATGTAAGTAAGTTTCAAACATGCTGTTATGAACTTCTGATTAAAAGACCAAACCTGACAACTCTGACTTGGCTAGATCCATCTCTCCTTTTTTCTCGGTTTTAAAACCCTACAGGTGAGAATCTGCACTTCTGAGGGTTTTTAACAATATCTTCCAGGCAACTGACGATGGGAACTATGCTGTCCTTCTTTTGCTGGACTTGTCTGGATCATTTGACACTGTGGACCACAATCTCTTACTGTCGAGGCTGAAATGTTTGGTTGGGATTTATGGTACTGTACTCAACAGGCTTTCATCCTATTTGTCTGACAGGACTCTGTGTTAGAGCATGTCCGGATCCTCCACTGTTGTTTAGGGTTCCACAGGGCTATATTTTAGGACCACCTTTATTTTCCTTCTTTTGGGCTCCATCCTGAGAAAACACAGTTTCCTTTCACTGCTACAGTGACGATAGTCAGATTTATTTACCAATAAAGAAAGGTTGCTCCTTTTTTGGACATACATTCTAGGATTGACTCAATTAGAGTAAATATTCTTCCCCATTTGCTTTACCTATTCCAGTACTTACCAATTCTCATATCCCCAAAACAATTTTTGTGGAACAGAATGCTGTCACAATAAATTTGGAAAGGGAAAAAAATCCAAAATCCAGTATAAAACATTACAATTGAAAAAAGATAAGGGAGGTCAGCGTTTCCCTTGTTTACGAGATTATGATTGTGCCGGACAGTTAAGACCCATTATATGTTTGTGCTCATCGTTGGATTACGTTGCAGGATGGAAGGAAGTGGAGAGGACATCTGTTAAGAGAATACCGATCAAAGCTCTCTTAGCTGACATCAAATTGCAGACTAAGGTACATTTTAAAGATGACCCTATTTCCCACGTGATGATAGCTTTATGGAACAAAGTAATAAAGATGTGGGTTCTGGAAGATACTTCCAAAATTCTATGGTACAAGAGGACATTTGATTCTTTTCCTAAAGCTACAAACAAAACATGGTCTTGGCTCTGTTGATTTCTTCCGCTATCATCAGATCACACCACTTTATGCAAGATCTAAAAATTAACTTAAACAAACTAGAAATTTGTGGAAACCTTTATATCACCAACTACCAAATCAGCAGCACACAGCAAAATTATTTCCTGGTTATACAAAGTGGGAGAAGGAGGGTAATTTGATGAGCACAGAAGAAAGTTGGGAGCACATACAGTGGGTACAGAAAGTATTCCAATTCCCTTTAAATATTTCACTCTTTATGTTACAGCCATTTGCTAAAATCATTTCAGTTCATTTTTTTCCTCATTAATGTACACACAGCACCCCAGATTGACAAAAAAACAAAGAATTTCTGCAGATTTATTGAACAGGAAAAACAGAAATATCACATAGTCTTAAGTATTCAGACCGGTTGTTGTGACACTCATATATTTAACTCAGGTGCTGTCCATTTCTTCTGACCATCCTTGAGATGATTCTACACCTTCATTTGAGTCCAGCTGTGTTTGATGATACTGATTGGACTTGATTAGGAAAGCCACACACCTGTTTATATAAGACCTTACAGCTCACAGTGCTTGTCAGAGCAAATAAGAATCATGAGGTCAAAGGAACTGCCTGAAGAGCTCAGAGGCAAAGTTGTGGAAAGGCCTAAGGTTACAAAAAAATATCTGTTGCATCTAAGGTTCCTAAGAGCACAGCTATCGGGGGAGAAGAGCCTTGGTGAGAGCGGTAAAGAAGAACCCAAAGAAACTAAGAAACTTCAGGGTTGCCCACATGAAGGAGAGATCCTCACCCCGGACGGACAGGTGATGCGCTAGAATTATTAAAGAAAAGTGAGCTTAATTCATTCTATAACTACATGGTTGAATAACAAGTATGTGTCTAATAAACAAACACGTCTAGATAAACAGCTACAAGTTAAGATAATAGCTAGATTTATAAGTAAACAACGACATGTTTGAATAGAGTAGCAGATGGGCTTCATCCAGTAGGAGTTGTGGAAACAGCTGGGTTTGCTGGAGGAGCCAGAGGCAAGGTCACGGCCAAAGACAGGAGCACAGGCGAGGCGAGGTCACAGCCAAAGACAGGAGCAGGAAGAGCCAAAGGCAAGTTCACGGCCAAAGACAGGAGCACAGACGATCCACCTGGAATCAGAAAACTCTCCCGCTTCCCCCTAGGGGAGTGGGTATCTCTGAGGTATTTTGGACCTAGTATAATGACCTCAGTTTTTTCTGGGTTTAAGAGGAGGTAAATAACTGCCATCCAAATCTAGATGTCACTAATGCAGACACTAAGTTTCTCTAAGCGGTCATTCTGGTCAGGTTTAATGGATAGATACAACTGTGTATCATCCGCATAACAGTGAAAATTAATCCTGTGTTTCCTGATTATATTCCCTAGAGGCAGCATGTAAAGCATAAACAGGATGGGTCCTAGAACTGAGCCCTGTGGGACTCCATGGCTAACTCAAATATAATGGGAGGAATGTCCATTTACATGAATAAACTGGTACCTATCAGATAGATAGGATTTAAACCATTGAAGGGCAAATCCTCTGATCCCTATGTCATGCTCTAGTCTCTGGAGTAAGATGCTGTGGTCTATAGTATCAAAAGCTGCACTAAGATCTAGCAGGACCAGAATAGAGATTAGTCCCTTTTCTGTGGCCAGTAACAAGTCATTAGTGACTCTAACTATTGCAGTTTCAATGCTATGGTGAGGTCTGAACCCTGACTGGAAATCTTCAAAGAGGCTATTGTCCTGTAGGTGGCAGTATAGATGTTTAACTACAACTCTTTCTAATATATTTGAGATAAAGGGGAGATTTGATATTGGTCTATAATTGGCCAGAATGCCAGGATCTAAACTGGGCTTTTTCAGAAGAGGTTTAACAACTGCATATTTAAAAGACTGTGGCATATAACCTGTTTCTATGGAATTATTTATAATAGTTAAAATTGATTCATTAATTAGGGGGAAGGTTTCTTTAAAAAGCTTAGTGGGGATTGGGTCTAAAAGACAAGTTGAGCTTTTGGAGGATGTAATAAGTGATGTTAATTCTGCTTGATCTACAGCAGTGACGCAGTCTAATGTTACAGAGGTTTCTATAGATGCCTTTGTTTCTACTGTTTTAGCCTGCTCTGGGCTGACAGTAGGGATAACTTTGTTCAGCTTTTGTCTAATATTTAGGATTTTACAATCGAAGAATGAAAGAAATTCCTCAGAGCTGAGAGTAGCAGGAATATGTGGTTCCACTGAGCTGTGACTGCTAGTCAGTCTGGCTATAGTACTAAAAAGAAATCTCAGATTATTTTCATTCTGTGCTATTAAAGCTGAATAGTATTGGGTTCTTGCTTTACGCAGAGATTTTTTATAATTTAAAAGGCTATATTTCCAGCTATTCAGAGACTGTTCTGAGCCGGATCGGCGCCATTCTGTTTCTAACTTACGAGTTACTTGTTTAAGAGAACGTGTTTCAGCGTTGTACCACGGTGATACTCGGTTTTGTATAAATATATTTTGTTTCAAAGGAGCAACAACATCAAGTGTTCTCCTGAGGGCCTCCATGGAGTCATCAACAAACTGATCAATTTTTCTGGGACTGAAACTATGGGAGCTGCCCTCAGAGTGTATGCTCAGCATGTTACCAAATATTTGTTGGACTGTAAGTTTGAATTCAGATACAGAACAAGCAGTCAATGTTCTTCTGAGCTGTTCTTTATTTATTGGAGCGGTGGAATTCTCTAGAACAAACTGAAAGGTGATTAGAAAGTGATTTGAGAGTATGGGGTAATGAGGGAGCACACTCAGCTGGCTGATCTCTATACTATGAGTTAAAACAAGGTCCAGGGCGTGCTTGTGACAGTGAGTGGGTTCCTTTACATTTTGTGTGAAACCAACATTATCTAATAAAGCTGAGAAAGCATGTCCTAGACAGTCACTAGAGCCATCAAAATGAATGTTAAAATCCCCTACTATTATTATTTTATCAGAATCTAAAACAATAGTTGATTCTGCGAACTCAGTTAAAAATTCAGAGTACAGGCCAGGAGGACGATAAATAATTATGAATAAAACCGATTTTGTAGTTTTCCTGTTTGAGTGATTTATAGACAATACTATGTTTTCAAAGGAACTATAAATGTGTTTGGCTTTAGTGTTAGTAAGTAAGCTAGACTGTGATATTACTGCTAACCCATCTCCTTTCCCAGAAATCCTGGATTTCTGATAGTTATTATAATTAGGGGGGGTTGCTTCATTCAACCTAACATAGTCATCCTGTTGGAGCCAGGTTTCTGTTAGGGCCAGCATCTAACTTTGTTATCATTGATTAACTCATTGACTAAAAGGGACTTGGAAGAAATGGATCTAATGTTTAGTAAGCCACATTTAATGACATCATGATTTTGCTTGTCGTTATTGAGAGTATTAGTAGCTGCTACTTTTAGGTTTCTGTATTTCACTCCTTTCACTTGCCTTTCAGGACATAAGCTAAAGCTAGGAGCTGCTGTACATAACTCTGTGTTGTGCTGGGGTTTGCACCAGCGCTAAAGGGAACTCAGAGGAGAGTTTTAAACTGCTGCTCTGTGCCCAGAACCTGTCCCTGGGTTGTCAGGTTGTACGGTTAATGCTAGCAGAAATGTTTCTAGAGAGAAGAGCGGCGCCGTCCAAAGTGGGATGGATGCCATCTCTACGCATGAGACCAGGCTTTCCCCAAAACCCGCTCCAATTGTCTACAAAGCTAACGCCATTTTGTGGGCACCATCTAGCTAACCAGCGGTTAAATGATGAAAAGCGGCTGTACATTTCATCACTGACTAGGTTCAGGAGGGGACCAGAGAAAACGACAGTCCGACATCGACTTAGCAAGTTTACACACAGAGTCAACGTTTCATTTAAGAACTTCTGATTGTCTCCGTCGGGCATTGTTCACTTTAACAGCAGCATGTAAACTAACTTTGGAGACATCAAGGACTTTCTACAAAATCTGGGATGTTCCTTTAACATCATAACCATATCAGAAACTTGGTTCAGCGGCAACAAAGACACTGATTTTGAATTGGAAAACAATGAACTTCATCATGTAAACAGAGTAAATAAAAAAGGAGGAGGAGTTGCAATCTATGTGCAGAAAAATATGAAGTTTACAGTAATTGATCAAATGTCAGTTGCAGTGGATGGAATACTGGAATGTATTACAATCGAAATCTGTAATGAATCAGGGAAGAATGTTTCATTAGTTTGTTTTTTTTAAATAATGATGTTAATCAGCAATTCAAAAGTGATGGCTTATTTTGATTATTTAATTTTCAATAAATTTTTATTTATTGTTACTTTTGTAAGTTTCAAGGGATTTCAGTGAGAATTGTGGGTTTTTCCTTCTTTAACTGAGGGGTACCAACAATTTTGTCCACGTGTGTACAGGTCACCAGGGTCAAGCCTAGAAGTGTTCAGTGACTGGATGGAAAAAATGTATCATTCTCAACATAACAAAACTTTCTTTATTTGTGGAGATCTAAATATAGATCTGATAAACTCCAGCAAACATAAAGCAACAGATGACTTAATCAGCAGAATGTACAGTATGAGTTTCTATCCAACCATAACAAGACCCAGCAGAAGCTGCTCTTATTGATAATATATTTACTAATAATATAGAAAACACTCATATGAGTGGACTCATGATATGCGACATAACTGATTATTTACCAGTTTTCACACTATTTCATATCAACGTGGCAACAAAGAAAATAATAAAAGAACCAGTTTACAAAAGGTTAAGGAATGAAAAAACAATGACCTCCTTTAATAATGACTTATCAAGACAGAACTGGAACTCTGTGTACAGAGAGAAAGATGTGGACACCGCTTATGAATGCTTTTTAGAAATATTTTCACTTTATAATAAAAACTGTCCAATTCATCAATTCAAGAAGAAATTTGCTAAATGTCCTTGGTTAACAACTGGTCTACAAAATTAATCACTATACTTAACATATGTTACAAATGTGACTTAAGTGCGTCATTTTTGTTTGTTCATTTTTCATTGGTTTCTTTTTTGTTTTTTGTTTTTTTTCTTTTCTTTCTTTCCTCTCAATCAATGCATTTCACTGTCTTAAAAATGAGTTTGATAATTTTGTGGAATTATTTTCGTGTATTGTCCAACTTATGCTTGAAATAAACAAAATCAATCAATCAATCAGAAGTTGCACATTGCCATATAAAATTTACCTAGTAAAACAAAAGTGTGAATAATTTGATAAATTTTTTTAATCGATTGACAGCATTAGTTTAAATATTGATGTAAATTGCATGATAATTTGTTGTTACACCGGGACAACACATCAAAATTTTTACCAGTGAGCAATTCATCCCAGTTTACTTTTTTGATTGAATCTTAGAAAGTTTGATCTTCCTGTTTCTGAATATGGTGGTGACATTTCTTTGACCATTTGTACAACATCAAGATAATGTCTGGTCTGCTAGTGAAAATGAGATCAATCTGGGTGCTGGTGGAGTTTTTAATTTTTGTTAAGTGTAGTAACACAAAACTGCGCCTAACATGCAAATCAGCTAATTTACATTAATTGCGAAAGCACTTCACTACTAAAACGTGTTGCGTGTTAGGGCTTGGCTACTTTTTTCTGCTTGCGAATCTTCTGGAATTACACTAATTGCATCAACATTTGAAGAGTTAAGGTAGTCAAAAAAAATGTTAACAATGGAGCTAAGACTAACATAAAAGAGTTAAGAGACTCTGTCTGTTTATTCTTTTCTATCTTTCGTTATGGATAACGTGTTTGAGGACAGTATCTTCTGACGTCAAAACACTTTTGTTTTGAAGTATTTTTTAAGATGATGTGAACATCTTCCTGTTCTTGAATCCAGGTGTGGTGGAATACCTCAGCAATGGCTGTGTGGCTGAGAACCACAAGGACTTTAAAGAGCTGCGCTACAATGAATGTTTGACCAACTTCAGCTGCAATGGCAGGAACGGCAACACAGATGGGAGCATCACGCACAGCTTCCAGTTGAAGAGTGCCTACGACAGTACCCTCATGCCTTACACCAACTACACCTATGACTTCAAGGTACATACCCAGGAGAACTGCCACAGTTTCTGATTTAGGTTTTTACCAACCTGAATGACAGGGTTTGCACTCCTGTCAGAATTCAGTATTTCATCATGCTTGAAGTCTCATGACATAATCAGACAATGTTTCTGAGATACAAACAAAAACATATTTTTTAAAGTCCCAATCCAATTATTTTGTGATTTATTTTCAAACCGTTCCCAATGGTATTTTGATTATGCAGTTTTTAGCCAAAATCAAAAAGCTTTTGTTGTTCTTAAGCGCATTACAAAAACAATTCTGCCCGTCGCTGAGAGCTTCTAGCCCCAAGGTAGTATTAGCGGCACAAAAATAATAGCGAGGAAGATTGGATCAGTCCAACAGTACAGTTTTGAGTCAGAGACCAGCTCAGGAGAGAAAGATGGAGAAATGAAAAAGGACTGGAGAGGTAAGAAAGACTTTGGCTCGCCCATTTTAGCAACTGCATTTTTAGTCTGAGCTTTTTCTAGCATACGGTTTTCTGATTTAAATTAAGAAATATTCAGAAACACAGTTATAATTATAAATTATTTTATATGTGTCCTCTATTGTGAAAAAAGAGATGCTACATGAACTTGTTACAAAAAAGACCATTTTCATTGGAGTGGGTCTTTAAGCATTTATGGACTTCAAAGCATGCAATGCAGATACTGCTTAAATAAAATTTGCAGATTCTTTCCATGTTATGGCTGTTTTTTCATTCTTAATCCCAAGTAATGTGCAATTCTTTATTGACAAATCAATTTGCAGTAATCATGCAATTTGAAAATGCATTATTCAGTTGGTAACTCAAATTGGAATGTAGGCTGCAATTAAAAATGCATTTTAACAATTTAGACATGGCCATGAAAATAAATTCTTAGATTTCTTCATTCCAAATTAAATTTTTTATTTAAATTGATTGTTTTCTCCCTCCTTTTACTTTCTTTAAATATTTTATTTTAACATTTCCTTTGAAAATTGCCTTGAATACAAAGTGCAACTAAACACAAGTGGTAAAAATGTTTGAAGATTAATGCAACAGATGTTTTATGAGCTACCACTAGTTTAAGCCCTCTTAAAGAGAAACACAACACTCACTTGGCAGAACACTTTTGGTAGCAACAGCCTTCAAACTGATTTTGCTGCGTACAGTTCAAGTCACAACACCAGTGAACAAATCCATTTTTTTGACTCACCAGCCAAGTAAGCTGATAGATAAAAAAAATCTACCAGCCAAATAATTACATTATTCTACAAAGAAAAACCATTGATGTTTTGGGAATTGCTCTGCGCTCAACCCTCCAGCCAGGAATGAAGATCCCAGAAGGTTATCAAGAAGCAGTCCAAAGAAAGGATTTAATGAATGGAATTGTTTTAATTACTAGGAACCAACAGTTTTTAGAGATTTTAATGTTGACATTTATTGTGATTCACATAAGCCACCACACAAGCATGGGGTTGTCATCCCTCTCTGTCTGTCTCAACATACAATCTACAGCCCTTTTATTTCCTCTACCTATATTGGGAGGGGACTCAGCATTTCCCAGATGGTCTAATGGGCTAAACAAATCAGATAAACAACTAAACATGCATCTCAGCTTAAATATAAAATGACCACGGTCTCACAAAAATAAACACATACAACACCTAGAAAAAAAAAACAAAGTTAGTCTATGCTTCTGCTCTTCATCTTCTCAGCTGATGATTTAGTCCACTGGGATGGTAAACAATCAGTTGGCCTTGAGCGTGGAACCTCTCTAAATTCCAACAGTAGGTCAGCCTGGTCAACACATGTTCACAACGCTTTTTGGGGACCCCCACTTCTCTTGGGTGACTTCTTCCTAGGTGGGGGTGGGCAGCCCCATGCCTTTTTCTCTGCTGAACTTCCCGCAGGGTTGGTGGGTGGTTGCCTTTAGAAACAGAGGAAACTTGAGCACACTTTGGAGCTTCACAGCAAAGGCTGTGAATACAATACACATGAATACATTTTGTACATGTCAGTTTTCAGGTTTTTTATTTTTAACACATTTGTAACCATTTCAAAAAAACGTTTTCAACATTGCAATTTTGAGGGGTGTTTTTCAAAGAATTTTCAGGAAGAAAACTGATTTTAATCAATTTTTAAAATAAAGCTTTGAACATATAAAATGTGGAAGAAGTGAGGCGCTGTGAATACTTTCCGGATGCACTGTATATGTCTGTGCTTCTCACTGGGAGAGACTGAATAATTTTATGAACCCGCACGTAGAGATGTGCACTGCTCACTGACGCTTTTGTAGAGCTCTTCAAAATAAATAAACCGATCTCTCATCATCCGCATCCTCCCTGATAAGGTCGATAAAAACTTTTGCCAGAAGCTTCTCCCACATACGGTGGGAGCTTCAGGTTAACACTTTTTTGGACAAGTGAAAAGCAGCAACTTTGATGCATTTTAAAACAAAGACAGTGTACGTGAATTTGCGCGAAATTATGTTTCGTGTGAATGGAGAGTTGATTTAAATGATGCATGATTCCTCGTCATGCAAGATGTGCATGACGAGGAAGGGGAGGGGGGCTTATCCGCGGCACTTGTGTGCCAAAGCATGGCCTGTGATCTGTTAAATCTCTAGTCTGAATACAGTTCGCGGTATAACTGTAGCAGTATAACTGGACCAAAGCAGCCACTGTAGGTGGTGGTCACATGATATAAACAGGGTAGGAATAACGCAACGTATGACCTGCAGACAAATGTAAAGCAATGATTGTTGCGTTATCAAACAAGGAAAAAGTGGTAAAACTTCTTACTTGTTATAACGTGTATTTTACAGGAAGTCAATGGGAAGTCGGCTTTTTGAATCCGTTTTTGCACTGTTTTTGAAATATATCTCCTCCTACAATTTTTCAGCTAGAGACACCATTTAAACTTTAAAATGTAGTGAAAGCTTTGGAGATTACACGCATTACTTTTATTTTGGATATGTCTTGTAGTTTTTGAACTACAGCTGTTTGAAATGAGGCAATTTGGTACATTTTGCCCGATTTTAGGAGAATCTAGAGTGTATGACGTCATCACCTAGAGTGGGGAGACCAGGTTTTTTAAGAGAAAAAAAAAAAGATAAATCGCTGTAACTCGGCCACCGTTTGTCGCAGTGACATGATTTTTTCATCAAAACGTAGGAAAATCCCTCTAGATGCATAAAATCTAACTCTCAAAGCTGTAGGGCAAATACTTTTGCCCCCACAGCACCTAGACTGACATGAAGTACCCCATTTCCCCTATACGTTGCAATGTTAAATTTTCCAGCTGGTTCGATCACTAACTCTGTATTCAACTTGCGATTATGTAAACATGCTTTGACCTACAGGCATGAAACTTTCACACATTGTAGCCCAAAGCCTTGTGATTCTTACAAGGGTTCACTTTTCTGATAAGTGAAAGACTTTTGAAGATATGAACATTTGTTTGGAGGTAGTGACCTCCATTGAAATACATTAAAGTTTCAGCTCAGTTATCCTGCTGTCTCATTAGGCAGAGGAGCTGCACCTGTGCGGCCAATGTTTGTAAACATCTGCCTGTCAGACCCTTTGATGTCTTCCTGACTCATTCTAACACTGACAATGTAAGAATCTCATTGATTCATTCACATTTACACTTATTTATCATTCCAACAAGATTTTTAGATACATTTTTGCCTTTCTTTCAACATTTTAGACTTAACTACATGTTATGCAGTAAATTGACCATTTTGCCATCATTTTTAATGGCTTCAAGACTTTTTCATACCTTTACAAAGGATGCAGGAATGCATTAATTTGGCTATGTTGGCTTTCAGCTAACATTTTAGCAATATGCTAGCTGTTTGAGCTAATTTGGCATCTACCAAGGTTTTTCAAGTTAGTTTGGCTTTTAGCTAACATTTCAGCAATATGCAAGCTGTTTTAGCTAATTTAGCATCTAACAAGGATTTTCAAGCTAATTTGGATTTTAGCTAACTTTTCAGTGATATGCTAGCTGCTTTAGCCAATTTAGCACCTAACAAGGATTTTCAAGCTAATTTGGATTTTAGCTAACTTTTTAGTAATATGCTAGCTGTTTGAGCCAATTTAGCACCTAACAAGGTTTTTCAAGCTAATTTGGTTTTTAGCTAACATTTCAGCAATATGCTAGCAGTTTTAGTTAATTTTGCAACTGCCAAGGTTTTTCAGTCTAATTTGTTTTTTAGCTAACATTTCAGCAATATCCTAGCTTTTTTAGCTAATTTGGCATTTACCATGGATTTTTATGCAAATTTGGCTTTTAGCTAACATTTCAGCAATATTCTAGTTGTTTGAGCTAATTTGGCATTTACCATGGATTTTAAGCAAATTTGGCTTTTAGCTAACTTTTCAGCAATATGCTAGCTGTTAGAGCTAATTTGGCATCTACCAAGGTTTTTCAAGCTAATTTGGCTTTTAGCTAACGTTTCAGTGATATGCTAGCTGCTTTAGCCAATTTAGCACCTAACAAGGATTTTCAATCTAATTTGGATTTTAGCTAACTTTTTAGCGATATGCTAGCTGTTTTAGCCAATTTAGCACCTAACAAGGTTTTTCAAGCTAATTTGGTTTTTAGCTAACATTTCAGCAATATGCTAGCAGTTTTAGTTAATTTTGCAACTGCAAAGGTTTATCAGTCTAATTTGTTTTTTAGCTAACATTTCAGCAATATCCTAGCTTTTTTAGCTAAATTGGCATTTACCGTGGATTTTTATGCAAATTGGGCTTTTAGCTAACATTTCAGCAATATGCTAGCTGTTTTAGCCAATTTAGCACCTAACAAGGTTTTTCAAGCTAAGTTTGCTTTTCGGCTAACATTTTAGCAATATGCTAACAGTGTACTAAGTAATTAAACAAACTTTAGCAATTTATTAAAAATTGTTTTCATTTTAAAACATTTTAGCCTTTTCTGCTAAATGTTATGCAATTATGCATACGAAAGCAACAACCTTCTGCAATTCTGCAATCAAACGTATTTCCGCAGGAAATGCAATTTTTCTAGTTATTCTTAATCTTCTGTACGTTTTTGGTCGTCCATATCTTCTGCATGCTTTATGCGATTTCTGCCATTTATGCATCAAAATGTTCAGCCTGTTTAGGACATTATTGCTCTCTTTTAAAATTTCTTCTGCAACGTATGGTTTTTATGCAATTCAACAAAATTGCCACAATTTTTCCCATAAGAATACATGGGGAAGGCTCTTTTGCAGCTTCAAACTTTCTGCATTCCTAACTTCTGCATACATTACGCAATTTTAAAAATTCCCTCTAGATGTATAATACTTTTGCCCCCACAGCCCCTAGACTGACACTAAGTACCCCCATTTCTCCTGCCAATGTTAAATTTTCCAGCTGGTTCGATCACTAACTCTGTTTTTAACTTGCGATTATGTAAACATGCTTTGACCTACAGGCAGGAAACTTTCACACATTGTAGCCCAAAGCCTTGTGATTCTTACAAGGGTTAAACTTTTCTGATAAGTGAAAGACTTTTGAAGATATGAACATTTGTTTGGAGGTAGTGACCTCCATTGAAATACATTGAAGTCTCAGCTCAGTTATCCTGCTGTCTCATTAGGCCGAGGAGCTGCACCTGTGCGGCCAATGTTTGTAAACATCTGCCTGTCAGACCCTTTGATGTCTTCCTGACTCATTCTAACACTGACAATGTAAGAATCTCATTGATTCATTCACATTTACACTTATTTATCATTCCAACAAGATTTTTAGATACATTTTTGCCTTTCTTTCAACATTTTAGACTTAACTACATGTTATGCAGTAAATTGACCATTTTGCCATCATTTTTAATGGCTCCAAGACTTTTTAATACCTTTACAAAGGAGTCAGGAATGCATAATGGGAGTTAAAGTCAGATTGTGTTAGTCTGTTGAACCTTAAGTTAGTGGTCTACTTCCAGACATGACATTCCTATGCTTTTTCAGAGTTTGTCAGCATGTTCAGAGCTGCATGATCACATATGTTGCTGCATTGAGTGGATTGCACTCTTCCACATAATCTCTCTGATCTTAAAGCTGCTTCTCAGAAGATGAGGTTCATGTGACCTTTTTGCTATTGGGAATAAGGGTTTGATGCTCTGACTGCTCATTCATAAAACAAATGTTCTTGGGCAAGGCACTTTCAGGACTTATCCTGCTCATTTGTCAAAAGTAAATGATTGGATTTCAAGTTAATTTGGCTTTTAGCTAAAATTTCAGCAATATGCTAGCTGTTTGAGCTAATTTGGCATCGACCAAGGATTTTCAAGCTAATTTGACTTTTAGCTAACATTTCAGCAATGTGGTAAATGTTTTAGCAAATCTGGCTTCTACCAAGGTTTTTCAAGCTCATTTGGCTTTTAGCTAACATTTCAGCAATATACTAGTTGTTTGAGCTGATTTAGCACCTAACAAGGTTTTTCAAGCTAATTTGGCTTTTAGCTAACATTTCAGCAATATGCTAGCTGTTTGAGCTAATTTGGCACCTACCAAGGTTTGTCAAGCTAATTTTGCCTTTAGCTAACATTTCAGCAATTTGCTACCTGTTTGAGCTAATTTGGCATCTACCAAGGTTTTTCAAGCTAATTTGGCTTTTAGCTAACATTTAAGCAATATACAATAGCAATTTATTAAAAATTGTTTTCATTTTAAAACATTTCAGCCTTTTCTGCTAAAAGTTATGCAATTATGCATACAAAAGCAACAACCTTCTGCAATTCTGCAATCAAACGTATTTCCGCAGGAAATGCAATTTTTCTAGTTGATTTTGTATCCTAGATTATAGCTGCACAATTTTAACTTTATTGTTCAAGTTACTTCACAGAAGTGCTCTGTTTAAGTGTTAAATGATAGAAGAAAGTTAATGAAAGACAAACGTGGGACAACCTGAATCGGATTATTAAATCTGTACATTTTTTAATTCCTGGCAAATAAATGAAGAGATCTTTATTCACATGATTTTGTTTACAAGCTTTAGTTTGAAACAGGAAATTCCACTTGACGGCAGTCTGACCACAGACCAAATGCAAGGTTAAGGACTAGATCCGGACCAAATTAAGCAGACTCGGTCTGGACTAAGAGATTTTTGCAGTCTGAATACATGCTTCTGAACAGGTACTTCTTTGCAGCAAGAGATTAGAAAATGTGCTTCAAGCTTATTCTCATAATAAACAGTTCTGATAAGAGATTTTATCATTATTTTACGCAGTCATCTAACATGTGCATTTTGGAGGATTGATAAAGCACACAAGGGCCCTTAATTTAGTGTTAATGTCAGGAGTGGTTAAAACAAGTTTATTTTATTATTACAGGGTCCCCTCGTTTGAAAAACATAAACATAAATGACAAAATGTAACTAGCAAACACGTTATTGATACAAAGGAATGAAACAAATCACACTACTTTGATTCAAGATTCATAGGATTCATTGTCATCTGCACAGTAAGGAAACAGCTTTTCCTGTACAATGAAATTCTTACTTTGAATGGATGAATGGTTTATTGTTCATGTCGTTTTAAAAGGAAACAAACTTTGGGCCTTCTTTAGGCTCGAACAATTGGAACAGAATGAAGAAAGACTTATATAATCTTTTCCTTTTAAATAAGCACAAATGCGACATTAAAAACAACACATCTTTCGAAACTTTACATTTCCACTTCTTTATTTCCTTCCTAACCCATCTTGGTCTCCAGCTTACATTTGCGTATGTTCTAGTTGATTTTTCTTGCTTTTCTCACAATCCTGTGAAATGTTGCTAACAGCTCCAACTGATTGATGTTGAGTCTAGACTCTGCAGGAATCCAGCTCCGTCTAACTGACATACGATCAGACATAGCTCCCCATCTCTTCAGGGAAGCATCTGTTAACACCACCTTGCGGAAAGACACCCTGCCTATCGATGAACCCTGACGAAGCAGGCTAGATTTTCTCCAAGGTTGGAGCGCATGCATGCACTGTGCGTATTTCAATATTTTCTGCGGTGACCAAACACATTCAGGCAGTGAAAAAGAACCCAGCACTGAAAGGGTCGCATCTCGAGGTGACCTAGAAGAACTACAGTGGTCATCGAGTCCATCATGCCCATCAGCTGTAAAATCATCTGGAACTGCAGTTTGCATCCCAACTGAAACTGAGTGAGGCAGCGGTGAAAGGCTGGCGGCCACTCTGTGCTCTGACACACATTCCCAACCTTATGGCTTCGAAAACCCCAGGAACTGAATGTGAAATAGCACTAGGGACAGATATGTTGCCGCCTGTTCTCTGGAGTTTGATATCAAACCCCAGTCGCCTTTTTCTCTGAGAGGAGAGAGTGCCGCATGGACATATTTTGTGAAGGTGCGAGGGTTGAGTGACAGACCGAAGGGCAGCGCAATGTACTCATAAGTAGTGCCCTCAAATGCAAACCTCAGAAATTATCTATGGTCTGCGTGTTCAAAAGATGTTTTAACATCAGCATTTTGAATTTGCATTTGCATTTTGAACAAGCGAAGCCCACAAGTCCAAGATTGGGCCGAGGCCGCCATCATCCTCTTCGGGACAACAAAGTCGCGGCTGTACCAGACTTTGCTCATCTCCAAAGTTGGGACCACCTGAATCGCATCTTTTCTCAACAACGATCAATTTTCCTCTCTCAGCGCTGGTGCTGCTGAAACTCCCGCTGTTGTGTTTACAACAGAGCCGAAGCAAAAGTTGACTCGACCCACAGGGGAGAAGGTGTGATCATTAAAAAGATTTAAAGAAAATTCAAAAGAAGTGAATTTAAAACAAGCATAGATAAACAGTGCGGATGTAAACTTTTGAATACAAATTAATAAAATGCAGCTGAGAACACGTGGGTCTTTAACTTGGATTTAAATACAGTGTTTCAGCTGATCTAAGGCTTTCTGGAAGTCTGTTCCTGATCTGTGGAGCATAGAAGCTGAATGCAGATTCTCCATGTTTAATTTTGACTCTAGAAACTGACAAAAGACAGAATCCAGATGAGCGAAGAGTTCTGGCTGGTAAATACTGGGTCAGGAGGTCAGTGATGTACTTTGGTGAAAATCCATTCAAAGCTTTATAAACCAGTAGCATAACCTTAAAGTCTATTCTCTGGCAGACAGGCAGCCAGTGTAAAGACCTCAGAACTGGACTGATGAGGTCTACTTTTTTGGTTCCTGTGAGAACACGAGTAGCTGAGTTCTGAATAAACTATAGTTTCCTGATTGATTTTTTTTGGTCGTCCTGTGAAAACACTGTTACAGTGGTCTAGTCAACTAAAGATGAAAGCATGAACTAGTTTTTCCAGGTCCTGCTTAAACGTCAGATCTTTAATCCTTGAAATATTTTTGTGATGATAGTAGGCTGATTTTGTCACTGCCTTTATGTGTTTATCAAAATGTAGGTCTGTGTTCGTCATACACACTGACTTTCTGACCTGGTTGGTGGTGTTAAGATGAATAGATTGAAGCTCTGTAGTGACTTCCAATCGTTTCTCTTTAGCCCCAAAGACAATTACCTCAGTTTTGTTTGTGTTTAATTGAAGTAAGTTATGACATATCCAGTCAATAATGTCCTCAGTGCATTTACCAAGAGCCTGTACAGGGCCTCGGTCTCCTGGTGTCATTGTAATATATATCTGTGTGTCATCTGCATAGCTATGGTAACTAATGCTTTTTTTTTATAACCTGGGCCAGTGGGAGCATGTAAATATTAAATAGAAGTGGCCCCAAGATGGAGCCTTGGGGAACTCCACAAGTAATTTCTGTCTGCTTTGATGTGAAGTTACTAACTGACTTAAAATATTTTCTGCTTTCCAAGTACGTTTTGAACCAGTTTAGTACTGGCCCAGGCCTTGGAGAGCAACGGCCGATAGAGGTGAGGAGAGATGACTTGCAGGGAAGAGGAGGAGAGGAGTCCTCTGTACTGCAAGGAAGGCGTGGCTCCAGGTAGAGGCGATAGGGGAAGAAAATGGACTCCAAGAGGGAGTGGAAAAACTCAGGATCCTGGGGCTTAGTCACCAGTTCTTGTAACACAAAATCTCCAGGGATGCCTGGGAATGTTTCCAAAAAGGAGAAGGTGTTGGGACTTAGGAGGCTTTGGAGGAATTTGAGCAGGAGAGAGGCAGGGACATGCAAGCTGAGCTGACGGAGCAGGCAGGCAGGCAGGCAGGCAGGCAGGCAGGCAGGCAGGCAGGCAAGCTGAGTATGAGCACTGCTGGAGGTTTCTCTGGAAGTCTGTAGTGCAACGATTCAGCAGAGACTGAAGGGCAGAGGGAGAGATATATAGTAGCAGGCACAGGTGGAGGGAATCAGCTGATTGGCAGCAGGCAGGCTGCTGCTGCTGCCGTGACATAGTCACTTTGGTCAGAGCCTTCTCAGTGCTGTGGTGCTGTCTGAAGCCTGACTGGAAGACATCATAGCAGTTGTTCCTTGTTAAGAATTCATTTAACTGATGAAAAACAGCTTTTTCAATGATCTTACCTAAAAAATAGCAGGTTTGATATCGGTCTGTAGTTGCTCATCTGTGTCTTGTCCAAACTTTCCTTTTTAGGAAGGGTTTGATTCCAGCTGTTTTCAGTGGTTCTGGGAAAACACCAGAAGTTAAAGACAAGTTCACAATCTGGAGAAAGACCGACTCCAGGATCTTTGAAACTTGTTTGAAAAAACTTGTGGGTAGAATATCCAGACAGCAGGAGGAGTTCAGTTGACTTAGAATGTCCTCCAGGTCTTTACTGTTTATGGGTTGAAACTGAGCCATTGGGTTTATATTGGTTTCCAGTGGATGAAGTTCATTTTCTGGACTTTTAGTTGAAACAATAGTTTGCCTTATGTTTTTGATTTTCTCTGTAAAGAATTTGGCAAAGTCATTTTCAAGTTTTAGTGACCACAACTGTATTCATCAACATCCTCATGCTTTTTCATCAAACTAATGAACTTTCTTCTTAGCTGATTCATTCTCATCACTTCTAGATATAATTATACTGTAACTACAACTTTCAACTCCTGTCCCTAAATGGGAATTTAACAAAAATAAAACATAAAAATTCACATCCTGTACAGACCACTACATGAAAACAAGTACTAGCCTACTCAATTAGGTTTGAATCGTCACAACTCTAAACAGCATTCTTCAGTAGTGTCTGTGAGAGTGCAAGAGACTGAGAGAGAGTTTATTTCACATATACCTCCTGATGAGCTCTGTGAAGATGACCCTTGTGTTTGCCCGACATAGTGATGCATTTATACTATTACTAATAGCATATGATGAACAGGACAGGCGGGACTGCACCAAAGGAAACAACAGATAAACCCATTTTGGACTGGAGTTTCTGGGAGTTTTTCAGTTGTTGATCCTGAGGTGCTTGGGGCTCAGACTCGTCTCTTTATGCTTCATGGACACCAGGATGTTTTCTTCCATGTTTTTTTCGAAATGAATCCAAGTGCTTTCAAATCAATAAGTCTCCTGTAGTACATTTGATGAATACTATTGTCTTCTGGAACATTGTTGAAGTCCATTGCTATGCAATATTGGATTATTCACAGCTTTATTACTGTAAAATGCAATACAGTAGAATTTCTGTGTAATGTATTTCATTTTATATTTCATTTTACAGTAATGAAACTGAAAGATTAATCACAGTACACAGATACTCCAAATTATTTCATTTTATGGTTGTATTACTGTAAAATGAAATACAGTAGTTACTGGCATTCAGCTGCCAGTAGTTAATGTAAATGTTCTATCAGTTACTGTACTGTGCTTTCTTTTACGATATTACTGTATTTTCATTCCAAGTTTATTTACTGTAAAAAAAAAGGTAAATAAAAATGTATTCAGGCATGTATTTAAGTTCTCTTACAACAACTTCCCCATCTGTTTTTAGCCAAGGCCACATTCATCATGAGCAAGTTCTTAGATCAATGAACACCAAACTGAATAAACAATTATTTATTTATCACTGAACAGTTTTAAATCAACTTAAATAAAATGAACAGATGCTCAGAGAGAATATACAACGACAAAACCCTAAGGTTTCCTCTGGGGCTTGTCCCTTTATCCACCTGTAAATATCATATTGAAGATTACAGTAGTGACCACAAGCATTTTCAAATTAATTGCTGTTCACAGACAGTACATTAAAATACTGCCCAGTTTACAGAAATTCTTCATGTGTGCTAACAGGAAGATTGTCCCACCCAGTTTGAACACCCATGTTGCCTAAAATCTACAGTACACTCACTACGATTAAATCATCTGTTGGATTTCTTAATTAAAAAAGTCTTGAGCGTAGAGTTGGAGAAGCTGATTTTGGGTGTTTTAATGACTTTTTATTGAAAATTAAGAGTTTGCAAATAATGTGTCTTGTTAATTGTTTTGTGTTTAATAATTTGTTAGATGTATTTGTGATTCCTAACAGCAGAACCAGAAAATATACTTATAAACAAATTGAATCAACCTAGAAATATAAAAAAGGCACTGCTGCAAATAAGCTGAGGTCAGTGGATTAGGACTACCGTAGACTTTCAGAAAGAAACGGTCTCTAGAGAGTTTTAGCAAATAAACCGCAAGTGAGCCTGATACTCAGTAGGAAAATGGACATCCACAAATTAAAGAGTTTTAATGTTAATACAATTATTCAATAGGCCACAGTTGTAAATAAGAATGTTGTTCCTAATTTGTACTGGCTGGATAAATAAAAGTTAAATATATAATTTAATTAATGCTAATCACTGTCGACTAGTTTTAAAATGATGGTGTACGTTTCAGGAAGCAATGGTGACGGATTCTGCATCATTTTGTGAGAGCCGGAGGTAAGGCATTTTTTATGGGTGACGTCAACGCCTTGCTTCATCCAGTGATAATATAGGTTAATGGAAAAAGCGGAGCACTCTGTAAATGAAAATGCATTACACCAGAGGATGCTGTTTTGCAATTGCATTTGAATTTTAGCCATTGACAGTAAGCAGAGATTGACAAAGTGTCTGTGATGTGACCCATAGGAAATACCTTACATCTTGTTCCAACAAAACGAAGCCAAATCAGTCACCATTTTTTCCGCAATACTGACATCGCCATGTTAAACCAGACAAAAGATGTTAATAAGGAGTGAGTAGTCGAAGTCGGTCTGAAGCATCATTTCTATGGCAACCTTTCTTGCTAATCAGGAGTGAGCTTGTTGGGAAGCCGCACCCCTTCTACTGAAATCGAGCTCGGGAGAATCTGTCAATCAAACCTTTCAAATGTTTAAAGTGGGGGCCAGCGGGAACCACATGCTTTATTGAGAAATCTGATGTATTACTGTAATCAGGGTATCTTAAAAAATAGGTTTAGCAAGAACAAATTAAAAAGAGGTACCAGAGGAAGAATTGTTTTTCTGACAAACATGATGACTGAGTAATAGCTGTTTATTTCTCAATAGAAGTCTATAAAATTTTGACCTCTGAGACTAGCGGGTATTTCCTATTTGGAACGCCAGGTGCAAGTAGATACTCTGTCCAGTTCTCATATACCGTCAAGGATTTTGACAAGAAAAAGGCATGGCATATTAAAATGTTGTAGATTTTAAGTTACTTATGAATTTAAAACAATGAAATGAAAAGTCAATTTTCAATATTTAATTGTAAATTGCAAACAGCATTTCCATTATGCATGACAAAATTGAACATTGGATTGTTAATTGCATAATGCATTTTCACTTGAATTATAGTGCCAAAACCCTTTGACAATTGCAAATGCCACAGATTTTGCTTTGATTTTTTTTTATTGAAAAATTGAATTTTAGTTTGTCATTATGAAATTTAAATTGCAAAATGCATTTTATATTGCATGATGAAATTGCTAATTGAATTGTCAATTATGAGTTGCGTATTACTTTGAGTTATAGAGGAAAAAAAACTTTCATACAAAGAAGCCTTTACGTTATTTATATTATAAGTAATTTATATAAATAATTTTTTTTCCTGAACATCCAAATAAATGTGCAGTTTTCATGGAGCCTGGCATGAAATTAAAAACTACTACTTCTATGAAAAGATACAATTTTCTGCTGTTTAACGTTGTGTGATTGTATTTGTATAGTTTTCTTTCTGAATAGTTTTCTATTTTCTATTAAATGAAACTAGTTTGGACGTAAAAGCCAAACCCCTCGTCTGTGCTATGATAGAAATTCCAAGGTTTTTTCTGTCTTTAATGATGCTGAATTTTCAGATGATTTTTTTTTTGTTTTTACAAGTATAGGTTTGAACCACACTTTGACAGTTTCCCCTTTTTAGGAATTTCAGTGAAACCTTAGTTGCCTCTGCAGGCATTAGCTTCCCTTTTCTGTTTCACTTTTATTCAGTTGCCACTTTATGATGCTTGTCTTTTTTTTGTACAAACTAACTTCCCGAATTGTTATTTTAGGTAAAGTGAAAGATAGAAGGAAATATCTGGTTACTGTAGAAGGCAGAAAGCATGACTCAGCTTATTGTGGAAATTTGGTCAATCAGCTCCTCTTTTTTTTCCCATGAAAACATAATTATGAATCACTTCCCCAACATGTTTTTTGTCTTGAATAGGAATGTCTAAAATCATATTCTTATTAGGATTAATGGTTAATCTCAATTGGCATTACTGTATACCTACAAAATTCTTGAGTTGGTTAAATTTCTAAAACTGGTAGAATTTTTTTTCATTTTTCTGTTTCATATAGATTATGTTATAAACACTTGTGATTTAAAAAAGACTACAAGTAGAATTTGCTCTATTAAAATCATTTTACTGCATACATTAACACGTTTTCTCCAGCTGCAAAAACAAGAATTATTCTTACAGAAAATGTATTTTACATCATGCATGTCAGGCTGATCTAAAGTTGGCCCCTGCGGTCTAAAGCTTATGGGAGCTTGTATGTTTTTAAACTTTAGAATGTGTGTATGTGTGTGTGTGTGTGTGTGTGTGTGTGTGTGTGTGTGTGTGTGTGTGTGTGTGCGTGTAGGGTGTCATCGACTACATCTTCTTCTCTAGGACACGTATGAGCGTACTCGGCCTCCTGGGACCGCTCGACAACCATTGGCTGATGGACAACAAAATAATTGGCTGCCCCCACCCTCACATCCCATCAGACCACTTTTCCCTCCTGGCCCAACTGGAGCTGCAACCTCCCCTCCACCACCCACTGAACCCCATTAATGGACTGCACCTGCCAAACCACAGGTAGTGCAGCCTAAGAGAGCAGCCCTGCAGCCTGTCCCTACTACCAAACCCAAGACAAGGGAAGTGTCTGCCCCCGCCTCCCAAGTCATCCTCTGCCTTTCTTGTTGTTTGGATCACCATGTTTTTTAGGCCTAAAATCAAACTAACCATCATGTTTTTTGATTATTTAAAAAAGTATCAGCAGCTTTGTTCCATCCCACTGGAACACAGCGGCCATGATTTCATCAGCATCAAATCATCAACAGTCTCACGACAAAGAGGAAACTCTAATGCAGAAGAAAAGCTTTTTAAAGAGTAAAGCAACTTTTGAAATATTTTAATGAGAAATTAAGTCCTTTAAATCCTGTCCATGTTCATAGTAGTCTGACCTGACCAGCCCTCCCATCACTAACTGCCTCCCACCACCACTACTGCTCATCATTTGTTGTCTGTGGTCCTTCTGATTAATAGACCCTGATTTTCCTCTTCCCCCCAATTTCAATCCTACATATCAGGGACTCGAATGTCTTTTTGCCCAAAGGCTCCTGATCATACTGATAGCTGCATTGGAGTGTGTCCTCTCTGGAGAAACAGCTCATTGTTTGATTAAAATATTTCTGCAATCAATTCAAGATTGAAGCTTCAGATGATGCAGCTTAGAAAGGTGCACAATTGAAAACATGTTTTTAATTGTATTGATTGATTTATTTGAATTTAAATTAGAATGAATAGCTTGGAATCAACCAGCAGGTTTTTCATGACCTCTTCACTTAGTGGGATTCCTATCATGACACCGGAAAGAGGTCCGGTGCAGATTATAGGCAAGGACAAACAACTCTTCTTTAGCCTTCTATGTCTGTGGTCAATGCTGATTTCAATCCTAAATATTCTCATAATGGTCAGGATAAATTTCTGCACGTGTGTGTCAGCAATTCAACTCTTCAACTCAAAAACAGAGTTGAAGAGGTTTCAAAGATCATACTTCACTGCTGGATTCAGCCTGCAGGGCTTCTGATGTGCATGAATTTATGACACCTGTCAGGACAAAGGGTCATTTCCAGATTTCTTTCTCTGAAAGTTGGACTGAACTGTTGTGCTGAAAGTTAATGCCTGTGCAGACCAAACCTCTTTGTCCAACTTTGTAATCAAACTATGGGCATTTCTGTCTACAACATTCAGTCTTTAAATTGGTACTTTGTACAAACAAATGTTATCTCCTTTTTGACAAAATTGATAAATGTTCTAGATTTAAACACATTGTGCATTGATGCTTTTTTTCTGTGTTTCTAAAGCTTCTGTCTTAACATTATATTTGATCTACAGCAAATTGTTTGCACATTTTCATCTGCAACATCTTTTCCAGTCATATAAATTTATGTGTCATGACTTATCTGGACCTGGATTCTCTGCAGCACAAGCCTTCTTCTCCAGTTGACGATTAACATCCAGACAGCTCTCAGAGATTAAAGAAAATACCTTAGAAATGCTCCAGTATTCAGTCAGCATCAGAATGATGGTCTCCCTTTGCTTTCAACAACTGTCTTGCCTCTGTGTAACACACACGTTCCTCTTCAAGGTGTAGTCCATCCATCCATACTTAAAATCTGCTCAAATAATTTTGGGTCATTGATGTATAATGAAAACAAGAATGGTCCAAGTATGGATACTTGTGGAACTCCCACAATGACCTCTCGATAGGGCGATTTGACACTGCCAACCACTACATATTGTTTTCTATTGTTAAGATATGATTTTTGCTTTTTTGGAGAAATTAAAATCAGTTAACTTGGTTAGTAATATTTTGTTGTCAACAGTGTCAAAAGCCTTCTCTAGGAAGAAAAAAAAAACTGCCCCAAGGCGGCTGAGGTGGTAGGTCGGGCGACTGTAATGTAGGCCAGGCGCTAGTGATGTAGGTCAGGCGGCTGTGGTTGTAAGCCGGGCGACTGAGGATGTAGGCCGAACAGCTGAGGTGGTAGGCCTGGTGGCTGAGGTGGAAGGCCGGAAAGGTGTAGTGGCAAGGTGTAGTGGCAAGGTTGAGCGGCTGTGGTTGTTAGTCAGGCGACATAGGAGGTAGGCCGAACGGCTGAGGTGGTAGGCCGGGCATCTTTGGTGGAAGGTGTGGCAGCTGAGGTGGAAGGCGTGGCAGCTGAGATGGTAGGTCGGTAAGCTGGAGTGGTAAGCCACTCTGCTGTGGTTGTAAGCCAGGCGACTGAGGGGGTAGGCCGAACAGCTGAGGTGGTAGGCCAGGTGGCTTAGGTGGTAGGTCTGGTGAGCTGGGGTGGTAAGCCAGGCAGATGAGATGGTAGGCCAGTAAGATGGGGTGGTAAGCCAGTAAGATGGGGTGGTAAGCCAAGCGGCTGAGGTGGCAGGACTGGTAGCAGAGATGATAGGACTGTCAGCCGGAGGTGGTAGGCCGGACAGCTGGAGTGGTAGGTTGGACGGCTGTGATGTAGGCCGGGTAACTGTGGAGGTAGGCCGAACGGCTGAGGTGGTAAGCTGGGCAACTAAGGTGGTAGGCCAGGTGGCTTGGGTGGTAGGTCTGGCGGCTGTGATGTAGGCCGGGCAGTTGTTGTAAACCGTGCGACTAAGAAAGTATAGGCCAAACAGCTGAGGTGGTAGGCCAGGCTGATGAGGTACTAGGCCGGGAAGCTGAGATGGTAGGATGGTTAGTTGCGGTGGTAAGTCGGGTGGCTGTGCTGGAAGGCCGGGCAGATCAGGTTGTAGGTTCAGTGTTTTAAAACACTGGCTTGCCTAGTTGGTTAGTGGGTCTCTGCAGCGGCGCTCATTCTTGCTGGGGTGGCTGGGGTCCAGTATCGCAGCCTCATGTGGACCTTTTAGCTGTCCAGTGTGAGTGGACGCTGGCTCCTGGTATAATGGATTCTCTATATATTGTTTCCTCACAACAGATCTTATCCATATATCTCTTTTATAATTACAGTCCTGTTTTTGTGCCTGAATGCATGATATTGCTTTGCATTTCCTGGCAGGACCATCTATGTTTATTGTTTTATGGAGGATGACCATTGTATTTCAAAAAGGAGAGAACTCGAAAATGAGATTGAGACATTTAATTGAAACATGTAACTGAAGTGAAAACAGTTATTTCTTTGGCGGTTGGGATCTGGGCCGGAGACATCTTTCGTGCCAGTGAAGATCTTAGACCAGGTGAAGAAACCCCCAGAGCCCAGTCGCTCATGCTGGTTAAGATGGACAGTGCCGAACTGAAAAGCCAGGAGGAAAACAAGTAGAAGTGGGCCAATGCAATGAGGTGCTGATCGAAGAGCCAGGAGGAGAACAGGGTGGAGGCGGGAAGGCGGACAAACAAAACTTCAATGGCTGGCTGTGAAGAGAATAAGGAGTGACGATTAAACACCCAGCTGCATGTGATGAGGTAAATCTTCCTTATTGAAATTGCGCCAAAGCTTCACTTGTATGAGTGTTCAAACTTAGATCATACCAGACGACACGCTGGTAAGTAAATTACTAAGCAGAAGAAAAGAAACTAACCAGGATTTCCTCAGCAGCGGCGAGCAAAGAGGGAAGAACCCAGAGCTGAAAACCTCATGAGAAGACAGGGACATGTGGCATACGGAAAACTGCCTGCCCAGTGCCGTGAGGGTGCCTGAGTCCTTCTGGTAGAGGCTGGGTGGGATCAACTTGAAAAACCACCAGCCCAGCTTTGCCGCGTTCCTGGGTGCATTTGACTCTCAGTGGTGCCCCTCTGTGCTTTAAAGCGAACCCAGACCTCGCTTCTCCGGGGCGATGGGCTCACTGTGACCCCTGGTCCGGCGCAACTGTTGACCGGGCTGCAATGTCCTCAGTCGGTTCCGACCACGTCATGCCCCTCCAGGCATAGACCAATATTTTCCCTGCAGCTGTGACCGATGACCGATGGCCAATATTGCCGACACCCATAATAAAGTGTCTAGAATAACACAAAGTTTAGAGATTTCCTTTTTTTTTCTTTATTAGAAATGCAATTACCTTTACATTGCCAAGAACAGTACAAACATGTATCCCAAATAGAAACTATCAAAATATAAGAATAAGCCTAGCTTCAACATTCAATGACTGTTATTTGCAAACAAAACAATAGGCCTTCAAGATCACTTGAAAATAATAGGTGGTCGAGAGGCGGGAGATACTGTAGTATTGCAAGACCCAACAAGACGGGTGTGGTGATTCAACTTGGCAAGTAGTTGAACAAATATTTTGGATTTTGGTCTTATGTCCACCATATTAAAATAATTTAAATAAATATAAATATACAATAACAAAACCTCTAAATTAATTAGTAAGTCTTTGACAGCCTGGAGGAGCTGGAGAACTTCATTGACGATTGCTAAATCACATTTGTCACGGGGAACACCAACACCACCACTCCTTCCTCCAAACACGGCTGTCAAGAGGACTCTCCAGGGGCTGCCTCCCGTTCAGGCAGCGGCATCAGCGACACTTTGGAGTCAATTGATAAAAAACTCTCCAGTCTTGATTGCTGTTTAAACCTGCTGGGGAGATCCTTCACAAGGAGTTCCAAGGCCCACGAGAGTCACTGGAGTTCATCCAGCAGCAGGTGCAGGAGCTGCAGGAGAACCAGGCCCTCAGAGAGACCGTCCAGACTCTGAGCAGCGACACCGCTCGTCTCTCTGAGGAGAACGGCTCCATCAAGGAAACCCTCCTGGATCTTCAGGCGAGGAGCATGAGGGACAACCTGGTCATCTCTGGGATTCCAGAGGAGGCGGGAGAAGACCCGGAGGGCACAGTAAAGTCCTTCATGGAGGCCCAGCTGAAGCACCCCATGGAGGAGGTCCAGAAGATCTCCTTCCATAGAGTGCACCGACTTGGAAGAAGGAGGTCTGATAACCAGCGTCTGAGACCCATAGTAGCCAAATTCGAGCATGACAAACAGAAGGAGCTGGGAGCTGAAGGGAACACACTTCAGCGTCAACGACCAGTTCCTGGCGGAGATCCTCCAGTGCAGGAAGATCCTTTTCCCGCTGAGGAGGAAGCACCTCACCGCCGGGTCTCGAGCTGTTGTTTCCGTGGACAGACTCTACATCGATGGACGGGTCTTTCGGGACCCCAAGATCACCCTGTGGCTGCGCTGAAGACCCTCAGATGCTGCGATCAGAACCTCCATAATGAGCTGATGAAACCGACTAAACTGATTTAAACTAACGGAAAATCAGCTCATCAATCATCCACACCTCCATATCGTTAAATCAGTTTATTTCTCTCCCCTCTCATGTTTCTGTTGATTCATTTAAAGTCATTCCATTGTTGGCTTTATGTTTAGGGTGATTGTCCTGTTGGAAGGTGAATCTCTGCTCCAGTCTCAAGTGTTGTTCAGACTTCAACAGGTTTTCCTCCAATATTGCTCTGGATTTGGCTCCATCCATCTTCTCATCAACTCTAATCAGATTCCCTGTTCCTGCCGAAGAGAAGAACTGCTGAAGTTCCATTTTGGTCTCATCTGACCAGAGCTCCTTCTTCCACACGTTTGTTGGGTCACTCACCTGGTTTATGGAAACCTGCAAACGGGACTTCTTGTGGTTTTCTTTCAACAATGGCTTTCTTCTTGCCACTCTTCCATAAAGTCCAGATGTGTGCAGTGAACGACTGATGGTTGTTCTATGGACAGATTCCTCCACCTGAGCTGTAGATTTCTGCTGTTCATCCAGAGTCACCATGGACCTCCTGGCTGCATCTCTGATCAGTGTCTCCTTGTTCAGCCTGTTAGTTTAGGTGGACGACCATGTCTAGGTAGGTTTGCAGAACTCTGAATACTTTTTCAAGGCACTGTACATAGTTCTTCTCTGGAGCCTGTGAATGATCTGTGCCATTCAGCTTTGACTGTGTCGTTGTTTATTTTCACATTTCAGTTTTTCATGCTAAAATCTTTTTCAGGGCAGATGTTGAAATGCGGCAAAAGGTCTTGCAAAGCATCGAGTAGCCTCTATGGCTAAGAAAATGTCTGCCATCACTCAAACACAATTGCTTTCATGTTAAGCCATCTTGGCTGAAGCTTCCATTCTGTTCACAGACATGTTTCCTCCTGTCATGGGTATGTAAGCTGCTTGCAATGCTAAGGTCTTGCTCATGATAAAACTTGCCCCCTGACAGTGGTGAAAATTAGATGCCAGGGTTAGATGGATAGAATTAGATGGGGTGTTGACTTAATACTTCTCTTTAGTTCTAAGCAACAAATGTGAATACCCAGATGTAAATTGGGCAACATGGAATCAGTGATGAAGGGGTAAGTATGCATAACTGTTTTTGTCAGGTTGAACTTCAACCTACTGCAGTAGGAAATGCACCCTTCTTTGATGAAGGAACCTTTCTTTGGTCCCAACTTTCAGCTCCTGTGCGAGACTGTTTCTCTGACTGAAATGTCTGCAGGGATTTACAGACCCACTCCAGAGTTTTTTGTGTTTTTAACATGCTCTTGTAGCTTTTTCTCATGATGGAGGACATTTATTAAAAAATTTAAGATTAAAATTGTGCTGCTGAGTATTTCTTTATTCAAATTGTGATGGATCAGGTGCAGATGAAAAGCCGCCTTTTGAAAATGCTCATGTTTGTGACACAATAACTGCCATGAGTGGGCCAAAGATCTAATTCCAGACAATTCAGAAAGTACAGATTTTTTTCAAATAGAACTCAACGAGTTAAAACATTTTTTTCTTGTGACAAAATGCAAAAATAAAGTTAAATATATGATTCTGTCAGTGGTGGTGGCAGAGAGTTTTGACAGTAAAATGTTATACTGGTTTACGCAATGCTGAGATAAACAGGTTTATTTTTGGTGCAGCTTTGCTCAAAGAGCAGCAAAGAGCCACTGTGTCTGGTAATTGAGTTGGGGAAATTGATTGCTGGCAAACAAATTGCTTTTGGATGCTACAGTACCGTAAAAATGCCATTAATAGCATGAGGGGGTGTTCAACTGGTGAGGGCTGCATTGCCTGGGAGGAAGTGTTGGCAGTCATGTGTGCTCTGCGTCTTTTTTTTCTTTACTTGCTGTTCCTTTGCATCTGCACTTACACAATCATCAAAGTTTTGTCTAATGGTGGAATTGAAAGGGAAACAGTTGTGGTAGTTTCACAACAGTGGACTGGATCCAAAAACACAAGTTAGGCATTTTTAATTCATAGCCTTTTTTAGTACATTCATTTCCAATGAAAAATGCTTGTTCATTGAGATGATTTCAGATTTGCTGGACTGCAAGATTATTTTTGTCTTTAAACAATTCCTCACGATGACAATAATAGGTATTTCTGCTCAAACTCAGTGGGCGTGGTTAACTCAGATCATCTGTGCTCCGTTTCTCTGGTCTGGTCTAAACCTTGTGGAGGCTTCAGTGACGGGAACTTTTGTGATCTTTTTTAGCGACAAAGAGAGAATGTGAAAGCAGGACTCCTCATCTCATAAAAGTCAGGAATTTATTAAAGTTTTGAAGGTTTTGTCTGGCACCTCACACACATTTCTTTATCCGGAACTCCACGGTGCAGCCTACTTCCTTGTGGAGAATTGGTGGTTTTCTGGTTCTGACACGGGACTCGCTTATTCTCCCTGACTGCAGTGTGCGTTTTTAGGGAGAAACACTGTGACGAGGAGCTAACGTCTCGCTTCGCTACCTGAGTGCTATTTCATGTTGTCTGAAGCGTATAAGGACGTCTATTAGATTTTCTATCATGTCTGGACCTAGTAGAAGGTGTTTGTTAAAACTGGTGCATCTGTGCTTTGCTGAGGAGTTGAAGACAACTCTCAGCTTTTGTGGTTTCTTTGGATGGTAAATACCATGATGTGGTATGTACCATTTATCACCAGGAAGTGCATTATTTCCAGCTTCCTCTGCTTCTCCTCTTTCAAATATGTCATCCATGTAACTGATATAGTCTTTCTTGTATTTACTGTTTTTATAAGAGTTTCAGCATGTTTACTGAGTATTTTTGGCCAGTTTGACAACTTCTCTCTGAATGATTTTTGAACCAGAAAAGGCTGGCCATTGCGTTGGTCAAGTTTCTTCCAGGCGTCTTGATAAGCTGATTCATCATTTCTATAGAAAGTTCCCTCTAGGCACTTCAAAGCTGGACCACTGACATATTTCTTAATGTAGAACATCTTATCTGCCGCTCATATGTTCTTTTGGCCAATTAGTGACATGAAGGATGTTTTCCATTCAATGAATTGAAGTGGTTCACCTGTGAATATTGTTGGTTCTGGTGTAGGAAGCCGGTGTATTGTTAAATTCTCTTGCAAAGCTTGGGCCAGTGCAATGACATTGACTGGTGTGGACAAACTGGCTGCAGGTGAGAGGGACTCGGAAGGTGAAGAAGATACAGAACTCTTCTCTTGGTCATGTTGTATGCTGACTGGCTGCACATCAACTGTCTATCTTATTTCTCTGTCATAAGCTTGAAGTCTGGCCGAGTTGCTCTCACTTCCCTTTCAGCATGCAGACGTTCCAGCTCAGATCTTTGAATTTCAAGTTCGTTTTTCTGTTGCACTTCTAGAGCTTTGATTTTTTTTCATGTTGCTTTTTTTCTTCTTGTGATATCTTATATTTTGCCTCTCTTGCTGCCACCTTGGTAGCAAGGTCAGCTCTTTTTGATGATGATGATGTGAGACGACAAAGAGCGGTATGACAGATGGGATCGGGCAGCAGAGCCATAGATGGCGAAAGCATAGTCTCGGTCTAATAAGTCTTGAAGGCAACATTATTCACGTTCTGCATCAAAGTCTCCATCAATATGATCTTAAGGGTGTCACGGGTTACAGCTTCACATGCATCAATTTTCCATCGTAATTCAGTTGTTGGTGCGACCTGAACTCTTATTTCAGTGTAGAGTTTCATAACATTTTCCTTTTTTGTCTCAAGATTATCTGCCAGTATTGACAAATCTGTTTCTGTCTTGTCCATCTTTAATTTTTCTCTAGTTTTTCGTGCGCATATTTTCCAGTGCTCATACAAAGTGAGGAGCCTTTTCTCTTTCTTGTCCAGTTCTTCTTTCAGATAAGCAATCATTTTTTCTGTTGGTATATTAGGTCGTGCAGAGCGCCTTAGTTTAGTTTGTCAGACATACTTTGGGTTTCAGAGTGGCAGTCAGTGGCTGTCTTTTTTTTTACATTTTGCAGTTTTTCCTCATTACTGCTCAGTGCTTTTATTTGTTTCTTCGTGATGTGTCTCATCCTTATCTTCCATTTGTGGATCATCAAACTTTTATCAATGTTTTAAACACTTAGAGCTGGTCTTGTTGTTTTTCCTTCATTTTTTTGTAGTCTTTCATTATTTACACCAACGTCTGCCGTTCACCGTAACTGTAACATCATAACTTAATAAATTTTTTAGCACAGCAAGTATCACTCCTCAACCAACATAAAAGCTAGTGATAAACACATACAAAAGAAGAGAAATAAGCTTATAATTAACCGTTGCAAAATGAGGCAATCAACATGTTAACAAATTACATCAATATCAAAATTACTCTGATGAGCAAAAGTTTACCTTGTTCCTCCTTTCTGACTGGTGCTAAACCTTCAATCTTAAAGTTGTCTCATACCTTATCCTTTTACTTCGTTGTTGTTTTGTTTATTCAACAACCGTATATTTTTGCTCTTCAAAATAAAACACTTCCGGTCTCTACTGGAAATGACAAAATGAAGTCCTAAATTGCAAGCAGCCTCAACTTAAAAATTATACTGCCTGATGATCTTTACAGTTTGGCTTATTTGTTTAAATAAAATGGGCTACTCGCACTCAGTTTCTCCCCCTTAGCTGTTGCTAGCATCACTCTTTTCTGGACTGAAATGTCTGAGGTCTTTCCAGGGATCTGCTGCAGCCACTCCTCCAGTTTGGAGGTTACAGCCCCGATCCGCTGTCACCTTAATCTTCCAAGCTTTCTCTAGTTCTTCTGAGTCCCTGGTATTTCTCCAGTTTTTCATATTTCTTCTTGATGTTGCCATCGCTTGGTTCTGCCACATTCACCACTTTTCTCTGTTCTTTATCCACCACCACAATATTTCGCTGGTTCGTCATTAGCGTCCTGTCCGTCTGTACCTGGAAGTCCCACAGGATCTTTGCTGTCTTATGGAAATATATATGTAAATATGTTGACAAACTATGGGAATTTAGGGATTTATTGTAATGATTACACAAGACAACAAAAGTAGGTCCATGTTGACACGATCCTGGTCCCGATGGGTCCCGTTGATTCATTGACAGAGCAGCAGGGCCCAGGTCTTCGGCCAATGAGACATTGTGGTTGAGAAGCACCAAATTAGCCGAGCTAGCAGCATTGTGTTTTGGCCCATGGCTCTCTGGCTGCGACGTGTCACCTCCACCCATGACAACTTTGGTGTAGGGCTGGGAGCTGGGTTCCTAAGACCAGCATCAGCTTGGTCTTCTTGGAGATCACGGGGAAGCCTAACCAATTCTCCAAGGTTGGAGTTCGCTGGAGCCAGGAACTCGTCAGTCGCCTCTGCAGATAGAAACCTGGGGGTTTTATTTGACCAGGATTTATTATTTTAGGCTCACATATCACTGGCTTGTCAAACTGCATTTTTTCACCTACGCAATATTTCTAGGATCAGAAACATTTTATCTAGAAGCGATGCTGAAAAACTCATCCATGCATTTGTTACGTCTAGGCTGGATTACTGTAACTCTTTGCTAGCAGCGTGTCCTAAAAATTCTTTAAAAAGTCTTCAGCTTATTCAAAATGCAGCTGCTAGATTGTTAGCAGCACCAGCAGAAGAGAACACATTACTCCTCTGTTAGCTTCAATTCACTGGCTCCCAGTTGAGTCTAGACACACTTCGTTTACAAAATGTAGGACTGCTTGTGGTTCCTAGAATTTCTAAAAGCACAGTTGGAGGTAGAGGCTGTAGCCACCAAGCCTGTCTTTTGGAATAAGCTTCCAGCTCATGTAAGAGAGGCCGACACAGTTTCTACATTCAAAGTCAGGCTTAAAACATTGCTCTTTTGACAGGCTTGCTGCCAGGCTAGCTAGTTATCAGAGAATTTTTAATTTGCTTCCCTACCTCACCTATTGTAATGAAGTTTGCGGGAATAAATATGCCGTAATTTTCATTACATCTATTACAGGTTTTTGTGTGGAGCTAAGCAGAGGAGAGACTGTTTCATAAACCTGGGCAACCCATTTCCTCTGCTAAGCCTGTTTGGACTATTAGAGTATTTTAATATTGATATGCAAAAATGTAGACTTTCTATCCGCTATTTTCTTTATTCTTTATCATTTACCAGTATTATATTTTATTTAGTACATCATGCTTCTGTTTGGTGCAGTGCAATTCACATGTTGTCCCTCTATCCCGCTCCCCTACGTGCAAGTGGGAGAGCTTCCTAATTCCAGGTGGATCGTCTGTGTTCCTGTCTTTGGCTGTGACCTCGCCTCTGACTCGTCACGCACCCCCAGCAGCCCCACAGTTTCATCTGGATGAAGCCCATCTGCTACACTTTTCATACATGTAGTTGTTTTTAGCAGTTATCTTACCTTGTATCTGTTTATCTAGACATGTGTTTGTTTATTAGACATATGTTTGTTATTCAACCATGTAGTTATAGAATTCATTAAGCTCGCTTTTCTTTAATAATTCTAGCACATCACCTGTTCGTCCGGGGTTGAGGATCTCTCCTTCATGTGGGCAACCCTGAGGTTTCTTAGCTTTTCCCCCAAAAAAAGAAAGGGTTTTTTTTATGAGTTTTTCCTCATTGAGAAGGAGGGTGTAAGGGCAGAGAAGCTTGTTTATCTTAGTCTGTTTAACAACCAGCTATTGCTTACATTTACATGACTGACCTTATGTTCTTTGCAATTACCAGGGTAAGCCAATTGAGACGGCTATGGCTTTGATATTGGGCTATAAAAATAAAATTGAATTGAATAATCGAGATTGAAACTACATGGCCCGAAGCACAGAGTCACTGGACTTTGTCACGTTATCCTATCAGAGATAACACTGAAGTACAGGGGGTGCTGAGCAGGTCGTAAACATAAGACTAATTTAAAGGTTAAGTCTGTTTATGGACGGCGCTTCAAGCTGCCTGTCCCTTTTGTTGTAATGGGAAATGTCAACGCCCTGACAAACAAGACAAACTCACAGTGCTCATTAAAACCAAGCAGTATTACAGTGAGAGCAGCCTGCTCATCTTCACGGAAACTTTGCTAACCAGGCATGTATCGAATGCTAGGGTGGATCTGCCAGGAATTACAGTGGGTACGGAAAGTATTCAGACCCCCTTAATTTTTTTCCTCAATTATATTGGAGCCATTTGCTAAAATCATTTAAAATCATTTTTTTTTCTCATTAACGTACACAGCACCCTATTGACAAAAAAAAAAAACCTGAATTTTTGACATGTTTGCAGATTTATTAAAAAAGAAAAACTGAAACATTACATGGTCCTAAAGATTCAGACCTTTTACTGTGACACTCATGTTTAACTCAGGTGCTGTCCATTTCTTCTGACCTTTCTTGAAATGGTTCTACACCTTTATATGAGTTCAGCTGTGCTTGATTCTACTGATTGGACTTGATTAGGAAACCTGTCTATATAAGACCTTACAGTCAGAGCAAATGAGAATCCTTAGGTCAAAGGAACTGCCTCAGCTCAGAGCTCAGAGACAGAATTGTGGCAAGGCACAGATCTGACCAAGGTTACAAAAAAATATCTGCTGCACTTAAGGTTCCTAAGAGCACAGTGGTCTCCATAATCTTTAAATGGAAGATCTTCAGGACAACCAGAACCCTTCCTAGAGCTGACCGTCCTGCCAAACTGAGCTATCAGGGGAGAAGAGCCTTGATGAGAGAGGTCAAGAAGAACCCAAAGATGACTGCGTCTGAGCTCCAGAGATGAAGTCAGGAGATGGGAGAAAGTTGTAGAAAGTCAACCATCACTGCAGCCCTCCACCAGTCAGGGCTTTATGGTAGAGTGGCCTGACGGAAGCCTCTTCTCAGAGCAAAACACATGAAAGCCTGAATGGAGTTTGATTAAAAAGAAGAAAAAAAAAACACCTGAAGGTTTTCAAGATGGTGAGAAATAAGATTCTCTGGTCTGATGAGACCAAGATCGAACTTTTTGGCCTTAATTCTAAGTGGTATGTGGGGAGAAAACCAGGCACAGCTCATCACCTGTCCAATACAGTCCCAACAGTGAAACATGGTGGTGGCAGCATCATGCTGTGGGGGTGTTTTTCAGCTGCAGAGACAGGACGACTGGTGGCAATCAAGGGAAAGATGAATGTGTCCAAGTACAGGGATATCCTGAACCAGAACCTTCTCCAGAGTTCTCAAGGACCTCAGGCTGGGCCGAAGGTTCACCTTCCAGCAGGACAATGACCCTAAACACAGCTAAAATAACCAAGGAGTGGCTTCACAACAACTCTGTGACTGTTCTTGAATGGTCCAGCCAGAGCCCTGACTTAAACCCAATTGAGCATCTCTGGAGAGACCTGAAAATGGCTGTTCACCAACATTTACCATCCAACCTGACAGAACTGGAGAGGATCTGCAAGGAGGAATGGCAGAGGATCAAATCTGATTGGTCGAAGTTTGACTTTTAACTTTCAACACGTGTTTTGTAAGTAGAGCCCAAAGATCTACTTACAAAAGCCTGAAACATGCATATACACTCCTTTGCATAGACTTCTCAATAGAAGTGATTGTGTGAAGGTGCATTGCTGAGGGCGAATTGAACTTAGAATTGTTGCTTTAAGACTGCCAGATAAATCAGATATCCTTTCCCAGTTGAGAGAAATCTGATAATTAAATATCAAAACAGATAGATGTTCAAAGATCCATCCAACAATCCATAAACTTAACATGTTGATCAGGAGGGACAGCTCTGTCCTGGGTTGCTGGCTGGACTCTCTGGAGGAGGTGGGTGAGAGAAGGCCGCTGACCAAACTCATCATGGACAACAGGTCTGACCCACTGCAGCAGACTCTGAAGGGAGTTCCTTTAGCAACAAACTCAGACACCCACAGTGTATGGATGGTGCAGGTTAAGTGTCACTTTATTTTATATTCAAATTTTTACTGTTGTTTCATGTGTTTTTCCTTTATCATGTTCTTCCCTCAATGTTTTCTTTTATTGTTGTTTTTATATTTTTATTCACTTATTTATTAAATCTGTTTTTATTATGTTTAGTTTTCAAATGTAAAATTTTAAATTTTGATAAAGTACTTTACAAATAAACTTGATGATGATGATGAAGACTACTATTCTATTTAACATGTCAATGGTTGACTGCCCATGCATGTATCAATTTGGATATTTATTTGATTTTCACTTGTGGGAAATGCAACAGAAGTTAATCTGGGACCTATTCCCCCCACCCCCACCCCAAGTACTTACCAGAACAGGAAGTGGTGATTACCCACACAGCTCACAGACAAATTTAGGTTCTAGATATTTAAAAAAAAATCCTATTTCATTTTTTTGTTTCATTTCCAAAAAAAGTTACTATTTAGTTTTGCAACGCTAATTTTAATATTCAAAGTTTTTTTTATTTTCATTTTAACAGTGGTCTAAATATTATATACCAGTGTTGTATCTGCGAGACATTTGAATAAAGAACATAATCTTTAACATGTATTTATTCTCTAAAGAAGGATTAGATATTTGACTCCTCGAAAAAAAAAATCTGCAGATAAACTTTAAGGACCAATGCTACTTCAAACAGTGTTGCTGGTGTGGGTGGAGCATTTAGGATCTACACTTCCTATTCTTAAGCTCTATAAAGGCAGCCTGGTCATCTTTACCCTCATATTCTCTCATAAGCCTTTAAGATCTCAAAAGATGAAGACAGTTATGCTGCTGATGATTCTCTGCTGCTTCTACATCATATCTCTGCATGGTGAGAAGGAAAATATTATTTTTCAATGCAGATTCATTTGCCGACAAAAGAATAGGTGGTTCTATTCAATATCCACTCTGATGCTGTTTAATAGCTTTGAATTTATGGTCTAGGTGTTGAAAAGCAGGAGACCCTTTTTATTAATCCAAATGTACCAGACAAATAACTACTAAAAAGTTCAGTTAAAATTAACGAACAAGTTCACAATATTAAAACAATTTGTTGGCCTGTGTTTAATTCTTACTACAAAAATTAATGAAACGATCATCAACTCTTTTCTGCAGCTTTCTCCAGAGGTGGGTGCATCTGCCTAAGATTCAGCCCTTTCCCTGTATTTGCTGGGGTGGTCAAGAAGGTGGAGGTAATCCCCCCCACCGGACGATGCCGCAAGACTGAAATCATGTAAGTGGTCAGACAAATACCCTCCACCCCCTCGGGCTCAGCACGTTGTTTACTGCTGTCAGAGTGACAGGCTTTTGTTTACCTTTACTTTAAATTTGAAATGTACTTGAACCATTGGAAAAGCAGCAGTGTGAGCGCAAACAAACACACACATTCAAATACTCATACAAGAACAGCACCCTTTTTCCTTTTTATAAAAATTGTACTGAAAAACAATCTTCTATGCTGTGGTGAAAAATAAGTTTCAGACCTAAGATCTGAGACAGAGCAGAGAAAGTTTCAGACTTACTCATTAACTTCTCTGAAGCACATTTTCCTGTTTATTTTTAAAATAAAGAGTTCTTAACCTTGGACAGCTACATTTTGAAGAAGTTTGTTATAGATTCCTTTTTTGCCTCGTTTCCACTGAGCTGGATGGTCTGGTATGGTTCAGAAGGATCCAAGCAATTCAGGTGAACTTTTCCACTCAAAGTTGGACTGTCACAGTGCATGTGGCTTGCAGACTGATTGCATAGCTTTGCGTCATTGTCGTGCAAGTACAGCAAAAGCAAAGCTATCAACAGCAATACAGATCATCCAGCAGCTCATTTTTTCCGCTTGGTTTTTGGTACTTTTAATATAAAAAGTAATTCATTGTTATTTGAGAAAAGATTGCAGGCAGTGAAGTTTGAAAATGTTGGGCTCTGGATTAGTGTTTTGTTTTTGTCGTAATGACCTTCTGCCAATCAACAGGTTTCGTTGTGTGACGACAGAAGCTAACCGTTGCTTTACATTTGTATGTGGACCTACAACCAATAGGAAGCCCAAAGATTACATGGTTTGGTACATTTTAATGGGTCCATTTTATAAAAGAAATGCTCAAAAACCAGACAATATAGCTCAGTGCACGCAAGGCTTAAGTTACGGGTTTAAATAATCAACCATGCCTTGAAGCAGTTGGAGCTAGAGATGGACACAGTAGATGAACTCATGTGATTGGCTATGTTGTGACAGTTTTTCTTTGCTCCCTCAGCACCAAACCACTGCTGACTGACTGGCTCAAACTTTTACTTTTGCCATTTCCTCACAGAATCACCCGCAGGACAGGCTCACGTGTTTGTGCAGATCCAGAAGCAAAATGGTTTCAGGACCTTCTAAAGACCTTAAAGAAGTAAAGACTTTTGAATTACATGAACATATAAATTATATGCTCTGCAATTTGTAAGATAAATATGCAAAGATTATTTAGAGTTGGAGTCCCAGTGTTATCAGAAATGGATGGATTGTATGGAATCATCATCATTCCTCACATTTGATCCCATCTCTCTGTGTTGTGGAAACATTTGGTGGTAGACAGACAGACAGGCAGACACCCCAGCTCTCAGAGCAGACACTGCTATAATTCAGCAGTTTTACACTTAAATGCCTTAGTGGAAAATTGTCACTAAAAAAAAAAAAAAATTATTTGACCTTCTGTTAAAAACTATACATTTTTTGTTGGCTTTTCTTTTGAAATTTCTCTTTATTTAAATTTAACTTTCTTTGTGATGTCAAGATTTATTAATTTACATAATCACTTATTTTTATTGAAGTATTTGTGACAGTGCTATATTAATTATTTTTTAGTATGCCTTTTTAAAACAAAATTTGGACTTTCTTAAACCTAACCTTATACATTACTAATGAACCTTTCTGCTTTTACCTTTAAAATCAAGTTTTTGGATATTAGTTAACTTTTTAACCTAATTTAGTACAATATAAGATTTGTGTCATTAATTTGCTTCAGCTCTTCAAACCTCTGCATCCTCAGCTGCTGGATTTACAAAAATTTTAAAGAAAATGTACTTCTCCTTTTTAAAACGTTACAAAAGATTTTATATTTCATAGGAAAACCACCCTAATACAATTTTAGTGACCTCACAAAAAGTGAATATGTAGAATGTTTTTGTGTCTTAAAGAAAGGAGGTTGTGTCTTTTGCTGGATTTTTGTAATGATGTAACGATTCATCTTGACAAGATGTCAACTCTGCTTCAGCCTTCCATTCTACACTTTCGTCTTCTAATGCACAAACTTTGCTGTAAATTTCAGAGGAATGGCGAGATCCAGCTCTGCTGCCAGGCCCACAATTGCTTCCACAAGATCAACTGATCATTTATAATATAATAATCTTGTGAGGCATGGGAGGAAAAGTTCTCCACATAAACTTTTGAGATTTTTTTTTATTTGAGAAGTTTCCTAATTTGTAGCTATGGTTGTTCAGTGCAACATTGACTTCACCAATGTTTAAAGAAATAAAGAGACAAATAACCTCCTCAAGATTGTTTATTTACTCTCTGCAGGGTGGGTGACGGCTGGACTCTGAGGGAGTGGGGCTGGCACAGGTGGTTCTCTGTGTGTTTAACTGCAAATTTCTAAATTCCTGATTAAATAGATTTCCATCAGTAAGAAACAAACTCAACAAAGAGTGGGAGGTTGGGGGCTGAAAAGGTGAACAAAAAGAGGAAGGGTGTTGATTGAGAAAACTTTAGGGTACTTGCATAACTTTGATTCTCTATGTAGCATGAGTGAGATTTTCCTATGGGTTAGGCCCCTTGCATACTCCTCGGAGGAATCCACCACACCACTTTTTACACCAGATTAAGGTGTAAAGACACAAAAGCTCAGAGAGGTACGAAGGTCCACAACTGTTTAGAGATTTAAAAACAAATGAAAGAATCTTAAAATGAACTCTAAAATTCACAGGCAGCCAGTGAAGAGTAGCCAGGTGTAAGGAATCAACCGTCCAGCTCCGCCTCCAACCACCAGAGGGAGCTCTTGCTGGAGTACTGATCCCAGCTGCTTCCTCATTCCAACCCCCATCAGGCCTTGCTCTCTGATTTACTTCTTCACCAGCTGCTTCCTTTTGTCATTATCACCACTCTGTATGTGTTCACCCTCAGACCTCTGCTCCATGCGAAGTCTTGTTTGTCCTTTATTCATTACTGATCATTAGCCTTCTTTTTGCCTCCTTGTGCCTGACCTTTGCCTGTTTCTTCGTCTCCCTGACTTGGTCCATGTATTTGACTCCTGGTGGTCCCTCGTATGCACTCTGACCAGAACCTGAGGAGCAGCGTTTTGGACGCCGAGATTTTATGAGAGCAGATCCCACCCTGCCTTCTAGCGACCGTCCCATCTCAGATCAAAGCAGACTTAAAAATCATATGTAAAGCACTTGCTAGGAGACTACAGTGAAGATCACTCCCCATATTATTCACCCTGATCAAACTGGATTTATTAAAGGAAAACATTCAACTGAAAATGCTCGTGGACTTAATTATTAAGCCTATTAACTTAATAGACTTCACCTCTATTAAAAAACAGAAAACATCATAAGCATTTGAGTGAATTGGAGGTTTTTTTTTTGTTGTTTTGTAGAAATTTGTATTCTATTCGATTGCTTTAAATTGTCCTGTATATTTTAAGTAATCTGTTTAACCTGCTAATATCACTAATGGACAGAAGAGCTTCAGTTGAATGAAAATATTATCCAAAATTAACTACCTGTTTTTTATGACTCCAATAAAACCATCTGCAAAACAGTTTAAAACATTGGATACATCCATGTCCAAGTTTTATGGAAAAGTAAACCACCAAATATTGGTTTAAAAATTCTGAAACATGCTTAATCTCTTGGTGACTTAGAGTTTTCAAACTTTTACAACTATTTTGTTGCTCAAAGGTTCCAGTACAATCTAAAATGGTATAATGCTAACCCAACAGCCCACTCATAGATGGACGTAGAACAGTCATTATGTGAAGAGATTAAACTATCAGATTCTTCATTTACAGTGGCTTGCAAAAGTATTCACATCCCTTGATCTGCTCCCTATTTTCTCTTATTGTGACCACAAACAAAAATAAATATATTTTATTGGAATTTTATGTGAAAGACCAACCAAAGGTGCCACACACTGGTGAAGTGAAAAGAAAATTATACAAGAGTTCACATTTTTTTACAAATAGAAAACTGAAAAGTGCAGTGTGCAAAAGTATTCAGCCCCCTGAGTCAATACTTTGTTGTCTATGTTGTCTATGGGGGGTTGTCTATGCGGACACCACAGGAGGGGGGAACCACTGCCTAGTAGCTCCACCCCCGAGGTGCATCGCAAGCTTACCCCCCCCACCCTAATAACTGACCCCCGATTGGTGAAACAACCGTCCCCCCCCCGATTTTTAAGTACATGAAAACTAACCTTTTGTTTTTGCTGACTTTAACATTTCAAACATTCGCTCTCCCCTACCCTAACCCGGGTCTGCATCCTTCTCCCACCCCCACTCCCCCCACCTGCAATCTTCATTACATCACTTGCCATCTGCCATTGCTTTATTTTATTTTGCTTATCATGCCTCTGTTTGGTACAGTGCGATTCACCGGTTGTCCCTCTTTCCCACTCCCCTACGGGGGAGCGGGAGGGATTTCTGATTCCAGGTAGATCGCCTGTACTCCTGTCTTTGGCTGTGACCTCGCTTTTGACTCTTCCCGCTCCTGTATTTGGCCGTGACCTTGCCTCTGGCTCCTCCAGCAAACCCAGCACATCACCTCTCCGTCCGGGGTTGAGGATCTCTCCTTCATGTGGGCAACCCTGAGGTTTCTTTGTACCCACCCCCCCCACCCCCCCACCCCCCCCCCAAAAAAAAAAAAAAAAAAAAAAACAAAGGGTTTTTTGATTTGTTTTTTGTCACTGAGAAGGAGGGTGTAAGGACAGAGATGTTTGTTCAGCTTAGTCTGTTTAACAACCAGATATTATTTACTTTTACATGATTGTTTTTTTTGTTGTTTCTTGCAGTATTCTGATTTCAGTCCAATGAGACGGGTGTGGCTGTGATATTGGGCTATATAAATAAAATTGAATTGAATTGAATTGAAAAACACGTGCCACTAGCTTAGGTCTACAACGACCCCTCAAGTTTTGTTGACCTTTAACCTCAAGAAGAGGCCGCCATATTCAATTTAAAAAAAAAAAAACTTTTAGAACTAGAAAATACTAGGAAGAGAAAAACAAACTTGTCCCAGGGATTTTCAACTATCAGCTTGTAACATCTTGGGCATCATTAGGAAGCAATTGCAAAAACAAATTTTGAATTAAAAAGCTGTAGGTTTTGAACGGTGTGCGCTTGGGGGGATCTTTCAAAAGTGGCATACTCCTATTGCTTGCACATTTTTTGACTGAATATTGTGAAAATTTATTATGTTAATCCCTGAGTAGAGCTGGACAATATATTGTCAGACAGGATATGAATATATAAGGGCATGGCTAACAAATAACCTTTGTTGTGAAAGAAATTCAAAAGTTTACTTTTGCCAATTTTTCTGAAACTTGCGTCGATTTATTCTGTATTACCAGGCAAAACATAAAATGGTTGCTAAAGAGATTAAACCAACAAAAAAGCTGCCTTTTTTATATTAAAAAAAAGGGCTTTTTACATCAATTTGCCACATACAGCTCAGACCAACTTTGTTATGTTTAGTTTATGGGTGTTCTTCGTCAAGAAAAATATGTTTCTTTTTAGTTTATGGGCGTTCCTCCTTAAGAAAAAGTGGTTGTCATTGTTAATAAAGTTGGTTCAAAGTTGGTGAGGTCTCTTGCTGGTCAGGAAAGGAAGGCTGAGAAAGCCACATGGATCACAGGTTCTCTTCATCCAATGCCATCTGCGGTTAGGATTGACAAAAATGTCGTAAGTGTGAATTATTGTTTCATTATATGCTATTTTCAAGTATGTGCTATTTTAAGGTATTGTTCATTGTTTTAAGGAAGTGTGAACCTGTACATTGACTTTTATTGTTTTCTTTGTATTTTAGTTTTTACTCCTTGTTCATTGAAAGAGTCCAGCAAAATGGCTAAACTTTACTACGACGACTCATCGGATTCTTTGTAAGGAGTTGAGCTTGGTGTTAAGTCTATGGATTTGCAAGTCCTTTCTGTGCGGACTTTGCATGTTCTCCCTGTGCCTGTGTGGGTTTTCTCTGGGGACTCCGGCTTCCTCTCACCATAAAAACAAAAAACAAAAACATGCTTCATAGGTTAATTGGTCACTCTAAAAATTGTCCCTAGGGTGTGGCTGTGAGTGTGCATGGGTATGTGATTGTGGCCCATGAGACAGACTGGCAAACTGTCCAGGGGTGTCCCCTGCTTTCGCCCATGAGTAACCGGGTTAGGCTCTGGCAGCCCCGTGACCCCGAAAGGGATAAAGTGGTTTAGAAAATGAATGAATGAATGACAAGGAAGGGAATCTCAAGAATATGTGAAATGCATCAGGGGAATTTATGCTAGCAACCCAGCTGCAGCACTCACAAAAGCATGGAAAGGCCTGCAAGAGTGTTACGTGGCTCCAGAAGTTATTTGCTATTCCTCTCCCACCTCTCATTGAGTGTAGTGACATCCCAAATAATCAGACAGAGATACCAACTCCAAATGATGTGATCCATCAACCACATCTGCAACACCTTTCTAAACATCTCTCAGAGTTGGACCCAGATGCAGAAATTCTCCTTCTGGGGAGAGACATAGGGAAACTGCATAAAGTTAGACAGCAGGTGAATACGCCACACAATGCTCCATTTGCCCAGCGTTTGGATCTTGGTTGGAAAGTAGTAGGTGGATCTTGGTTGGAAAGTAGTAGGAGAAGTGTGTCTCGGGAATAATCACAAGCCTGTCGTTAACAACTTCAAAACCACCGTATTGGAAAACGGCCGGCATTCCATCTGCCAACCATGTACAAGTTACATGCAAGTAAAAGAGGCGCTGCCCAAAATCAGCCACGTCACTAAGGTAACAGAGGAATCACTAGGGAGAACAGTGTTCAACAGAACAGACCAGGATAATAAACCCACTCCATCTATTGAAAATGCAATTTTTATGGAAAAAATGAATGCCGAGGTTTACAAAAGCTGTGAAAACACTTGGGTGGCACCACTGCCATTTAAAGAACCACACTCACACCTTCCTAACAACAAAGCTCAGGCCGTTAACAGAGTTTTGTCTCTAGAGAAACCATTCAAACAAAACCCAAAAATGAAGGACCAATATTTTACATTTATGGAAAAAATTATTCAGAACGAACATGCTGAAGTTGCACCACCACTAAAGGACAAAGAAGAATGTTGGTTTCTCCCAACTTTTGGAGTATATCATCCTTGGAAACTAAACCAGATTAGAGTGGTGTTCGATTCAAGCTCTCAACACCAAGGAATCTGCCTCAATGACGTTCTGCTAACTGGGCCAGATTTAAACAACACTCTGATCTGTGTTTTGCTTTGCTTTCGCAAGGAAAAAGTAGCTGTGTTAGCAGATATTCAACACTTGTTCTACTGTTTGGATGTCACAGAAACTCATCGCAACTTTCTCAGATTCTTGTGGTATGAAGAAAATGACATTAACGAAAAGATCATTGAATGAAAGTCCACGTGTTTGGCAATAGTCTGTCGCCTGCTGTTGCCACCTATGGGCTAAGGAGAGCCATTCAAGAAGGTGCACTTCAGTACAAAAACAATACTGTGCAGTTTGTTCAAAGTCACTTCTATGTCTGTTATGGCCCCAGTGGTATTTGCAGCGTATTGGCAGCTAGCAATTTTGTTGAAGGGCAGCTAGCAATTTTGTCACAGGGCAGCTAGCAATTCTGTTGAGGGCGGTTAGCAATTCTGTTGAGGGCGACTAGCAATTTCGTTGAGGGCAACTAGCACGTCCTCGTCCTGTGTGCGGCTAGCGCGTCCTGTGTCTGTGAGGAAACCCTCTTAAAATAAATACCTCTTTGGGGAAAGAAGATTTATCTTGGGTAGGGGGGTGTTACGGCCCCAGCCATATTTGGATTTGGTTTTTCTTTATATTGTGTATTTTATTTGTGTCAGAGTGGGATCTCTCTGTTTTTATGGATCTTTGTGGGTTTCTGTGTGTCTCTTTAATTTGTTTCAGGTGTGGTGCTGGAGGGTGTGGCCTCCATTGGACCTAAGCTGATGGAGGCAACCTTAAAAGCACTGTGTGGACCTCCAGCTGGTGAGTTTAGTTTTGTTTTAAAGCAATTCTGTAGGGGTGAACTGCCATTTTCTTTAGTGCACATTTTCTCCTGTTTATGTTAGACTAGGGAGGTTAGAGTTTTGTCATTGTTTTCCATTTTCTTTCATAAACAGGTAGGATGTTTTTGTCTTAAGATAAGTGGGGGTTTTGTTTGTTGTTTTTGCCTTGGTTCACCCTGAAGCCTTTTGCTTCACTTTTAAATTACTTTTGATGTAAATAAATGTGCTAGTCCCCATTGGACTATTGGCTCCTGTGACAGTTTGTGCTAGGTAAATACTGATAATGAATGTAACATTTGACTGAATGCATAAAGAGGCCACAAAATAAAACCCCCGTCTCTTTGTTTCTGTTGTTGAAAAACATATTCATGTTAACTTTGTAATAAATATTCTGCTCTGCCATGAAACCATGTTGTTTATTTTTATATCCATTATAATACTCGTGTCAGCTTTCAGTTTTACCAGCAAGAAGAGAATTTTCTAAACAGCTTTGAAAATGTCAACATAAACTGCGCTAATAAAGCTTTCAACTTCAAATGGTAAACATGGAGCCGGTAAACACCAACTCCTAAATAAAGCAAGTCCAATATGATGCAGTCCTTTTGGATGTTGTTTTTCAGCTCATCAGCCTGACACTTCAGGCAGGAATTACGGCTCCTCTTCCACTCCCCAAGACACGCTTAACAACCAATCAGGCTCATGCAGCAGGTCGAGAAAAAATGGCTTTTCCAAAGGATTTCCAAAGGAATTCCAAAGCAATTTAAAAAAATGTAGAGATTAGAGTCCAATAATTAATGATTGTATTGCATATAAATCAGTGAAATCTATCATAGTGATTGGTCTGTATGCTATTTACCATGGTGAAATTACTTTAGTTTTTTTTTTATTCCCTTGTAGAGCTGTCCTCTGTTCTTCTGGCTCTGCACCAACTTTACCGGAACTTTGCTTCTAGAACCTTGGCCTGCAGAAATCACACATTTTAACTCAACATTGTATTTTATGTTTTATTGGAGTTTATTGCAGGTGTTAGTTTATGTAGATGTTCAAATGTTATTTTCAATGTATTTTAATGTTTTTTTCACATATTAACTTGTTTACCGATTTAATAATCATAATAATAATTTCATAATTACATAAGGGGTTTACTAAACTTGAGAAATAGCTACATGTAAAATTGGACATTTTAATTCTCATGATGAAGTTGATGAACATGTAACTTAAATGCCTCCTTGTTGCATGGGGAGCCTTTACAATTGCCTAGTCCGGCTGGCTTGGAGCTTCTTCTGGCACGTTCTTACCAACAACAGGATCGGCTAATTGTGTTAAAACAGTTTTCAGGTTCCTTTTGTGCATCCCAGAGTTTCGGTTAACAACAGTTAGCAAAACTTCAAACAAAGTAACATCATCAGAGATGTGACGGAAAAAAGATCATTAAAGTAATTCTTAAGTGGAAAGTGACGGAAGCGTTTTCAGTTATCATATCATTGGGTCTTTGGTTTCCTTTTACGGTCGCAAAACAACAATATAAGATATTTTCCCCTTTGTTGAAAGACAACTGAGAGCACGAGCAGTGGATCAACTTTCAAAATAAAATTCCACGTAAACTACTTCCGGATGACCCAGACTTTTCAGACGAAATTGCGGAAAACAAAACTGAACGTTCGTTATCCGTTTGCTCCATTTTCGATTTGATACGCAAATCAGAAAACAAAAAAACGATTGTTTTTTTCATTTTTGGTTTTAAGACGAAAAACGATTTGTTTTTCATTTTTTCTTTTTTGATTTTAAATTGAAAAATGAATGAATGATACACTGATTGGTAGGGAGGGGATGAAATCGTATTATTATTTTTCTGAATAAGTATGACCAGTGCTGAACTGTTTTCAAAGATCCAGAGGAAGGGTTAGGTTAATGTGTCAAATGGTTCCTAAGCTTGGCTGTGTCTGCAGCTCACTGCTCCCCCAGGGAATGGGTCAACTGCGTAGAACAAATTTCATACACCTATGTGCATAACAGCTAATGGGACGTAAACTAAAATACATGCAAACAACAACATTTTGCCTCAGATGGACTTAAAATAACATGTGGGGAATTAGTCTGTAATTAGGGGTTTTAAGACTACAAAAAAAACATTTCCAGCACGACTGGAACAAACAAAAAGCTTTTCTTCACACTCAAAGCTGCTGCCAATTTTTGTTTCATCCATAGGTACAATAGTTTTAAAAAATATGATATCATAAAAGGGTGTTTCCAAAGTGACTCAAGAAAAGTTCAGAAGTATTAAAGCAGAAGCTGCATCTTCCAAAAAGGAAAATGTTCTTTTGTGAACAACCTTTATTTTCTTGTTATAAAAACCTTTTGGTTGTGTAACGTGCAATGGTTTTTAAAAACAGTGAAAACATGGTGCAGCACCAGGTCTCGCAGACCATAAATCAGTACCATGGCTGTCTTTGTTCAGTCTTTAGAACAAAACAGCTCCTATATGCTGCAGTCAAAGAGGCAGCTGCACAAAAATGATGAATGATCAGTGATGAATTAGACAGTGTGAGAGGCTAGCAAGTATCACAGGGAGCTTTTTCACAAAAGGCGTTTAGCACAAATCTCTGTTTGTTCCAGCACTCATCTCTGAAGACAACACTAGCTGGCATTCAGACACAAAGATGTCTGTTTTTCAGAGATTGAGACCAACCCTCAAATGTCTGCAATGTATGTGAGCTCCAGTGTTTGAGGTTTGGCCTGCAGCTTCTTTTTTAGCTTTTACCCACCTAAAGCTCTCTTTTCCCAACACCTGGTTTAGTACATAAATCCACCATTGCTTAGACTCTACATTAACTCCAGCTTGGTAGGAACAAAAAATAAAGACGCATAGTCTTTATTCTATGACACTAAGAAAGAAGATATTGGGAAACATTGGTCTATCAACATAGACTGCAAATATTACAGTATACACACGTGGACAAAATTGTTGGTACCCTTCAGTTAAAGAAGGAAAAACCCACAATTCTCACTGAAATCACTTGAAACTTAAAAAAGTAACAATAAATAAAAATGTATTGAAAATTAAATAATCAAAATCAGCCATCACTTTTGAATTGCTGATTAACATAATTATTTAAAAAAACAAACTAATGAAACAGGCCTGGACAAAAATGATGGTACCTCTATAAAAGATTGAAAACTATTTGACCAGACTGACATGATTAACTCAGGTGTGTCCTTTAATTGACATCACAGGTGTTACCAAACTCATAATCAGTCAGTCTGCCTATTTAAAGGGAGACAAGTAGTCATTCTGCTGTTTGGTGAAAAGGTGTGTACCACACTGAACATGGACAACAGAAAGCGAAGGAGAGAATTGTCCCAGGACATCCGAAAAAAATGATAAATAAACATCTTAAAGGTAAAGGCTATAAGACCATCTCTAAACAGCTTGAACTTCCTGTGACAACAGTGGCTCATATTATTCAGAAGTTCAAGACCCACGGGACTGTAGCCAACCTCTCTGGACGTGGCCGCAAGAGGAAAATTGATGACAAATTGAAGAGACGGATCGTTCGAATTGTATCCAAAGAGCCCAGAACAACCTCCAAAGAAATTAAAGGTGAACTCCAAGGCCAAGGTACATCAGTGTCAGATCGCACCATTCGTCGTTGTTTGAGCCAAAGTGGACTTCATGGGAGACGACCAAGGAGGACACCACTGCTGAAAAACAATCATAAAAAAGCCAGACTGGAATTTGCAAAAATGCATGTTGACAAGCCCCAAAGCTTCTGGGAGAATGTCCTTTGGACAGATGAGACCAAACTGGAGCTTTTTGGTAAGGCACATCAACTCTATGTTCATAGACTCAAAAACCAAGCATACGAAGAAAAGAACACTGTCCCTACGGTGAAACATGGAGGAGGCTCAGTCATGTTTTGGGGCTGCTTTGCTGCATCTGGCACAGGGTGTCTTGAATGTGTGCAAGGTACAATGAAATCTGTAGACTATCAAGGCATTCTGGAGAGAAATGTGCTGCCTTGTGTCAGAAAGCTTGGTCTCAGTCGCAGGTCATGGGTCTTCCAACAGGACAACGATCCAAAACACACAGCCAAAAACACCCAAGAATGGCTGAGAGAAAAGCGTTGGACTATTCTAAAGTGGCCTTCCATGAGCCCAGATCTGAATCCCATTGAACATCTGTGGAAGGAGCTGAAACATGCCATTTGGAGAAGACACCCATCAAACCTGAGACAACTGGAGCAGTTTGCTCATGAGGAGTGGGCCAAAATACCTGTTGACAGCTGCAGAACGCTCATTGACAAATACAGAAATCGCTTCATTGCAGTGATTGCCTCAAAAGATTGTGCAACAAAATATTAAGTTATGGGTACCAACAATTTTGTCCACATGTCTAAAGGACTTCAAAACTCTGTTAACCCAGTGGGAAGACGTTCACTTGTTGACTTTAACAATATGAGTTTAAATAAGTAAATTAATAACTTCACTTATAATGATCATTACCTAACTGAATTTTATCTCTATTTATGTCAGTGCTTTCAGGTAAGAAAAAAGCACAAGAAAGTACCAAAGGAAAGGACATTGCACTCATCGTACCCGGTCACTACCACGTTCCTTCACCATCAAGGCTTCCACTGCTCCACCATTCTCAGTCTGCCTTGGTTGGAGAGACGTGATCCCATCATCATCTGGTCAGTGCGCATGCTGACTTTCACATCTGCTCACTGCCAGCGTCAGGGTTTCCGGATCACGAGATGGCTTGAACGCTGTACACCACCTTGACCGATCGCAGCCAGCATCCTTGTGGAATGCAGAGTTGAGCTGGCGCTCATCGTTGCCAGACAGACTTGACGAAAGCGAAACACAGCCAGCGCAATGTCTGGAATGCGGAAAAACAAACTTCATTGCAATTTAAAGGCATAAATTGGATTCTGATTGGCTGGGAAGAAGGTAAACACTTCAGCTATTGGCTCAGAGTGGAGACCAATTGATGACATAAGATGTGATGAATAAACACCCAGCTGCATGTGATGAGGTACATCCTCCTCCTTGAAATTGTGTCAAAGCTTCACTAAGAGATTTGTGGCTGATTCAGAACACACACGGGTTGGTGCAGATACAGGCAGAATGAGGAAGATTTCTGCCAGACAAATACATGGGATTAAGAGAGCACCTGCTAAAATACCATTACAAAGCAGCAAGCACATGTTCAAAGCTGCTGGTGTCTATGGAGTCCCACCAACATCAAGCTGTAGGATCCTCCAGAGGCTTTAGTCTAGAAGTATTGTGCTAAAAATGGTTTTGGCCTCCTCACAATGTTTTTTTGCAGATCATATATCTTTGAATGGTCCTGATTCAGAATCCAATTGATGCCAGCTTGGCACCTTTGAGCAATTTGCATAATATACTAATTAGGCCATTACTAAAATTTCAGCAACAGAGTCACATCCAGTAAGTCCACGGGCTGCCAGCAGATGTGGTACAATGTCTATGCTGGATAGTATTTTTTTTCAATGCACCATCAGCAAACAAGAAAGTAACCTTTAAACCAATAATTATAGAAAGGGTTCCTTTCAAGGGAGGGGATCATGAGTGAGTTTGTTCTTCACTGTCATAATAATGAGTACAAACGTGGCAATAAAAAAAGAACATAGTAAAAGGACAGATGATAGTGGCCTTTGAAACAAACAGGAAGCTATACTAATCAGCGTTACTTCTGCTGGAAGCAAGAGTATCAAAGTCAACAAAAGGACCATTGTAAACAATGCTAATTCAGGATGCTTTGGAAAGTTAAAATAAAAACATCCAGACTGAAAATTAGTCTTTATCTACAGGCCATCAGATTGCTGAACCACCACCTGAACTTGTCAGGAACTGGTGGTGTAAGACTCAAAATGCAAGAGAGCAGGCTATATAAAAGAAACTAAAACATATAATAAATTAACAAAAACATGCCAAAACCATGGGAAGGAGTGACCAAACAGAACAGATGACCTGACAATGAAAAACTGAAAACCATCAACTTTAATAGACTGAGAGTAATTAACTAAATGAAAACAGGCGTGGATGATCAACCTTAACCTGGTGACACTGACAGGGAAAACAGAACATGACAAAAACCTAAAATTACAAAAATCTAAGACAAGAACCCTCACAAAACCAGGTTTCCTCATGTCATATTTGCACAGTTGACCTTGCACATCAGCTCTTTGGACATATGTACATATTTTTACACATCGGTACATCTTTAAATACTTACTTATTTGAAGTCAGTGCTATTGGGTTTTGGTTTTTTTCTCTTTGCTGCCCATGTCTTTTAATTTTTTTATGAGTTAGTTGTGGGAACTTGCAATTATGAATTTAATTTATCATGTTGCTGTATATAGGACAATTAACTTCTTGAATCTTGGACCTTGAGCAAGGACGCTGGCAGGGTAGGCTGCAGCAACAAGTAGCGAGTTTTATCAATCCTCCTCTCTTCCAAGCGGAAGCCAAAATTGCTCGCAATGTCACCACAAAGAAAGCATTGGAACCTCTTTTCTCAGGTGGGGCAAAATGGACAGTGAAATATGTGATTAAAAGTAGACCAAAAGTTTGGATTTTTTAATTTATTCAAAATTCTAAAAAAAAAGAAAAAAAAAAGATCAAAATTTGGAATGAAGGTCAGCTACAGAAAGATAGAGAATATCTGAGTAATATATGTGTGCAACTGTGTGTAAATGACAGGGAATCAAGTGAAACAGTGAGGTTACAGGTAGAGGAAGGTTTCAGATCTGATGTGCGTCCAAAAGGTGTCAGCTACGAAAAAAAAGGGGTAAATGACTGGAGAGCAGCCATGTTTTTGGTTGAGAATCTCTTTGGGAGTGACCAAGGCGTATACGATCAGGAAGAAATCCATCAGAGGAACAGATCATGGTAGATGTTTTGGAGGAAGGAAGAACAAAAGAAAAGGATAATAGATTTAGTCAAAGAAGTCTGGTTGTCTGAACAAGGAGGATGCAGAAGAGAGGATGGAGGTGGATGATTCAAAGTGATGATCTACAGTGAGAAGCCAAAAGACAGGAAGTAAACGAGATCAGGAAAATTGTCTCTGTCAGGAACTGGTGGTGTAGGACCCAATATCAAGGCTAAACTTAAACATTTAATAGAGAAACTCAAACATCACAAAACCCATGGAGAAACTAAAAGATGAGAGAGTAGATGGCCTGGCAATGATGAACAAATATAGTAGACATATATTATTAGGTATGTGGATTTTAAAAAGTGCAGGATGATACAAAAACAGTTTGAGGTGTGCAAATAAAGAAATAAAGATTAAACTCCACAGACTTCCATGATAGAATAGGATCTCTCCTTGATCCTAAAACATTTTTTTCAGATTTTCAATGGTTAAAGACCCTGACCACGTTCTCTTCCCGCTGTCATTATGAGAAATACAACAACAAATGAGTCCCAGAGCTCAGCCGGGGGACTCTGCACAGGAGATTAGCAGTTGTTGTGCAGTGAACCTTTCCGTTTCCAGTTCACGACGAGCGGACGATCCTGATGTTTTTTGGAGCGTTTTTTTAGATTAAACAGCAGAGATTCTGCAATAGAGAGAGCTGAACATGGCACCAAAGGCTGAACTGGCAGAACTTAAAGCTGCATTAGCTGACATCCAAGCCAAACAAGCTGACATCCAAGCCAAGCTAACTCCATTGCTGACTTTGGAGGCTAAGCTAACACCTCTGCTGGAATTTGTGCAGGAATTCCGACAAGAAAAAGTACGAAATGAACAACGGGATAGTCACCTTGATATCATGGACAGAAGGCAGAACGACGTGGATCAACAACTATGAATGAATAATATCATTTTCACGGGATTTCAACTCAAACCAAGAGCTAAGCCTGGCGCAGCTAACTTTAGCATGGAGGCTAGCGGGGCTGCTATGGCAGCAGCTGAGACCGTGGAGGCTCAAATCGGATCATTCCGCACTTCCAAAGGGTTTTCCTTGGATTTGAATAATATTGAGATCTGCCACCCGCTTCCCAGGACAAAGGAGTCAGATAAACCAGCGATCCTCATCAGGTTTGTGAATCAAAAGCACAAAATCGCTCTGATGAAGCAAAGAAAACTGCTTAAAGGGTCTGAGGTTTTCATTAACCATCATTTATCAAAATTTAATGCATTGTTGGCTAAGCATGCCCGACTCCTGAAGCGGAAAAAATAGATCCAGAGCACATGGGTGTTGAATTCCAGGATCTATGTAAAACCACTTGGTCCACCGACCTGACCAAGCCAATGGTCATCACCAACATGAAAGGCTTGTGAAGTGTGTGGTCACAGAGGTCTGAGCCTTTATTTGAAGTAAAATAAGAATCAAAAATGATTTCAAGAAATATGACACCCGGGATTTACCACTGACTCTTAGGTCTACTTTGACCTGATTTTCAGCAGTGATTTTTGCCCGGCAGACAACTCGAGCTCAACTTACTTGTTGTGATACCAGCTGAAGGACAATGGACCTGACAGACAAAATCTGCAGTCATAACAACGAAGAGAACTTTATAAACTCTGTTCAAACCTGAAGGACGGCTGTTAATCAGGCTGCAGAAGAAGGAATACCGTCTTGGCCAAAGGCTTTAGTAAAATCACTTGACATGGTTCCCTGAAGTGTGATTAATGAGAAAGGATCTTCTAATAAAACAACCAGCACTTATTGATTCTTTATATCTGATTAAAGTAAATGATCTTTCAGAAATAAATGATTTTTTGTTTCCTCTTTTTATATTTGATCTTAAGAAATGACTTTTCTGATGAAAATAAGCAGCATTTATTAGATTTTTAGTGATTTTAATTTTATTTTTTTTGTAATTATTATTATTATTATTTTGTAATTATTATTTTTATTTTTGATTTTTTTCACATCACTGATTCTTTTGACGAAACTATTCTGAAAAAGAGGGAAAATAATTTATTTTGATCATTATTCTCTATTATTATTATTTTTGCATAAGCTCCAATCAAGTCTAAAAAAGTGTTGTACTTACATGCAAAGCAGTATGTGTTGGAGAAATTGTACATACATTTATTCTACTTCTGTATATTTTGTGATCATGAAGTTTCCTGTGTTTTTGCCTTGTCTGTGCATGTGTCTGCAGGAGGACTTGATAACTCACTGAGCAGAAATGCAGAAGTGTTAACTTCATCCAGCTGTGACGTGCGAGGACAGAAGGCTTAGCTTGATAAACATGTCGTGGTGATTAAAAAAGGAACATGCAGATAGTTTCAACTGGAACATTTAATCGCACCCTTTCCCTTAACAGTTGAGACCTTGTGTAACTAGGGCATTCCTAACTAAATAAAAGCTCGGAGAGTGGAGACTGTTTTCAGAGTGGGTTTGGAGATTGTAACTGGAAAGCAGTCTCCGGCCATTCTCCTTGCAAGTAAAATTAACTAATTTCTCTGTGTCTTCTTTGTGCAGATTGTGTGATACAAATGTTGGTTGTTTAAACCTAACAGTATGACTTATTGTTATTCAAGGATGTTTAATGACCTGTATTAATGGGAATTGAGCACATGCACATGTACCTGTCAGTACAGTATAAATACCTGATAATTAGTTACGAACCGGTTGATATCTAATGTAAAGTAAATGGTATGGTCGAGTGGGGGTGGGATTATATAAGTTCGCTTCCTCCCACTCCCTTTCAAGCAGTCAATTTTCTGATGTCTAGTAATCCTATGTTTGACATGATTACTGATGAAAATCTTTGTTGTTGTTGATTGTGTTACACATGTCTTATATATCTTGTCTGCTTGAAATAAACCATTTCATTCTTTAATTCATTCAACCTCTGAGCGATGAAAATTGCTCAATACCCGTCTTCCCTGCCTATGTGTCCAAGTTTCTTAGGGCAAGACTTTGAGCCTCACAATCCTGAACCCTTGTGGTTACATGTTGTGGCCATATGGCAGTGGAGCTGCCATCAGTGTGTGCATGGGTGAATGGGGTTGTGATCATTGGCCCTAATCAAGGTAAAAAAAAAAAAGTATCATGAATACACACCTTTTTACTGCAACTGTGGGGAGAGATCACAAAACATGGAGCCTTGTCTTCACAGCCTCAAGTATTCCAGTCCATTGACATACAGACGTGTAGGCATGGTGACACACAAAGAGAAACAGAAGCTGAGCTGCAGTTGGCTGAAAGAGAGGAGGAGGGTGAAGCAAGAGCAGCACAAGGGTATGAATGTGGTGTATAGCAGGAGGAGGGGGAGTGATTACGTCTTGTCTTTCTCAGTGCTCGATCTGGCTGCAGCTCTACCAACATGAAGCCAGCTCAACCACTTTCTGGTGTTCCTACTCCAGGTCTAGCTTCACCTTTGCCCTCAACATCTGACAGACTTTTGTCTGGTGACCCCAAGACTAAGATCACCACATTCAGAACAGAGTATGCCTCAAATACTGACAGAGAGCCCGAGGAGAGCTACAAAGCTTTTTTGAAACAGGATGTTTACGTACCAATGGACCCAATATCTGCTGCAGCCCCCAGCCACCAGCCCCCTCCGACAGGGCAGCAGGAAATCATCAAGACTATTGCCGGCTCACAAATAACACTGAAAACTGACAGGTGGGCAAGTCTATTTATGACCTCTGTAGATGTTGCCTTGTGGAAATGGCCAGTTAAATATGGCTTGTTGACCAAACTTATACAGGAATTGACGAAGATCACAATCTATTCTGGGACAATATCCACCATTCTGGAAAGTTTTTTTTCTCACTCCTTAACTGTAGTCCTTAGATGCCATTAGTAATGGATAATTTTACTAGAAAATGGCACAGAAGTGGACTGACTTACTAACATTTGATTATCTATTGAAAAAACTTACTAAAAAGTATCTGCACCAATTTTTCATCCATAATTTTCTGCTCAAAATCATACTTTCGATAGTTTGTGTATAAGAATATGCCGATGCCACTATTTTGAATAGTTAGAAAGTCCTTTAATTTTTTTTTTTTGTTGGGTTATTAGCACTTTCTGTTATGACAATGAATCCAAAGTGTTAAAAAAAAGGAAAGGATACATATAAGTATATGTATACTCATACTTATACTTATACTTTTACTTAAAAGTTTAAGGATACTTATAAGTAATTTTATTGCAGCCTCCTAAAGCTGCTAATGAAAAGCATGAAGCTGCTTTTTATCATATAAAGTAAACATCAAATGCTTTTTACCTCTTTGAAATTTTTCTTATTTGCTTTTTTATTGACTAACCAAAGCTGTTTATGAATGTTTTTGTATTCATTTCTTATAAAATTGACTTTTGGTGGGTAAACTAGATTTGCAATTCCTTTACATTGTGTCTGATTGTTGAAAGCAGTTAACATTTTAAGCATTTTGAGGCTGTTGCTATGAAAGGTCAAAAATACCCAGTTTAATCATGGAAATCAGATCTTTTTCCTATTAAATCCCTCTGTAGGTCATTGTTTGCATTAAGACACAAAGCAAGAGACATTTGCAAAAGTTTTAAACTGATGTTCAAAGCTGTTTAGTTTAGTGAAAGAGTTTTTTAGGCTCAGAGTTTGAGTCTGTGAATATCTTCCCAAATCAGTCCCTCCAGGAATTTGCAATATTGTGAACGCTACTGTTAAGACAAATCAAGCAAACCACGCAAGCTGTTGCACACTCTGCAACTTTGCATTTTCACTGCAGCCTAATTGCAACTTAAACCGGGTGACGATGTTGCTTCACTAACGTCTCCTACCTGAGAGCAATGTTCTTTTCTTTTTGTTAAACTTTCTTGAGCCCTTTCTCTTTCTTCCCTTCAAACAGCATGTCAATGGTCAATACATACGTGTTTGCACTAAGTGCACGTGCCAGGGGAGGGGGGGGTGCGCTGAGCACGCATGTAAGAGGGGGCGGAGGGGGTTGCGCATGCAGGGTTATTATCATAGACCGTATATTATCAATGTCCATTACACCCGCAGCAAAACATGAACCAAATGTGAGGGAAAGACAGAGAGCGTCAGGTGCAACAACAAGAAACAACATCAATACAAAAACATGAAGAAACTGAGGGACACTGGATGAAGAAGGAAAGTCTGGAACCATTTCACTTTTATTGATAATACAAAGGAAGAGTGTAGAGTCTGCAGGAAAATCATTCCATGTCGAACGGCCTCCACAACAAACCTGTACAGACACCTGAAAGAACCTTCTCCTAAACAGCAGATCATTACTGACAGACGAAACCACATCAGCTGCTCAAAGCCTTGGTCTTCCTCTACCACAACCAGCAACTCACCAGTGGTGCTTTTGAAATGAATAAAGAGGAAGATTGAGGGGAAGACATGAAGATCTGAGGCTTAATCTGCTTTTTTAAGTTTATAATTTTCCCTGCAGAATGTCATTTTTCTTTCAAATCTATGTTTAAATCAATGCACAAATTTTTTTTTGTATTTTGAGTAAGGAGGACCAAAAGTTAATTTTGAGTTTCACTGTTTTATTTATGTCAAAAAAGCACAACAATATACATGTATAATCTATGTATGACAAATATATAATATACCATATTGTATATGGTAAGGGTGTGGTATTTCCTAACATATCACAGCAAAGAGAGTTTAAATATGAGAATATGAAGTTTATTTAATAATTAATATTTTGAGGTGCTTTTGGGGAAAAAAAACTACTGAATAACAGTAAACTTTTGTTGCAACCTTTCACAAAAGCTGTCGCAAGATCAGGCGTTTTAGGCCACAACAATCATGAATAACTGCCACAAAATCCAAGAGGGTCTGTTAAATTTTCTGAGCTGTTTTTGTGCACTTCCCGCTCAGAATACTGCCACATTCTGAGGCTCTTTGTTCATGATATGCAGACTTATACTAGGGCTTGAAATACACAGCATTGATCAAAATAATAATAAAAATAATATCTGATCCTGATAGGTAGACAGCATCAAATTTTGAATGAGTCTGCAAAAAGATAAAACTCTTTCTTTTTCATGGATGATAATGTGTCTCAGGGCTCTTTGGATCACTGAAATCAATCAAAGATACTTGTGATAATCAGTGTTGGTAGTAAAGGCGTTTAAGAATAACTGCTTTACAAACAGCGTTAGAAGATAAATAAATGGAGTAATCTAACTGATTACTTTTATCCCTGCTACAGCGGTGTTACCATTACTTTGTACAAATTCACAGCAAAACTGTCTGTCTTCTGTGTGAAGCAGAGTGTGTATGTGGGGGGGTCCCATTCAACATCCTGGTTGTCTTGGGAGTCAAGCTCCTAGATGTGTGCATGCAGTGCACCACTAGGAAGAAATTAACAGGAAGTGTCAACGACAAAGGTAGCATTTTCAGGCTGGAAACCACAACACTATTTTACTTCAGTTGAAACGAAATGGAAAAATGTTTACGTCAGATTCATGTTGTGTAAAAACACATTACCAACGCCTGTCTGATGCTGTTAAAATCTAAAGAAGCACGGAACCCTAAAACGTTTTCTTTCTCACAAGCCACCAGCCCTGGTGCATGTGCTCAATTCCCATTAAGCTTTTTAAAGAAACCTTCCCTTTAATTAATGAATCCATTTTAACTGCTATAAATACTTCTCTAGAAATAGGTTATGTACCACAGTCTTTTAAATATGCAGTTGTTAAACCTCTTCTGAAAAAAGCCCAGTTTAGATCCTGGCATTCTGGCCAATTATAGACCAATATCAAATCTTCCCTTTATCTCAAATATATTAGAAAGAGTTGTAGTTAAACATCTATACTGCCACCTACAGGACAATAGCCTCTTTGAAGATTTCCAGTCAGGGTTCAGACCTCACCATAGCACTGAAACTTCACTAGTTAGAGTCACTAATGACTTGTTACTGGCCACAGAAAAGCAACTAATCTCTATTCTGGTCCTGTTAGAGCTTAGTGCAGCCTTTGACACTATAGACCACAGCATCTTACTCCAGAGACTAGAGCATGACATAGGGATCAGAGGATCTGGCTGGTCTGGTCTGCCTGCCTGATCTGGATAGTATTCAGACCCCCTTAAATATTTCACTCTTTGTTATGCTGGATCCATTTGCTAAAATCGTTTCAGTTTTTCCCCCCTCATTAATGTACACACACCACCCCATATTGACAAAAAAATAATTTTTGACATTTTTGTTGATTTATTAAAAAGAAAAACTGAAATATCACATGGTCCTAAGTATTCAGACCCATTGCTGTGAATACATTTCTCAAAAATATACACGAAATGTCTCATAAATACACAATAAATCTCTCACAAATGTTTTAATAGATGTTCCACAAATGCACAATAAATGCTCCATAAACATAATCTTTAGGTACACTTATAATATAAATTCACAGATCATACGAATGGCGGTGCATTTGCACCCTCCCCCTCATTTGAGAACTTCCTGCATTTATGAGAGAAATCTTTGCAGTGAATTTTGAGACTCTCCTAACGTAGCGTATACCCTGGACAGACTTTCTGTTAATTGCCACACTTGCACCAAGGGTTGATTTTAGAGCCATCAATTAACTTGAGAAGCATGTTTTTGGACTGTGGGAGGACACCAAAGAGCTCAGGGTAAACTCACACATGCAGGGGGAGAAAAACTCAACACAGAAAGATTCAACTCAGGGTTTTCTTGTTGTGAGTGCTAATCACTAACTACCATGCCCTTTCCAACAGGAACAACGAGAGCTAAATTGTAACAGGTGGTTTCTTAAAATTATAGCTAAACAATCTAAAAGAAAATACAGTTTAAAAAACTGTAAGATAAAGTGTGAAACATAGGTTTAGGTTTTCATTGTCAAAGCTAATATGGTTTGTATGTGGGGTTGTGGAAATACACCAAAAAGTCTGTCGTTTTTCAGAGTGAGAAGAATTAGTGTGATTAGATGTACTGTTAGAAATAACAATGAAAAAGCATTAAAACAATATTACCTTTTCTTATAAAGATGTTTAGCTTTTGTTGAACTTGAACTGAAGATGGCAAGCCATTTCACCCCCCCTTTCTCCAAGCAGCTCTTCCTCCGTCCACCACAAGGGGGAAGCCATGTCAAAGAAACAGGACCTCCAGTCTCAAATTACTGAAGCACCCCCACTTCCTGCTGCCTGCTGCCCCTGTGAGTTTCCCTCTTTATTTCTTTCTTCTTTTGGACTCGCTTTGTTGAATACAGTCTGAAAGAAAAGCTCAATTGGGACGTGAACTCAACACAAGCTCAAAACACTGTTTGACCTGGAAAGAACAAAGCTAGAAACAATGAAACTTGATCTGCTCTTCGGCTCATGCAGAGGAAAGAGCCCCTCCTACCTCCTAACTATTTTCGTCTTCCAACTGTTATGACAATCTGGCCTTGATGGAGGGGTCTGGCCTGAACTGGATTATGACAGAACAGGATACAACTTCAAGACATAAAAACATTAGGCTACCAAGAGACCTAATTAAAATATGGATTTATTGCAACAGGTGATTCCCACCCACTGTGCCTGTTTATACAGATATGTTTACACAGATTACACTCATATGTTCACATAAATGCTCAAACAAGTTAATCTATTCCGATGCACATTTCACATAACATTCGAACACTCAATTCATGCAAGTACCTCCATGAAGAAAAGGAAAGGAGAAGCAGTGCGTGCAGTGAGTTGTGGCACGGAACTACTTTCTGCTGATATGCCAACATCTTTTTGTTTATCCTCTCTCCTGCTATCTTACAACCCCTCTCAACCCCAAGCTAACATTAGCAGTGGAACAAAAACAGTGAAAAATTTTGGAGCTATGCATCTGTACAGTCTTGAGCCAGATGACAGCTCAGACAAGGAAAATGAAAATATACATGGATCTAATTGTCTGCAAGTGGATGCATCTGAATTGGAGCGGAGCCGGGAGACTTTGGCCCACCCATTTCAGTTGCTGCATCACAGCTAAAATTTTCAAACCGCAGATTTTTATCTGCTTTTGATCCATCATAATTTGAATAAGGAAATACTCAGAAATGCAGTTTTAATCTTAAATTATTTTATAAATGTCCACCATCATCCAAATCACAAAAATGGTACAAGAACATGTTAAAACACCAAAAATGTGATTTCATTGGAGTGGATCCTTAAAAAGTGAAAATTATTACAGTTTACAATACAATTTATAACAGTGACTAAAGTGAATAAAGAGACTAAAGACTAGGAGAGAAACTTTTCTTCACAGACATAAGACAATTGTTGTACCCAGGTCGTGTATAGCTCACATGGAAAAATAAACCAAAAAAGTATTACTTGGACTTTATTTGGTAGGTTAACACAAAATTTAAACAACTCACAGTTTAATAGAATTATATAACTAAACAAGTTGCTTTCTGTGTCTATAAAAATTAACACAATTTAGAATATGACAAAGATTATTAGATACTATAATAATTCACAAGAAAATACGTGCAATGCACAAAACAGAAGTGCACACTACTTACATACACAATTGTGCTATGTACATCAAAGACAAAGTTACAAACACAAATTCATTACAGATGTGACATGCAACGTTCATGAATGAACCAAATCTTTTGAATGGCTCATCAACATGAACGATGGAAATTGAGTCACAGTTGGCTGGGAACTGTGCTTTATTTGGTTTTTTTTCCACCCTTCTCTGAGTTTCACTGGTTCACATAAATATGTGTATGCACAGAAACATGAAATATTAGAGGGAACATTATCCCGTGCCTCCTTTTATAATTGTCTTGTCAAACAAAAAAAAACATCTGAAATTCTTGCACACTGAGTGGTTAGTCTAATGACTTGTGGGTTTTTGATAGACTTATTTGATAAAGTACAGTATATCTTCCAATAATGGCCGGTCTCTAATAGACGCTGGTCTCCAATAAAAGCCGGTCTAACAGGTGTTAGTTGTAATTAATGCCGGTCTCTAATAGTGGCTGGGCTCCTTTAAGACCAAACAAACCTTGCCTATTCCCCCTCCCCACCCCCACAGCTCTTGCTTCGTACTGATGCAGGCAGAAGGTGGGGGCTGTATGACTGTAGCATTCAACCATAGTAGCATGGCTCACGACATTTTGGCTCATTCCAGTTTGTTTAAACATTTGGAATATACCAAAGAAAATTCTGCTCAGGAATCTGGACCACATTTTGGGATGAATCCTAAACATATCAGAATGGAAGCAAGCGGATGGGAGAAGAAGCAAAGGAGCAAGACGGCTGCAGAAAGAAAAGGAGCAAACCCATTTCCTGGTGTTTATGGTGGATCAACCCCTGGATTCTCTTGAACTTCATTTTCTTACCCCACTGGATGCCTTTTGGGGCAGCGAGATTTCCGGAGCCGTCCAGTCTGCTGCTGTTGGACGAAGGCGGTACACTTTAGAGCTGGAGCTCGCTATGGGGCTACCGAGGAGGAGCTGGCAGCCAAACAGAGAGTGGGATAGGAAAGCAGTCTGCTCGGGCCTCCTGAACTTTAGTTTCATCCACACCTCAAAAAAGGTACCCTCATTTTATTCTTCTGGTTAATGCGGGACAGAAAGCCGTCAAACTCCGTAAGAGTGAGAGGACACACAGGGAAGCAGCCGTTCAGACACAGTGGAGAGAAGCTCTCTGTAGCTTGTAGAAGATTCTAAATGTTTTCATGAACCCAAACAGTAAGATGTTTTTGTAGAACTTTTAAAAATAAATCAACCTGATCTCTTAAAATCATCCTTGTCTTTCGTGCATCATAAATGAGATGAACACAGACAGCGCTCCGTGTAGCTAACGGCTGAAAACCTTAGGTGCTAGCTCCATGTAGCAATTCTGGGGTGAATCCTAAACAGCAGAGAGGCTGCAGAAAGAAAGAAAAGGAGCAATCCTGGTTTCCTGGTAAGCAGAGAAAGCAGCAACAAATTAGATGAACTGGTTTGAACATGCATTACTGAGCAAAGGAAAAGGTGCAATTGTCCCAAGAAATAGATTGGCATGAAAGCAAAATTGATATTTGATACAGAGATTGACGTTCACAGCCAGTGTGAATCAGAACAGAATGCAATCTTCATAACATTTGAATAAATCCTGAAATGTTCATCTGTTGTTTTCTGCATTTTGTAATTGAATTTTGCACAAAATGAACACATTAACCATCACCATCCTGTCTATGATGGAATAAACGTGGGTGTCTAATAGATGCCGGTCTTTAATAAACAAACATTGGCAAACATTTTTTAAAAATAAACTCCCCGGCTACTATTGGAAGATATACGGTACTTCAGGTACAAGATCTCACAAAACCAAATACTTAAACATTCATTGTTTTTAGCTTTCAGCTTTGTGTTTGCTTTGCTGGATATTGCAGTGGATAAATTCTAAATATTAGGATTATTAGCAGTTTTACATCCTGTTAGAGGTAACTGTAACACATCCATAACTTTTATTCTGATTATATTGAGGAGGTCTGTTTTAAATAAACAGGTTAAAATAGTTACAAGTATGACACCAATTTGATTCTAACTTTATGTAAACTGTAAAAACCTTCAGTAAACAACCAGTGTTACTTTGGATCATTGAAGAGGTTTTTAATATGTCCGTCTTATAAATTATTTCTGCTTCAGAACTTCAGAGTTTTGGGGTTTTAAGTGTAAAGATAGTGTATGTCGTACATAAAAATCATGTTGCTTTGTTATGTATAGCAGAGAAGCTTAAATCACAAATGACAATTTGTATTTTAAATGACGAATTAACGGGGATTACATGGTGGTTGGTTATTTGATTCCTTGGATTTACTCATTCAGTCTTAAGGCTGTTTTTCGGTTTAATGACTTCAAAGACCATCAATCTTTAAACATCAAAGTACAGAGAGTATGCATTAAAGCTGCATTAGTCAGTTTAAATTTGTAATAACTTTCCTAAACAAGAAAGCATATACATTGTTGGTTTTTATCAACCATGTATGCTAGTAGTACATATTTGTTGATAGTTGTGATGTGTCCAGCTTTTTTCTCAACAAAAACTAAATAATAGGGAAGGAATTAATAAAATATTACACATTTAACTTTCACACTAAACCAATCATTCAACCCAATGTGATAGGGCATCTCTGGGTAAGGTATTTTGTCATTCCCGTTTTACTTTACTTCTGTCAAAAATCTGCCTACAGAGAAACTTTACAGCAGAAATGGAAACAATAAAAACTAGTAGAACAATTGCAAACAGAAATGCTGCGACATCAATTGAATAGTACTGGACCATAGACATCTTGTAAGAATCTGTCTTCAGATGTGCGGCTCCTTTGTGCCTCATGACAAACTCAATCCAGAACACTGCACGGTCCAATGGTTTCATTGGCTGATCTCTGTGCAGGCTGGACAGTTTCTTCATATTCTCCCTGTAGGATGGTGTGTAGAGAACCTCCTTCAAGCCCTCCAGGAATGTGTCTTTGTTTAGTGTTCCAAAGTCCAAAACTTTGGCCACTCCTCTTGCTTGCATCCTGAAGAAGTTGTCATGCTGATCGAACATAAGAGGCAGACCAACTAGAGGGACGCCATGGTAAACGGCTTCCTGTATTCCATTGGTTCCTCCATGGGCTACAAACAACTTAGTCTTAGGATGACCCAAGAGATCGTTTTGGGGCAACCAGTCTAAGACTAATGTGTTGTTGCCAAGGTTGGATGGCCTCTTGCCTTTGTGCCTCCAGATCACCTTTTGAGGAAGTTCAGCAAAAGCAGCAGCAATACCCTCAGTGATGTCATCAGGAAGTTTTTCCACCAAGGTCCCCAGTGTCATCACAATGATGCCATGCTCACCAGAACTCTCAACAAAATCTTCTAGATCCTTAGGCAAAGGGTTGGAGGGTTTGCACTGAAATCCTGACATGTAAACAATATTTGGCATTGTGGGGCGTGGAAACTCTAAGGTGAAATCATTTCTCATCAGCCAAATGTCTGCTGCCTGAAAGAGCTCCATATAATGTATGTTACTACCAAAGTGTCGATGGACAAATGGCTTGTAGTTCGGTTCTGTAATATACCATATTTGTAAGCATGTAAAAATATAATAGAGGATGTTCTTAATGCGTTGAGTAAAGGTCATCTTATCAGTCAACTCTGACCCTGGTATGGGGACATACGAGAAAGGGGAAGGAGTAATTGCTTGATGTCCCTCACCTTGAATTGTCCATCTGACGTTAAACACAAGTGGCAGACCCAGACGATGACCAAGAAGCACACCCCCACCAATTGCAGGGTCTGTTAGGACTAAATCATATTTGGCTTCATGGAGGCTCTGCATCAGTTTAGGATTTCCAAACATCTGTTCAACCATTTGCAGTACCAACTTATTCATCTCATTAAAATTATTCAACATGTCTATCTCTAGGGAGATCCGAGTCCAAATGGAAGCGCCTTGGCGTTGCATTTTTAGGATTCTTGTTACAAATGACCCAAAGCCTTTACTGTCAAAACCAGCAGGAGAATTGAGAGTGATGGCTTTGTAGTGTGGAGAGTCAGACTTGATGTACCAGCTGTCTGATGGTCTCAGTACTGTGACTTCATGATCTCTGGCATGAAGCTCTTCGATGATCACTTTCATGTTGACCCAATGACTTCCATCGACAGGGAACACCAAAACTTTGCCTCCATTCACCAGAAAGGATAAGTAGAGTAACACTGTAAGCGTCACCAGAGTCTGTTGGCACATCTCTGAAAGATATTCTGACAAAAGACAAAAATGGTGAATTAACGTTTGATAATTACAGTCATGAAAAAGACAATTGAAAAACCAAGAAATACGCTTCTAAAACCCTGTGAGATTAATGTTGGAAACTTTTGGCTCTAAATTTTTTACTACTTTCAATAGGCCAAATTCAGTCATCACATTTGCCCTAGAATCCAATCATATTCTCATTTGGGGCCACAGGGTTGCTGGAGACTAGCCAGCTAAGGACAAAAGTGGAATGCATCCTGGACAGGTCTCCTGTCCATTGCAGAGCAATACAGATAATTCACCTTCACACCTAAAAGGACAATTTAGTATCATCTATAACTTATGAAGCTTTTTCTTAACTTTGTAAGAAAGCTGGAGAAAACCAACGCAATGAATGAGAAGAAAATGCCACACGCACGCACGCACGCACACACGCACGCACGCACGCACGCACACACGCACACACGCACACACACAAACACACACACACCCACCCATATACAGTGAGGTGGGAGTGCTACTTACTACACCACCATGTCAACATTGAATGAAATTTGATGGTCCTTTGGCCATGATGTTATGATTACAAAAGGTTGTCTCAAATCCAGCCTGTCCCATCTCATTTTCCTCACTCACCACATATCTTCTTCCCTTCCTCTTTAAAATATTAGCTGTCTCCTCCTATATCAAAAGAGCCAGGTTCAGAATCCACTGGCTTTGTCATTCTTTATCCTGTTTACAATCTACTTATCTTTTTTAAAGTTCTTTGAGAAAAATGTTGCATCTTAACTCCAATCCTATCTAAACAAAAACACCCTTATGACCAATTCCAGTGTTTTTATGTTTTTGTCCTAAGCACAGCACAGAAACCGCACTTATTAGCACCATCTACAACAAAATATTTATAGCAGCAGATTCTGGTTTGCTCTATCATCATCTGCTATTGGCATCACCCAACCAACCTTTAGTGGTGTCATTTATATTTATCAGAACATTCCCAGTTTACACAAGTCAGAGCCTAAAAATCCAGTCATCCTCTCTCATTAGATATATGCCTCAAGACTCTGTTCTGGGACCCCTGCTCTTCATCATCTATCTCCTCTCATTGGTCAACATCTTTCACCTTTCATCCATTTTCACTGTTTTTGTTGATGACACTAAGCTCCTTGGTGTCCTTGGGTGTTTTGAAAATGGTGCTCTTCAAGCATACAGAAGCTATATTGTTTTTATCATAATACCCCTGCAAAGGCAGTTGCCCAGAAAGTTCAAGGATTTGTCCAGATGCACTTTCAGGTTGAACTGGAATTTGTTTTGTTCTTCTTGGTTTTTTTTCAAGTTTTTAAGAACATTGGTTGAGTTTCTCTCCAAGTATGCTTCCAGGAAGCCCATATTGTCTTTCTTTGAATTCTCTCTAATAAATTGATCTATCCTGGTTCATTTCAAATTTTCTCATACTAAAAATAGACAAAAGTGGACTCCTCTTGGCTAGCACCAAATTTGTTGTTTAAAGTTGAATATTTTTTTGCTTGTATTGATTTGATTAATTCACAGTCTGCCCCCCCAGGTTAAAATTCTGGTTGTTGTCTTTGACAGCTATCATTCCAATTCAGTATCAATATCATCAGCGGATTAGCATCTCAAAAATATCAATAACTTTCATTTACTCTCACTCCCCATTATGCTTCTGTACTTGTTCACATCATTGTCACATCCTGAATTGATTGTTGCAGCTCTACTTTCTAGTCTTTCACAAAATTCCTCTATAAACTCAGGCAGAACTCACAAACATCTTCTCCCCTCATCCCAATCTTGAAAGTAATCCACTTGATCTTTTCATTTAAGAATCAATTTCAAAAGTCCCATTTGTACTTTCAGGGCCATTCAGCTCCACCCATTTTTTGTCTGACCTCATCCATATCCCAATATCTTCCCACACTTTTATATACTTGTCCATTTTCACCTCTGTCCACCTCTGCATCATGCTTTGTTTCTCAATTTTGAAACTCTACTTGATCAGACATTTTCAAATGTCTGTGCATGTGCATTGCTTCATCCTTAAAAATGTCAAATCTGTTTAGAACTTATTTTTCTTTAAAACCTATCATTTTTTGCTTGTTTCTTCATCTCATCTGTTTCCTTATTTTTTGTGATATTTATTCATTTATTTGATTTATCATGGGCATGGAAGCGTATTGCAATCAATTAAAAAAAAGTGATCTTCATTCTCTAGGTTGCATAGTAGCACAATGAGAAGGCCCTGGTTCAAATTCTGATTGGGTTATTTCTCTGCTGTCTCTCTGCATGCATGAATTTTGTCTGGGTACTCCGGCTTCCTCCTACAGTCCAAAAACAAGCTTCACAGGTTAATTGTTGTCTCTAAGTGTCCCTAGGTGTGCTTGTGTGAGTGTGTGGGTGTGATAGTATGCCCTGCGACAGACTGGCGACCTGTCTAGGGTGTACCCTGCTATTGCTCTACAGTAGCCTGAACAGGTTGTGGCAACACCGCGACCCGGAAAGGGATACAGAGGGTTAAGGACATGGATAGATAGATGGATCTTCATTTTAATTTTTGTCTTGTATTTTAAAAAATGTTGTTTGTTTAAATTTTTGTACAAATGTTCTGTCCTACAAAGAAAATGGGCACTAATCTCATCTGTTCAGTAAAACTATAAGGTGACCTGGAATTTAAAGTTGAAAAGCAACAATGTGTCCATGTCATTTTGTTTGTGTTCGTCACAATATCGCCAGTGAGTTTTGTTTTTTCTGCCTACTTTACAAGCAAACATTGCAGAGCAAAACTTTAGGGAAGCAGTGCTTTAAATGGCCAACAAGAAGTGGCGGTACTCTCTTTCATGGTAGTCGAAACATAAAATGCAGAGAATCGTGAATGTAAAATTTGATTAATAAAAAAACATCATTTTTGTCTATGCGTCATATGTAATAAGAAAGAGGGAGCTCAGATCAAGTCTATAAATAAATGTAGTCTTACATCAACTGTGTACATACAATTATTTTAAATGGGAGTACAATTTACAACAACATTACATCACATTGTTATGCTGCACGTGCTGCTGTGACCTCCTCCTAACATTTCTTACCATCTGTATACTGACGACATTCCATTAAATTGCTCCTTCCCTGAAACAGACTTAAACATCTTGACCAGCTTACTTGACTGTCTATCTGAGAGTAAGTCATGGTTATCTAATAACCATCTACACCTGAATGCTCAGAAGACAGAGACAGTGATTTTCGCCCCGGACAACAAAATCCCTGCCATCAAACATCACCTTGGTTCCCTGAGCTCCTCTGTCCAGTCGAGTGTCAGGAATCTTGGGGTGTTGTTTGACAAATGTCTATCTTTGGAAGGACATGCAAAACAAACGGTCAAAAAGTGCATGTATCACCTGAGGAATGTGGCAAAAGTCAAACACATCTTTTCTAGACCTGGCCTGGAGATGATTATCCATGGTTTTATTTCTTCACGTTTGGACTATTGTAATTCACTTTTTACCTGTTTTAGCAAAAGCTCTTCAAAACGTCCGCAGCTTGTCGAAAACTCTGCGGCGAGGCTAAAAAACGAGCACACATAACTCCATTACTCTCCTCTTTGCACTGGCTCCCAGTTAACTTTAGAATTTAATTTAAAATTCTACTTCTAGTTTTTAGAGCCTTGCACGGACAAACCCTCCAGTACACATTGCTGACCTTTTAACCCCTACTCTTCTGTCTGGTCTTTGAGGTCCTCCAACCAAAATCTATTACAAATTCCAAAAACCCGCTATAAAACCAGAGGAGACCTCGCATTTCAAGCTGCTGCTCCTCGTCTTTGGAATGACCTCCCTTTGTTAATACGACAGAATGACTCTGTTGCAGGTTTTAAAAATCAGCTCAAGACGTTTTTATTCAGAAAGGCTTTTAGTTAATCTATTTACCTTTTAATGTGTTTTATCTTGCTTTTAACTCCCTCCATTTTGTTTGTATGTAATTTGTGTTTTATTGGTTGTAATATTGTCTGTTTTTATCTTTGTGAAGCACCTTGTGATTTTTATCTGAGAAAGGTGCTATAGAAATAAATATTTACTTACTTAGTCCTAAAAGCTAGCTTGTAGCTTGTAGTTCAACAATGAGACACAGCAACACATTAAAACGCAGTCGGGTGACTCCAGGCCGGTTAAAACAACTTTTAACGTGATACACATTGTTTCTCACTGTTTTCCCGAAAAACTATATTTTCTCTTGTTGTTTTGACCCGCCTTGTACTTTCTGACCAAAGACTGAAGAGATCTTTAGTCACATGGTTTTGTTCACAAGAATTGGTCCGAAACAGAATCTACCGTAGACGTCAGTCTGAATACAGACCAAACTCAATCTTGCCAAAACAAATTTGTGTACTCGGACCGAACCAAACAATGTTGTCAGTCAGAATACTCCCTGAGTTTGCATTAGATGTTAAAAGTCTGACATGGATTCATTGTAAATATTCCTCTGCCAGAATATGCAGCATGTATATGCATAAAGACTGTGTATGTGTACTTTAAATTATGATGTTATTAATGGAACAGTTAAATCAGGTCTCTGCAACCTCTAAAAGAACTATTTGGTCCGGTTCCTTACTGGCAAATTCGAGCTAAGGCCACAAAATCTCACTACACTTTTGATAAAAAAGCTTCTTTTGCGCGCATTAGTCCCTTTAACTTTTAAGTATTTACAACAATTAAACTATAGCAGTGTTATATTTTCTATAGGCTATATAATAATTTTGATTTATTTTAATCTAACAGCAGCCTATTCAAGTTCCTTTCAAGATAAAATTCAGTGTCAATAAAGATCCTTCTAAAGCAGTAAATTTACTTGCACTTATTGTTATGTAATTCTCTCATTGAAGAACTTTGCTTCTGAACAGAAACTATAGGTACTGCTGTGCAGCAGAAGATAAGAATGTGAGCTTTAAACTTATTTTAATAATAAACAGTTCTGACAATAGATGTGATCATCATTTCTCAGTCATCTGACATGTGTGCATTTGGGAGGATTGAGAAATCACATAAGGCTTCTTATACTTTATTGTCAGGTCAGGAGTGATTAAAAACAAGGTTTTTTTTTATTATTGTAAGATCATCTCATTAAAAAATAAACTTAAATGACAAAATGTAACAAACAACCTCATTTTGGATACATAATAAGAAACAAATCAAGTTTCTATGAAGCTCCATACAAAAGCTTCTAGTGAAACATTTTAATAAAAAAACAACTGCTATGATAAAACAATTCTAAATGTATCTAATGTAAAGACCAGTAAAATTAAACCATTGCTAAAAAGTAAAAATAAAAACAATAAAAGTATCTCAAAAGGTACATACCAAAGCCAAAAGTGTTACATCAGTAAAATGTGGCAAAGAAAAATAGATAAAAGCTTAAAAAATGAATTACATTACCTAGATGGCTCTGAAAAGAGACTTAAACTGAGAAAGGTCTGCCTGACAGGTAAGGAAATCTGTATGAGTTTTGTGCAAGGCAGCCCATCAGCTGATCCAGCTGATTGTGTTTGTGAAGCCAAAGTTCACAAAGATTTGTTTCGGGTTGTATAAGTAGGAAACATACCTTCATTTTAGCGTTTGGTTTTACACATGTATACATTTTCATGTCTTCTAAAAGTGACTTTTTAGACATAGAAAATTAAACTTATTTTTTGTAAAGGAAGATTTTTAGTTTGTTTTAAAATCTTAGACTTTTAAACTTCAGAAAAATAAACCAAACAGTTTCAGAGGTCAGTTTGTTTCTGATTACTTAGGACATGTAGTAAATTGATAAAAGAAATAGTTAGCAAAAAAATGCAGAGAACAAGTATCATTTTCTGAGCTAACAAACCACATTTGTCACACAAAAGATATCTGTTCTTTAGAAAGAGATGTTTACACAGAAAAATGAGTTGTTTTTCAACATAAGTTCTGTCTTGTAGCAGTAAAACCTTTGCCTGTTTGAAAGTCTGCAACTCTTAATGCTTCAATCTACTACACCGACATGCACTCTTCAAAGCTACATGAACACTCACCACCAACGTCCCAGCAAACAGACCTCTGACTATGCGTCACGCCTGAGCTGCAGCTCCTTCTGGAAAAATGCTGAGGGGCGTGTAGCTTTGAGGAACAGAGCAGTACTGTGGGTGTGGGCAGTGAAGCTAACTGGCTAAAGGACGCTTCATGGCCTACAGCAGCCAACTAAACACATGAAAGGTGACCCAGGTTGGATTTGTTCACATTTTGAACTCTGAGCTGAACTGCAGATGCAGAAGTGAGATAATACTTCTGTGTGGTCGAAGGTTCCCTGTAGTAAAGGCACCCTTCATTGTCTTTATCTGTCCTGTGTCAGTAATGTTTCGGTGTATGTGTCACTAGCTTTAGTTATATCAGTTTGTTTTTACAGGTGACGCTGAGCAAGCAGCAATGTAAAATGTCCTACTGTGAAACATTTTATTGGTCAATAAAAAAAAGTTGGAAAATGTGTTAAAGTGAAGGCAAAGTTCATGAGCACATCTGGTTTGTTTAAACCACAGACAAGATGATTCTGAACTGCAGAATGTGCTTCTTCACCTGAAACTGGGATCACTGTTTCTCAGAGAGGTCCCCATAAACATGTTTTTTTTATATGGCTGAGCCAAAAAAAAAGAGAACAGTGGAATCTAAAATAATTATTATCCCTTCTTGCAAATTTCAGCTGATTTAAAAAAAATCCATCCATTAAATGTCTAAACTTGGTACATTCCCATCCGGGCAAGCTGCTGGAGCTACCGAGCCACTGAAGGGCAAAGGCTAAGTCAGAAAAAAAATCTATTAATCTGTGAATGAATTTTTAGGGTAAGGTCAGCTGCTGCAGACTAACTGAACATGAAAAGTAAAGAAATGTTTCTAGACTATACTCAAATTGAGGGGGATCAAAAAGATGTTGATTTCCTGACATTTCTGAGATGGACATAGCTGCCAAACAGTTTTTCCCCCTGATTCAGATGAATAAAATATGATGGGGTAGAATGTGGGGTGTTAAAAAAATTTTCTTGAGATTTTTTTTCTAAGTGTCCTCTTTCTGCCATTTCCCACCTACAGCACCACCATGCTTTGTAGAGACGCTGCGAACAGAGGAGGGCTCTCTAGAAACTGACTCTTGCATGACCTGGAGGAGCAGCATTTTACCACCAGTAGAGATGGTCTCTAGTTTCAAACCCAGTAGCTATCAGTCACAGCTGATGTTGAAGGACAACAAACCCTTGGAGGTGGGGGTCCTGCGGAGGGTGAAGGAACTACTGGCCAGCATAGACCCTCATACTGCAGCCAAGTACATCACCAAGGCTGACTGTGAGGTGCCAACACCACCATCTTTTACTTTCAAGGCTAAGTTTCCAGTGAACTGGATAACAGCTGTTGAGGTCTATGTTAAACCTGCAGATCAAATTGTTTTGTTTGCAGGACCACAGTTAGTCATAACTTTGAGCACAAACTCCCAATATTTCTTGCCTAACACTAATTTCTAGCGGTGTAACGATTCGATTTGATATTTGTGGTTACCAATTCGATTCACTTTCTATTTTTTTCATTTTGAAATATAAGATTGGATAAGATTTAATGACCTTAAACTGATCCAGGACATCTTTAACCAAAAATTCAACCAGTCTGACTCAGAAATTTTCCAGTTTCCCTGTATTTCTTCAAGATAATCAAGTAAAAAGTAAATATGTCAACAGACAAACAAGTAAACAAGAATGAATGCCAAATCCATTCACATTTTAGTTTAATAAAGTTCAGCCCACTGTTGTTTTTCCACATCAAATAATCCAAAGGAACATTTTTAGAACATTCTACTACACTGTATGGTCACGTCTTTACTAAATTCAAAGGGGTTCCACTCATTGGACTGTAATGATTATTGATCATTTTTTCCCGAACATTACATGTGTGTTGGCCACCCTGATGCACTTGGCCGTTTATATATCATAGCAAAATAAACCTACCATATTGGTATTTTCCAATGTCAATTGTATGTATCTATTCATTTAATTTGTAAATTAATAAAAATGAAAAGATCAGTTTTATTTGATTCACAACTTACCTCAGACCGATCGATCTGGTTCATTATACTGTTGTGCTCATAGGTTTTCATACCCAGGAAGAAATGATTAATTTTAAGCTATTTAAAAAAAATATGAATGATAACACAAAAACAAATAACCAAGACATCATAATTTTTTCAAGAGTATACATATATATTTACAAGTACTGGACAGGCACGCAGAAAAGCAGAGTTCGATTTCTAGGTGATACCCAGAGGGCGCAATGAGCAATTGATGTGGTAATTAATATAATAATGGTGAGCTATTAACATAATTCAGTGGGGGTTCTAGGGCAAGCCCCTTAACGCTACTGCCTACCCACATAACCCATGAGAGACAATGAAACACATGTCATGCCAGCTCAGACATCACTTGGCCAAACAAGACTCTGCGTCAGGTGCTGGGGAACCAGAGCACCTTTATGGAAAGTGGACTACTGGAACAAGACTGAAATGGACTAGATGTGAGAACAAGGTTCTGTTGGAATGCTACTACTTAAGTAATCCTGCTCAGAGAGGTTACATGCCGGGAATGTAGAGTGAATGGATGCTTCGGAATCCACAATCAAGGCTAACTGCCAAACAACTAGTCACTCAATGTTCTAACATCCACAACGGCAACTGCTATCACTTCTTGAGATTGATGAACTACAACACAATTGTAACACCACAGGAGAATCACAACGTCAGGTCAGAGAAGACACCATACCAAACTACCAAGTAGCAACTGAGGCTGTAAAGGCTGTACACAACTCAACCTGTGAAAGTGTACACTCAATGGCAGGGTCATAACAGCAGAGCAGACCCACCAAGGCTGGAAACTGAACAGTACTGGAAAAGTATATGGGAGACAGAGACAGCACATAACAGCAATGCTCAATGGCTGCCCTCTCTGAGAAAAAGAGCTTAGCAACCTCCCTGAACAGAATCCAATAACCATCACAGTGGCAGTCATCCAATGAAGCGCCTCAGGTATGAAAAACTGGACAGCACTGGGCCCTGACATGATACACGTGTCCTAGCTTCAGAAACTCACTGCACTCCATGAGTACCTAGCAGCACAAATGAGCAAGCTGCTAAGAGACTGGACTCACCCTGAATGTCTAACGGCGAACAATCCGGATCCAGAAGGATCCCTTAAAGGGTGCCGTCCCATCCAACTACTGACCAATAACCTGTCTTTCCACAACATGGAAGCTCATGTCATCATTACTACAAAAATAAATAGGCACATCACTCATATGATTCATCATATGATCAATTCATTCAATGCACAGAAGGGCATTGGAAGAGATTCCAGAGGAGCCAAATACCAACTCCTGCAGGTCACGGCACACCAACCTGCGCACAGCCTGGATTGATTACAAGAAAGCCCATGACTCAATGCCACACACCTGGATCACTGAATGCCTGTAGCCGTACAACATTAACAGGACTCCAAGAGCCTTCATAGGAAACTCAATGAAGTTACTGAAAACCACCCCTTAAAGCCAATGGCAAGCCACCTGTTCTTGTCTTGTTCTTGCCATTGAGCTTGCCTCTCTGGACTTGCCTTAATCATTGGAGGTATTTGGCTGTTGCAGCTTTCCTGGTTGCCTGTTCCAGGTTGCCATCTGCTCCCAGGGGACCTGGAGGAAATGGCCAGGGGGCAAAGTCCTGGCATCTTTATTTGGACTGCTGCCCCACGACCCAGTCCTGGATGAGCAGAAGAAGATGGATGGATGGATATGTTTATACACATGTATATTTATATACATTAAACATTCTTTGTATTTCAGGTTGCCAGAATTTTGGGTGTGACACCAGAGTTGCAAAGGATGATGGGAGTGAGCTGTGGAATGGAGCTGCTGACATTACCCCATGGTCAACAGCTGCGACTCGACCTGCTGGAGAGGTATCTCACACACATTTGACTTTCGCCTGTATCAACCATCCTTTTCACATTAAAGTTAAGAAAAAAAAATCACACAGTACGTGACCCAGTCAGGACTTTTTCCAGTAAAATCTTAGTTAAGGCCTCCATTTCTAATTCTACATCATTATAACTTAGCAGTGGAAACGTGCACAAAAACAGCACTTAAAAAATCAAAATCATGCTGTCTGATTGTAACAAAAATTAAAACAATGCTGAAATGAGCCCAACTCTCTCCCCAAGAGAAACAAAGTCAAAACTACATGCTCAGAGAACTCAGAGTTTTTACCATTTTCAAGTGTGACTTGGGCGGAGCCTGGACTTTGAGATGTGGGTGGAGCGTAGCATTTGTGATGGGGGCGGAGCCTGTACTTTATGACGTAGGAGGAGCTTGGCATTTGTGACGGGAGCGGAGCGTGGACTTTGTGACGGAGGTGGAGCGTGGCATTTGTGATGGATACAGAGCTTAGCATTTGTGACAGATGCAGAGTTTAGCATTTTTGACATGGGCAGAGCCTGGACTTTGAGACGTGGGCGGAGCTTAGCATTTGTGACAGGGGCCGAGCCTGGTCTTTGTGACGGGGCAGAGCCTGGATCTTGTGACGGGGGCGGAGCCTGGACTTTGTTACAGGGGCAGAGCTCAGCAATTGTGACGGGGACGGAGCCTGGACTTTGAGACGTGGGCGGAGCTTAGCATTTGTGACAGGGGCCGAGCCTGGACTTTGTGACGGGGCGGAGCCTGGATCTTGTGACGGGGGCGGAGCCTGGACTTTGTTACAGGGGCGGAGCTTAGCAATTGTGATGGGGGCGGAACCTGGACTTTGTGATGGAGGCGGAGCTTAGCATTTGTGATGGATACAGAGCTTAGCATTTGTGACGGGGGCGAAGCTTAGCATTTGTGATGGGGGCGGAGCCTGGACTTTGTGACGTGTGCGCCCCACACCCAAAAGCCCCACCACCTTAGACAAGCCACCACCCAGGAGTTCCAGGCATCCATCCCCATTCCCGGGTACAAGCCAGGGCCCCTCAAGTGAGACCTGCCTCCAAGCTCCAGGCAACCGCAGGAGCTCGAGGAGAGAGCACGGCAGCGGCCAGCCACCCCCACCTAGAGGAGGGACAACCAAGAGAAGTGGGGGTCCCTGAAAGGTGTTTAGAACAGGTGCGAGGATCAAGACGCCTCAAGCCCCACCTGCCAGGTTGTTGCACCTTCTAACTGTGCCTTCCAGACCTTGGTCCAATGTAGCTATGGACTTTATAAATGGACTCCCTCAATCTAGTGGTAGAACCGTCATTCTCTCCATCATTGATAGATTTTCCAAACTACAAAGGAGCTAGCTGTGCTTGTCTTCCAACATCTGTTTTGTCTGCATGGACTTCCACAAAACATCACTTCAGATCATGGTTCAGTTTTTTGGTGCCTTCTGGAAAGAGTTCTGCAACCTCTTAGGAATCAAGGTCAGTCTAAACTCTGGTTTCCATCTCCAAATTAATGGCAAGGTAGAGCAGTACAATCAAGACATGGAGATGATGTTACGAGCCCTGTGCCTCAGGAGCCCTAAGACCTGGGCATCTCAGCTAACCTGGGCTGAGTACTCCCACAACACCCTCATAAATTCTTCCGGTTTCTCCCCTTTCCAAGCAGCCTATGGCTTTCAGCCTCCTCTGTTTCCCCACCAGGAAAAAATGGCCTCTTCCTCTGGTCCTGCTGCCTTGTGAGATGTTGCCAGCGCACCTGGAGTAAGTACCGACTCCAGTTGCTACGGAACCAAGAGAGATTCAGTGCTATTTGCAATTGCTTAGGTCGCCAGCCCCAGAATACAAGGTGGGAGACAAGGTGTGGCTTTCGTCTACTGACATCCCTTTAAAAGGAGGGACCAAGAAACTGCTCTCTTGCTACCTTGGTCCCTACCCCATCATTACGATCATCAATCCTGTGGCTGTGAAACTGGACCTTCCACGCTCCCTCTGCATCCACCCAGTGCTTCACGTCAGCAAGTTGACGCCTACTCGGGACTCGTCGCTACGACCTCCTCTGACCTCCTCCTTCCTTCTCCTGGGTTACCTTGTCTATCTTCGGCTACCGCTAGAGCATTAGGGAGGAGTCGTAGGGGCAGGGAAGCAATTTGACCTACATCTGAACCTTTGCAAAACTGAATGTGCATATTGTACATTTAAAATAAAAGCATTTCGCCAATCACCATTAAGTCAGCGGAGAAAGTGAGTGTATGTGTGTTAGTGTAGGGGCGTTGGGAGGGGCTAGTGCTCAGAGCGCAAGTTTTTAGAGTAAAACTCAAAAATACGTGACCGCATCATAATACCAAATTGGGGTTATTTACAGTATGAAATGAACATTATATCACACTTAAAAGCTCAAAAAGATGATTTGAATGATATAGGTCCTTTAAGACTCAGGTAGATAATTGTCAATGGGATTTAGGTGAGCAGCATCTGGGGACTATGCGCTGGGGCGACTGGGAGATGTAGTCCAAAATTAAAACCGGGAATGGGTCCCACTGGTAATCAGAGGTGGAGACAGTGCTCTGACTCCTGACAGCTTTTATTTCCCTTCTCTGTATTTATTTAAAACAAATTAAAGTAATTCTAATTGTTCACAGGAACTCTATTTTTCATTTTTTTCAGTTTACTTGAAGGAAAACAAGAGTTTTTACTCTGTCCTAATCCTAACTGTTATGAACTCAACATTTAAAAGGTTTAACGACAAGACAGAACTTTTCCCAACACTTGCTGAAGTGCTTGTTTTTTTAAATTCACATTTGATGTTTTGTTGATCAGAATCAGATATATTGATGTGCGTGTTCCTGCAGGCTTCAGACCATGGCCATTATGCTGTCTGTGCACATGCTAGGTTGCACAGGCACACATGAAGAGCGTGCTGTTCTGCTTCAGAAGATCATTCAGATTGCTGCAGAGCTGAAGAACACTACAGGAAACATGTTTGGCTTTTCAGCCGTGATGAGAGCCTTGGAGCTGCCACAGGTGAGTACTACTACTGTGAGTAAAATTGCATAATACTTTTAGTACTCGAAGTGGTTGATGATCAAGAGACAAAGTTCAGTTTAAATGCTTATGTTAGAATGTAATACCTTTTCCTCTCATAAATCAACTGTTATTATCTAAAGTGTGACAGAGCAAATTCAAGATTATCTGGCATTACTACTTCTTTTCTGTCTCATTTTTGTTTCAAATAAGTGACCTCTATACACCTCTGCCACACTTTGACCTGCAGCATCACCCTCTGTTCAGTCCATATATCAGCTAGGTTACATCGTACAGACCTTTTAATAAATTTATATAAATATATATATTCCATTAATGTCAGGGTTGGCGTGTGGACACAAACGCAGACGGTACTCGAAAATGGAAAAAGTCATTCATTTAATTTCTCGAAGAGAGGTAATCAGTCCAAGTAGTAACCAAAACCACCCGACAACCCGTGCAAGGGAGACGAGGGTATATAACGGGGAGAGAGGATTAATCAATGACACACAGGTGTGTCAGGAGGGAGGGAACACACAAGGAAGGAAGTGACAAGTGACCTGCGAAGAACGTGAGCACAGGAAGTACAACAAAATAAAACAGGAAATGACTACAACCAAAAACAACAAATCGACCTGGTTCCAAAACCCTACAATTAAAAAATTAAACCTTCATAGGATGTAGATTTAGGACACAATGTTTAACTTAACTCAAGTAATTTTTTTTTTCGCAGAAAAAAAAAAGGGTTCCAACTCATAAAATTCACAAAAACAAGATTTCAAAATATCAGAAAATTGTTTGGAGATGTTAAGGGTGCGAAGGAGAACTCCGACGCAGAGTGTCGAAGAAGGTGTAACAGATTTATTTTGCAGCAGCCAAAAATCAAAAATGGAGGCAGGGAGTAATCCAACTGGGCAGGAATGGCGCTTAGCAAGAGTAGAATCCACATGGACAACCTGACGGAATCATCTGGCAAACAGTGGTGGTGGGTAGACTGGTTTAAGTGAGGTGCAGCTGATGAGAGGATTGAGTGCAGGTGTCTCTGGAGTGGTTGGACACACCCCCTGCCACTCACATGCTCTGAAACAAGGAAGTGAGGGGAAAAAACAACACAGAGCCTCCACAGCCATCACAGGAGAAATCACAGTTTACGTCACAGTTTTTGCAAAAAGATAAAGACAGAGATTATGATCACATCAAATCAATCTAAATAAAATATTTTTAAAACAATCTCCATCTTTGATGCTTCAGCAGTATGGGCAGGGGCCAGGTCCTACTGAAGGAGGAAATCTACATCTCCACCCAGATCTTCAGCAGAAGAAATCATGTCCTCTGGAACATTCTGGTAGAGTGAATAAAACAGGATCTTGGACCACTGGCCACCAGACCTGCCCTTGTTCTCTTTGGTTCAGTTGATTTGTTTCCTCCATTGGAACCCAACAGCTGTATTCTATCTTCAGAATGCGTCTTAATGTAGTGGTTTTTGAAGTTGTTCCTCCACCTCATTCCACTCTTTCTGGATGGCTGCAGGTTCTTGAGTCTCGTCCTTCTGAAAATCAGCTGAACGGTCATCCATGGTCATCTCTTTTGCTGGTGGATCTTCTCCTGACACAGTTTGTCCTTCCATTAGACTCTCCATTGATCTGCTTGGACACAGCACTCTGAACAGCCAGCCTCCTAAACTATACACGTTTGTCTTATCCACATTATGGAGGTGATCAGTGATGGTCTTCTTAATGGTTGTCAAGTCTTAAGTCTTCCTCATATAGAACCAAACTGAGCCAATTTAATGACATGTGGGGAACTTGTGAAGGTGCTTTAAGTATAGTAGTTAATCAGCTGGTGAAACTCAGTTTAAAACATTTATATCCTGCAAATGTTAGGCAGCTTTCTCCAGATTATTCTATCCTAATTTTTTTGCAATTCTGTTTTAATGGGTTTTATGAGCTGAACCAATAATCTGTGGAAAGTTTTATTTTCCTTTTGACTTTTTCCTTCAGAGATCACCACAGCAAATCAACTTTCTCCATCCAACCCTGTCTTCTTCATCCTCTACTCTAACACCAGCTACCTTCATTTCTTTGATTACTGCATTCATAAACGTCCTCTTTGGTTTTCCTCTAGACCTCTTGCCTGGCAGCTCTGGCAGCAACCTTCTACCAATATGTTCACCATCTCTCCTCTGGACATGACTTATGCTAGTGCACTTGAGCTTGCCAAGGCGAAGAAACCCTTGATCGATGGCAAACTTGTGAAGAAATTTGCCGTTGGAATGGCCAAAGTGTTTGGTAACGATAACATGGTTAGAAACTTTAAAGCAGTCTCATTGTCTCAATGCACTGTGACTCACAGAGATTTTGACAGTCATTCATTAAGGGAAATTGAAACAAGTTATGCATGGCTGCAAGTACTGCTCCTTGGCCCTGGATGAGAGTACTGATGTGACGGATGTTAGCCTGATTTTTGCAAGAACTCTACAATTTCTTTGAAGTGCACAAAGAGCAGTGACGTGTGGTGAGGTTCACGGCTGGTGAGGCATTGATGTCATCAGTCAAATTTACAAATGTATGAACCCTACAGACAGGCCCAGCCCTAGGGTGCATGGTGCCCCAGGCAAAAGGGGATTTTTCTCCCCTCATACCACACATTCCATTCCGATTTCTAAACATTTAAATGTTAATGAAACAACCCCTGCTTTGAGCCAATTTTTTTCCCTTCTTCCTTCCTTTTTCCCTTAAAGCTGTTTCTGAGTGCTTGTTTTGCTGCTTTTTCATCCTTAAAAATTTAAAGAAGCACTAACAGTGGCAACATTGTCCTGCACCCCCCATCCACCTAGCAAAGATATTTGCATTGCATACTGGGCAAAGTTAGTGATTACGTCAAACTTTTGAGTTATTTTATTTATGTTTTAAAGTATTGCTTTTTCATTTAAAAACTAAATGCGTGGTGTGTGCAACTGTTGAAAACCTCTAAAAAATATGTCAAAAACTTGTAACAAAAAAACCCCAAAAAACATTAGCCTAATTATTTGAATTTGGCAATTTTGGATACTGCTACCAGAGTCCTGCTTTACATTCCTCAGAAACTGTGATTTCTCATTGATCACTATGTTTGGAGCACATGTGGGGATCGAAAGTTTGAGCACACCAGGTAAAATGTTGCGAAGATATTTCCATCTTTCCTTGGGTTCTTTATGCACAAAAATAAAATATTTTACCTGGGGTGCCCAAACCTTTGATCCCCATTGTATTTATGAAAGCAGTTTTTCAACAATGTTTGTCATTGAGAAAGGAATAGGCTCATGGATGACACACTTTTTCCACCTGGTGCAGATTGAAAGCACACAGTTTGACATTGACTTTCAGTCTTTTGTTCGCCAGCAGTGTCTCATTGAGAGAACTGCAGGTGTTGGTCTCTCACTAAGACCTTCTTGCAGAAGGTCACAGACCCAGACAAACAACAGTCTTCAGACATATTATCGAAGAGAACATATAAATCAATCAAAATCAGAAGACTGTAAATCAGGCAGCAGATGAAGGAATACCAATCTGGCAATTGACAGGATGTGGATCTTTTATTTCTCAGCATTGTCATATGATAATAATAATATTAACTAATCAACTCTTGAAGATGGTTTAAGTGATTGGTCTCTAAGCAAATTACCTCACTTGATTTCCCAAAATATTATTTATATTAATTATTTTTCTAATGAAAAATAATCTGCACATACTTTTGATACTAGTTTAAGGATTCTTAATGGTCTGAATTTTTTTGGTAAGGTATATATATATCTAATTAGAAGTTATGAACTCAGCTCTTGAAATTGTCACTTTTAATGGGTTATCTTGAGTGGGGCACATTTTTTGTGGTGATTTCATGGTCTGTCCCTGGTCTGAACAGGTTTCTGCACTCCTCTGTCTTGCAGATGTCTCGCCTGGAACAAACATGGGCAGTGTTACAACAGCAACACACAGAGGACGCTATTCTTTATGAGAAAACTCTACTGCCTTTTTTTAAAAACTTGAATGAAGGAAGAGGTATTCAAGCTGCTTAGCCTTGGTGAAACATTTAGGTTGTTGTATAGCTATATGCTTCAACATCTGTCTACTTAACACTGTGGTCATGTGTCTATCCCTCAGAAAGCTGCCCGCTTTTCAACACCACGTTTCCTCACATCCTCCCCTTTCTTACACTGATGGAACAAAGTGAAGTGGGGAGTGAAGGACAAGAGCCCTGGGACATGGCGGGGGTTGGGGTGGATATGGTCATGAATCACCTAGGAGCTGCAAGAACCATTGCTCAGCTTGGGGCTATCTACAAATCCAATGCTAAAACCGTGCTAGAAGGTAAGAAATTGAGGAGGTAAAAGAGAGAGAGAAAATGGTGGTGGTGGTGGGGTGGGGGTAGGGGTGGGGTGGGGGGTTGAAAGAGGTGAAGAAGAGGCTAGTAATGACTTAAGTATGAAGGTAAAAATATGTCAAAATGCATGAGCTTGATGTGGGAAAAATCTGCATCTGTGTGTGGAAATCTTCTGCTGTAAAGAAGAAATGCACACATGTAAAATAAATGTCAAGTCAAAAGAAGAGGATAGTTTCACACAAATTAGATTTAAATGTAGACATAATACAATGTCTACAAATGTGTAGATATGTGTTTCCACAAATTAAATCACACCTGACAAATTACTATTTGCATGTTTTAATTTTAAGTTACGACTTCAACTGCGCAAATCTGCTGCTGCGTGTGTGAATCTGCTGCTGCGTTTGTGAATCTGCTGCTGGGTGTGTGTGAATCTGCTGCTGCGTGTGTGTGAATCTGCTGCTGCGTGTGTGTAAATCTGCTGATCCGTGTGTGTGAATCTGCTGATCCGTGTGTGTGAATCTGCTGATGCGTGTGTAAATCTGCTGCTGCGTGTGTGTGAATCTGCTGCATGTGTGTAAATCTGCTGCTGTGTCTGTGTAAATCTGCTGCTGCGTGTGTGTGTGAATCTGCTGCATGTGTGTAAATCTGCTGCTGTGTCTGTGTAAATCTGCTGCTGCGTGTGAATCTGCTGATCCGTGTGTGTGAATCTGCTGATGCGTGTGTAAATCTGCTGCTGCGTGTGTGTGTGAATCTGCTGCTGCATGTGTGTGTGAATCTGCTGCATGTGTGTAAATCTGCTGCTGCGTGTGTGTAAATCTGCTGCTGCGTGTGTGTAAATCTGCTGCTGCGTGTGTGTGAATCTGCTGCTGCATGTGTGTAAATCTGCTGCTGCGTGTGTGTGTGAATCTGCTGCATGTGTGTAAATCTGCTGCTGCGTCTGTGTAAATCTGCTGCTGCGTGTGTGTAAATCTGCTGCTGCGTGTGTGTGAATCTGCTGCTGCATGTGTGTAAATCTGCTGCTGCGTGTGTGTGAATCTGCTGCTTGTGTGAATCTGCTGCTGCGTGTGTGTGAATCTGCTGCTGCATGTGTGTGAATCTGCTATTGCGAATCACAGCGGCTACAACTGCGCTCTGACTTTTGAAACATTCCTCGTGAGATCTTTGCTTCAAAAGTAACCTGTGTCCGATAATGGAAGTGGGGCGGGGCCTTGGAAGGGCTGGTGAGTCATTGGTAGGTCAACCAATTAGAATGCGGGACTCAGAAGACCAACACTCCAGTGTTGTTGGATCTGCCAGCAGCCATGGCTCATCTATCTGGGGTAAGTTGCCTTACAAAACATTGTTTTTGCTACTTCGTTGTGTCTTTAGAGTTTATAAAGTCACCCAGACCAAATGTTTTAAAGTATTACACTGATATTCTGTGGTTTGTGTGAAAATTGGTGGCTAGCCGGGCTGAGGCCAGCCGAGTCCGTCAGCACCTCAGCGGTCAGGCTCGGTCATGAAGTCAGCGGGGTTGGTGCTGAAAAGAGAGCTCTTCAAAACACTTTATTAATGGCTGTTGTGTTTAAACTCGATCAAATACTCAACGTTGAACACAATTAATGTTATGCTTTTATTATTTAAATTTTCATCTAGTAAAGATTGTACATCAAATGGTAACGTTTGATATGTTGTACGTCTATCCATCCATAAGCTGACTTTTGCCAAACAAATCCAACAGCTTTAGAAATCATGACATCAACAGTAAAACTGAAACTTGCTGTGATTACCCTACATTGGGAGAAATGGTTCATAACAAAAACTCCCAAACAGTTGCAAGCAGCAATATTCATATCTAACAAGATATCCATTGTGAACATTCATGTATTGCAGCAAAACAAAACCAACATGATGTAGTTATTAAACCATGTTGTTACCTAATATGAAACGTGCTTGCTTGAATATAATCAATAAAAAAATCAAGGTATTTATGATTAACTACAAATTAACACCAGAACGTCCAGCATTTTGTTACCGTATTCCTGTCTTTTTAGGATCAACAGGATGCAGCAATAGAAAATGCTGTGAGAAATCTTCTCAGCAGCATCAGACAACATCCAGTGGATCAGTCTATTGTTAATGTCGAACAAAGCAGTTCAGCAGGCGCAAGTGGGCAGCTGAATCACAGGCTGGTACCTCTGCAACCTCTGGTATTAGCCAGCGTGTCCAACCAAAAACAGTCCAGCATGAGATGCAAAGGTGAAGACCAATGTACTTAAAATGGGTTTAAAAATAGGAAATTTGGCACATTTAATTACCTGTGGTATTTCTATTTTAAGGTCTTTTCCAGCAATATTCACTGGAAACCGTGCACGCTTTAAAAGAAAGGCACCTGATACACCAAGACCAACATGTGCACGTTTATTAGAACTCCAGTTCTGCCTCTTACCCGACAATTTGTCCAGAACTCCAAAGAATGAAACTATGCTCTTGCAAGCGGGATTAGGAAGGAGAACTGTCACTCTTGCAAATGATGCTGATCATGAAGAGGTGAAGTAACTTTTATAACCTAACATAGATTTTTTGGAAAGTGTTAAAATCCAATTTGCTTTTCGGTTTGTAGACCTTTGTGTTTTTCAGTTTTATGTAGTTTCTAGATTTCTTGTTTTCTTTTTTAGTTTCACATCTCTGCTAAATTTGCACAGAAACACAACTTTGTAAAATGTTACATAATATTCTTTCTGATTCCAGCTACTTAATGAAAAATATTTACACTAGTTAGCTTTGCTCAGTGAACACCAGAAATCCAGACAATGTAATTCACATGTCACTGTCACTGATTTGTTCATGGAGTGTGGTATTAATATAAAACCTTATTTATTTATATTCATATAAGTAAGGTTCACCTTGATGAATATTCCAAACTACAGAATCTGCGTGGTGGTTGGCTTTTTCAAAAAGCCACTGGTAAGACTGATATATTGGTTGTACAAAACAGTTCTCCACCCATTCCAATTCAATGCAAAATTCTTCAACAACTTTTGCAAGAATACTTGTCATGCCCAACAATAATGACATGTTTGCATCAATATTCTGTACTGTTCAAGGTGAGAGTGGCCAAAGGAAGATGACTCCACTGCCCCAAATCCTCCAATGGGTACAGTTCCAAAATACTGAAGTCTTCCTCCAATAATGGAAAAAATACAAAATACATTGTTCCATTACAAGTAACAATTGATACAGCCCCGCTATCCTATAATGCACCAGGAATTTGAGAAAATGCCGAAAAATGACTGCATCACCTGCGGTACATCTGTACCGCTGCATCACATCAAGTCCTGTCAGTGTGTTGTGAGTGATTCATTTCATAATTGTTATGACTACATTACATATAACCGTTTACAATTACTGTCTTTACATTTGTCTTGAATGTAACTTTAGATCTCTTTTGTTGTGCATATTGTTTTTTTATGTTTGATATTTATGGCAAATACATTTTGCCCACATTTGCCCTTCTCTTTTTTAGAATTTGGAACCTGGATCGGGAGAAAAAAATGATGAGGAGACAATTTGTATGGTCAGCAAGTCAGTAAGAGAAAAAAAATGAGAAAAAAAAGTTTTGCATTTCATTTATTTATTTTTCTCAATAGTTTTGGAAAGGTCTGAAAAATATAATGGGGTTAAATCAATAAGGTTTATCAAATTTGCCACAGATATAGTAAGAAAGTGTAATTCAAACTATGAGGATCTTCTATTTAATTATGACAGCTTGTAAAAACAATCATGATAATTTCTGTGGGGTTCCTGATGTGAATTTGACTGTTACAGGATTCCTGCCCCATATGCAGAGAGATGTTCTCCACCGACATGATGCCCCTCCATGCAACTTCTTGTGAGAAAAGGTTGGTTTTTGTCTGTAACTGTTGGTGTTCTTTATTTGTGAGTACACTGGTGTAATCCATTTTTGAGTCAACATAGTCAAACAAGCACACCAAACACACATTTGGGGTGACCTATATCTTTAAGAAGTTTATGGTAATTTCAGTTGGACACACTATTTTTCATAATGATGTTGTTGTATTCAAAACAACTTAAAACTATTTTTATGTATATCTTGCAATCTAGCTTTCCTCAAAAGGATTACATGACACCAATTCCAGTAGAACCAAGTCCGTCACTGGGGGTTCCCATGAGCAGCAGTATTCCTGAAAGCAGCAATAGCAGCAATTTGATTGAACCCTTTTGAGAGAGTGTTGAGGAACAGGAGGAAAGACGAATCAGTTTTTACAAGGGCCATAAAGTTGATTGGCCCAGACCTCCCCATTGTAGAATGGATGGTAACACACATTTTAACAAATTTTAATTGATTAGTTTCAAATGCCAATTTGTAATAAAAAAAAACCCTACAATAGTTGCCCTGATCAAGTGCTACTTGATCTATTATATTTGTGTCTGTCAGGTGAGGAGCAATAGGAGAGGGTATAAAACGGCATTTCTTTAGCCTAGTGATGCAAAAGCTGCAAACTGGATTCTCACTTGATTTTAATAAGTCTCAGATGTACATCATGTAACAACCTCACCCTCTCACACGCAACCCATCGTTCTATTTTTTTTTTTATAGTTTCTAGTAGCTCAGTCATCACTGACCTGTGCTTTTTTTCTTTGTTCATGCAGGAATTAGAACTGGAACTCTGTTTTTTTGAGGGTCAAGCTGACCATCTCACTCCTTCAACATCAAAGGTGCTTTTACAGAGTGACTTGTTCAAGATGGCTGGCAGGGTCACTCTCAGGGTCACTCATAGGTCACTCTTTTCTACATGGTGGTCCTTCCCTAACTGGTATATATCCTGCAGTCCTGCATGTTTTGCTGGGGGGCTCCCAAGACACAGCACCTATTGGGCTTGAGGATGTGGCAGACATTTACATCAGAGACAATAGAGCTGGTAGGTTTAAACTCTAACACAATGCCTACTTCATAAAGACAGATGTAATGTTCCTGAAGTCAAGTATGCTATTTTAATTTTCTCCATTAAACTCACAACAACTGAAAAAACTGATGTTCCCACTCTCACAGAAGATCAAAGAGAAGCTGTTGATCACCTAGCTCTATCTTGGGATCTTCCTGTGATGACAAAAACAAACCGGGCATGGCTTTTACAAAATCTGCTTCAATATGCGGTGAGGTCAAATGATCATGTAAATAACAATCTTACTAAGTTATTGTGAACGATGCACGTTCTAAATTGAAACTATTACTGCAATGTAGCAACATTTTTTTTTTTCTTTAAGGATTTCTTCTTTTTTATTTTATATTTAGTCTGTTCATCATGGCCCTGTCATTACTCCTTAATGTAGTTAAACAACGAGTTCAATCTTTCTGTAGGTGCTTGGACAAACCTCATAGCAAGTACATCAGCTAAGAGAGGGCCTGCAGGAGTCAATGTTGTAGCCACTGTTGGAGGCTCTTGCTCTGGTTGTTCCGTGTCAGAAAATGGCTGTATGCAGTGCTCAGGTATGTTGTTCAGCCTTCTGATTAAACCATATGAGTTTTTTCAAAAAAATGTACACAGTTGGCATTTTATCTTATTTATATAAAGATGGTCCTGCAAAACATAATTTGGCTGGAAGATGAGGAGCAGAATGAAGATGCTCCTTTGCTGTCAAGTCTGTAGTAGCTGGGTATCTACGCGAGTTTGTGGAGACAGGTATATTGTGTTTTTTTGGAATATAGGCCTTGAAAATGCACAGGTTTATTTTAAACAATTTTAGTTGTAATAACATTACTTCTGTAAGTAATGGTAAGAATCAATGAATGACTTTAATAGCTACCTAAAAAATGTTTTAATAGAACTTAGTACTTAGCAGGAATTACATTTGTTTCAGAAAACTTTTTTACACTAATGTACCTATTTAAAACTTTTTTGAGTCAACATTCTTTTATTTTTTTATATATATTCTGTGTCTTTGTTGTCATTTAGTCACAGAACACAAACAGAACTAACTGGTGAAGTTTTGGGTTGACTTTGAGAAACCCATGTATGACATGCATATGGAGGTAAAACCAACAGACCATCCAACATCGTCCACCTGTTTACACATCTTATGTTTGCTGAGTCACAAAACAAGTTAAGCTCAATTCGAAGACAGTTTGGAATGCTGCATTGCAAGTAATGACTATGGTTTCGGACCAATATGAAAACAAGAGTTTGGCTACATTCTGTTATAAAGCTACATTACACACATTTTCTACAGCACTTGTAAAAAAAAAAAAAAAAAAGTTTTTTTTTTGTTTTATGGTTACTGTCTTTTAAGACTTTTGGGTGGTGACCGTAATAAACCCAAAACATGTGTCATGCACCCTTAGAAAATCCAACAGAAGACCAAAATATCAGGACAGTCTTTTTAGGGATTTTATTCAAAGTTCAGTTCTTAAAGTTATATCCAGGGCAGCATAAATCAAAGTCCGTAGTAAGTCCAAGATCCAGTAACCAAGCAGACAGTCCGAAAACAAACGGAAATCTCCAAAAGGGCGTGACAAGAAACGTAATCCAAAAACAGTCCAGAATCCAAAAACCCAAAAAAGGCAGAAAACATCCAGCGGGAAAATCCAGAGCGGTTCATGCAGAGACGTGGGCAAAAACGAGGCAGGATCCAAAAACGTAGGAGACCAGAACACTTGGCGAGGGCTGGAAAATCACTGTTGGCACAAATGACGATCTGACAGTGGTGTGGTGAGAGTCAGCAGTATAAGAGCAGGAGGGACCAGGTGAAGGTGATAGAGAATCAAGTGGTGCGTTTACTGGAGGTTGGGAAGTTACAGTAACGATTTGTGACAACATCTGGTCATTTCCATGGTATGGAGCACCAACTCAGAACCTTTAGAATTGTGTATATTTAAATATATTTTCCTCTCTGGTGTTTTGGTAACTTGGAAGGTGTTTATGCCAGTTCTTAAGTTTTCTGTAATTTTCTTAAAGCTATCAGACCTGATTTTCTGTATGGAAAGTAATTTCTGTTTGCAAAGACTCAATTTGATCTAATAACTTCATTAACATTTCTCCTAGGCAGATTACTGCATTTAAACTCAGATGACATTTATCTCAGATGATGATGATATGATGATATATAATCTCAGTGCCTGCTTAGAAGCAACCTCCTCTTTTAAGTTATTGATTTTGTAGCCTCTTAATTGCTGAATCGAACTTTTCAGACAGTACGTGTTGCAAGCACATTTCATTCATGTTCAGACTTTTTAAATACATCTTTTTGTAACGCTATACAAAATGTTGTTTGTGATCTTCAGACATAACTTGTTAGGAAGACTGGTTTATCTAAACCACATTTTCCGCAGCCCTGATCCTCAAGACAACACATCTAACACATTGTCAAGTAAGAAAATCTAAGACAAGAAACACATCAACTGTGACAACAAAGTTTGATGTTCCTCTTAAAATATGCAAGACAATGGATCCTAAAGCTTAGAGAGAGAAGATAGGATTGTAGACAAAACAATTTTCAGCATTGATAATTACTTGAATTTTCTATTTCAGTTAAATGTGTTTTGCAGCTTTAGTTACCTCCAGCAAATGACTGACAATAAAGAAAGGCCATGAAGAAAGGTTTTTTCTTTTGGTTTATTTTTGACAATTCTGGAACTTAGGTTACATGTAACCAATGCTCTGCGTGTACTGAGGAGTGGCTAAATAAACATCAACACTAAGATTTGTTGATCCCAGTGGGTTAACTGCAGCGGTCAAACCAGCCAGTTGCTGCTGGCTCAGTGGGCATTCAATCTCAGGTACAGAAATGCCAGAGTTGGGGTCACTGCAAACGAAGCTACTGCTTTCCCAGTCTATTTGTGGAATATGCAGGCCTGGTAAAATTGATATGCAATTTTGTAGAAATGTGTCAGTTTTTGACTTTTAAAAATGAAAATCTACCAGCTTTAAGATTTAAACAGTAGAAAAGCCAACCACTTCGCACTCCTGTGAATGATGCCGCTGCCCCAAATACCACAGCTTTTTGGGAGAAAGGTTCCCCTCCGTTGAAAGAGGATGCTCATCCCAGCCACCTCTGAATATATTGAGGTGCTGTTGAATAAGAGGAATGAAGACATAATAGCAGCAAAAGAGGTGAAGATTGCTGGACAGATCAAGATGGTGTTCCTCTTCTAGCTGATGTAGAACGTGATATCTATTGTCTTAATAATGGGTTTGATAATTTAGTGTGATTATTTTCATGTATTGTCCAATTTATGCTTGAAGTAAACAAATCATTCAAGATACTCTTCAGTCTTTTCTGCCTGGTAACACTGCACTTTGATGATAAATTTAGCAGATGGGTTTACTTTTGTTGTCATTTTCAGATTTTTTTCACTCAATGTTTAATCGTTATAATTAGATGGAAATTAAAATAATAAAAACATAACTTAAAAAAGAAATACCACAGGTAATTAAATGTGCCAAATTTCCTTTTTTTAAACCCATTTTAAGTACATTGGTCTTCACCTTTGCATCTCATGCTGGACTGTTTTTGGTTGGACACGCTGGCTAATACCAGAGGTTGCAGAGGTACCAGCCTGTGATTCAGCTGCCCACTTGCGCCTGCTGAACTGCTTTGTTCGACATTAACAATAGACTGATCCACTGGATGTTGTCTGATGCTGCTGAGAAGATTTCTCACAGCATTTTCTATTGCTGCATCCTGTTGATCCTAAAAAGACAGGAATACGGTAACAAAATGCTGGACGTTCTGGTGTTAATTTGTAGTTAATCATAAATACCTTGATTCTTTTATTGATTATATTCAAGCAAGCACGTTTCATATTAGGTAACAACATGGTTTAATAACTACATCATGTTGGTTTTGTTTTGCTGCAATACATGAATGTTCACAATGGATATCTTGTTAGATATGAATATTGCTGCTTGCAACTGTTTGGGAGTTTTTGTTATGAACCATTTCTCCCAATGTAGGGTAATCACAGCAAGTTTCAGTTTTACTGTTGATGTCATGATTTCTAAAGCTGTTGGATTTGTTTGGCAAAAGTCATCTTATGGATGGATAGACGTACAACATATCAAACGTTACCATTTGATGTACAATCGTTACTAGATGAAAATTTAAATAATAAAAGCATAACATTAATTGTGTTCAACGTTGAGTATTTGATCGAGTTTAAACACAACAGCCATTAATAAAGTGTTTTGAAGAGCTCTCTTTTCAGCACCAACCCCGCTGACTTCATGACCGAGCCTGACCGCTGAGGTGCTGACGGACTCGGCTGGCCTCAGCCCGGCTAGCCACCGATTTTCACACAAACCACAGAATATCAGTGTAATACTTTAAAACATTTGGTCTGGGTGACTTTATAAACTCTAAAGACACAACGAAGTAGCAAAAACAATGTTTTGTAAGGCAACTTACCCCAGATAGATGAGCCATGGCTGCTGGCAGATCCAACAACACTGGAGTGTTGGTCTTCTGAGTCCCGCATTCTAATTGGTTGACCTACCGATGACTCACCAGCCCTTCCAAGGCCCCGCCCCACTTACATTATCGGACACAGGTTACTTTTGAAGCAAAGATCTCACGAGGAATGTTTCAAAAGTCAGAGAGCAGTTGATTCGCAATAGCAGATTCACACGCGCGCAGCAGCAGATTCACACACACGCAGCAGCAGATTCACACGCGCGCAGCAGCAGATTCACGCGCGCGCAGCAGCAGATTTGCCCAGTTGTAATCCCCTATTTGAAGTCGTAACTCAAAATTAACACATGCAAATAGTAATTTGTCAGTTGCGATTTTATTTGTGAAAACACAAATCTACACATTTGTAGACATTGTAATGTGTTTACATTTAAATCTAATTTGTGTGAAACTCTATCCTCTTCTTTTGACTTGACATTTATTTTACGTTTGTACATTTCTTCTTTACAGCAGAAGATTTCTACACATAGATACAGATTTCTGGTGCACGAGTTCTCACATCCTATTTTACAAGTTCTCACATCAAATCTACAACCTCATGCATTTTGATACATTTTTGCCTTTGTACTTAATGGGTGAAGCTTAAGGCAGACGTGAAGCAGCAGAAGAACGTGGAGCATGAAAAGAAGCTGCTAGAGAAGAAAGCTAAGCATGAAATAAAGAAGGAAAATAAATCATTGGGGCATCAAGCAGCAAAGGAGAAAGTAGCAGCATGTTAAGCATTAAACAGAGGACTAAGGACTTGGTCACACCGCCCGAACTTCACTGGAACGTACCTGAAGCAGCAGGGAGCGGAGCCGAATTTTGACAAGTGCGTCACAGCGCACAAAATGGGAAAAAATCGAACACACGGGCATTGGCGTAGCGATGCACCGCTGAAGGCGGCGTAGCTTTAGCATTGGTTTAGCGTTAGCGAGCGTTGATGTACCTTTGGTTGCTGAGCAGTCTGAGGAGGTTCAGATTCTGCTGATGGACTAGTGCACCAATCACTGCAAGTCTCTCAGGATCCATGGTGATGCAGTTTTTGGACTAATTCGATGTTGGTCTGAACTCAATGGCAGCTCAATTACAAATGAGTTCCTGGTCCATTTCTCCCAGTTTGGGCCAGTTCCTGGTCCCGCTCCAACTCCTCTATGACAACGCCACATCAAATTTCATCGGTGCCATGGATCGCTGCTTCAACACCCTCCCAGCAACGCCGTGTCCGCTTGTAAGACGCTGATGACCGCTCCACCGACGTTTGAGCAACGTTTAGTTGCCGCCAGTGCTACGCTGATGAAGCAGCGGTGATCCAGCGTTCTAGATTTCTGCATTGGTCTAGCGGACCCAAACGTCCACGATCTTGTGTCTTGCAGAACCAAACCTTGACTGGGTGTCGGTGGAGCAAGGCTGAACTTTACCGGAGCGGAGGTCCTCCCCTCACCGCTGCAATATTTTGAGCAGCTCCAAACTTTTGAAAGGAAGAGCTAGTGACAAAGAAGAGGACATAAAGTAGAGGTAGCAGGAGGAGGCTGAAACACGTAAAGACCTCGTAAAGATGTCGCCATCATAAATTCTCAAAAAAATGTTAAAAACAAAAACTCCTAATAGGAATTTTCATCAATCGTCCTGTAATCTTTCGTGCATCATTGGTAAGCAAATGCGAAAAAATTTTGGAATTAGAAGTTGTAGATTTTGAACGTCATGCGCATGGCAAGGTCACAATGTAGTATACTCTTATCACTCCCACATTTTTTAACGGAATATCGTGACAATTTAATATCATCTCTGACTAGAGCTTGACAAAATATTATAAGATGGGATGTGAACATATTAGGAATGTGGGCGTTGCTGGCAAATAACCTTCGTTGTAAAGGAAATTCAAAAGTTTACTTTTCCCGATTCTTCTGAAACCTGTGTCGATCTGTTCTGTATCACCAGGCGACCAAAACTTAAAATGGTTGCTGTGAAGATAAAACCAACAGAAAATTTGCCGTTATGAAAAAAAATGCTTTATACATACTAGTTTTCACTGACAGCTAAGATCAGCTTTCCTTGGAGTCAAGTGTGCGTCGAGATTCCTCAAGAACAAAAGGTGTGTATGTAAGGTGGACTTTGATGCAAAGGAAATCCAAAAGTTTACTTTTGCAGATTCTGCTGAAATTGATATAAATCTGTTTGGTATCACCAGGTGACCAAAACATAAAATGGTGGCCATGGAGATAAACCCAACAGAAAAGCCACCATTTTGACAAAAAAAAGTGCTTTTTACATACATTTCTCATATACAGGTCAGACCAGCCTTACAGAAAGAGAGGGGGGTGGGTCAGGCATGCGTTGTGGCTGCTTCGCAAGTGGGGTCGGGTGAAAGGTGGGCGGCATGGGCAGCAGTGGTGTGTAGATGCGGGCGGCGAGGGTGTCAGTAGCATATCGCATAGAGAAGAGGGTAAGGGCAGTGGGGCTTGAGGCGGGCAGCGAGGGCGGGTAGCACTTGCGGGCCATTCAGCATTGCTCACGGCTTTAATTATTATTATTAAGGAGCAGCCCCTCCTTTCTACGGCCCACTACGGGCCCGGACATTCAAAAAACCTGCAGGACCCATCCGTGTCAATCCCCAAACAAGTGTGTGTTATGAAGGTTTAAGGGCACACTGTCCACCCTGGAGTACCTGTACTTCATGTGCAGCTGCAGGCCTGGAATTGTCCAAATCCCCTGCAACATCTGCACTTTGATCAGCAAGAACCAATAATTTTGTTCTAAAGAAAAGTCTGCAGACAGAATATACTAGGCACAAGAAACTCTTGTTTAGAAAATGTACTTCTCATAAAACATTGGAAGTCTGTTGTGAATATTGTCTTCACCCTGACCTTTTCTTTTATTAAACTCTTGTTTTCTGATGTGCAACTGTTGCTGTGTAAGATCTTTGCTGTTAACTTTACAGAAACTGAATCATGAATAATCTTAAAAATAATCTTAAAAATTTGCAACAGCAAAATTTTTTTTTGTTTCTGTTGTCTTTTTCAACAGAGTTACATCTGTCTCAATGAATAAATAAAATAATTTCACACAAAACAACCTTCCTCCAATATGAAGACATAGATGTTGTTGAGTCAATTTTTAGCATGTGCAATGAGTAATGCTCTTGTCCTTCAGCTGCTGAAACTCATAAAATGTTATTGTCATGTAGGTTTCCAGGAGGAGCCAGCGATCCAGGAGATCTTTCTGACTGACTTTCAGATGAGGCTGCTGTGGGGCAGCAGGGGATCTGAGGAGAATCAGGCTCTGCGATACTCCAAGTTCAACAAGGTCCTAACTGTCCTTTCCAACAAGCTACAAGCTACTAACCCATGAGTTAGAGAACAAGGCACAGGTGACCATTACCTGTTTAATGGTTAATCGATTTATGTTTCTTTACTTGTAATGTCTCCGATCTTACGACTGTTTACCAAGAGGGCTGAGGTGTCAGACACATTGAGCGGATGTCCTTCATAGGAATCAGATATTGCCATCCTTACTGCCTTTTTGTGCCTTAATCTCCTAAACTCCACTTTGTGCCACAGAAATAGTTGTTGAAGCTTAAAAACTGATTTTGGTTTAATGTCAGCTTGTAAGACAGTATGAAACATAAGCAGAAACCATGAAACCTGAGAAAGGAGGACACGCAATTGCAATTTAACAATATTAATTTGGAATATCTTGTTGAAGGTGACATTTTTTGAAGTAAAGGATTTCCTCCCTGTCAGCACAGAAGACTTACAGAGAAATCAATGAAAAAAATGTCTATGAAATGGTGTAACAATGAATAAACATTCCTTGCATTTTAATATGAATACCATGAAACCTTTTAACATTTTTCCCTTCTGGTTTTCTGTCCCAAACTGAAAGATTTTGATGCCAGAAACCACAGCTAGCCTTGCACAGTTGTAACGACTTTTGTTAATGATGTGGGTCTAAATAAAAACATTTCTACTACTTTTTGCCTTGGACTTATTCAGACACTTGAAGGACTTCCCAAACCACAACAAGAGGTTTCATTTAAATTCTTACATAGATTTTATCCAAAAAATCAATACATGCAAAGGTTAAAAAAGATCTATGAAAAAAACTACATTTTGTAAACAATATGAAGATATATCAAAACACATGTTTTGGACCTGTAAGCACACTCAACCAGTTTGGAACGAATTTTCAACTCATATCAGGACTCAAATTACCCCCAATTTTTTCTGACTTGGACAAACCTATCTACAGAAGAAAATGGCGAATGGAGCTCACCTTATACTGGAAGCAGAAGTTAGTGTTGTTCAAAACTGAAGTTGTGACTGATGGAGCTCACCTTATACCGAAAGCAGAAGTCGGCGTTGGGCGAAAGTCTGAACTCCAGAAGCGAAGTTTTTTTATTTATTTTTTTGACCAAATTTTATATTACACAACTTTTTTCAATTTGGAATATTGAGATCCAAAACATGAAGCAGAATAGCATCTTACAAATAGAATACTAGAACTAAGTCTAAGCAGCAGATAAAAAACCAGAACCGGAGTTGTAGTTTTATGCTACCCTATCATTTTTTTTCCCTTTTTTTAAAATTCTTTTTGTTATTATTTTAAGGTTTTATTATTATGTTTTCTAAGGTGATACTGGCAGGGCTGTAGACTAAATTTTTGCCCTGGTTGGACCGGTGCGTCTAACTTTTTTTCTTAGGCGCACCAGCATTAAAGTTTGGTGCACCCACCTTCTCAACCACATTGCATTTAAACTCAGCAGTTTTACATGGTCACTTTCCTTTTTAATTGCTGCCAGTATTGGCATGAAGGACTTGAAAATGATAATTTTACAAACCGGTTAACATAAAGCCCTGTATTTGAAACACAATGTTACAATAATGATAAATTACAAAAAAGTTGCTGTTTAAAGACCTACTCCAATGAAAATCGTGTTTTTGGTTTTTTTTAACATGTTCTTGTAGCATTTTTCTAATTATAGAGGACCTATATGAAAAAATTTAGGACCAAAACTGCATTTTTGAATTTTACTTTATGCAAATAGGAGCACATAAAAACATGCCATTTAAAAAAGCTCAACTTTGTGACAGCAAATGAAATGGGTGAACCAAAGTCTCCCTCATTTTGATGATGAAAAAAATAGACGAATTGAGGTGGGACATCACCCATGGGAAATGCCTTACCTTCGGCTCTCGCAAAATAAAACCAAATCCATCACCATTGGTTCCTGTTATATGCACGTCATTTTGAAACCAGCGGGCACAACATGCTTTTACTGAGGCTTCCGATTAGCCAGTTCATACCTTGTGATGAAAAAAAAGATTTCTTTAAAAAATAGAATTAGAAAGAACGTGTTAAGAAGAAGTTATCAGAGCACAAATGATTTTTCTGACAAATAGAATGACTAAAGAAAAACTGTCTGTTTCTACATAAAAGTCTCCGGCCCTGGGACGGGGTGGGACAACCCTCTTGGGACCTGCGTTTGCTCCAGGAAAAGCCTACCATGGCAGGGTCTGGGGGGAGCGGGCCAGTGGGAGGGGATGTTCATGGGTAAGAGGGGGGTCCACCACCAGTGTGGGACCCTTGAGGCTTCCTCGGGCCCGCTGGTACCTGACCAGGCAGCCACAGGGGCGGTGCCTGGGGGGGGTTGGCTTTAGGGCAGTGGGGGCCTCTGCCCTGGGGAGACTTGGGCCCAATGCCGGAGGGGGCGGTGGGACGGTTGTTTCACCATCGGGGTCACACACAAATACATTACACAAGGAAGGTGGGACCACTGATCTTCTGTCCCCTACCCCATCCCCGGTGGGGGGAACAGGGCCTTCGGCAGCGGCGGCCTCGTCTCATGGGTGTCGGCCTCCTGGGCCCGGCGGCCCCCTCCCCGCGCAGGGAGAGGGATCACTCAGTCCTCTGGCAAGTCCATAGGTGGGGGATCATTTTCCATCTGAGCCTGGAGGGTGTCTGTGTCCTTGTGGTGCGGGTTCTGGTCCTTACCCTCAGTTGCTGGGCCCCTTCTAAGGTACAACATAGGAGAGCCTGGTCAGGCTACGTACTCCTTTGGGGACCCCCACTTCTCTTGGTCATCCCTCCTCTAGGTGGGGGTAGCTGACCCCCGCCGTGCTCTCTTCTGGATCTCCGCAACTGCCTGGAGCTTCGGAGCCGGTCTCCCTTGGGGGCCATGGCTCGTACCCGGGGCTGGGGTGGGGGGATGCTCAGAACTCCTGGGTGGTGGTGGGCGGCTTGTCTGGGGTGGTGGGGCTCTCGGGGGTGGGGCCCCACGCTGGGCCTTGCGCTCTGCGCTTCCGTACCTCACTGCACTCGGGGGTTGGGGGCTCATGTGGTGGTCCTGCGGGCCCTGGTCTGGGTGCTTGGCCAGGCTGCCTGGCGGGCGGATCTCCTCCATTGACCCCACAGTATGGCTGCGGGGGCGGGCCCTAGTCGGCGCTGCTGCCTCGGCGGGGGTCTTGGTGTGGGGATGTCTGGGAGCTCTCCCTCCTTTTTTTCCTTTTTATTCCTTCATCCACTTCAACTTAACATAACATTCGCCTGAGGTGAGCACCTTTGCACCTTCAAATAGTGTGCCTGTCAGAATGTAATGCTTTACATGTGTTGGTTGGTATGCAAAAGTGTGTGTGTGAACTGGATGTAGACAAGTTTGTGAAGACTCTTGGAGCCGGCAAGTACGTTTGTAACAGCTGAGTGTGTGGACAGGCCCTGCCCATTTTCGACCAACATTTACTATTGTAAAGGGTACAGGCTCCAGCATTTTGTTGCCTGTAGACTTACAACTCTACTTTCCCTTTCCATTTGTCATCCTCTTAAATCTATAATCCACTGTCTCCCCCCCACCCACCCACCCTTTCCCCCCCCTTTCTTTTTCCGTCCGGTCCAACAAAAAGATGGTGGATTATAGATTTAAGGGGATGACTAATGGAAAGGGAAAGTAGAGTTGTAAGTCTACAGGCAACAAAATGCTGGAGCTTATACCCATTACAATAGTGAATGTTGGTCTAAAATGGGCAGGGCCTGTCCACACACTCAGCTGTTACAAACATACTTGCCGGCTCCAAGAGTGTTCAGAAACTTGTCCACATCCAGTTCACACACACACTTGCATAACAACCAACACATGTAAAGCATTACATTCTGACAGGCACACTATTTGAAGGTGAGCCGACGTCTGTGCTCAGGTGAATGTTAAGCTGAAGTGGATGAAGGAATGAAAAGAAAAAAAAAAAGGAGGGAGACCTCCCAGACATCCCCACACCAAGACCTGAAACTGAAACAAAAATTATATGTCTATAGTAAAATTAGATCCCATCTATCTCTGTCTGTTTCCAAAACCTATCTTCATGCAATTATCATGTCTTCTGTATCGTACTGTCTACCTGTTTGGTCACTTACAACAAATGAACTCTTACTCCTAATAGCACGACTTTATAACAGAGCCGACAAGATCCATCTCAGGCTTCCTGGCTGGACTCACCACTGTTTGACACTCTCACGATCTAATGCTTTATTATTTGAGGACTACACAATAAGTCATGGACTCAGACTATATCATCACATTTTAAATGGACATACCACTGCAGCACTAACTGAAATGACCCCAAATGCAGATCTGTACTTTCCACCTGGTCCTGCAAAAAAGGAATTCTGCATTTGCCAGGTTTTAAAAACTCTTTCGGCAAGAACTCTCTTTTAAGTACTCACTGAAGCCTGGAGCAATCTTTCACAAGTCATCAGGACTATAAATCCACAAACCATGTTAAAAAAATCTGTACATCATTTAAAAGACAGATACGGTTGCAAACACTGATGTTTGTACACTAAATGTTTGTACTGTTGCTGAGTGTGTCATTGTATCTGTTTGTCTTGTGGCGTATTATGTTTGAATTTTTATGTTCTGCAGAGCAGGACCCTGCTGAAGATCACACTGAAAAAAATGATTTTTTGACACTGTAAATTTCATCCTGTTATCTGCATACATTTTACAAGAAATTATGATGTTGTTAATTTTACTTAAAATATTGCATTAAATTTAAAATGATACATCATAATTATAAGTAATTTTTAATCATCATTCATTTAAATACATTTTACATACATATAGCAATTAATAATAACTAGGATATTGCATTGTGTCGAAAACATCACAAATCAAGTAAATTTAACTCCACTAATGTGTGTAAATCTGGCAACCCAGAGTGGATGACGTCAGAGGATACTTTGCGTTCAGAACTGGTTCGAAGTTCAGCCAGAAGCGGGAGCTTGACAGAAAAGTGGCGGGTTTGTGCTGGACTTTTTACTCAATACTTGTAGTTTTGGACCATTGTAAGTATGTTTATGTTATTTTTACTTTCTTAATAATCTGTCTTCTGATGTCGGTGTAACATGAAGTCTGAATATTGTGAATATTACTGTATGCAATTCCTAACATTTCGTTAGCTTGTTAATGGGCTAAATATGTGTCCTAGATTTTACACAAAAAGATGTAGCCAAAAGTTATGAAGCTAAGCGGCTTAAAATAAAAGTATTCATGTGAGTTTTTAAATTAAAAAAAACTAGATTGTCAACACAAAGAAGAGCCAGCAGCTCAGGTAATGAAGTTAGCTTGTTTTGCCGAACGCAATTCGAGCGTCAAATTCGGTCGGGTGCCTGTCCTTTCCTTCGGGTGAATTTGCTGCGAGACACCTGTCTAAAAATATGTATTATTGTCTCGATATAAATTTGAAAATTATTACAGTTTAGGAGGCCCTAGCAGACTGCCTCCGGAAGCCGCAGCGGTCTTCCCGCCTGTTAGCAAGTCTCCCATGGTCCGGCTCTAACAAGCAAACGAGCTCCGCCGACCAGGTGCGGCGCAGTGAGCACAATCGCTCAAGCTCCATGGGTTCTGTGACAGACTGGGGACAGACTCAGACTCTGTTCCAGTGTGTACATGTCTTTGCACACCACTGCTTGTATTTTGAAGTGATTTTTTTTTTTTTATCATCAGAAATGGCTGGCCCTCAATGAAGGGGATCTGTGTATTTTGTAACTTTTTCTAATAATTATAACACCATTTCAAACACCTTAATATGGGTACCTCTATACTGTTATAAGTCAATAGCCTAATATGATTGTTAACCAAATGTATTTTCGGTTCTGAGAACACTTTGGACATTTTGTAATCATTTGACATGACAGAAAATTTCTCTTTTGTCTCTTAAAATAGCAGCGCGTGGAAGGAAGACGTGACACAGTCATCCGTTGCTTGATGGAGTTCCTTGGAGAGTCTGGAGAACAACTTATCAAGGATTACCAGGTAAATTATTAGTTTGCGATTTTGCTGATGATTGCGGATTCTATAATAGTTATATATTTTAACGTCTAATGATGCATTCACATTAGACGTGGTATGTGCGTCAAATTCGCGTCAACCATCCCAGCTGTGTGTGGGAGGAGCAACCGTCAAATGTTTTCTGAACTTCTTTCGTAGCCACATCATTGAAATTATATGATTGAGTGAGTAGCTTTGATGTATACAGTGGGTATGGAAAGTATTCAGACTTCCTTAAATTTTTCCCTCTTTGCAGCCATTTGCTAAAATCCTTTAAGTTCATTTTTCTCCTTATTAATGTACACACAACACACCATATTGGCAGAAAAACCCACATAATTTTTGACAGATTTATTAAAAAAGAAAAACTGAAATATCACATGGTCTTAAGTATTCAGGCCCTTTGCTGTGACACTCATATTTAACTCAGGTGCTGTCCATTTCTTCTGACCGTCCTTGAGATGGTTCTAGACCTTCATTTGCGTCCAGCTGTTTGTGATTCTACTGATTAGACTTTATTAGGAAAGTCACACAGCTGTCTATATAAGACCTTCCAGCTCACAGTGCATGTCAGAGCAAATGAGAACCATGGGGTCAAAGGAACTGCCTGAAGAGCTCAGACTGGACTTTCAGTAATGTGGGTGTTCCTTGTGAATGCAGCAGATTGGATAACAAAGCAATGAACAATGTAAAGTAAATGGGACCAAAAGATTTATGATCATAAACTGACAGGTTTATATCAATATTTATTTAAACTAACATTTCAGTATATTTATTTTGAATATGTCATACAACTGTTGTAAAAAAAATTGAATAAGTTAAAAAAAAAAAAAAGAAACCACAATAACTAACATCCCCAAATTATTCAAGAGTTCAAGAGTACCCGGCTGCAGATAACATGGTGGATGGACTGATGGATGTCAAACGGAAGTTGTCATCATATCCAACAGAAGTCTCATGGCAGAAGCCATCATTATATCCCAAACTGAAGTTTTCTTTTTTCTAAAGGGCGGGAGTTGGCGATCTTGAAACGGAAGCTGTGCTTTTGTAATTCTTCAGTTTAGTTGTGCTCTAATTTTATTATTTTAAATATTTTAATGTAAAACGTATTATTTGTACTATTCTAAGGCAGGGGTGTCAGAATCCAGGCCTCGAGGGCCGGTGTCCTTCATGTTTTCCAACCAACCTGCCATTGAAGCTCATGATTGGCTAAACACACCTGATCCAGGTAATTACCAACAAATTGAGCAGGATTTCTGGAAAACCAGCAGGAGGCCGGCCCTTGAGGACTGGAGTTTGACACCCCTGTTCTAAGGGGTCGCTGGATAAGCAGTAGGCCTGTAGTTATGGAAGCGAACGTGACTCATATTTCAAAATAAAAGTCAATATAGCTGCACAATAGAGCTGCATCAGTTGACTCAAAAATAAAATTACAACTCAATTCTCCAAACAGCTTTTTTCTTTTTCTTCACATTCGCTTCCATTTGCTTTCATTTTGAAAAGAAGTCCTTTTTCGCTGTTACTGCAAAGTATGGTAGAAACGGCACACTGTTACTGAAGAAGGCTCACTTGACAGTCGTTTGATGAGAGCGTGCTGGCTTGACGTGATTGACTGAATTCACATGAAGACTTTAAAGTTGACATAAATAAAATGTACATCAATGGATTCATGTACTCTTGTGCTTTGTAAAGCTGAATAATTATTCTGTTCATACGTATGGTTGACGAATGGCGGTCATTTGTTCAGAGCAAGCGTTAAAATGCACAATCCCAAGGTGCCCACTCCACCACTGGTGCGTGAGTTATCAGCTCTCCATCTGTATCAGCTCCAGCCTGCTCAAATTTTGTTACAAAGCAGCCTACACCCTTAGTTTTGTTAAACTGTGGGAAACCACTCTGTTATTAAGTCACACGATTATAATATGCCTGCAATTAAGTTTAGATTATGAAAGACCATCTTGTTGTTTAAGAATACAATATCTGCAAAGCTTATCACTTTTAGCAATTAATTTTCATACTGTTGAATACTGAATCATCATGACACACACAAGAATCTTTGTTAATACTTCATTTCTTCAGCATGTGGTTTTTCAAGCTAATTTGGCTTAATGCTAACATTTCAGCAATATGCTAGCAGTTTTAGCTAATTTGGCATCTACCTAGGTTTTTTATTGTTTTGTTTTGTTTTTTAGCTAATTTGGCTTTTAGCTAACATTTCAGCAATATGCTCGCTGTTTGAGCTAATTTGGCATGTACCAAGGTTTTTCAAGCTAATTAGTTTGATTGCAGTATGCAATCAGACTATTGTTCTTCTGTTTTATTATTATTATTATTATTAGTTTGATTGCATACTATGCAATCAAACTATTGTTCTTCTATTTTATTATTAGTTTGATTGCAGCATGCAATCAAACTATTGTTCTTCTGTTTTATTATTAGTTTGATTGCAGCATGCAATCAAACTATTGTTCTTCTGTTTTATTATTATTATTATTATTATTAGTTTGATTGCAGTATGCAATCAAACTATTGTTCTTCTGTTTTATTAGTTTGATTGCAGTATGCAGTATGTCAAGTCATGCTCCCAAGGTGCACCTGCTCACCCCTCCCCTCTGCTCCCAGGCTGCAGCTCACCTCTCCCCTCCCCTCACAGACGCAGAATGAAGCAGTTTCAGGATTTTTACAGATATCCAATAGTTTTCTATTCATAAAGTGGGTTTTTCATAAAGATCTTTCTAAAGTAGGACATCTCTTTCTTTAAACGACCTTTTGGAAGGCAGCAGACCCAGTGAGCTGCTCAAAACCAGCAGCGACTAATGGCAGTTCATCCACACTGGGGACCAGCATGACGCTGCACATCAGCAGGAGGATGTGGTCTGCTTTTCTGTGGACAATGTCACTCACAGTGGAGCGTGGCATGTCAAAGGTCCTGGCTAATACATGGTAAGATGTGCCAGACGCCAGCCAGGAAAGGAACACCAGGACCTCAGTCTCCTGTGCCCACACCAGAGCGTGAGGAACCCAAAGCTGCTCCACCAGATTCCCTATGGTTCAGTGCGTCAACCCAAAATCTGGTCTGGTGTCAGACTGAGTGTCAGCATAGAGGGTCAGGACAGACACATTTATATTGGCAAAGCAGGAGAGACGTGGAAGACCCTGCAAAAAGTAATAATCATTTTATTTGTAAAATGTTTATTTTTGGTTTATTATGGTGGCTTAAAGTTATTTGGATAGTATTTATGAATGCTGGAAAATCTCATGCTATTTATTTGTTTGGACTTTCATGTTAATTTTTAAATATGAAAGTTCGTATTTTTGTTTAAAACAAGTGTCTGTAAATCTTTTTGTAAATAAAATGATTTCAAACACTTTGTGTTGAAGGCTGATATGGTTTGACTATAAAGAAAAACCCTACACTTTCTCTGAATTCACAAGAGTGTAACAGGTAATTATAATATATAATAATCAGAATCAAATCATAATCCAATGTTGGAAAAGATTGTTAAACTCTTGTCCAACAGTTGGTGCAACCCTGAGCAAAGTAATCTGAGACGTCTGCTCCAACTTGCCTCTGTGCTTCATTTCAGCTTATTTTCAGTTTGAACTAAAAACAGTTGAATTATTGCCAACAGGGACATGGAAAGATTCCTATTGGAAGATATTTTCAGTGAAGTACAAGAAAGAAGTACAGAAAGAGTATTGCCTCGCACCCGCGTGTAAACGGCTCAGCTGTGCGAAAATAAAAATAAACATTGCAATGGACTAGTTATCAGTTAATTTCTGAGCAAAAACAGTACAATTCTTCACAAAAAATTATGCAATTTTATTTTTTACAAACCAGCCAGGTTGTTTTTTATCATCAGAACATAGTACATTAATTCATTTAAAAAATGAATGAATAAAAACAAAGTACATTCAAAAATTGTCTTTGTAATATGTACACATTTATTAGGTTTTTACTGTGGGGCGCCGTTTGTAAACCGGTGTAGTAAAATTTTAACAGCAATATTTTTGATTATTTAGCCTCTTTTATGAGAAAAAAAATAGGTTTGGTTTTTCAAATGTGTTTTTTCACCTTTTAATTTATGTATTTATAAATGTTACATTTACTTGCTTAATTTTTAGTTAGCAAACTAAATATTTAATTTTAAAGTTAAATATTTATTTCATAATTATATATTTAACTTGCAAACTAAATATTTAATTTTTTAAGTTAAATATTTATTTTATAATTATATATTTTACTTACAAACTAAATATTAAGTTTTAAGTTAAATGTTTATTTTAAAATCATATATTTAGTTTTCAAACTAAATATTTAGAGCTGACCTAAATATTTAGTTTCCAAAATTTATATATTTAAGTTTTGTAACTCAATCTTAGTTTCATTGATAAATATTAAAGTCTAATTTAAATGTTTAGATTACAGCTAAATGTTTAGTTTGGAGCTAAATGTTTAGTTTGGAGCTAAATGCTTAGTTTGGAGCTAAATGTTTAGTTTGCAGCTAAATGTTTAGATTATATGCAATTAACTTGCCGATAAGCGGAAGTGGCCTACTAAAATAAAAGCTGGATTTTTGCTCCATCTCTGATTTGTGCCAGAGTTGTCGCCCTTGTTTTTATACTGGTTCAAGACACGTCCCACTTTCTGGCCAAAAACATTGGATGAGATGTTCTCGTGACTATCCAGACATTTGAGATTGGATCATCAGCAACAGCCTTCGCCACAGAGCCACAATCAGGGGTAAGTTTATGGTCCCTAGCTAACCCGCTAAGCTGTACATTGCTAGCTAGGCTAATGCAGATGTAGTAGAATGCTAATGTTTGATTGTTAGTAGTGCAATGTGCGGCCTTATAACTAGAAGTTTTATATTTCTTGTAAATAAGCTTCTCAGTGCTCTACTACACTTTGAAAACTCGTTGGTACAGTCCGTATACTGTCGATGGTACAGTCTTATCTGCTGGAACAACGAGCTGCTCGGACATTAGCGCCCCCCCCTCCCCACCACACCTCAAACGTTTCTTTTTCTTTATTTTTATTTGTTTGACACCAGAGGTTGACTGGAGATCTGTTTACTTTTGTAGAGTCTACAACCGTCCCGTTTGGGTCCACAGCCTTCTGTCTGCTTCATTAATCACAATAGTTGACCACACATTCTAAAGTTAGGATTTTCCATTCAACAGCAGGGGGCGCTAATCGAGAGATGCCGGCTGCTTTACTTGGAGTGAAGCTGAACCATAAAACAAATCATTTTCCTTTTTCTAGTCATGAAATTCTCATTTTGAAAGTATTTCCACCTTTTAACCATGTGAAATTATGGTCATTTAATATGTTTTAACCCACATTCCTGCAACAAATACTTTATTGATCTTCTGGTATTTTATACTCCAAGCCAGAACTGAGCTCATTCCCAGCTTCTAAAATTTAAATCAAAATTCCGTTTAGGTATCTTTCAGGGTTTGATCTTCACCATGACCCACAGAAACTATAAAGGAACAAGAGGTTCAAAAATTAAAGTGAAAAATCTTTTATTGCTCTTTGTATTTACCTCTTTCAGAGGCCATCTCAGGCTTATATTCTTAGACAAGAAAAGCATAAGCTGTGACTGCCTTTTTTTCTTTTTTCAAATTAAAACATAAAATGTATTCAAATGTATACTGTCTACATTTAGGCAGCAGTAATGTTCACGTTAAAAAGAAAAACTAAATAAAAACCAAATACTGCTGCTTCTGAGGTATTTAAATGCAACTTCAGCTGTGTTTACATTATGACTTTCTTCGTAAGAATAAAGAGTTAAAGTTCCAATTCACCCATGTGAAACTGATCTCTAATAAACAGCAATATGAACAAATTAGATTTGTATTTTTCTATGTTGCAGGCCTCTGGGAATACTACCCTCCAGAATTCCAGCAAGATGCCAATTCCTCAGTGAGTATTTAATACAACTTTTCTAAAGTTGATGGGAATTACTTGTAGTTGCTTATGGTAAATATTTACATGATACAGTATTTGGCAATATGATATTGAGGAAGTCTTGAGGAAATTTACAATGTTACTTTAATTTTACCAACTTAATCTTTTTCTCCTGCTCTTACACATTTTCCTGTTCCTTTCTAAAAGTCATTTGCTCTGTCCCAGGATGATCTTGAAGACATCAGATCCAAAGAAGCCCTGGAAAATATCATTTCACAGAAGCAGCAACATTTGACAATGACAATGGAGAAACACTGTTTCAGAGAACACTGCAGTTTATTTTCAATAAAATTGTAAACATGAATCACTTTGTAAGTATTGAATGTTCCATCTCGGTGAGAATCCACTTTGAGTGCCTGAAAGACAGAAGTTTAAAAGTTAACTGAAGAGTCCAGGTTACAGCACCGTCTTACAAATCAAACATTTGGAGCATCATGAGAGGAAGAATCAAAGATCCAGGAATGTTGAGCTGTTAGAATCACAAGAGACAATTTCCTTCCTTTCTCTCCTTAAATGAACAAACTGACTTAAGACACCTTTAATACAAGTGAAATTCTAATGTGAATATCATGTAGAAGTTCCATACATTTCAGTCATTTTAAGAAGTCAAACTAATGATATAGACTTATTACATGTAAAGTAAGGTAAACCTTTGTTATAATTTGATTTTGGTTTTCAGTTTAATTAAATCCCAAATTTAAAATCTCAGTTTTTTAATAGTGTCAAAAGAATCTACGTCCCAGGCTCAAAGGATCCTACTCTGACCATCAAACTCAACTCCTCGAAGGATGGTGTCCTACATGTTTTCCAACCAACCTGCCATTGAAGCTCCTTATTGACTAAACACACCTGATCCAGGTAATCAACAGATTTCTGGAAAACCAGCAGGAGGCCGGCCCTTGAGTTTGACACAAAAAAAAATCAAAAACACAGCAAAGGGTTCTTGTAATTCAGCTAGAAACTAGAAAAGGTTCAGTTTGATCTGGGAAGAATGCTTTCTGCTTGGAGCCGAACAGAATCACCTTCAGAGGCTCCACTGTCTTGGAAGATGGTTTTGCCAAGTAAACAGAAAATCTCCCTTCTAGCGCCACCAAGATCAGCAGCATCTTCATCATCAGCAGCGTCATGTTCATCGCTGGTAATTGTCAAAACAGGCATGTCACAGTTCTCTGCAAACCTATGTCTGTTAAACTTTTGAAAAACTCTTGGATGGACTGATGTGGATTTACCTTGTTCCTGATGGTGTGACTCTTCACTATGAGCTTTGTGAAGATCAGAAATTTCACAGTTCAGACTTTCAGTAGACCTATATTGAAAATGGAAAACAAACGTCATTTTAATTCAACTTTACAGCTTCACACACCAACAAAACCCATTTGACATTGTTTTATGTTATTGGAATTGACACAACTAGTCCAAAATGCCAATGTTTAGAAAACCATGTTCCTTGTATAGTGTTTGCAGACTTTACATTAACAAAAGAGTCCTAATAATGAAGATGCTTAAGTTTCTGTCTGAGAATACAAATGAGATTGATCCTCATCTCTAAAAAAGGTAAATACAAAAAGCAATAATGGATTATTCATTCATATAATTTTGAAACTATTATTCATTTATGGCAGGTGTCACCAACCCTGTTCCTTGTGAGCTACCACCCTGCTTATTTTGCAGTTAACACTGCTTCAGTAGATGCTGATCATTTGGATTGAATCAGTTCAGTTTCTGATTGAACACACCTGATACAGGTGAGCAGCAATTACTCAAGCAGGGTTAGCTGTAAAACAAGCAGGGCGAGAGCTCACAAGGACCACGTTTGGAGACCCCTGATTTATTGTTTCTGTGGGTCATGGTGAAGATCAAACCCTGAAAAATACCTAAACAGAATTTTGATTTAAATTTTAGAAGCTGGGAATGAGCTCAGTTCTGGCTTGGAGTATAAAATACCAGAAGATCAATAAAGTATTTGTTGCAGGAATGTGGGTTAAAACATAATAAATCACCATAATTTCACATGGTTAAAAGGTGGAAATACTTTCAAAATGAGAATTTCATGACTAGAAAAAGAAAAATGATTTGTTTTATGGTTCAGCTTCACTCCAAGTAAAGCAGCCGGCATCACTCGATTAGCGCCCCCTGTTGTTGAATGGAAAATCCTAACTTTAGAATGTGTGGTCAACTATTGTGATTAATGAAACAGACAGAAGGCTGTGGACCAAAACGGACTCTACAAAAAATAAACAGATCTCCAGTCCACCTCTGGTGTAAAACAAATAAAATTAAAGAAAAAGAAACGTTTGAGGTGTGGAGGGGAGGGGAGGGGAGGGGGGCGCTAATGTCCGAGCAGCTCGTTGTTCCAGCAGATAAGACTGTACCATCGACAGTATACGGACTGTACCAACGAGTTTTCAAAGTGTAGTAGAGCACTGAGAAGCTTATTTACAAGAAATATAAAACTTATAGTTATAAGGCCGCACATTGCACTACTAACAATCAAACATTAGCATTCTACTACATCTGCATTAGCCTAGCTAACTATGTACAGCTTAGCCGGTTAGCTAGGGACCATAAACTTACCCCTGATTGTGGCTCTGTGGCGAAGGCTGTTGCTAATGATCCAATCTCAAATGTCTGGATAGTCATGAGAACATCTCATCCAATGTTTTTGGCCAGAAAGTGGGACGTGTCTTGAACCAGTATAAAAACAAAGGCGAAAACTCTGGCACAAATCAGTTCAGAGATGGAGCAAAAATCCAGCTTTTATTTTGGTAGGCCACTTCAGCTTATCAGCAAGTTAATTTGCATATAATCTAAACATTTAGCTGCAAACTAAACATTTAGCTGCAAACTAAACATTTAGCTCCAAATTAAACATTTAGCTCCAAACTAAACATTTAAATTAGACTTTAATATTTATCAATCAAACAAAGATTGAGTTACAAAACTTAAATATATAAATTTTGGAAACTAAATATTTAGGTCAGCTCTAAATATTTAGTTTGAAAACTAAATATATAATTTTAAAAATAAGTATTTAACTTTAAATTAAATATTTAGTTTGTAAGTTAAATATATAAATATAAAATATATAACTTTAAAATTAAATATTTAGTTTCCTAACTAAATATTAAGCAAGTAAATGTAATATTTATAAATACATGAATTAAAAGGTGAAAAACACATTTGAAAAACCAAACCTATTTGTTTTCTCATAAAAGAGGCTAAATAATCAAAAATATTGCTGTTAAAATTTTACTACACCGGTTTATAAACGGCACCCCATATTTTACTTCAGCAAACCGGTGACGTAATATTTGGCAAATGAAAGTAGTTCGCCTCCAGACCAAGTGATGGCGGTTATGCAACCATTCTGTTGTTAGTCAAACGCATTTAAACGCTACCCGAAGAAGAACTTTGAAGTAGTGAGAATGGCGTCCGAATGGCTTTTAAAACCCAGGGAACTACATAGTCCAGCACTATATAGTTTTTTTAGTAGTAAGGGGTTGGGGCATGAAGTCGGACACAGCCTTGTTTTACTTCGGCAAACCGTTGACGTGATAATTGGCGTTTGAAAAAAAAGTTAGTTCGCCTCCAGACCAGGTGGTGGCGGTAATACAACCATTCCGTTGTTTGTCAAACGCTATTTGAACAACACTCGAAGAAGAACGACGACCACAAAATAGTGAGCATGGTGTCCGAATTGCGTTTAAAATCAAGGGCACTGTATAGTTTTTTTTAGTAGTTAGGGAGTAGTGTATGAAATCGGACACAGCCTATGCATTTACATGTCGGAAATGCCGGAAGTGGCGTAATTTTCGCGCATGCGTAAAACGATTGGGTGGCCCAGATCGGGTAGCGACAGCCGTTACAGATCGGGGAAGGTTATGGCGCTTAGTAAAACGTTTGGTCAAAAACCGGTCAAATTTCAGCTCGAGGAGAATGGAGAGTATTACATGATTGGATCGGAGGTTGGTTGTTTATGTTGATTATTTCTTTTTATTATCTTATTTTGTATGGCAGTTCTGTGTTAGCTGTTTAACATAGCTGTTATCAAGGCTATCACCAAAAATGGTTTAATTTTCAATATCTTGTTATTCGTGCTGTAAACGTCACCGGAATAAAAATTCCCGTCTCACCAGTGTTTGTGTACGTATTTTATGAAAACAGAATCTCCCCGCTAAGGTAAGCTATTTAAAAAATAGTAACTAGACAATCACTGGCACGCTAGCTAACGCTATTTCCCCGTTCGATTCAAACAAAGAAAAGTTTTCTTATCGGTCTGTTTTTTTGTGTTTGTTTTTGTTGTTCATTGCTCGTAAACATGTAAATCTTACTTAGCTGTAAACGACAGCTTTATGTCTTGTACATTCATTCTTTTAGACTAGACAAATCACATCTGATCGGAATAATACATTTTCATTCTGACTATAAAGTGTCTTCTGATCCTGAAACTTACTCTAGGCTAGTTTCTTGAACGAAACCAAGTACGAACTGCAAAGCCCCACTTTACATTTAAAGAAAGAAAGTGACTGTTTGCATGTGATTTCCGTGATACGCCTGTGCTGAACTTTTTTCTTGGCCACACGGACCCAAAGGTTAAGGTTAAGGTTAGGGTTAAACCACTAAATGGTTCTCGAGTGCGGCTGTTTCTGCAGCTCACCGCTCCTCCAAGGGATGGATTAAATGCAGAGAACACGTTTTACCTACCTAAGAGCGTAACAGCTAATGAGACTTTAACTTTAAATACATGCGGCTAACAAAACTTGAATGCATTTAAAATCAGTGCGGGCAATGCAGCAATGTGCATCTGCAACAATTTTAACAACATATGCAACAATTTTAAAGGGGCTTAAAAAAGCATTTTAAAGGCCCTTTAACACAAAAAAAACTAATTATTTATGAAATATGAGTTATTTCTGTTAACTTTTTTCCTACCCAAAAGTAAGACAACTGGATCTCTGCCTTTCGCTGCTTGTAGGTGCCGCCCATTTCACGACATCATCCTAGAGCTGGCCTCAGCAGCATGTCTGCGTTTTACCCACAAAAACAAACATCCACATTTTTGCCAAGATGGGTGTGCATTTTGTGTATCTCCCTTTAGTAGCCCAGGTGTTTATTCCAAAAATGTGTCAACCGGCCCTGCTTTTATTTCATCCCAACTTTTTGTGCAGTTTACGCAGATATATTGTTCCTAGGCTCGAGTGTAAAAGTTCTCCATGTGTTTTTCTGCAGTTTTTTTTTTTTTAAATCGATGTTTAAAGTCTGTACTATTTACGTTGTTGGCAAATTCAAACTGTATACATGTGATAACATGGTTACATGCTCATGGGACTCGGTGGATACTGGAGACGGGACACAATTAGAAGATATATGGTTTTGTGCATTTAAAATGAAAGTGTTTTGCTGATCACTGCTAGCTTTGCAGATAAAGTGGATGTATCTGTTAGCCTGGAAGGGGTGGTGATGCTGGCAGCACAGGCTCTACCTAGAAGGAGATTTTTTTTCATTTTGTGACATCAGCTGTGAACCTGCTCATTTTAGTGGGTTGGGAGGGGCTGGTGCTCAGAACGCAGGTTTTTAGATAAATACTCAGGAATGTGTGAATGGATCAAAATATCACTTTGGGGTTGTATATAATGAGGAATCAACATTATACTACATTTTAAGCTCAAAAAAGTTAATTTTGATTGGTATGGGCCGTTTAACAATTTTACTTTAGACAGCAGCAAGTAAATGTTCACCCCCATCAGTGTGTGAATGCGTTTATGGGTGAATAGGACTGTGACTGTAGAGCGCTTTGGGCCTTCTAATTAGGGCTGTCAAATTATCCTGTTAATTGGGATTAATTAATTACAGACATTTGAACGTGGTTTTTTAAAAAAAATCTTTTACTTTTGTGACATTCGTTTTTGTCTGAAATGCGCCCCCCCCCATGCCATCATCATTTACAAAGAAAATAAACATTGAATAAATTATTACAACTTCACTTCTGTTGTATTTTCAATTTTAAATTGTTTTTCACTATTCAAAAGCAGTCCTGGTAACAGTTCCAGTGTGGTGCGCACAGCGAGTGCGGTCTGCCCTCTTGCTCTTTCCTCACTGAGGAAAGCAATTGTCGTGAGAAAATAAAGCATAATTTCAGAGACAAAGTTTGCCCCTTCCCCATGTTTTTGTCCAGATGATGAAGCAAAAATTTGTTTCAAAGAAACAAAGTCTAAATTAGGCCCAATCCGAATTATTCCCTGCACCCTGCTACTCTCCTTACCACTCCATTTGAAGAGGCATTTTTAATGCAAGTTGTGTCAAAAATACTTTTGTTTTTTAAAGGGCGGAGTGATACAGAGTCCTCTCTAGCGAGGGGGGTTCCGTGTCGCGATTTGCCACGGAGAAGTGCGTTTCTTCACATGGATGTCACACAGAAGTTTACATTTAAATGTACGTAATTGCTTTTAGTTTTAGCATGACCTTTTTAAAGTAAAAAAAAAAACTTTGTGGTCACAAATTGGCGACAAGCAGTACAGCTCATTAGCATAGCATTAGCATATAGCGTAATAGCACAATAACATCAGTGTGTAACAAAACGGCTGTCTCCTAATCAACTATGAGGTAAGATAGCTGTCAAAAAGAAACATATTCATAAAGAAAAAGTTGTGCATAAATTTATATTTTGTCCACAACTTTGCAGAAAAAATATGAATACAACCTTTAGTTTTATGTTTCATATGTCTGTTTTGAATACGACTTTACTTTGTCTTGAATACAAATTTCTCCTGTTAAATTACTGTCGAAAATACGTCACAGGGCAGAAGGGCACATGCAGAAACATCAAGTCCCGGAGCATCAATTCATCCAACTGTGTGATAACGTTTTTTTATTAAAATAAAATAAAATTGAACTTTTAGGAATTTTTTTGATACCATAATGAGAAAGTTATCTTGATAGCCATAGCTCTGTATAAAAGTAGATAAAATAGATTTTTTTTAAAAAAACAAACAAACAGTGATCTCCAGCCACATTTTATGGTTTTCAGTCTCCAACAGGCGATCGTGTAAACAATGCAGCAGAAGGCTGTTTTAGAATTAGAAGTGTTGGAAAACAGCCTAGAAAGACGTAGCAGACATACGACTCCACTCATTCTGTGTAAAATAAAAACATGTCTGTTAAAATTAGTTGATAATAACAGGATAACGAAACCAAAATGGCTAAGCTAACCTGGAGCTAAAGTATGCTAATGGGCAGCCGTCTGTAGTGGCAGTAACAACAAACAAAAAAAGAAAATTTAAAAAGTCAGTAGTATCAGAATACGCAACTGTCTTTCTGTTTATATATATTTTTTAATTATTGTTACGGTTGGCTGCCAGTTAGCCTACTTTAGCTCTGAGTTAGCTTAGCTGTCTTTGTTATTTCCATCCATTTTCTTAGCCCGCTGACTATTCCCACGGTGCTGCCAGAGCCTTTGGCGGGTGTACCCGGCCCTTCTCTCCAGGGTTGCTGCCTGACTAAGCGGGGATCCCACGCTAATATGCCGCCGTTGCCTGGTGTTGTGCCGAGGTACATTCCCTCTGCCAGAACCATGTCTGAGACTGGGGAAACAAATTCTGGCAGGGAGAACGGCAGCAGCAGAGAGACAGGGATCCCTCTGCCGCCTCTGCTCGGGCGTTTTTATTTTCTGTTATTTACATCTCTTTTTTTGCCACCACTTCCAGGTCCATTTTACGGTTTTACTTTCCACTGATGTTGCCTGTCAAAAATAAAAAAAAGCGGAAGGACTTGGCTGTTTATATCTTTTTTTCCAGCAGAGCCTTGGTAACAAGATAATTTTCCTGCTAGAGGATCAATAGTTCATTCTGTCATACTCATTCAGATAAATTGATGCTCCGGGGCTCTATGTTTATGCCTGTGACCCCGTGATGTATTTTTGACAGCGATTTAAAAGGGGAAAGTCATATTCAAGACAAGCAAGAGTCGTATTCACAACAAAGACGAGTCGTATTCAAAATAGACATGTGAAATGTAAAACTAATGGTTGTATTCATATTTTTTCTGCAAAGTTGTGCACAAAATCTAAATTTGTTCTATCTATGAATACAACTTTGTATTTATGAATACAACTTTTTCTTTATGAATACATTTATTTTTGACAGTTTCCTTACCCCATAATCAACACATTTAAAAATGAAACTCTTGCTGCTGTGAGTCCAGCTGGTTTATCTTAGATTTCTGTCTGGATCCCGTTAAAAACTTCCATGTCTTGCTGCTCTATCAGCCTAAGCTCAGCAGTACACAGAAAGTGTACAGAAGTGGGGGTGGGAGGCACTTTACGTGTCGCCTGCTCTTGTAAATATTGCACAACAAGCTTTTTTTTTTTTTTTTTTTTTTTTTTTCTTATGCCCTATGAAAGAAGCTCCTCTGCTCGCTGCCGCTTTCATGTCTGCTTGTTGCAAAAGACAGACTGACTGACTTTACTATGAACAACGGAAGCCCACGAAAGCAGAGCTAGGGAAAAAAATTGATTTTTCCAAAAAGAAATAGTCTAAAACAAAAAATTCGAATTATTCGATTATATCGATATATCGCCTGTCCCTACTCTATATACAGTCCATCTGGAAAGTATTCACTGCACCTCACTTCTTCCACATTTTATTATGTCACAGCCTTATTTTAAAATGGATTAATTCTTTTTCTTTTCTTTTCTTCCTGAAAAATTATCTGAACAACACCCCACAATGACATTGTTGAAAAAGTTATTTTGAAACTGTTGCAAATGTATTAAAAAAAATAAAAACCTCAAAAATGATATGTACATAAGTATTTACAGCCTTTGCTAAATATAGTTTGCTTGTTCACCTTGTGCACGTGTGGGTTATCTTGGGGCACTCCAGCTTCTTCCGGCCATCCAGGGTGTTCCCTGTGCTTACCTGACAGCATTCAGCATCCCTGTGACATCAAAAGTGATTGAGCAGGTTCTGATGGATGGGTTACAAGTTGTCATGTTCTTCAATAATGCACACACAGCTTCATCAAACTGTTACTTATTCAGCCTGTGAAAAAGTTTCTGTCAGATCAACAATTTACTTTCTCAGCATGAAGCTCAAGCTTTCTTAGAAGACTCAGGTCAACCTTTCTGGAATGGAGAACTCGTGTTGTCCAACTCAAACAAGTGGCCCCTGTCATTAAAGGAAATATTTGAATGGTTTATTGATTTGCTCTATATAACTGTATATGTATTATTGGTTATTTGATGTTTTAATAATCTTTAAGCTTTTTTTGTTACTAGGTAGCAAGTACATAGTGCAGCGCTGCCCAATCCTGGTCTTCAAGATCTACCACAATGCCTGTTTTTCAGCTTTCCCTTCCCTTCTTGCTGCTGATTAGCTGACTCAATTTTGTCCATGCTCTGATTGACTAAGCAAACATGATCCAGGTAATCAGCAGGAAGAAGCGCAGGGAGAGCTGGAGAGCTGACCAGGATAACACATTTCTTTTCTTACAAATTGGTGACAGATGTTTTACAAGTCCTTTGGTTTTTGTGTGTTCAGGTGGGAAACTACCTCCGTATGTTTAGAGGCTCACTGTACAAACGATATCCGTCATTATGGAGAAAGCTGGCAACAGTAGAAGAACGCAAGAAAATAGTTGAATCATCACACGGTGAGTAGAGGACATTTTTTATTAGAAAGTGGAGCAGAGTTAGGCTTGCCATCCACCCCACTTTAAAAATCTAAGATTGATAAATGTAGAAATACAACTTTTTTAGGTCTTTCTGCTACAGAAATAATTTACAAGTGAAAGCTGAGAAAACAAATGAAAATTCTCCTCATTTTGGCTGTTTGTTTTAACAGAAGTCTTTTTCTTTGTCTTGGAGAGAGTTCTTTTCACCAGTCTGCTTGCATAATACATGGGTATTTCTGGGGAAAGGTGTTGCACCTGCTGAAGATCACAGCAGATATGTTTTCTTCCTTTAAGACCACGGTTATACTCAACTGGCCACCAGTGTGACGCTGCTGAAGGCCTCCGAGGTCGAGGAGATCTTGGAAGGAAACGATGAGAAGTACAAAGCTGTCTCCATAAGCACAGAACCCCCCGCCTACCTCAGGTGCCCCGAACACTAAAGCAACAAGGAGGCATGCGTTTGTGTGCGCATGTGTGTGTCTGTTTTTTTGGTGTTTAGTGTGCAAAGTCTTAAAAGATTTGAAGCAAACTTTTTTGGCAGGTCAGTGGTTTTGTGACAATGTAAAGAATGAAGAACATTTATCTGTCTGTAGGGAGCAGAAGGTGAAGAGGAACAGTCAGTGGGTTCCCACGCTGCCCAACAGCTCTCATCATCTAGACGCAGTTCCTTGCTCCACCACCATCAACCGCAGTCGATTAGGTCGTGATAAGAAGAGGACTTTCCCCTTGTGGTGAGCTGCAGATCCTTCTCCCTTTCTTCACTGTTTCTGAATGAAGCGATGCACAGAAATAAAACTTTGGGGTGGAACTAAAACTAAAACAATAAAAACTAAAACACGGCTGCATAGTGGGGCAGTGGTTGGAGCTTTGGCCTCACAATGAGAAGGCCCTTGTTCAAATCCCAGCTGGGATCTTCCTATGTGGAGTTTGCATGTTCTCCCTTTGCATGCGTGGGTGCCCCTGCAAAAGACTGGAGACACGTTCAGTGTGTCTTTTGCCTTCGCCCAACAGTAACTGTGACCCAAAAGAGATTCAGCGAATACAGACGATGGATAAATGATCAGTTAATGCTATTTTTGAAACGTTTAGATTTTGATTTGATTGTGTTTTTCACTTGTGCTGGTTCATTTTACCCGATCCTTTTAAAAAAAAGATTAGCTTCAAAGTCATGCTGATGAAAACTTAGTTTTTCTCTAGATTTTTTTTCCTCTAACCCCAGGCTCACACCGCATGCGGTCTAGCTCCGGTGTGGCTGCGGTGTGGATGCCGGAGTCTTTATGCAACATGAAAAGTGCCAGAGGCACTCGCACAGCATTCAGTCCAGCCTGGCGGTGCTCCGTATGTGTTTTGTTGACTTCAAATTTTTTCTGGATGCAGGAGCTGAACAGTAGCGCTTTATTGTGAAGTTGGGGCAATTTACAACCTAAACCGGAAACCATGTGAGCATCCGGTACATTTTTTAAAATAAAAAACTTTTTTGCTGTACTCGCTGTTTTTACTGTGTTGTAAACATTTTGTCATCTCCGATGACACGGGGTCACAAAGTGTGTGGTTGAGCGTAATTTCGGCCATGGATGGCGAGACGCTGATCACAGAGATCGAGAATTATCCCATTCTTTTTGAAACAACACATGCTAGGATAATGACAAAAAGGACAGAGCTGAGATATCGCAGACTTGATAGTGAGTTTGTGTAATATGGACCTTCACACTTAGATTAGAAAGGTAACAAAAGTATGCCCACATTTGTAAATCTATTGTCTGAATAAGAGTCATGCAAAAAAAGAAGTGTTGTGAATATACTACAAAATCATCAAAATCAAGAATGAGAATTTGTTTAATATGACTTCATATTTAAATGACGGGTTCTTGTGAGAACCTACGTGAGTTCAGAGGTCAACAAGGTTTGCAGCAGAATCTGCTTGCAGCAGGACCGCAAGCATAGCCAGTGCGAGTTACCAACCGCAGCTAGACTGCTCCGGAGCTGCAATGGAGCCGTACCGCAGGCGGTGTAAGCGGTAACAGTCAGGATTTGGATGAAGCATTACTCGAAAACTTTTTCAAAAGAAGCAACCATGGAGATATTGATTCTTTTCAATCAATCAAAGTGGAGTTCTCTTAAATTCATCAGCTTTATTAAAAACTTAAAAAAACAGAAAACTCTGTGTGTATTTTTAGCACATTTAAAGACTTGCTGAGATCAAGCGCGCCTTGAAACATATATCTTTCAATACAAGAATGTTTTTTGTTTTTGTTGTTGTTGGTCTTTGAGCCCAAAGTCAGAGGAATTATTTTTCTTAGCAGTGCTGCCCATTATGCTTGCTCTTGTATGGTCAGGTATCTTCATCTTTTTCTTGTCTTCATTCTGATCAGCTTTGATGACCATGATCCAGCAGTTATCCATGAAAATGCCATTCAGACTGAAGTTCTGGTTCCAATCCGGCTAGACATGGAAATCGAGGGTCAGAAGCTTAGGGATGCTTTTACCTGGAATATGAATGGTAACTGCCCATCATCACTTATTTCAGCTTCTGAAAAATGGAGGGAGATTTTTAACAATTTTTTGTCTTGTGAAAATTTTTCAGAAAAGCTCATGACCCCTGAGATGTTTGCTGAAATCCTATGTGATGACCTGGACCTTAACCCTCTGACTTTTGTCCCTGCCATTGCCTCTGCCATTCGGCAGCAAATTGAGTCGTACCCAACAGACAGCCTCCTGGAAGACCAGACAGACCAGAGGGTAATCATCAAGGTGAGCTGAAGGAACTTCACATAGAGTTTTGAAGATGATGAACTAGCAGCCCACTCATCCACAATTCTCCTCATCTCCCAGCTCAACATCCACGTTGGTAACATTTCCCTGGTGGACCAGTTTGAGTGGGACATGTCTGAGAGGGAGAACTCTCCAGAGAAGTTTGCCCTGAAGCTTTGCTCTGAATTGGGTCTGGGCGGAGAATTTGTCACCACCATTGCCTATAGCATCCGAGGTCAGCTGAGCTGGCACCAGAGGACATATGCTTTCAGGTAGGATTTGAAAAAAAGCCTTTCAGAGTTTAGAGAGCATTATTAGATTTACCTGGCTTTAGTCTCCATGTTCAGAAGTGTAAAACATGTCAAGTTTCTAAAAAGCTTCTGATATTGTTTGTTACATGTAATTTGGGATGATGTTGTATCAGCTAACTTTAAATGTTGTAATAATGGTTTCAAGTAAAAGCAAATGTTACAATGAAGCTGTAATGAACATTAATCTCTGAGATCTTTGGTTCTGTGTTAAAGGAGTGCTAATTATTATTAACAGACACAGATATATCCATATTTCAATTCCATAAGTAAACAAAAAGGATTTAACAGGATTGAAAACATTTTCATTTAGACAAAATTTTTTTGTATGAAGAATTAGAAACAAGCAAGGTTTGATACCAAAAATATCCATTCATTCCAATAACTGAAAATGGAGAACTGAACTCCAAATAGGAAGTACCTGATGGCTCCAAGAAGCCAAAATCCCATAGACTTCTATTGAGAAATAAACAGTGTTACTCAGTCATTCTATTAGTCAGAATGACAATTCTTGCCTTTTTTTTAACATCTTATCGCTAAAGTCAAATTTTTTTCATTATATTTTTTTCTTTATCGCAAGTTATTTAAGTTATAAACTGAGCAATCAGATGCCTCCTTAAAAGCATGTGGTGCAAAAACAACTCGCTCCCAGAGCCTGCAATAGAACAAAGTCTCGCAGTAAGCTACAACAGGAAGTTAACAATGTCCCGCTTACTTAAAAAAATATATATTTAGACAACACTGAACAAATGTTAAATCTCAGATGGGCTCATTTGAACTTAAAACTATAAACAGTCAACAATAATAAGTTACATAAATAAAATATAGAGTACAAATACTTTTAATGCACCCATATGCACTCATCCAGTGCTTTAAGAAGTGACAGAGGTTAAGCACCATTTTCTTCAAGTCTTCAAGTTGAGACTTTACATCTGATCAACATACTGTATTTCCTTAACTTTTTTAGTTTGCAAGAGTTCTTTGATGCTGCTCATTTCTAACCTGAGCCTTTTTTCTGTCACTTGTGTTGTAGATTTGAGAGCATGAAACATGGATTGGTTATCAGTTACACAGATAAGAGGCAGTTCATAACTGACAAATGGCAGTCTGAGTGACTCTGGTGCACCTGTAGGAGAGACTTTTTGTAACTCATGAGTGTTTGCTTCTTCAAAACCTCTGGCCACAAGGCGAGCTTTGGGAACAACATAATTTATGGTTTCTTTCAATGTACACGCCCACCTAGTAGAGATTCATTTTTGACCATTACCTACAACCTTTTCAAAAAGGCCATTGTTTCTCCAGTTTTCAAACTCTTGCTGTTTAAAAGCATCAAAAGAAATGTCTTTGGTGATCAGTATATCAGATTCTGTGTTTTTATGTTTCAGTGTCAAGGTTGTCACACTGACACATATCTAATGCCTATGTTTGTCCCTCACTGCCATCAGGTTCAAATTGTTGTACGTTGTAGCAGTTTTTGGAATGCCCCTGGGCTTACCCTGCTCTGCCTAAAATCCTGGCTGTGTGCTAGATGCCATTACCTCTGTTTGTGAATGTGATTGTGTCACCTGTCTTCAGTTTCACATCTATTAAAGACTCAGTTTTTGTTACATCTTTTTCTGAGCTTGTATTATCATTAGTTTCCGTAAAGTTTTCTGTCTCATCTGCTACTGTGTTTACATGTACACCTCTTTTACACATGTAGTCATCTGCTGAGTTCTCTCTCACTTCTGTTTCTGTGTCATCATTTTCTTTCCCATTAACAGGAACACTGAGCTGCCCTGGTTGATTTTCATCGTGTCCATTAACTTTACTTAGCCTGGACTGATGTGCTCTGGCAGGAATCCTACCATGTCTTATAAACATGACAGCCCCATCCTGACCAATGACTACACCAGAACACTTCCATTTGACGTTGTCTGCTTGTTTTTAGTACACTCAGTCTCCTGTCTTGTACTTCTCATCAGTGGGTCTGATTTGCTTGCGTAGTGCCCTTCTTAATCTTTCTAAGCATGCCACCTCAGTGCCGGATGTAAGGCATTTTCTATGGCTGAAGTCACAGTTGATCTGTCCAGTTCTCTATATACAGTCAATTATCCATCCATCCATCTTCTTCTGCTCATCCGGAATCGGTTCATAGGGGCAGCAGTCTAAGCATGCCCAGACATGTAACTGACAGTTTTCGCAGTCGGGATTCTCTTTGAAATATAGATACTACAAACAATAATTTCAAAAATAATTTATTTCAAAGCTAACATCTCAATAAATGTTTTGGAATAAAAACATTTTGTGTTCATCTGTGTTTTTGTCCATTGTAATACAGAGATGCTGAATTAAAAAAAAAAACTTCACAGTTGGTCCAAAATACATTTTTAGGGTGTAAGCAGTTTCTGGCTGCGCCCACTTTTCAGTCTTGTTCAACCTACTTCCCTGAAATAAATGTTGACTTCTGGGCTTTATTGTCAGATTATTTCATCGGCAGGATTAGCCTCGTTTTTTGTTTTTTTTTTTTTTTTGTTTTTTTTTGCTAAATTTGTTGTGCTTTACTTTTTAACCACAGAGGACTCTGCCGTCTTTTTGGCTCTTCAGTGGTGTGACTCAATCTCAAACATGCACATAAAAGTGAGAACATTCTACCACTGCGAGTTCAGTGGAAAATGACACCAGAGGAAGTGGGAGGAAAAATATGGACTCCTAGACAGCAGCTCTAGCCTCTTTTAAAGCTGGATGTTAAATAGCATCAAATCCACCTAGAGGTTTGTCTTAAGATGAGGAAATATCTCTCCTTTTTTTTTTTTTTTTGACAAACTCAAAGTTGGTCAAATTTAGGTAAGGAGTAACTCCTCGTCATTCTGCTTAATTTTGCATTCACAAATTGCGTAGTTTCTTAAGAGTTCTGTTATAAAACATGTCCGTTGTCTGAAAGATCAGTGTTGTCAGGAAAAAATGTGACCAAAACACCAAAATGTTTGTCGTTTTGCAGCGAGAACCCCTTGCCAACAGTGGAGATCGCCATCAGAAACACAGGTGATGCTGACCAGTGGTGTCCCCTGCTGGAGACCCTGACAGATGCAGAAATGGAGAAGAAGATCAGAGACCAGGACAGAAACACAAGGTTAGATACAGGTTTTGTTGAATGACAAGGATATCAGTGTTACATGATTCAAAAGATGCACAAACAGAGCCTTTTGCTTACAGTAATTGTTGTCCACATTATCAATTAGAATGATTTGGCAAACATTTTTTCTGATCTTATCAATGGATGTAAAGAAAAAGAAAAGCATTACCTATGATAATGCAAGTGTGAAGGCTGTAAGCTGAATGTGACCGCTGAAGATGCTAGTGCTGATAGCTGAAAATGCTGAAACTGTCAAATTTAGTCAAACCAGTTAGCATAATGCTAAAATATTAGCATTAAATTGGCTTAAAAACTGGATAAATCAGCCAAAACGCCTAATATAAAAGTACCTTTTTAGATAAACTCCATATTAGCCTAAAAAACTGGAAAACTATCTAATTTAGCCTAAACAGCTAGTATAATGCAGTATAATGCTAAGATATTAGCTGAGAAGCGAATTAGCCTAAAAAAAACAGAAAAAATGCTAAATTTTGCCAAAACAGTTAGCATAATGCTAAAATATTAGCTAAACACTAAATTAGCTGAAATAACTGAAAAAAATTAAAATGTAGCCAAAACTGCTAGCACAAACCTAAGTTAGTAACTAAACTCCAACTTAGTCTTAAAAACTGGAAAAATGTCTAATCTAGCCAAAAACAGATCTCAAAAGATGTCTAAAAATCCTTAGTAGATGTAAAATGAGCTTGCATAATGCTAATATAACAGCCAACTGTAGTTTAAAATGGAAAAAGTTTTTTAAAAATTGTCCAAAAAGCTAGAATGATGCTACTACAGAGACTTAGTGTTAATTTAGTTCAATAAACTCATACAAAGTAAACTTTGTTCATATATGTGTAATTAAGTGGATCTAAATTAGACTTACCAAGTACACACAGTGAAAAGCAGTCATGAATGCTCATTTTAGGTGCCACATTTAGCCCTGCAAGCTGTGGGATCTGTGTTCTAATCATTTTTATGAAAATTGAGCTTCTCAGCAGATAGGGGAGGCACAGAAAACTACAAAATCCTAATACTCACTCTGCTTCTCTGTGTTTTACTATGCTGACTGAGGCCAACTGAGGCGAGTTCTGTCACTGGGGGCAGCCCCCCCCCCCCCCTTTTTTTTTTTTTTTCCCCCTGCCCTGCCTTAGGCAAACCGCCTCTAGAGTTCCATTCGTCTTAGCAACAGCATCTTGGCAGATGCACAGGGAGGGGTTTCCCCCCCTTTTTTTTGCTTCTGGCTGACACCAACTGAATGTCAGTTCCCTTAAACGTTCATTCATAACTGAAACTCACTCAAAAATTACATGTCATCTTTGACCTGTGGTATCTCAAAAACGCAAGGAGTTAAAAAAAAAAATCAAGTTCAAGAGCCCAAAGTATGCTAAATCGTTTAAAAGTTGAATAGTTTCTGTAGCTGAAAGTCTACTTGAGCTGAAAGTTTTCAGTTGAAAAAGCGGTATTTGAAGATTACATAAGCCATTTTGATAGAGTTTAAAAAAGTAGTAGTTAGTTGAATAGTTTAAAAAGTTGAAAAGTTATGTTGTTGAAACTTTCGAGCACCCATCTCCTAAAAGAGCTGAATCTTTTAATAATCTTTTAATAAAGCTGAAGAGCTACGGACGTTCAAAAAGCGTACAGTAGAAAAAAATAATAATAACAAAGAAAAAAATAAAGAAATGCTGTCTCAAGCATTCACACAACTAGAAAAGTTGCATTACCTGTACTAGTGTAATGCTGTTTTCTGAATGTGGTCGCTGAATATTCTGAAGCTGTTTGCTGAAAATGCTAAAGCTATTCACATAATGCTAAAGTTGCTAAAGGACTTAATATTACAAAAAGTGCACAAAGAACTCCAAATTAGAATAAAAGTAAAATAAAATAAATAAAATACCCAAAAAAGCTAGCATGTTGGTAAAATATTAGCTTAATTTCAAATTAGCCCAAAAAAACCTCAGTAGATACTAAAATAGCGAGAAAAGTTAGCATGTGGCAAAAATATTTGCTTAACTCAGAATTAGCCCAATAAACTTCAGTGTATGCATAATTAGAGAAAAAAATGGCCATGTTGCTAAAATATTAGCTTAAAACTCAGAATTAGCCCAAAAAACCTCACCATTTGCCAAATTAGCAAAAAAGGTAGCATGTTGCTAAAATATTATCTTAACTCAGAATTAGCCCAAAAAAACCTAAGAAAATGCCAAATTATCAAAAAAGTTAGCATGTCACAAAAGTATTAGCTTAACTCAGAATTAGCCGAAAAAAACCCTCAATATGTGCCAAAATAGCGCAAAAAGTTAGCACGTCACTAAAATATTAGCTTAACTCAAAATTAGCCCAAAAAACTTCAGTACTTGCCAAATTATCAAAAAAAACATTGACATTGCAAAAATATTAGTTTAACTTAGATTTAGCCAACATCAGTAGGCCAAGTTAGCCAAAAACGTTAACGTGTTGCTAAGGTATTAACTTAGGTCTGACCTAGCCCAAAAAACCCCAGACCTGATGGACCCACAACAAACCTGTGCTGATCTGACTCTCAAACACGATTCATCCCCCTACAATACGAAGTTGAGAAAGCCGTGAAATCTTGGAAGAGTCCTGTTCTTGAGTCATTAGTCATAAACTAGAAGCCATGCCCCTGGTCTTCATAACATTTGACACTTTAACCTCACTGGACAGATTAGCAGACGTCATGCCTGGCAATAACCCTCTCACTCATGGTGAAACAACACCAACAGAATTACATTACCTTCCACCTTAACCTTCATGAGCAGAGGGTTTAAAATAATGTGGAAATTAAAGTAGGAAAAAACTAAAACTAAGTTTGCAGTGGTGTAATGAAAATATGTTTTTTTTTATACTTGAGCTTAAGTTGGGCATTATTAACCAAAAGTCTTAATTTAGTGTTTACCACAATTGTTACAATAAACTATTAAACTATTTTCCTTGTGCAATATTGCTATGAAAGCTCTTTTTGAGTTAATTCCAAAAAATGTTTTAAAAAGCTTTTTTAACAGCTGTTTGTGAATGAAATAACAGCTAATTAGAGTTGGTGATGGCACAGTTGTTAAGGTAAAATTTTTAAATTGGCACTTAATTTAATAAACTGACCCCTGACATATAAAAAGGGAAAAATCTTAAAATTGCATTTCTGAGTATTTGTTTTTTCAAATTGGTGTGAATCATAAGTAGATACAAAATGTCACTGGAAAAACCTTGTAGCAGTGATGTACAACGCATCTGAAAATCATTAATAGCGCCTCACTTCTTCTACATTTTATTATGTCACAGCCTTTTTTCAAAATGGAATAAATACATTTTCTTCCTAAACACTATATTATATGTTTTGGGTTTTTTTTTTTCAGAGGAGAGGGATATTAGAGATGGGAGACATGGGTAGAAAGGTAATAGGCGGTGAAGTAGTTAGAAGATAAATAAAGAAATACGTTGAAAGAGGTAGGATTGCAAACAAAAAAGGCATTATGTTGCTCAAGCTTATACAAGTAAACATTTACCAAAAGGGCTGTCCCAGTCCACAGACAAAATTATTCACACACTCAAATGCTTCCAAAAAAACAAAAACAAAAAACTGATAAGCGAAAGAAAATGGATGGATGGTTAATTCTACCAAAAAAAAAAAAAAAACCTTCTTTGGTTCTTGCACATATCAACTGTAAACATAATTCTTCTGTGCATGCAAAGTGTACGTCTGACTGCTGGCTATGCAAACCAAGTTCTTGAGCTGGTCATGCAGAGACAGGACAACCCTAAGAAGGCTCCCCAGACTCGATACTCACTGCATCTTCCACAGGACACCACATAGGATGACCACTGAAGAATTCTTTGAAAAACACCCCACAATGACAATCTTAAAACATTTCTTGTGAAGTTTTTGCAAATTTATTAAAAATAAAAAAGCAGAATAATTATATGTGCATACATATTCACAGCCTTTGCTCAATACTTAGTTGCTGAACCTTTGGCAGCAATTATAGCCTCAAGTTGTTGAATATGTGAATATGACGCCACAAGCTTGCCTGGTTTTCTCCAAACATAACGTCTGCCATTCACTCCAAAAAGTTCTATTGTGGTCTGGTCAGACCAGAAAATTTGGTTTCTCATGGTCTGAGAGTCATTCAGGTGCCTTTTGGCAAACTGCAGACGGGCTTCCATGTGCTTTTTAGTAAGACCGTCTGTGTGGCCACTCTGGCCATGGTTGTTCTTCTGGAAGGTTCTCCACTTTCCACAGAGGAACGCTCTGACAGAGTGACCTTTGGGTTATTGGTCACCTCCCTGACCAGGGCCCTTCTCCCCCAATCACTCATCTAAGATGGCTGGTCAGATCTAGGAAGTGTCCTGGTGGTTCCAAACTTCTTCCACTTATGGATGATGGAGGTCTGTGCTCATTGAAACCTTCAAAGTAGCAGAAATGTTTCCCCAGCCTTTTGCCTCAAGACAATCCTCTTTCGGAGGTCTACGGACAATTCCTGTTCTTTCATGCTTGGTTTTTTGCTTTGACATGCAGTGTCAACCCTTGGACTTCATGTAGACAAATAATGTCCCATCCACTGGATTTACCACAGGTTGGCTACAAATAAAGCAGCGGAAACTTCTCAAGGTTCATCAGTGGAAACAGAGGAAACTTCAGCTCACTTTGGAGCTTCACAGTAAAGGCTGTGAATACTTTTGTACATGTCAGTTTTCAGAGTTTTTTTTATTTTATTTTTAACACATTTGCAACCATTTCAAAAAAACTTTTCCAACATTGTCATTGAGAGGTTTTTTTCAAATAATTTATCAGGAAAAAAACTGATTTAATCCATTTTGAAATAAGGCTGTGACATAATAAAATGTGGAAGAAGTTAGGCGCTGTGAATACTTTCCGGACCCCCTGTAGGTGCTACGGTCAGCAAGCTCCCTGCTCCACTCCATTTCGATGCATCCACTTGCAGTCAAATTAATGGCGTATACTTGTATAGCACTATTCCACCTTCCTTGAAAGCCCAAAGCACTTTACAGTCACAGTGCCATTCATCCATACACACACACACACACACTCGCACACTAATGGCAGCTCCGCTGTCGAGCACCGTCACAAGCCTTCCACCAGAGGTAATGTGGGGTTCAGTGTCTTGTTCTAGGACACTTTGACACATAAGCAGGCAAGGCAGGTATCGAGACTGCAATATTCCGATCAAAGGTCGACCGCCTTACTGCTGTACAATAGCCACTGCAAATAGATCAATGTACAGTGGGGACAGAAAGTTTGAGCACCCCAGGTAAAATGTTATATTATTGTGCATAAAGAACCTTCAGTTTACAGATGAGAAATTCTTTAAATATGTCCAAGAAAATAAGCTTAATTTACCCTTTATCGCTCCCCATTTTGATACACTGGTAATATTGGGCTGGGGTTGTAAGAAGCTGTAAGATAGGAGAGAGAACAAACAAAAGGATGATGGGAAATAAGGTGAGGCTTATTCAATGCAAACAGTCCTGCCCACAACAAATTTCTGATGAACTCCTGTAACTCTACAGAAACGATGTCGTACTACTGTTTTTTTGATTTTGTCTAAAAACAGAATTAACACAATAAAAAAGACCAGTGGGGATATTATAATACATCAAAAGATGATTGGAGTGGGCCTTTAAAATCAGTGATTTCTTGAATTTGTTAACAAGGTCATGCCTTGTCTTCCGTGTACTGGATTTTTGGCTCATTTACAATGTTCCACACAACATCCACTAGCTGGAATGTATGTGTTTTCACCACCCTTACTTTCTAAATTGGTTCACTTTCATGCTAGATGTGTTTTAAAGTGGGAAAATAGTGCAGTTGAAAAGTTTGTGCTTTCTTGAACTGCTTTTGTTGTTGACTTTTTTTTTTTCCATCCACAGGCGAATGAGACGATTGGCTAACACAGCACCAGCATGGTAGAAGATACAGACCAATGCCTCCCTCACAGGAATGTGTTAGATTGCCAATCTCTTCCTTGATGTCAACACCAGACTCTTCTTGTATACTTGGAAGTCTTCTCTGTTCACTCGGGATCTCAAATAGCTTTTTGTTATATTATCGTTAATTATTGTTGAACTCCTGTTTGTCAAAGGCTCTGTGAGACACCCCCACCCCTAGAATCGAAAAGTGGATTTCTTTGACATCTAACTCTATCTGATCACAAAGGAAAATCCCATTCTCTGATATATTCTCTGAATATATTTTGTTGTATTTGTTGTCTTTTTGTACGTTTTAATAATTCTTAGAAAATAAAAAAAAATACGAAGGGATGAAATATTTCTATGATTTATTTCTGTGATGAACAAGCAAAAGGTGACAGTGGAAAACAAAGCTCCTTCTAATTCAAAAATTGGGAAGAAACCTCCAGCAGAGTCAGATTCACTTTCCATACTATTGAATTAAATATAATTTAATGACAGAAACGGGTCATACAATGATAGTTGCCAGGTTCCGCTCTCTGCTGGCCATCCCAGTGACACAAATGAACTGACAAAGTTTCTAGTAAAAAGTCAGCTTTTGACATCAGAGCTTGACAAATTTGATGACAAGGCAGAAAATTACTTGTCATGGAAATTGCTATTTATTAACACTATCGAAACCCTCGATCTTCAGGCAGGAGAAGAAAAAGATCTACTTATCAAAGCATTGGGCCCAGAGTCAGCTAAACATTCAAATGCACATTAAAGCGCAACACACGCAAACCATCAGTTGCCTTGCAACATATTTGGGACAGACTAGAAGAGATTTATGGCTCACCAGAAGCTATAGAGGGCGCTCTCTTTGCCAAACTTGACCAGCTTCCAAAAATAGGTCCAAAGGATAATTACAAACTAAGGGAGCTAAGTGATTTATTGCTTGAGATTAATTCAGCCAAACAAGAGGGATATTTGCATGGACTGTCATACCTGGATACTGCAAGGGGCATCAATCCAATAGTGGAAAAGCTTCCATACAGGACAGATGGATGATAGAAGGCTCACGCTGCAAAGAGCAGTAAAGAGTAATCTTTCCTCCCTTTATGTTCTTCATGCAGTTCATCCAAACTCAGGCAAAGGCGTGCAATGACCCCAGTTTCAATACACACTCACTATCCAACAGTGAAGTAAAGACCACCAGACCTGAAGAGAGCCAACATGGTTATCATAGAACCGTTTCAATGCAAAAAACAAATGTAACAGCTTCAACTACCAACGGACCAGACAAATGGTGCCCGGTGCATAGCAGGCCGCATCCACTACAGCAATGCAGAAGCTTTTAAAGAGAAACCACTACAAGAGAGAAAGAATGTGCTGAAGCAACATAACATATGTTACAAGTGCTGTGCATACAACCGACATGTGGCCCTCAACTGTGATGTGGCAGTTAAATGTTCTGAATGTGACTCTGCATTTTCTTAAAATATTGGACGAAGAGTGCACGCAAAATGAAACAAAGAGATGTGTAGCCCTACTACCTTTTCGCCAGCCAAGAAAAATACTGCCCAACAACCGCCAATATGCAGTCAGCCGCCTTAAGTCACTGCAACGAACACTTAACAAAAGACCTGTGATGCCTAGCCATTTAATCGATTTTATGCAGAAGATGTTAGATAATGGTCATGCTGAGCTTGCTCCTCCAACACAAAAGAACAAAGAATACTGGTATTTGCAGTTTGTTAGAGTATACCACCCCCAGAAGCAGTCACAAATAAAGGGTAGTATTTGATTCCAGTGCCCAGTTTGCAGGTTCCTCACTCAACGATGTACTGCTTGCAGGTCCCAATCTGACCAACAGTTTACTTGGTGTGCTAGTGGGGTACAGAAAGCATGAAGTTGCTGTAACGGCACATATTCAACAGATGTTTTACTGCTTTTTGGTAAGAGAAGATTGCAGAGATGTCTTGAGATTTGCGTGGCACAATGACAACGATCCAAAACAGGACATAGTTGCCTATAGAATGTGTGTTCATGTCTTTGGAAATAGCCCCTCCCCTGCAGTAGCTACTTATGGACTGAGAAAAGCAGCAGAACAAGGCGAGGCAAAATATGGGACAGATGTGCGTCACTTTGTTGACAGAGACTTTTACGTGGACGATGGCTTAAAATCTGTTCCTACTGCGCAGAAAAACATGGATCTTGTCAAAAGAACCCAAGAAAGGCTTGCAGCATCAAACCTCAAGCTCCTAAAAATAGCTTCCAACAAAGCTGAAGTGATGGATGCTTTTCCAATGGACGACAGAGCAAAGGATCTTCAAGCCCTGGATTTGTTCAAGGATGAACTTCCTGACCAGCGAAGCCTTGGCATTAAATGGAACATAATGTCTGACTATTTCACTTTTCACATCCCTCAGACAGTCAAACCTTTCTCTCAAAGAGGGGTCCTTTCAACACTAAACAGTGTTTTTGATCCACTTGGCCTTTTGTCGCCAGTCATTATTCGGGGCCGGCTCCTCCTCACAGAATTTTCACTGCAAACTACAGAGTGGGACGCTGAGTTGCCCGTAGACACGAGAGGAAAGTGGATTGAATGGCAGCAGTCTCTGCAATTCTACGTACCTACACAAACATCCCACTTTCCCAAGCCAAAAGTGGAATTGTGTGTCTTTTCGGATGCCTCCATGACAGCAATATGTGCAGTTTTTTATCTGAAGGTCATTGCTGCTGATGGAAGAACAGAGGTTGGCTTTGTCCTCGGAAAGACAGGACTCTCTCCCAGATCGGACCCTACAGTTCCTAGGCTTGAACTCTGTGCAGCAGTAATGGCTGTAGAAATGGCAGAAGTAATAACTGAAAAGATTGATCATTGAATAGATCAATTCGGTTCTACACTGACAGCAAGGTGGTTCTGGATTATATCAATAACCAGTCACAGCGCTTCTACTTTTACTTAAGCAACTGTGTTAGGCGCATCAGAGAGTCAACGACACCTGAGCAATGGCATTTTGTCACAACAGATAAAAAATCCTGCTGATCATGGGTCACGCTCTGTCCCAGCGTCAGAGTTGCAAAATACATCATGGTTAACATGTCCAGCATTCCTGCGGTTCTCTGCCGAGACCCAATCAGAGCTACTGGAACCAGATACTGATGCAGAGGTGCATCCAGATATAAACACTCTCTGCACAAACATCACAAAAACTGAATTGGACACAAGATGTTGCGAACATTATTCTTCATGGCCATCACTGAACAGAACTATTGCAAACCTGATTCACATTGCACAGGGTTTCTCCTCTTCCACAACAAAGTAAAACTGCTCCGGGTGGCATATCTGTAAAAGAGCCATCACATGTGAACTGATGGAGAAAGCTGAAAATGTAATAATAAAAAATGTCCAACAAGAAATGTACGCAGAGGAAATCAGATGTATTGCAGCAAAACTAAATCTGCCCAGAAGGAGCCAGCTGATGAAGCTTTATGCCACCATCGGAAATGACGGCCTTTTGAGAGTTGGTGGACACATTTCTCACTCAGGCTTCGAAATAAAAGAAACAAGACCGATCATTTTACCAGGTACCCACTATATAACCACCCTGCTTGTGCAACACCACCATGAAAGGGTTACCCATCAGGGGAGGCACTTTACTGAGAGAGCAGTCAGAGAACATGGATTGTGGGTTGCTGTGTCACCGAGTACAACCACAGACACACACACGTACAGGAGGGGCCGCCGCGCTTCTCTCTAGCTAAGGTTGATCATCACACACACACAGGAGTGACAACACACACACACCTAGTGCAGAGGGAGGGGTGGTGAGCAGACGTAGAGCAGAGAATGACAGCTCAGGACATATGCACACTGATGAGAAGGGAAATGCAGGAGGAATGGATTTGCCAAAGCTCATTGCACGTGAACTTAGTTAAAACAAGAAAGAGAGAAAAAGAGATTGAAGACTAGAAAGAGTTTTGCTACAAAGGTTACAAGGAGAACAGGAATGGAGGCCCTGGAAGAGTAGTACACACAGTGGCTCAAAAAGTGAATGTGAATCTGCAGATGCTTGGTCAGCACAGGGAAACACAGCTCTTTTACGGGCAGCATTACACTGTAAAGTTAAGAAAACCACAAAAGATAAACGCAGAGCAGGATAACATCCCATCCCATGACACTCATATTCTTTAAGATCACACATACTACATAAATGCCAATGAGGGAAACACGGGGTAACAGATTACAGGGGTATGAACTCTGAGGATTCGTGATTTGCGGGTCCTGATTGACCAACTTGCTAGGATGTGCCTGGGAGGACAGGCCTGGCTGAAGTTACACTCAGTCATGGCAGGACAACAGCTGGCTTTGGGGGACATAAGACAGATAATGAGATCCTGCTGTTCCTCACATGAGGCTGCACAGATTAAGACTGTGGCTGGGACCTCTGCGTATCCTAATGGTACGCCGTTGGAACAGGTGGGTCCTCAGCTTTATGATACTATTCAGGAATTCTTCCCGAGACCTTTGAATGCAGCACCTTAAGTGTTGCCATGGAAACCAAGTTTGGACCCAGTGACACATTATTCAAATTACGCGAACCTTTGAACATCTCAAACAAGTAAACATCCCTCCAAATCCCCAGAAACAGAATTAATTTTTAGAACAGCTTTGCTGGTGGGGCTTCCTGGGCCTGTAAAGGACAAACTCGAGCAAAACCCAGATCTGCTTCTGAAGCCACAAGACAGATTTCAGAGGCATGTTACTCATGCTCTGAAGAAACACGTTGATAATGAGCAGAAAGATGAGACGCAGTTGAAGGATATGGAAGTGCAGCTATTCCTTTGCTGTGACACTCATATATTTAACTCAGGTGCTGTCCATTTCTTCTGACCATCCTTGAAATGGTTCTACACTTTCATTTGAGTCATTAGAATGAATGAAATTTATTAGAAACACATCACAATGTTTTTTTACTTTTGAAAACCACTTTCTGTAAGATGGATGAACCTTTCTCTTGTAAAAATTGCAGAAACCCGCCCCAGTGAGGTGGATTTGAGGAACCCCAGACAGAATGTTCCCCTAGATTTGTATTATTTTGTTATTATTGTTTCTAACAAATCTAAATGTGAGCGTACTCATTTTTTCCCCCGCTCTGTTAGATTTTCAGGACCCGAGAGACACTGAGCCGGGAGGAAGACGCTTCTATTTGGTCTGCCGGTTGATCCAATTTGTGGCGTCCGTTCTGGAAAAAGTGTGAGTGTTATGATTTGTGATGATCTCATAAATCTGGTTGGAAAAAAACAAACAGACGACTTTTTTTTTTTTTTTTTTTTAAATGGGTGATTCAACGGGTGAGCAAAGATCAATACTTGCACATTCACCAGCTCCTAATAACTCTTCAAACGATTTACAAGATGTAATGCTTGATTCAAACCAAGATTCTCTCGATGGTCAGGGTTTTTGCCGTGGTTTAGAGGATGCTATTTCAGAATTGCGTGAGAGGCCACCTTTACAAATACCCCAACCAGTGGACTATGAAATTTGTCCCGAAATGTCTCCTCCTACTCAGGCAGTTCCGGCACAAAATTATTTGTTTATTTACCCAAAAAATCCTAAAAGACCTAGTCCTCTCATGTCAGCGCGGATAAAAAGAAACATGCCTTTACTTCAGGCTCTGTATCACTCCACGCCAAAGAAGCATTAAGACATTCTCAAACACTGCTCTAACGATTTCATCCAAGCTCTGTGCGAGATTGCTCTTAATCTGCTGAAGGGGAATATACCATTTAAAAACAATTTAAAAAGCTCAAAAAGAGGAGAAAATGTATCCGCTCGTTGGCTGAAAGAAAGAACAGCTTAAAAAAACAAACACAACCTCTTAATAAAACAAAGTTGAGGGTCTTTTCTACCCCTCCTCATCGAATAGGTACCGTCCACCATTGAGTTACATTTTGGTCTAAAAAAGGCAATTGGTAAGTAATCTTTGGATAAACACGCGGAACATTTAGACAGTAACATGAGAACCTGGCTAAAAGATCGTAACTTGACCTCTTGTGAAAAAATTAAAAAGTATGCGGAATTACTGCAATGCCATCTTTCTCTGGTGAAACAAGAAGAGAAGGAACGGGGGATGCTGGCGGACCAGACCCTACGTCATCACCACCTGTTTCAGAGGCTGCACATGCAGTCAGAGCAGCAGCAGAGGGAACTGCAAATGGGAAGTGAGATTCTTCTGCCTCAACCTTTGATGATAAATAGCAAAAGGACGGCTCGGAGGGTCCAATACGCAACTGGAAGAACGCAAAGTACAGTCTGAGTAAAATATCCCCAGGGGTTGATGGTTGGAATTCAAAAGGGGAGTTTGTTTACAGAGGTAAACCCTTGAAAGGATCACATATAATAGATTTAATGAAATACTTATCCCAACCTTATGAAAAAATCGTCATCCTCCTACGGGATGGCGCGAATTTTAAGGCACGCTGTGGGGTTTTGGACCCTGCTTAATTGTTGGAGTTGTGTTTTGGTTTCCACTTCCTGTTTTATTTTGTTGTTGGTTGTACTTCCTGTGTTCTCCTCCTAGTGTGTGTTCTCTCCTTCCTTGATTGGCACACCTGTTTCCACTTACCTCATCCCTTCCTCCTAGTTATAAGTCTTCGTCTCCCCTGCACTAGTTGTCGGGTGGTTTTTGTTGCTTCTAGGACTTGAGTTCTATGTTTCGAGTAAGTGTTTCAAATAAATGAGAGACTTTACATTTATGAGTTCTGTCTGCTTCTGTGTCCGCACGTCAACCCTGACACACGCTCTCTGAACTGGGCAACTCGCCTCTACCCCCCAAGTCTGCGTTCAATACAGACGGGTGAAAACAGGGGAAGAGGATTACTCTCTATCTCAAGCCTCTATCTCACCAGATTGGGGTATAAAACAACTGCAGCCAAAAGCCAAGCGTCTCAGAAAAAAAAATCATTATGTCTCCAAGGAGGCGCCATATGTGAATTAAAAAATACTCAGTCTGTCATTTTTTGTGTCAATAAATCGTTTATTCATCTATTTTATGCATACAGTGTCTTTTCTTTGACACACGTTCCGTCTTAATGAGAGAGAAAAACTATCCAGTCTGCAACAACCCTGTTTAAAAGCAGATTCTATTTCTACGACAATGTTTATATTTTTTCACATAGTCAAAAAACATAAAATCGTGTTTTATCAATACAGTGCTTTTCTTTCTTTTTTCGTTCTGTAAGATAAGCTTAAGTTTTGAAGTATATTAATCAAGAAATGCTGTGTGTGTGTGTTTTTTGAAACAGAAGCTTACTGTGTTTTTCCCAGCACCTAGAGGGACCTTGAGGATGGTCACTCCTCAAAGTTCCGTATGCCGAGGTTAACTCCTAAAAATTCCTTTTGTATCTCTTCATGCCAACAGACAGTTGTGAATTGTGTGAACCACCTTGACCTTGTGTTGAATAAAGGCAGCGGCAGTCAGAGTTCGTGCAGAGATCCCTAAGAACAGCACTTTGTTCGTATCTCTCCCTGCTATAGCTGGAAAAGGGAAACTTGCTCTCTTCATGTTGTGTGAACCCTGGTTCACACAACATGCTTCAACTTTTATTGTGTTTTACTTTGCCACTAATTTAATAGCCAGATTAAAATCCTTGTGTGACAGACAGGACTGTGAGAGGTAGATCAGGTCCAACAGTGCGAGTGCATTTTCTTTGTTTTTTAGAACGTTGTCAAGCTTTTAAATAAAGTGTATTTTATCACCACCAAATCTTGTCTCCATTTGGGTGTTTGTGAGAGGATGTCCCGCCACACTTATAATCCTGGGCCTTTTAGAGTCAGCTATTTAAAACAGTAGTTTTGTGTGTAAATTCTCAAGCTGTTTTTGTTTTAACTTGCAGTGTCGTCCTTTGGCATTTTTGTAATTTGTTTTATCTGGGCCAGTTGCATTTTAAGTGGTGTTTTACAGCTGAGTCTTTAACTGATCAACTACTGTTAGTTGTGTGCCTCATGTCTGGCCAAATAAACTTTTTTTAATCTGCTACTGCCTCCTCCATTTAATTCTGGGCACCTGCTCTCTCACTGTGCAATCTTTTACCTTTTACAACTGCTACTCTAGCATGAATACCATGCATCTGATCAGCAGATCCAGGCAAACGCACCAATAGGCTGACAGTAAAAGGCTGCTAATTAGTTGATTTATTGAAGTTAGATTTGTTTTCTCAGTCTGTTTAAAAAAAGAAAAAAGGAAAAAACTGGACTTGTGATGGATTTGTGAGTGGAAAAAAGTTTTACATTGAAGTCCCTCAGGAAAACGTTGGAGCCCCAATTGGGGCACTTTCGAATACCCCTTCGAGAAACACCAAGATAACCGGGTACTCCAAACTCCTGTTTGGGCAGTAAGCTAGTACCTGAAACACCTGTCCCCCACTTGAAGGTGAAGGGACACGACTCTCGTACACTGGGGTGAACTTCAACAGTTGGCAGCTGAGCTGGGGGCTCACAGGTAAGCTCACAACTGCCCACCACCTCTCACCATGAGCAACTCCAGAATGGTAGAGGGTTCAACTCTTGAGGGACTGAGTTTGAGTTTAGCCCAGAGTGTGCGTAGAGGTAAGCCAAACTTTACGTAGCCAGTACCTCTTGACCCTTCGCACAAACTCAGGCTCCTTCCCTATCAGAATGGTGATGTTCCATGTCCCAAAAGCCAAGTTCCTTGACCAGGGTTTAGGTTTAGGCCGCTGAGGCACTCCCCCTCAACTGCCACCCAAACCACATTGCACCAGCCCCTTCTGAGCTCTCCTGTAAGTGGTGGGCCCACTGGAGAGTGATCCGTCAATCCTTCCAGCTTTACCGGACAGAGGCCTGTGGGAGGAGCCCCAGCCACCAGACGCTCGCCTGCAAGCCCCGAAACCTTCTGTACCAAGCTTTAAATCCAAATTGATTATCTGTTGACCCAACAAATTCTGGAATCCTGCCCAACAGGATAATCTCATAGGGTTTTGACATTATACTGGCCAAGGCTATTGGTCTGTAGTCATCAGAGCTACCAATTTCACCAGCTTTATTTTTTAAGACTGGAACTGTTACAGCATCTAACATAGTCTGGTAAAAATGCACAAGAAAAACTGTGAAACACATGGAAAGTAATGGAAACACCTTAGAATTGGCCAGCTTTATGTGCTCAGAAACACCATCAATCCCAGTGGCCTTGTTAACTGACAGTTTGATGGTAGCTTGGAAGACCTCCTGCATGTCACAGGTAACGATATCATTTATTTTATTCCCTTCACGCTGGCCACAGTTAAAAACTCTACTGAAAAGTTGTCACCATAGCTCTTGGATATTATCAGAGCCAGAAACACCATCAGTCACATGGAATAGATTTTTTTTTGCCAGAGTTGATGTATTTCTCTTCTTTCCCAGAAATCTCTTGTGTTGTGACTAGAGAGATTCCAAGCCATGGAGTCTGCTCTCATCACCTCATCATTTCTGCTAACAGAGCGTATAGCATACTTGTATCTTGCATTTGTACCCCCATTATGCTCAAAAATGGTCCCATATCTTCTTGAAAGACCAGCAAGACCTCATTCTTTTGTAGCCCCTCTTGAACTCACATAGAAATGGACCCCATCAATGTCAATCTGGAGTAAACAGAGGCCCTCATTGTTAAGAGAACTTGAGTTCTCTTGTTTGGTTCAAACCAGAGTTCAGATGAGGTTTGAAGCCTCTTAAACCCAGAGGAGCATCAAAGGAAAGAGGCTCTGGATCAGACCAGTACCAAACCTGCACCAAACTTTTTCAGACTAGGACCAAATCAGCCAGCCATTGAACTCTAGATTAATCAAGTTTGAACTGTTGTTTGAATAAGAAACTCTTTTGCTTCGTGACTGTTTTCAAAGTCAGCAATTTCAGATTTGTTTACATTTCTGATGTAGAAAACTTATTGAATATTGGTTTGGTCAACAGATTGTCCAAAATTCCCTCACTTCTTCTGGGTTGATTGCAAAGATGCGTGGGGAGCATGGTTACATGTTATCAAGGGATGAAAAAAAAGCAGAGCAAGTGTCAACCTTTTTAGAATTCCACAATTTGATTTATAAATTGTTTTCTTCAGCATGCATTGGAATGGGTTGCCGCCAAGTGTAAAGCGGCTGGAATGAGGGTCAGCACAGCTAACTCTGAGGCCATAGTTCTTGACCAGAGAAAGGTAGTTTGTCCTCTCTGGGTGGGTGGAGTGCTCCTTCCCAAGGTGGAGGAGTTTAAGTATCTTGGAGTCTTCTCAAGTGAGGGAAGATTGGAGTGTGATATCTGCAGGCGGATTGGAGTTGTGTCCACAGTTATGCGGTCACTGTACCGGTCTGTTGTAGTGAAGGGAGAGCTAGGCCAGAAAGCAGAGCTCTCAATTTACCGGTTGATCTTTGTTCCAATACTCACCTATCCCTATTGGGTCATAAGCTCTGGGTCATGACCCAAAGAACAAGGTCCAAAAAAAAAGAGGCTGAAATGAGCTTCTTCCGTAGGGTGGCTAAACACTTCCTTAGAGATGAGGTGAAAAGCTCGTATACCACCTCTGAGGGTTAGCTACAGTAACTTGGACCAGTAGGTTCGACTGAGACCGTATTACTTTTGCTTTTAAATATACCTAAAAGAAAAGAACCACAGATGACAATATAGTTTAAGTTAGCTGGCTTATTATTAAAGTAGACCTATATTATAAAACAAATACACATGCACAAACAACAACAACAACAAAATCTTGTTAATTAGATTAACAGGATTTTTGCTTCAACCTGGGTTTTGTTCTGGAGTTCAACTTTTCAACCTTTTGTTTAAGATGGACATCTAGTTTTGTTCTTCTGCTAGTTCTATTTTGAGTTCAAGTTTAAAGTTCCTACTCAGCTTTGTTTAAATTCTAAGTTTAGTTCTGTTTTTCATATTCTTAGTTTAATAAAGTTTCCTAAATTTTAATGTTTTCCTCCTGATACATTACTTTGACCAACAAAACAATATTTCAGATTTTATAGGAACACTTTATGGTATTAACCATGAAATTAAAACAAAACAACAATACATTTAGAACTCAAAGTGATTCAGCAAAAGATTGAATAAACCCAAAAATAAAACTATTTTTTTCTCGTGACAAAAGTGTTCATGAGGTTTTTTTTTTTCTTTCTTCCAATATTGTCCAGGAGTGCTCTGCTGTGCTCTGCAGTGGAATGAGGAAAGTTCCTACCAGTTTACAGTAGAAAGCAAAAAAAAAAAAAAAAAAGTTGTCCAATGTCCAGCAGAGGGCGCTTAGTTCTCTGCTAGTCTGTACATTTGTCTGCCATTTCAAGAACTGACCAAAAATAAGATTGTTAAATAACAATTGAATGCAAATAATATATATTTCAACTCTCACTGGGTCCCATTTGGTAAAGGAAAATAGTTTTTTTTCCCAGGCAAGACAGGTGGGAAAAACAAAAACCCAATTTCACCACAATTTAAACTTGAACAAAAAAAAACGAACTCTGATAATTTTGTCTCTCCTCTTCTCCCTCGTTTGTGAAGCTTAGCGAAAGAGGTTGCTTCACCAACCCACATGAAAGCTCTCGTCTGTGTGACAACCCCATAGGCTCTTGCCAGTCACATGGATCACGTCGACCGGAAAATGAGGACCTTTTCAAAATAAGTCTATCAACTTTTATAACAATTTAACAAAAGTTTACAGATTCTTTTATAAACAGCGTGGATTTTAAACCTTTTAACTGTCTAAGCACTTGCTAAATTTTTTTTAATTAAGGTACTTTTTATCAAGGGCTTTTCTCTACCGGGTTAGACTCGGTCACCCAGAGAGATCAGAATAGAACCACTGCTCCTCTAAATCAAGAGGAGCCAGTTGATCTAAACATGTATCACTGGGCAAATTATTCTATTCTGCAGAATTATTTGTCTGAAACAGGCAGTCCTTTTATCCCCAGTTATCCAGACAGCAGCCCCCCCCCAAAAAAATTTAATACCCCTTGAATACCCATCAAAAGCCTGTAACTTTTCTCATGCATGCTTTTCTTCTGTATAGTATCAGTTTAGGATTTAAAAAATGTAACTTGATGTTATTGTATATTAGTTTTTTTTTTTTTTAAAGCATGTTACTTGACAGAAAATGACTTTTTTCTGCTTTGTTTTTGTAGTAGACACATTTGTATGATAGTGTTACTTGCATGTAACATATTGCATCTAACCAGAGTTGAACTTGTTTGTTTCTTTTTTGAGAAGTTGTGGTAAAATAATAGTTTGAAAAATACATTTAATTTTGGAGGAGTGTGAGATGCTGTGAGTATCGCGAGAACCGACGAGACGTGTGTGGTGAGTCAACTTGGCGGCGCGAAAGTGGTTGAACAACACCTGCTTTTCTTTTTCCGCCATATATTGTAAGTAATAATTATAACAATATTAATTAAACCTCTAAAAAGATTATTAAGTCCTTGACAGCCTGGAGGACCTGGAGAGCTTCATAGACGAGTGTTATAATACCTTCGTCATGGGGAAGACAAACACCACCACTCCTTCCTCCAAACGCGGCCGTCCTGAAGACTCTCCCGGGCCCGCCTCTTCTCCAGGTAGCGGCATCAGCGACATCCTGGAATCGATTGATAAAAAGCTCTCCAGCCTTGATTGCCGCCTAAACTTGCTGGAGATCCTTCACAAGGAGTTCCAAGGCCTGCGAGAGTCCCTGGAGTTCAGCCAGCAGTAGGTGCAGGAGCTCGCAGCGGAGAACCAGGCCCTCAGAGAGACCGTCCAGACTCTGAGCAGCAACACCGCTTGTCTCTCTGAGGAGAACCGCTCCATCAAGGAAACCCTCCTGGATCTTCAGGCGAGGAGCATGAGGGACAACCTGGTCATCTCTGGGATTCCAGAGGAGGCGGGAGAAGACCCGGAGGCCACGGTGAAGTCCTTCAAGGAGGCCCAGCTGATGATCCCCAAGGAGGAGGTCCAGAAGATCTCCTTCCATAGAGTGCACCGACTCAGAGGAAGAAGGCCCGATAACCAGCTTCCGAGACCCATAGTGGCTAAATTCGAGCACTATAAACAGAAGGAGCTGGTGAGGAGCCGCGGCCGGGAGCTGAAGGGAACACACTTCAGCATCAACAACCAGTTCCTCCAGCGCAGGAAGATCCTTTTCCCACTGAGGAGGAAGCACCTCACCACCGGGTCTCGAGCTGTTGTTTCCATGGACAGACTCTACATCGATGGACGGCTCTTTCGGGACCCCGAGATCACCCCGTGGCTGCGCTGAAGACCCTAAGATGATGCGATCAGAACCTCCATAATGCGCTGATGAAACCTGACTAAACTGATTTAAACTAAAGGAAAATCAGCTCATCAATTATCCACATCTCCATTTCGCCAAATCAGTTAATTTCTCTCCCCTCTCATGTTTATGTTGTTTTGATGTGTTTGTTTTTTCTTTTTTTCTTTTCTTTTTTCCTCTTTTTATTCCCCACCTCTCCCCTCCTCCTCATATTTAAAGCAACTAAAGGCAACACATCCCCAGTAAGTACCCATTTACTCATGCACAAGACAGGCGCGCTCACGTACACGCGATCCCGCACACACTCGCCGACATACCGCAAACACCTCACAAAGGCTCATATAGGACACATACAACAAGTAACTCACACAGCCAGAAAACATTCTCGTGCACAAACACACAGCGCTCCTCTCCACACTGGTCAGTGGGCATGCGCACAGGACTCACAGACGCACGGGCATTACTTAGCCTAACACTCTCTCAGTCAGTGTAGTCATGTCCAGTCTGAACATCTTTAGTTGGAATGTGCGTGGACTTGGCTCTTGGCCAAAGAGGCTGAAAGTTTTCAACCATCTGAATGATCTAAAAGTAGTTATCCAAATCAGCTGATCATCTCCTGTGCTGCTCACAATTCCCATCCATCTACTCAGCTAGTTACAACTCCAAACAAAGAGGAGTTGCTATTTTGATTAATAAAAATATGACATTTAGCCATAAGAACACAATTGTTGATCCAGAAGGCAGATTTGTAATTATTAACATATCGGTTCAGAATAAAGATTTCTGTATAGCCAGCATCTATGGTCCCAATGCTGATGAATCCTCCTTTCACAGATTCTTCACTTCACTTTCGGTTCATGCTGACTCCACAATAATTATAGGAGGAGACCTCAACTTGGTCCTTGATCTTGAACTTGACAGACTTAGCACAGCCGGACACCAGTGCACATGGCGATCTTGTTAAGGGTGCGAAGGAGAACCCCGACGCAGAGTGTCGAAGAAGGTGTAACAGATTTATTTTGCAGCAGCCAAAAATCAAAAATGGAGGCAGGGAGTAATCCAACTGGGCAGGAATGGCGCTTGGCAAGAGTAGAATCCACATGGACAACCTGACGGAATCATCTGGCAAACAGTGGTGGTGGGTAGACTGGTTTAAGTGAGGTGCAGCTGATGAGAGGATTGAATGCAGGTGTCTCTGGAGTGGTTGGACACACCCCCTGCCACTCACATGCTCTGAAAACAAGGAAGTGAGGGGAAAAAACAACACAGAGCCTCCACAGCCATCACAGATCTGCAATTATTTTGAAGCAGTACATGGATGAGTTGGGTCTCTGCGACGCTTGGTGCTCATGTCATCCAAACACTAAAGGGTTCACTTTCTTTTCTGCAGTTCACCACTCACAATCTTGCTTAGACTACTTATTAGTTAGTAATTCTCTTTTAAAAGATATCAAGGATTCCAACATTCATCCAATTATCATTAGTGATCATGCACCAGTTTCTGTAATTATTTCTAGAGATATACCCACACCTTCAGGCCTAACCTGGAGGTTTAAAACTTCTCTGTTAAAAGATCAAGAGTTTATTCAATTCTTTAAAAAAAAGAGTGGGCAACCTTCTTAGAATTTAATGATACTCCTGATATTTCACCATTTGTTCTTTGGGAAACAGCAAAAGCAGTGATGAGAGGAAATATTATTTCTTATTCAACAAATAAAAAACAAAGAGAAAGCAGATTTATTAGAAATAGAAAATAAAATACAAAATCTAGAGGCTGCTTATGCTGCTTCTGCACAATAACACATTCTGGGAGATCTGAAAAATTTAAAGCTTCAGTTAAATGACATCATCAATAAACAAACAATTCCAAATACAAAAACTTCGACTCGAAAATGTTGAAATCTAAAACAAATCTGGTAATTTTTTAGCTAATAAGCTTAAAATTAATAAAGAAAAATCAACAATTACATATATTATGGATCACACAAGAAATGTCACTCACGACCTGGTTAAAATCAATAAAACGTTTAAAGATTTTTATAAAATGTTCTCCGCACAGTTTCGCCCCCTTCTCTTGGTTTTAAATGCACCTTAGACACATAGGACCCTTGGTGGGGGGTGCTAGGACATCACTGCCAGCAAACAGGAGATGTCCTCCAAGTGCTCTACCCTCCAATTTTAACTGCACCGTAGACATTTAGGGCTCCTTGGTGAGAGGGTGTTTGGACATCCCTGTAAGCAATCAGGAGATGTCCCCAGTGCCCTGCTTGCCAATTTTAACTGCACCCTTTATTACACACACCCTTCAACACACCTCAACACACACACACACAAATGCATTACACAAGGAAGGTGGGACTACTGATCTTCTGTCCCCTACCCCATCCCCTGTGGAAAGAACAGGGCCTTCAGCAGCGGCGGCCTTGTCTCTTGGGTGTCGGCCTCCTGGGCCCGGTGGCCCCCTCCCCACACAGGAAGAGGGATCCCTTAGTCCTCTGGCAAGTCCATGAGCAGGGGATCATCTTCCATCTGAGCCTGGAGGGTGTCTGTGTCCTTGTGGTGCGGGTTCTGGTCCTTACCCTCGGGTGCCGTGCCCCTTCTAAGTCACATTAGGAGAGCCTGGTCAGGCTATGTACTCCTTCGGGGAACCCCACTTCTCTTGGTCATCTCTCCTCTAGGTGGGGGTAGCTTACCCCCGCCGTGCTCTCCTCTGGATCTCCGCAACTGCCTGGAGCTTCGGAGCGGGTCTCCCTTGGGGGGCCCTGGCTCGTACCCGGGGCTGGGGTGGGGGGGATGCTCAGAACTCCTGGGTGGTGGTGGGTGGCTTGTCTGGGGTGGTGGGGCTCTTTGGGGTGGGGCCCCACGCTGGGCCACCTGGCGCGGTGGGAGGGCTGCTCTCCTGGCTGGGCTGGGCCTTGCGGTCTGTCCTGCGGGTCCTGGTCTGGGTGCTTGGCCAGGCTGCCTGGCGGTTGGATCTCTTCCGCTGAACCCACAGTATGGGTGCGGGAGCAGGCCCTGGTCGGCGCTGCTGCCTCGGCGGGGGTCTTTGTGTGGGAATGTCTGGGAGCTCTCCCTCCTTTTTTTTTTTTTTCATTCCTTCATCTACTTCAGCTTAACATAACATTCACCTGAGCACAGGTGTCGGCTCACCTTTGCACCTTCAAATAGTGTGAGTGTCAAAATGTAATGCTTTACTTGTGTGGGTTGTTATGCAAAGGTGTGCGTGTGAACTGGATGTGGACAAGTTTGTGAACACTCTTGGAGCTGGCAGGTATGTTTGTAACAGCTGAGTGTGTGGACAGGCCCTGCCCATTTTAGACCAACATTCACTATTGTAATGGGTTTAAGCTCCAGCATTTTGTTGCCTGTAGATTTACAACTCTACCTTCCAGTTCCATTAATCACCCTCTAACATCTATAATCATAATAATAATAATAATAACAGTTTTTTAATCAGTCTCGACTCAAAACATGGGCCTTGATCCGAATGCATGACTTCAGGGCAACCAAATGGTTGTATAACATGAGTCCACAGGGCCCGAGCTGTAGAAACTGCTGTCTGGTCAGGAGTCAGGATAGCCCACGCAAACTTTGTGAACAAATCAGTCACAACAAGAATGTTCTGATATCTGTCCGTGGGATGGCCTAATGTTAAAAAGTCCATCGCTACTATGTGCATTGGGGCTTTCGCAGTGAATGGAGCTAGAGGGGCCCTGCGATCTGCACCTGGATGTCAACTATTTTGATGGCAAAACTCCACCAAGGCTGTAGTTTTATTACTTGGGACCACCACTTGTCTGAGTGTTTCACAAGTTAAAGAGTCCGCGACTCAAGTTAAAGAGTCCTCGACTCTCCTACATAACACTCCCTCAATCATTTCAAGTCTCCTCCATTGGTGCAGGAGTCTCTTTATTGGTGGCGAGAGCGTCTGTCTTTCTGCTACACATGGTAACCCACCTTGAGTCAGATAGTCCCGAACCTGACAAACTGTGGGGTCTCTCTCTTGCTCCAACCTCCACAGGGCAGGATTCCACCCCCAGTCATCAAAGGGTTCTTTGGTCCCGTCCAGAACATCCATTGCATGCATCATCTGATCCTCACCACTCTCCCGGCCTGTGGGGGCAATGTGAAGTCTGGACAAGACATCAGCATTAGTGTGGTCTTTCCCAGGCCGATACTGGATAGTGTAGTCAAAATTGGCCAGCTGGGCAACCCACCTCTGCTCCACGGCCCCTAACTTTGCTGTCTGCAAATGTACAAGGGGGTTATTGTCCATCACAACAGTAATCTTTGCACCCCACAAGTAATCTTTAAATTTCTCCACCAGGGCCCATTTCATCGCAGACAGCTCAAGTTTAAAAGAGCTGTAGTTAGCATCATTACGTTCTGAGGGATGCAGACTTCGACTGGCATATGCAATCACCCGTTCCGCTCCACCCTGTTCTTGGGTTAAGACAGCACCTAAACCGCAGTTACTGGCATCTGTATAAACAATGAAAGGCTGTGTGAAGTCAGCATAAGCCAGGATTGGTGCTTGTAGCAAGCATTGTTTGAGCTGCTTGAATGCAATTTCTTCAGTCCATTGAACAGAGGGCGATTGTCTGCACCTGTTCCTTGATGAGCCTCGCAGAAGTTCGTTCAGGGGCTTAGCAATCTTCGAAAAGTCTTTGATAAAGCGCCTATAGTAGCCCACAAAACCCAGGAAAGAGCTTACTTGCCTGACTGTGGTAGGAGGGTCCCAACTCTGGACAGTTGCAGTTTTCTCTGGGTCGGGCGAGACTCCATCTCCGCTGACTTCATGGCCCAAGAACTTCACCTTCTTGTGGAATAGCTTGCATTTCTCCGGGTGCAGAAGGAGTCCATAACGCCTGATGGCCTCAAACACACGCTCCAAATGGTCCAGGTGAGTTGCAAAGTCTTTAGAGTACACAATGACATCATCCAAGTATACAAGGGCAGAGTCAATAAGCTGGTCCCCCAAACAACGCTGCATCAGCCTTTGAAAGGTTGCTGGGGCATTACAGAGTCCAAATGGCATCCTTTCAAATTCAAACAAGCCGAATGGTGTGGTAAAGGCAGTCTTTTCTCTGTCTTTCTCCTTGACCTCCACTTGCCAGTATCCACTAGCCAAGTCACAGGTGGAGTACCATTCTGCTTGGGTGAGACTGGTCAGGGAATCTTCTATTCGAGGCGAAGGGAAAGAGTCTTTGTGAGTAAGTCTATTCAGTTTCCTGTAATCCGCACAGAAGCGCCAGGCTCCGCACTTCTTCTGCACTAGCACTATAGGTGCAGCCCATGGACTACTGCTCTCTCTGATGACACCCCGGTCAAGCATGCTTTGCAAAAGACTGCGGATCTCTTTGTAGAGAGTGGGAGGAACAGGTCTATACCTCTCTTTAATGGGTCTGTGCTACCTGTTGGGATTCTATGTTTTACAACACTAGTGTTTTCATAATCCTCCTCGTGCCTAGCAAAAACATAACTCCATTTTTGAAATAGTTGCTCTAGTTGTTTCTGCTGCTCATCTGTGAGGTCCTCTCCTTTGATACAAAGGGGTGGGTTTTCCCCACCTACTACAGACAGACTCTCACCAACGTCAATGACTGCCACTTCTACAACACCTGGGCTCACTTCACAAAGGGAAACCTCCTTGCACCCTTTAATGTCTTCTGGGGTGACCGAACAGACGTTTGCTAACTTCTGAAATCGACTAATGACCACAGGAAAGGGATTCATGTTCCTTACCCTCACAGGTAATCTACCCTGGTCTACTGTCACCAAAGTCCGTGCAACCTCTATATTGCCATCTCCTAATGGTTCCACCATTGCACACACGTCCTGCCTGCAGGGCCAAGATGTGATCTTTGCCCACAGCATCACTTCACTGCTTGCTGGTACAGTCACAGGTGACCGGCAAGCTAGACGAGCTATCCTGGTCGAGGGCTCCCTAGCTGAAACAGCTTGGATACACTGACAGTCAGCGAAAACACCCTCCCATGCTCTCCTAAGAGGCTGGCTTTTTATAAAGGGTGGTCTGTGCTTTTGGAACAGTTCTTCCCAACACTCAGAGATTATATTCATTCCTAAGATGGCCCTCACCCAAATAGGCATCTTCTACCACCACGACCCCACAATCTGGGATTCGAACCTCCCAAACTTGGAAGTCAACTACAATGTAGCCTGTAAAAGCTCCATTTGACAGTCCATTTGCGGCACGAAGCTTAAGCCAAGATAAGGTTCCACCCAAATGTTTGTTCCCAAAGAGATCTTTACACAGGCTCTCACTGAAAAGCGTACCTCAAGTGTTTAGAAGTCTTATTTTTAGGTTCTTTTTATTAGGCCGAGATGCAGAAGGTCAAACTGAGTAAAGACCAGCCTTATCCCATTGAAAAAAATTATAGGGAGGTGAACGGTGAAAAGCAGATCCTGGTATAATCGAAAAATTGACCAAAAAAAAATGTAAAAGCTGGATCAACGCCTCTGAATTCAAAAAAACTATAATTAGCTAACCGACTCTCAATCGTTCATATTTTTCATCATGAGGGCTTTAGGTAAAGAAGGCTTCTGCATCATGCTGCCTTTTAACGCTAGTTTAGATGATTTTAAGGACAACAAGAGCTCAAACTTTCACTTAGATTTAGCTCAACACCCTGATTTTCAAGAGGAGTGGGAAGTAGCTCTGACGGAAATGTCTTAACCCCATACCTTTTACAATGTACCACATGAGGAAGCTTACTTAGAGAGAATAGAGAGAAAAACATCAAGATCCGGCCACAGAATCACAGATACAGAGTGGATAGGAGGAGGGTGCTATGATACCCTCAAAACATTCAAGACGGAGATGAACTTTTTTTTTAGAAAAAACAATTTGAACATCCTTATGGTTTACAACATTCAGACACATTTTGATTTTGAAACCGCAGGACGGATTCACTTACCTTTTCACTCAGTTTTAGCACAAATCACGAGTATGAAACGGGGCGAGTGGTTTTGATTTGACCAAAAGTAAGCTCCTTTTCCGGTGGATGTGAGAGGGGGTTTTTATCTTTTTTTCTGCTACAGCGGTATCATAGCGCTACAGATGGTTGGAGATGTGTCTGCACTGTTGTTAAGAGTGGTGGAAGTTCAAGGGAAATATGGTGATATTACCCTACGTTTTAACCCTGCGTACTGTTTACCTCTGGCTTAATGACACAAAGGAAAAATGAAATAAAAACTGATCAAAACAAACCAGTGGATTTCACTTACGGAAAGTGCGTGCTAACGATTAACTTCAGACCCGGATTATAAAACGAGATGTCAGTATCAGCAGTCAGTATCCACAAACCCTCAGATGCAGTTGCTGAGGAAGACGAGGAAGGGCCAGAAAAAATTGATCACGGTTTCAGTAAGCCTGAGGGGAGATTGCCAACGCTTTGTACATTTTTATGATAGGCAAGTAGGGGGAGCTGTGTTTTCTGAAATGGGGAGTTCTGTATGGAGCTTGATCTCAGTCTTTTGGAGAGTCAGGTGAAGCTTACACTACTTACTTCAAACTTATTATAAACATAGAGCTGCATCACAGACAAGAAGATCCAAATGACCTGATCTCAGCTGTGTTTACCAAATTTTACACCTGGGGGTCCAAAGGTCGGACTGGTTACCCCAGACTGCCTGTTTGTGTTGAAGTGCTGCTATCATTTAGAACTCAATGAGTCCTCCTCCAGCGAAGAGAGGAGGAGCTCTTAAGGACAACAGGCAGTGGACAGCAGCTGCAGTTTAACACTCAGACAGGATGGAGCTGTATCTGGACCTTCTGTCCCCACCATGCCGCACCGTCTTCTTGTTTGCTAAAACTCTCAGGATCCCTTTTGAGTTTAAGCGTGTTGAACTTTCAGAAGGTAAACAGACTCACAGTTAGAGACTCTTAAGTGCATCTAGGTTTTAAGTGTTGCCTGTTGAAAGTTTAAAATCAGAAAGTCTAGAGGAACTGTTCACTTTTACTTCAAAGATTCCTGTTTTGTCCCATAAAGCTTAAAAAGCATTCCTCTTCTATCAGTTCACATCTTGTCTTACCCAGAAAACTTTGGGTCCAAACAAACAGGCTGGGGAGTACAGTTACATTGACCCTTGAACTTCTGTCTCCTCCTGCAATATGTCTGCTGAGAGAGCTGATATTCATTTGTTAGTGTTGGGGGGTGCAAAGTGGTTAAAGCACATGATTTCACTGCTTCATTTCTGTCTGATTTTTTTCTTTTGTTCCAGGGCAACAGTACAGTGAAGAGTTTGAAAAACTCAGCATTGTAAAAAAAGTTCCTGTTCTAAAGGATGGGGACTTTGTTCTGACAGAAAGGTAGAAATGTTGAATCAAGCTCCTTTCCCAGTTTGTGCTGACTCGTGCAGCTCAATTTACTCCTGTCTGCTCAGTTTGGTTGTGTATTCTACTCTCACCAGTTGGGGATTGTAATTGCGCATCAGCAAAGGATGTTCAGAGCTGCTAATTTAAAAAAAAACATGACAAGGGTAAACTTTTTAGCAATCAGTGCACAGGCAAAGGTCATCGTCCTAAGATTGTTCTGTGTCACAGCACGGCCATCCTGAAATACCTGTCTAGGAAGTGCTCGGTGGCTGATCACTGGTTCCCGGCTGACCTGCAGCAGCAAGCTCTGGTTAATGAGTACTCATCTTGGCAGCACCTGAACCTGCGGTCACACTGTTCAAAGGTCTTCTTGTTCAAGGTTTGTTTGTTAGATTTGTGGGAGGTCAAACCTTAGCACTCCTGTCTCACAACAATAAAGCCAAGTTCTGTGTTCTCCTCATGCATTTGTGGGTTTTCTTTGGGCACTCTGGTTTCCTTCCACAGTCCAAAGACAGGGTGTATAGATTAATATATTATTTTAAATGGTTTTTATAGGTGTGAATAGGATTTAGGGATAGGCTCCAGACCCTGAAATGGGATTAAGTGGGTTCAGAAGATGGATGGCTGGATGGATGGATGGATGGATAAATGGATGGATGGATGAATGGATAGATGGATGGGTGGATAGATGGATGGGTGGATGGATGGGTGGGTGGATAGATGGATGGGTGGATAGATGGATGGGTGGATAGATGGATGGGTGGATAGATGGATGGGAGGCCAAAGGCAAGATGTCGTGGTCATACCTCCGTAATCGGCTGAGTGACCAAATAATATATTTACTTTTTTTTGGTTTTTATACACTGGTTTTATCAGTTATTCTAATGTATTTAATTATGTTTTTAATCTGTGTCTTAGTGTTTTCTTGTTGTCTGTGTGGGGATCCCTGCAGTTTTTTTATTCTTCCAATGTGATTTAACTATTTAAAATGGCAAATAAAAAGACTGATTGATATTGAGAAGAGTAATGGAGAAAGATATTGTAACACAAGAAAACCACGATTGACCAAACTGTGCAAACTGTTACCTGCAGACTCTGTTTCCAGTAATTATGGGCTCTGAAGTCTCCAAAGAAAAGATGGACGCTTCTCTTGAGGATCTGAGACAGTCCCTAGACCTGCTGGAGAAGAAATTCCTTCAGGATAAATTGTTCCTTGTCAGCAACAAAATCTCTCTGGCAGATGTGGTGGCAGTAGTGGAGATCATGCAGGTAAGAGAAGAGGTCAAATTGCAGCATCAGTCCTGTTGCTGCATGATTTCTGCTTTATCCCGGAGTCCATTGCGATTTCTTGTTCAGCTTTAAATGTACAAAGTATGAAGTATCATATGATATCTGCATGAAAATACACAACTACAATGTAACATTGTGTCCAGGCCCGTTGTGTCCTGTGCGTCATTTTTAAGATACTGAGTGTTGCTGCTCACCCGCAGTCAGTTCAACCCTGAATCTAAAACAGAATAGAAAAACCTGGACAGTGCTCATCCTGGCCAACCTTCAAATGAAAGTATAGTTTCATTCATCTTTTTGATTATTGTGAGTTCTTCCTCTCAGTTCAAAATAAAAACGTTTGAAAGTATCGGAATCTGCACGGTGGCACAGTGGTTAGCGCTCTTGCCTCAGAGCAAGAAAAGTCCCAGTTCAAGTCCTGGCTGGGGGACTTGAAACAGTGTCATCAATGGGGGACCTTTCTGTGTGGAGTTTGCATGTTCTCCCCGTGCATGTGTGAGTTTTCTCTGGGGACTCCGGCTTCCTCCTACTGTCCAACGTTACTCCAAATTACTGGTTACTCTAAATTGTGTATGGTTGTGATTGTGGCCCCTGCGTAAGACTGGTGACCAGTCCAGGGGTATCCCCTGCCTTTGCCCATGAGTAGCCAGGTTAGGCTCTGGCAACCTCGTGACCCCGAAAGGGATAAAGCGGTTTGGAAAATGAATGAATGAAATTAAACCACAACCCCACATGCTGTGCACTTCATAAAATCAAACTTAGCACAATTTCATTAAAATTCTAATTTTGGTGACAAGTCTGAATCTTGTCTGAAACTGAATCTTGTGCTAACACCGCCTTGATAAAAATATGAAAATATGAATGACTTTTGCCTGAATAGGCATTCCTGCAGGGCAAAAAGAAAAGAAAATTCAAATCAGAGTTGATTAATTACAGTAATAGCACCAAATAATTGCATGCCTAACACCATCTACCTTTGTTAGGAGAAACCATAGTAACATTTTTTAACAACTAAATGAATCATATCATACACGGTGTAATTTATATTTTGTAAAATTTGGGGGAGAAAAAAAAAACAAGTCTCCGTATCAAGACCTTACCAGACCAGATGAATATGCATTTACTGCCTTTGTTTTTGTATTAGTGGTCTCTTGCGATGGTTTGTTTGTTTTTTGCGGTCTCACAGTTTTGCCTATTTTTGTGCACTCTTGCATGCTTTTTTTCACAGGGCACGTGCATCCTAATTGGCAGTAGAACCCTTGTCAAACAAAGTTCCTCTGTGCCATGTCTACGGCACTGGTCAGTCTCTAATAGGCACAGTTCTCTAATAAATGCCAGGTCTAACTGGCATTTATTACATTAGACGCCGGTCTCTAACAGTTGCCGGGCTCCCTTTAAGACAACCTCCCTGCAGATGCCAAGTGTCTGTGGTATTTGCGTTGTGAGCCAGTGTAGCGATGGCTTATTCAATTTACTGTTTAAACTTCGTGCTGTGGCAAAGAACATTCTGGGGAGGAATCTGCACCACATTTTGGATCCAAAACATTTCTGGAAATGGTTGAAGCAGATGGTAATATGGAGAAGACAGCTGCAAAAAACAAGGTGGTGGAAGTGCACCGAGGGGCAAATTACAAAAACTGGTTTGAACATGGATTATTCAGCAAAGACGGAAAGGTGCGCATGCTTCCAGGAAAATGATTGGTATGAAAGCGAAGAGGATTTTTGATACGGAGATTGATGACTTTTCTAAGAGAAAAGGAACGTTCACAGCCAGTGCTAATCAGAACAGAAGACAATGTTCTCATCATTTCAAGAGATTCTGAAATGTTCAGCCACAGTTTCTTGTGGATTTGTGACCAAATTTAAAAATGAATCCATTAGCATTACCATTTTGTCTGTGATGGAATAAATGTCGATCTGTCTCTTATAACTGTCGGGCTGCCTGCCACATTTTTGGAATAAATGCCGGGCTACTGTTAGAAGATATACAAATGATGTATTTGCTTGGCAAAGATGATATTTGGTTTCATTCAGGGGCGGCTCCAGGATAGGTAGCTTAGAGGTTGCGAAGTGACTGAAGGAGTTGCTAATTTGTTTTTATGTAAAATTACATTTCCAAGAAGGAAAGTAACAGGAGCATATATTCATAGATGACAAAACGCCATCACAGCACAAACACACAGCAAAAAATTATTAACCATGATTACAGTCCAATGTGTGGAAACACTTTAAATTTAGCAAAGCCACTTTATGAAGTTTATCAAACTAAAATGTGAATTGATTTGACATTCATTCTTGTTTACTTGCTTGTTTGTACACATCTAATTTACACTTGATTCTGTTGCAAGAAACACAAGGAATCTGGAAAACATCTGAGTCACACTGATTGGATTTTTGGCTAAAGATGTTTTAGATCAATTTTAGGTCAGTGAATTGGATCATTCAAAATGAACAAATGTCGACTATGAATCAGATCAGCAAAAACAAATTATAATATGAATCAAATTAAACTAAATAAAATGAATAGTTAAACCTTTAATGCAGAAAAAGGCAGCTGAGAAGAAATCTTCTGTAAATGAAGCTTTGTGGAAAAAATATTTTAATGGATTTTTGTCCTGAAGAAGTTGAACTCTGGACCTGTTGGCGGTCCTGCTGGCCCTTTCCTGGGTGGCTGACGTGACTGCCCGGCAGGTGGAAATCCTGTATCTGCTATAACATGCGTGTGTTGGGGGGGCTCTGTCACTGCTGCCTTGGCGGGGGTCTTGGTGTGGGGGTTACCAGACACTTCCCCTCACATTAGATTCCATTATCCACCTCAGGAGAACAAAAACACTCACTTAAGCACAGTGGTCAGCTGACATTTGCACAAATAGTATGCGTGACAGAATGAAATGCCTTGTGTTGATTTGAATGAATTAATTTGTGTGTGTGAATTTTTATCTGTTGATATGTCTGTATGGGAAGATTTGTGGAGCCAAAAAGTATGTTTGTAAAATGTGAAAATGTGTTTGTGGACATGCACTGCCCTTTAGACTAACATTTACACCCAACAGCCCATGGTAAGTTTCCATTAACTTGTTGCTTTATGATTCTCTTATTTTCTTTTCCGTCTGGCCCAATGAAAAAAAAAAGAATAAAAAGTATATTCATATAAATAAATTATTAAGACTACTGGGAACAATAAAAAAATATGGGAGTTCAAACACAAATATATAAAAAAGTTAAGATTACTACTTCAGGGATTTTGCCTATTGCAGGTTATTCTTTGAAAATGACTACAGGGATTAACGAGGGACCATAGTATGCAAAAAGAAAGACACTTTTTGAGGAGAAAAAAAGTCCTTTTTTTGCCCCTGGGTGCACACTTCCTCTGAGAAGACACTTGGGGGTGGGGGTTTAACATTTCTTTTTTTCGTGTGCTTAAGCCTTTTGCAGTGGCCTTGGATGTGCTGGAGGGGCGGCCAAAGCTGAGTGCCTGGAGAGACAGGGTGAAGAAGGAGCTTGGAGAAAAGCTTTTTGAAGAAGCTCACGAGAGGGTTCTAGACTCCAAGGCCCTGCAGCAAAAGATGCAGAACAACAGCACTTTGGAAAAGCTGAAACCCAAGTATGAGAAGCTTTTCCGCTAAAAAAGTGTGAAGACAAAGAAATTACAGCTCCACAATGTCCTGTCTTGAAAGGATTCTGATGCAGGTTTAGCATAAAGAGTTAAACAATCTTTGAACCATCTCAAAGAAATGAAGGTCTTCATTAAACTGTGTAGCTGCATAAAACTCCTTCTTTGTCATCAGTGAATAACCAATAAAGTCAAAGGCTTAAGAAAAAAAGACTAGAATTTAAAAAAACTCTACACACTTCTCATGTTTTTTTTAAATTATTTAAGCCTCTCAAGTTTCTACAGCTCACCACCAGGCTCTAATCTGCATTACAAACTGCTTCATTGATAAAAGCAATGACAAAGAAAACACTAAACACCAACATTTGAAACAAATATTGATCCTTTCAATACCCTTAAATGGTCTTGAAATTTATTTAAACTAAAAATCCATAGTTGACCTTAAGGGAACCTGAAAAATCAACTTTTTGAGCTTTTAAGTGTATTATAATGTTAATTCCTCACCATAAACAACCACAATGAGGTAATTTGATCTGTTCAAGCATTTCTGGGTGTTCTTCTAAAAACTTGCCCTCAGAGCACCAGCCCCTCCCAATCCACAAAAACGAGCGAGCTCTCACAAGCTGACATAGACAGGTAAGAATGGCCCCTTCCAGGATGAGTCTGTGATGCCATCACTGCCTTCACATACACACCACAGTTTTCCGTGAAGCTTGCAGTGATCAGCCAAACGCTTTCATTTTAAATGAACAATACCCTATATCTTTAAATATTGACTTAATAGAGTCCACCTGTGTGTCATTTAATCTCAATCCACCTAAAATAACAGGCCGAACAAGGAGATCACTGGTCAGAGATGCAGCCAGGAGGTCCATGGTGACTCTGGATGAACTGCAGAAATCTTCAGCTCAGGTGGAGGAATCTGTCCATAGAACAACAATCAGTCGTGCACTGCACACATCTGGACTTTATGGAAGAGTGGCAAAAAAAAAGTCATTGTTGAAAGAAAACCACAAGAAGTCCCGTTTGCAGTTTGCTATAAATCATGTGAGTGACCCAGTAAACGTGTGGAAGAAGGAGCTCTGGTCAGATGAGACCAAAATGGAACTTTTTGGTCTAAATGCAAAGCTCTATGTGTGGAGCAAATCTAACACTCTGAACACACCATACCCACTGTCAAACATGGTGATGGCAGCATCATGCTCTGGGGCTGCTTCTCTTCAGCAGCGACAGAGAATATGGTTAGAGTTGATGAGAAGATGGATGGAGCCAAATCCAGAGCAATATTGGAGGAAAACCTGTTAAAGTCTGAACAACACTTGAGACTGGGGCGGAGATTCACATTCCAACAGGACAACCATCCTAAACATAAAGCCAAAGAAACAGAAACAAGATTACTGAAAAAAGATCTGGCCAGAGCATTTCATCAATTTGGACGAGGTTCCACTCACCTTTGATATTCCTGTGAATTATTTTATTATTCACTGTGGATAAAACGGGAGCACGTACGGTGAATGTTCGCACCACAGGGAATGAGAATTCATCCTTCACTGTAGTTCTCGCCTGCCAGGCTAATGACCAGAAACTTCCACCCATGGTTATTTTCAAGAGATAGACTTTGCCAAAAGAAAACTTTCCAGCCGGCATCGTCATCAAAGCTAGCTCGAAGGGATGGATGGATGAAGAAAAGATGAGTGAGTGGTTGAGAGAAATTTATGTGAAGAGACTGGATGGCTTTTTTCACACAGCTCCGTCCCTATTGATCTACGACTCCATGCGCTCACATGTGACCGATGATGTCAAAAAACAAGTGAAGCACACTAATTCAGTGCTCGCTGTCATTCCGGGTGGATTGACAAAAGAACTCCAGCCGCTAGATGTTGGCGTCAACAGAGCATTCAAAGCTAGACTGCAAACTGTGTGGGAGCAGTGGATGACAGAAGGCGAACACACGTTCACCAAGACGGGGAGACAGCGCCGGACGACATACGTTGCTATCTGCCAGTGGATCGTAAATGCCTGGGCTGATATATCAGTCTCACCTGTGGTCTGAGCTTTTGTAAAGGCAGGAATTGTCACTGAACTGCCAGACAACAACAGCGACACAGCGGTGTGTTGAATGCCAGATTCGCCCAGCTGTTCAATTCGGACACTGAAGAAGAAGAATTCAAGGGATTCATAGATGAGGAATGAACTGATAAAGAGAGCTTTACCTGTTTCTTGTGTGTTTACAGTTGAACAAGGTTGTACATATTGTGAATTTGGACATTAATGTTTGAACAATATTGAGTTATGCTATTGCTTTAGAGTTATTTGAGTTATTGTTATTGCTTTGCACTATAACAAGTGTTACTATTTTGTGATTGCACAAACGTTTAATTTACCGTAACAGCATCAGAATGTTTTTTATGCGTTTACTGAATGGAGGAAAAGTTCCCCTCCACTATGTGATATAAATGTTGCACTACATGTTATACCTTGCTGTTGTTAAAAGATAAACTGTGTCACAAAAATACTAATACTTTACCTCTGAGAAAATAATAAAACAGTTGTTTATTCATTTTGGGAGTGAATGGAGTTGTCAGAAAGCTGATTTGTAATCTATTAATAAAGTTAGACTGACCTATCTGACTGTTTTGTGGACATTCCCTTTAGCGCAGCACCGTCTAATGGATGCATAACGTAACCCCCGCCTCTACTGTAGCGCCTTATAATGCCTTATATATGGAAAAAGTTTAAAAATATGTCATACATTGAAGGCGCGCCTTGTAGTATGGAAAATAAGGTATTTTTGAAAGCCACTGTACCTCACTGGTTGCACCACTAATGTTAGCTTGGGGTTGATAGCCAGCAGGAGAGAGTGTAAACAAAAGGTTGATGAGAAGTCAGAGCAGGCTTGCTCCGTACCAATTACAACTAAGAGGTGAATTTCTGATGAACTCTTGCACTATGTCCAAGGAAACAGTCTTGTCTAAAAACAGCAAAACCATAATTAAAAGACCACTGGAAACGCTTTGAAAATTGATAAAAAGATGATCGGAGTAGGACTTTTAAGTCTTTTAGACCATTATATCAACAAAAACAAATGACAGTTTCCCAGCATGCTCTTGTTTGTTCAAAACAGAATCCATGTAAACTGGTGATTTAATTAAAACAGTTGATGACATTGTTTCTGTCCTTTTCGTGTGATGATGCCTGTTAACTTTACCTGGTTGTTCAGGCAAAGCTAAGCATCACAGGCTTTCAGTTTTACAATCGTAATAATAATAATAATAGCTGTAAACAATTCAAAGAGTAAGTAGATGCCCTGGGGAAACATTTGACGCAACCTATGCTTCCTTAAGTGCATTAATTACATAAAAACAAAACAGAACTAGAGACTGAACACTGATCGATCAGGCCATTGAAGTCATCTAGTGGCAAATGAAAGAAGTGGGCAGGGGGCTGATTTGACTGCCTTCAGGTCAGATCTTCCATTTTCTTCTTTCAATGTGTTAACATTATAGAAATTCATTAAAGCTTTAAAGGACATAGGAAATTGGCTTTTTCTGTCTAATATTTACATTTGAATAATTGAAAAAAATCATACAAATATTTTCCAGTAGTTTTCGAAGTATGCACTCGAACACCAGATCTTAATCTTTTCTTTTGTTCAAATCTAAATAAATAAATATGAAGATAAAGCCAGCCTCTGTCTTTGTCTCTTGACCACACTCAAATTCCGTCAACTGTTCACAACAGTTGCTGCAATAGTTCTAGCTCAAAATGAAGCTTGTTGTGCCTGCAGCCGGGGGAAGCAGAGACACCCAAGGCACCTGCACAAAAACCTGCTGTGGACTTCAGAGGCCAAGCAACATAAAGCTCAGAAATCAAGACTCAGATGTTTTGCCTCATCTCAAGCCTTTGACTCCAAAAAGTTCTTTGACCAGGATACTAGAGGATTCCGTCGCTCCCACATACTGGCTATCCAAACAGTTGATTGGTCTGTGCAGGTGAAGTAAATCTGAAGGAGCTTCTCTTCAGTCCTGGTTAGAGGCTGCTCCTTAATTCACATAAAGAGGTCTATCTTGGCAGAGACAGCTTTGCAGCCCGTTGTGGAGAAGTACTGTCCCTGAACAGGATGGAAGATTAAGTCCCGCCCAACAGCTTCCACCACGTCGCTCCGTTGACAGTGGCCACGCTGACAGAGCTGCGAGCGCACGCAGCGCTCCACGTGGCCTCGGCTCAGTGGCAGGAAGGGGACAAATCGTGTGATGAGCTTCTGCTGGATGATGCTAGATTGGAAAAAGCCGCCTGCAGAGACAAACTCCTGTCAGATATTGATATGATAATATCTTATTTTAGAAATGCTTTAAAGGCAAAAAAGGACAAGATAAAAAAAAAAATAAAGAATGAAACATCTGAAAGATAGTGAAGGAGAAAAGAAGTAGTAAAAGCCTTCCCTCTCTAATGAGTACACTTCAGTTTCACATGTACACAAAAATGATTACACACAGATAGATATAGACATAGAAACATCCCACACTCATTTGTCATGCATAAACACTCATTGGTTCCATTTAAATTCTACTCCCCACACACCCAAGTAAACACCCACAGGATTCAAATTTATATTCACCTGTGTTTTGAAATGTACATATGAATTCACATATTTCAACTGATATTTTTTTTTCGTGAACTCCTTTATGTATGGAGATTGTTTCAAGTGTAAACTGGTTCTGTTCCACAGCCTTGCTCCACATATGGATACACATTGTTTTTGTGTTTGGCCTAGTCTATATAATTACAACGAAGTAATAGGCTACCAAAAATTTTTAAAACAAATAAACTTACGAGAATTAAATAGTAAAATTATGAGAAAAAAAAGTTGTGATTTTACAAGAATAAACTCTTAGAATTATGAGTAAAAGAGTAAATATTTTATAAAAATAAAGTTATAATTTAATAGATTTCAAGTCAAGAATGTATGAGATTTAAGTGGTTAATTTTTAAAAATAGTCTGTTTTCTAAGAACTAAACAACATAACTAAAACTAGATAACTAAACAACTACACACGTGGACAAAATTGTTGGTACCCCTCAGTTAAAGAAGGAAAAACCCACAATTCTCACTGAAATCACTTGAAACTTACAAAAGTAACAATAAATAAAAATGTATTGAAAATTAAATAATCAAAATCAACCATCACTTTTGAATTGCTGATTAACATAATTATAAAAAAAAAAAAACTAATGAAACAGGCCTGGACAAAAATGATGGTACCCATAACTTAATATTTTGTTGCACAACCTTTTGAGGCAATCACTGCAATGAAGCGATTTCTGTATTTGTCAATGAGCGTTCTGCAGCTGTCAACAGGTATTTTGGCCCACTCCTCATGAGCAAACTGCTCCAGTTGTCTCAGGTTTGATGGGTGTCTTCTCCAAATGGCATGTTTCAGCTCCTTCCACAGATGTTCAATGGGATTCAGATCTGGGCTCATGGAAGGCCACTTTAGAATAGTCCAACGCTTTTCTCTCAGCCATTCTTGGATGTTTTTGGCTGTGTGTTTTGGATCGTTGTCCTGTTGGAAGACCCATGACCTGCGACTGAGACCAAGCTTTCTGACACAAGGCAGCACATTTCTCTCCAGAATGCCTTGATAGTCTACAGATTTCATTGTACCTTGCACACATTCAAGACACCCTGTGCCAGATGCAGCAAAGCAGCCCCAAAACATTACTGAGCCTCCTCCATGTTTCACCGTAGGGACAGTGTTCTTTTCTTCGTATGCTTGGTTTTTGAGTCTATGAACATAGAGTTGATGTGCCTTACCAAAAAGCTCCAGTTTGGTCTCATCTGTCCAAAGGACATTCTCCCAGAAGCTTTGGGGCTTGTCAACATGCATTTTTGCAAATTCCAGTCTGGCTTTTTTATGATTGTTTTTCAGCAGTGGTGTCCTCCTTGGTCGTCTCCCATGAAGTCCACTTTGGCTCAAACAACGACAAATGGTGCGATCTGACACTGGTGTACCTTGGCCTTGGAGTTCACCTTTAATTTCTTTGGAGGTTGTTCTGGGCTCTTTGGATACAATTCGAACGATCCGTCTCTTCAATTTGTCATCAATTTTCCTCTTGCGGCCACGTCCAGAGAGGTTGGCTACAGTCCCGTGGGTCTTGAACTTCTGAATAATATGAGCCACTGTTGTCACAGGAAGTTCAAGCTGTTTAGAGATGGTCTTATAGCCTTTACCTTTTAGATGTTTATCTATCATTTTTTTTCGGATGTCCTGGGACAATTCTCTCCTTTGCTTTCTGTTGTCCATGTTCAGTGTGGTACACACCTTTTCACCAAACAGCAGAGTGACTACTTGTCTCCCTTTAAATAGGCAGACTGACTGATTATGAGTTTGGTAACACCTGTGATGTCAATTAAAGGACACACCTGAGTTAATCATGTCAGTCTGGTCAAATAGTTTTCAATCTTTTATAGAGGTACCATCATTTTTGTCCAGGCCTGTTTCATTAGTTTGTTTTTTTAAATAATTATGTTAATCAGCAATTCAAAAGTGATGGCTGATTTTGATTATTTAATTTAAAAAAATTTTTTTTTTATTGTTACTTTTGTAAGTTTCAAGTGATTTCAGTGAGAATTGTGGGTTTTTCCTTCTTTAACTGAGGGGTCCCAACAATTTTGTCCACGTGTGTAACATAAACAACAACAAAAAAAAAGAATCAATAATGTATTTCAGTCTGAGAGAGAAAGTGTGTAGACTTCAATGAATCAACATTGTTTTATTATAAGTAAGCTATCCGCAGTATTGTTGCAGAGGTTCAAATAGATTATAGCACATTGTAAAATCAATGTGCAGCCATTTAAATTTTGTTTTTCTAATCATATAAAATTATGATTAGAAAAACAAAATTTAAATGGCTGCAATGAATTATTTAGTCAGCATATATTGTGGATGGAGGATTACAGAAGCAACTATATTTTATTATATATTATTTTCAAAAAAGCATGCTAAATTATTACTATTTTCCTCATAATTATACGAGTTTATTCTAGTAAAATTACAACTTTTATCTCATAAATGCATTACTTTACTGTCATAAAATGACATTATTAAATTTATTATTGAAATTTTTTTACTGGAGGCCATAATACTTCGTCATAAGTTTACCTTTTTCCATAAAATGTTATTTGTATTCTTTTTTATTAATAACTTTTGCATATTTTTTAGTCCTACATATTTTTCAGCTTTTAATATTTTTTGGGCTGTATAGTATTATACCATATTGTGCAGCTTCAGTTCTTTTGACAGTATGAATAAAATGTGTAACCAAGATATATACTTTGCGAATAGCTTGTATTGCTTTTCTTACGTATTGAAAGTTAATTGAATCTTGATTTAAAATTATTCCCTTAATCTTCTATGCAATAAGAAAATATGGTAAAAAAAAATAATGGGCAGTATAAAGCAGTGAAGAGATTTTTAGTTCAGAATACCTTTAGCTCCATTTAAAACTGAGATGCTTCTGAGCAATTTAGTTTGCAGCAGAGGTGTGGACTCGAGTCTCTTGACTTGGACTTGAATCAGACTCGATTCATGAATTTGACAATTTTAGACTCGACTTGGACTCCCATAGCCCTGACTCGTGACTTGAGTCGGACTTAGACCTTAATAACTCATGACTTGACTCGGACTTTTGGCCCTCTGACTTGGAAAGAATTGTCATTTTCCCCCAAATCCAAAGATTAAAAAGTATATTGACAAAGCCAGCACCACGGTCTCTCTGTTTGTTTACTTCCGTGTGAATTCGGCACAACATCCAATTAAATTAGGGCCACGTTAGTTTGATCCGTCACTCCAAACAATCAAATTGGAGAAAAACATTGCTCCCTTAAAAGCTCTTGTTTACCAGTGTTATTTCGTTCCTGTAGAAAAGTTATGAAGTTGTCAACAAAAAACGACTTACAGTTTTCAGAACATGTGGATAAAAGGATTACTGACAGAAACTCAACAATGACAAACTTCACCCAACTCGGGAAGCTACAAAGACCGGTAAGTTCTGTGAAAGCTGAGGCTAGCTTACCGGCTCAAGCTGCAATGCTAAAATGAATGGGACGGTCTGTAAGCGTAAACGTTACATTGTGTGGGAGTGCAGACAGCTCAGAGTAATCATAGAGTTGACACAGATAGTTTTGATATTTCCACAGCTCAGACCCTTACCTGGGATCTGGGTGGGACGCGATCCTGCGATCTTGGCTGTTTCCTGATATAAATCTGGCAAACGTTAAACAGACTTCACTGAGCTCATGCAGGAGGATTTTTGTCTCATTGTGCTGTGCTTTGTGGCATTGTGTTTTGGTCAAGAGCCCTTCTTTCTCGGGAATCTTAATAATTTCTGTTTTCCTTTTTTGGTCTCATCCAGTGCTTCTCTCTTCACAGTCACAATTTTGTTGAAATGACACATACGTTTAAAAAAACCTGCTGACATGACCTCTGTCTTTGCCGGGTTGGCATCAGAAATGATCCAAACTCTTTACATTTTTGCAGTCAGTCATCTTTTTCTTCTCCTGTTTGATCCTCATCATTACCAGGGCTGGGCAATACGGCCAAAAAAATCTAATCTCCGATTTTCTCCCTGCTTTAAATTTCTTTAACAAAAATTACAAATGACAGAATATATGAACAAAACCCATATTATTTTAACATTTTCTTTGGAAATAAACCAGCTGAAGAGAATTACTTTTTTTTTTTAGAAAACTGAATTGCATCAAAGTCGTTCATAAATGGTATGAACACGTTTTGGAGTCCAACGGTAAACTCAAAACCAAACATTCTGAGAAAACAAGGACAGATTTTTTTTTTTTATTCACTTAGGGTTGGTTTAGTCTTTTAGTATTTAAGTGGTTACCTCCTTGTTTGAAGGGGTTTTGTTGGTAGAGGGTCATGTCCTCTGTAAAAACCTTTCTGAGAAACAAAAATATGAAATTACAGAATTCTGGCCATTTTGGAAAATGTCTCGTTGTTTTCAAGATTTTCCTCACGTCGACATATTCTGACTTAGATTAGAACCACAACCCAACAAGTAGTCAAGGAATAGCGACTTCAAAAATATCTATCTATCTATATAGATATAGATATATGTACATACGACATTTTCACCAGGACACGTTACCTCATTTATGGTGGCAGTTACGCTCTAAAACAAACCTGCGATAGGTAAAATCCATGAAGTAGGATTAAAGATGTTTTGAGGAAATAAACAAAAACATTTTTACACATTTCCCTTTTTTCAAACTCCCAAAGTTCAAACCTTCATAAAAAATAAACTAAACTGAAAATTAAAACAAAAGCTTTCAAGTTTCAAAAGAAAACATAAAATAAAATAGAACACTAAACTGCTTGATCAGTTTTATTTGAAAACAAAGCATTAATTCTACAAAGAAATTCAAATATTTTCAAGTTTTGCAAAGCAAACATTGACAAACATTTTGTCAACATCCTGTGAATAAGCTAGCTTTTATTCCACCCTTCTGCAGCCTTTGCTCCTATCTGAACATCCCCAAATCCCTGTCAAAACAAGTTACAGAGCTCTCTTTCCACACCGCAGTTCACCTTTCTCGGTCTGACCGATTATGCTGCTGTTTTTCTTTTTTTTTTTAAACAGAGTGCGCTGTTCTGTGTCCTGATTGGTTGGAGACTTTGTCTATCAATCTTCTCCATGCTGTGTCTCCTGTGCAGAAAAGCGCAGTTCTCCAGATCTCCATAAATCTTTGATAGTGATCAGATCTTTGTCTTCATTCTATAATCCTGGATTTATTTTTCTACAAAGGTTTGAACTTTGAGAGTTTAAACAAGAGAGAAAATGTTCATGTCTGTCTGAGAAAAGTGTAAAGTGTGCAGTGAGGAGTGAGGAGGTAAACATCGGTAATCCTAACTCACGGATTTCACCTTCATGAGCTCTTTTTAGAAAGTAACTACAACAATAAACGAGGGAACACCGTACTGTTTAAAAAGTCATGGATATATGTCCATCTGCAGCAGAAGATGAAAAAATTGGACTTTATTTTCTCCCATTAGTTCAGGACACAGAGCTGCTGCTCATTATTATTTATTAAGTTGTGTTACAAATTCTCCCTTGCTTTATTTTCTCTTCTTACTGCTTTAAGTAAAGGAGCTTTATCCTCCAGTTCTGACTGGATCCTGTTATAAATCTCTAAATTTTCTGTTTTTTCATCAAGCCAAACTGAACACTGCACAGGTGAAGAGACTGCGGTGGTGGGGTTTTGTGTTCTTTCCAAAGGTACTATCTCAATATCGATAGCTATCATTTTTATCGCCCAGCCCTATGTTAAATTTATATATTTTATTTTAAATTGTTCTAAAACAAGATGTTTTCATGTACTTAGTTTATTATTTTGCGTCACCCTCCTTGTTTTCACACAAAAAAGTATCGATAACAATGCCCATCCCTAGTGATATATGTTCAATCAGACTATGTTTTTCTTCTCCTGTGCCTTAGATCAGTGGTCCCCAGTCACCAGGCTGTGGACTGGACAGTACTGGTCTGTGGATCAATTGCCCCCAAGCCACGGAAGAAATAATAAATTATTTAGTTTTGAATACAGAAAATCTTATTTTGAAAAGTAACCAGATTCTCTCAGCTACACCTTTGATCACTTGAGCTGTAAAGTTTGGTCAGGGGAGCAAAATTATCTTTTATTCAGAAAAACCTTTTGGTTTTGAAAATCCCTTCTCTGGATTACGTTAAAGTCACTTGAGGGTTAAAAGCAGTCCAGGGGCGTGCAACACAAGAACAGTTATATGTGGAACCCTTCTTTGCAAATAGGATACATGCAGGAACATACAGAAGAAAAGGATACAACTTCAAGACAAAAAAATAAAAAACAGACTACCAGGAGCCCTTATTAAAATATGGATTTATCGCAACAGGCGATTCCCACAAAGCTGCCTGTTTGCATAGAAATGTGACTTTACTAATACGTCTACATAAAAGCTCAAACAAGCTCATCCATTCAAATGATACAATTCACATAAGTTGTAAACAGCCAATCTTAGAAAGTATCTCCATCAAAGAAAAGAGGAGCAGTGTGTGCAGTGAGGGGGATGAGGGGGGCAGAGCTGTACAAATCAGTAATCTGATTTGTTTCTCATTGAGGATAAATAATGGATTTGTTGGTTACATTTTGTTACTATATTTCAGATTTTTTTTTAAAGCTATGATCTTATTTATAATAGTAAAATAAACTCATTTTAACCACTCCTGACACAGCACTAAATTAAGAAACCTTCATTATGTTTTTGTTTGTATGTCTATGTTTTTTATTAATTCTCCAAAATGCACACATCAGATGACCAAGTGAAATGATGAGCAAATCTATTTTCAGAACTGTTTATTATTAAGTGCAAAGCACATGTTCTTTTTCAAGTAAACTGTTTCTTTGTCATTGCACATTCGTGTGATATTTGTGCCACCAAACAGCCAGTCTCAGACAAGAGGGTTCATACTGATTGGTCAAGATTCTAACCAATCAAGTGTCTCTGCCTCGCATTGATGGTACTTGGAGGCAGAACTGGACTTTGTATCGGATCTGTTGGACCTAGATTCTGCAGTCTTCAACCATTCTGGCCCGTTTCTCTTTGAGCAGAACCCAGAAGGAGCAACAAAAACACAATAAGAATCTGTTCTGTATTTATTCATGTTAATGTAGAGACTAGTGTGTTTTTAAAATGTCCGTAGCAGAAAAATTGTCTCAGCTCCGCCTCCTTCCAGCCAGACGCAACATTATGATATGATTCAGTTTTGCATTTTTTTTTTCACGAAAAAAACATTGAAATATAAAAAATGCATTTTTTTTAATAAATATTGTGAAACACTGTGAAAATTAACATTTAAAGTTTAAAAAAATGCAATTTCTTCTTCTGATACATGAATTCTACTTTGGTGAGCTGTTATTTTCCTTAATGACTACTGCTGTTAATCTAATCCAAAACACTGTTGTGCAGCAGAAGAGATGTGCTTCATTTTTTTAAAATAACAAACAGATCTTCAAGAAAATCAAACTTTTTAACTAATATTTTCACACAGACCTGTTTAATGTATTGTTAGCAAATAAACTTTACAGTTTATTCTACTGTTTCAGGAGATTCTTAGTCATAAATTCACAAGTTTGACTAAATAAAATGTAATCAATGCTTAAAAAAAAGTATGCAAGATTTCATTCTAAAAATCGAGGGTAAAAGAGCATGTTCTGCATTAAAGCCTTAGTAGAAGACACCATGTTAGATAAATATGGCGATTTGAATAGATAGAATCTAGACTGAGCAGGCTTTTTGGTGGAACATCACAAGATACAAAAACTTATGAATGCAAAATCAAAAATAGGGCAAAAGCCAGATGAGAGACAACGCATCTGAAAACATTTGTGTTGCAAAACCAAAAATATTTTTTGAAAGTCAGTATTGATTGATTTTAAAATTTCAGTATTGATTTAAAAAAAAAAAAAAAAAAATTTACGCAAAAAAAGTTTTTGAATTCATATATTCAATATTTTCAATTGCAAATTATGAAATTTTATTCTTAAAACTTAACATTTTGTTTGCAATTTAGAACATTTTGATCTAAGAACTGACTTTAGCTTGCGATATGGTGACACAAAAATCACTCCATAACAATAAGGTTGGGGACCACTGCCTTAGATGATCATCCAAACACATTTCCTGTCAAATTCATTCAGAAATCCAAGTACTGTATTTTCCGGAGTACAAATTGCACTGGATTGTAAGACGCCGGAGAAAAAAATTGCATAACAAAGAAAAAAAACATACATAAGTTGATCTACATGTATAAGCTGCACTTTTAAGAAAAGAGTGTAAAGGCTCTGAACAAATTCGCCAAGTCAGGTGTAATGCTGCGTTCACAACAAACGTGATTCAAGTTTTAAATTGATGTCCACTTCCTCTTTAGACCCACATCAAATTTAGATGCTGAATGCTTTTCTAAAAAAGTACTGGTAATCACTAGGCCTGCACGATATGAGAAAAATCTGCGATAACTATTTGAAACTGCAATGACGGTATGACTTGCGATAAATGGCTAAATAGCATAAAAAAATACTAATATATTTTCATTACACTGTGGGAGTTTTATTTAAATAATTATTGGTTTTTAGGATGTTTTGCACAGTACCTGTGTTTGGAGAATGTCCTGAAGCCAAAGTATCTCCATATAACCGACATTAGGGGTGTAGCAGATCACAAAACCCACAGATTGGATTGTGTAAAGGTTTTAGAGTCACGGCTCAGATCATTTTTCAGATCAGTAAAAAGGAGAAGAAAAAGAAAAGCTAACTTATATTATGTACTTCAAAACACAAACACACATATATTTTATCAAAAATGTGCTCATTGAGGCCTATTTATAAAAACAAAACACTAATAACATCTTTGATCTCATGAAGTTCCTATATAAAAAAACTGCTAAATCTGTTCATATAGACTAAAGTGAATCATTGGGAGCTGCATCTTTAAAATAAATAAGATGGAAATTATTCAGTGTCCCCTGTCACTGCCATAAACTCCCCTCACTGAGCACAAACTGAGCCAGGGTTTTTTTTTTCCCAATGGGACAGCGACATCCATATACCAGGAAAATCTTTGGATAGCCTCAAAAATCCAGATGTGGAAACATGTTTACTGATGTTTTTTTGTAAAACTAAATAAACCTCATCATCCGCGTCTTATGAGTTAAACTCCTCTAAACACGGCAGGAGTGTTCGATTTTTTTGACACGGTTTCGAACAAGCATCAGGCAGCGACTTTGTTTAACGTTAAATTATAGATGGTGGATGCGAGAATCTGATGCACAAATTGTGTGTGGTTTGATAGGGAAATTGATTTAAATGATGCGCGCCCGCACCTTCTGTGGTACTTCTGTCTCTCTGTGATTCAGATTGATGACTGGCTAACCCGCATTAGTCCGAGGTAGGGAAAAAAAAGGAAAATAAGGTCTTGATGTAAATGAGAAAAATATCAAAATTAAAGAGAATGATCCTCCATGTTCAAAACATCCAAAGATTTTCCTCGTTTTGAATGACGCTCCTCCTACTGTCAGTATCAAATACTGATAAACCTAGAGTCCCTTCTAGAGATTGTTAGTGGAAACACCTGCAAAAGGGCAACCAGTTGTTAGTAGAAAAATTTCAAATATTTGAGCATATTTATGCTTTTTTAAAAAAAATCACTTCTGAGTACAACTGGTCAAAACTAAACAAAAAAAAGTGACTTATACTCCCAAAAATATGGTAATTCCAATTAGTTCACTTACTTTTTATAGCAATTGCATTTTTCCAAACCCAGCTACAGTACAAAAACTCACTGGTGTTGTTGTTGTAAACTGCCTGAGCAATGGCGTCTTCCAGGTCAGCCAACGTGATTGCTTCCCGTTCCTGTCCGGACTGTCGATTCTCTACAGCTGCCTTGTTGATGACCTCCTCCCCAGTGGAGCTGCCGCGTTGCAAAAAAACAGGAAGCTATGTTATTTGTGTTTCAAATGAAATCTAATTTAGGAAAAAAAAAGATTCAAGTTCTTTAAATGACCACTTGACAGTAAAAAGGTTGATTTCCACAGCTCTGTCTGCGGTGCGTCTCCGTTGCACTGACACAAAAAAATTAGAATGTTCAACAATCAATCAGAATAACTCCCTAGTTATTTTGTTTTCACACACCCCTCATATTTCAAAATATAGTTGTAGTTGTTACATCTTAGTTCATGGTTGTCTGGGCTTTTTTATTTTGATCTCCACTGCCTCCATGATCAAAAAGCAAGCACAGATGAACCAAGATGAATGGGCCTTCCTGCTCTCCCAGGATTGGAGCAACATCTTCAAGCAACAGGCGGACGGGAAAGGGGGGGATATGGACGAAGTCACCTGTCAAAGTTTAACAAGTAACTCCGCCTCAGTGACAAACAGCTGTTTTTGTACATGAAGATGATGAAGACGGAACATCTCAGTCAAAACATGTCATGTATGTTTGAAATATAGCGCATGTCAGAAACCAAAAGAACTAAGAATTGATTAGCGCTATTGACACTATGAACTTAATCACATGGATCAATCAGAATGTCTACATTGCCTCTGACATCCCTCCCTCTGCAATGCAACGCAAGCTTTATACAGGAGTACTATTTCCACTCCGCTCACGCATCAATGTTGTGGCAAAAAGCCAGAAAAATGGGAAACAGGTCCAGACTTCAAAATAAAAACTTTTGCACTTTTAAAATAAAACTTCATCAAATCTTATTTTATGTTAAAGGTGACATGCCCATGCAATAACGCACATTAACGCAGCAGTTAACGCAAGCATCCATTTTTGCCACAGACAACAAAAGTTTAATTTTGGAAAGTACAAAAACACAACATTTATGACACAATAAATGCATTTTACAAGGACTCAATGAAGAAGGAGAAGAAATAGGGCCTGACTGCTTAAGTTTTGGATGAACTACTCTACACGGGGGTACCAGGACAAATCGCTATTCCAGGAGGCAGGTGGGAGGGGGACCGACCATAGATGCAATAAAGGCAATGTATATAAACTGACAGTCATGGGAGTAACTCCCCACGCAACGCAACAGAGACGTGCCGCAGACAGACCACTGTAAATAAAGGGTAAGAAAGAAACTTCAGCAGTCTTCTTTGCAAGGTTTTGTAAACATCTTCATCTATATCTAAAGTTTAATTACTTTAGAACTTTCATTTTTTCTTCCTGCAGCATTCTGACTGATTTCAACGTTTAAGCAAACTTGAGCATTCCACTTAGTGGTTGCAGAGAGAGAGGGTTTCTGCTTCTTTTGGTGGATCTATCTAAAGTCTCACTCCTGCTTTCAAACATTCAGATTGAAGAACAACAGACAATGTTTGCTGCAAGCAAAAGATTGTCCACAAAAGATCTGCAGTGAAGTGAGAAGGTCTCAGAGCAAAGCAACACTTCTGTACCCGATGAACACATAGACAGCCTTGCGGTAGTTTGTGCAAAACACAACATGGGAAGGACCCAGGAAAGGCTCCAGCACGTCCACCAGGCCAGGAGGCATCTTCTCCATCTCATCAAAAATGAAGATGGAGTGAGCACATTCTGTCAGGTTCCCCTGCACCCAGCTCTTCAGCTCCTTCTGAAAACAAAAGAAGCATCTTTGGGTCCTGCAGAAGTTTCCTGCTTAAAACCTTTAACAAATATGAGCAAACTTAGCTATTCTCACTGAAACACACACAAACACACAACAAGAATATTCAGTCTGCCTACAAAGGCTCCAAGTGAATATGTCAGACCTAAAATCAGCAGACCTCACCCTGTACTGTTGGACCCGATGGGGCACGGGGAAATGAAGTGTAGAAACAAACTGGTGTACATATGGGCTGTTCATGGCTGCAGCAAAGAGGTGAGTTCCCAGCATGCTGCTAACCAATGTCTTTCCTGTCCCCGATGAGCCATGGAAGGACAGAACCAGGGGCCTTTCAGGGTTTTTATTTTGAAGAAACTGTACCACTTCCTCTGACACAATGTCCTGAACCAGGTGCTGACCAAAGACATTTTTATAGATGTCCCATTCCAAGTCTGTTCCAACACAAACAAAGAGACAATTTAAAGTCAGCAGGGCCAGACAAGACCGGCAAGTAGTCAATAGCTGGTGAAAATTCACCACCTACAAGTGAAGCAATCGGCACCCGGTCTCATGACAAACAAAAGTTTCATTTAGAACCTCACAATGAAAGCAACTTGGCAATTTAGACGAACGCTTTTTTTTTTCCTTCGTGGAAAGAGTACTTGTTTTTTTAAAGTACTAAGTAGACTTACTTGAATGTTACAAGTAGGTTTACTTTACAGACAGGGTTCTTCCACAAAAGTTATGGAAGTTGTGTTGTAGATAAATAGTCACAGGACAACAGATTGGAGGAAATTAAGGTTGTCAATTGGGATAAAGGACAAATTCAGTGCTAAATCCCCCTACTGCTGCTGTTTTCAAATCAGATGAAGTAATGACTCGGAAGCCTGGAAAATGCATATTAAAGACCCTAATTTTCAATTCTAACTTATGTGGTACAACACATGGCAACGTTTAGTGAAAGAGCTGTAGCCAAGTTCACAAGTTAAGGGTACAAATCCCCCCTATGAGAAGAAAGTAAGTGAATTTCAGGCCCTGTGCACTTTTATTAGACTAATCAGGCATTTTCACGTAACCCCCAAAAGTGTTTACACTTTAACACACTTAATTAATGCTCTGAATATTCCCCGTAAAAACAGGCAGAATGTTGTTCGGAACAGTAAGGTTAAAATAAAAGCGTTGGTGTTTAGGTGGCACATTTTAAATATTCAAACACAGGACTTCTTCCTAAAGTTCAAAAGCGGTGTTCGGCATTCTCCCAATTGAAACCTGACGATGAAAGAAATATTTACCGACAGCAACAATAAAGCAAAACAGAAGTATGTTGCAGATTTTAAAGCAGAACTGTCCTCATTTGCTGCCTGTCTAGCTTTTGGCTAACACACGTCAAAAAAGAGACCGCTCACCTCTGATGTTCGGCCTGAAGTCGCAGTCGCAGCTGTCTGAAATGCTGCAATAAAGCTTCTGAAAAACGCAAAGAACTGGACAATACCCCAATAACACGAGCAAGCACAGGACAGCCAGCATTTTGACTGCATAAAGCACCGGAAGCTGTAGTTTTTTTTTTTTTTTTTAATCTTCTGGGTTTTTTTTGACTGGTGATTTTTTTAACATAACTTTATTCAGAACATTTACACGACCAAAGAACCGAGAATAACAAACTATCCCAAGAGGACCTGGTTGCAGACAACATGGCGCGAGATCATCATTAGCCGGAAGTTCTCGAACCGAAAATGCACGCGCAAGAAATTTTTTTATTATTATTATTTTCGCGCAAAACATGGTGCGGGAGTGTTTTTTTTTTTTTTGTCCTTGGTCTGGATGGTTTAGGGTGAAATACCGGTAGATGGCGGTAATACAACAATTGTACGTCGATCAAACACCTTCAAACACCACAGAAGAAGAAGGAAAAAAAGCGTTAAGCCGCCCGAAACCACACCGTAAAGGTGCAGCGTGTTGCCGGGTTATATTTTCTTGCGCCTTTGTGATTTTTATGGAATTGTTTTTGTCATGTCTTCAAAGAATGGACGATGGGAAACTCTCGAGGCTCTAAGAAACTCCTCAAAGGGAAAGATTTCATTTGACCCGCACTGGTTAGATAGAGGCGAGGTGAGTTTACAGATGAACACAGTTCCTGAGAGGTTTAGCTTCTTTATTGGTTCAAGCTTGAGCATAATAATATGCTCCATTCCTTTACATTTGTTAATAATCACGAGAGGCTTAAGTCGTGTTCTTTATTGGTCTCAAACGAATCCAAATGAGACATTAATGTCTGGACTAACGTACATTTCTGAATTTAAATCATGTTTTTGTGGATTCAGTACCCCGCAATACCCCAAAAATGTAACCACAACGTAAATAACGGTGTTTTAGCCCAGTTTCACCGGTGTATAAAACCACACGGGCTGCCTCATCTAACATATCGATCATTTTCTTGTATATTCACTTAAAATGTGAAGTTCCTGGTTCTCACAATTTAATGTAAAAACTCCAAATCTAAAAATTTACTGCTAAGTTTTGTATTTTGGCCCTTGACATGTGTAAAAAACGGCCCCTCCTGCAACGACGTGAATTCTGCTTCTGTCATGCTGTGTTGTTTATGTATTTATTGAAACAAATTCGGTCGTGATGTTTCCACGTTGGTTAATTTTCTTTTAGTCTACTCTTAGTCTTGACCCTGATGAAATACCCCTCATCAATTACTCTGACCTTCTGCCCAGCATCAAAATAATGAGCCTGTTGAAGAAGGGTTAGACATTCCCGCAAACACTCCTAAACCTGCAGCAAGACTTTCAGAAGAACTGCTGGTATTGCTGCAGGCCGGGTAACAAAATGTCAGATATTCTTTAAAAAAACCAAAGGGCTCAGAAGAAGAATGTTATTCCTTTTTGTTTAACATATCATAGTGTTTTTGTTTTTTGCTTTCAAACCTCTAATGTGCTCTGGTCAAAAAGGTAAATTGTGTGTGGTTCTTTTATTCAGATCAGTCTTACACTGATTGGATGAACTGTGAATCAGTATTTGAAACTGGAAGTTTCCAGGCACTCTGCAAATCTAAGGAACTTTCTATGGGTTGTGTTTTAAAACCTAAAAGAATTAATCGTTTTTATTTTCTGAAGAGATAATGAGTGCAGGATCTAATATCCACACAGATTTTTAATTTCAAATTAACCCCTTAGTTTTCTTTCGCTTTTTTTTTTAAATTTTTTTTTTTTATGTATTTATTTATTTTTTTCCTATGATGTTCTTGATCTCATTTTCTCTTTCTTGGCCCAACTAACCCTTCCTCCAGAATGTCCTTATTTTCTGGTGTCATGAGCTTAAATTGTTTTGTTGTGTTCAGAACAAAGAATCCTTTTTTTATTTTTGCAGGACATTTTGGCAGGCTGTAAAGAGACCCTAAGCTTGTCCCCACGCTCTGGCACCATTTTGGAGCATCTCAGCTCATTCTTCCCACAGAAGCCCTTCCTGGTTTCCAAAGACTGCTCCACAGATCTTTCAGAGACTCCATCCTCATTATCCTCATTGGCATTTGACCACAATGCCAAAAACTCGAGACATTCAGTTGCTGCTTTTGTAAAAAGGCCCCACAACTATGTAAGACATGTTCAATACAAACATTTCACTGTGAACTTCATTTTTAATATGACATTTAACTTTGTTTTTACCTGACTGCAGACTCTTGGTGTTGAGGTGAAACATGAAAGTCCAGGTCCAGATTTCAGTCGGGATTTTGGTCCTGAGTCATCATGTGCCATCTCGCTGCTTTCCCCCAAAGCTATGGAAATGGCAGGTTGCATTCTCAGGTTTCAGGAGGAGCAGCGTGAAATGGCCAAGGTCAGAATTCTTGGATCAAAAAGTTCAGTTAAGACCCAAATCTCAGCTTTAAAGTAAATGGATGTGCTCAAAGGTGCTTATCTTAAAAAAATAAAGATTCATGCGATTCCTAACTGGTAAAAGTTAAAAATAAAGATTCTGAAAATCCTGTAAATATTTAAACTGTGTGTTAGCATTTTCCAGAAAGAACTAAGAGATCTATTTTGGATGGTTAGTAAAACCTTAAAGAAAGGTTTCTGTTCAGAATGACTTGAGCATCAAAAATGTGTTTCGACTCACTGAGCAAATGAAACAAGGTGAAGTGTCCAAGTGACTTAGGCCACATATGTCACACTTGAGGCCCACGGGCCTCATCTGGCCCAGCATGTAATTATATCCGGCCAGTGAAGTCTTTTTAAATCAGGGATAGACAACTCCAGGCCTTGAGGGCCGCATTCCTGCATGTTTTCCAACATACGATGCACTGGCATGTTATTATTGGCTGGACACACCTGAACAAGGTAATCAGTCATGAGTAGGACTTGGATATCTGGAAATCATGCAGACATTGCAGCCCTCAAGGCCTTGAGTTGTCTATCCCTGTTTTAAATTGTGGTTATTGAAGGCCCAGCAATATGCAGCCTTGATAATAATGCTGAACACGTCACATGTCAATCAAGTCAAGTTGACAATGCTGCAAGTTATTACACATCACTCAGGTTCTTGAAACTGTAAATGACAAATCAATATATAGACATGGTAGACGGCTAAAAGTACCAGGGTTTTGTACTTGACGTAGAACTTTCTTTTAAAATGCGTGATGCCACTGTACTGCATAAACTGTAACTGAAGCTTGGGTTTTATTTTTGAAAGCAAATCCTGCTTCTCACTCAGACCTCAAAAAACTCTGGTAGCAGCTATGTTGTGCCTCTGATTGATTGTTGAGCTGTTCTTCAGGTGGTCTTCAATCACTCAATACCGTATATCACTGTGCTTTGAGGTTTGTAACTGACTGTAGTCGTCTCACTCATCATTTTGAACTATATGCCAGAGCAGAGTTGCCCTCTGAACACACGGAAGTACATGGTCTGGATGATTCTTGTCTACAAAGCGTTACTTGGTTTGGTACCTTCATATCTTAGCTCTCTGTCTCAAAGAACCATCAGTCAATATGCATTATGCTCTTGTGATATCTTTCATCTGCATGTTCCCCGTGTTCAAACTGAATTTGGAAAACAAGCCTTCAGTTTTTCTGCTGCCTTAGCCTGGAACTCCATCCAAAATTGACTAAACTGTTCTGCTTATTAGAAAATGGATATTTTTTTCATGCATTTCTGTTTAGCAATTAAAAAGATTCTATTTATCACTGCCCTGTTTCTAATTCACATTGTTAAACAATGCATTGTATAAGTACTGTACTCTATTTAATTGGAATTCCCCCTTTAAACTTTTTTCCCCTTCTAAATGACTGTTAAGATAGATAGATTGCCTTGTAAAATCACTGTCACTTTGTTGCACCTAAACTATAAAATTTAAATCGTACGTATCCCAAAGTCATTGCTTGTTTTTTATTCGTTTTAAACTATAACCTTAGGTATGTGACGTGTGCTGCTGACCTCTTGGCCAGGTCACCCCTGAAAAAGAGATCCTGATCTCAATGGGGTTTTAGCTGGTAAAATAAAAAAAAATGTGAAGCTAGCCTTGATGATGACAAAGAGAAAAATTGATTCTAAAAAAAAAGAGCCTTTTAAAAATCAATGGGAGGCAGAATAAATGTTTACTGACATCAGTGGAAAACCCCTTGTCTTATTTGTGCAGTTTATGTGGCTGTAATTAATCTAAGACGGCGCTATAAGACGAAACCTCAAATACACACTTTTGATAAACTGAGCACACTACCCACTGAGTTCGCCTAATGCTGTGATGACTTTGAAGAACAAAAATATATTTTGAGTAGTTTTGCAACCCACTTGTCGTAGATGTGGAAACTGCACCTGTGTAGATTCAGATGGAGCTGATTGAACTGCAGTGTTTTGGCAAACTGAAGGCACAACTGAAGTACAGCACTGCAGGGCCCGCACAGTTTTATTCTATTTTTGCAGAAACGCCCCAATTCCATCTACATGCGGCTCCCACGTTGTGCGTGTTTGATCGCACATTTCTGTGGGAGTCGCTTTACTCATTGATGAAGACTTATAAAACAGGAGTTGTCTCACTGATGAGCTCCCGCAAGTCCATTCTGAGAATCTCTACAACACAGGATCTCATACCAAACACAAACCAACTTGTTGCTAAAATAAATAATGCCAGGCGTCCAGCTCTGATGAAATGACACAAGAGCAAAGAAAGCAGAATGATTTAATGTGTTATTGCAAACAAGAACACATTTTCTTCATGTTTTAAGGTTTTGTTTCTTCTGTTATGCGGCATGTTCATATTTTGAATTTGTGTAATTTTGTCAGTATGTTTTTTTGTAGGAAACAATCTTTTGCGATATTTAAAATTTAAATTTATTTTTTAAATAAAAAGATGTAGGAGTAAATACATTTGAGTGTCATTTCATTTAATGTTAACTTTATTTCTAACTTGTATGATGTTGACGGGGTATATTTTTACAAAGAGCAAAATATTATAGAAAATAAAAGTTATTTAAGGTTTAAGTTGATTTATTCCAGAATAATGTATCTTACTGTTTAAAAGTTTTAAAGACCCATTCCTTCATGTTTTTAACACGCTATTATAGCAGTCTTCTCATAATGGTGGATTTATATTAAAAAAAGTAAGTTTTAAAAATGTATTTCTGATTTATTTTCTTTATTCAAATCGTTGTGAATCAGGACCGTATAAAAAATAAATTTATAAAGCTCAAAATAGATCAGACAAATAGATCCATGAATATCTTTCTTTTCCTCGTCTGAGTTGAAATCTGGATCAAAACTTTATGGCTGAGTAGCTTCAATATTGCTTGCTGTTTTTTATTGTTCCACTAATGTTAGCTTGGGGTTGTGAGAGGCTGTATTCTAGTGGGAGGGAGTGTAGACAAAGGGATAATGGGAAATCAGTGGAGGCCTACTTCCAATAGGTCTGCCAACAACTCTTAGGCGAACTACTGCCACTCTGCAGAAATATGTCTTAAAAAACAGCACAGGTTATTTGAATTTTGCCTAATAACTGCATATTCATAATTAAAAGACCTGTGGGAATGATTTTACAATGAATAAAAAGATGATTGAAGTGGAACTTTAAAAGTTTAGTTTCAGTGTGTTAAACAAATGTTTGTCCTCTTCAGCCTGTGACCTAAAGTGTGTTTTTGGATTTTCCCCCAGTTTGACAACCCTGATTTGTGCAGTTTGGGTGAAATCATGAGAAAATGTTTGCAAGCTTTTTCTGTTCTCAGATGCTTTTAATTTGTCACCTCAGCTCTCACTCAGACAGCGGCAGGAGGTGCAGGAAAGGCTGGTGGAGGAGGTGTCCAATGTAGAATCTGAGCATCTGAAGCGCTTTGAGGAGCTAACAGAGCTAAAGCAGAGACAAGAGTTCCAGAGTATGAGGGACATGATGGACAGAGAGTATGGGGAAATTACAATATTAGATTAAATTATATCTGGATACTGAATACTTTAATCTAAACAAATTTTTCTGCATTTTCTTCTCTGCAGAACTAAAGAGAGCATGGGTCGTCAAGAAAAGCTGAAAGAAGAGCAAAGTCACAGAATCAAGGTATGGACATTTAAGCAGAAATGCAACCCCTCCTCCCATTTTCATATCAGAAAGGTGGCAGCAGCTTTTCATCAGTCTTTTAAAGTGAAACCACTTTTTATTAAATTGTGAAACTAACGGTGTGCCTTAAAAGACCCACTCCAATGAAAATGGTCTTTTTATGTTTTTAACATTGTAGCATTTTTCTCATAATAGAGGACATGTATAAAAAATTGTATTAACACTGTATTTCTGAGTATTTTTTTATTTAAATTGCGTTGGATCAGAAAACCAATGCTAGAAAAATCTCAGACTAATGACTTAACTACTCAGTGGGCGTGCCAAAGTCTCTCTTACGCTGCTACTCCATCCCCTTATGCACATTCATTTCCTGGTCCGAGATGGCCTCTGGCCATGTGCGTGCGTGCCGGCGTGCGAGCAAGCAAGTGAGAGTGTGTGTGCGAGTGAGTGAGTGAGTGAGTGAGAACACCGGGTCAAACAGCTGTTCTTTAGTGTTGGTGACACCAGTCTCCAGTAGTGGCCGGGCTCCTTTGAGATCCACCCATATTCCCGAGGTTGTGCACACTCGTGCAGACGCCAGGGGTCTGTATTATTTGTGTTGTGAGCCAGTGTAGCGATGGCCAAGGAACTGTAATTCAAATTAGCATTTGAACTTGTGGCACATGCCAAAGAACATTCTGGTGTGGAATCTGCACCACATTTTGGGGTGGATCCTAAATATATTCGAGAATGGTTCAAGCAGATGGTGATATTAAGAAGACGGCTGCAGAATAAGGAGCAAACCAATTACCTGGTGAAGGTGCAGCGAAGTCAAGGAATGAATGGGAAGAACTGGTTTGAACATGGATTATTGAGCAAAGACAGAAAGCTGTGCACGTCTCCAGGAAAATGATTGGAATGAAAGCGAAGAGGATTTTTAATACGGAGATTGATAATGCTTCAAAAAAAAAAAAAAAAAAAGAAACGTTCACAGCCAGTTCTAATCAGAACAGAAGGCAATGCTCTCATCATTTTAATAAATCCTGAGATAAACGCCAGCTGCCAAATTTTTAGGAAAAAAGGCAGAGGCAGCTATTAGAAATGTATATGGTATTAACAGAAATACAGTCACCAAAGCATAACTACTCAAAAGTTACAAAAGTACCACAAAAATGAATATTATAAATGGCAATCACAGAGCCAAAGATGAGGCTTAAACTATCTTTTGCCAGGCAGATAGCAGGGGCAAGCTGAAAAACAAATTCTTCCCAGTAATTTAGGGTTTCTGGGAGCTTTTAAATTCCCACCTCTCCGAATGATTGGTGGAGTGGAAGCCTCAATCAGCTCCGTTGGAAGCGGGATCACCAGCTGTGTAATAGCTGGTCCTCTGCGGGAGCTGAAACACACAAATGCAGACACAACACAAAAAAAGACTTCACATTGTATAACTCTCCTTAAATTGTTGGCATTCTCACCCTCTGCAAATCTCCCTTATAATAGACGCAAAGCTGCAATATTAACTTATTTTAAAAACAACAGAGTTTAGGTTCTTTTTGCTTTTCATATTTCAAAAATGAGAGTTGTTTGGTCAGACAATTGTGCATTAAAAATACTTTAACTTTGATGGCTTCTGAAGAAAGTCAGCACACTAAAGACATTTTTAACTTTATTAGTTTGACAAAAGTTATAGTTATTTCATTTTATTTAATTCATTTTGTGTATACAACAGTCACTTCAAACTGTTTAGTACCTGTGCAGCAAAGATGTATTTTTGCATATTTATGATCACAAACAGTGGAACCCCTTATGTGGCTTTATAGATTTCTTTTTTTTTTTCAATATGTTTATATTTCTTTCAGTTTTTACTGATTGTGTTTCAGCACTTTCGCATAATTGACGACAGAACATGAATGAGGCTCAGACACAATGCTGTTCTAAGATAGATATAAAACATGCTGAATGTCTTCAACATAACAAAGTGTTTGTGAACATTCAAGTTTTTGTAAAAATGTACTTCTCTTTTACCAGATCTTAAATCTTCGGTTGAGAGAGCTGGAGATGCAGCGTCTTCGTGAGGCTGAGCTTGAAAAGCAGAGGCAGGCAGAGGGCAGGGAGAAATTGCGAAACCTCAATACTATTCAGGAAGAGATCCTTCAGCTTAACCAGCTGCTGGAGCCTTCCACACAGACAGTCACTGACCTTCCCCCCAGCAGCCTCAGCTCCTACAGCAGCCGTGGGAACCAGCTGTGCTCCCAAGTGTCGGAGGTGGTAAGAAAGAAAGCACAGGTAAGTTTCACTGCTGTATATGGGACACTTCCTTCATGCAAATGTAACTCTATGTGGCGCTGTTTGTAGTACAAAAACAACAACAAAATTAACATTTATAAATGATAAAAGATGTAATTAGATTTCTAAATGTTTTAGAAGTCAAACAATGTGAAAGTAACATGTAATAGTATACTGGCGACTTTCTTAGGTACACCTGTCCAACTGCTTGTTACAGCAAAATTCTAATCAGCCTAATTTAATCAGCAACAAGATGCATTTAGACATGTAGACAATCTGCTGCAGTTCAAACCAATCATCAGAATGGGGAAGAAAAGTGATTTAAGTGTGTGATGGAATTTCAAATTATACTCTTTTATTATGCTCTTTATTGTCCTCTTATTGAAGATTTGATGCTTGATACTTGTGGAACTGCACTCATGCTCAGAGAACAATGATTCATTTCAGCTGTTAGAATCAGCCTGGCTGCACACAGCTGCAGAAATAAATTGTTACAATCTGCAGAAACACGTCTTCCGTAAACCTGTTCTCACGGGAACTGTGAAACCTGGAAACTGTTATACTGCTGTTTTGCAGTCAATCATACACCCCACAGCACCCTCTACAGTGGGTACGGAAAGTATTCAGACCCCTTTAAATTTTTAACTCTTTTTTTGTACAGGGCCTCGGTCTCCTGGTGTCATTGTAATATATATCTGTGTGTCATCTGTATAGCTATGGTAACTAATGCTGTTGTTCTTTATAACCTGGGCCAGTGGGAGCATTTAGATATTAAATAGAAGTGGCCCCAAGAGGGAGCCTTGAGGAACTCCACATGTAGTTTCTGTCGGCTCTGACACAAAATATTTCCAGTTTTCCAAGTACGTTTTGAACCAGTTTAGTACTGGCCCAGTGAGACCCACCCAGTTTTCTAGTCGTTTGACTGTATCAAATGCTGCACTGAGATCCAATAAAACTAGCACTGAAATATTTCCACTGTCTGTATTCAAACGTATATCATTAGTCACTTTGGTCAGAGCAGTCTCAGTTCTGTGGTGCTGTCTGAAGCCTGACTGGAAGACATCATAGCAGTTGTTCCTTATTAAGAATTCATTTAACTGATGAAAAACAGCTTTTTCAATGATCTTACCTAAAAATAGCAGGTTTGATATCGGTCTGTAGTTGCTCATCTGTGTCTTGTCCAAACTGTCCTTTTTAGGAAGGGTTTGATTCCAGCTGTTTTCAGTGGTTCTGGGAAAACACCAGAAGTTAAAGGCAAGTTCACAATCTGGAGAAAGACAGACTCCAGGATCTTTGAAACTTGTTTGAAAAAACTTGTGGGTAGAATATCCAGACAGCAGGAGGAGTTCAGTTGACTTAGAATGTCCTCCAGGTCTTTACTGTTTATGGGTTGAAACTGAGCCATGAGGTTTATATTGGTTTCCAGTGGATGAAGACCATATTCTGGACTTGTAGTTGAAACAATAGTTTGCCTTATGTTTTTGATTTTCTCTGTAAAGAATTTAGCAAAGTCGTTACAAGCTTTAGTGGAATAAAGTTCTGATGCCACTGACACAGGGGGGTTTGTTAGCCTGTCGACTGTAGCAAATAACGCAAGAATATTATTAGAGTTTTTGGTAATGATGTCAGAAAAATAGGACTTCATTGAATTGCTCAGTTGTAAATTATAAAAGTGAAGTTTATCTTTAAAGATGTCGTAATCAACCTGCAGTCTTTCACCATTTGCGTTCTGATTTTTCCATTTTTTAGGAGTATAGAATTTCTCCATGGAGATTTTTTCCTTCAGCTTATTGGGAGCAATACTATCCATGATGCCTAACATATTTGCATTAAACTGTTGACAAGTTCATTGAGTAAAACACAAACCTTCATGGATCTGTGTCTGCAAGTGGATGCTTTGGAATTGTAACAGAAAAGAGGGACTTTGGCTCGTGTCACAAAGTCAAGTTTTTTCAGGAGCAGGTTTTCATCTGCTCCTGATCCAACAGCATTTGAATAAAGAAATCCTTAAAAGTTTTAATTTTAAATCATTGTATACATGTCTTCCATCAAGAGAATGCTACATAATTTTCATTGGAGTGGGTCTTTAATAAAATTATGCATCATTTAAATGGGGAAACCAAAGTCTTCGGAGTTGGTCTTGCATCCTTTGGAAGCATTGTGATTGCAACTAATAGCATTTCTGGTGTTTTCAGACAGCTTTTTTTCTTTACCATTGTCACACGTAAAGAGGGAATAACGAGTATATTTTTAAAATTCCATTAATGATCCTTATTTGGATAATTCATGTCACATGGGGGAGGCAATTCATCACAATTGACCCTCATTTTTTATTTGCAACAGATGAGCCAAATTTGGTTTCCATATTTATTTGCAGTAAAGCGTGCTATGACCGTTGCCACTGCAAGCATTGTTTTTCATAATGTTCAACGCCTCAGATGTTTTTAATCATTTGCTCTTTTGTATCAAACACAAGGAATCTGTTGTAAAATGTTGATTCACTTGGAAAAATTCCTTTGGTAGATATTCCATAATATGTACTGTACATAAACTTCTTTTGTGCCAAGAATGATGACCTGGAGGGTACATCTGATTGTGAATACTATGAGATATACAATATTAAACATTCTATTTCTCTGCAGGGAGAGTTTCCCAGTGCTGAGGACATGATGGAAGCAGATCAAGCACTCCATGAAATGAGGAACCTTATCCACTTGATGCAGCAGGAGGTGACCAAGGCTCAAGAAAGAAAGAAGGAGCAGGAGCTGGAAAAGCAGCAGTGGAAGCAGCAGGAGTTTCAGGCCCAGCAAGAGGCGCAGAAGAAAGCTCAGGAGTTAACTATTGAAAAGTCCCAAAAAAAAGGTAAAAGAGAAGAACAGGAGCAATACCTCACAATTTTTCATGACTCAAGTTAGTGTTGTTAAAAAAGGTTAGACAAGTCACAGATTGGAGACCGGCGTTTATTCCATCACAGGCAGAATGATGATGGTTAATGAGTTTATCAGCTAATGTTTTTAGCATGTTAGCTACATGGAGCTAGCAGCTAATATTTTTAGCCTGTTAGCCACACGGAGCTAGCAGCTAATGTTTTTGCCCGTTAGCTACACGGAGCTAGCAGCTAATGTTTTTAGCCTCTTAGCTACATGGAGCTAGCAGCTAATGTTTTAGCCTCTTAGCTACATGGAGCTAGCAGCTAATGTTTTTAGCCTCTTAGCTACATGGAGCTAGCAGCTAATGTTTTAGCCTCTTAGCTACATGGAGCTAGCAGCTAATGTTTTTAGCCTCTTAGCTACACAGATGTTTTTGCCCGTTAGCTACATGGAGTTAGCAGCTAATGTTTTTAGCCTCTTAGCTACACAGATGTTTTTGCCCGTTAGCTACACGGAGCTAGCAGCTAATGTTTTTAGCCTCTTAGCTACACAGATGTTTTTGCCCGTTAGCTAAATGGAGATAGCAGCTAATGTTTTTAGCCTGTTAACTACATTGAGCTAGCAGCTAATATTTTTAGCCCGTTAGCTACACGGAGCGACGCCTGTATTTATCTCCTTTACAATGCGCGAAAAACGTGGATGATGTTAAGAGATCAGGTTAATTTATTTCTAAAAGCTCTACAAAAAGATCAGGGATCATGTCTCAATGTTTGGGTTCATTTAGATTACATTTAGAATCTCCTACAAGCTACCGAGAGCTTCTCTCCACTATGTCTGAACAGCTGCTTCTGCCGTGTTTTCGTCTCCCTCTTACTGCGCATGATGGCTTTCTGTCCTGTATTATCCAGAGAGAGCAAAAATAAAATAAGAACAAAATGAGGGTACGTTTTTGATTATTGTGGGCGCGGGGGGGGGGGATTTAAGAAAAGTAAAAAAGGACTTAAACTAACATACCTACACAACAGGATTGCATATTTGGGATTCAAACCCAGGATGAAGAAAAAATCTATTCATGGGACAAACTGCTCTTGCCACAAGAGCAGCTGACATGTAGAAGTATTTGTCACTTTATAAATACAGCCACCAACAAGTTGCTGAATGCAGGGCTCTGGATCTGTCTCATCCACCCTCCACTCAAACCGCCCACAGTCAAAGAATGTCTGTTACCGATCTGTACTGGTCATGCTTTGTAAAACATTTATTAAAGTTCATTGGAAAATTGCTTACCATAAGTCATAACAGCAGACTGCCTACTTTACATGAGTGTCAGTCTGTCTGTCTTTGCTGTAAAACCAGGAGCGCATGCTTCCTCCTTCGTCATTTAGGTACGAGAGGGCATCTCCTTCCAGAATTTGCCGGTTTCATCCATAATAAACACCTGCTGTGGATGATAATTATCCTCTGCGATTATCAGGATGTTTTTTGAGCCGCTTCTAAGTCAGCTGATGCCAAATCTCCAGTATGTGCGTAGCCGACAGGCTGACATGCTCATCATCTCCTCCCCCTCCTTGGAAATTCCCGCAGCACCTAACTTGCACTGTCATTGCTAAATACTATAACATGTGATATTAGAATCTAAATAAATGGCTTTTATCTGGTACCAGTGTTGTACAAAGGTAGTCATCCCTGCCAGAATTTATATCCATATTTTTGACAGTATTTATGAACTGTCCTTTGGCAAATGTTTCCACAACAACATCAGTTTCATATTTCGCATTTCTTATCCTGAATTACTCAAACAAAGCTCAGTTTTGTCTAATAATTACCTTAGTACAACATAGGTATCCGACTCTAGGGTACCTGTGTGGCGGTCCTGCTGACCCTGGTCTGGGTGCTTAAAAAACACAATGGGTTTTGCTTCAGCGGGGGGTCTTGGTTGGGAATGGCCTGGAACTCTCCATCCTTGGATGGTAAACGTTGGTGGACAGCCATTTTCAGGTCTCTCCAGAGATGCTCAATTGAGTTTAAGTCAGGGCTCTGGCTGGACCATTCAAGAACAGTCACAGAGTTGTTGTGAAGCCACTCCTTGGTAATTTTAGCTGTGTTTAGGGTCATTGTCTTGCCATGTCTCTTAAAGCCAAAAAGTTCTATCTTGGTCTCATCAGACCAAAGAATCTTATTTCTCACCATCTTGGAAACTCCATTCAGGCTTTCATGTGTTTTGCTCTGAGAAGAGGCTTCTGTCGGGCCACTCTGCCATAAAGCCTCGACTGGTGGAGGGCTGCAGTGATGGTTAACTTTTACAACTTTCTCCCATCTCCCGACTGCATCTCTGGAGCTCAGCTACAGTGATCTTTGGGTTCTTCTTGACCTCTCTCACAAAGGCTCTTCTCCCCCGATAGCTCAGTTTGGCCGGACGGCCAGCTCTAGGAAGGGTTCTGGTCGTCCTGAACATCTTCCATTTAAGGATTATGGAGATCTCTGTGCTCTTAAGAACCTTAAGTGCCGCAAATATGTTTTGTAATCTTGGCCAGATCTGTGGTTTGCCACAATTCTGTCTCTGAGCTCTTCAGGCAGTTCCTTTGACCTCATGATTCTCATTTGCTCTGACATGCACTAAGAGCTGTATGGTCTTGTCAGGTGTGTGGCTTTCCTAATCAAGTCCAATCAGTAGAATCAAACACAGCTGGACTCAAATAAAGGTATAGAACTATCTCAAGGATGGTCAGAAGAAATGGACAGCACCTGAGTTAAATATATGGGTGTCACCGCAAAGGGTCTGAATACTTAGGACCATGTGATATTTCAGTTTTTTCTTTTTTGCAAAAATGTCAAATTATGTGGGTTTTTTTTTGTTAAAATGGGGTGCTGTATGTACATTAATGAGGAAAAAATGAACTTAGCAAATGGCTGCAATATAACAAAAAGTGAAAAAATTTAAGGGGGTCTAAACTGTATTTTAGACTAACATTCACACCTGACTATAATTTTATATTTTTTCATTTTAATCACATAAGGGCTGTAATTACTACAGGAAATAGCTACAGGTCAAAACAGACATTATAATTCTCCTCACAAGAACATGAAACTCTTGGGCCCCCTGGTGACTTGGGGGCCTAGGCAGTCGCCTAGTTTGTCTGTAGCAAGAAACTGGCCTGATAAAAGCACATATTAATTGACACACTTTATTTTTTGTCAAAAGACATTTCCTACTTGCGTGGCAAAAATTAGCTCCACGAGCAGAGCCCCCAAGAGCACACATGACAAAATGTTGCGCGTGTGTGCATTTACTGAGATTCTGCGAGAGCTTGCATCAATCGTGCCCGAACAACAGGTCACACACAGAAGTAGACAGTCTCTCACCTGTGATAACTTTTTGCAGTCGCAAACACAAGCTCACAGGAGCAGAGAAGCACTCGGGGGTGTCTGAATTGTCTATGTTTAGATGTTTGATGCTTGCATGGAGTTTTAAATCATAAAAAAACTGCCACAGTACAGACTGACTGAAATCTGTTACTAATTGAAACTGGAAAAAGCTGAAAAAGTTTTGTAGCTGAAATTTTGAGTTTGAAGCTTAAAAACTGAAAATTTGAAGCTGAAAAGGTTTTTTATATTAGAATTTCAAAAAGTTTTAGACATTTGAAGTTTTTATTTTTTGCTGAACACCAATATTTCAGCTAGAATTTTTTTAAGTTGGGGTCAATACGAGACGACTACCAATGAAGTCTGTTAGTCTTGACTGTTGCATTTGTTTCCATAGATATTTGGCTATTTTTTATTTCAAAATAGTATTGTTTATTTTATTACAAGAATTATGATCGAATGAATTTAACTTTACTCATATAGCACTTTACAACTCCTTCAGGGTACCAAAGGGCATCACAATAAAAAGAAATACGAATGAAGTTTCATTCATTCATTCATTTTCCAAACCGCTTTATCCCTTTCGGGGTCACGGGGTTGCTGGAACCTAACCCGGCTACTCATGGGCGAAGGCAGGGGACACCCCTGGACTGCTAGTCTGTCGCAGGGGCCACAGTCACATCCACACCTAGGGACAATTTAGAGTAACCAATTAACCTATGAAGCATGTTTTTGGATGGTGGGAGAAAGCCGGAGTCCCTGGAGAAAACCCACACATGCACGGGGAGAACATGCAAACTCCACACAGAAAGGTCCCCCATTGGTGACACTGTTTCAAGTCCCCCAGCCAGGACTTGAACAGGGAACCTTCTTGCTGTTTTTGAAATTAGAAAAATTAGACACATTGGAGAAGAAAAACGTTATGTGGCCCTCACAAGAAAAGGTTTGGGGACCTGCTTTTGCGCAAGGGTGGGCAAACTACAGCCTGGGGGCCATATACAAAAACGTTTTAGTGGGTAGAAGTGAAACAGAAAGCATTTTTCTGCTTTTGTTGCACCTTCTCTGTCTTTTTATGGCAGGTTTTTTTTTTTCTTCTTTAAAGTTCTCGACTGTAAAATACTCTGAAAGTTCAAACTGTAAAATACAATGAAAGATTTTTCATTAAATAAAGATTTTAAAAAAAGGTAAAGACCAACAGCAGTTTTAATGTGTAAATTTCTGTCCGCAGGGCTGCAGAACAACGCTGGCAACGTCACAATTTCGTGGTTTAAAGAACTGCAGGATTCAGCCACTCTGTGCACTCAGGCTACCGAGCCACTATCCTCCTCAAAAGATCCTCAAGTGGGTTTGAGCAACATTTCCCATTATCCTTTCAGGAATGAATAGGGTTCTACTTCCTGAGAAATTCAAGACTCGATGCAGTAAAGGTTTTCATGCAAATGCATTTTTTTCATTTTGTTCTTCTACTTTCAGACAAAGAAACTGAAGCTGGAGCTCCAGAAAGCTGCCACCATCCCTGTCAGCCAAATTTCCAGCAACTCCGGCAGGCAGCTCAGAGAAATCTTTAACAAGATCAACAGCTTGCTGTCGGGTCGGTCGGTAGTGTCTGGGGGCAGGACGATCTCCAGCTCTCAGCACCCACTGGCCCTGAACTTCATTAGCTACAAACTAGCTGAGAAGTTTGTGGTCAGTTCATTCGTATTGGTCTTGTTTAATGTTTGACTTTTGGGTTTCAAAATATGTTACTTTTAATCAAGACTTTTTCATTTTTAATGACTTGAAATGCCACACAAAAGTTTGATGAGGATAAAGCATTAACAAGGGAGGGCAATCATTTTAAACTTGTTTTTTAAGGAAATCTATTCGTAACTTTAAGGAAACCTCCAATTGTTGCTATTTTCTCATTTCTAAATATTTCGGGTTCAGAAGGACTCTCTGCTGTTTCCTAGCATTTTACTTGTAAACATTCTACAAAACAAACACATTTCTAATTTCCTTCCCTTCCCCCTTTCAGAAACAGGGTGAGGAGGAGGTAGCATCTCACCACGAAGCAGCCTTCCCTATTGCTGTGGTGGCCTCTGGAATCTGGGAGCTGCACCCTCATGTGGGGGACCTCATACTGGCTCACTTGCATAAAAAGTGCCCCTATGCAGTCCCACATTACCCCCCAATGAAGGATGGCACTCCTGGGGAGGAATACCAGAGGTAGCGGGTTGGAAAAACCTGTAGTGACACTTTTATTGTAGCCTGGTCACTAAATAACGTCTCTCTGCAGGATTCTCGGTTACCGTGTGGATGACAATGGCGTGGAGGGTCAAGACAGCTTCCTGAAAAGAATGTCCGGGATGATCCGGCTCTATGCTGCCATAATCCAGGTCCGATGGCCCTTTGGCTCCAAGCAGGGGGTAGGAAGAGCTTCTTTCTTTTGTAAATTTTGCTTGTTATATTGTTAGATGTGTCTAATGGGTCTTTGTGTGGGGTCAGTCTGTTCCTCATGGCCTGGACCATGGCTGGCGCTGGCTGGCCCAGATGCTGAACATGGAGCCTCTTGCAGACATCACTGCTACTCTACTGTTTGACTTCTTGGAGGTAAATCTGCAGCAGATCACACAATCACAAATGATTTCTCTTTGTCAGTTTTGAACCAAATACAAGGCCAAATCGTTCAGAGGAAAATATTCTACATTTTTTGGAACTGACAATATTCAACACCATCCTGGAGGAACAGTTCAATGAACAAGGGGTTTTTCTCTGTTTATTTTAAAGTGAAAGTCTAAAAAAAATCAAAATCCCCATTTGATTCAAAAGCGATTGACCTGATGGAAGTAGCTGAGAATTGATTATTGGCTGTATGACTAAATGTAAGGCTGATTTGATGGAAAGAGGACTCATCAATGACAGAAATATGTCAGAAGGAAAAATAAAACTTGAATTGATTAGACTTCCAGTTTGTACATCTGCAGGTTTGTGGCCACGCAATGTTGACCCAGTACAAGAGTCAGTTCTGGAAAGTCCTCCTGCTGCTCAAAGATGAGTATTTCCCCAGGTACAGACTCACTCTTTAAGTTAGCTGCTGAAAAAATGCACTCACCTACTAACCTCTTTGTGTTTTTTCAGAATTGAAGCAGTGACCAGAAGTGGAGAAAGGGGGTCAATCATCAGACTTAAACAGTTTTTGGAGGTATGTTGCTCCTTCCCAGATTTGACAGGAATCATCTTCAGAACTTCCTTGACTTACCTGCACTGTTCTTCATGCACACAAAGCTTTGCCACCTGTATGACACTTTTCAGTCTACCAAGAAAATGGCATGACTGTTCAGACTAGCTGATGAGTAAGCTGTTACATCCCCTTAAGAGTCAAACTGATTTCTTTCTCTCTGGATGTTTAGCTCCACCCACATGAATTTAGGTTGATGAAGTTAAAGACATCATTACCAGTGATCATCACTTGCACCACTAAGGAGTTTAAATTGTTTGGGAGGAGAACCTCTTAATTAGAGATCTTAATGTTGCTATATTAGTCTAACCAGTAGGCCCCACCAAGCACAATGAGTGGACCATAACACCCAGCAGCACAGCACTAAAAATGTGACTTTTTGCATTATATAAACAAACCTATTGTCTTTCAAGGGTTTATACTGTGCAAAATCAACATTTTGAGCTTTTAAATGTATTATAATGTTCATTCCTCACTGTAAACAACCCGGAAGTGGTAGTTCAATCCGTTCACGCATTTCTGAGTATTTGTCTAAAAACCTGTGCTCTGAGCAGCAGCCCCTTCCAACCCACAAATCCAAGCAGGTTCTCACAAAGTGAGAACAGCCCCTTCATAGAAGACACACACCCATTTTCTCAGAGGAGTGAACAGTGATTGTCAAAACGCTTTTATTTTAAATACACAATACCGTAAATCAGGGGTGTCAAACATACGGACTGTGAGCCGCATCCGCCCCCGCCAGATGGTTTAATCCGGTCCAGTCGTGAAGAGAAAAAAAATATAAAGATGTTGATATGAAAAAAAAAAAATTCTAGCCCATTCCTGTGTCAAGTTATGGTTATGTCATGACTGAAATGTGCACACTAGGGGGAGCAAAAAAAAATCAAGAGTGTTGTGAAAAAAAATAAATAGCACATCTTTGCAGGCGTGTGTCTTGTCTGCAGATGCTGTTTGGTTCCCTGCAGGCCTCACTGCTGTTAAGTTGTTATAAAAATGATCAGGTGTGACACCACAATCACCAAAATGTCGTCAAAAAAAGAAGAAAAGCTGACGTGGAGCGCTGAATTTTTCCAGGAAAAATTGACCGTTTTATTTATTCATGGAGCTGAATGCAAAACCCGTGTGCTTGGTATGTAACAGGTCGCAGTGCTCAAAGAATATAAAATTCTGCGCCACCATGAAGAAAAGTTTTACCATTTGTAGAGGCAGTTAAGAAAAGAGAAGAATCACCAACTATTAGCTGGACTGAAAACCAGCAGTCTGCATTCACTGCAGCCATGACGTCAGTGATGGAGCAGTGAAAGCTTACTCCCTTAATGCAAACAAGTTGTTGCAAACATCCAATCCATTTTCAGAGGGTGAACTAGTGAAAAAAAATGCATGCTTAAGACTGCTGAAGTCATTTGCCTCAAAAAGCAGTTGACCTTTGGCAACATAACTGTGTCCCAAATTACGATTGCAGACAAGATCTGTCAGGGGTTTTGGGCAGCCAAATGAAGAACAGAATCCAGACACTTACTGATGAAAGCACTGATATTACACAACTGTGTATATTTATTAGAGGTGTTGATGAGACTATCACATCAGAGTTTAAATCAGGTTGAATCATCATATCAGGTTGAATTACATGATTTTATTTTGCTTTTATGTAACTGTCCGGCCCACTTGAGATCAGACTGGTTGAATGGGGCCCTTGGACCAAAATTAGTTTGACACCCCTGCCGTATATCTTCCAATTGTGTCCTGTCTCCAATAAATGCTGGGTCTAACAAGAGTTGGTTACTTTAGACGCTGGGCTCTTTTATGAGTCCACCCCTCTCGATTGGGCACAGTTGTACAGACGCTGAGTGTATTTACGTCATGAACCAGTGTAGCGATGTCCAGGACTACTAAAGGCAGATATACAATATGCACATCCATCTTTTCAAAAGTTTGGATGTTGTTTATTTTTGTGGGAAAAACACAGAAGCTCTTCCGAGGCCAGTGTTCTATAGATCCTTTCAACCTGTGATCATTTTTTCACCCACTGCGCACGCCCAGACCAGAATTACATCATAATTTTCAGTTTTGGTGGACCGCCCATAATTCTGTCCTACATCTGTTGTCTTGTGGTTACTATACTGGGTTTTTTTTTTTTTTTTTTACTGTTTTTGTGTCTTTAGGTTACATTTAACTTTATGCTTTATGTTCCGGACATTTAGCCTAGCTTACTACTTAACTTCTGGGACTTGTTTGCACATCGCACTGTAACACAGCAGCAGACCCGTGACTACAGTTCCTCTCTGTCTGTGCGGTGAACATTTCAAAATCCGCTCTCACATAGTTTGGTTTAAAAGACTTGAGCGTAAATTGTGAATTCAACCTTGGCTGAACGGTTCAGTTCTGGTATATACTCATATTACGCAAAGTTTGTTCAATAGACCTCACAGATTTTGAAACGTTCACAGCACGAACAGAGAGGCACTGTGAACATGGATCTGCTGGATTATTTCCTTACAGCTCATTAATGACATCCGCAAACATTTCTCTCTACATGCACACAACTATGCATACATTTGAACCCGTTAAACTGTGCTGCCCCCCATGAGTCTGTGCTTCCCCTTGTGAGCCTGTGCTACCCTCCGTGAGTCTACCCCTCGTCATATTAGGCTACCCCCCGTAATTCTGTCCTACTCTTCCCGTGAATGTTTTCTGCCCTACTGTTTACAACCTAACATCAAAACTTTTCGTTCTTATACAGTAGGTAGGATTATCTGATGACATTTAGATAGCTATATCTATTATTTTGTGCTACGGGTAGGAAGATCTCACATGGTAGGGCAGACTATAGGATGATGTCATAAAATAGGCAGCTTGTTTTCCTCACAAACACATTTTGGTTCTGGCATTCTCTCCAAATCCCGCTCATCCTCCTACTGCGACCCCATTTCTGGTGCTTCCATTCTCCGCAGAGGCAGTGACATCGAAAATGTTGTCTGCCCTCTAGTGGTTATATTAATAGACTACACCATTGACACTTGGATATAATTACCTTTTTTTCCTGCAGATCTCGCCAGAAACCACAAAACAAAAAATATTTTCACAAGAAATGTACAGCTGGTTTAATAACCATCCATTATGATTTATTGAGGGCCACGGGCCGCACTTTGAGAACCCTTGGTATAGGCCCTTAAAGAGGATTTTCTGTGGACAGATGAAAGCCTTTTTTTTTTTAATAACGTCACAGCTGCATTTTAATGAGTCAACCTTTGATAATTGTCAGTAAGCTCACTGTCGAGAACATCTTCAGCGATGATTGATCAGGCTCGTTTTGCTGCCAGAAAATGGAAACTCTTTAGCTCAACTGTGAACTTCTCTGTATGATAGGATGTATTTTGAAGCTTAGATTAAAAAAAACTTGGTGATGATCCAAACCTGAGCACCTTTTTCAGTCTGGAAGAAGAGTCCAACTAAAATGTGTCTGATCTGAAAAAGTCAAATCTGAAGCCATCACACTAATAAATTGTAAGGTTCAGATTTAAACATTCCATTTACAGAAAATGAGTAAAAGAAACTTTTTTTTTTTCCAGACATCATTGCAGAGGAGACAGATTAGTCCACCCAAAGGCCAACTGACTTCCACCTTCTGGATGTCCTCTGAATAAAGACGGGAGCGACTGGTACATTGAATAAAGTTGTCTGTGGCCAGAAGTAGCTGCTCTTCAAAAGAAGTTGAAGACTGAAGTTCTACTTTGGCCTCTGTCCACTCTGTGTTTCTGGACTGTCAGAAACCAATGAGTGGAGTTGATGCTCTAATAAGACATGTTTGATGTTGTAGAACCTTTATTTTTTTTTCCTCATCTGATTTTGTACCATCAACATCTCATCTAACCAGAATGATCACACGAGACTGCCATTACTTTAAATCAGCCCTGATAGCTGCACATCTGGTGCAGTAAGAGATTAATGCTTCTTGATAAATGTTTAACAAAGTGCAGCATCTTCTGCTTCTTATTTTTGCCTGAATCTTTTGGCAGACATGAACCCTTTGCTGCAATGAAGTACACATAGCTGGAACTACTTAGGTGTAAACAAATGTTTACAAAGCCATTAAATGACTTCCTATTTTCAAAACTGCAGTCTTCAGGAATCAAAAGAAAAAGTTTTGTTTGAACAGTCACTGGGCCCAGTATTGAGGTGCAGATCAGTCAGTACATGGCTGTAGTCAGACTGTACACCTGCTGATGAGTTACTTTTTCTTTTTTTTTTTTAACCTTTCAAAAGAGTATCACCAAAGGGACTTTGGCTGCAATCCTTGTACTTAACCATACTGTACAGCTGAAATTTTAAATTTGATTCAGTTACATGATCTACCAATAAATGATTATATTGTCAATTGTCTTGGACTAAATTAAATTAGTCATGCCTCAGTGTTTGAGTCTGGTCCTTTCTGTGGTGTAAGCCTGATTATGGTAAAAGTATGTTGAAAATAGGCAAAATTTCTCCTCCAGTATGTACAGGGAAATACCAGGTTGTAAGAGGTTTCAAATGAGGCACATCATGTAGAAAAAGCAGCTTTCTGCTGATTTCCATATATTCATTTCATCTTACAAACATGTACAACTATTTTAGACGAGGCCTATATTTTAATTGCATTTTTTTTATAGTTATTTGCAAGGAGTTATCACAGTTAATCTGCAGATGATCAGCTTTATTACTCGGAAGGTTACATTTGGCAGTTCTCAAACTCTGTGAGCCTGATTTGGATGAATCCCAGCAAAGGGTCTCGTATTGCAGACCTACTGTCTCACTGAAACAACCCTCTGAGATAAATACATGATCTGTTCCTAAATTAAAACCATCTACAAAACTGTTCAATAGATCTATTCCTAAATTAAATGCAGGTCAGTAAAGGAACAATGGTTTCTTCTGATAATCAGCATCAAAGGCTAAACCTAATGACTGCTGAAACATTTTCATTATTTTAAATTATTCATTGCAAAAAGGCCAATATTTTTCAATTGAAATGAAGAACTTGTTTTGCGTTCATTTTTCTTTACATTTTTATTCAGACCAAACATAGTCTTCTTAAACTAAATGCTATATGAATGCAGTTCCTACAGCTTAACAGCACACACAAGATGCAGCTTTGTCAAATGCTAAAAGTAAATTTCTGACAGTTGTCTTGGATTTGTCTGCATAGAACGTCAGTGTATCACTGACAGCAGAACTTTTTGAATGTTAGCTGCTGCCTTTGCTCAAAACAGCTGTCCCATTCACTCTTTTCTGGAGGTTCACAATTTGGAAGCACACCAAGTATGGCCCTCGTGGTTGAGAGCTGCTCTCTCCATGCGTCTGTACCAATGCTTGACTTTGGTGTTGTCCATCATGTCCTGGAATGCCTGAAGGCCCTCCATTACCCTCAAGACCCCAAACACGGCCTGTGGAAAAATACATCTGAATGAAGATTCTGGCTCTGCAGAAACAACAAGATGAGGTGCCCTCACCAGGTCAGCCAGGTTGGGCTGATTTCCACCCATGAACTTTCTCTCCCTGCCAATGGCAGCCACCCACTCGTTGACAGCTTTATACAGATCCTGCCTGACGTCTTCCCGTAAGTTGTGTCTGATGGATCACAGAAATCCACAATTTATATCCAAACCATTAATAACTTTCAGGAACATGGAAGTCACTTACCGACTTTTCAGCCTTTTGGAGATAAAGTACATGGCTGCCGCTCCCACATATTTGGCAAAAAAGCCCTCCACTGTCCCAAACTTGCCTTCGCGAACTATGTAGTCGAAAGAGGCGAGGGCCTCACTTGTAGTTCTATACACGTTAGGAGATATGAGATGCACCAACCAATCGTCAGCCCACTGACGCCACTTCATCTCTTCTCTGAAAACAGAAAACCACAGCTGTGAGGGTGTCTAATTCATCTGGAACAAGAAAGGAGACTTGAATCTGCTAGAAAATAGTTTACAAATTGACACCAGCTACAGACTTTGCAAATCCATAAAACCTTTATTCTGCTACATATCCATCTTAAAGCACATCAGTGTCACATGATATAAGTATTGATGTATTTCAGAAAGTTTCACAAATCTCTGATGCTTTTCTGAAGAGACCTTGCTGAACACAATATCATATTCGAGCTGTATAATTTTAAGAAAAGTTAGCGTGTTTGCCTCACGGTGAGAGCACTGTGGTTCAAATGTGAAGTATGCATGTGGTCTTTGTGCATATGTGGGTTTTCTCCAGGCACTCCAGCTTTCTCCCACTGTCCAAACTCACACTACATAACCTTATTGGTGACTCCAAAGCAGGGGTGTCGAACTCCACACTTTAAGGGTCAGTGTCCTACATGTTTTCCAACCAACCTGCCATTGAAGCTCCTGATCCAGGTAATCAGCAGCAAATTCAGTAGGATTTCTGGAAAACCAGAAAGGTTTGAAGACTTGACTTTGACGCCCCCTGCTCTAAAGTGTGCCTAAGTGTGCATGTGAGAATGTGGCCCTGCAACAAACAAGCAACCTGTTTAGGGTGAAGGCTGCCTTTGCCCAATAGTAGCTGGGTTTGCTCCGGCAACACCGTAACCTTGGCAAGATTTAACTAGGTTCAGAAGATGAATAGATGGATGAACAATCTTAAGAGAAAAAAAAAACCAAGGATCTTTTTAAATCTGTTAATTTGTCAGTTATCACTTTCAGCCATATTCCCATATCTTGATTAAAAAACCATAAAAATAAAAGAGAAATCAAATGTAGAAAAAAATTGTTTTTCCCCCTTTACTGTCATTTTATTTTCACAGAAATCAAACATGTATTACCAATATTATTGATGTGTTTATTGGTAGTGTTTGAGCATTAAATTATTTTCTAAAAAAGTCCTTAATAATGATGATAACAATAACCAAAAAGACACAAAAACAGTTTAAAATATCAAAAGAACATTGATAAGGGCAATGACAACGAGGGTGTCAAAACTACAAGACAATGATGAAATCTAATTATTATGGAAAAAAGAATAGCAAAGCTCTATCAAAAAAGGAGCACTCTTCTTACTTCTGCATTCCTTTTTGGGGGTAAACGGCAGCAGTCTCGGCTTCGCTCAGCATCAACCAGTATTTGTTGTTGTACTCTATCACCTCGCTCCCTCTGTCATTTACAGATTTCATTTCCGGGTAGCAGCGAATGATGTCGGTTAGGCTTTTATCCCTAAGACAAAAAAAAAACCTGTGGTCTGATGTGTTCTTATGCTTATGTTTACAGTATAGAATTTTTATCCTTTATAAATGAACTCAATTTCTTTCTTGGGTGAACCATTTAACTTTGAAATGTTTTAGAAAAATTTTTTTCTCATAAAACAGTGCATTTTAATTGGAGCACACTTCTTTCCCCAAATTTAAACTTAAAATAGGTACATCATTAAAACAATCTCGTATTTGTGAACTGTTCTAAAAATATTTTTCTAATGAATTCCTAATATTTGATGGTTAGTTTAGACTTACTTGCTAAAGAACAAGGTCTTGAGGGAACTGATGATAACAGACGAGTCATTAAGCTGCTGCAGATGAACAAAAAGAACAGGTTTTTTTACAGTTCTAAATAAAACTAGAAGACCAATCAGGACAAATGTGTTTGAATCAGATTTAAATGAAATGTAACTTAGTTCACCCGTGTGACCTGAACTTTAATATCTGGCATGACAGTAAGGCAAAAAGAAGAAACTGGGTGACAATTGTGCAAAATCTTCAGCTTTAAGAAGCATATCGTTTACTTTACCAGCTCTCCATTCACCATCAGGATGGGGACCTTTCTGTAGGTTGACCACTTGATCTCTTGCCTCATTACAGGGTTCACCTCCACAACCTCATACGGCGCACCATGATAGTCCAAAAAAGCTCGCACTTTGCTGCAAAACGGGCAGGTCTTGTACTGGTACAAAATCAGCTTCAGAGCACCTTCTGAATCCTGCAAAAAGGCAGACACAGGGTTCCTACATGTTTCTTCAAGTGAAGTTTCAGACTTTTTAAGACCTTGCATATTAAAATTAAGACAAATTTCTCTAACTCCCAGCCCTACCGACAAAGAAAAATTAAATCCTTAAATTTCAGAATAATCATTTCTTAAACAAGCAAAACCACAGTACTTCAGAACGGGAAACACAAATAAGCAATCATTTAAGAAGTAACAAAAAAAAAAACAATTCAAAACAAGTCAACTACTTAGCTCTGCACGCATGGCAGCTATCGTTTCATCACCTAACAGCCACGTCTGCCAACTTCTCCTTTTGACCTCTTCTCAGAAGGTTGAACCATTATATTAGGTTAGTTATCTTGCTTCCTGCATTTCCCACGACCTCCTCTGCCAGCCTGTCTGCATGCCTGACCAGAAACATCTGGCAGGCATCTTCTTTTCAACCTTAGTTCCTTAAGCAGGTCCTTATGGGCAAAAGATGAAATCTCAGATTTTTTCCCACCAAATTTGATTTTAGATTTTAAATCTATTTTTTCTCCCTCTTTTTACTTTCTTTAGAAAAATATTACAAATGACATAACATATTTAACAAAGAATATTTTATTTTCATATCTCCTTTGGAGCAGGCGGGCCTTTGCTGCAGCGCTGCCGCTTCAGTAGAAGTCGTGAACAGTCGATGGACATTTATTGTCACATGGAGGAGCAAAGTAATGTGAGTGATGTCTTGGACTCTTGTTGTTGGAGGTGTTGGGAAAATAGCAGTGACATCCTAAGTTGACTTGCAAATAGCAATAGCAGCAGCAGTCAAGCTCTGCCTACATTGGTCAATGCACAATTGTCTAATTGCCCTCTTGTGTTCTTCTAGGTTTGTGCCCTGATTGGGCCGACTGGGACCCAAACCAGCCTGTGCAGAATGCCAAAGAAGCCATGCAGCAGGCGGAAGACTGGCTGGGGGTGCCTCAGGTGAGATGCAGCAGATTGGCACTTCCTCCATCCAATCGTAGTCGTGTCCTTGGGCAAGGCACTTAACTCTCCTTGACTCCAATGTGTGGCTCCACTGGTGTGTGAATGCGTATGAATGTACCAGTGATGGTCAGAGTTTGGCGCATACTCGCAGCCACGCCTCTGTCAGTCTGCCCAGGGCAACTGTGGCTACATTGGTAGCTTACCATCAACAAGTATGAATGAGGTGTGAATGAATGATGGATATACATTTTAAGTGCTTTAAGCGTCTGGAAAGGTGCAGATCAATTCAACCAATTATTATTTTTATTAATTCACGTTCATGTGAAAATATCGTCACTTTTTGTTTTTTCTATGTTAAAACTATTTTTAGTGATTTGAGGCAAGACTGAACAACATTAAAAGCAGATTGTAAAGACTCCAAGGCTTGTGCGATTGACCTAGAGCAGCAGTTTTGACACAAGTTGTTAATATAAAAGGAGAATATAATGGGCTCTAGAACTGAATCTTGTGGTACATGTTTCTTGATCTCACGGACTGGAGAAATTGAACCAGATATTTGTACAAACTGTGACCTGTTAGCCAGATAGTCGACAAATCAGCCCACGGCATGATCTGAGATACCAATACTGACCACCATTTTTACCAGGAGGTTGTGATTCGCAGTGTCAAAAGCTTTGGAGAGGTCTATAAAGAGTACAACACAGTATTTCTTTAGTCAAGTGCCTGGATAACGTCATTTAACTTTCAAAGTGGCTGTTACAGTACTATGTTGTTTTCTAAAGCTGGACTAAAAATCAGAGAAAATGCTAGGCTATTGATGGGACAGTTAACATAACAATGGTGAGCTAATAACACCATCCAGTGAGGGTTCTAGGGCAAGACCCTTAACGCAATTGCCTACCTCAGTACATATATGAGTGACAATGAAACATGTCATGCCAGCTCAGACGTCACCCGGCCAAATAAGGTCTGTGTCAGGTGCTGGGGAACCAGAGCACCTTTATGGAAAGTGGATTACTGGAACAAGACTGAAATGGACTAGATGTGAGAACAAGGTTCTGTTGGAATGCTACTACTCAAGTAATCCTGCTCAGAGAGGTTACATGCCAGGAATGTAGAGTGAATGGATGCTTCGGAATCCACAATCAAGGCTAACTGCCAAACAACTAGTAACTCACTGTTCTAACATCCAAAATGACAACTGCTATCACATCTTGAGATTGATGAACTACAACACGATTTTAACACTACTAGAGAGCCACAACATCTGGTCAGAGAAGAGGCTATACCACACTCCCACCCAGAACTGGGGACACAGCCCCAATATAACCACCATTATGCTGAGCGAGGCAGCAACTGACCTGAAAGACAATCATGTCTAGAATGAACACCAGGCAACCTTGACACCATCTACAATGGTTTTGTGAAATACCACCTGAAAGACTCCTGGAAAATGTGAATGAAGCACTGAGGTCAATTCTTACCACAGCAATCACAGAAACCAATGAACTGGTTTACACTTCAGCAGCAATGATACTTATGATTTTTTGGCTATAAGAGCAACCAGGGGAGAAAACGATGCCCACCATGGAAGCAATGATTGGAGGCTAAGATCAGGACAGCTCAAGAATTACATGAATTCAATCAGGTTCTAAAAACTAACAATGACAAATCAATTCAAAGAGTAAACGGCTAAAAGTACCAGGGTTTTGTACTTGACGTAGAACTTTCTTTTAAAATGCGTGATGCCACTGTACTGCATAAACTGTAACTGAAGCTTGGGTTTTATTTTTGAAAGCAAATCCTGCTTCTCACTCAGACCTCAAAAAACTCTGGTAGCAGCTATGTTGTGCCTCTGATTGATTGTTGAGCTGTTCTTCAGGTGGTCTTCAATCACTCAATACCGTATATCACTGTGCTTTGAGGTTTGTAACTGACTGTAGTCGTCTCACTCATCATTTTGAACTATATGCCAGAGCAGAGTTGCCCTCTGAACACACGGAAGTACATGGTCTGGATGATTCTTGTCTACAAAGCGTTACTTGGTTTGGTACCTTCATATCTTAGCTCTCTGTTTCAAAGAACCATCAGTCAATATGCATTATGCTCTTGTGATATCTTTCATCTGCATGTTCCCCGTGTTCAAACTGAATTTGGAAAACAAGCCTTCAGTTTTTCTGCTGCCTTAGCCTGGAACTCCATCCAAACCCAGCTAAAGTGCTATGAACTGCTTCATTTAGATCATTATGTACCATTCTGTACAGCACAGAGGAAAATTCCATAAATCAATGCTCTTGTTTCTGACTCCGCTGTTACGCTAGATTCTTAACATTATCTGTTGCACAGCTCAGCGCGCATGCGCGAGCCATTTCTTCTTTATTTGGTTAATTTAACTTTCCATTGTACAAATTCCACTATCTGATGATTAAGCGAATTAGATCTATTGTAAAATGTTCACGCACCATTAAAAATGTTGTTTGTGTGAACGTCTTCAGTTGACATGCACGAAGCGAAGAAGAAAACTTTTGCTCATGCGCAGTAACGTAAATTGTTATGGCGGAAATGACGTATAGTCGCGCATACGGGATGAGGGGTGCAACAGATTCGTTCTGCATACAGAAAAAGACTGGATTTCGCGCTCAAGTGATTTAAATATAATCGAGAGAATCCAGTCAATTTTCAAAGATTTTTCAGAATAAAAGATCGTTCAGACAGTCATTTTACTCATCTGACCTAACTTTACAACTCAAGTGATCGAATATGTAGCTGAGAGAATCCGGTTATTTTTCAAAATAAAAGTTTATCAGGATTAAAAACAAACTAAAGTATTATTCCTTCCGCGGCCCGGTGGCAATTGATTCACAGACTGGTACCGGTCCGCGGCCCAGTGGTTGGGGACCACTGCTTTACATAACTATAACAGCACCGTGACCCAACTCACCTTTTTTTCCTCCTCAGCCATGTGCTGTTGGGCGGACACCTTTATCGTTTGGTACCAACCTAGACCTCCGCCAAGCACAAAGGCGCAACCGAACAGCCTGCATCCTCCTGCTAGCGACGACAGCAGCCTGTATCCGAACCCAGTCCCACGGGAGCAGTACGCTCTCCGAAAGTCATTCCCAAGCAGGCAGGAGACGGATTCGGCGCGATACACGACCCAAGTCCGTAAAAACGACGAACTGCTACTGCCAAGCCCTCTAGTGCAGACAGCAGCCATGACAGGTTTATGTAAAGACCCACAATGCAATGCAAGAAACGTGTTTTTTTTTTATTGAATAATTCAAGAAACAGTTTATAAACAGTATACAGCAAAGAACAGTTTAAACACCTTTGAACAGGGACAAACGATAGAAAATAAAATTGTTGTAAGCATACAAATCAGGTTTCTGTTTACTGTGTTGACATTTGTGAAGATATTTTGCCATTAAAATCAATAAATTTGTTGTAAAACAAGAATCGTCTTTTAACTTGCTTTCTAAAGAAACAAAATAAGAGGTTTTCCTATTTCAAAGAAAAGTCCCTATAAAGATGATCAATAACATATCTGCTTAAACTCTTCCAAAAAGTCCTTGAATGTTAGCAGATCCAGAAGAGTTGATTATGGGGCGCCGTTTATAAAGCGGTGTATTAAAAGCTAAATATTTAATTTTAAAGTTAAATATTTATTTTATAATTATATATTTAACTTGCAAACTAAATATAAAAAATTTTAAGTTAAATATTTATTTTATAATTATATATTTAACTTACAAACTAAATATTCAATTTTAAGTGAAAAATATATTTTAGAATTATATATTTAGTTTTCAAACTAAATATTTAGATCTGACCTAAATATTTAGTTTCCAAAATTTATATATTTAAGTTTTGTAACTAAATCTTTGTTTGATTGATAAATATTAAAATCTAATTTAAATGTTTAGATTACAGCTAAATATTTAGTTTGGAGCTCAATGTTTAGTTTGGAGCTAAATGTTTAGTTTAGAGCTAAATGTTTAGATTATATGCAAATTAACTTGTCGCCCTTGTTTTTATACTGGTTCAAGACATGTCCCACTTTCTGGCCAAAAACATTAGATGAGATGTTCTCATGACTATCCAGACATTTGAGATTGGATCATCAGCAACAGCCTTCGCCACAGAGCCACAATCAGCGGTAAGTTTATGGTTCTTAGCTAACCCGCTAAGCTGTACATTGCTAGCTAGGCTAATGCAGATGTAGTAGAATGCTAATGTTTGATTGTTAGTAGTGTAATGGGCTGCCTTATAACTAGAAGTTTTATATTTTTTGTAAATAAGCTTCTCAGTGCTCTACTACACTTTGAAAATCCGTTGGTACAGTCCGTATACTGTCGATGGTACAGTCTGTCTGCTGGAACAACGAGCTGCTCGGACATTAGGGCCCCCCCTCCCCTCCACACCTCAAACGTTTCTTTTTCTTTAATTTTATTTGTTTGACACTAGAGGTGGACTGGAGATCTGTTTATTTTTGTAGAGTCTACAACAGTCCCGTTTGCGTCCACAGCCTTCTGTCTGCTTCATTAATCACAATAGTTGACCACACATTCTAAAGTTAGGATGTTCCATTCAACAGCAGGGGGCGCTAATCGAGTGATGCCGACTGCTTTACTTGGAGTGAAGCTGAACCATAAAACAAATCATTTTCCTTTTTCTAGTCATGAAATTCTCATTTTGAAAGTATTGCCACCTTTTACCTATGAGAAATTACGGTCATTTAATATGTTTTAACCCACATTCCTGCAACAAATACTTTTTTGATCTTCTGGTATTTATACTCCAAGTCAGAACTGAAGCCAGAACAGCTTCTAAAATTTTAATCAAAATTCCGTTTATGATAAAATGTTTTTGTTTGTTTCTTCAGAGGGACCTATAAAGGCTGCAAATTCAAAGAATTTGAATTTTCTGTAAATTATTGGCTAAGGCTTTACAGGGTTAATATTAAATCTTGACGATGTGCCATTTTTCATTTTAATTGAGCTGTTAGCATTTGCATATAGAGCCGTAATACTATCAGAAAAAAATGATCAAAGCCACTATTTTTAAGAAAAATCTAAAGTGATGTTCAATAATACAGAAGGATTTATAGAAGTCTATAAAAAAAGATAAACCAATATTAAATCTGAGTAGATAAGAATATTTAAGACAAGTCTGATGTTATTGAAAATAGCGGTATGTCTATTTTTCATTAAACCAGACTGTGTCTCATCTTTAATTGAATCCAACATCCCTGATTCTTTTTTGCAAATTTTAAAGCCATGATTTTGTAATCATTGTTTAATAAGCAGACAGAATCCATCTCGCATTTGTTTTTCAAATAAAAATCAAAAATGAAAAACGCTTTGTTTTTTCCTTTTTTTAACTTACAATTGAAAAATAAAAAAGGAATTGTTTTTTCATGTTCCATTTTGTGTATTAAATCGAAAATGGAGTCAACGGGTAACAAACGTTCAATTTCGTTTTTTGCGATTTTGACTGAGACACGGGTGTCACCCAGTAGTAGTTTGCGTGGAGTCTTATTTGGAATACTGTTCCACTGCTCACGCTATCAACTGAATACACTTTATCTCTTGATATTTTTTTTATGACAATAAAAACGTTTTAAAATGTTAATGACAGTGAACAATTGCCAATACCTTTTTTGGTTGTAGCTTCATATATTTAACCCAAAAATATTTTCAAACATAAAATTGATCAAAATTGCAAACAAGCTTCTTTTGACAGGTTTATTTAAAGTCAATCTACAATAACCAAAGGCCATTCAGAGTTTATTAAAAGTCCTATTTTACCCAAAGTCAAAGAAATCCATTTCAAATTTTCACGGGCGCCAGTAGCTCAGGTGGTTGAGCAGGTCAGCTAATCTTTTTTCCTTTTTTTCCGCTAAATTACCTAACACACTATACTATAAATATTAACTAAAAACCTCTGGATAATTCTTTCGACTTAAAACGTGATTTGAATGTATATTTTATAGCCATGAGGTTTTTCTGTAGTACATACTTAACACAAATAAATGTAGTCTTTGAAACCCTTAGTTTAAAATTCTTTAAAAAGATGTTCATAGAAATTAATAAAAAAATTATCTATTCTTTATGCTGAATAAAATGCAACTATGTCTTTAAAGCTGCTTCACTTAAAGCAGTAACAGACAGGTTAATAACAAGTTGATTTGGAGACAGTGATGTTGTTAGACACTAATGCTATGATGCTAGCTTGTTAGACACTAATGCTATGATGCTAGCTTGTTAGAGACTAATGTTATGGTGCTAACTAGCTGTTCTGTGTGTCCTGTTTGATCACGGACCAGTTCAAAGTCGGGCAGTATTTTCACAGACCGCCCTCTAAGACGCAGCGGATAAATACAAGATTAATTTATAGGACATTAATAAAAACATTATTTTCCAAATAAAACAGAATTAAATCCACTGTTTCAGCAGCATCTGTGTAGCATAGTCTGTGTTACACTAAAAACTGTGACCTGTCAGATGTGCTCAATCCTCTTGCCTTCTGAAAACTGCAGCTTTAATTTGATAATTTAATGATGTATAATGGCAATATCCCAAAACATTATACTGTTTTCAGGTTTTTTTTGGTTCTGATTTGTCATAAAATGTGATCACCTGGAGGCAGAATTAGAAAGTCTTTACTATATCTGTTCTTGTTTTCTCAAGGTGCATTCACACCAAACACAATTCGGGCAGCCAATTCGCATGGCCTGCCCCTCTCTCGCCGCACCACAAATTCACTGCTGGCTAAAAATGTGTTCCCTAAGCTCGCCACCTCGGTCGGGTGTGGGAGGAGCTACCAGCTAATGTTTTTAGCCTGATTGCTAATTGGAGCTGGCAGCTAATGCTGTTGATCACTACATGAAGTGGTGTCTGTATTTCATTTACAATGCATGTGTAGCAGAATTAATTGGCACAGGTGTTGCTGCGTGATTAATTGCAGGCGTGGCCTGTTGGGGCGCTATAAAAAATGCTAAGGTCCCCACTGGCCACTAGGGGCATCTCTTGGCCTTTGGAACCACTCACTTCCGGTTGCACCCTCTGGTTAGTCTTACAGCTCCTGCGAGGAAAAACGTCACCCACAAGTTCGCTAATGGAGCTTGTGGGTGACGTTTTTCCTCTCCCACGTTTTTCCTCGCCCATCCTTGGGCGTGGTGCAGCTTGTCACTTTCAGGTGATGAACTCGGGCCCTCTGGGACCCTCTGTGCTTCCGGTTTTGGAGACAGCTGCTGCTTTCTTGATTGAATTTTATTTTGCTACACTCTCGTTTTTGTGAACGTGTCGGACGTGTGACGGGGGTTCTGCCAGCGTGGACGCCCGCGGCCACGGATTCGAGCGGTCCAGCTGACCTACGGGGCATTCCGACATGGACTCGCTCCCCGTCAAAGGGATTGACATTTCAAATCCAAAGAATTATCCTGATGTTTTTAATTATTATTCATAGTAATGTGTTAAGTAATTCAGCGGAAAAAAGGAAAAAAGATTCAATGAAAATTGCAAGCCGGGTGTGGGACTTGAACCAAGGGTTCTTGCGATTACAAATATTAGACTGCAACACACACAATGCTGAGTGAAGGACTCGCTCAGGTTGTCCCAAAAGCGATTGTTCATCCATTTATTTTTTTCATCGTTTTTAAATAGGAATCATGAGTTTCTGTTGTAACAGCATGGTTGTTCATTAGATCCGATCCACCATATTGGATGAGTTTTCTTCCCACTGTCACTGAAACCATCACATGCCCAAAGTTGAGCCCCTGATTGGTTAACACAGACTTGGCGACCTAACCTGAGTTTAGATTTTTTTTACTCTGGCTCGCTGCACCCGCTGCTGAATTCATGCTGCACTGATCAATTTGCGCTGTTTCCCAACTTTCATGCCACGCCAGCCGCTCAATTTGCGCTACAGACCCTCATTTTGAGTCTGTTCCATTGTTTTAGTTTACAGTTAGATGACAATAAAAAAGTGTTCATAACATTTATAAATTACTTTTATGCAATTTTATTTTCCTCAAAAAAATGAATGCGATTTCATTAAATTAAAATGCCTAAGGTATTTCTGTGTCAAATAGTGTTAGAATTTGGCTGATTAAAATATATTTTTGCACGGTAGATTTTTATTTTTTATCAACCGGCCACACTGGCTGTCCATCCATTTCTTCCGTTTATCCAGGACCGGGTTGCTGGGGTTGCAATCTAAAGATGCCCAGACTTCCCTCTCTCCAGCCACTTCCTCCAGCTCCTCTGGGGGGACCCCGAGTCGTTCCCAGGCCAGCCGAGAGACATAGTCTCTCCAGCGTGTCCTGGGTTTTCCCTGGGGCCTCCACCCCGTGGGACATGCCCGGGACACCTCCCCAGGGAGGCGTCTAGAAGGCATCCGGACCAGATGCCTGAGCCACCTCAACTGGCTCCTCTCGATGTGGAGGAGCAGCGGCTCAACTCCGAGCTCCTCCCGGGTGACCAAGCTTCTCACCCTATCTCTAATTGAGCGCCCAGCCACCCTGCGGAGGAAGCTCATTTCAGCCGCTTGTATCTGGGACCTCGTTCTTATGGTCAAGACCCAGAGCTCATGACCATAGGTGAGTACTGGGGCGTAGATCGACCGGTAAATTGAGAGCTTGCTAACTGGGTCAGCTCTCTCTTTACCACGACGGACTGGTACAGTGACCACATGAGGATGGATGCCGCACCAATCCGCCTGTCGATCTCACGCTCCGATCTTCCCTCACTCGTGAACAAGACCCCAAGATACTTAAACTCCTCCACTTGGGGAAGGAGCACTCCACCCACCCAGAGAGGGAAAACCACCTTTCTCCGGTCAAGAACCATGGCCTCAGATTTAGCGGTGCTGACCATTATCACAGCCGCTTCACACTCGGCTGCAAACCGTTCCAATGCATGCTGGAGGTCCTGGCTCGATGAAGCCAACTGGACAACATCATCTGCAAAGAACAGAGAGGAAATCCTGTGGTTTCCAACCAAACCACCTGGCTACGCCTAGAAATTCTGTCCATATAGACTATGAACAGAATCAGTGACAAAGGGCAGCCCTACCGGAGTCCAACATGCACTGAAAACAGGTCTGACTTAGTGCCAGCTATGCGGTAAAGCTCCTGCTCTGGTCATACAGAGACCGGACAGCCCTGAGTAAGGCTCCCCGGACCCCATACTCCCAAAGTATCCTCCATAGGACACCACGGGGCACACAGTCGAACGCCTTCTCCAAATCCATCAAACACATATGGACAGGATGAGCGAACTCCCACGAACCCTCCAGCACCCTAGACAGGGTGTAGAGCTGATCCAGAGTTCCACAACCTTTTATACAACACCAAGCGGATTTTTTGATTTTGTATGTAGCTCAAGTTTAAATAAAGCTTAGAGGTGGAAGTCACGTAACACTTTGTAATGTTGTGTATCTAAAGCAACCACCATTTCCTTTTCATGGAACAGAGAACAGCAGCAGCATCGTATTGATTAATTTTGAAAACATATTTACATCCACATCAGCAAAGCTAACACCACACATATCAGCACCACTACAAAGTTTACAGAGTCCTTTTTTTTTTTTTTTTTTTTTACAGTTCAAGGGTTTTGAAAGTAATGGAGAGTTGCTCCATCATTTTGTCCGCAGACTCTGTTTCTGAGGATCAGTTGTATTTTCACAGTCAGTTTGGACTGATTCACCTGATTAACCCCAGTTATTCAGTTTTAGCGGTCATGTAAACGGGCAACAAATACAAGATTTATGTCAAATGTTTGCAGACAGCAACAAAGAAGCTTTCAGTTAATACTTTTTCTATACGTAATTTTACAGTGACATTGAATAAAACTAATTTAACTAAATGTTTTATTGTTTTCTTTTGTGCAGATTGACAGTGATATTGCTTTGGAGGAGGATGCAGCACTTCATCCATTTCTGTGGAGTCTACAACAGAGTCTGGAGCACTTTCACAGGACACTGGATACTCATTATTATTATAGCATTATAATTTTAAGTATGTTTTTTTTGTGTGTTATGTATTGTTTATCTGCTGTTTCTACTGTCATTGAGATATGGATGGATGGATTAGCTATGATAACAAGATAATTTCCCTGTTGTGGGATCAATAAAGCTTTATTATATTTTGTTCTAAGTGTTCTGTAGCTATTCATTTGTTTAGATTTCTTAGAAAACAAGAAGATGTTTGGTTTCTACAACAGACGTGTTTGGAGCTGAGAAGAGAAAAGTGATAGGTTAGGATCTACACTCTGTCCCATAAGACAGATCTCAATTAGGAAGTTGGAGGTGGGATTTAGCAAATTTAGAGAAGTAGTAAGCCCCGCCTTGATGAGAGTCTGACAGTTTGCATTTCAAATTGAATATTGACAGACATAAAGCGCATTGTGCAAATGAAAATACATTGCTCCAGAGAGGCGCTGTTTTGCAATTTCATTTAAATTTTTACACAAAAACAGCATTGCGTTTTACAGTGCAATAAATGTAAGTTACTTTAAAATTCATTTAAAGCAAACTGCATATTGAAATGCCATTTTAAAATATTGAATTGTAAATTGAAAAATGCATTGTCGTTTGAAAAATGACATCAAAAACCCATGACAATTTAAAATGCAACTGAATTGGGTTTTTTCAGTATTTCATTCTTTAAATTTTTAATACTGAACTATACTAAAACTTTCAATCATGACAAAAAAAACTTCCTTTGCTTACCCACCAGAATGAAACAACCCCTCAAAATGATGTTTGCATTCTAATGAGTTCTTAAAGTCTTTTTTTTTTCTTGTCAGTGGCTACATGTTACCAGTGGCTCAACTTTATGGCACCAAACACAGCAGGAAGTCTGCTTTGTCACCTAAGGTCATTAGTATGCATACGTTCTGAGGAGGTCTGAACAGCAGAAAGACCAAAGGATGCCATCACACTTTGATGTAATATATTATTTGTTGACATGTTTTACTTAGATTTCAAATAAAAATATTCTTAAAATGCTAAACATTACTTACAATGCTAAAATTAATTTACACTGCACTTTTTCTGCTACAGATTACCTCAAAGTATCTCACAAAAAGTAAAGGAAAATAAAAATAAGTGTAAAAATAGCTGCAAGTCATTGCAAGTCAAAAAGTTGCTACAAAAGACATTTTATTGTTCCCATTTGTACTTAAAATGGTGAGGATTGGGGGTGTGGAGCTGCTGTTTCTGTTCTCTGAGGACAATTAGGTAATAACGACAGAGGCCTACAACAGTATTTTATAACACAACTTACAAGATTTTGCTTTTCAAACTGCTCAAATATGGATTCTGAGAAAATGTTTTCAAATGCCAAAAGATTTTTTCAACAGAAAGCAAGCCCTTCTTCTGTTCTGCAAAAAGTAACCTGAAACGTTTATTTTATTCTTTTTGTGTTATTTCTGTCAATTTACCTACAAATTCTGGAAGAACACCCACACATTCATCCCTGAAATCGTTTTTGCAGATTCACTTTGATTTTCATAGATTTAGCCACAAAGATCAAGAAAGCCTTCTTTTTTTATAAATATGGTTTTTATTCATGACTAATTTCACATTCACAAAGTACATTTACGAATACAAAACCTGAACTCCTCACACTTAAAATTGAACCACATCAATACTTGAAAAGAATCTCATTCATTCATTCATTCTCTGAACCGCTTTATCCCTTTCGGGGTCACGGGGCTGCCGGAGCCTAACCCGGCAACTCATGGACGAAGGCAGGGGACGCCCCTGGACTGGTCGCCAGTCTGTCGCAGGGGTGAAAAGAATCTCATCATTCTTTAATATCATTTTTTTGATAGTTATGTTTTTTATTTTGATACGTTATTAAGAATGTGTTTATCTTTAATATACTTTTGCGCTGTATTATGTTCTTTGCACTACATTGTTCTACAGAAATATTCCTGTATAGCACTTTTTTTCAAGCATTTAATTAAAACAAAAACAAAAACAAAGGAAAAATGAAAGACATCGAAGAGAACAAGTTGCATTCAAGAGCTCCACTATCGCCTCTGCATTGCTTCGCGTTTGATGCGTTCAGGATCGTCGTGATTTCTGATGCTCCTCACCAGCGTCGTATCCTTTCCGCCGGCAGTGTCATCCATTAAGGGTCACTGTTCTCTCATCAGTCCTCTTGTGACCCTGATTTACGTTTTTACACAGTATGCCGTTGACGAGAAACCGTGAGGGTCTGTCGGGGGGTACGGACGCCAAGGTCCCCATTTTCTTCCTGCCCTTTGAAGCGTGACTTGAGGGGAGCAGAACGGAGATGAACGAGTGTACCAGCAGACAATCGTCGATATCTGAATCTAGCTGAAGCTAGCAAGCTAAGGTTAGCCGGGCCCGATCTCGGTGGGTGTTTCCCTCCCCTTACCGCTCACTGACCGAGAACGTTCTCCAGTGAAACATCCCGAAGGCCCTTTACGTGGATGTGAAGATATGCCAGAGCTTTCCGGGACGTTTCTCCAAGGCACAAAGCCTCTTGGCAGCGACGAAGCTCCACGGGTGTGAACAGCATCCGCCTCCTTTTTTATACTCTCCATGAAGATGCTGAGGGAGGAGTGTGTCTGACCGGGAAAAGCTAGCTGGACGCTCACTCCGTACGGGCCATGATACTGAGAGAATGATAATGCTGGAAAAACAGGTAAAACTGCTTAAACGCAATGGCTCACTGATCTCGGAAATATCTTAAATTTTTCCCCACACACTCCCATGAGAACAACTGGCAGTCAACCAGATCCAGTCAACGAAAACAAGCAGTTATTTTAAATATATTTTAATTCAGTCAAAAAATATCTGAATTATTTTGGAGAAAAGTTATCAGAGACAGTAAACAGGTAAATGGCAAGTATAAAATACAATTAGAATAGATTGCAGTCCATCCACATTCAACTTTATTCAGTTACTTTCTCGTTTTTGTCATTTGAGTTTTAGTCTAATAAATAACTGTGGGAAAACTAGCTCCTCAGATGAAGAGATTTTTTTTTGCAAACTACCTCAAATATTACAGCTGTTTAAGGTATTTAAAAGCTTCAAATAGAATGCTTACATCATGTTAAATATACAGTGTGTGTGTGTGTGTGTGTGTGGGGGGGGGGGGGGTCATTGGAGTATGAATGTCCTGGACCATATTAAATAAATATATATGCCACAAAAACATTAAAAGTGTCATTATTTTAAATTGGCATTAAATATTTAAAGTTGGATATCGAGAAATAATGACACATTTCATGTTTTGGGTCACACCATTTCATTACTTTATCTGTCCAACTGTCCCATCCAAGTCCTGGCCTGGTCTAAACCTTATGGAGGCTTCAGTAAAGAGGACTTTTTTAGCAGCATAGAGAGAATGTGAAAGCAGGACTCCTCATCTCATAAAACTCAGGAATTTACGAAAGTTTTTAAGGTTTTCTGGCACCTCAAACACATTTCCTTCTGCGTCCATGTCCGCCGGAATTCCGCGGCTGCCAAGGGACCGTCCACAAAGTGCAAGTTTCAAGAAAAGACCATTCTGTAAAAAATAATAATATCTCAAAAATGAATAAATGTCTACATATGAGCTGGCAATGAAGAATCGTCACCATATTCATGCTACGATAGATATTCTGGGAGAAAGTAATTTTTTATATTTTTTAAATAAAAATAAAAATCATTATAAAGATGCTCAATAGCTCTGAAAATACACAAGTTACATCAACTAAACCTCCGATGGCTATACACGATCATACGTTTTTTACTACAAGAAAGGTGTTGAAGTCACTTTTTATTATTATTATTAATTTTATTTAAAGATATGAATCTTAATTAATCAAAAATGCTTATTAGCTCTGAAAATACTCTGGTCACAGTGACCAAACATTCAGATTTTTTTTTTTTTTTTTTTTTTGACAAATGTGGATCATATTGAGTCAAAAAAAGTTCAATAGCTCTGAGGATATTGAATCTGCTCTCACCAAAAGTTTGGTGACTGCAGATTCAATATCCTCAGAGCTATTGAGCATTTTTGACCAAATATAATCCACATTCATAATAAAACATCCTTAAAATTAAACAAAGTGAATTTCTGCTATAATATTTATGTCGTAGGACATTAAGGTCATGATTGTCTAGTAGGCCGACAGAAAATCCTTTGTAATTCTATGTGTTGAAGTGCATATTCCCACCTAGTGTTGAGGAGTATGCATTGCAACGTCACGTTCGCTGAAGCAACTTTGATCAATGTTGTTCGAGTTCTGCTGGTTATGTCTGAGGAAAAGAAAAGCCAGCCACAAAAGTGGCCCCACCTTGTCTGGTTTGATTGACAGACAGACTCATTCTGCTAAAAAAGCTCATCATGAAATAAATAAGTCATTCTGAAAAACAGCAATGTGAAATGTAAAAAAAGCTATGTTGAAAAATATTGATTTTGAAGAAAGCAGAAAAATCTGAGTTTCTTAAAAAAGCCATATGTTTTATAGTAACATTCAAAATAATTAAAAACAAATATTTTAAAATGCTGTTATGAAATAATGAGCAGGTTTTAAAGCTGAATGAACGATATTGCATACTATTATGGTTAATTTAAAATCCGTGTGCAAGTTTTTTGCAATTTAATGATCTTTTAATATATTTATGAGATATTTATTGGTAGAGTGTCTGATTGCATAAGATCATGTTTATTTATTTATTTAATTATGAACAGTTTGTTGCTCCATATGTCTGTCCTTCCGCCAGTCCGTCCATCCCTCCATCCATCCATCCATCCCTCCATCAGGGCTGACACTAACGTATATTATAGTAGTCGATTAGTCACCAGTTATTTTTTCGATTAGTCAATGATTAGTGTTTACGTAAGCAGATGTGCATTTTTTTTTTTTAACAAAAGGTGACAGTGCTGGTCCATTGAGGGTTTTGCGCCATGTGTGGTGCTGTTAATGTACAGCATATGGCGCATTCACAGAAACTGAAATTTTACCTGTATAGTTGCAAACAGCTTTAACAGCTTCGACCAACTTCCGGTGGCACACCTGACTTGGTTGCAACCAACGAGATTTGGTCGCGTTCTAATCTCGTTGGTCGCAAGATTTGAAGCGATGCACAGCTGTGAGCTGTGTCCAACGAGCCAGCTCACTGAAACTTCAATGCCATTTTATGCAGTGAAATTTAGTGTCGGAGCGCCTTTTAACATGGTGGATACCTTTTGTCCCACGATATGATCCCGTAGCTCTCAGTAGAGTGAGTTTTGTTGATGCAATGAGCAGATATGTGGCTGAACATATCTTTGAGGGTGTGTGTGTGTGTGTGGTGGTGGTGGGGTGTGGGGGGGGGCTCAATCATCATTGTGGAGTTGTGGTCATGAGTTTTTCTGTGTATAAAAATGATCTTTTACTAAAATGTTTCACCAGAAGCTTTTGTATGGAGCTTCATAGAAACCTGATTTGTTTTTTATTGTGGATGAATAATGAGATTTTTTTGTTACATTTTGTCGTTTAGGCTTATTTTTTAATCAAATGATCTTACAATAGTAAAATAAACTATAAATATATGAACTATAAATAATATAATAAGCTATAAAATATAGTGTTTTAAACACTCTAAAATGTCTAAGTGCCAAACAGACATAAAAAAAAAACAAAGACAAAAACACACATTAAAACCCCAATCCACCCAGACAAACAAAATAATGGTATCCCACAATTCTTTGCCATGCCAGATCTGACAGCAGGCCCAATGTATCTGTGACCATCGCTACAATACATGAGGCGTGTTTGAGATGATCCAGGCGGACACAGCGCTGCACAGATCAACTGGTGTGCGATGTATGCTGGTTAGTTTTTTGTTCCAACATCACGTCAATCATCATAAAAATATCATGAGAAAGGGGCGGGTGCAAGGCGTCCACTTAGGCAACACAGCTGGATGACTACAAAACAGTGCATTGTGGGAAACAGTGGCTTGACAGTTCTTTTAATTCGAAGTGGTGCTGATCAGAAACGGCTGGAGCTCAATGAAAGACGTGTAGATTTTGTAACTCTTTTTGCAAAAAGTGAATCACTGATTTGTATTTATAGAAATGGTTGTGTTCATTGAAATCAGCATAACTTGGATTACTTTATCATTAGAAATTATTTTACTTGAAACATTTAGTTATTTAGATTTTTCTACTGATAATCGTTTAGATTTTAGATGTCAGACAGACATTTGCATTAATGCAACAAAAGAAACATAAGTACAGGCAGCACAAATCATCTGTGGTTTTGTGTTTTATTGTTGCCTTTACAAGTTCACTTGTGAGACTCCAAGTGCAAGAAAAGTGGACCCTAAGATCTGCTTGAACCTTTTCTAAAGAGAACGACAAAGGACAATGTCGTTTAGCGGGGGTAAAAAATTGTTCATGGGAGATGTTTAGTTGAGGCCATAGAGAAGGCATCAAAAAGATTCTGGCAAATCGTCCAACACCTCAGGAAGGAAAAACTGTTTTTTACAGGCAACGTTTTCAGTGCAGGTGGGAAGCTGTTGACTTTGACTGGGAACATTTTTGGGTGGTGGAAGGAATATTTCAAGGATCTCCTCAATCCTGCTGATATACAGTACCTCCACTTTGAGGAAGTGGGTAGTCTCAAGTCTCCAGATGCTGTGAGAGTGTCTTGGCTGACATCTCTCTGCAGCATTGGGTGTAAGTCAAGAACTGTAGGGTTCGTGGCAGTTTGATCATCCTTTCCATGTGTGTTTTGTTGATTTGGAGAAGGCGTTGTGGAGGGTGCTCTGGAAATACGGGGTTAGCCTTACTGAAGGCTGTCCAGTCTCTGTATGACCAGAGCAGAAGCTCAGTTCGCATACCCGGCAGTAAGTTGGATCTGTTCCTGGTGCATGTTGGAGTCCAGCAGGGATGCCCTCTGTCAATATCCACTTTGAAGATTTTCATTCAGGGTTCAGACCTCACCATAGCATTGAAAATGCACTAGTTAATTCAGTTCAGTTCAATTTTATTTAAATAGCCCAATCACAACCATAGCCATCTCAATTGGCCTCACATCAGTATTTATGCAAAGAACATAAAGTCAGTCATAAAAATATAAACAATAGCTGGTTACTAAACAAAACAGACTAAGCTAAACTGACATCCCTGCACTTAGACACTCCTTCTCTGTGAGGAAAAACAAAAATAAATTCCTACCTTGGGGGAAAAAATAAGAAACCTCAGGGATGTCCACAAGAAGGAAGTATCATCTCCCAGGACTGACAGGTGATGTGCTAGAACTGTTAAAAGAAGAATTAGCGTATCTAACTCTACAATGACATGTTTGAATAACAAGTACATGTTTAAAAAACAAATAGAATTCAACTTTATTGTCATTGCACCTGCAGTACAGGACAACGAAATGCAGTTTGCATCCATCCAGAAGTGCTTCCTTAACAGTACAGTATAAATTATATATGTTGCAATGTCCTTAAAAATATATATATATATATATATATATATATATATATACAGACTATGGTCAGATATTTGTATTAGAATTATAATAGTTGTATGTGAAATGGTTATCTATACAATATTTACAGTAGTGCAGTTGTAATCAAAATATATACAGAGGTGCATTATCCTTATAAAAGTGCAAAGAGAATTGACAGATATTAAATTAGTTACAGCTATGAAATGCATCTAATGGTTTGGATTCATGAGACAGATTCAGGGGACTGAGTTCAGGAGTCTGACAGATGTTGGGAAGAACTGTTCAGGAACCTGGCAGGAGGGTAAAGAGTCTGTGTGCTGGGTGACTGGAGTCTTTAATGATTTTCACAGCCCTCTTCAGACACCGCTTCCTGTAGATGTCCTCTATGCTGGGAAGTGGTGCTCCTGTGATGCGCTGGGCGGCTTTCACCACCCTCTGCAACGCCTTCCGGTCTGGAGCGGAGCAGCTCCCGTACCAGACTGTGATGCAGCTGGTCAGGATGCTCTCGATGGTGCAGCGGTAGAAGTTCACCAGGATGTCTGAGGACAGGTGGTTCTTCCTCAGAGTCCTCAGGAAGAAGAGGCGCTGGTGAGCCTTCTTGACCAGTTTGGAGCAGCCAGTTGTCCAGGTGAGGTCCTCGGAGATGTGGACTCCCAGGAACTTGAAGCTGTTCACACGCTCCACCGTCATTCCCTTGATGTGGATGGGAGTGTGCGGGTCAGCGTTCCTCCTGAAGTCCACAATGAGCTCCTTGGTCTTCGCCGTGTTGAGCAGCAGGTTGTTGGTGTCGCACCACTCAGCCAGGCGGTCCACCTCCCTGTAGGCGGCCTCGTCGCTGTCTTTGATGAGACCAATCACCGTGGTGTCATCTGCAAACTTAATGATGGTGTTGGAGCTGTCGGCAGGTCTGCAGTCGTGGGTGAGGAGGGAGTAGAGGAAGGGACTCATCACACAGCCTTGCGGTACACCGGTGTTTATAGTGATGGTAGATGAGCGGTGATTATCCAGACGGACATGTTGGGGTTGGCTGGTCAGGAAGTCCAGTAGCCAGTTGCACATGAGGGAACTGATGCCTAGGTCTGTGAGTTTTGTGATGAGTTTTGAGGGAATGACTGTGTTAAATGCTGAACTGAAGTCTATGAACAGCAATCTGGCATAGGTGTTTTATTGTCCAGGTGTGAGAGGACAGAGTGCAGCGCTATGGAGACTGCATCCTCTGTGCTCCTGTTCTGACGATATGCAAATTGGTGGGGGTCCAGGGTGGGGGGGAGACAGGATTTGAGGTGTGCTAGGACCAGCCACACGAAGCACTTTGTGATGATGGGGGTGAGGGCTACCGGGCGGTAGTCGTTGAGGCTTGACGGTTTGGAGTTCTTGGGTACCGGTATGATGGAGGTGGATTTGAAGCAGGTCGGTACCACAGCATAAGCCAGGGACAGGTTGAATATGTCCGTCAGTACCTCTGAGGACACGTCCAGGGATGCCATCAGGACCTGCAGCCTTGTGGACCACGATCCTGCCCAGCATCGCTCCTACATCGTCAGGGGAGAGAGTCAGTGGTTGGTGGTCTGGAGTCACGGCTGCTTTGGTTGCAGTTGCTGTATTCCCCCTCTCAAAACGGGCATAAAAGTTGTTAAGCTCGTTGAGGAAGGAGACATCAGAGGAGGTGGGGGAGGGGCTGGTTGTCTTGTAGTCTGTGATGATCTGGAGTCCTTGCCACTTACGTCGGGGGTTGGAGTTGGTGAAGTGTTTCTCTACCTTCCCTTTGTAGCGGTGTTTGGCCTTTTTGATGCCCCTCTTCAGCTCAGCCCTGGCTGTGCTGTAGGCCTGTGCATCTCCTGACCTGAAGGCGGTGTTGCGGGCCTTCAACAGGAGGCGGATGTCCCGGTTCATCCATGGCTTCTGGTTGGGGTACATGGTGATCTGTTTCTGGGTGGTGACACTGTCTAAAGTGGTGGAGATGTGGTCCAGTACAGATGAGGCATACTGGTCCAAGTCTGCGTGGGTGAACATATTCCAATCTCTGTTTTTGAACCGGTCCTGGAGCATGCTGTCTGTCCCCTCCAGCCACACTTTTATTGTCTTCACAGTGGGTTTCACACGTTGGATGAGTGGTGAGTACCGAGGTGTGAGGAACAGGGAGAGATGGTCAGATTGTCCAATGTGGGGGAGGGGTGTTGCTTTGTATGCTCCAGCCAGGTTGGAGTAAACATGGTCCAAAGTCTTTTCCCCTCTGGTGTGGCAGGAGACATGTTGGTGGAATCTTGGGAGGACTGTCTTCAAGTTGGAGTGGTTGAAGTCACCAGCAACAATAAAAGCAGCCTCAGGGTGTTTGGTCTGATGTTTGCTAATGGCTGCATAAAGTTCTTTCATAGCCAGCTTAGCATTAGCATCCGGGGGGATATACACTGCAGTGAGTATGATGGAGGTGAACTCTCTAGGGAGGTAGTATGGTCTGTATTTGACCATTAAAAACTCCACATTAGGTGAGCATTGTCTCTTGGCAGTGACAGAGTCCATGCACCAAGCTTTGTTGATATAAATGCACAAACCTCCCCCTATGGTTTTGCCGGAGTCGTCTGCTATCCTGTCGGCTCGGTGTGTGTGGCGTCCTGCTAGCTCAATAGCATTGTCCGGGCAGCTGTTGTTTAGTCACGTTTCGGTGAAAACCATGACATTTGAGTCCACAACCCGTCTGTTGTTGGTGATGGAGAGCCATATTTCATCCATTTTGTTTGCCATAGAGCGTACATTGGCGAGGAAAATGCTGGGTAGTGGGAGCCGGTGTGGTATTAGCTTTAGCTTAGCTCGTAGCCCTCCGCGCTTACCCCGCCTTTGTTTACGTTCTCTGCGCCGTCTGCGTGTACTTCCGCCCGGCAGGGAAGAGTGAGCAGCCTCCGGTGTTCTCGAGATCTCCGGGATGAGTTGGAGATTGGCGATAAAACTGTGGGAGTTTTGAGTCCAAATGTCCAGAAGCTCATGCCTGCTGTAGGACAGTAACGCAGAGCAATTCTGTGTGAATAATCCGGTCAGGATTAGCAAAAAAAACGCTAAATAGCAGATTCTGGAGAGACACTGAGCCTCGCGTTGTTCACGCGCCGCCATCTTGGTCAAATACATGTTTAAATAACAAATACATGTTTAAATAACAAACACATGTTTAAATTAACAGATGGATTTTTGAATAACAACTACATGTTTGATTAACAACTACATGTATGAAAAGTGTAGTAGATGGGCTTCATCCAGATGAAACTGTGGGGCAGCTGAAGGGACAAGCCGAGCCAGAGGTGAGGTCGACAGCCAAAGAAAGGAGCACAGATTATCCACCAGGAATCTCTCCCACTCCGAGACGAGCCAGAGGCAAGGTCCAGGCTAAGAACAGGAGCACAGACTGTGAGGAAAAAGCAGAGGCGTTCAGATCCATTTGCAGGCAGGGTACGTTTAATGACGTAAACAATACAATCAAGGGCAAAGACAAAAACGAGGCAAGGAGCAGGACAGGAGAACGAAGGTCAGAACCAGGAGACAGTATGGGAAATAGAACGGTTGGTAATAAATGCAGGGCAGAATGATACTTTGCGATGGTATTGAGTCCAGGTGGGGTTTATGAGGAGTGGAAGGTGATGGAAAACAGTTGGATAGAGTTAATATTCAGGAGAGGGCTCCCTCTGTCGGTCGAAGGTGGAGCTTGACGGCTGAGTCCTGACACAGACGATTCACCTGGAATCTCTCTCAACATGGACAACATATGAATCACACTGCACAAAATATAGACATGATGAACTAAATAAAATATAGCACTGGGTAGGGCTCGGTGACAAAACAAAAGCTATCGATCGCGATGGTACTTTTTCTCGATAGTAGAATGAGCCTATCGTGAGACTTTATTTTGAAGGGTCCAAAATTAACACTCGAAATTAACAGTATTTTCTTCTCTTTGGCGAGTACAAGTTAGTTTAGTCCCCCATATGGAGAGTAAATGTTTGTGTAAACTTTGTCATGTTTTTTTAGCTCTTCTTTTGGTGAATTTCTTTTGTCCTCTTTTCCTCTACTGTCTACATGCGAGGTAAACAAAACACACATGACGTGAAACACAACACCCCACCCCTGCATACGTACTTGATCTTTAACTCTTCTTCATACTGTGAAATTAGGGTTTCTTTATACATTTTCTCTAATTTTTGGATGTTTGAACATTGTTTGAGCTCCTTTCTAAACCCGTTCCAAAGTTCAGAGCCGCACACAGACACACAACAACTTTTTTTTGTGGTTCTTATTGTCAAGAGAAGTTGGAATGACCATCTTCATTTATAGACAATCTTTGGGAGTCTCGCGAAAATGCGCGAGCGTAAGGTTTTGGGGGGCCGGTTGTATGAACAACGTCAGGAGGATGTTGGTGTGCTGTTTGATCTCTGCTGTTCAAGATAATTATTAAATACATGTTCCACAAAGAGGCTCATCATTTGACATGGTGTCAGAAGTAATCCCGACAGAGGACGGATCTATGTTGCTGTAAGATTAATTAATTAATTAATTTCAAGCTGCCAGAGAACTTTACTTTCGACAAGCCAGGAGAATGGGCTATGTGGAGACAACGATTCCTCCGTTACCGAACAGCAACAAAACTAAATGAACAGGACGGTGATGTCCAAGTGAGCACATTTATTTATGGGATATGAAGCGGAGAACGTGATAAAATCCTTCTCCTTCACAGCCAGAGAGGATGAGAGTGACTTTGATGTGGTTTTGAACAAGACAACAACAACAAACAGCTATCCAAGAGGCTGCAGCTCGATAAAAACCTCACCCTGGATGTAGCTGTTCAAACGGTCAGACAAGCAGAAGAAGTGGAGCAACAAATCAGTCAGCAGGAGCCATTATCTCACAGCATACATGAGGTAAATCAGCAAATTTGACAGTCCAGGAGAGGCATACACGTCACCGGACAAAATGAAAAGAAAGAGAGAAAATATAATCAGCATTGGAGAACTAGAGCTGAGAGGAAAACAGTTGACTTATCTGGAGGAAAACGTAAAAGATGTGGGAAAACCCAACACAGCGATAAGTCAAGCTGCCCGGCACAGGGTTCTGTGTGTAGACGGGAGCTTCCTGCTTTGAAGATATATATTGGAATGCACGCCTGCTTTGAAAATATCCTTAATAAGATGATGCACTCTCATGGGCCTGCAGGAGGGGATCGGCCCTCCCTTTCTGCATGCCATGTTGTTTGTGCAAGTGTATAAAGACGAAAGGTCAGGAAGAGTCAGCTTTAGGTTACGTACGAACGCCCAGCCGGGTTGAAGCCACTCTGCCGGACTGAACGGCTCTCTCAGTCAGTGTCCAGGAAGGGAATGAGAATTGAAACTGCTAAAGGCTTAACCCTGATGATGTCAGAGAATTGTTGATCATGTTTTTGTGGGGAATAAATTGACACATTATTCTAGCAAAGCATGGTTTCTGTGTGATCATTTTGCAAACGCCGACCGCTCCCGGACCTGAGAAATTTCACAAAACAACGGTGCAACAAAAAAGGAACGCATGTGCCAGTCTAGAGCTGTCAGGGATGAAACAAAAGAGGACAGCTCATTCTACCTCGGTTTGGTGGACTCAGAAAACACCAGAGACAACTGGTCAGTGACTTTAGGGCTGGATGAAACACCGGTGCGCTTTAATATTGATACAGGGGCAGATCCCACTGTGATAAATCTCAAAACATTTAGCACTCTGAGGCAGAAGAAGACTCCGACTAAACCAGATGTCCCTCTGGTCAGCCCAGGAGGACAGTTAAAGAGTATTTGAGTTTTTAAAGCACTGGTCAGCCATAACGAGAAACATCACATGATGCAGGTTTTTGTGGTCGCCGGTCCAACTGTGAATAATCTTCTTGGGAGAGAAGCGGCTGTGGCTCTCGGCTTGGGGAAAAGAGTGGAAGCTATAAGCGATGCATTTGGAGAACACGGCACAGTAACCACAGCCAGGAGAGTACCACTTCCACAGTGCCCAAAGTTAAAGAGGAACTTTGCAGGATGGAAAACCTGGGGGTTATTGAAAAGGTCACCCAGCCAATTGACTGGTGCAGTCCCATGGTGCCAGTCGTGAATGCAAAAGGAAAAGTGTGTATCTGTGTAGATATGAAAAGAGTGAATGAGCAGGTGAGATGAGAGAGATACATGCTTCCCACCATTGAAGAGATGCTAGCAAAACTAGCAGGGGCCAAAGTCTTCTTCTCGCTGGACGCTTCAAGTGGATTTTGGCAGATCCCTCTGCACAGTGAGAGTAGCCTGCTGACCACTTCTATAACACCTTTTGACAGATACTGTTTTAAACGTATGCCCTTTGGCATCAGTAATGCTTCTGAAATCTTCCAGAGGAAGATGCATGAAATACTGTCAGACCTGGAAGGAGTAAATGGATGATGTGATCATATATGGGTCGGACATGCTGGAATATGACGCACGCCTGGAAAAGGTTCTGGAGAGAACACCGAGAGCTGGGCTAAAACTGGACAAAGACAAGTGTCGCTTCAGGCAAGAAGCTGAACTTCCTGGGACATGTAGTGAGTGAGAACGGCATTCAGCCAGATCCAGGGAAAGTCAAGGCAACTGCAGAGCTGCCAGCACCAACAAACCTGAAAGAGCTGAATCGGGCACTTGGTATGATTAACTATGTGCGAAAATACATACCTCATCTGGTGACCATTGGAGCACCACTATACGAGCTCCTAAAAATAGACGTAGTATGGATCTGGGGAGAACCACAAGAGAGAGCGTTCTACAACCTGAAGCAAGCTTTGATGAACACACCTATACTGGCTTACTATGATCTAAACAGGCCGACAGCGGTATCAGCCGTCGCCAGCAGCTATGGGCTCAGAGGAGTGCTTTTACAGCAACACAAGGAATCTTGGAAACCAGTAGCTTACTGCTCCAGAAAACGCACAAATTGAAAAGCAGTGTCTGGCAGGGGTCTGGGCATGTGAGCATTTTGGAAAATACTTGAGCGGGATGGACCGATTCAAGTTGATAACAGACCACAAACCTCTGGTCCCCTTGATCAACACCAAAGATCTGGATACAGTTTCAATCAGGTGTCAGAGACTGTTACTGAGGCTGATGAGGTTAAATGCAGCTGCAGAGTAGGTACCTGGGAAAACACTAGTGGTGGCTGACACGCTGTCTGGTGCCCGGCGAGTCAGCGACACTGAAGCTGATATCCGCTTGTTACGTGGATTCTGTATTGAGCAACATAGCGGCATACGGGGAAAAACTGGACGAAATTAGGTCAGCGACAATGGCAGACAGTGAACTGCAAGCCGTAGTTAAAAGGATAAGAAACGGATGGCCAGGCCACACCCGTTCACTGAGTTCATTGGAGAGAGCTTACTATCACTACAGAAGCGAGCTCTCAGAGTCCGACGGGCTTATTATTTGGGGAAGCCGTATAGTGATACTGCTATCAATGAGAGCTGAGATCCTGAGCAGAATCCATGAGGGGCACCAAGGCCTCTCCAAATGCAGAGAGCGAGCACAAGCATCGGTGTGATGGCCAGGACTTTCAGCAGATCTAAAAGAAAGATTGGACCATTGTGCGTTTTGCTATGAAAATAAAAAAGCACAGAGAAAAGAACCACTTCATCCAACCCCCCTCCCTGACAGACCCTGGCAGAAGGTGGGGATAGATCTGTGTGAACAAAAAGGAAAAAACTACCTGGTAATCTCAGATTATTATTCTCGTTATCTGGAGAAACTAGAATTACCAGTTACATCTGCGGTTCAAGTTGTTGGAAGACTGAAAGCCACGTTTGCCAGATATGGAATCCCTGATTCAGTCTTCTCTGATAACGGACCACAATTTGCATGTGAAACCTTCAAAAGATTCAGTCCAGAGTATGACTTTAAACACATCACCTCGAGTCCTTACCATCCTTCAGGAAACGGGCATGCAGAGTGGGCAGTGCAGACTGCAAAAAGAATCCTGGGGCAGTAGGATCCTTTGCTGGCCCTTACGAGCTTCCGGGCCACATCCACCTCATCAACTGGCGTGAGTCCAGCAGAACTTTTGATGGGCAGGAAAATCTTCACAACACTACCAACACTGGGCGGCCGTTGTGCAGTGGAAAGGGCAGTCGGCCTGTGATCGAAGGGTTGCAGGTTCGATTGCCGCCTTGCCCGCCCATGTGTCGAAGTGTCCTTGGGCAAGACACTGAACCCCACATTGCCTCTGATGGAAGGTTGGCGCCAGTGATCGGCAGCGGAGCCGCCATCAGTGTGTGAATGTGTGTGTGTGAATGGGTGAGTGGGTCTGTGACTGTAAAGCGCTTTGGGCCTTCAAGGAAGGTAGAAAAAGCGCTATATAAGTATACGCCATTTACCATTTAACACTAGACTATAATTTAGTCCCTAAGTGGCCTGACCTGTCACAAATCAAAATGAGAGATGATAGAGAGAAGGAGAGACAGGCCTTTTACTTTAACAGGAGACACTGAGCTCAAGAACTCCCTGTCCTACAGCCGGGGAGGAAGGTTCTAATCAAACTGGACTCAGAAAGAAGGTGGACAAGTCCATTAACTGTAAAGCAGGAGGGGGGCTCCCAGCGATTACTCGTGGTTCACTCACCAGCTGGAGGAGAGAAGAGAAAAAAACCACAGACACCTGCAGGCTCTTCCTCTGGTGACAGAACAACAAGACTCCACAAGATCAGAGACTGACAACAACTCAATCAAGGACGGAGAAAGCTTGGGACCAGAACATTTGGTAAAGAGAACTCTTGAAGGGTTTACAATAACTAGGTCAAGAAAGGTCTGTAAACCCACGGAAAGGCTGAACTTGTAAAAAGAGAGAAAAGGAAGTTGATTGCAGTTTAATTAGAGATAGGAAGATGGTTAATTAATAAAAGAGAAAATGTGACAACTAGTCAAGTTAAGATACAGTGTTAATCTGCTTTACTACCTCTAGTTGTTGTTAAGTTTAAAAGGGGAGGTGTCAAGAGATGTTGGAGTGACCATCTTCGTTTATAGACAATCTTTGGGAGTCTCCGAAAATGCGCGAGCGTGAGGTTTTGGAGGGGGCGGTTGTTTGAACAACGTCAGGAGGATGTTGGTGTGCTGTTTGATCTCTGATGTTCAAGATAATTATTAAATAAATGTTCCACAAAGAGGCTCATCATTTGACACTTATCAATTTGATCTTGAAGTTCCTGCACCCCCTCAGTTTGTAACCTCCTTCATTTTCTAAGAACTGTTTTTGAACATTCAATGGTAATGTTTTTCCATTAGCTCTGTATAGAATTTGGGCAGTGCAATATTCAACCAGGTCATGCAGTTTTAAAAGTGTGAATTGATTAAATACATTATTTTTATGATCAAGACAGCCGGCTTTTTGTACAATTTTGATAGCTTGTTTTTTAAGTAAAAAGATAGGATGTAGTGAACTTTTGTAATTATTACCCCAAATTTCTATACAATAGGTTAAATATTGTAATATTAAGGAGCAGTATAATAAATATCTACAGTTGTATTGTAATATATATTTTGATTTTTTTAGGATTTAAACACTTTTTGAAACTTTAGTTTGTATGTGTCTGATGTTTAGCTTCCAACTTAACTTATCAATTACAATCCCTAAGAATTTGATTTCTGTGACACTTTCAATTAATACATTATTTTTTTAATTGATTGTCTGTAGGAGTTTTAAAAGTTTTGAAACATTGAATACCGTATATCTTCCAAAAGAAGTCAGGGCATTTATTTAAAAAACAAATGTCGGCCGATCCGGCGTTTATTAGAGACAAGTGTCTATTAGACACCAGTGTTTATTCCATCACAGACAGAATGCTGAAGGTTAATGGGTTCATTTTGCAGAAAACAAAAGATGAACATTTCAGGATTTATTGAAATGATGTGAACGTTTTATTCTGTTCTTTTTTTTTTTTTTTTTTGGGCTCATCAGTTTACTTTGGACATGCATCCGTTTTATTCTGTTCTGATTCAAACTGACAGTGAGAGTCAATCTCCGTATCAAAAATCAGTTTCGCTTTTATGACGATCATTTTCCTGGAGACACGAGCACCTTTTCCTTTGCTCAGTAATCCATGTTCAAACCAGTGGGTCTTAAAAGGAGCCCAGCCACTATTAGGGACCGGCGTCTGTTACAACTAACACTTGTTAGACCGGCCATTATTGGAAGATATACGGTATATCATTTATGTAAATATTGAAAAGCAGCGGGCCTAGAATTGATCCTTGCGGGATACCACAACTTATCTCCTTGGCCTCTGATGTAAATTCATGAATCTGGACAAATTGTTTTCTTCCTGTTAAATAGCTTTTGACCCAACTTAGCACTAGTCTTCGTATCCCTTACCCTTCCAGTTTATCCAGTAGGATGCTTTAATTGAGGGAGTCAAATGCTTTTTTTAAGTCAATGAAAATTCCAGATGTAGATTTCTTTTTGTCCAGAGCATTTGTGATTTCCTCCACAGCATCAATGATAGCCAATGAGGTTGAACTGTTTCCTCTGAAACCATATTGGTTTTAATTTTTATTTTTTTGTTTATCAATAAATGTAGCTAATTTATCATTAAATATCTTTTCTAAAATTTTTGAGAATTTTGGAAGGAGAGAAATAGGTTAGAAACAGGTGTTTGTCTCCGCTCTCATAAACAGGGATCACTTTTGCACTTTTGCAGTGATAATTTACATATGTATGTTAGTGGCTTAGAGATTTTGTAAATCACCTTCTTCAGTACCGTCATATTAATTTCATTACAATCTGCTGAGTTTTTACTCTTGAATTTGTTAACAATTGATGTTATAATTTTCATTCACTTCAGAGAGAAAGATTGAGTGAGGGATCCTTGTGATGGTGGAATATTTACTTTGCTAGTTTTGCTCTCTGGACCCACGTTAAAAACATTGTTGTTAAAACTGCTGCTTCATTAATAGTATTGCTTTGACCCTTCTCGTCTATAAAGTAATCTGGATATGTTCGCTTTTTTCTCCCTTTTTTAATGATACTGTTTAATATTTCCCAAACTCTCTTCACATTGTTTTTATTTTCATTCAGTAGATTATTGTAGTACAGTTTTTTACTGTGCCGTGTTATTTTAGTTCATTTATTTTTGTATGACTTGTATCTCTGTTCAATTTTTCTTGACCTTTTTTAAGCATTTTGTAGACCAGTAGTTAACCAAGGACATTTGGCAAATTTGTTCTGAATTGATGAATAGGACAGTTTTTGTAATAGAGTCAGCTAAATATTTCTAAAAAACATTAATACGCGGTGTCCACATCTTTCTCTCTGTACACAGAGTTCAAGTTCTGTCTTGATAAATCATTATTAAGGGAGGTCATTGTTTTTTCATTGTTTAACCTTTTGTAGACTCTTTTTTAAATCATTTTCTTTGTTGTCACATTAATATCGAATTGTGTGAAAACTGTTAAATGATCAGTAATGTTGCATATCATGAGTCCACTCATATGAGTGTTTTCTATATTATTAGTAAATATATCATCAACAAGAGCAGCACTGTGAGCAGTGTTTCTGCTGGGTCTTGTTACGGTTGGATAGAAACTCATACTGTACATTCTCCTGATGTTTGCTAGGGTTTATCAGATCAGTATTCAGATCTCCACAAAGTAAAAAATTTTTGGGAGAGTGAAACATTTTTTCCATCCAGGCACTGAACAGTTCTAAGCTTGACCCTGGTGACCTGTATATACAGCTTATAATGACATTCTAATCTGATTCTAAATTGGCATCTACCAATGTTTTTCAAGTTCTGTTTATGTGTTGTTTTTGTTTACAAATCACACCTCTGAAACATACTCTTTGGTACTTTTGTTTGAATTTACACCGTTTGAAGTATCTTTCAGGATTTTTCCACTTTTTTTACTGCAAATTGCAGTTTGGCAAATGGAAGGCTCTTCTTTATCTGCTAGCCTTTGATTTTCTGTGCTTTTGTGTTTTTTTACATATCTTTTTCTGCAGTTTCTAGCCAGTATTGATGCGTTCTTCTTTTTTTTTTTTGCAATTAATGTTTGTTTTTTTGCTATTTATGTATTTTGTGCATTCCAACAAATTTTTTGCAATTGCACAAATTTCTTCTATTTATGGACAATATTGTTCTCATTTGGAATGCTGTTGTGCAACATACAGTTTATGTGCGCAAATGTATTGCTAGGGTTTATCAGATCAGTATTCAGATCTCCACAAAGTAAAACATTTTTGGGAGAGTGAAACATTTTTTCCATCCAGGCACTGAACAGTTCTAAGCTTGACCCTGGTGACCTGTATATACAGCTTATAATGACATTCTAATCTGATTCTAAATTGGCATCTACCAATGTTTTTCAAGTTCTGTTTATATGTTGTTTTTGTTTACAAATCACACCTCTGAAACATACTCTTTGGTACTTTTGTTTGAATTTACACCGTTTGAAGTATCTTTCAGGATTTTTCCACTTTTTTTACTGCAAATTGCAGTTTGGCAAATGGAAGGCTCTTCTTTATCTGCTAGCCTTTGATTTTCTGTGCTTTTGTGTTTTTTTACATATCTTTTTCTGCAATTTCTAGCCAGTATTGATGCGTTCTTCTTTTTTTTTTTTGCAATTAATGTTTGTTTTTTTGCTATTTATGTATTTTGTGCATTCCAACAATTTTTTTGCAATTGCACAAATTTCTTCTATTTATGGACAATATTGTTCTCATTTGGAATGCTGTTGTGCAACATACAGTTTATGTGCACAAATGTATTGCAAATGTATTGCATTGGTAAGATTCTTCTGCAGGTTAAGACCTATGGCTCCAAAAACTTCTACAAACTTTATGCAATAAGTTTCAGCAAATGGTTCAGCCTTTTCTATTTAGTAAATGTCTGCTTCCTCTGCTAAAATTTATACAATTAAGAAATGAAAAGCAACCACCTTCTTCAATTAATCAAACATATTTCTGCAGGAAATGCACATTTTTAGTATAATAATTTACTTGCCACCTTTCACCAGTAAATTATTACTGTCAACCTATAAAAACATTTTAGGATCTTGTTAGGATCTGCGTGAGTTTACTCAGAACAGTGAATGTTTAGGCTGATCTTGTAGCCTATTCATAGTCAATGGTAGCTTTAGACTTCACATTATTTCCACGTTTTTTTGGCAGAACCACCTGTCTTTTTTTTATGGAGGATGACTTTAATATTTGTTTGTGTGTTTAATCTCAAATGAGATCACGCATTTCGAAGCGAAGAAACACAAACTAATCAGGATTCTCTCAGTACTGGAGGGTGAAGTGAAAAGAGCCCAGTGCCGAATCCCCGTCCGGCTGCCAGAGAGGCATACACACGTGGACAAAATTGTTGGTACCCCTCAGTTAAAGAAGGAAAAACCCACAATTCTCACTGAAATCACTTGAAACTTACAAAAGTAACAATAAATAAAAATTTATTGAAAATTAAATAATTAAAATCAGCCATCACTTTTGAATTGCTGATTAACATAATTATTTAAAAAAAACAAACTAATGAAACAGGCCTGGACAAAAATGATGGTACCTCTATAAAAGATTGAAAACTATTTGACCAGACTGACATGATTAACTCAGGTGTGTCCTTTAATTGACATCACAGGTGTTACCAAACTCATAATCAGTCAGTCTGCCTATTTAAAGGGAGACAAGTAGTCACTCTGCTGTTTGGTGAAAAGGTGTGTACCACACTGAACATGGACAACAGAAAGCGAAGGAGAGAATTGTCCCAGGACATCAGAAAACAAATGATAGATAAACATCTTAAAGGTAAAGGCTATAAGACCATCTCTAAACAGCTTGAACTTCCTGTGAAAACATTGGCTCATATTATTCAGAAGTTCAAGACCCACGGGACAGTAGCCAACCTCTCTGGACGTGGCCGCAAGAGGAAAATTGATGACAAATTGAAGAGACGGATCGTTGGAATTGTATCCAAAGAGCCCAGAACAACCTCCAAAGAAATTAAAGGTGAACTCCAAGGCCAAAGTACATCAGTGTCAGATCGCACCATTCGTCGTTGTTTGAGCCAAAGTGGACTTCATGGGAGACGACCAAGGAGGACACCACTGCTGAAAAACAATCATAAAAAAGCCAGACTGGAATTTGCAAAAATGCATGTTGACAAGCCCCAAAGCTTCTGGGAGAATGTCCTTTGGACAGATGAGACCAAACTGGAGCTTTTTGGTAAGGCACATCAACTCTATGTTCATAGACTCAAAAACCAAGCATACGAAGAAAAGAACACTGTCCCTACGGTGAAACATGGAGGAGGCTCAGTAATATTTTGGGGCTGCTTTGCTGCATCTGGCACAGGGTGTCTTGAATGTGTGCAAGGTACAATGAAATCTGTAGACTATCAAGGCATTCTGGAGAGAAATGTGCTGCCTTGTGTCAGAAAGCTTGGTCTCAGTCGCAGGTCATGGGTCTTCCAACAGGACAACGATCCAAAACACACAGCCAAAAACACCCAAGAATGGCTGAGAGAAAAGCGTTGGACTATTCTAAAGTGGCCTTCCATGAGCCCAGATCTGAATCCCATTGAACATCTGTGGAAGGAGCTGAAACATGCCATTTGGAGAAGACACCCATCAAACCTGAGACAACTGGAGCAGTTTGCTCATGAGGAGTGGGCCAAAATACCTGTTGACAGCTGCAGAACGCTCATTGACAAATACAGAAATCGCTTCATTGCAGTGATTGCCTCAAAAGGTTGTGCAACAAAATATTAAGTTATGGGTACCATCATTTTTGTCCAGGCCTGTTTCATTAGTTTGTTTTTTTTAAATAATTATGTTAATCAGCAATTCAAAAGTGATGGCTGATTTTGATTATTTAATTTTCAATAAATTTTTATTTATTGTTACTTTTGTAAGTTTCAAGTGATTTCAGTGAGAATTGTGGGTTTTTCCTTCTTTAACTGAGGGGTCCCAACAATTTTGTCCACGTGTGTATGTGGCGTACGGAAAGCTGCCTGCTCGTGTAGTGTGGGTGCCTGAGTCCTTCTGATAGAGGCTGAGTGGGATCCACTTGTCGGACATATCGTAGTGGTAGTGTATTATCCTACAGACTTGTCTGCCATTGTCAGTTTTTTCACATTAAAGCATAAGAGAAGCTGAGGTTATATTTGCAAACAACGTGTTTTCACTGCAGAGCTCGACACAGGAGATTGGTGAGGAAACTGAGGAGGATGCTGTCTTTACTATCACACTGAGGAAGGTGCAACTTCACCAGTCTGCCAGCAAGGGGCAGCGCTGGTTGAGTGTGGAGACAGACTCTGCCCTGAGCCTCTACGAGACCTGCAAGGTGCGAACTATCAAAGCCGGCACACTAGAGAAGCTGGTGGAGTATATGGTGTCCGCCTTCAGGGGCAAAGACTCTACCTACGTGACTATCTTCCTGTGCACCTACCGCACCTTTGCGACTACCAGACAGGTGCTGGACCTCCTACTCCACAGGTGCAGCTTTGGTCAAAGTTCAAAGTTCAGTTTGTAAAGCTGAAATATGGTTTTTATATATGTTTGTTTATGTATCTTTATTTCTAGATATGCCAAACTTCCAAATGTGCCTGCTGGCCCTGGACACAAAGCATCCGAGGACAACTACATCGAACTCAGAAAGTAGGTCTGCTTTTGTGTCAACAGGTCTGGCTCACTTCTCGGCAGGCTGCAGCTATTGTTTGCTCGGACATTTCTCTAGATAAAACAATTTTTAATCTGTTTTTTCATTTCAGTACCATTTCATCAATCTTGGGGGCATGGCTGGACCAGTACTCAGAGGACTTCTGGACCCCTCCAAACCATGAATGTCTACACCAGCTCCTCTCTTATTTGCACCTCCACTTTCCTGGCTCAGATTTGGAGCGCCGTGCTTGCAACCTACTGGCCCACTTCCAGCGTCGACAGCAGTGTGAGCCTGATTCTGATGGTATGCAGACAGGACTGGGATTGTATGTGGGTGGTGCATAAAAAGTCCAATGGATGGGCTATTTTAACTGATCCTGTTTGGAGGGGCGGGAACATGGGGCTGTCCAGATGGTGTGGAAAATGACTGTTCCCATGTCTCTTTAGGGGAACACATGGGCTGCCCCTTTGCTACGCAGGAAGAGAGCGGCTTTGAGGACGAGCTTCCTGCCTTCAGCTTAATGTCCTTTGACCCCATTATGGTGGCTGAGCAGTTCACTCTCATGGATGCAGTAAGGGCTGAACTTTCACTTTTTTACTCTTCTGTCAAATTTAAAGACACATTATTAGACAGCAATGCTTCCTGCATTTTTCTGCAGAATCTATTTAAGAAGGTGGTGCCTTATCACTGCCTTGGTGGGATCTGGTCTCAGCGGGATAAGAAGGGGAAGGAGCACCTGGCTCCCACCATCAGAGCCACTGTGGCCCAGTTCAATTCTGTCACCAACTGTGTTATCGCCACCTGCCTGAACAACCCTTCGCAGAAGGCCAGCCAAAGGGCCAGGCTACTGGAGCGGTGGATTGATGTGGCGCAGGTCACAAACTTTTCTTAATCTCTTTGGACGCAGATTTCCTATGCTTTTTGTTCGTATTTCCCCATTAAGGTTTATAGGAGTGCTGCAGAGGACCTGAGCCTGTCTGTTTGTGATGCAGGAGTGCCGCATCTTGAAGAATTTTTCCTCCTTACGAGCCATTCTCTCTGCCCTGCAGTGCAATGCCATCCACAGACTAAAGAGAACCTGGGAGGAGGTATCAAGGTGAGACGTCATTCAGGATTTTACAGCCTTGGGCCAATTGTTTTTTTTTTTATATTATGATCTGTGTGTTTTTCTGAAGGGAGAGTTTTCGAACTTTTCGTGAGCTCTCAGAAATCTTTTCTGGTGAAAACAACTACTCCATCAGCCGGGAGCTGCTAGTTAAGGTAAGCCTCCTCTGCTTTCAGTGGGTGTGGATGTGGGTGTGTGTGCACTGGTATCCATTGTGTGTGTGTGTGTGTGTGTGTTTGTGTGTGTGGTGGTGGTGGGGGTCTGAGTTTGGCCTTTGAGAGAGTTTTATTAGCAGCTAATAGAAATGTACATTTGTATATTAAACATAAAAATGTTTAATACCTGGGGATGGTCATGGTGAAGTGGTAGAATGGCTAACCTCAACAGGATTGGAAGATCGCAAGTTCTGTTCTTATGCTGCCAGCCCATGTGTCAGGTGTCCTTGGGCAAGACACAAAACCCAACATTTCTCCTGGTTATTATAGGTTGGTACCAGTGTTAGGCAGAGGAGCCACCATCAGTGTGTTAATGTGTGTAAGCATGTGTGAACGGAACTATGACTTTGGGCCTTTTAAGAAGGCTAAATATCTAAGTATACCAAGTATACGGCATTTACCATTAAAAAAAAAAAAGTAAAGCTCAGTGGCCTCAAGTTCAGTGGCCTCGTGACCTAAGTGAGATTGAGGTGAAATTATCCTGATCCACAGTCAGATCACCACAAAGATTTAAGACCACAGAATGGACTGGAGGGTTGAAAATGGCTGTAACCTTGAGGGTGGGGTGGGAGAGCACTATTTTTAACAATTTTAACTTATTTCAAATGTCCTCATTCTTAAACTCCTGACGCCTAACTGAAAGTTGGAGGTTTACATTTTTAAGGCCTTTACTCACCTACTTTTCATGTATCTCAAGGCCCACACCAACATCTTTGACACTTTTGCATACTTGCAGGAAGAGTAGAACTCTTAGGCCGTTGAGTCTTACCTGGAAGGTGAGGGTTTGCTGGGGAGTAGTGTAAGATGTAAAAAAGACTTTTGCATTTTCATTTTATTCATAACAGAATAACAAAAAGCCTTTAAAATTAAACTTTAGCTCTTGGCATGAAATCTGTAAATGGATACAAATAAGGAGTTGGCAGAGTTTTAGAACAAAATTTAGTTATTTTTTTAAAATCAGTAGCTGTATAACAAAATTAGCACCAATTATGAAAGAAAAGGTCTTGCTAAAAAAATTTTTTTTAAAAGAGTTCCAAAAATTTTGCCATTTTGATCACTGATCCTGAACGGGTTTGTGACAAGATGTTGAAGGACAGCTCCACTAAACCTGAGAAGACAAAGTTCTGTGGGTTTTGCTTATCCTGGTCTGGACTTTGCCATTTTATGGATCAGCTGTGGGAGTAAGAGGCATCAGGAAACCTCAAAGAAACACAAATTTAAGTAGCAACCATGAAGGGCATTGCTGTGACTGTAGGACATGGTCAGTAGATCCCACAGGGTAGAGGTCTAAATAGGTAAAACATCACCTCTAGCTTTATCTCCTCGGACCAATCCTGAAAGTGCCTGAATGGAGCTCCTAGATGCACATTGTCTTTAACTCTTAAGCTTGATGCTTTAAAATGTCTTCAAAATGTTCTGTTTTCATCAAATTTGTGAACAAAAGGCAGAAGCTGTCAAAAAGTATTTAGAACTTAGTGGAAACAACAGTTCGGGCTATTTTTTTTTTTTATAAAGGTGTGTTCAGCTGTCATTGTCTAGCTGGTCTGGGAAATAACAATCAAACCCTAAGATCAGCATTAAATATTTCACACAAAAGAAAATTGTGTGCCTAACCCTGAGTTCTTTTTATTTTTTGGTATTTGACTTACAAGCCAAATACTCTATTTTACATAGAAAAACTTCAGGGGGTTGATTTTCTAAAAAATATATTATATTGCATGCAAACAGAGAGGAAGTCACAAGTAATTTATAGCAATAAATAAAAAATACAATGTTTTAAAGAAACTTTTTCTAAGTACCTCCTTTATTGATTTCTTTTCAGAATTTTTGTTCTCTATTTTTGGCCTTTTTTACACCATCAATGGATAAGTTGTTTTCTTTTGAACAGCAGCACAACACTGTCAAAAAGCTCCCTGCAGCCCATGAGGAGAGCTGTCAGTCACCTGTAGTCTAAACCAGCTGAACATGATCACATTTTTGGATTTTGTTTTAATTCGCCACATGTTCACACCGTGTCATCAGCCAAATGCTACACTGACTCTGGTGTGAGTGCGCAATCATCGAGTGTGAGTGTGGGTGTGAGGTTTGTCCTCGTTCAGAGGGGGGTGTTTCGTACAGGGTGCGCTTATATTCCTCGCATGCAGAGGAGCATGAAAACGATTCACCAAAAGAAGTGGAATGTTTCTCAAAGTGAACATGAACTTATGAGTAGATCTCACACATAATTTTTGCTGTGAGGTAGTCAATAAACTTTTGTTCATCATCAGAAAGTAGGCTGCGATTGCTTCACTTGTAGGCAATGAATTTTCACCAGCTAGTGACTACTTGCTGGCCCTGCTGACTTTAAATTGGTCCGTGATTACATATAGGAGATATAGGGAACAGGCTAAGAATATCATCACAGCATGATGGCATGAGTGTGTAACAACAGCACTGTCAGCAAAGCAACAGTTTTATTAAACTTTCTGTTGCCACTGTAAGTCCATCAGGTTTATGCTCCACTTCTGTCTGGATTCTGTTACAAATCGCTTCATGTCCCGCTGCTTCATAAACCACCGCATAGCGCTACACGATGGTGAATAACAAAGGTTGTGTATGTGTGTGTATGTGCACGCAGGGGCTCTTCTCATGGTGTTTGCCTGTTTCTGTTGTGAAACTAACGTTCTCTCTCTCTCCGCCTTGCGGAGCAAGCTCATCTGCACTCTGCGAGAGATGGGTGGGCTAATCTTACTCCCAACAACATTAGTGTTTCAGTCCTACTTTTTATTTCTGACTTGTAGCTGTGATTCAAACGGATTATTTATTACACATTCATTTTATATGGGAATCTCCCCCATTGTAGGAGCTCAGTTTGCAGGAATTCATTTAATATACTAGATTTCCGCAATCCTGCAGCAAAATTCAGGCCCTGTTTACACCTTGCTAGTACTGAGTTGGACCCTTTTTTGCTTTCTGAACTGCCTTAATCCTTGCATCCTTGGCATAGATTCAACAAAGAACTGGAAACATTCCTCAGAGAGTTTGGTACATATTGACATGACAGCTTCACACAGTTGCTGTAGATTTGTCAGCTGCACATTCATGATACCAATCTCCCGTTCCACCACATCCCAAAGGTGATCTATTAGGTTGAAATCTGGTAACTGTGGAGGCCATTTGAGTCCAGTGAACTCATTGTCATGTTCAAGAAACCAGTCTGACAGGATTCCAGCTTTATGACATGGTGCCTGATCCAGTTGAAAGTTGCCATCAGAAGATGGTACACTGTGGTTATAAAGGAATGGAGATGGTCAGCAACAATATTGAAGTTTGCTGCAGCGTTGTAATTAGGGATGTCACAATCCAAACATGTGATTGGAAATTTGGCCCAATCACGTAGTTGCAGATTCAATTGACATCAGATGCTGTCTCCTGATCTGAATTGGACATTTAAATTATTGTTATCATAAACTGTGCTATATATTTCAAGCCTATTATTACAGATAAATCTTCCAGAAGTCTGCAGATTGTGAACAGATTACGACATTTTTTTGCCACAAAGTGCTGCAGAATACCACACTAGTTTGAGCATGAGGCACACCACAACAGTTAAGTAAAGCTAGCGAGATATTCACAGATTAAGACTTTTGAGATCAATAACTCTTTTAATAAATGTTTTAAACTGACATCAAATGTCTCTAGTGCATTTTCGTAGCACAAACAAAAACCTACAATAGAATTTCAACTGAAAAAAGCTCTGATTTTTGTTTCTTTTGATGAGAATGGCAATGGATGGCAGGACATGGATGGCATTAAAAAGTTTAAGCTCCGGAAAATGGTGACTTAACCACTTAAGACCCAAGCTCTCGTTTGATATGCCTTTTTTATTTCTCTCTGACAAAGCCCCAGTTAAGAATAATTAACTACTTTAGTAATATAACCCAAAATGTGATATCCATGCATGTAGACGTCATGCCTAAATAGGGTAAAAAATAAAATAAAATCATAATCTATCAAAAACTATCCAAACAAAAAAATGGTTGTATTAATATCAGCTAGTCATAAATACTCATCATATTTATGCTACAACAACATTTTTAAAGGCAAGTCATCATTAATTTGTAAGAATTTTTAATGGAGATGTGAATCACATGTGATCAGAAATGTTCAATAGTTCTGAAGACTACAATCACCAAACTTTCTCACGTGACTAATTATCACCATTTTTTACTGGTTAATGGTTAACTAATTTCACTAGTTGATTGTTGCACTATTTTTACTTGATTGTTCAAGCTACTTCACAGTGTTCAGTTTAATGGTGAGAAAAGAAGGTTAATAAAATATAAATCGTGGACGACCTAAATCTGTTTATTAAATTTATAATTTTTCAATGAGTTACAAACGTATCAGATCAGGATTTGGTATCTGCAAACGCTTAAAATAAAATTGCTCTGACTGAAATTGGACCCAAAGAACCTAATCAGCACAACCCTACTCCCTGACAATGCTTAATTGGTACTAAGGGGCCCAAAGTGATCAAAGTGTGTCAAGATAATATCCACCACACCATTACACCACCAGCAACCCGAATTATGATACAAGGCAGGATAGATCCATGCTGTTGTGTTGTTAACACCAAATTCTGACCCTGCCCATTCAAATGTCGCAACAGAAATGCAGACTCGTCAGATCATTTGGTGAGACTCTGTGAATTGTAGCCTCAATTTCCTGTTTTTAGCTGACAAGAGTGGCGCCCAGTGTGGTCTTCTGCTGCTGTAGCCTATCTGCCTCAAGGTTGGATGTGTTGTAGCTTGTTGTTGTTGTGATTTTCTGACACAGAAATTTCTCAACTTCAGTGTCAGCTGTTCTTCCATAAATATTTTCAGAAAGCACAAATTAGATTTTTTTTTTCTTGCAGGAAGGAACCTCAAAATTTGCAACTTTAGAAATCAACCCCAAACGAGCGCAGAAGAGACACCAGCAGCAGAGAGACCTGGTAAGGTGGGTGGGTGGGGATCAGTTTCCCTTCTGCGGTGTTCTCGGTACTATTGAATACTTCTGCCTACAGCATCATCTTGATGTAGAGCCCCTCCAACCCTTTCAAGTTATTTTCTTGTTTTTCTGAAGTGGTCTGCTTATCTTTTTTGTGTAGTTTGTAAAGGCACTTCAGTATGCATAGCTCTTTTGTATATCATATATTTTTGACTATTAATTGTTCTGGAGTATAAGTTGCAGCACCCATAAAGAATTGCATGATAAAGAAAAAAAATTAACACAACATGGCAACAAGAATGAACAGATCATGCTAAAAGGCACATCGTAATAGCAAAATAGATAACGGTGATCGACTGACTATATGCACGCTTCACTACTGTAACACGATTCTTATTTAGCTTCATGAAACATAGGAGGAATCTTGTTCAACATATGAGCAAATATTAAGATGACCATAGCATGAAGAGCACAAGTCAGCTAAGCTCTTTATCACTGCACATCACTAAATTAATTAAATTCTTTCTTCTCTTCGTTGGTTTGGAACAATTCCGCCAAACCCAACGTAAGACAAAGGCCCAATCCGAATTCTTTCCTTTGCCCTATCACTTCTTCCTACCACTCCATTTGTAGGGGCATTTGTAGTGAACGTTGTGTCCAGAAAAAGTTATTTTTAAGAGTTACCCTCGCGGTGGAGTGATGCAGAGCCCTCCGTAGCGAGGGAGTTTCGAGTCGAGTTATGAATTGCTGATTAACATAATTATTTAAAAAACAAACTAATAAAACAGGCCTGGACAAAAATGATGGTACCTCTATAAAAGATTGAAAACTATTTGACCAGACTGACATGATTAACTCAGGTGTGTCCTTTAATTGACATCACAGGTGTTACCAAACTCATAATCAGTCAGTCTACCTATTTAAAGGGAGACAAGTAGTCACTCTGCTGTTTGGTGAAAAGGTGTGTACCACACTGAACATGGACAACAGAAAGCGAAGGAGAGAATTGTCCCAGGACATCAGAAAACAAATGATAGATAAACATCTTAAAGGTAAAGGCTATAAGACCATCTCTAAACGGCTTGAACTTCCTGTGAAAACATTGGCTCATATTATTCAGAAGTTCAAGACCCACGGGACAGTAGCCAACCTCTCTGGACGTGGCCGCAAGAGGAAAATTGATGACAAATTGAAGAGACGGATCGTTCGAATTGTATCCAAAGAGCCCAGAACAAACAAAGAAACATGGAGGAGGCTCAGTCATGTTTTGGGGCTGCTTTGCTGCATCTGGCACAGGGTGTCTTAAGTGCAATTTATTGAGAAGAATGCATTAAAATCTGGTATTAATTGGTATCGTATAAATATACGCTCCTGTTATTTTCCTTTTTCGAAATGTAATTTTACCAAAAAAAAAAAACAGTGTAACTGAAAACTCCCCTGCTCGGAACTCCCTGGTGGCAGTGGGCTGTACGTCTGGGGCTCTCCGGTAAGGTGGGTACTTGTGCTCGACCTTTTTTGCCTGGCGCAGTAGGAGGGCTGTTCTCTAGCTGAGATGAGGCTTGCGCTCTCTGTGCCCCCATGCTCTCTGGCACTGGTGCCTCTGTTGCAGTTCTGCCGGCCCTGGTCTAGTTAGCCGACGTTGGGTTGCCTGGCGAGCGCATTCCCTTGATTTGCTATCCTACAAAGGTGTCTGGTGTGCCCTTGCCTCCACTGCTGCTTCAATGAGGCCTTGGTGTGGCAAGGACCGGGCACTCTTTCCCCACCCCCTCTTTCCTCTTCTTTTTTACGTTCCATCATCCACCACAGTAGAACACAAACACTTGAGTACAGGTGCCAGCTCACCTTTGCACAAAAAGTATGCATGACGGAAGATGCCACGGCCATGGAAGCATAGAACACCTGCATTTCAAAACTCGATTTACTGCAAAAAGAGTAAATATTGTAAAAAACAATTCCTGATCATTATCCTGAAAAAACTCCAGTGAAGGACAACTCTGAGGATATCAAGAAGTTGCTTGATTTCCTGGTGTAAGAAATTAGAGCCATGAAGATCCAGCACGAACAGATTCTGAGCGTGCTCGAGGAGGGGAGGCAGATCCAAGCTAGGCATGAGCAGACTGTTGACTGAATAGATGACATCTATTGGTATGCACAAGTATGTGTGTGAACTGGATGTGGACAAGTTTGTGAACACTCTTGGAGCCGGCAAGTACGTTTGTAACAGCTGAGTGTGTGGACAGGTCCTGCCCATTTTAGACCAACATTCACTATTGTAATGGGTATAGGCTCCAGCATTTTGTTACCTGTAGACTTACAAATCTATTTTCCCTTTCCATTAGTCATCCTCTTAAATCTATAATCCACCCCCTCCCCTTTCCCCCCTTTCTTTTTCCGTCCGGTCCAACAAAAAGAACACAAACAAAATTAATATTAATAAAGTTTCATTTAAATTACAAAAGGGGCTCATACCAACATACATTTTGTGTTCCAAATGATTTATAACCCCCGATTGTAAGAGTCAAATCAGTCTAATGCAAGAGGCTCTCGGCTCATATCTGTTTGCTCAGCTGTTTGACAGGACAAATTTAAAAAAAAAAAAAAAAAAATGAGATCTGCTGCCTGCTCCCCAGAAGAAGATAGTCTGACAGACCTGCGATCCTCTTAAGGTTTGTTAACTGGAAACACAAAGCAGCATTCCTGAAGCAAGGCTAAAATCTGAGGGGAAATAACGCTTATATGAATGACAACCTCACAAAACGAAATGCTGACATTGCCCTTAAAGCATGCTTTGTAAAAAAGCAAGGGAAGGTTCAAAGCACCTGGGTAATAGATTGCAGAATTTACACTAAACTATGCGGTTCTCCTGAGCAAGCCATGGTCATCATTATCAGAAGCCTGGAGGAGCTGGAGAAGTTTATACCCACTCCAGTCTAAACAAGAGATAAGTGAAGATGCTGGGCTTATGAGGTGAGGAGTCAAACTCTACAAACAATGGGGGAGATTCGCTCACTCTGCCGAAAATACATTTTTCATTTTTCATCAATTAAAGCCTCAAGCGGCGTTTGATGGCCCGCAGTCACAACCTGCCCAGGCCACCCGCCTCTATGACTCACTGCCCTCGCCTCTATAGGCCAATTCTGCCCTCGCTGCCTGCCTCTACACGCTACTGCCGCCCACCTTTGACACAACCCCACTTGTGAAGTAGCCACAATGCACGCCTAACCCTCCCATTTCTCTTTCTGTAAGGATGGTATGAGCTGTATGTGAGAAATAATAAAAAAAGGACTTTTTTCAAAATAGCTGCTTTTCTGTTTGCTTTATCTCCGTAGCAATCATATTATGTGGTGATGCTAAACAGATTGACTTCGGTTTCAAAAGAAGTAAACTTTTGAATTTCCTTAGCAGTCAATTAATCAATCCATTTATTATTTGTAAAGCACCTTTCAGAGCAGGAGCAAACAAAGGGCCGGACATAAAATCAAATATAAGTAAAATCATTAAACAACAAAAGCAATAAAACAATAAAAGCAATAAAACAAAATAACAAACTGGCCCACTATATCTCCTCACTGGAAGCCTGAGTAAAAAGATGGGTTTTATAAAGTGACTTAAAATCGGTAAGGGGACTGCCCGACCTCACAGGAAGGGGGAGAGAATTCCAGAGTTTGGGAGCTGCAGCTGAAAAAGGTCTACCACCCCGAGTTACAAGCAGAGTCCTGGGAACCATTAAAAGCATTTGATCTTCAGATCTCTCGTCAGTATTTATAAGGGCGGAGACAAACATCTATTTACAAACTGACTCAAAAAATATTATCTACTCTAGAGACAATCAAAGGGAACTTATCAGTGTGGGTAACACAGAGTTAAACAAAATAAAATAATCTTTAAAATGATCCTTAAACCTTGACAAAACCAAAGTGATGTTTTTTGAATGAATGAAGACATACTACAAACAGCAGTCCCATGCCCATAACATAATGCTTTTATCCATAGCTAATTTGCAGCATTTGTCCTTAGCTGGGCTTTTTTGCTTTACAATTACAAATATACCGTACCTAAAATGAGAATAAAATACCAGAATACATTAAAAAAGAGTCATTGTTAAAATTACATGAACCAGTTGAAAAAACACAGAGATAGATCAAAAGGTAAAAAAGCACACACCAAATTAACTGGTTAAAATGTGTGGACAGCACTGCTGATACAACCAAGACTTTGTATGTTTTTTAAAGAGACTAGAACGAGAAAAAGACTTTAAATCAGTAGGAAGTGAGTTCCAAAGTTTAGCACCTTTAACCGAGAGGGAAATCTGAAAACAAAAAATCGGAATATATATTACAATACAGTTGTATATATTTATTGTACCGCTCCTTAATATGACCATATTTCCCCTTTGGTATAGAAATTTTGGGTTATTTTGGGTAAAATTTCACCACCTCCTGTCTTTTTTACTTCAAAAACGACCCGTCAGAATTGTACATAAAGCTGGTTATCTTAATCATACAAACAACTTATTTTATCACTGTGCAAAAAATCAAAGAAAAAACAAACACAATAAAACAACAGAAACATGAGAGGGGGAGAGAAATAAACTGCTTTAACGAGAGGGAGTTGTCGATGGTTAGTGATCAGATTTTCCATTAATTTAAATAAGTTTAGTCGTTTTCATCAGCGCAATATGGAGGTTCTGATCGCAGCATCTGGGGATCTTCAGCACAGCCACAGGGTGGCACTTTTTCTATGCCCACCAGGGCCTTCTGCCTTGAGGCCCACGTACTGCAGTGAGGCACATGTACTGCTGGCCTCACCTAGTGAAATTCTAATGCACAATTTTAGTGGATAAAAAGAGTAAATGAGTCATAAACTGGCACCAATGTAATTAGACATTTGGCAAGAAACAGAAAAATGAAGTATTAAAGATAAAGTGTATTTTATGGTGATAGAAACAGTGAAACAGTAAAGCGCATTCATCAACTGCAGCTCCAGTCAGTGTTTGCGGTGCAGTCTGGGCGCAAGGTAGGCATGGGCAGCTGGTGCCTCAAATTGTGCTTTCTTGTGTATTTGAACAGGACATTCGTAAAGCTGCAACTTTTTTATTAAAGAAACGTTAAAAACAAAAAGAAATAAGTAATCATACAATAGACATTGCCAAAATAATAATTTGTATTTTTATTAATAAAAAGTATATTCATTTTATTTAATTTATGTATTTTTTTTAGTTATATTTTGGCACCAGTCTCTGGGGGCGGGGGCTGCCCGCAGTGGTTCTCAGTTCTCTCAGGGAGCTTGTGTGTATCTGCTGACTCATGAAAAATTAGAGGGAACGTTCCTGCTACCGAACTGCCGCTGTGCCACCTCCAAATGCGCCTGGGTGGTGTCTGACCGATGTTGAAAATTTGTCTGGTCGCCTTTTTGGCTGGCTGGGTTGGAGCTTTCACTCTCCGTGCTTCTGTGCCTCCCTGCTCTCTGGCATTCCATCAATCATCTCAGAAATACTCACCTGAACGCAGATGTCAGCTCACCTTTGCACAAGTAGTATGCATGACAGAATGAAATGCTTTAAATGTGTTGGTTTGTAAGCAAAAGTGTGTGCGTGTGAACTGTAGTTGTATTGTGTACATGTTGTAGACATATCTGTAAGTGAATATTTTAGGATCCAATAGGTATGTTTGTAACATTTGGGTGTGTGAACGGGCACCGCCCCTTTAGGCTACCATTCACACCTGAAAGGAATGATGACAATCCTCCAGCATTTTGTTGCTCTATTAAGAGCAACAACAATTTGTGTTCTTTGGTCCTTTCAAACTTCACCTATGCCCTGTTTGTTAACAGGGTGTAATGCAGGGGACTATACCTTATTTGGGGACCTTTTTGACGGACCTGGTGATGATGGACACGGCCATGAAGGATTACACTGAGGTCAGAACCTGCTTTTCTTTTTGTCTTAGCTGGTTCTCATTCATTGCTGAAGTTCCTCATCTGGTTTTCCAGGGTGGTCTGATCAACTTTGAGAAGAGAAGAAAGGTGAGTAAATATGATGGATTATTTTTTTCTTACAGCTGTGGTGACAGATAGCTGACTTTGAAAATGGTTCTGTTTCTGGGCAGGAATTTGAGGTGATTGCTCAGATCAAACTGCTTCAGCTGGCTTCCAACAACTACAGCTTCACTCAGGACAGCCACTTCATGGAGTGGTTCGCCAGTGCAGAAAAGCTAAGCGAGGCAGATAGGTCAGTTGATCACAGTTTTGTGGCTACTCTGTGAATACAAGAAGAGAGACCAACAGTAATTGTTATCTCCTAAAATTAAACAATCAAGAAAACAGAAGTAAAAATAAGATATTTTAAATAAAGTCAAAGATCCATGGCTTGCTGATGTAAATAACTGCAAATATTCTTTATTTGCTTTTTTTTTCATTTACACACCATGGAGCAGTAGAGCACATTAGGAAATAATGTGAAATATTCTAAGCATTAGAGACAAGCGTAAATACAGTTATGTTAACTATTCTGAATGGATCTGATTGAAAAAAAAACTGGTTTGTGATTAAACAAATAATTTTTGACACCCTGACCCCCCAAGCTACACGCTGTCTTGTGAAATTGAGCCTTTGTCGGAGTCGGCCTGCAATACACTGAGAGGCAAGAAGAATGGAGGAATCATGAAGCGCTGGAGCGAGTAAATTATTTCACAACAGTTTATCAGATTTCTGCTGCACATCACCTTGCTAAAGAATGATTTACCTCCTTCCAATGTCTTTCAGCCGGCAACTAACGGAGGCTAGCTGCAGCAGCACCAGCTCTCACTCCAAGTCCTTTGACCACTCACACTACAGGCCGCTTCAGGGAGGGGACAGTGGCGATGCACTCAGTGTCACCTCAGTCAGCTCCAGTGGCTCAGACCTTGAGGACGTGAACAGCAGCTTTCTGTCAGACTCACCAGAGGGACATGAGAGGAAGGTAAAAGGGGTGTGGCAACCTATACTTTTCCTTACAAAGATGATCATTTTTGGCTAATAGAGTGAATCAAAAAAATTCTAAAATATACACTATATTACCAAAAAGTATTGGCTCACCTGCCGTGACTCACATATGAACTGGAGTTCCATCCCATTCCTAACCTGTAGAGTTCAGTCTGATGTCCAACCACCTTTTGCACCTTCAACTCTTCTGGAAAGGCTGTACACAAGGTTGAATAGTGTTTATTGGATTTTTTTGACCATTCTTCCAAAAGCACATTGATGAGGTCACACTCTGATGTTGGTGGAGAAGGTCTGACTCTCAGTCTCTGCTCTGATTCATCTCAAAGGTGTTCTATAGGGTTCGGGTCAGGACTCTGCAGGCCAGTCCAGTTCATCCTCACCAGACTCTGTCATCCATGTCTTTGCTTTGTGCACAGTCATGTTGGAAGAGGAAGCAGCCGCTTCAAACTGTTCCCACAAGGTTGGGAGCATGGAGTTGTCCAGAACGTTCTGGTATCCTGAAGCATTCAGAGTTCCTTTCACTGGAACGACCCCACACCATCATTCCTCTACCAAATTTCACACTCGGCACAAAGCAGCCTGAAATGTACCGTTCTCCTGGCAAACTCCAAACCAGGACTCGTCCATCAGATTGCCAGATGTAATTGCACCCTAGATATGTTGGACCCCTAGTAAGGGGGATGCTTGGACATCACTGCCAGCAAGAAAAACAAATCCTCTCAGTACCCTACCTGCAAATTTTAACATCACCCTTAATTACACACACTCTTTACACAACAATAGACTCTCCTACACAAACACACGCAAACAGCTTACACAAAAAGGGAGCATTGTTTGGGGCTGGGGGGGCTCTGATGGACCGCCTGGCACGGTGGGGGGACTATTCTTTCTCGAGCATGCACTCTCTGTGCTCCTGTACTTCCTTGCTCTCTGGTGTTGGGGGCCTCTGTGACAGTCCTTCTCGCCCTTGTCTGGGTGGCTGACAGAAAACCTCTATCTGCTCCCCTGCACTGTTGTCGGGTGACCCTGGCTACTGCTGCTTCATCAGGGGTCTTGTTGTAGTGGTCACTGGGCACTCTCCCTCTTTTTAAATTTCATCATCTACCTCAGTAGAACATAAACACTCACCTAACCACAGGTGTCAGCTCACCTTTGCACAAATAGAATGGGTGACAAAATGAAATGCTTTACATGTGTTTGTTTGTATGCATGAGACTGTGCATATAAGCTGTAGTTGTTTTGTGTACATTTTGACATGTTTGTATATGAAGATTTTTGGAGCCAACAGACTAAAGTAGGTAGTTAATGTTGTTAGCCAATGTAGTTAGGCTAACATTTACACCTGACAGTACGGATGGTAAACCTCCAGCAACATGTTCCTGTGAGTGTTTATGTTCTACTGAGGTGAATGTAAAAAGAGGAAGAGTGCCCGTAATTTGTGAAAATGACCTCTAAAAAAGTATGTGGAGTTTTTGACTGACCACTTTCTTCCGTGGTTAAAAAAAAGAAGAACTGTGCTTTACGTAAAACAAATCATCTACATATATGACAGCATTTCATGCTGCAAGGAATACCTCTACATCATTGGCTGCTATGGGCATAAAATGAGGTAAACTGATGGTGTGGCCATCACCCTCCCCTGACCTCAACCCTATTGAGAACCTTTGAAGCATCCTCAAGCCAAATGTCTTTAGAGTGAGAGGCTATTCGGACATCCTGCAAAGATTCAAGCAGAATTCAAGCAGAAACTCTCCAGAAACTCACAAGTTTAATGGATGCAAGAATTGTGAAGCTGCTACAAAATAAGGGTTCTATGTTCAAATGGAAGTTGACCTATGAAGATGTTTTTGATTTGAATAGCTTTAAATTTCAGTAAATTTGACCTCCTAACGCAGCAAATTCAACAAATGATCATTTTCTGTTCTTCAGAATCCATCAAATATTGTGGAACTCTCTTTCTGTTACTGTTATCTTTAGAAGGTTTGTTCAATAACATTTAATCTCTAATGGTTAGTGACTCTAAAATTAAGCTGACTTTCATTGAAATTTAGAATTTAGAAAAATCTTAGAAATATATCATTTGCATAGTAATTTGGAACATGCTTTAGATCCCCAATCCACACCACCAGGATCTACAGTACTGACATTGGGATGTCATCCAGGTAGGTCTGTCATTAAAGATTATTTTATTAGTCGAATAGTCAACGATTATGTTTTTTTATTAGTCAACGATTATTGTTTACATATGATGATGTGCATTTTTTTTAACAAAAGGTGATAGTGCAGGTATTTTCAGTCCATGGAGGTTCACATCATGTATTGTACTACTGGTGTATTGTGTATGGTGCGTTGACAGAAATTGAAATTTTACATGTATAGTTCATGAATTTCAATTTCACCTTATGAAAGATAAGGTAAGCTATGTGTAAGCACAAAAAAGCCACAATTGTCTCGTAAGCTATAGGGTTCCTGATCTTTCCACTAAATTATTGTCTAAACTTCTCATAGAAATGGCAACAAATATTTTTATTAACATGGGTTTTACTTTATTGCAGTTAGGGAACAGTAAAATGTTCTACAATACTTTTTCTCCATTAAGTTTGCAAAAGTGACTTAGGTGGTAGTGAGGGTGCAGCACCCCAATCATGCCTTTCAAAACAATTCTCTTCATCTTTTGACAGAGGTTCTCATGCCTTTAACACTTTAAGGATAAGTGTTGCAGCCATCTCTGGTATGTACTGGCTCCTCCCCAGAACAAAGCAGTCTAACCGTCTTTGCTTGTTGCTGTATTTAAAAACCGAAAAGCTTCAACTAGTTATACAGTTAAGTTAAAAAAAATCATGCAAAACAATAAATGGAGTAACACCAAAACTCAATAAATTTGAGTTCTTATAACATATTAAAACAATGTGTAAAGAGCCGTCCATCGGATAGTTTACCAATGGCATTAAAGAGATGTTTACTGTTCAGATTTCCTGGAACACATACATACACATAATCGACTTCGCAGCACATACACATGAATGGGACATTCTTTAGGGTGCTACTTTCCTCTCCTGCTAATTAAATGTTGTCAACAACATTCATGCAACAAAAGAAGGGATGCAACGGATCACAAAACTCACGGTTCAGATCGTGTCACGATTTAGGAGTCACGGTTTTTAGAGTTTTGGATTCTGATCATTTTTCAGATCAGAAAAAAGGGGGGGAAAAAAAGAGAAAACAACTATATTAAAGCTAAAAATTTAGTTTTTGAAAGTTTTACAGCATAAAGTATTTTTAGTAAAATTATTGTAAAACATAATCATTTTATTATATCAACACATTTTTTGTTGAGGCCTATTTATAAAAACTAAAGTGCATCAGTGGGCACTGCATCTCTAAATAAACAAGAGGGATGGATGGATGGAATAATTTACAACTTTAAATTTTTTGTCGTGTTCCCTGCTGCTGCAATAAACTTCCACTCCCTCCTCTCACTGGTTAAACAGCTGCTTTCTCCCCTGCTGCTGCGTCTTTCTTCGTGGGACAGAGAGCTGATCTTTCATGACATGCGCATGATTTGAGTTCGATAAAAAGTCCTCTTACACATGTCAGATTTTTCAAACACACTTTTTGGCAAGTATTAGCCAGCGACTTTGATGCATATTAAAATAAAGACGGTGGACGCAAATTTGAGGCGCATGCTGCTTGATCGGCTAATTTATTTAAATGATGCATGCCAGGGGATGGGGGTGGGAGATCCGCGGCACACGTGTGTAACAAACCGTGGCAAGTGATCCATACGGATTATCCGTGATCTGTTGCACCCCTAATCCCACTTGATGCTACCAAGACAACAGCATGCAGTGTTTGGGATGTTCACTATGTGGTATAACAGACAAGAAGGAAGCAATGCGATAGGGGGGAAAAATGTGTCGACAAAACAACATTAGCGTTAATGTTTTTTATAGTCAGTTGACATCAACTAATCGTTGACAGCCCTAAATTCAGGCTCAAAAAATGCAGTCTGATATTGACAAAGAGATGCAAGGTAGTCCACACAGACGGGATCTTACTCCCAGAAAGAACAATCACATTTATTTTCCAATCTTTTATAAATGTATGATTTTGTTGATTTTAGCATTGCACAATTTACATGCTGGGTCAGTAGAAAAATATTTCTATGCAATGTCCAAAAACGTTTTTTTGAAAATGAAGGACACTACAAACTAAGAGTGTGTAGGAACTTCCAAGCCAAATTTATAAGAACCACCAAAAATGGTGTGTCACATTGTGGCTTTACATTCTGGAATAGCTTAAGCAAAGGCCTCAGTGGTTAGTACTTTCGCCTCACAGCAATAAGCCCCTGGTTCGAGTCCTGGTTGGGACCTTTATATGTGGAGTTTGCATGTTCTCCTTGTGCTGTGTGGATTTTCTCCAGGCACTCTGGTTTCCTCCCACAGTCCAAAATCCTACTTCCTAGGTTAAGTGAATACTCAAAAGCAAGGGTGGGCAAACTTTTTGACTTGTGGGCCACTCAGGATTCTAGAATTTGAAAATGTTACCCTCTTACCACTTGTTTTTGTCCAGAAGAAGTAGCAAAAAGTTAGTTTTAAAGTCATGCGTAGTGATATAAAACATTTGGGCTATGTGATCGGAACATCTTTTTTAGGTGCACATCAACATCCAGCAGCCAATCAAATTTGAGTATTCATCCGGACCATTTAAAGTGTAGAAACACCAATTTAGTTTCTTATGGCTGTATATCAGCATCTTTGTTTTCTTGGTGTAATACTGCAGAAATAAAAGTTCTTTAGAGTTCTGCTTATCTTACTGTTTATGTGTTTTGTGCACACAAATTGCATTTCTGGGATATCTGAGTTAAGGATTGACAGGTTAAAACATTTCAGACAATAAAAATGAAGGAAAAATTTTCTCTCTGGTCTTTTTTTGTTTAAAAGCCACATATTGTCTTATTAAAATTACCTAGTAAAGCATTGTGATTAATTGTGATGAATCACAATCCAAAAGTGTGATTAATCTGATTATTTTTTTAATTGATTGATAGCACTAGTAATAATATAATCTGATGTTATTTAAAAAAAGCATTTCATCCTTTTTACTTTTGAAATCATCAGTGCTTGGATTACTAAAAGTATAAATAACGCCAAAAAGATGTTAACAACCGTATAATGGCAACTATGTAAAGATAAATAAAACATAACAGGGGTGGGATGATGCATGTTTGCTTCTTCCCACTCTCTTTCACACATTAATCAAATTCTCTTTGACAATCATTAAATTTGATAAATTCAATGTGTCGTGTGTTTTGTGCAAATATATATATATATATATATATGTATATATATATATATGTATATGTATATATATATATATATATATATATATATATATATATGTATATATATGTATATGTATATATATAGTATATATATGTATATATATATATATATATATATATATATATATATATATATATCTATATATATATATTATTATTATGTATATATATATATATATATATCATATATATATTATATATATTATATATATATATGTATATATATATATATGTATATGTTTGTATATGTATGTATGTCTATATATATGTTTTGTATATGTATATGTATATATATATGTTTGTATATGTATATATATATATATATATATATATGTATATATATATATATATATATATATATGTATTTATACATACATATACAGTGGGCACAGTGGGTACGGAAAGTATTCAGACCCCCTTAACTTTTTCCCTCTGTTATATTGCATCCATTTGCTTAAATCATTTAAGTTCATTCTTTCCTCATTAATTTACACACAGCACCCCATATAGACAAAAATAAAACAAATAATTTTTGACATTTTTGCAGATGTAAATAGAAAAAACTGAAATATCACATGATCCTAAGTATTCAGACCCTTTGCTGTTAACTCAGGTTCTGTCCATTTCTTCTGACCTTTCTTGAAATGTTTCAACACCTTCATTTGAGTCCAGCTGTGTTTGATTCTACTGATTGGACGTGATTAGGAAACCTGTCTATATAAGACCTTACAGCTCACAGTCCATGTCAGAGCAAATGAGAATCATGAGGTCAAAGGAACTGCCTGAAGAGCTAAGAGACAGAATTGTGGCAAACCACAGATCTGGCCAAGGTTACAAAACATTTCTGCGGCACTTAAGGTTCCTAAGAGCACAGTGGCCTCCATAATCCTCAAATGGAAGATGTTCTGGATGACCAGAACCCTTCCTATAGCTGGCCGTCCAGCCAAACTGAGCTATCGGGGGAGAAGTGCCTTGGTGAGACAGGTCAAGAAGAACCGAAAGATCACTGTGACTGAGCTCCACAGATACAGTCGGGAGATAGGAAAAAGCCTGCATGGAGTTTGCTAAAAAAAAAAAAAAACCCAACTGAACATCTCTGGAGAGACCTGAAAATGGCTGGTCACCAACATTTACCATCCAACCTGATAGAACTGGAAAGGATCTGCAAGGAGGAATGGCAGAGAATCCCCAAATCCTGGTGTGAGAAACTTTTTGCATCTTTCCCAAAAGACTTATGACTGTATTAGATCAAAAGGGTGCTGCTACTAAATACTGAGCAAAGGGTCTGAACACTTAGGACCATGTGATATTTTAGTTTTTCTATTTTAATAAAGCTGCAAAAATGTCGAAATTCTGTGTTTTTTTGTCAATATTGGGTGTTGTGTGTACATTGAGGAAAAAATGAACTTAAATGCAGCAAACGGCTGGAATATAACACAGAGTGAAAAATTTAAGGGGTTCTGAATACTTTCCGTATCTACTGTATGTATTGCTTGAAATGATCATAATTGAAAAAGAAAAAAAACAAAATGTGTGGCAGTGAATCTATTTTTGAGCCTTGACTTTTTTTTTCTGGCTGTATTTAGTGTTGCACAAATTGCAGGGAGCAGTAACAAGAAAATCATTCAGAGCTTTTTCTGTGCTGTCTGTTTAAAAATTCTTTCCTGAAGTAACTAAGCATGCGTTCTTAAACAAATCTTGACTCTTAAAATCTGCTGTTGTTCCACAGACATCGACTCCGTCAGTGAAACTGACCATCGCTGTTTTGGGAAAAGAAACTCTTGCAGCAGATGCAACTTCTGTGGTAACATTTCCCTTCCTAATGAAGGTTGTGCTGCACATTAAAACATGCTACATAGATGAAATACAGAAATTTGCTAGAATTTGATCACAGTTGTTTGAAATGTGGTGTTTTAAAGGGCTTATATCATGAAAATTCACATTTTTGAACTTTTGTGTATTATAATGTTAAGTCCTATCTATAAACAACCCCAAAGTGTTATTTTGATCCATTCACTCATCTCTGAGTATTCCTCTAAAAACCTGCCTTTGAGCACCAGCCCCTCCCACAAAACAGGTTCTCACAAGCTGACGTTAACAAGTAAGAACTTCCCCAATCAGGAAGAGTCTGCGATGCCAGCACCACCCCCATGCTAACACACACACTTTCTCCACAAAGCTAACGGTAATCAGCAAAATGCTTTCATTTTTAAATGCACAATATCATCCAATTGTGTCCTGTCTCCAGTATCCACCAGCTCTAGTAGGTGTTCGTTACCGCTGGAAGCCCGACCTTTGTGGCCAGGCTCCTTTAAGACACACATACAGCCAACGCCGGCTATCTATGATGTTTGTGTTGGGTACCGATGACCAAGAAACGTTCATTCAATTTAACGTTTAAACTGCGTGTAGTTTCCGGGCTACTAAAGGCAGAAACACAATATGCACATCCATCTTTGCAAAAATGTGGATGTTTGTTTTCATGGGAGAAACAAGGACACGCTGCTGTGGCCGGCTCAAGAATGACATCATAAAATGGGCTGCATCCACAAGGAGCGTGAGGCAGACCCTCAGAGATTGACTTTCGGGTAAGAAAAAAGTTTACAGAAATAACTCATATTTGATACAGTTTCAACTCAAATTTTTTTTTCTACAGCCCAATATCACAACCCTAGCCGTCTCATTGGGCTTACATCGGTATTTGCAAAGAACAAATGGTCAGTCATAAAAATGTAAACAATAGCTGGTTGTTAAACATACTAAGCTAAACAAACATCTCTGCCCTTACACTGTCTTTCTTGGTGAGGAAAAACTCATTAAAAAACCCTGTCTCTTTTTGGGGAGAAAAATAAGAAACCTCAGGGTTGCCCACATGAATGGGGGAATCTTCTACCCCGGACTGACGGTGATGTGCTAGAACTATTAAAATAGAATGAGCTTAATTAATTCTACAACTACGTGGTTGAATAACAAACATATGTCTAATAGACAACCACATGTCTAGATAAACAGCTACAAGTTAAAATAACAGCTAAAGTTTTAAACAAACTACATGTTTGAATAGTGTAGCAAAAGGGCTTCATCTAGATGGTGCTGTGGAACAGCTGGAGTTGTGGGAAGAGCCAAAGACAGGAACACAGGAATCTCTCCTGCTCCAGGGACAACATATGAATTGCACCGCACCAAACAGAGGCATGATGAACTAAATAAAATACAGGATTGGCAAATGACAATGGATGTACTGAAAATTGCAAGTGATAATATAGACTACATTGGTTTTGGCAATAGACATTGAGCCAGGTATAGAATCTGTGAGTGAACTTCTGTGATATGGGGTGGGTCAGGATTTGGGGTGGGGAGGTTGTGCGGGATTGAGGGAGGGGGACTGAAGGTGGGAGAAAGTTACAAAACCTGTCTCGGTAGGGGAGAGAGAAAGAGGTAATTAAGGCTGGGAGGGGGGAAGGAGGTGGACAAAGACTGAGAACAAGTACGGCCAGTGTGGAAACTCGAGAAAATACCAGCACAGAGAATAGAAAAAAATGACTCCTTTAATAGATTATGCCACTACTAAAAACCAGGAAACAATCATACTCACGTTGGATGCTGAAAAAGCATTTGACAGAGTAAATTAGAAGTTCCTCATTGCAGTCCTCCATAAGTTTGGGTTTGGAGAATCTTTCATTGATTGGATTAAAATATTATATCACAACCCAAATGAATCAGTCAGAACCAACAAACAGACTTCTGACAGATTTTTTTCTTGGAATAGGGACCAGACAGGGTTGTCCACTCTCCCCCTCTCTTTTTGCTATATTTATTGAACCTTTGGCTGCAACAATAAGACAATGTGAGAGCATTAAAAGAATTACAACAAAATACAGTAATCATAAAATTAGTCTTTATGCTGATGTCATATTACTTTTTCTAAATAATTCACATTCCATTAGTGAAACAATAACAATTATTAATGCATTTTCCTCCATTTCAGACTACTCAATTAACTGGAACAAATCGGTTTTATTGTCACTGAACGGTAATGCCGAGCAATCAATCCTAGTCAAATCAGGCAATATCAAATATCTAGGTATTTATTTCTCCCCGAAACTATCAGAACTGGTGCAACAAAACTAAACCCCATTACTGAAACGTATACAGGACGATCTAACCTGCTGGGTCAACCTGCCTCTGTCACTCATGGGTAAGATAGCTACACTAAAAATTTTACCCAAAGTTAATTATCTCTTCTCAATGATCTCCACACAACCACCACTAAAATGGTTCAAAACATTAGATTCAGCCATATCCAGCTTCCTATGGAACAAAAAACCTGCAAGAATTAGCCTAAAAACTTAAAATCTGGAAAAAGCTGTGGAGGCTTAGAATTACCTAACTTCCACAACTACTTCCTTGCCAACAGACTGCAGTACATCTTAAGATGGTTAAAAAACAGTCCAGAAACCAACCCATGGATGGATCTGGAACAGGCATTTTGTGGAAAGATTAACTTGTCAGATCTACCATTTATCAGCCCAAACATAAAAAAACTTGACTGCTACCAAAGTAGTAATATAAGTACTACTATAAAAGACTGGTGGTTTCTCCCCAAAACGGTCAGAACTGGTGCAATTAAACTACACCCCATTACTGAAAAGTATACAGGACGATCTAACCCGCTGGGTCAACCTGCCTCTATCACTCATGGGCAAGGTAGCTACAGTAAAAGTAAAACATTTACCCAAAGTTAATTATTTCTTCTTAATGATCCCCACACAACCACCATCAAAATGGTTCAAAGCATTGGACTCAGCCATATCCAGCTTCTTATGGAACAACAAACCAGCAAGAACCAGCGTGGGGGCTAGAGGCCGACATTTCGGGTCACGAAATTCCCGCGGGATGGGAGTCATCTCTGCCATTGATCACGGGACCGGGATGGGACAGGGGCAAGTTCTTACGGGAGCCAGAGTCAACCAATTCAGTCACGAATGAAACGGTTTTCAGGGTTTCTCTTCAGAGTGAACGACAACCGCGGCTCCTTCCTATGAGCAACAAAAAATAAAAAAATCACCCTCTTGCTTTTTTCTCTTCAAGCCGGACGTGATAGATCAATAAATGCGTGCTTTCGTTTACGGGGTAGTGTTTACCCTATGGCAAGCAAAAGAGGTCAATAATCTTGCGCTGAGTTGAGATGTGCGCAGGGTGGTGGATCACACGCACAGCAGCACATGAATGAGTATGATCAAGGTGCAATAACAACAAACTACAGCAACACCGAAACATAAAAAAGGTGTGACAGCAGACAAAGAATCCAAATCATGAAGCATTTCATTTTTTTTTCATAACACAAAGGAAGAGTGTAGAGTCTGCAGGAAAGTCATTTAATCTAAAACAGGCTCCACAACCAACCTGTACAGACACCTGAGAAGTGAGAGAACCTTCTTCAAAACTGTATTTCTACATGCAAATCTTTATTGTGAGTCTTTCTTTCTGGTTTTGCAAATTTTAATTTGTAGTTTGTGTTGTGATTGCATTGTTCTATGTTGAGTAAAAGTTGAATTGTAAATACTTGTTTTTGTTTATCATTTATTTTGTAAATTTTATCTGGAAGGAGTAAATAACAGCACATATAATATACAAATATATTAGTAAAAGCGCTTTTATATTAATAATATAATAAAATATATTTTTTATTAATAAAAACACATTTTGTGCATTATTCTATATAGTTGTTAGTAATAAATGAAATAAAGCAACCAGGATTAACGGGAGCAAGACGGGACAGGATGCTTTTTCAAACTTTGGTCTGGGAGTGGGACGGGACAGGATTACTCTCTTTGGGAGTGGGACGAGACAGGAGTGAAAATCCACTCCCGGGTTTGCCTTGGGGGGCCCTGTCTCGTACCCGGGGCTGGGTGGTGGTAAATGGCCTGTCTGGGGTGGGGGGCCCTTGGGGAATCAGGCCCCTTGCTGGGCCCCCTGGCACAGTGGGAGGGCTGCTCTCCTGGTTGGACTAGGGTTTGCACTCTGTGCTCCTGTTCTTCACTGCTTTCTGGCATTGGGGGTTTGTGTGGCGGTCCTGGTCTGGGTGCTTGGCTCGACTGCCGGGTGGGCGCATCTTCTCCGTCGGCCCTACAGTATGGGTGTGGAGGGGCCCTAGACACCACTGCTTCTTTGGCGGGGTCTTGGTGTGGGGATGGCCTGGGAACTCTCCATCCTTTTTTATTTTTTTTACATTCCATCACCCACCTAAGCATAATAGGGACATTCACCTAAGCATAGGTGTTGGCTCACCTTTGCACAATTGGTCTATGTGACAGAATTAAATGCTTGACATGTGTTGGTTTGTATGCATAGGTGTGTGTGTGAGCTGTGGTTGTGTAGTGAGCATGTTGAGCATGTTTGTGTGCGGGGACTCTTGGAGCCAATAGGCATGTTTGTAACATCTGAGTGTGTGCACAAGCCCATCCCATTTCAGACAAACATTCACACCTGACTGTATTGATTATAACCTCTCAGCATCTTGTTGCCTGTTTTTTTATGAATCTGAAAATGGAATCATCCTCCAATTTTTTTTAACCCACGCTTTTTCCCCTTTCTTTTGTGCAATTACCTCCCTCTCTAATCCTTCTTTTATCTTCCCACTTTATCTTTTCTGTCCAACAAAGAAAGGATTTAAACATAATCAATGTGAACAAAGTTGTTTTAAATTGCAAAAGGGGTTTATACAAATATACATCTTGTGTATCTGAAGATTTATAACCCCTTGTAGTAACAGTGAAATCTGTCCATCACAAGAGATTCTCAGCTCATATCTGTTTGCTCAGCTGGACAGGACAAGTAAAAAAAATAATTAAAAAAAGAAAGAAATTTGGTCACAAAATGCAAACAACACCAGATGAACATTTCGAGATTTATTGAAATGATGAAAACATTGTATTATGTTTTGATTAGCACTGACTGTGAACGTTTCTTTTCTCTTTGAAGCATTGTCAATCTCTGTATCAAAAATCCTCTTTTCTTTCATGCGGATCATTTTTCTGGAGACACGCACCTTTCTGTCTTTGCTCAATAATCCATTTTCAAACCAGTTTTTCTAATTCATCGCTTGCTTTCTCTGCACCCCCACCATACAATCGTTTGCTTGTTGCTCCTTTTGCTGCAGCCGTCTTCTCAATATCAACATCTGCTTGCGCTAATGATCTGCCCTGTTTTGGAGAAAGTTGTCTCAGGTGTCTGGACAGGTTCGTTGTGGAGGCGGTTCTATTTCAAATTATTCTCCTGCAGACTCTATACTCTTCCTTTGTATTATCAGTAAAAGTAAAATGGTTCCAGATTTTGCTTCTTTATCCAGTGTCACTCAGTTTCTCCATGTTTTTGTGTTGATGTTATTTCTTGTTGTTGCAACTGACACAGTCTTTCCCTCATACTTGGTTCATGTTTTGCTACTGCTGCAAGTGGAACCATAGACCATATAGTACCTTAAATATGTTCTATGTCAATGGATATAACGGACCCCTCTGCACCTGTGCTGGCTCAAACCCCCACCCCAGCCGGCGCGCGCGAAGGTGCGCACTCATTGATCATTCAAGCATGGCTAAAGGGAAATAAGAGTGTGCTAAAGAAAGATTAAAAAAAAGGAAATAACACAGCTCCCAGGAAAGAGCCACACAGGAAATGGTAGTGAAGCAACGTTGTCACCTGGTCAAAGTTCAGTGAAGTTGTGATGAAAATGTAAAGTGGCAGGGTGTGCAACAATTCACTGGATTTGATTGAATTTGCATTAATAGTTGTGATCGCAACAAATTCCTGGAAGGAATGAAATTCACAACCTTATGTTTATGAATATAATAAAAAATGTGTAATACAGTATTAAATTATTTATTTGAATGGAAATTAAAGAAATTAAGGACTAGAATTTTTTTTGTGTTCAAAAGGCTCAGTTTTTGCCTTTCAGTTGCCTGGACAATTAGTTTCATAATTGTTGGGGCACTTTATAAATATCCCTCTTCATAGTAATGTCTGATTTGGTAGTACAAATGATTGCTTTTAATTTCTTTAGAGTTTCAAACAATAATTTTCTCTGGCTGTAACCTCTCTGTCTCTGTCTTCAGTTTTGGGAGTGCACCTCTCTGTCCTCCCTGGACACCTCTGGGATGGGTTCCAGCTCTGGTTCTGGGTCGGGCTCCAGTAGCACCTCCTCCTCCTCTGTGTCATCCTCCACACCACTATCGGCCTCTCGCTCCCACAAACGTTCAGTTTCAGCTGCATCAGCCTACTCAACTCTTTCTCTCCCATTGTACAACCAGCAGGTGGATGACTGCTGCATTATCAGGGTCAGTTTGGACGTGGAAAACGGGAACATGTACAAGAGTATCCTGGTGAGGAACCATGCTTTCATGCACATGCAATTTTTGGGAGCTTAAAAGTTCTTGTTAAAAATATGGGATATTCCTTCTAATTCAGGTGACAAGTCAGGACAAAACTCCTGCAGTCATCAGAAAGGCCATGATCAAACACAATCTGGAGCGGGAGAAGGCTGAGGATTACGAATTGATGCAAAAGATCTCTGATGACAAAGGTGAAATGTGTTTATCACCCAGATGTGCTTCCTAAAGTTCAATTTAGAAAGCCTCTGAAATCAGTTGATCATCATTTGTCATCTTAATTTTGAGTGTTTAGTTTTGGTAAAACTGTGGTGTTATGATTAAAAATCTTCAAAGGCTTTGTTGCTGCTAAGGAAAACATGTTATTCATTTTCTTCCTTTTCTTGTCCCATAGAGCTTAGGATTCCGGAAAATGCTAACGTCTTCTACGCAATGAACTCCACTGCCAACTACAACTTTGTGCTAAAGAAGCGTGGCCCAGCTCGGCCCCTACGAGCCAAAAACGTGTCCAGTTCCACACTGCCTCGCATGAAACAGAAGGGACTGAAAATTGCTAAAGGGATTTTCTGAGGGCATTGTTACTGCTACACCCCATCCCTTTACCCACCCCCTGGTGAAGAAAACATTTTTTGGAGAGAAAACCTTATCTAAAGCCTGACTTATTTTGGGTAAAAGAGCAGTTCTCCCGCAGCAGCTGAAGACCCCTTTACAAGCTAAGCTCGTCTTCGTGACAACAAAACTTCATTCGTGGGAACAAAATTCTTAGATGGGCACTGCTTTAACGAAGTGCCATTTTTAGGAAAGCATCTGACTTTCTTTTTCATGGAGTTTTGTTTACATATTAACATTCCGGGATCGTCTCTCCTTCCCCACTGGGGTTCCCTGTCCAGCTTTATTGAAGCACTTTTAAGCAGCTTTCATCATCTAATATTATGCTGTTTGGCCCCACTCTGACACTAAAAGTAGGGTGCAACAGCCTGGAGTCAAGTGTACAGATACTAAATAGTCCCACCACCACTTACCACGTAAAAAAGTTGGACTGACAGCATTTAGTCAGCTGAAAAACAGAAACTGTAAATATCAACATCTGTTCATCTGTTAATGATGTGACATTGGCTTTTGTCCACTCTTCACTGTTTAGTTTGATCTAATAAGGAACTCCTTTTCTTCTTACTTTCTTCTTCTTTTTCTTCTCCTTCAAGCTGTGAGCTGCCATTTTGGAACAAACTCAGTCAACATTTTTGTCCTTTAGCAGAAAGATCTTGGAAAATAGATTTGTTCAGAAAAGGTAATATATCAGCTTTTTTATATGACTTTAATTAGTGATGTAATCAGTATTGGATATGTTGGAAATGTAGTTCAAATTTCTTTTTGCTGAAAAATTTAAAAACAATATAAATCATAAAAAGTTTTCAGGGAATACGTCTACAAAATATTGACAAGAATCTTTTTTATTTTCATAAAACACAAAGTTTGTTGAAAACCTTTTGAAAACAAATTTCATGAATGTTTAGATACCCTCTTTGACTAAACAACCATTAAATGTTTATAAAATGTTCCAGTTTATTCCAAACATTTAATATTTATCTAACTCAAATAATATTCAGTTGTTTTCATTAAATGAACATAAATAATCAGGCTCCCGTAGCTGCAGTTTGTCATACTACTCTGCTGCGTTTTCTTATGGAATTGTTAAATGTGATAGGTGTTAATGACAGCGATTTGGGAAGGCAATCTATGATGACCGCTTTTGACAAGCACTTGTGACGAGCATTCCAGAAGTGCATCTCAGACGGGTACCTGTTATGGTAGTTAGTGACAGGCGCTTGTGACAAATACTGCACTTGGTCTCAGTGACAGCTGTTTCTGACATAGGTGGTTGTGACAGGCTATGTCCCAAGCACTTGTATTGAGAGACACCTGTTGCAGACGCGTGAACATTAGGCCGTTTTTTGCGCTACAGATGGCTGTTTGGGACAGGTACTTGCTATGGGCGTTTGTGCTGAGCATTAAGCATTTTTGACAGGTCTTTGTGATGGGTGTCTTGGACGGGTCTTTGTGGCTAGTGTCTGGTAAGAATGCTTGTGATGCGTGTTTTTGATGAGCTGTCCGACGAAGTCAGGAAATCAATTGAAACAGTTATGATGGAGCAGTGGCTTTTGTCTTTTTTCCATAGAGAATATTGCATCTTCTTTACTGAGAACCCCTAATTCCAAAAACTGCAGAATTAAAAAGCTTTAAGCTACTGGTGGTGTGTTTTCTGGCCCTTTGTTGAACACTGTGAAGTCACAGTGGGTCAAAAAAGTATTTTGTTAGCCCCCAAATGTGCAAGTTCTCCCACTTAAAAAGATGAGAGAGGCCTGTAATTTTTCTCACAGGTATACCTCAATTTTGAGAGACAAAATGAGGAAAAAGTAATCCAGAAAATTCCATTGTCTAATTTTAAGGAATTTTTTTGTACATTATGGTGTAATCTAAGTATTTGGTCAATAATAAAAGTTAAACTCAATACTTTGTTGGCAATGACAGCAGTCAGACGTTTTCTGAAAGTCTTCACAAGGTTTTCATGACTTGTTGATGGGATTTTGGACCATTCTTCCATGCAGATTGCCTCTATAGCAGTGATGTTTTGGGACTGTCACTGGACAACTCCACCAAAAATTTTCTATGGAGTTGAGATCTGGAGATTGGCTGGGCCACTCCAGGACCTTGACATGCTTCTTACAAAGCCACACCTTCTTTACCCAGAAAGTGTGTTTGGGATTGTTTTGCTGTAAGACTCATCGATGTTTCATCTTCAATGCCTTTGCTGATAGAAGAAGGTTTTCACTCAAAATCTGATACGTGGCCCCATTCATTCTTTCTTTTACATGGATCAGTTGGCCTGGTCCCTTTGCTGAAAAACAGCAACAAAGCATGATGTTTCCACCCCCATGCTGTCACCCCATGCATTTACAATAGGTATGATGTTCTTACCTGGCTTTAGCAGAAGGACACACCTGGCACTGCAGGATTTGAGTCCCTGGTGGCATAGTGTGTTACTGATGGCAGAATTTGTTACTTCCCAGCTCACTGCAGGTCATTCGCTAGGTCCTCCCGTGTGGTGCTGGGATTTTTGCTCACTGTTCTAGCAGGGAGCCCAAGATCGAAGGAGATTATCAATGATCTTTTTCACAATCAGTTTTTTTAGGCGCTACCCGCCCTCACTCTTGGCGCTACGTGCCACTGCTGTGCTTACTGTCCTTTTTCGATCCAACCTTACTTGCAAAGCAGTCACGACGCACCCCTGATTGCCCTACCCAGTCCCCTTTCACTTTCTTTAAAGCTAATCCAAGCTGTCTGTGACAAATTGATGTAAAAAGCACTTTTTTCAAATTGGTGACTTTTCTGTTTGTTTTATCTCCATAGCAACCTTTTAAGTTTTAGTTGCCTGAAGATACCGAACAAATTGACACCAATTTCAGAAGATTTTGACACAAAATGGCCACCAAGCCAATAAGTTCAAAACTTCGTTTGGATATCCCCAACACATGTATATTGGTTTCATTATTGGGTTGCAACTTTGTTTTTATTGCCGAGTCAGCAGGTTTTTTTTTGCGATGGTTTGTGTTTACTGTAGCCACAATTTTTACATTGTCACATCGTATGCTATATTGTTACGTTCAACTTGAGCTACCAAAAATGTGAATACCTTTTTACGACATTCTGATAAAACATGTACGAGCTAGCTAAGACTGTAGCAGTGGTGAGCTCGCCACGTACACGCAATTCAAAATCTATAACTCCTAATTCCAACATTTTTTTCACAGTACCTTGCCAAAGATGCCAGAGAAGTTAAAAGACGATTGATGAAAATCCCAGGAGGATTTTTCGTTTGTAGCTTGTACTAGGTCCTTTTTTTTTTTAAATTCAAGATGGCGGCCTCTTCCAAAGGTCAAAGATCAATGAAACTTCTGTGGTGGTTGTAGACTCCACCTGGCAGCATTTTGTGAAGTTTAGTGAAAATTGGAAGAACCAAAGTGTTGTTTTCCCGTATTGTGGAAAATCGGCAAATATCACACATTTACTACAAAATTTCTGCCAAGCCGCATGTCGTGTGGCCATTCAATAATAATTTACAAAGCTCTCCTGGCTATCCTTAACACGTGTGTTTTGGCCTATCTCAAAAATTTTTTTTTTGGCTCCGTGAACGAATTTTGGCCAATTCTTTTTTTTCTTAAGAGTTTGGATCGCTGTAATGTCATCCTCTTGGGGGGGCGGGGTGTCATTCACTCTGCTGAAAACTCATTTTCAATTTTCCATAGGTGTGTGCAAATTTTGGTGTCTTTTCGCGCATGTGGCAGGGGTCAAATTTTGACTTAAAGACGCTAAAATCTTTACTCCTGCGGAAACAACATGGTCCTGGCAGTCAGGGACTGCTGCTGCGGGCCATAATAAAACAAAAGAACAATACTTATTAGGAGACAACATCCAGTTCCGCTGGAGTCATCAACCATGTGATCGGCCCAGAGTTTCGATCTTGTAATCTGATTGGGACATCCCTATGTCTTGTATGTATTCAATTTCCTATAAATTGCTCCCACAGTAGATATCTTCACACCAAGCTGCTTACCTATTGCAAATTCAGTCTTCCTTGCCTGGTGCAGGTCAACATTTTTGTCTTGGTGTACTAAGACAGCTCTTGGCCAAAGTGGAGTTTGGAATGTGACTGTTTGAGGTTGTGGACAGGTGTCTTTTTTTTTAGATAACGAGTTCAAACAAGTGCTATTAATACAGGTAACAAGTGGAGGATAGATGATCCTCTTATAGAAGAAGTTAGAGGTCTTAACAGCTAGAAATCTAGATTGTTTGTAGGTGACCAAATACTTATTTTCCACCATAATTTACAAATACATTCTTTAAAAATCAGACAATGAGATTTTTCTGGATTTTCTTTTCTCATTTTGTCTTTCATAGTTGAGATATACCTATGATAAAAATTACACGGCTTTCTCATCTTTCCAAGTGGAAGAACTTGCACAATTGGTGGCTGGCTAAATACTTTCTTACCCCACTCAGTGTGTCTGTGAAGTAGAAATGCTTGACTTGCCATTTGCCAGAGGTTTGGAAGAAACAGAAAACAAATATTTGGGGTGTTTTTATTGGTGTGTTTTCTGGAAAATTCATGGGAGCCTTATAAAGGAAATCTTTTTCCAGCTGCAAATAAAGCTAAAATGACGTTTATTCCTCTTATTTTTCTTCAGTGCTCCATCCACACATATCAGCTGAGTTTTTTCTTGTTAGCAACTTTTCAGTTCTGCCATCATTTCGTGGGTCCTTCATATTTTCTGTCTTCTCTCAGCAGGAGTTACTCCTTTTCATGAGGATCTTTAAATTCCTTATTAGAGAACAGTTCTAAGACCCCTGTTCAAGTTTTCTGACAAACACTGCAGCTTGTCTGAAATATAAACATGGCATTGGCAAACCAGCTTTCTGTTAGGATGGAACTAGTATATTCCTAACAGGGAATCTGCCCCTCACTTACAATTTCTTCTGCAGCTTCATCTCATCACTGGTAAACTCAGTGTCACCCAGGGGGGGCCAACTAAATGCCGTGTTACTGTGACTTTGTTAAAACAACATACAGTTTTCTGGACTTGGTTGTATACCATGCCTGTTTTTCATTGTGGGATTTCACCTCTTTCAAATTGAAAAGTTTTTTTTGTTTGGGAGGACATCAGAGAGAACAGCCCCGTGGAAAAACTGTCTTGGCTTTTTATTTATTGATTTGTACATACAAATGTTGTTTTGCATTGTACATTATCTTCTGTTGGGGTTATAAATTAATATAATCATGTAAATATGAATAAACATCAAATTTATTTAAAACATGCCTTTTGTTATTTTAAAAATGATTCATGATTAGAAAATAAGAGATGTATTAAAAACAGAATTATTTTGACCTTCAGAAATAAAAAATGTTATTTGCTTCTCTTTGCTTTTTCAGCTGCTCCCCTTAGGGGCCACCCCAGCAAATCATCGCCCTCCATCACACCAACCATCCTCACGTTCTCCTTCAATGTATCCACGAACCTCCTCTTAGGTTTCTTTTGTGGTAGCTACAACCTTAACCTTAAACCAACATCATAATTTTCCCTTTTCTCAATGTACGCAAACCATCTCAATTTGCTTCCTAGAATCTATGTTCAAAATATCAGAGCTGTTCCTCTGATGGATTCATTCCTGATCCTTACCATCCTGTTACTCCCAAACTGAACCTCAATGTCTGAATTTAATATATTGTAGCTCACAAATGTATACCTATTACCTCAGGCCACCTTCTGCTCCTATTTCCTAAATTTTTATTGTGTGACTCATCCTGTAGATTCCTTTGCAGTTTCCACAACTCTGCATGTTACCCTTCTTAAAAATGGACACCAGAACATTTCTTCTTCAATTCATCAGGCATCCTCCTACTCTCTAATGAATTTTTAAACAGCCCAGTAAGAAACTCTTCTGCCATCTCCCCTAACCACTTCCATACCTCCACAGGTATATTCTCAGGACCAATTGCCTTTCCACTTAGCATTCTCTTCAATCCCTTCCCCACATTATCTTTACTGATGTTTGCTATTTCCTGCTCCAGAACAGCCACGTTTTCTTTCAGTTTGTACTTTCTAACATTTTTCTCATTTAAAACACCTCAAAGTTATAATTCGATCTTTCTGTCACACTTGTGGAACCTGTCAACACATATCCATCAGTGTTCTTGATCACTCTAACCTGATGCACATCCTTCTATCGGATTTCCTCTGCCTTGACATGTACACACGTGGACAAAATTGTTGGTACCCCTCAGTTAAAGAAGGAAAAACCCACAATTCTCACTGAAATCACTTGAAACTTACAAAAGTAACAATAAATAAAAATTTATTGAAAATTAAATAATCAAAATCAGCCATCACTTTTGAATTGCTGATTAACATAATTATTAAAAAAAACAAACTAATGAAACAGGCCTGGACAAAAATGATGGTACCTCTATAAAAGATTGAAAACTATTTGACCAGACTGACATGATTAACTCAGGTGTGTCCTTTAATTGACATCACAGGTGTTACCAAACTCATAATCAGTCAGTCTGCCTATTTAAAGGGAGACAAGTAGTCACTCTGCTGTTTGGTGAAAAGGTGTGTACCACACTGAACATGGACAACAGAAAGCGAAGGAGAGAATTGTCCCAGGACATCCGAAAACAAATTATAGATAAACATCTTAAAGGTAAAGGCTATAAGACCATCTCTGAACAGCTTGAACTTCCTGTGACAACAGTGGCTCATATTATTCAGAAGTTCAAGACCCACGGGACAGTAGCCAACCTCTCTGGACGTGGCCGCAAGAGGAAAATTGATGACAAATTGAAGAGACAGATCATTCGAATTGTATCCAAAGAGCCTAGAACAACCTCCAAAGAAATTAAAGGTGAACTCCAAGGCCAAGGTACATCAGTGTCAGATCGCACCATTCATCGTTGTTTGAGCCAAAGTGGACTTCATGGGAGACGACCAAGGAGGACACCACTGCTGAAAAACAATCATAAAAAAGCGAGACTGGAATTTGCAAAAATGCATGTTGACAAGCCCCAAAGCTTCTGGGAGAATGTCCTTTGGACAGATGAGACCAAACTGGAGCTTTTTGGTAAGGCACATCAACTCTATGTTCATAGACTCAAAAACCAAGCATACGAAGAAAAGAACACTGTCCCTACGGTGAAACATGGAGGAGGCTCAGTAATGTTTTGGAGCTGCTTTGCTGCATCTGGCACAGGGTGTCTTGAATGTGTGCAAGGTACAATGAAATCTGTAGACTATCAAGGCATTCTGGAGAGAAATGTGCTGCCTTGTGTCAGAAAGCTTGGTCTCAGTCGCAGGTCATGGGTCTTCCAACAGGACAACGATCCAAAACACACAGCCAAAAACACCCAAGAATGGCTGAGAGAAAAGCGTTGGACTATTCTAAAGTGGCCTTCCATGAGCCCAGATCTGAATCCCATTGAACATATGTGGAAGGAGCTGAAACATGCCATTTGGAGAAGACACCCATCAAACCTGAGACAACTGGAGCAGTTTGCTCATGAGGAGTGGGCCAAAATACCTGTTGACAGCTGCAGAACACTCATTGACAAATACAGAAATCGCTTCATTGCAGTGATTGCCTCAAAAGGTTGTGCAACAAAATATTAATTCAATTCAATTCAATTCACAGCCGTCTCATTGGACTGATATCAGAATATTGTAAGAAACAACCAAAAAATCAATCACGTAAAAGTAAACAATAGCTGGTTGTTAAACAGACTTAGCTGAACAAACATCTCTGTCCTTACACCCTCCTTCGCGGTGAGGAAAAACTCATAAAAAAACAAAAAACCCTCTTTTTTTTTTTTTTTGGAGGGGAAAAAACTAAGAAACCTCAGGGTTGCCCACATGAAGGAGAGATCCTCAACCCCGGACGGACAGGTGATGTGCTAGAACTATTAAAGAAAAGTGAACTTAATTAATTCTGTAACTGCATGGTTGAATAACAAGTATATGACTAATAAACAAATACGTCAAGATAAACGGCTACAAGTCAAGATAACAGCTACATATTTAAATAAACAACGACATGTTTGAGCAGTGTAGCAGATGGGCTTCATCCAGTAGGAGTTGTGGAAACAGCTGGGTTTGCTGAATGAGCCAGAGGCGAGGTCACAGCCAAAGACAGGAGCACAAGCGAGGTCACGGCCAAAGACAGGAGCACAGGCGAGGTCACGGCCAAAGACAGGAGCACAGGCGAGGTCACGGTCAAAGACAGGAGTACAGGCGAGGTGAGGTCACGGTCAAGGACAGGAGTACAGGCGAGGCGAGGTCACGGCCAAAGACAGGAGCAGGAAGAGCCAAAGGCGAGGTCACGGCCAAAGACAGGAGCACAGACGATCCACCTGGAATCAAAAAATCTCTCCAGCTCCCCCGTAGGGGGGTGGGAAAGAGGGACAACATGTGAATCGCACTGTACCAAACAGAGGCATGATAAACCAAATAAAATAAAGCAATGGCAGATGGCAAGTGATGCGATGAGGATTGCAGGTTGGTGGAGTGGGGGTGGGAGAAGGATACAGACCCTGGTTAGGGTAGGGGAGAGAGGGGGGGTGGGAGAAGGATGCAGACCCTGGTTCGGGTAGAGGGGAGAGGAAGGGGGGATTGGGGGTGGGAGAAGGATACAGACCCGGGCTAGGGTAGGGGGGGGGGGGGGGGGATACAGACCCGGGTCAGGGTAGGGGAGAGAGGAAGGGGGGAGGGTGTAGGAGGCAGACGAAGAGTGAGTGGGAGCGAGTAGAGTCAGTGTGGAAAACCCCATCACAGCAGGTGAGGCAGAGGAGCAGTAAGTTAAATATTCTCTAATTGCTAGCTAGCCTGGCAATAAGCCTGTCCAAAGAGGAATGTTTTAAGCCTAACTTTGAATGTAGAAACTGTGTCAGCCTCTTTTACATGAGCTGGGAGTTTATTCCATAAAACAGGTGCTTGGTGGCTAAAGGCTCTACCTCCAACTGTGGTTTTAGAAATTCTAGGAACCACAAGCAGTCCTGCATTTTGTGAACGAAGTGTTCTGTTTGGTCGGTAAGGCACTATGAGATCTTTAATATAGGATGGGGCTAAACCATTCAAGGCCTTATAGGTTAGCAGAAGGATTTTGAACTTGATTCTAGATTCAACTGGGAGCCAGTGAAGTGAAGCTAACACAGGAGTAATGTGTTCTCTTCTGTTGGTTCCTGTTAACAGTCTAGCTGCTGCATTTTGAACAAGCTGAAGACTTTTTAAAGAACTTTTCGGACAAGCTGCTAGCAAAGAGTTACAGTAATCCAGCCTAGACGTAACAAATGCATGGATGAGTTTTTCAGCATCGCTTCTAGATAATATGTTTCTGATCCTGGAGATATTGCGTAGATGAAAAAATGCAGTTTTACAAGCCTGTGATATGTGAGCCTTAAATGATAAATTCTGGTAAAAAAAAAAACTCCCAGGTTTCTAACTGTGGAATTGGAGGCTATATTTACACCATCCAGGGAGACCATCTGAACAGATAGGGCATCTCTGAGGTATTTTGGACCTAGTATAATGACCTCAGTTTTTTCTGGGTTTAGGAGGAGGTAATTAACTGCCATCCAAATCTTGATGTCACTAATGCAGGCACTAAGTTTCTCTAAGCGGTCATTCTGGTCAGGTTTAATGGATAGATACAACTGTGTATCATCTGCATAACAGTGAAAATTAATCCCGTGTTTCCTGATTATGTTCCCTAGAGACAGCATGTAAAGCATAAACAGGATGGGTCCTAGGACTGAGCCCTGTGGGACTCCGTAGCTAACTCGACTTTAATGGGAGGAATGTCCATTTACATGAACAAACTGGTACCTATCAGATAAATAGGATTTAAACCATTGAAGGGCAGATCCTCTAAACCCTATGTCATGCTCTAGTCTCTGGAGTAAGATTCTGTGGTCTATAGTGTCAAAGGCTGCACTAAGATCTAACAGGACCAGAATAGAGATTAATCCCTTTTCTGTGGCCAGTAACAAGTCATTAGTGACTCTAACTAGTGCAGTTTCAGTGCTATGGTGAGGTCTGAACCCTGACTGGAAATCTTCAAAGAGGCTATTGTCCTGTAGGTGGCAGTATAGCTGTTTAACTACCACTCTTTCTAATATCTTTGAGATAAAGGGGAGATTTGATATTGGTCTATAATTGGTCAGAATGCCAGGATCTAAACTGGGCTTTTTCAGAAGAGGTTTAACAACTGCATATTTAAAAGACTGTGGTACATAACCTATTTCTATGGAAGTATTTATAATAGTTAAAATTGATTCATTAATTAAGGGGAAGGTTTCTTTAAAAAGCTTAGTGGGGATTGGGTCTAAAAGACAAGTTGAGCTTTTGGAGGAAGTAATAAGTGATGTTAATTCTGCTAGATCTACAGCAGTGAAGCAGTCTAATGTTCCAGAGGTTTCTATAGATGCCTTTTTTTCTACTGTTTTAGCCTGCTCTGGGCTGATAGTAGGGAGAACTTTTTTCAGCTTTTGTCTAATATTTAGGATTTTACAATTGAAGAATGAAAGAAATTCCTCAGAGCTGAGAGTAGCAGGAATATGTGGTTCCACTGAGCTGTGACTGCTAGTCAGTCTGGCTATAGTACTAAAAAGAAATCTCGGATAATTTCCATTCTGTGCTATTAAGGCTGAATAGTATTGGGTTCTGGCTTTACGCAGGGATTTTTTATAATTTAAAAGGCTATATTTCCAGTTATTCAGGGACTGCTCTGAGCCGGATCGGCGCCATTCTCTTTCTAACTTACGGGTTGCTTGTTTAAGAGAGCGTGTTTCAGCGTTGTACCACGGTGATACTCGGTTTTGTCTAAATAGTTTTGGTTTCAGAGGAGCAACAGCATCAAGTGTTCTCCTGAGGGCCTCCATGGAGTCATCAACAAACTGATCATTTTTTCTGGGACTAAAACTATGGGGGCTGCTCTCAGAGTGTTTGCTCAACATGTTACTAAATATTGGCTGTACTGTAAGTTTAAATTCAGATACAGAACGGTCAGTCAATGTTCTTCTGAGCTGTTCTTTATTTATTGGAGCGGTGGAGTTCTCTAGAACAAACTGAAAGGTGATTAGAAAGTGATCTGAGAGTATGGGGTTATGAGGGAGCACACTCAGCTGGCTGATCTCTATACCATGAGTTAAAACAAGGTCCAGGGTGTGCTTATGACAGTGAGTGGGTTCATTTACATTTTGTGTGAAACCAACATTATCTAATAAAGCTAAGAAAGCATTTCCTAGACAGTCACTGGGATCATCAACATGAATATTAAAATCCCCTACTATTATTATGTCATCAGAATCTAAAACAATAGTTGATAGAAAGTCTGCAAACTCAGTTAGAAATTCAGAGTATGGGCCAGGAGGACGATAAATAATTACGAATGAAACAGATTTTGGAGTTTTCCTGTTTGAGTGATTTATAGACAAATTATGTTTTCAAAGGAAGTATAAATATGTTTGGCTTTAGTGTTAGGAAGTAAGCTAAACTGTGATATTACTGCTAACCCACCACCTTTCCCAGAAATTCTGGATTTCTGATAGTTATTATAATTAGGGGGGGTTGCTTCATTTAACCTAACATAGTCATCCTGTTGGAGCCAGGTTTCTGTTAGGGCTAGTAGGCTAAGTTTGTTATCATTCATTAACTCATTGACTAAAAGGGACTTAGAGGAAATGGATCTAATGTTTAGTAAGCCACATTTAATGACATCGTGATTTTGCTTGTTGTTATTGAGAGTATTAGTAGCTTTTACTTTTAGGTTTCTGTATTTCACTCCTTTCACTCGCCTTTCAGTACATAAGCTAAAGCTAGCAGCTGCTGGACTAACTCTGTGTTGTGTTGGGGTTTGCTCTGACGCTAAAGGGAACTCAGAGGAGAGTTTTAAACTGCTGCTCTGTGCCCAGAACCTGTCCCTTGGTTGTCAGGTTGTACTGTTAATGCTCGCAGAAATGTTCTTAGAGAGAAGAGCGGCGCCGTCAAAAGTGGGATGGATGCCATCTCTACGCATGAGACCGGGCTTTCCCCAAAACGCGCTCCAATTGTCAATAAAGCTAACGCCGTTTTGTGGGCACCATTTGGCTAACCAGCGGTTAAATGATGAAAAGCGGCTGTACATTTCATCACTGACTAGATTTGGGAGGGGACCAGAGAAAATAACAGTGTCCGACATCGACATCAACTTCTGATTGTCTCCGTCGGGCGTCATTACCGCCTGCGTGAATCACAACTTGACGGAACCTAAGTTTACTCTGAGCTAACATTTTAAGGTTTCCTTCTATGTCACCAACTCTGGCACCTGACTGTAGCCGTCGGGAGCTTCACGTGTCTAACTTCAGAGGAGCCGATGACTAGAGTTGACGGTTCATCTGGCGTGTTGCCGAGGGGAGAAAACTTATTATGTAACCGGAGCTTCGGCAGCTCTATGTGTTTATGTTTGGCACTATGCTTCCTTCCCACTGGTACAAACCCATCCTGGGTTTTCCCCGGCTGCTGCCCGGGAGGGGCTTGGGTGTTCGGCAGTTTCGTTCCGGTATTGCGAGCTGCACTGCGGGTAATAATCTGGCTAACAGTTTGGCTAACAGGCTTAGCAACCGATGTGCGTAGCCGCGCTTCTAGCTGCTCTAACCTGGCCTCCAAGTCTAAAATAAGGCTACACTTAACACATCTACCACTATCATCACTAAAGGAGGCAGGATCATCACTGAACATTTGGCACATGGAGCACGACAGAGAAGTTAAAGCAGACGAGGTGGAGGCCATGCTAGCACTTAGCAAAGGCTAGCGGTGTTTGTCTAAGGGGAAGAAATTATGTCGCAAACTGCTTAGACAGCAGTGGTTAACACAATGGTTACTCACTAGAATGCTAAAAATAAGACACTCGTAATGTTTGAACACCAAACAAGATAACACTAAGTTAGATATTAACAGAACGGGTTCTCAATGACATGAGTAGCAACGACAAAGACCAAACACTGGTTTACGCTCACCCAGAAATGACGTCCTCTGTCTTTAAGTTTAAGTTATGGGTACCATCATTTTTGTCCAGGCCTGTTTCATTAGTTTGTTTTTTTAAAATAATTATGTTAATCAGCAATTCAAAAGTGATGACTGATTTTGATTATTTAATTTTCAATAAATTTTTATTTATTGTTACTTTTGTAAGTTTCAAGTGATTTCAGTGAGAATTGTGTGTTTTTCCTTCTTTAACTGAGGGGTACCAACAAATTTGTCCACGTGTGTACATATTTTACCTCTCTCTCCTTTGTGTCTAACCCATGGGTGGACAAACTATGGGCCGGGGGCCATAAGTAGCCCAATAAAATATTTAATCTGGCCTACCAAACTGAAATAAATGTATTTGATAATCCTTATGATGTTTAAAGTTCCCTGTAATTCTGATTTCTACCCATAGGTGGTGCTTTACAAGTACATTGTTGACCTTTATTTAGGGGCAGAAAGTTATTCTCCATTCATGTGACGGTGGGAGATTTTATTTTTCTGATATTCATGCTTGAGGGAAAGTACCCTCTTTGCTTGACCATTGTTGCTTGTTTAGGGACTACACCAGATGGGAGTATTTGTTTTTAAAATGACCCTTTTTTCTCACACAGACTTGCATGCACAGAGGACTTACTCTCCTTGAGAAGCACAAGGGATAAAACACATATTCTCTGTGTTAAAAGTATAAAAGTGCAAAAAAAAGTCAATTTTGCTTAGCTTAGCATCTTTTTGATGTAACTGTCAAATTTACTTTTTAACCAATTTACACAGATCTTTTTTAATCCAAAATGAGAAAACGTACCTTTCAACGATTGTTGTGCTCAAGCGCAAGTTTTCAGCCTAAAAAGTTTAAAATTGCAAAAAAAAAGAAATGTTGCTAAATCTCTTTCTGTTTGAATTCTGAAACTTTCTTTGTCATCCAGTATCACTGGTAATTTATTGAGCTCAAAACAGAGGCTAAGCCTCATTCTTTTTTAACTTTTACACTTACTTTGTAACCAGTTACAATATGTTTTTGATCAAAAATGAAAACAAATCCTTTGTTGTGCTCCAAACCCATGTTCTCAGCCTGAAATGCTCAGAATATATTTTTTTCTCTTTTACATTAGTTAGTACTATATCATGAAGAAACTGTAAATCAGCTAAAGAATCAGTTAATATTTTATACATGTTACTGGAATGTTATTTTAAAGTTGTAGCTATTTCTTAGTAGGTGATACTAATGAATGCATTATTTAACTGTTAATAAATAAGTAACATTTCCAACTAAGCCTAACCCTAATTCTAACCCTACATTTATAAATCCTTAACAAACTGTTAACAGTTATTTAACAAGTAATTTATAACTCAAAAACAAATATTTAGTAATGATTTCTTAACTAGCTATAACAGTTGTAATAAGGTGTTACACGTTCTTGTTGTGCCTTTGGCAGAAACCATCTCTGGACAATGAATGCTTTCAGCTCACTTAGCAGTATGAGTAGGTGATAAAATGGGATCAGCAGTTCCACAAAATCACCACAAAGTTCCATGTATGGATGGATATATGAATATATGGATGGATAGAAGGAAGCTGTTCCCAAGACCGGAAAAATGCAGAGTTATGTGAGTTATTGTGTTCCCAGGACCAAATAACTGCAGAGAGTTGTGTAGGAGCAAAAACAAAATAAACAAGTTCATCTTAAACAGATTTAATTCAATTCAATTTTATTTATACAGCCCAATATCACAGCTATAGCCGTTTCATTAGTCTGACATCAGTATATAGCAAGAACAAAAAGTCAAACATGAAAAGTAAACAACAGCTGGTTGTTAAACAGAATAAGCTGAAGAAACATCTCTGCCCTTACACACTCCTTCTCGGTGAGAAAAAACTCATTAAAAAAACCCTGTCTCTTTTAGGGGGAAAAAACTAAGAAACCTCAGTGATGCTCACATGAAGGAGAGATCCTCAACCCCGTACGAACAGGTGATGTGCTAGAACTATTAGAGAAAAAAAAAGTTAAATGCATTCTACAACTACATGTTTGAATAACAATTATATCTCTAATAAACAAACACGTCTAGATAAACAGCTACAAGTTAAGATAACAGCTAAACGTTTAAATAAACAAAAAACATGTTTGAATAGTTTAGCAGATGTTCTTCATCCAGCCGGAGTTGTGGAGCAGCTGGGGTTGCTGGAAGAGCCAGAGGCGAGGTCACGGCCAAAGACAGGAACACAGACCATCCGCCTGGAATCAGAAATCTCGGGATAGAGGGACAACATGTGAATTGCACTGCACCAGACAGAAGCATGATGAACTATATAAAGCTTTGGCAGATGGCAAGTGATATAATGAAGATTGCAGGTGGGGGTGGGAGAAGCATACTGACCCTGGTTCGGGGGGGAGTAGAGCCAGTGTGGTAAACTTCATTACAGTAGGTGAGGTAGAGAGTAAGTTAAGTAATCTCTGATTGCTAGCTAGCCTGGCAATAAGCCTGTCCAAAGAGGAATGTTTTAAGCCTAACTTTGAATGTAGAAACTGTATCACACCTGAATAGCGGGCACAATGCATCCTGACCCCCACCTTTCACCTTCTGTAAGGCTGGTCTAAGTTGTATCTGAGAAATTGTTGTAAAACACACTTAATTTACACACAGCTATTTACATAATGCTAAAGTTGCTAAAGAACTTAAAGTTGCAGAAATTTAAGAAAGTACACAATGAACTCCAAATTAGCCCAAAAATACCACAGTAGATGTCAAGTTAAGCAAAAATGTTAGCATGCTGGTAAAGTATTAGCTTAAATTAGACTTAGCCCAAAAATCCTTATTATATGAGGAAAATATTGAGCAAGCTAGGTAGCACTGCCGAGTTGTCTTGACCTTATATGCCTGAAAGTGTGGATTTAGACTTGTCAAGTCAGGGATCAATCCTACTAGCTACGCCTACGAGCACGCTCCTGGCACTGAGTGTGTCGCCAGAGCCGACGGAGGAATAGCGAGGACCCCGCAGGAGCGGCCAGCAAATTTACGGTGCTTCTTGACTTGGCCCCCGATGACCGCTCCACGACAGAGGATGCCATCTCTGAGTTCTGTGGGACGGGCATGGTGGACGGCCGTGCCTGGTCTGCGCTGCTTAATCGCCTCAGCAAACCCCAGTGCTCTGAAGCAAAGTGGCACCGGCCTGAGCCTTGTGGTTGGGACCCAGAATCGTAAGAGCAGAACGCAGTCGGCTCTTTGCAAAAAGCAGGACAATTTTAGATTGACGCATCGAGTTGGGAAGAAGGCTGTGGCCTGGAGCACATTTTGAAGATGAGCGACGATCTGACGATACAGCTGCGAGTGCTCCCAAACAAACTTTCGGCGGAGCCGAGGACCATAACCTTCTTGGACGCGGACGTGAACCCAGAGGCGGGTTGGGTAAGACGCGACCTCTCCGTGGACAATTTTCCAAACACTGAGCTGGTGTACAGAGTTGTGCAACAGTATTTTTACCCCGAGCAGAGACAGAGAGCGAGTGCCGACGCAAAAGTCTCCAACCTTCACCTGTGATCGCGTGACTCCTCACCCGGGAAGACTCGGCTCAAGGGAGAACTCGACAATGCGGATCGGGGTCAGGGTGCAGACACACAGCAGTACGGAAGCCTCGACCCTCCGTGAGGTGCAGAGACAAAGTCGAGTCTCGGTCGCGCCCAAAGCTGTTGCGACATGGAGGGTGGCGGAGAGATTCCCGATTTCCCGCGACGTGAGTGTGTGCTGCTGGCATGAGGTGGAAGTCCAGAGGGCTCTTGCAGCAGGAGAGGCGATTGGCCAACTATGCCTGCTTTCACCCCATAGTGTCCGTGGGCTCGAAGGACATAGTCGATCTGATCGGAAAACCCATGACGCCCTGGTCAGAGGAGGGCTGCGTGAGCAATCCGTCTCTCGGACTCGACAAGCCGAAGCGCTGGGATGTTTGGGGCCCGTGCGGCACGAACGAGCGTACGTGCCTGAGGTTAGCTATGTTGGACCTGGTGGGCGGAGCATCCCCTTGTCAAAAGTTTTTGTGGTCAGTGGGCAAGGAGTACTCACTCAGGGACGAAGATGTCACGGGCCGTGGGCGTGTGCGGTGCGCGAAGCTCTACTGGCCCAGGGGCTTGGACTACGAGTCGGCAGTAAAGTGGACTGTGCTCGACTGCGAGTGCTCCGAGCAGTGGTACTTCCCCATGGACATCTCTGCTCCGTCAGACCTCTGGGCAGTTTGCTGAGCCCGCTGCGTCTTCATCGATTGAGAAGGGGAAAGACCCACTACCTGGGTGTGGTGTGCACCGTCCAGGACGTCCAGGGGTTGATTGTGCACAGAGTGCACATGGCTTACAAGTCTCTGGAGATGCTGCTCGATTTACATACGCGCCTGCAAGTTCACTCCTTTGTTCCGTGCACTTATGCCCTGCACTGCGTGGCTAAAGACACGCCCATTGGGGTGTTTGTGGGCGAGAGCCCCGGGTCCGAGAACCTCAGTTGTTCCAAGGGCACGCTTGTGTCGTGGGCCTACAATGACATAGCCTACCACGTACTCCGGTGTCTCCTGAGGGTCCAGGTGCTGAGGATTCTCTGATTCACAATGAAAAGCATTCAGCCCGCTCTTATCTGGAGGGTCAAGAGCAGATTCAAGGCCGTCTGGCCGACACTGTCCAAGTCCGTGACTGAAACAGGCCCCCTTGGGGCACCCTGGAAGGTCTGACTGCAGTGTGGGAAACCCTCTCCCAGCCAAACCTGCGAGACGAGGCGGCCGACAAGTTGAAGCGGGCGCATGCCGCTGTGTTCGGAGCTGCCCCCGTAACAGCTACCACCTATGGCTGTTGAGGACATGCGACTGTGGTGCGGAGCGCAGCTGTGTGGAGCGCGTGCCTCAAGGGGTTCTAGACGACAACGCCAGAGAGTGGACCTAGTCCGAGGATGAGGAACTCCTCCACCGAGTGTACACTCTGTGAGGGTTTTCGGAGACAGCCATATCGTCTGGCGCTCGCTCCCAATCAACCAAGGCTTCGAGGTGCAACCCAACACCTCAGGTGTTTGTTGTGCAGATACAGAACAAGTACATGAAGTGGAATCCAGCCATCGTCGTTGAGCCCGCGATCACCGGACCCATGACTCTCGCTCAGATCAGCCCGGTATGACTTGATTGCCAGAGCGTTCTTCTCCACCTCGGAGGAGCAGAGCGAGGGTCACGAGTCTGATGCGATGGCACTTGCAGGGAAGGACTGGTGGGAGCTGTGGTGCACTTCCCAGGAGTTCTCTCGCCAGGAAGGGGAAACGTAAACCAGCATATACTATTAGGCTTTGGCCACCTTCTTGATGCCCTACCCCGTGATGGAGGAAAATGTACCAAATGTGCCTCGTGACTGTGCTGCAACTAGGTTCCCTTCGACCAGAGGACTCGCTGTGTACCTCGTTTACCCATGTATTCCTTTTGAAAAAAGGAAAGAAAGGCAGAAAGAATTAAAAATTAGAAAAAGAAAGAAATGTGCTTTGTGTCTGTGCTGTAACTCGGTTCCCTTCGACCAGTGTAGTGCACAATAACGTTTGACACGTCTTTTAATTCAATTCCATCACCTCGAGGAAAAAAAAAAACACATCTGAACAGAACATCACAGCTCAATTGCCTCATCGCAGACGCTACGCTTTGGGTTTCAATTCCATCATCTCAGGGAAAAACACATCTGACCAAAACATCACAGCTCAATGGCCTCATCATAGACTCGACGCTTTGGGTTCCAATGGCTCGTACTGTTTGTGTCCACACGACGTGAGCGCAATCTCGATTGTAGATCAGGTACGAGTTGTCCGTGAGGAGCCCCAGGCGTTTGCCGTATACTTCGAGCGTATACCTCACCTCCTGTATGCTGAGCCACCTCTTCTCTTTAGACAAGAGTCCAGTCAGTCCAGACAGCGGGTGGAGGTTCCGAGCTTTTGTTGGTGATTTTGACGGGTTCCGAAATCGAATCGGGTGGCCCTTCCCGCTGGTGAACGATGTGGCGCGAGGAATACGAGGCCCAGAGACCTGGACAAGTGGAAAGGGCTTTCATGTTTCCTCTCGCTTAACTCAAGACTGGAGATCGAATTCGTTTCCGATGTCCCTGCCTGGGGACAAGATCCTCAGCCTGGTCCTGTGTTCGCTCGCGCTGGGCGAAGTGCTGTCATCTGACGCGCCTCAGGGATCGTTAGGTGTTACGCTGGTGGTGCGTGGAGGCAGAGGGAGGATGCTGCAGTGAGCCCGAGGAGCTCTCCCGCTGTGTGGTTGTGACAAAGGGCTAGCGTGCTTGGCACCTGCAGGTTCGAAGAACTTCCCGAGAGCCAAGACAGCCAGTCCTGAACAACAGCCTGAACAACACCTGAAGTTCATAACCCACAAGTGAAGCTCATGATCATTGTTGTTTGTCTATTGCAATGAGCGTGGTTGTACAATGCATTAGGTACACCCTCTGATCTATTAAAGATGGGACCAAACAGATATTCGGGGGCTTCTTTCATCTGACTGGGTTAACTGCATTTGGGCTCCGATTGATGATCGGTTTCTGAAAATGAAGATCTTCTGAATTTATTCTTGAATAAACAGACCCCTTAAGCAGACAGCAGATTCCAGTTTTTTCTTGATTCAGAGTTCATTTTTTTCCTCAACAAAATTGGCGCCCAATGTGGGGCTGATGCGGTGGCTGTGCTTGATCTGCAGATGGCAAAAAGCTGAAGCACAAAAGATTTTGGAGGAGAAGGGGGGGAGGTGGCAGTAGGGGAATGTATCCCCAGTTGCTCACTGCTCCCCCACCATATAGACCTGCAGAGGGGGCAATGACTGCTTCGGTGTTGTTGCAGGCCACATTGCCTATGATCTTGAAGATAGAAGAGAAAGAGGTAAAATGACAGAAGAATAAACAGATCTGATTTCTCAAGTTATAGCAGCCAGGTTGGGAAGGGGAAGAGGGCCAGCAAGCCCTCCCCCACAGGAACATCAGCATTTAAAGCCCTATTGCAATCCTCTGCATACATACCACAAACAAGCTCACAGATCACATCCCCCACAGAGACAAAAGGAGGGGTCCAGAGCACGCCATAAATAACATTGCATTCCTCAAAATGATATAAAATAAAATTGGTTAAATAAGGTGCATTCAGTCATGGTGGTATAGAACAGTTGATTAGCCACTATTTGATGCAAGTCAGAAACTTTTCCAGATATTTTTGTATGCAACGCCTTCAGTGCTGCCATGGAAAACCTGGTTTGGACCCAGTGACACATTATTAAGATAACACAATTTGGACTAATTAAACGGGTAAACATCCTTCTAAATCTCCAGAAATTTAACTGGTGTTCAGAACAGCTTTGCTGGTGTGATTTTCTGGACCTGTGAAGACTCGAGCAGGACCGAGATCTTTTTTCTAGGCTACAGGACAGGTTTCAGAGGCATGTTACTTATCTGCTAAAGAAGTACATGGATGGTCAGTTGAAAGATGAAACACAGTTGAAGGATATGGAAGTGCAGTTATTGAAATTACAGCTTGCACAGATGCAACCCAAAATAAAAAAGATTATTTTAAAAAAAAGAAGAAGAACAGGAAGTTAGGGCTCAGAGTCATACCCTGTGGCAGGGACTGATGCACAGTGGTGGTGGAGTTGATGAGGCTGATATGTCAGTCGGGGTGGTGGATTTTGGTCTGTACCTCCAACAGAGGGTTGCTTCGACTGTGGAGCCATGGATCACTGAACAAAGGAGCTTCCTTGTGTGGGCAGACACGAAGCTCCGGCCCAACCCCTATGAGAGGGCGTGGCGGCGGCTTTAGAGACGGCAACCCCAGACCATGGCAGCAGAGCCAAACCCATTTGGACAATATTATGGTGGCTTAGAGGGTGAGTGACCGCCCCAAAAGGCAGTTCCCCATAGATTAAGAGTGCCCTGAGGGTCCTTGGGATGGTGTTGGAGAAATTGTACATAAATTTATTCTATTCCTTACTATACTTTGTAAGTATGCTTGTGTTTCCTGTGTTTTTGCCTTGTCTGTGCATGTGTCTGCAGGAGGACTTGATAATTCACTGAGCAGAAGTGCAGAGGTACTACATCCAGCTGTGACGTGCGAAGACAGAAGGCTTAGCTTGATAAACATGTCGTGGTGATTAAAAAAGGAACATGCAGATAGTTTCAACTGGAACATTTAATCGCACCCTTTCCCTTAACAGTTGAGACCTTGTGTAACTAGAGCATTCCTAACTAAATAAAAGCTCGGAGAGTGGAGGCTGTTTTCAGAGTGGGTTTGGAGATTGTAACTGGAAAGCAGTCTCCGACCATTCTCCTTGCAAGCAAAATCAACTAATTTCTCTGTGTCTTCTTTGTGCAGATTGTGTGATACAAATGTTGGTTGTTTAAACCTAACATTTAAATGGTCCTTCGAGCCGGATTCCAAAACACCTGACGGTCCCAGCTGGTGAGTGGGGTCCAGGCAAGCCTGCGGCCGCAGCATTCAGACCCTTTTCCGGGACTGGTCCCTCCCTTGCTGGCTGGGATCCGAAGGTTGACGGAAAGCCAAGGACGCAGAGAAATTGTGAGTAGAAGTTTTATTTAAAAAGGAATTAATGAAGAAATAAACAGTTAAATTTCGCAGGAGGGTAGACTCCCCCTAGTTGAAAAAGTTAAATTCTACGAAGGACGGCGGAGTCCTCTGTGTTAAAGAAAAGAGAAAGAAAAACCCTGACAATTCTAGACACTATCAGGTAAAATAAAATACTTAAATTCTACGAAGGACGGCGGAGTCCTCTGTGTTAAAGAAAAGTGTGAAATAAAAGAGTGAATGGAGATATGAATGGAAACATAAACAGTTAAATTCTGTAGGAGGGTAGACTCCCCTAGTTGAAAAAGACTAGTTAAATTCTACAAAGGACGGCGGAGTCCTCTGTGTTAAAGAAAAGTGTGAAATAAAAGAGTGAATGGAGATATGAATGGAAACATAAACAGTTAAATTCCGTAGGAGGGTAGACTCCCCTAGTTGAAAAAGACTAGTTAAATTCTACGAAGGACGGCGGAGTCCTCTGTGTTAAGAAGAAGTGTGAAGTAAAACTGAGAGAAATTGTGGGTGTATGAATGGAAATATAAATACCACTAGGTAATTATATTTCATACCAAAACCAACAAGGAGTAAATGGTGAGCCTCAGTGGATGCTTTAGGCAAGGAAGCTCCGCCTGAAAAGGTAGAAGCTTGGGCTTCACCACTGAAGGTTGTGAATTACCATCTTTTTGAAGAAAAGACCCAGTGTTAGAACACCCTAGGTGTTGAAAAACCACTGGGCCCAAATTTAGATTAAAAATGGGAAAGGGACAAAGCAAAGAAAACCAAAAACTTATAGAGGAGTTACAATGTAAAGACTGGAAAGTAGTCCATAAAATAGATAAAAATGCGATAAAACATTTAGGCTTTTGGATAAAACAACATGGGTTTAATGGCAGGCTGTCAACAATAAATATTAGAGAATTACAACAAAAAATAAGAACAAAATGTGGTCAGGATGAAGACAAACTAAAGAAAGCGGGTTTTCCTCAAACTATAGTCTGGATGAAAATAGCAGGACAGCGCGAAGAAGAAAAAAAAACCTGATGAACCATTTGAAGAGTATAGAGTAAGAATGGAGAAAGTGTTTAGAGCAAACAGCGGTTTGGCTCCTGACGAAGACGAAAATGGTCCTTATAAACAACAACCAAAAAACGCTCTTCACTCAGGGTCCCTGCCGGAAATAAATGGATGGGTAAATCGGCATTACATAGGAATGAGTGGAGGGGGACTTGCTGATTACATAAATCATGCCCTCCATGCAGAGAAAGTGATTAAAAGCAAAAAGGGGAAGAAAGAGATTTTCTTCCAAGACTATGAGGAAGAAACCATATACTATCAACATTGCCAAAACAACTTGTAATATGCAAATGTGCAGTCCACACCACAGGAACTGACTCAGTTTCAAAAGGAAACGCATTCGCAGACAAAACAGCTAAAGAAGCTGCACTGAAAGAATTAAAAATATTAACAATGACTACTAATACTAACGAAATAAATAACAAAATATTACAAGAAATGCAACAGCAAGCACCTAAGCAGAAAATAGACCAATGGGAAAAGAAAGAAGCAAAATTATCAGACGGAATCTATAAATGACCAGAAAACAAACCAATCCTACCAAAAAATCTATATAAATGGGCAGCCATATTGAGCCATGGTAAATCACATGTCTCAACAGGAGGGATGGTAGGATTAATAAACCAAATATACACCACATATGGATTTAGTACTTATTCAAAACATTTTTGTAGATAATGTCTAATATGTACAAAACATAACGCTCAAGGCAACTTACGACCAAAAAGAGGACAGTTTCCTAAACCTGATTATCCATTTCAGCATATACATATGGATTTCATAGAGTTAAACCCAAGTGAAGGAAAAACGTTCTGTCTAGTAATAGTAGATTCATTCTCAAAGTGGATAGAACTTTTCCCTACTAAACATCCAGATGCGCTAACAGTAGCTAAAGCATTATGCAAATATATAATTCCACGATATGGAATCCCCGAAAAAGCAATACAGTGATAATGGTTCACATTTTGTAAATCAAATAATGACAAAAATAGGTCAAGCCTTCCATATAAAGCTAAAACATCATTGTGCCTATCACCCACAAAGTGCTGGGCTGGTAGAGAGAATGAACGGAACAATAAAAAAACAGACTGAGAAAATGTATGGAAGAAACTAAAAGACCATGGGCGCAATGCTTAGAACTAGTAAAACTATACATAAACATCACAAGTTCTAATGGCTTAACACTGTATGAAACCATTTTTGGAAGGCCTTACAGACTGCCTTATTTTGAAAATAACTGGGAAACTGATGAGGAAAATACTTTAGCAGACTATATGAGAAAAATGCTAGAACAACAGCAGCAGTAAAAATAGAATGCAACTGCAGCATTAAAACTACTCAAATTACCTCCAGAGGAAGTCAGACTACAAAGGGGGCTGTAATTATAGTTTACAGCCGTCTCAAACCCGGTGAAGATTGTCCAAAACTCTGGTAAAGGTAAATAGGAGGAGTTTTAATCTGCAGGCAAAATGACAGCTTTCACAAGATGGAAAATAATGACAGTAGGCATACTGGTAACAATAGTTGTAATTGGATTGCTCCCACTATGGCAGACAGAAAATAAAGTACAAAAAAAGGAGAGTGGGGTCAGGTTTTACATTTGTTCTCTATGCACAAAATCCAGAAGTGTCCAAAATCCAATTTGGGCAGCTGCAAAACCCCTGTAACACAACAGATGGCGACAAAGGCACGACAAATGAATTATATTTCTGTTACCAAAGTAACCGAACCCAAGCAGTGTTCACCTTTGATCGGAGCCTACAGATAGGAGGCTTTGTAATGGATGACTGGAAAGGATATGACTGGTACTTAGATTGTAGTGGTATGAGACAATCAGGTCATTGGTGGGGTAACGTTTTTGCAACAACAGGTTTTTGGGACAAAACGTCGTTTGGCTTCTCCACAGCTGCTGGGAGATGGAAAAAACAAATCACTAGTGAAAACAGCAGGAAGCTTAACAATGAACATAAATACAACCAGTGTTCCCCTTGAAGAGCCACAAACTTATGGAAACACTTTGAATGCACACTGTCATGGGCTCCTACTGTGCGTATGGAGACCACACGCTCAAGACCCATGCATACCACTCTTGCTGTGCCCAAACATTACTGCTTTAAAAAGCGCAGCTGGAAGTGAGCTACCTGATATTACACCAGGACCTAAATCAACTTCATCAGTTGAACCAAAAATCTACCTAGATCCTGAAGTAGCGGATTGGTTTAAAATTACTACAGGAATATCACGTTTTGTTAACAATTGGCTTTTAATGGCAGAACAGGCTGCTAACGCAGCCAAAGCAGACTGTGTAGTATGCATGGGAGCCAGACCCTTGTTACAGGTTTTACCTGTGTCAATTACTCCCCTATCTGCATCTGAGTTATTAACTACAGTGGAAAGTGTCCTCCCTGATACCTGGAAGAGCAGAGCAAAACGATCGGTGACGGGGTGGAGCAAGGAAGATCTTACTTATATACACAGCATTGGGGTGCCAAGAGGAGTTCCTGATGAGTACAAATTAGTAAATCAAATAGCAGCAGGATTTGAATCATCTATTTGTTGGTGGTGCACTATAAACAAAAATGTGGACAGAATCAATTACATCCATTACAACGTACAAAGATTAGGTAATAAAACAGAAGAAGGGTTCTCAGCTATCCATGAACAACTGTCAGCTACCTCACTGATGGCTTTCCAAAATAGAATTGCTGTGGACATGCTCCTTGCAGAGAAAGGAGGGGTTTGCTCTATATTTGGTGATCTATGCTGCACATTTATTCCGAACAACACCGCAGCTGATGGAAGTCTTACCAAAGCATTGGAAGGCCTCAGATCACTTAACAGCAAAATGAAAGACCATGCTGGAGTTGACACAACTATGTGGGACGGTTTTGGGAACATTTTTGGCAAATACAGACAATTAGCATTTTCGGTTCTGATGTCCATTGCTGTCTTTTCAGCCATTCTCACCTTGTGTGGATGTTGTTGTATTCCCTGCATTAGACCTAACAGATGGCAGAACCAATGCTTCCTATAACTTGCTGGACATGATGTGATGGAGCTAGTGGACAAGGGGCAACATTTTCATCTATCAATGATCCACTGGTAGACATTCAACTAACCATTTTGTGTGGAGCCGAGCGACTACAGATCAGGTTCTCAAATGGACAGGAAAATGAACTGTCGAACTGGAATGTACACACACAGACAATGCCTGGTACATCCTATACAGTCACTTCCAGAGCCCTGACGACAGGCTGAGGTTCATTCGCTCTTTCAGGCATGGAAGCCTTGGATACACTCTCTGGCTCCATACCACCCACCTATTGACCCTCTGCATTGTACTCTGAATTATGATAGCGAAAGTGATGAGGTATATAGGGAGCTTTGAGGAAGTTGAAGAAATTAAGTGACAAATTGAATCTCTTTATGTGTATATGGGTGAAGAGGGAGTACCAGCCCACTGTAAATTAACTGATGAACAACTTATCTGGTACAAAAAGGAGGCTATAGAGGTTCCCCATATTTTGTTAGCCTTAGCATCAGGAGAATAAGTTAGGGAACTAGGTCCAAAGGTTAAATGTCTTAGTGAATAACAAGACTGGTTCAGTTCGGCTCTTCTGTGAGTTCAGTATACACCCTCCAGTAAAGCCTATTAAATTACTGAGACGTCAGTAAGTTCCGTAATCTTAGGACATTTATGGGGCGCCGTTTGTAAACCGGTGTAGTAAAATTTTAACAGCAATATTTTTGATTATTTAGCCTCTTTTATGAGAAAACAAATAGGTTTGGTTTTTCAAATGTGTTTTTTCACCTTCTTATTCATGTATTTATAAATGTTACATTTACTTGCTTAATATTTAGTTAGCAAACTAAATATTTAATTTTAAAGTTAAATATTTATTTTATCAATATATATTTAACTAACAAATTAAACATTTAATTTTAAGTTAAATATATATTTTAAAATTATATGTTTAGTTTTCAAACTAAATATTTAGAGCTGACCTAAATATTTAGTTTCCAAAATTTATATTTAAGCTTTGTAACTCAATCTTTGTTTGATAAATATTAAAGTCTAATGTAAATGTTTAGATTACAGCTAAATGTTTAGTTTGGAGCTAAATGTTTAGTTTGCAGCTAAATGTTTAGATTATATGCAAATTAACTTCCCGATAAGCGGAAGTGGCCTACCAAAACAAAAGCTGGATTTTGGCTCCATCTCTGAACTGATTTGTGCCAGAGTTGTCGCCCTTGTTTTTATACTGGCTCAAGACATGTCCCACTTTCTGGCCAAAAACATTGGATGAGATGTTCTCATGACTATCCAGACATTTGAGATTGGATCATCAGCAACAGCCTTCGCCACAGAGCCACAATCAGCAGTAAGTTTATGGTCCCCAGCTAGCCCGCCAAGCTGTACATTGCTAGCTAGGCTAATACAGATGTAGTAGAATGCTAATGTTTGATTGTTAGTAGTGTAATGGGCTGCCTTATAACTAGAAGTTTTATATTTCTTGTAAATAAGCTTCTCAGTGCTCTACTACACTTTGAAAACTCGTTGGTACAGTCCGTATACTGTCGATGGTACAGTCTGTCTGCTGGAACAACGAGCTGCTCGGACATTAGCGCCCCCTTCCCCTCCACACCTCAAACGTTTCTTTTTCTTTAATTTTATTTGTTTGACACCAGAGGTGGACTGGAGATCTGTTTATTTTTTGTAGAGTCCACAACCGTCCTGTTTGGGTCCACAGCCTTCCGTCTGTTTCATTAAACACAAAAGTTGACCACACATTCTAAAGTTAGGATGTTCCATTCAACAGCAAGGGGCGCTAATCGAGTGATGCCGGCTGCTTTACTTGGAGTGAAGCTGAACCATAAAACAAATCATTTTCCTTTTTCTAGTCATGAAATTCTCATTTTGAAAGTATTTCCACCTTTTACCTATGAGAAATTATGGTGATTTAATAAGTTTTAACCCACATTCCTGCAACAAATACTTGTTTGATCTTCTGGTATTTATACTCCAGGTATGCTTCCACTTATCGGCAAGTTAATTTGCATATAATCTAAACATTTAGCTCCAAACTAAACATTTAGCTCCAAACTAAACATTTAAATTAGACTTTAAAATTTATCAAACAAACAAAGATTGAGTTACAAAAATTAATTATATAAATTTTGGAAACTAAATATTTAGGTCAGCTCTAAATATTTAGTTTGAAAACTAAATATATAATTTTAAAATAAATATTTAACTTAAAATAAAATATTTAGTTTGTAAGTTAAATATATAATTATAAATTAAATATTTAACTTAAAAAAATAAATTTTTAGTTTGCAAGTTAAATATATAATCATAAAATAAATTTTTTAAATTAAATATTTAGTTTGCTAACTAAATATTAAGCAAGTAAATGTAACATTTATAAATACATGAATTAAAAGGTGAAAAAACACACTAGGAGGGAAGTGTCAAGAGACCTGAAAAAGCAGAGGTGAAACACAGGAAGTACAACCAACAACAAAATAAAACAGGAAGTGAAACCCAAACACAACAACAACCAATGTCCTGGGTCCATAACCCCACAGCACCCCCCCCTCAAGGCGCGCCGCCTGGCGCAGGGGGAAGCCTGTCCCGGTGACGCCGATTAAAGTCCCTGATGAGTTCAGGATCCAGAATCTGTGAAGCAGGCTCCCAGGACCTCTCCTCAGGCCCGTACCCCTGCCAGTCCACCAGATACTGGAGGCCACGACCCCGTCGCCGAACATCCAGCAGGCGACGGACAGTGTAGGCCGGCTGGCCATCAATGATGCGGAGAGGGGGTGGCGGAGAGGAAGGCCGCTGCAGGGGACTCGTAACGTGCGGCTTTAGCTGAGAGACGTGAAAAAACCGGGTGGAAGTGCAAGGACCTGGGAAAGCGCAGCCTGACCGCCACAGGATTGATGACCTTCAGGATCTCGAAAGGACCGATGAACTTGGGGGACAGCTTCTTAGACTCCGTCCGAAGCTTGATGTGCGAAGTGGACAGCATGACGAACTGACCTGGTAAGTAAGTAGGTGCTGGACTGCGTCAACGATCTGCCAGCCTTTTGTTGGTAGCCCCTAAACTGCCAACAACTTTGACTGAAAAGCACACATTGTCACTTTTGCTCAACCTTAAGGATATCGCACAAGAAATCAAATTTTGACATTCAAATTGTAAAAACTAAGAATACAATAACAGAAATGTACCTATTTTATGCTTTTTAGGCTGAAAACATGAGTCCTGCCAACAACTTTGACTGAAAAGCACACATTGTCACGTTTGCTCAACATAAAGTATATCGCACAAGAAATCAAATTTTGACATCCAAATCGTAAAAACAAAGAATAAAAGGACAAACGTTTAGCTTTATTGAGCTTTTAAGGCTGAGAACATGATTCCAGCTAACAACATTGACTGAAAAGCAAACATTGTCACTTTTGCTCAACATTAAGAATATCGCACAAGAAATCAAATTTTGACATGCAAATCGTAAAAACAAAGAATAAAAGGATATAAATTGACCTAAGTTATGCTTTTTAGGCTGAGAACATGATTCCAGCTAACAACTTTGACTGAAAAGCACACATTGTCACTTTTGCTCAACATTTAATACATCGCACAAGAAATCAAATTTTGACATGCAAATCGTAAAAACTAAGAATAAAAGGACAGAAATTTATCTAAGTTATGCTTTTTAGGCTGAGAACATGATTCCTGCCATCAACTTTGACTGAAAAGCACACATTGTCACTTTTGCTCAACATTAAGGATATCGCACTAGAAATCAGATTTTGACATCCAAATCGTAAAAACTAAGAATAAAATAACAGAAATTGACCTATTTTATGCTTTTTTGGCTGAGAACATGATTCCTGCCAAAAACCTTGACTGAAAAGCACACATTGTCACTTTTGCTCAACCTTAAGCATATTGCACAAGAAATCTAATTTTGACATGCAAATCGTAAAAACTAAGAATAAAATAACAGAAATTGACCTATTTCATGCTTTTCGGGCTGAGAACATGAGTCCTGCCAACAACTTTGACTGAAAAGCACACATTGTCACGTTTGCTCAACATTAAATATATCGCACAAGAAATGAAAGTTTAACATCCAAATCGTAAAAACAAAGAATAAAAGGACAAACATTTAGCTTTTTTGAGCTTCTTAGGCTGAGAAAATGATTCCTGCCAAAAACCTTGACTAAAAAGCACACATTGTCACTTTTGCTCAACCTTAAGCATTACGCACAAGAATTCAAATTTTGACATCCAAATCGTAAAAACAAAGAATAAAAGGACTAACATTTAGCTTTATTGAGCTTTTTAGGCTGAGAACATGATTCCTGCCAACAACTTTGACTGAAAAGCACACATTGTCACTTTTGCTCAACCTTAAGCATTACGCACAAGAATTCAAATTTTGACATCCAAATTGTAAAAACTAAGGCTAAAAAGACAAACATTCAGCTTTTTTAAGCTTTTTAGGCTGAGAACATGATTTTTGCTAACAACATTGACTGAAAAGCACACATTGTCACGTTTGCTCAACATTAAGCATTTTGCACAAGAATCAAATTTTAACATCCAAATCGTAAAAACTAAGAATAAAATAACAGAAATTTACCTATTTTATGCTTTTTAGTGAGAACATGATTCCTGTCAACAACTTTGACTGAAAAGCACACATTGTCACTTTTGATCAATATTAAGTATATAGCACAAGAAATCAAATTTTGACATCCAAATCGTAAAAACTAAGGCTAAAAAGACAAACAGCGTTTTTAAGGTTTTTAGGCTGAGAACATGATTTTTGCTAACAACATTGACTGAAAAGCACACATTGTCACTTTTGCTCATTATTAAGATTTTTGCACAAGAATCAAATTTTGACATCCAAATCGTACAAACTAAGGCTAAAAAGACAGACATTTAGCTTTTTTAAGCTTTTTAGGCTGAGAACATGATTTTTGCTAACAACATTGACTGAAAAGCACACATTGTCACTTTTGCTCATTATTAAGAATTTTGCACAAGAATCAAATTTTGACATCCAAATCGTAAAAACTAAGGCTAAAAAGACAGACATTTAGCTTTTGTAAGCTTTTTAGGCTGAGAACATGACTTTTGCTAACAACTTTTACTGAAAAGCACACATTGTCACTTTTGCTCAACATCAAGCATATCGCACAAGAAATCAAATTTTGAGATCCAAATCGTAAAAACAAAGAATAAAAGGACAAACATTTAGCTTTATTGAGCTTTTTAAGCTAAGAAAACATGATTCCTGCTAACAACATTGACTGAAAAGCACACATTGTCACTTTTGCTCAACATTAAGCATATCGCACAAGAAATCAAGTTTTAATATCCAAATCGTAAAAGCTAAGAATAACAGAAATTTACCTATTTTATGCTTTTCAGGCTGAGAACATGATTCCTGCCAACAACTTTGACTGAAAAGCACACAGTGTCACGTTTGCTCAACATTAATGACATCGCACAAGAAATAAAATTTTGACATCCAAATCGTAAAAACAAAGAATAAAAGGATAAACATTTAGCTTTATTGAGCTTTTTAGGCTGAGAAAATGATTCCTGCTAACAACATTGACTGAAAAGCACACATTGTCACTTTTGCTCAACATTAAGCATATCGCACAAGAAATCAAGTTTTAATATCCAAATCGTAAAAGCTAAGAATAAAATAACAGAAATTTACCTATTTTATGCTTTTCAGCATGAGAACATGATTCCTGCCAACAACTTTGACTAAAAAAGCACACATTGTCACGTTTGATCAACAATAAGTAAATCGCACAAGAAATCAAACTTTGACATCCACATCGTAAAAACTAAGGCTAAAAAGACAGACATTTAGCTTTTGTAAGCTTTTTAGGCTGAGAACATGATTTTTGCTAACAACATTGACTGAAAAGCAGACATTGTCACTTTTGCTCAACATTAAGCATTTTGCACAAGAAATCAAATTTTAACATCCAAATCGTAAAAACTAAGAATAAAATAACAGAAATTTACCTATTTTATGCTTTTCAGCATGAGAACATGATTTTTGCTAACAACTTTGACTGAAAAGCACACATTGTCACTTTTGCTCAACATTAAGCATATCGCACAAGAAATCAAATTTTGACATCCAAATCGTAAAAACAAAGAATAAAAGGACAAACATTTTGCTTTATTGAGCTTTTTAGGCTGAGAACATGATTCCAGCTAACAACTTTGACTGAAATGCACACATTGTCACTTTTGCTCAACATTAATGATATCGCACAAGAAATAAAATTTTGACATCCAAATCGTAAAAACTAAGAATAAAAGGATAGAAATTGACCTAAGTAATGCTTTTTAGGCTGAGAACATAATTCCTGCCATCAACTTTGACTGAAAAGCACACATTGTCACTTTTGCTCAACATTAAATACATCGCACAAGAAATTATATTTTGACATGCAAATCGTAAAAACTAAGAATAAAAGGACAGAAATTTACCTAAGTTATGCTTTTTAGGCTAAGAACATAATTCCTGCCATCAACTTTGACTGAAAAGCACACATTGTCACTTTTGCTCAACATTAATGATATCGCACAAGAAATCAAATTTTGACATGCAAATCGTAAAAACTAAGGCTAAAAAGACAGACATTTCGCTTTTGTAAGCTTTTTAGGCTGAGAACATGATTTTTGCTAACAACTTTGACTGAAAAGCACAAGAGAGTAATAAAATAAACCTTCCATCAAACTCATTTTGACAGGTGACCTTTGACCCCAAAGTCATAAATCATCATTTCTGACTGACAGATTAAACATAATCGATAAAATATAAATTTGATATTAAAATAATATATTCATAAATGATATGTAAATGACCCATAAATCATAATGTTGATGGATAAATGAAGCATCATTTAATTCTGGATTAAGCATAATCGATTAAATATAAATTTGATATTAAAATGATATCATAATGATATGTCAAATGACCCATAATTCATAATGTGATGGATAATGAAAGCATCGTTTAATGTTGATGGATAAATAAGCATCATTTAATGCATCGAATTTGATATGAAAATGATAACGTAGGTCTAAAGTCAAATAAAAGAATGTAAGGTGAATAAAAAAAATCATCTGCTTAATCCCACACCACCACCATTCCCTCCCCCCCATCATCACAGAACAAACCCCCCCAATAACATTAACCCCCTCCCACACCCTAACCACCAAACCCCCCCCACCTCCCCACCATCGCCTCCCCCACCCTCCCCCCATCCACCCCACACCCCCCCTCCCTCCTCACCCCCCACCCCCCAACCCCCCCTCCTCCAACCCCCCCTCACCTCTCCGCCTCCCCGCCCCCCCCACTCCCTCTCCCCCACCCCTCCTGCTTCTCACGTTGAGGAAAACTGTTTTGGAAGAAAAAAATAAAAATCATTTAAAGCCCCTAAACGTCAAAAAGATGTTTAGCTAGTCTTTCACAGACACCCGATAAGTACCCTGATGAGAAAAGCGTTAGTTTAGGAAATCTGTTTTGGAAGAAAAAAAATAAAATAAATCCTTGAAAGCCCCTAAACGTCAAAAAGATGTTTAGCTAGTCTTTCACAGACACCCGATAAGTACCCTGACAAAAAGCGTACGAGCGCGCGGCCCATTCATTCACCTCACGGCGAGACAAAAATGTTTAAGTAGCGAGGGCAGAGAGGGATTTTGGATTTCTACCTAGCAACACCCCCGCCTCCTGCTCTTCACCCATTGGACAACAGCGCATGCCGGATGACACACACACACACACACACACACACACACACAAATGCACGCACACACACGCACACACACACACACACACACACACGCACACATCTGTTCAGAGGTCAGGGAAAGATAAACAGAGTGCACTTAGACGCGGTCATAAACGCCGGAAAAGGCAAAAACATAAGAAACCGATCGATACGCTTTGTGGTTTAAGACAGACCAAGTTTACTCGTGGTGCAATAAGCCAGATCAAAATCAACAAGCTCTTTTGTGGTTTAAGACAGACGGAGTTTACTCATGATGAAATGACCTTGACTGAAACTGTTGAACTCTACGGAACGCCGGAAAAGACAAAACATGAAAGGCAATCTGGATGCGAAATAACCCCCGCTTTTGCTGGATGAGACAGACAGACACCCTCATCCTAGACGCTATGACACTCATTAAACCCAATAAAATCTCGACCGTCTGGGAAAAACAAAACATGAGAGAGATGATCGGATTGCTTTAACAGCCCGGTATATCGCGGTATAAGAAGGTCGAGATTTTAACCTAGGTCAGATCCATCAGCATTCGGACGCGCGCGCTCACGTGTCCCGGATTTCCGAACATGTCTGCGGGTCCCGGAACAAAGAACTCAGGTGAGAAACAAACTTTTTAACTCTAACTCTTTTATTAATAAAAATAATAAACAAAAGCTTCACATTCTCTGTTTTTTTAATTTATTCTTGTAGAATCACAAACACGCGTTGATGTTCATACAAGATTTTCGCAGGAATTCATAAGAGGTGAGTCGAGACGTTCTTGTTATATTCCTGAAAACAACAGTGTTTTAACGCTGTTTTTTTTCAAAATTACAGAATTTTTCGGTCCCACTCAGCCTGAATTGGGTGAGTTTCTCCCCCATCAAATACATGTAATCTGTAAAAAAAACTTTTTTAATCGATTTGACATTTTTAATATACCGTTCGTACGCTCTTCTCACACATACAGAAATACCGGAAGGCGAGTCTCGAGCGGAGAACGACCCGGATGTGATTGACGCGTCACATCCCGCCCCGGAACTTCAAAAACCAGCACCGGTGCTACATGAAACAGGTCCGACCGGAACTGCATCCGTTCAGACGGCTCAGCATTCGTTTTTACTCAGCCCGGCCGAACGTCAGTGGGTTTTTAGCCCGTCAAACTCACCACCGAACCGGATCACCCCGCAAACGGTTAGGCCCGCCGAACCGACGCGGAGGATCGGATTTCAACGTCGGGGAACGGGTCGCAGTGTCCATTACCAACGTGTGCCGAGAAGCCGCCCAACCCCCGTAGCGGCCCCGAGAGAAAGACGCGGACGAGGACCGGGAGACACAGGTTAGCTTTCGGCTAACACGCGGTTATTTGAACCGCGTGTTAGCCGAAAGCTAACCTGTGAGCTAACCTATTTGAATTTGACGTTTTTTCTCCCTCTCTGTTAGATTTTCGGGATCCGAGGGACATCGAGCCTGAAGGAAGACGTTTCTACCTGATCTGCCGGCTGATACAGCTCACAGAGTCCTTTCTGGAAAAAGTGTGACTGTTTTGAATTTGTGATGATTTCATAAATATGGTTGGAAAAAAACACACAGACCAGTTTTTTATTCCTTTAAAACGTTCAGGGTGTGACTTTTGAAAATGTGTGATTCAACGAGTGAACAAAGCTTGAGGATTCTGAATGAATTAATAAGTTCTGATCCGAATGAAGATGCGCATTCATCGGCTCCTGGTAATGTTTTACAACATGTGATGTTTGACCAAGATTCTCTCGATGGGTTGAATTTTTTCCCCGATTAGAAGACACTATTTCAGAAAGGCGTGAGCAGCGGGCTTTACAAACGCCCTCCCCTGTGAACTTTGAAATTTGTCCAGAATTGTCTCCCCCTGCTCAGACGGTTCCGACAGAAAATGAGGAACCGGAATTTGCTCTGACGCCTATAGAAAACGCTTTACGACGGCTGCGGGAAGAGGATCCAAATTCTCCGGATTCCTCCATGCATTCCGTCCCGTCTGAACTTTTGGAAATGTTGCAGAATTGTTGTGAGGATTTAGAACCCCCCACACAGCGTTTGTTTGACGCCGCAGCGCTCGCCGCCGGCGGACCGTGGTGAAACACAATCCGCACGGACAGAAACCGTATTCAGCCCCTTAAGAAGGGCTTTGGAAACTGCTCCAACAACCGTTTCGAACGCCGCCTGTTTCACCACCCCCAGAGCAGCAGGATGGTCAAGGATTGCAGGCTGAAGCTCCGGCTGACCCGGCTGGAGAGGAGGAGGAGGAGGAGGAGGGGGGCGACGACGTCACCACCCCGACGTCGGCTGCGTCAACGTCACACGCACCGTCAACGTCACACGCTTTGGAGGATCCCGCCACGCCCCCTGCGAGGGTCTCGAGCTGCGGGGAACGCCTCATCAGCGCGGGACACACCCTCAGGTCAGGTGCGGCGCGTGCCACGCGATCGCTTTAAACAACGTTGAAATAAGGAGGGTTTTTAACGTGCCCGCTCCCGACGGCACGCCCGACTTGGCCCAGTTTTACACGGATGTTGTCGGCGTTCTTGCAGAGTTAGCAGAGACGGTCGGAACAGAAGCAGAGAGGGGGGACGTAGTGCAGTTAGAGCTCATAGGTCGAGATGTTCGTTCTCACACCAGCTTGAGAATAAATGAAACTGTGGACAGGCTAGCCATACAGCAGGCCTTTGAGGAGCTGCTGGAGAGAGCCATTCAGTCCAACGCCAGCATAGCCTCAGACGCAGAATTGGAATTGATTGTACAAATTGTTCACAATCCGAGAGGGGGAGGTAAACGTAAAATTGAAGAATCTTTGGACGTTGAGATATTGGCTAAGAAGAAAAGGCATCTTTATGACCCGGGCGTTAGAAACGATAAATTATGTTTTGCTATCGGCTTAGCACACCTGTTGCATCCTCAGTGCACGGATGCTCAGGTCGAGGTCAAAGCTCGTGAGTTGCAACGTTTAGCCGGTTTGAATGAGCAGACGCCCGTCACTTTTAGCGACGTGCACAAATTTGAGAGCTTTTTAAAACGCAAAATCGTGATCTTCTACAAAAACCCGGGGCAGAAGCCAATTTCTCACTTTGAGACGGCGTTTCCTGACAGATCAGCTCCGTTGTTTTTATTTCTGATCAAAAATCATTACTACGGTTGTAAAAAATCTGAAAGGCTTAATGGGTTGGTCCTACGTTTGTAACTTTTGCTATAAACCTTATACAAACCCCACACTTTCAATCGCTGCTCGGGTCATTGCTCAACCTGTAATGACCCTCTCTGTCTGACTGTAAATGAAACCTGGACAGAGTGTCCCGATTGTCATAAAAGCTGCCGCTCGCAGAGTTGCTTTGAGAGGCATAAACAGCCTAGAGCAGGCCCAAATTCTCCCAGCATCTGCGACTCGTACAAAAAGTGCAAAAAGTGCAAAAAAACGCACTACAACCCCCCCTGAGTGGTGTTGTCAGGAGTCACGAATGCGCGCCTTTAAAATGTAAAATATGCAAAGAGAAAATAGAGGGGAGTTTTAAAGAGCACTTGTGTTACATCCAGCCTTTACCCCCTGCGCAGAAACATAACGAGAAGCTCATCTTTTACGATTTGAGACGTTTCCCAACAAAAACAACGAGCACGTGCCCTTTCTCGTCTGCGCCAAAGCTTTGCGAGGTGAGCCCTGGTGGTTCTACGGTGTCGACTGCGCCAAAGAATTTGTTCTCCATTTCAGAAAAGCCAAATTCCGGGGGTCAGTGTTGATAGCGCACAATTCGAAAGGATTCGACAGCTATCTGCTCCTCAAAGCTATGACAGAGCTGGGTTTAACACCAAAAATCCTAATGAGCGGCGGTAAAATTTTATGTCTGAAAGATGAGGGATTGTAATTTGACATTCATCGATTCACTGTCGTTTCTGACCATGAAATTAAGCGACATGCCGAACGCGCTGGGTTTTCAAAAACAGATGCAAGGGTTATTTCCCTCACGGTTTTAGCTCGGAGGAGCGATTAAATTACGTCGGACCCTACCCACCCCCTTCCAGCTACGGTTATGACAACATGACGGACGGTCAGCGAGACGATTTTCTCAAATGGTACAACGAGGCGAGCAAAAAAGTCTTCCATTTTAAGAATGAGGCTTTGCTTTACTGCAGAAATGATGTGGAAATTCTGGCTGAGGCCTGCGTGAGGTTCAGAAGCCAATTCCTGAAAGATTGTAACGTGGACCCGTTCAGCTGCGTTACTATAGCCTCCGCGTGCATGAAAGTTTTCAGAACCAATTTTTTAAAACCTAAATCTCTGGCTATACCACCCGCAGACGACTACAGAGGCGTGAGCAAAAGCTTCTCACATGCTTCTATTCAGTGGCTAGAGTTTGAAGCGCGCAGACGGAAGGCCGTCATTCAACACGCGCTAAACCAGGGGGAGCGTCAAATCGGGCCTTATTTCGCAGACGGCTATCTGGAGCTCGATGGAGAAAATTTTGCCTTTGAATTTTTAGGTTGTTTTTTTTCACGGTTGCCCCACATGTTTCAGGCCTCAAGATAAATGCCCCCTAAGAGGCTTGACGTTTGAGCAGCTGCACGCCGACGCTCAGGAGAAACTCCAGAAGCTGCGCAGCGTTTATGGCGTTAGCACCGTGGTCATATGGGAGCACGAATGGGACGAAATGAAAAACAATAACGCGGAGGTGAAACATTTTCTGGAAGCGTTTGAAGCGCCAGAGCCTCTGAAAACCACGCGACTCTTTGTACGGCGGCAGAACGTGTCCCATCAAGCTGCGTTACACAGCCGCTGAAAACGAAGCCGTTCATTACGTGGACGTGACTTCTCTGTACCCTTACGTGAACGCCGTCTCGGCTTACCCTCTGGGTCACCCCACCATCATTTACGAAAATTTGACGCTCCTCAAAATTACTTTGGCTTAATTAAAGCCAAGGTCTTTCCCCCCGAGAGGGCTCCTGCATCCTGTTCTGCCGTGCAGAACTTTGGGGAAAAGCTCATTTTCACCCTCTGCAGGACGTGCGCTGAAATGAACAATCAGGACGGTGAGTGTTGTCACGACGACGAGGCCAGAGCATTGACGGGGGTGTGGGTAACGGTCGAACTCAACAAAGCTTTGGAGAAGGGGTACGTGCTTTGTAGAATTTTTGAAGTGTGGCATTTTCAAAATAAAAGCGATTCAGTCTTTACAGCGTACATGAACACCTTTCTCAAAGGCAAGCAGGAAGCGTCAGGATATCCTCCGAACACCGCAGACCAGGAGAGTCGTGAAAAATACATCCGCGACTATGAACTGAAGCAGGGTATTAAGCTCGGTGCTGAAAATATCAGGTTTAACCCCGCTCGCCGACAGGTTTCAAAATTATGTCTGAACAGTTTGTGGGGCAAATTCGGGCAAAGAATAAATCTTCTGCAGACCGCCTTGGTGAACGACCCCGAGGAATTTTTTCATTTGATGTTTTCAGGGATGTGTGAGGTGGAATATTTTGCGTTTCTGAACGACGCAACAGCCCTCGTTCAGTGGAAATGCAACGAAAAATGCCTCACCCCGCCAGGAAATTCAAACAACGTGTACGTGGCCTTCTTTCACAACGGCGTACGCGCGTCTTAAGCTCTACGGTTATCTGGAACGTTTGCAAGATAGGGTTTTGTACATGGATACGGACAGTCTGATTTATTCAGCGAAAGAGGGTCAGCCCCTCCTTGAACTAGGCCCCTACTTGGGAGATCTGACGGATGAGCTGAATGGGGACGTCATTCAGGAATTTGCTGCAGCCGGCCCAAAGAGTTACGCTTATCAGACGAGGAATCGTAAAAAAAACGGTCCTCCGTGTCAAAGGCATCACTCAGACGCGCGAGAATGCAGCGAACACGTTCATTTTGACAGCGTCAAGGGGCTGGTGGAGGGGTTTTTGCAGGGTTCAAGAGGTCAGACGCTGCAGACGCCCCAGCGAATCATCAGAAGAGATAAAAAGGGGTTTCTTCTGAAAAACTCTGTATTTTCCAAGCGGTTTCAGGTGGTGTTTGATAAAAGACGTCTCTTTGAAGACGGGACCACTTTACCTTTTGGTTATTGACTGCGACTAGAAAAAAAGTCACACCTTGAAATGGAGGTCGATTATGATTGCAGAATAAAGGGTCCATTTTCATGTCTGATTGTAGGACCCAGCGGATGCGGAAAGACATATTTTGTAAAGAGTGTTTTGGAAACGTGTGAATATGTTTTGGATTTTGTACCGGAGAATCTTGTGTGGATTTATAATCAACATCAACCTCTGTATTCTGATCTGTTGAAAATGAATAAAAACATTAAATTTGTCGAAGGACTACCCGATTCTTTTGAAGACCCCGAGCTGTTCCCGCCTCATCAAAAGCACCTGGTCGTTTTGGACGATGTGATGTTTCAAGCGGCGGATCACCAAGACCGTAGTGAAAATATTTACGCAGTACAGACATCACAGAAACATGAGCGTTTTATGCTGACTCAGAACATATTTCACAAGGGAAAATACAGCCGAACCATCGGGTTAAACTGTAATTATTTGGTTTGTTCAAAACCCCAGAGATAAATTACAAATTAATATTTTGGCGCATCAGGCTTTTTCCGACGCAGAAGGCCTTCTTTTTAGAAGCCTTTGAAAACGCCACGCTAGAGCCGCATGGTTATTTAATGGTCGATCTCACACCCACATGCCCAGAACATTTGAGACTGCGGACGGGGATCCTACCTCATCAAAGAACCGCCGTTTATTTGCCCCAAAAAGTCCTAAAAGACCGAGGCCTCTCATGTCAGCGCGGATAAAAAGAAACGTGCCTTTACTCCAGGCTTTGTATCATGCTTCGCCGAAGAAACGGAAAGACATTCTCCAGCACTGCTCTAAGGATTTCATCCAAGCTCTCTGCGAGATTGCTCTTAATCTGCTGAAGGGGAATATACCGTTATCTGCGGGACAATTTAAAAAGCTCAAAAAGAGGAGGAAATTTATCCGCTCGTTGGCCGATAAAAGAACAGTTTAAAAACCAAACCAAGCCTCTTAATAAAACAGAGCGGGGGATCTTTCCTGCCCCTCCCTGCTCGGAGTCATCCCTTCCGCCATTGAGTTACTTTTAGGGTTGGGAAATGTCCTTTCGGAAGTAATCTTTAGGTCGGAAAAATGAGGAAACGCGCAGAAAAATGTACTTGGTTTCTCCTCATCAGCTCCGGCGCGTGAATCATCTTGAGCCACCATCAGGTTAGAGGCTGCGGATGATTTAGACGCAAACATGAGAAACGTGCTAAATGATCATAGCCTGACCTCTTATGAGAAAATTAAAAGTACGCTGAATTACTGCGACGCTATCTGTCTCTGGTGAAACAAGAGGAAAAGCAGAGGCCTGTAAGGTCACACGCGGGTCAGCTGGAGCAGATGCAGCCGCAGCAGCAGCTGCTGCAGGAGGATCAACAGAGGGAGCAGGAGAGGGGGGGTCACGATGCACGGTTTGAGATTCCCTCGGCTCCACCCTTTGATGATAAACGGGAAAAGGACGGTTCGGAGGTTGAACACATTTTAACGAGTCTAGCCCCACGCGATCGGAAGAATGCAAAGTACATTTGAAGTAAAATTTCACCGGGTGGTGTGATGGTTGGAATTCAAAAGGCGAGTTTGTTTACGGAGGTAAACCCGTGAACGGATCGCATATGATAGATTTATTGAAATATCTATCGCGACCCTTACAAAAATCGTTCATCCTCTCCGCCTACGGGTTTGGCGCGAATTTTTTAAGCACGCTCTCTGAACTGAACATCCCGGCTTCTATGGTAACCAACCCTCACTTTCGAGCTCATTACAACCGAGTGAAAACGGGGGGGGAGAGGATTATTTCCCGTCCCAAGCCGAGCTCTTCTCACCGGATCGGGCTGCGGTACAAACCGAGGCCAAAAGCCAAGCGTCTTAAAAAAATCATTATGTCCCCGCGGCTTGGCTCCATATGTGATTGAAAAATGCTCAGAGTCTTGTCTTTTTTTTTTGCGTCAATAAATTGTTTATTCAGCCATTTTATGCGTACAGTCTCTTCTTTAACACACAATCCGTCTTAATGACGGATAAAAAACGTTTAATATTCCAGTCCACAACACCCCTGTTTAAGAGCGGAACACATTCTATTTCTGCGACAATGTTTATATTTTTCACATAGTCAAACACCATAAAATCATGTTTTATCACATCATCGCCTACGTATTGATTTAAGACTTGATTAAAACTCAACCCGCACCCGCGCTGATGAAGATAAAAACGCAGTGATGCCCGCAAACGGCCGATAGGACGTGTTGAAGCTGACGCCTATGGTACAAAATTTTGTTTTGAGCGCTTCTCCAAAACTCGAGAATGGGTTTAGGGTAAAACTCTGGCGGGCATCCGTAAGAATCAAAAAACGTAGCGACCCCCTCCCTTCTCCAAGGTCAAACCTAACCAATGCTGACCGGGCCGATTAGCGGGGTCTGTGTTGACGACAAAAAAAGCAGGGAGGTCAAAAGAGCTGGGTCAAAAGCGGGAGCCTGATCGCAGGCCCCACACTCCGCAAAAAAACGTCATCGCCCAGCAGATGGCGCAAAATGTTTTCCAGCTGATGAGAATCCATTTTTTTTTTAATAATAATCCACGAGAACCTGTCTTTTGGAGTTGATTCCAATACAGAGTCGAAACAGGCGTACACTATAAGGGTGGACGTGTGCGGGAGGGGTTCGCGAAAGCGCATTTCTAATCGTAGAGATCCGGATGAGACGGCCGACAGGGCATCGCAGTCTTCAGCCGGGGCCAGATTAAACGCAAAAAGGGTATAACCTGCGGCAAAGGCTCGACGGTCAATACACAGAGGTAAATCCTTCAGGTGTCTTCCTGTGGCGCTAAGAGGTTGTAAAACTCTCTGACGGACTGAACGACGTTAAATTGAGGCTGGAAAGCTTTAGCCGGGATCTGACGACCGTCCTGAGAGAGAGCTAAATATTCCACATTGTTGTGTGTAAAGTCGAAGGGATTTAAATCTCGCTCACCGGTGAAGGCAGAGTGGGTGAACCATCGCTAACACAATGGTTTTAGGTAATGTACCCAGAAAGAGATTTTCTTGGTTGCAGATTCTCGAGTTTTTCAGGAATGGAGTATGTTTTTACGCTCACGCGTGTCAGAGGGTAAAAGCGTTGCCCTTTAACAACGCGGCCTCGTGCCCTAAGCGTACCGCTGGGGAACGGCTACTTTCTTGACAAACAGAGAGCTCCCCAACACACACAGTTTAAACGTGGAGTTTGCTGCCCCCATGAGGCAGAAAGCGTCCGAAGCCCTGGTCAGCTTTATTCTTAGATCTACAGAGTTTAACAAAAGTCTCTCACAAAAAAACAGGTCAGCGTGTAAAGGACCCATCAGCTGAACTTCTCTAGAATTATTGGTGAACTCTGCCCTGGTATTTAGCCCCTTGTTAGGTTCCGTTAACCGTGACGATGGAGTTCATGCCCCCCGGGTTGTCTTTGTAAACAGACCGCGCTAAACTGACTCTTGAGGGTGTCCTCTGAATAGTTTAGCAGCGTTTCGATCATGGCTCTGTAGGGATGAGTAGCGCTGGATTGTGAAATCAAACGATCTCCTAAAATCACATCGCACTGGCTGAAGATTGTGTTTAAAGGGTAATTAATGAGCGCGACCTGCGCGTCGTTCTGTAAATCGGAACCGTCCGCGTTACACACTTTTAACCTCAGATAAAGCACGTATCGTTCAAATCCAGATAACGATCACCGTCCCGGCTCCAAGGGAAGAATTCCAAGGGTCCAGTTTCTGTGATGGCTGTCACCGGAGCCACTTCGGAGTAGGTTTTATCTTCCAGGGACAGCTGCGTCATGGGTGCTGAGAAAAGATCCAATTCACCCAGCGTACACTCGACGGATTTTTGGTGCAACAGAGCCATCTCTCTCACTCAATCGTTCTAAAAGATGTCGGCGGAGCGGCTGCGCTTCTTCCTCCTCTTAACGTTGGCTACTGATTTCTTCTTTTGCGACTCCCTCTTTATGGCCTAGGGTTGAGACGGAGCGCTCCCCCGGCGGACGGTTTTTGGGTCTACGTGACAGCACCGTGAGCCCTCCTGACCCCTCCTGTCTGTCCGAATTGATTTTTGACACGGTTTTTTAAACACCCCGTGGCTAGATCCCCCGCAGCCGCTTTAAGGTGCGGTTTAAACTGAAACGCCGTACTTCAGAAGAGGTTTAGCAAAACGGAAAAGTCTGCTAAAAATCGACCCCAGCCCTCTACCGTACATCACTTGCGCCCCGTGAAAACCTGATATTCCTCCCTCCTCCTCCTCCTACTTGACTGTCATAATAATGCACAAAGCGGCGGGGGTCTCCGATTAGAGTCATGATTTTTTTCCCTCAGCCTCTGTCGCCCCCTGCAGACACGTCTGTAGTTCGCTGCTACTGAGTGAGGTTATCCAAAACGTCTCGTTTTATGCTCTGGGTCTGAAGTGAAGCGTCAACACGCACTTTCCATAAGTAAAATCCACCGTTTGGTTCTGATCATTTTTATTTCAACCTTAACGTTTTCATGTGTCTTTTAGCCAGAGGTAAATAGTACGCGGGGTTAAAACGCTGCGTGATGATATCCCCGTATTCCCCTTGAACGTCGACGGTTCTTACAGGGGCGCATACACGTCTCCGACCATCTGGGGCGTTACAATATCCGTGTAGCAGAATAAATGATAAAATCCCCCTCTCACATCCGCCGGAAAAGGAGCTGTTTTTTCTCAAATTGAAACCACTCCCCCGGTTTCATCCCATCATTCGCGCTAAAGATGAGTGAAAACGTAAGTGAGTCCTTCCTGAGGTTTCAAAATCAAAACGCATCTGAACGTCGTTGTAACCCAAAAAGATATCGGATTTAATTTTTCTAAAAAATCCGTTCAGCTCCTTCCTGATCATACCGACGGTACGATAGCAGCCCTCTCTGATCCGCTGAACGTGCAGGGTGATTCTGCGTCCTCAGACGTCATGCCGTAAACGGGGACGGTGTGTGACCCTTCATGCAGACCTCTGTGATCTTCAACGAAGGTTCAGGTTTCTGACGCCATTCGAAATAGGCGTCCTCGTGCGTGTACGTTGTAAAAAGTGTGCGATAACTTATTTCCGTCAGAGCCACCTCCCATTCTTGATCAAAATCCAGGTGGCTGGGTAAGTCCACACGGAAGCTCGAGCTCTTGTTTTCCTTAAAAACGTCTAAACTAGCGTTAGAAGGCAGCGTGATGTAAAACCGTCTTTACCCTAAAACCCTCATGGTGAGAAATAGAAACGGATGAGGGGGGGCGTTGTTATTTAAAGTTTTTTTAATTCAGAGGCCTTGATCCAGCTGTTGAATTTCTCTGGCCAGTTTTTCCAACACGAACCAGGATCATCTTTTTCCCATTTATGGTGCGCCTGCCTATAATTTTTTCAACGTGATACGTCCGGTCTCTGCTCAGCTTGACCTTCTGCATCTCGGCCTCGTAAAATGAGCCTTCTATGGGCTCGTGGTCACAATCTTGAAGTTTGTAAACGGGCGGTGCGGTGTAAAAACCTCACCACGGTAACACCTCGTCTGTAAAACTCTGCTCGTACTTTTTATCAAATTTCCTCTCAGTTTTAGTTTGAGATTCTTACAAAGTCTCCCTTTTTGAACTTCATTTTCTGTTTTTTATGACGTTCTGGAAAGAACCGTAGAGGTTTCTAAACCCTTAGGCACATTTTCGACGTCACACTCGTCCGGGGCCATTTTTATGTTTTGTGAAAACTTTGATTGTATCCCTTCACAAATCCTGCGGACGTCGACGTAACGCCTGGTGTTTTTGTTGGCCTGTAAAGAATCTCCACCTTCTAGTTTTTAACGTCCGATTAAATCT